>CM028138.1:681360000-682560000 GCA_016271365.2 Neoceratodus forsteri
GATATGTGCTTATTATTCAGAGCAATAAACAACACTACCCTCATTAATGAATTAGGAATTGTTCACATTGATAAGAAGGTTAACACCAGAGGACATGCTAAACAATTATAGTTACCCAAATGGAAATCATTATGCAGAACGTTTAGCCATAGGGTTGTTTCAATATGGAATCAGCTCCCAGCAGAAGTTGTGGATAGCTCTAATATGGATTCATTCAAAAGGAATCTTGATCTAGCATTTGGGGACAGGATTAAGTTCCAACACTATTACACTAACTTTGATTACTGGCAAGCTTCAAAGACACATGTCTCTATAGTTTGATATACATATGAAACACTTTTAGATTTAGCTGTTGTTGCAGGGAGCTACCCTGATGTTTTCTCACGATACCCAATACTGGACACAGGCAGGACGAAATCGAGACTGCAGGCTGTTGAGCTGGAGTGCCCAGAGAAGCAGGGCCCACACAAATCACTGAGGCGTCATTCCTGTTCAAGGCACTGAGCAGGGGGCTGATTCCCTGGCCGGTCTGTCGTCAATGACTTTCCCTGTGTTGCAGGTATTCTGGCTGGGCCAGTGTAGCATGGTCCAGGCAAATGGAAATGGATACGGATTCAGTCCGTGGAGCTGGATACAGCCTCCAGCAAGCAAAACACAGTTCAGACACACAGTGGGGAACCAAATCACTACCCACTATAAGCACACAGCACATTCACGTGTAAGGAAATTCCACTGTACCAGGCAAATGGCTCTCCGGTCACAATTACAGAGTCTCTGCACAATCCAGGAGTTCAGAAGTGGCTGGAAGTCCTGACAGGCTGATTGCATTCAGCAAATCTTCAGTCTTCTTCAGGTTAAAGTCTGGTCACAATTCAGTGGCTTAATTCACTCTCCAAATTCAGATTCAGTCTGAAAAAAAGCACAAGTTCCCTCTCAGGGACAGCAGGCAGGCATGCAGGCCACACTTGGCCTTTCCACAGTTCTCCCAAGTGAATCCACTATGGACTGCTGCTTGAACTATCTCAAGCTGTTACTTCTTCACTTCCCAACTCAAATCTAACTGAAACTGCAAGCAGTGTGGGACTTTCCCCAAGACCCAAAATGTTTGGTTGGCTGATCTGTCTGTCAGTCACAACAAGGGCTCCCCCTCCAGGTTATTGTAGGCGCCAAAAGCCCAAAACTACAATTCTTACAAGTTTTGGCCCCCACCAGCGCCTGTAGGCAGGCTCCATTTTAGAGTCCCAAATGTACTGATTGGCCCATTCTGCAGTCCAGGACCAAGATGATGGAAACAAACAGAACTGTCCATGTTGCAAGAAGGCAGGTTAGAACAAACTGCAATATTATTACTACTCTAACAAATGATCAGCAAACAAGTACATCTTCTAACAGCGCTCCCTCTCAGATTAATTATGACTGCAATCCAGGCAGCTCTTAAAGAGACAGTACACAGAGGCTATACAGGCACTCCCTGGCAATACATTTAAACTGCTAAAATGCAGAACACCAGCCTGGCAGTGAGCATTTAGGCATGCTCAAAGAAGACTTTTTGGGAACCCCCATTTGTAGGGGGTTACACCATTCCCTGACTCGAGAAAACTTGGTGTCCACGTCAAGTCTGTACAATCATGCATCAGTAAACATAAACTTATTATTTTACCATACATATTCACTACACATCATGATACTATATCCATAAGGACAATGTGGATGCATGTTTCATACAGGTAATGCTGATTCCACTATGATTAACATACTTGTGACATCACAATACTGATTCATGTTATAACTTCCTGTAAATTAAACAATGTATGAGGGGTCCCTTCCCTATCAGCTAACTTGGGGCTGGTTGAGGCAGGGGCACCATGCTGAGAAGGAAGAACAATCAACCTGGAATTGGCCATTAAGCTCAGTTTGGGTAGTGAGCTCTGAGAAATATAAACACCTTTGTGAAACACACTGAGAGGCAAATCCACTGTCC
The DNA here is from genome assembly GCA_016271365.2 of Neoceratodus forsteri. Lineage (NCBI taxonomy): Eukaryota > Metazoa > Chordata > Ceratodontiformes > Ceratodontidae > Neoceratodus > Neoceratodus forsteri. Next base: position 681,361,982 of record CM028138.1, read on the forward strand.
TCCCGGGAGAATCATAACTGAAGCGCAATACTGGCTTGATAGCTTGGCCAGTCTTTCTGAGGGGAACAGCCACAGTCTCTGTACTTTCAGCACTAACTTTGGAGCTTTTGTCATTCATGAGGGGTGCCTCTGCAAGGATGGGAATATCCAAACTGGGAGCACTGTCAGCTCCTTGCTCTGTAGGCTCTGTTTCCACAACACTTGGCTCATTTAGAAAAGGTTCTGGCACAATTAGGCTTTGTGGCACTGGAGGGGGTCTGTCAACACTCTCATATTGTTGTTCAAGTTCTGGTGTGTCACCAGGGAGACTCAGACTATCAGCCCCTTCTTCGGGCAATTCACACAGTTCCACAAAACACGGAGAGTCTGCAACCTCAGATGTGATGCTTTGCACCTCACTTTCAGGGAGCATAGGCTCCAAGGATGAAGCTGGGGGTTAGGTAGTCCAGAGGGCCCAGCTTCATCCCCACAATTAGTCATAGGATTACCTTGAAACAGCTGACTCAATTCATAAGAGAGGTAATAGGCATTGTCACACTCACTATCGTCAGAGGTGGACTGATGATCACTATCATTCTGGGCCTGCTGCGGAGGAACCTTAACTCTGTAACTATTGGGGTAGGTTGTCTCTGTCTCTTTTTTGCAGCAGCACGAGTCACTGGCCCAGGGGAGGCAATGTCTGCTGACTCTGATTCAATAATAACTTGACCGATAGGCAGCAAGTGGTTATGGTGCATGGTCTTGACAGCTTTGGAGTTATTCTCTGGGCGTACCTTGCATACTGGTAGATCATCCAACTTTCCAACTACTACATGAGGAAGATGGTGCCACCTATCAGCAATGTTGTGCTTGCCATGTAGTCCCAAATTGCTTAACAACACACAGTCTCCGGACCGTAGTTCTTGAGCCTTTACTTTCTTGTTGTGCCTCTCTTTGTTGGCAAGATTTCTTTTAGCGGCCATTGTCTGGGCCAGTTGATATGCATGGTTCAACTGAGCTTTCAGTTTCTGTACATACTGCAGGTAGTTTTCAGCTCAGACCCCATCTGGAGAGACCCCAAAACAGACATCAACTGGCAGGCGGGCCTCCTTCCCAAACATGAGGTGGTAGGGGGAGAGCCTAGTAGCATCATTTTTGGTGCAATTGTACGCATGTACCAAGGTGCTAATCTGCTGGCTCCACTTATGCTTCTCTTTTGGATGGAGGGTGCCCAGCATGTCTAGAAGGGTGCAGTTAAAACATTCTGGTTGAGGGCCCCCTGCGGGTGATAAGGGGTGGTTCTTGACTTTTGCACCCACCACAGAGAGAGCATTTCTTTGATTAGCCTACTTTCAAAGTCTCTGCCTTGGTCAGAGTAGATCCGCTGGGGGGCACCATAGTGGATGAAGAATTTTTCCACTAGCATCTTGGCCATGGTAGAGCCTTTTTGATCTTTAGTTGGAAAAGCTTGTGCATACCATGTGAAATGATCCGTAACCATTAACACATTGCCAATGTTCCGTTGATCAGGTTCTAAACACAAACAATCTATGCAGACCAGTTCCATGGGGACGCTGGTAGTGATATTGACAAGGGGGAAGCCCTCTGAAGTTAGGAGGCAATGACTATAAGTCTTTACATGGTGCTCAACATCGGCCCCCATCTTGGGCCAGTAGAATCGAGATCATACCAGGTCGAGAGTCCTGTCAATACCGAGGTGCCTCATGTGATTGTGGAAGACCTCAGTGCTAAGTGTTTAAAGGCTGTGGGCAGGACCAATTGTTGCTTGTCTACTTGACCACTATGATCCATTGTCTCTCTGTATGACAACTGATTGAGTAACTTCAACCTGGGGCCTTCTTTAAACAATAGGGCAGTTCGCAAGTCAGGGGAATGCAACTTAGACACATCTTTCCCCGCACACAGGGCATCGAGTTCAGGTTGAATCATAGGATCTTGGGACTGAGCCTGCTGAATACTGTCATTGTCAAACTGAAGTAGTACACTAATATCTAGAGCAGAGAAATGGCAATAGGCAGCTGGTATGCAGGTATCAGGAGGGCCCAAGCAATCTACTAGACAGTCCACTGTGTCTGCAGACATCTGTTCATTTCTGTCCAACTTTTGGCACACTGCTTGGATGTCAGGTTCAGACAGCCTGACCCAATCACTCTTGGAAGCGGGCCTTTGTGATAGGGCATCAGCATCAAAATGGTTCAGTCGCGGTTTGTATTCAACAGCATAATCATAGGTCGATAAGGCAGAGAGCCACCAGTGCCCAGTGGTGTCTAACTTAGCTGAAGTCTGTACATAGGTCAACGGGTTATTGTCAGTCTTCACCAATATCTTTGCCCCATAGAAGTACTCATGAAACTGATCAACGATGGCCCATTTTAGGGCAAGGAACTCCAGTTTGTGCAAAGGATAGTTTTGCTCCAATGGGGTCAAAATCCTGCTGGCAAAAGCGACCGGTCTCAAACCATCCTCATGGTATTGATATAGCACAGCTCCTAGGCCCTGCAGACTAGCGTCCTTATGCAGCACATAGGGTTGGTAGGGTCAGCATAGGCGAGGATGGGGGCATGGGTGAGCTGGTATATGATTTCGTGGAAGGCTGCTTCACATTCAGGTGTCCAGCAGGACCCAAAAGGTTCACCTGTGTGGAAGTACACTTTCTCTGGTTTTTTGACAGTCCCTTTCTTGTATTTATGGTTGGTAGAGGGGTAACCCTGGGTAAGATTCAGGAGTGGGTGAATCACCTTTGAATAGTCGTTTATGAACCTGCGGTAGTAGCCACAGAACCCCAGAAAACATTGTAGTTCTTTCAAGTTATGGGGCTGGGGCCAAGTAGTCAGTGACTCAACCTTACTGGGATCGGTCTCTATTCCTTCTGCAGATACTGTGTGTCCCACATACTTCATGGAGGTTTGAAAAAACTGGCACTTGTCGATGGACAGCTTGAGGCTGAAGTCTTCCAATCAGTCCATGCTCCTCTAATTTGTGTCTGAACACAATGACATCATCTAGGTACACTAGACATTCCAGCAAGTTCATATCTCCCACCGCACGTTCCATCAGTCGCTGAAAGGTGGCTGGGGCACCCAAAATCCCGTGGCATTCTCAGGAATTCGTAGAACCCCAAAGGACAGATAAAGGCTGTTTTCTCATGGTCCTCCGGGGCCATCGGAATCTGGTAATATCCGCTGCAAAGATCCAGTACCGAGAACCATTTGCTCCCATTCAAGCAATCCAAGGCATCTTCATGGTGTACTGACCCGGGACGATCCACCGGTTCAGGGTTTGATAATCAACACACATCCTCACAGACCCATTCTTCTTATGCATAACCACAATGGGAGAGGCATATGGGCACCTTGATTCTTGCATAACGCCAGCAGTGAGCATTTCCTGCAGGTGCCTCCTAACATCATCTATGTCCTCTGGGACGAGGCATCGGCATCTCTCTCGAAATGGCTGGCCATCATGCAGGTGTATGTGATGCTCTGCACCCTGGACACACCCCACATCCCATTCTTTTAACGAAAACACTTGGTCTCTCTGGGCAAGTTTCCTGCTAATTCTAGCCTTCCATTCAACTCTCAATGGGGAATCACCAAAGTCGAATAAGTCCTGGGTCACTCTTTCCTTTTCACCAGAGTACTTGTTGCTGGTTAATACAGCAGTGTCTGCACAGTGTACTGTAGCTAGGGTACACCCTCTGTTCAACCGGACCTCCCGATCTGACACATTCCGAATCTGAACCATCACTCATCATACACAGGCATGGGCACGGGGAGGCAAAATGCTGGGTTAAACCAACAATCCCTCTGGCAGCTTTCCATTACCCGGTGCATCCAACATTAATATTTTATTTTTCACTTCCTTTCTAATGCGAACCTCTCCCTGAATGGTGTCCTGAGCATTGGGAGAGAATACCAGAGAATCAGGATATTTCTTCCACACTATCGCCACCGGCTCACCTCCAACGGTAGTCCGTTTTTGCAGATTATAGGCTCTCTTTATCAGGACTGGGATTCTCAGTGCCCGCCCAGTCGTTTCCTTTGTTTTTCATGACACAACTGCACTAGTCTTCCAAACATGTGGACATTGGTTCCAATGAGCAAGGAAATCCCATCATACAATCCTGTAGGAGGGCACACCAGGGCTAATGTCTCTACTTGTTCATCTACACCAGTTACAGTTACCTGTGATACATGGTGAGGTCGCAGGGAAAGACAACCAGAGCCGGACATATCCTAGGTAGGGATAAGACTTGTCGCTCAGGCCCCCACACATACAAACCTTCCAGATATTGTTGTGGCACATCAGATAAGTGTTTGTCATACCAGTCCTAGAATACAATGGTCACTTGCGACCCGCTATAGAGCACAGCCCGAGCATGGATTCCATTGACATTCACAGAAGTCTCTATCGAAGGGCTCACTATTCTGGACCAGTCTGAAGTGGCAGTAGCAGAAGCCTGGACAGATGATTTAGCCACAAAGAAATTTGAGTTAGGATTTCTCAGTCCTGCACTGCGGTCATTTCCGGCGCTCCTCGGTCATGGTCTTGCTTCTCGAAGCTTCCCCTTGAAGTCTGTATACAAATTTATCTCGGTCTTTTGGGGACTGGCATTCTCTCTCTTCATGTGCCCATCCTTCCCACAATTATGGCAAAATATGCTTTCTGGGGTCTGGCATGGCTGTGACATCGCATTGGGAGCTGAGATGGGAAAACCTTGGTTCCACCTCTGTCTGTGGTGTGGCGAGGATTTGGAGACATCTCATCAATTCTCTCACTTCCATAGCCAAGACATGAATTTTTGAGCTGCTGTCAGCAGGAGATGCCTGGGTGTGCACCCCAACCCCTATAGCAGATGCAGTCAGATAATGATCGGGACCTGTACTCACAGAAGCGGCCTTCATAAAGAAACTGTTTTTTATTTCTCTGAACTCCCTCAGCAGTTCATCCCATGGTGAAGCATCCGTAGCAGCCCCTCTGGCTGGGCAACCCAGGGCTGACATTTAGTTCTCGGATTCCGTCATGTGATTGCAGTGATTCCAGGCCATCAGCTACTGACCCCGTGCCTGGAGCAGGGGTTGCAGCAGCTACGACTACACAGGGCTCCGAAAAGCCTTCCTCCTCCTCAACTTCCCATATCTCCTTCATCAACACATGGAAGGGCAAGGGACCAGATTTCCTTTGGTGCAGTTGCAATTTGAGCAACACCCAGCTGGAGTGCCGGGCAGAGCAGAGTATATGATCAAGTCTTACCTGGTCCACCTCACTAGAGGCCCAGCCTCCTTTCCGAAAAATGGTTTGTAGGATTCCCTCTAATCGATCCATGTAGGCAGATAACAATTCTCCCGGCTGTTGTCTAATATGTTTAAGTTTCCATTTCAAGGCCTCAACACTAGTGGTGCCCCCAAACACATTTTCAAGGGCGACTATGTACTCTTGGGCTTTGGTGTCAGGGTCTGAGGACCTCAGGGAGCGAAAAGCATGTAGGGCGGGTCCCTGGAGGCTTTCCCCCAGGCAGGCCCTTTTTTGGGCCTCTGAGCATTGTCAGTCTTGTACCGTAAGAGTAGCAGAGTCTATCCAGGTCTCCAGGTCGACTTCCCCATTAGGAGTAGGGCAGATGCCAGAGAATACCGTGAGCTTGCGGTAAGGGCCATGACTACTTGCTGGCTCAGAGGCAGGTAGAGAAGTTGGTGAAAGAACAGGTGATGGGGCGGGTGTGGACTGTGGGGAGATGACACTCCCAGGTGGCAGGAATAATTTTTTTAACTCCTCCACAGTTTTGCCCTCCTCCAGTAACAACTTGGCAAACTGCTCCTCAAGAGACTCAGACAACGGTGGGGGCTCATCCTCTAAGGGATCCTTGCTGTCTTTGGTTATCACCCTCCAGGCAGCTAGGAACCCTTCTGGAGTGATAGTCTGGGGCACCTTTGAACTGTCCAGGGGGTTGCTACACTCCATCAAGGCCATGAGAGTTTGGGCAGTTAAATAAGCCGGTCGACTCACCACCACAGCTTTTTTTCAAACATTCAACTTTAGAAAGTGCCCCTTCAACAGTGTCCTAACTAATGCCCATAGGTATATCCAGTATCAGCAAAGCATTATGGGGGTCAATCTCTTGTCCCGTACACCACCCCACCAACTGGTGCACAGCCACTTCTGTTGGGGTAGCCATTTATGTTTGACAATAATTCGTAATTTCTGCCACTAGAAGACACAAAATCCCAGCGGTGAGCCTCCAAGATGTAACCCCTAGGTGGCGCTATCCCAAGGGCTACTACCCCTGCCTGCTTGTCTAGTAGCAGGTTAAGGGGCCTGGGTAATGAAACGGGTGCCTCCACCCGGAGGTCAGGGTTGTTAGTGGTCAAGCTAACCTGGGCACAGCCCTCTGGGACACTGTAAATTCCCTCTTTCCCTTCTAGTGGCCTGAACAATATACAATAATTACTTTCATAATTACCCTTTTTCACCAGACGATTACCCACACTGTTTGCACTTACCACCAAGGCTGGTTCCTCTAGCTTGACCCTGGGGACCCCCTGTAAAACAAGGTTAAGCACAGAAAATAGCAACAGTACAATACTTTTGGCACAAACTGGAACCACAGTCAGGTTAAATGCAAACAAAGTTAAATCTGATTTATTCAGGGGACTTGAACAAGGGAAGGGCCTAATCAGGTTGATTTTCTTAAAAGCTATATTAATCAGACCGTTATGCATGCAGTTCAGAGTCCCTTCACAGTCACACACTCTGGATACCCAGGTAGGACAACGGTGGGCTAGCCAGGAACATTGCAGCTGGTTGGGGCCCTGTGATGGAAGAAAGCAACATGCATGACACACACTATTTGTAATCCGGAGCCGGAGGGCAACAAGACAATCAGATGACAACACTTTTAGATTTAGCTGTTGTTGCAGCGAGCTACCCTGATGTTTACTCATGATACCAAATACTGGACACAGGCAGGATAAAATCGAGACTGCAGGCTGTTGAGCTGGAGTGCCCGGAGAAGCAGGGCTCACACGAATCACCAAGGCATCGTTCCTGTTCAAGGCGTTGAGCAGGGGGCTGATTCCCAGGCCGGTCTTTCGTTGATGACTTTCTCTGCGTAGCAGGTATTCTGGCTGGGCCAGTGTAGCAAGCCCCAGGCAAATGGAAATGGATACGTATTCAGTCCATGGAGCTGGATATAGCCTCCAGCAAGCAAAACACAGTTCAGACACACAGTGGGGAACCAAATCACGGCCCACTATAAACACACAGCATGTTCACATGTAAGGAAATTCCACTGTACCAGACAAGTTGCTCTCCGGTGGCAATTACAGAGTCTCTGCACAATCTGGGAGTTCAGAGGTAGCTGGAAGTCCTGACAGGCCGATCGCATTCAGCAAGTCTTCAGTCTTCTTCAGGTTAAAGCCTGGTCACAATTCAGTGGCTTAATTCACTCTCCAAGTTCGGATTCAGTCCAAAAAAAGCACAAGTTCCCTCTCAGGAACAGCAGGCAGGCATGCAGGCCAAACTCAGGCCTTTCCACAGTTCTCCCACGCGAATCCACTATGGATTGCTGCTCGAACTATCTAGAGCTGTTACTTCTTCACTTCTCAGCTCAGATCCAACTGAAACTGCAAGCAGTGTGGGACTTTCACCAAGATCCAAAAGGATCGCTGGCTGATCTGTCTGTCTCAACAAGGACTACCCCTCCAGGTTATTTTAGGCGCCAAAAGCCCAAAACTACAATTCCTACAAGTTTTGGCTCCACCAAGCCCCTGTAGGCAGGCTCCATTTTAGAGTTCTTTTGCAAACGAACCATGCACTCGGAACCTGTGGTGCTTTCAGCCAAATGTGTAGCAATGTCTCTAAAAAGCTGAAGCACTCACATACCCAAATGTAACCGGACACAGAGCTTCTCTTTGAAGAATTTTTATTGCACCCACTGATATACCTGAAGCGTTTCGGACAAAGGTCCTTTATCATTTTAGAGTTCCAAATGTACTGATTGGCCATTCTGCAGTCCAGGACCAAGATGATGGAAACAAACAGAACTGTCGATGCTGCAAAGAAGGCAGTTTAGAACAAATTGCAATAATCTTCTAACAGAGCTCCCTCTCAGATTAATTATGACGGCAATCCAGGCAGCTCTTAAAGAGACAGTACACAGAGGCTATACAGGCGCTCTCTGGCAATACATTTAAACTGCTAAAACACAGAACACCAGCCTGGCAGTGAACATTTAGGCAAGCTCAAGGAAGACTTTTCGGGAACCCCCATTTGTAGGGGGGGTTACACCGGACTTGTTTTTTCGGTAATTCTGTGGTGTTAATGAGGGTAGAGAGGTAGACAGGGTGTTGGTTGGCTACTGATAGGTTAGTGGATGACTGAATCAGAGTGCCTGTGTAGCAATGTATTGTTAGAATAGAGTGCATGTTTGATTGTTGTATAAGGTTTAGGCTGGGTGAGGGAAGGGTTGGGCAGTTTTTAATTTAGTGAAACTGTAACAACAGGATATTGCTTGAGGATCTGTTTATACAGCCGGTGGAACTATGTGCATGGGCTTTGGGCCCAAGAGGCTTAAGTACTCTCCATCTCAGCTGCTGGACCTCTTCCTCTTCACTGACTGTCCCCTACTAGCAGCAGCACATAGACACTGCAGGGAGGTTGGTTTTGTGAGACAGCGAGATGGTAGGTGGTGGGATGTGAGGGCTAACAGGGTGAGCAATATTGGGGTGGTGAGGACCAGGAGGCACCCTGGAGCAAAACGGGACCTAGGGAGAGGGCAAATGTGTTTGGTTCCCATACCCAGGGTCCCTCCGGACGAGCAGGTAGTCAGCAGGGCAGCAACCTCTGCCAATCCCCCTTCAGGCTGTGCTTTGCAATGTGAGATCGATCAGGAACAAGACTGCAATTATAGCAGACTTGGTCTCCTGGGTCGCTCTGATTTGCATCATGGAGACCTAATTGAGGGATGATGCCAGCCCAGTTCTGGAGGTGTCTACACCTGCTGGATTCTCTGTGGTTCACTGTCCAAGGAGGGATCATAGGGGCAAGAGTGTGGCCATCTGTTTTAGATCCAACCTGAGCTTTCCTGTGCAGCCAGCAGATTCTACTTCATTTCTTAAATGTACAACCATACGTGGGATCCAGGTGCAGGTTGCAGAATCATTCTTGTGTACTGGCCACTGGGGCATGAGAGGGAAATTCTGCAGGAGGTTGTGGATTTCGTCGCTGAGAAAGTCTTGGAGTCGCCCAGGTGGTTGGTTCTGCGTGACTTCAATGCTTGGATCAACGACGAACTCTCGCATTTTGGACAAGACTTCCTCCAGACTATGGATTTGCTGGGCCTTGCACAAGCTGTTGTCACTGCGACCCACAGACATGGTCACACCTTAGCCTTAGTATTCTCACTAGGGCTTGAGTTATGGAATCTCAAGATTGATCCGGTCATGTGGTCAGATCATTTCATAGTAAGATAGTCATTCCCCTGTGGAGATGGTCCGCTACTGCCCTTTGAAGTGGTTGTCCTCAACAGGACCTACGACGGTAATGGACCTCTCGGAAGTGAGGACTGCTTGTGGGGCAGAGGCAGGTAAAGCAGTGGCAGACTATAATACAGCTGTTGCCTCAGCACTTGATTCTATCACACCTGTTTGTATACGACCCAGGTTCTTCTCACTTGAGATCCCCGTGGTTCGATGGAGAACTCAGGGAGATGAAGACCAAGGGTCAGAGGCTGGGGCATTTTTGGTGAAGTCTGGCTGTGAGGACAGTTTTGCTTTGAGAACTCACTACAGTGAGTATTAAACAGCAATCTCCCATAAGAAGGCAGCATTCTCGTCCAGTGATATTGCTTCAAGGAAGATGAGACCAGCTCTGCTCTTTCGGATTGTGGACAGGTTACTCCACCCTACCTGTCTGCAGCCGAAAAGGAGCAGTTTCAGCCACCAAGTCTGAAAGGTTTGCTTGGTTCTTTTCTGACAAAGTGTCCTCTATCAGATCTGGAATTTCTCAGTGGGACAATCACAGCCCCGCAGTGGTGGGACGGGCATTATTAGGAGCTCTCCTCTTGTCTGGAGTGAATTCAGGCCAGTGGGGGTGGAAGAGGTCTGTGAGGTTATCTTGAAACTGTGGTCCATTTACTGTGAACTGGACCCTGACCCAACCCATCTACTTGTGGGCTGTGTGAGATCTGTAGATCCAGTGTTCACTGAGATTGTCTCAGAGCGATCATTACCTAGCCCCTTGAAAGAGGCGCTGGTGAAGCCACTACTGACGAAGCTATCTCTTGACCCAGACTGCTTGGCTAATTACAGACTACTCTCTGTTTCTTTTTGGGAAAGGCTATTAAGAAAATAGTGGCTCTGCAGCTCAAGGCACATCTCGGAACCTTTGATGTCGATGAGCCTCTCCAGTCAGGATTTAGGTCTAGGCATTGTATGGAAACCACATTGGTCAGGGTGCATGATGATCTCCTCAGGGCCAGAGATAGAGGTGAACAGTCAGTTCTCATTCTCCTCAATCTCTCCTCAGCCTTTGACACTGTAGACCATGGTGTACTGCTGGATCACCTAAGGGAGCTCTGTGGACTGACCAGCACTGTCATCAGCTAGTTTGAGTCCTTTCTCACAGGTAGGATGCAGAGGGTGGTGATGGGAAGTTTTTCCTCACTCCTGAAGCCCCTACCGTGTGGAGTTCCTCAGGGCGTGATCCTCTCACCTATGCTGTTCTGTGGTGTACGTGCTTCCCTGGCAGAGATCATCAGATGCTACAGTGTGGGGTTTCACTGTTATGCGGATGATACCCAACTGTATTTGTCATTTGACCTGTGATACATAGTGAGGTCGCAGTACTCAATTCATGTCTGGCCAAGACCCAGAACTGAATGTCCTCTAGCTGGCTGAAACTTAACCTGGACAAGACGGAGGTACTGCTGATTAAGACTGGTCGATGGCAGGGTGTGCAGGCAGTACTGGATGTCTCTGGTCTGATGCTTGGCTGCTCCCCTCTTGTTCCCTCTTCTACGGTGAAGAATCTGGGCATCATTCTGGACAACCGATTGATAATTGAGGTTCAGAAGTCACTGGTTGTCCGGAGTGTTTCTGCCATTTTAGGAATATCGACTGGATTTAAGCCTTAATCCCACCTGATGACTTGCCCTCACTAGTGCTTGCCTTTGTGACCTCTAGACTTGTCTACTGCAATGCTCTTTACCTTGGGTCTCACTTGCCTGCAGCTGTGAGCATACTAGTGATTGATGTGGATAACTACCGGCTACACAGACTGCTGAATTGTTTGCTTTGTTGTTTGACAATAAAACACTGGGATCATTTGATACACTGTCTGGTGGAATCCTTTGTTTGAACATGGGACTGGAGTGCATTCTTTCTGGGAACTTGCTTAGTGCAGAACGCAGCAGTCAGGTTGCTGATGGGACTTCCTAGGTCTTGTCATGTGAACCCGGTCCTACGTGATCTGCACTCATTGGCAGTGAGGTTGAAAAATCACCTTCAAGGCTGGTTTAATTACCTATAAAGCACTATATGAACTGGGCCCTAGCTACCAGAGTAACCTCCTGACTTCTCACGGCACACAGCACCTTCTCCGTTCCTCCGAAGTGCGCCTCCTAGTGGTTCCCAGGGCATGGCTCAAATCATCAGGTGATCTATCATTTGAAGTAGCAGGACCGGCCCTGTGGAATTCGCCTCCAAGGTCTTTGAGGGAGACCCCCTCACTGGAGGCTTTAAAGAGGGGTCTGAAGGTACAGCTGTTTAGGGTAGCCTTCAGCATGGGGCTAAGGATCTCTTATGTTGGCTGCTGATTAAAATGCTTTTAGACTGGATTTATAATCTAATCATATTTAATGTATAGTATTTTTTATTTATTTACGTTTATGTTGTTCTGTTAAGTATTTAGAAACTCTGCCTTTGCTTGTACTGTCCTCATGTTGTACAGAGTTCTGAGCCTCAGGGAATGGACGCTTAAAAGAAGTTTTACCTACTTACTAGGTTACGGTCGGGGTACACTGGTGGAGCAGTGTGTGGGGAAGCCTGCACTGTGCACTGCCCACACTTTACCTCAAGCACAAACAGAGGACTTCAGCTTCTCTCACCCCAGAAGAAGAGTGAGTCCTCCAGGTCAGGGTTGGGGTACTTTGGTGGAAGAGTATGTGGGGAAGCCTGCACTGTGCACTGCCCACATGCTACCTGTCACTGTGGATAAACAGAAGGCTTCAGTCCCTCATACCCCAGGAAAAGGGTAGTCCCTCCAGGTCAGGGTCGGGTACATTACGGAGCAGTATGTGGGGAAGCCTGCTCTGTGCACTGCCCACACTATACCTTTTCCACTGCATAAATAAAGACCTTCAGTCCCTCTCACCCATGGAGAAGGCTGGTCCCTCCAGGTCAGGGTTGGGGTACATTGGTGGAGCAGTGTGTGGGAAACCCTGCACTGTGCACTGTACCTGTCTCTGTAGATAAACAGGGCTTCAGTCCCACTCACACCAGGAGTAGGGTGATCCCTCCAGGTCAGAGTTGCAGTACATTGGTGGAGCAGTGTGTGGGGAAGCCTGCATTGTACACCGCTCACACTGTACCTGTCCCTGTAGATAAACATTGGACTTCAGCCCCTCTCACCTCAGAAGGGTAATCCCTATAGGTCAGGGTTGGTGTACATAGGTGGAGCAGTGTGTGGGGAAGCCTGCATTGTGCACTGCCTGCACTGTTACTGTCTCTGTGGATATACAGAGGGCTGCAGTCCCTCTCACCCCAGGAAAAGGGTGGTCACTCCAGGCTAGGATTGCAGTACATTGGTGGGGCAGTGTGTGGGGAAGCCTGCACAGTGATCTGCCCACACTGTACCTGTGGATAAACAGAGGACTTCAGGTCCTCTCACCCCAGAAGAAGGGTGGTCCCTGCAGCTCAGGGTTTGGGTACATTGGTGGGGCAATTCATGGGGAAGCCTGCACTGTGCACTACCCATACTGTACCTGTCCCTGTGGGTAAACAAGAGGGATTCATTTCTTCTCACTCTAGCAGAAGGGTTGTTCCTCCAGGTCAGGGTTGGCATACATAGGTGGAGCAGTGTGTGGGGAAGCCTGCACTGTGCACTGCCCTCACTGTACCTGTCTTTGTGGATATACTGAGGCCTTCAGCCCCTCTCACTCCAGGAAAAGGGTGGTCCCTCCAGGCTAGGACTGTGGTACATTGGTGGAGTAGTGTGTGGGAAAGCCTGCACTATGCACTGCCCACACGGTACCTGTCTCTGTGGATAAACAGAGGGCTTCAGTCTGTCTCACCCGGGAAGTGTGGTCCCTACAGGTCAGGGTTGGGGGTACTCTGGTGGAACAGTGAATGGGGAAGCCTGCACTGTGCACTGCCCACACTGTACCTGTCCCTCTGGATAAACAGGGGATTCTATCCCTCTCACTCCAGGAGAAAGTTGTCCCCTCTAGGTCAAGGTTGGGGTACACTGATGGAGCAGTGCATGTGGAAGCCTGCACTGTGCACTGCCCACACTGTACCTGTCTCTGTGGATAAACAGGGGGCTTCAGTCACTCTGACCCCAGAGGAAAGGGTGGTCCCTCCAGGTCAGGATTGGGGTACACTGGGGGACCAGTGTGTAGGGAAACCAACTTTGGACTTCATTTCTACTGAAATCTCATGATTCTTTGACAGCTGACAGTTTGCATCATGAGGAAGGAAAAAAAAGGTTTACAGCAATAAGAAAGTAATCTGTGAAAATGACAAACAAAAGCTATCAGCAGTAAGGATTTATGGCTAACTCTAATATTTAATCTTGCTTATTCTATGTTTTACTTCCTCCCTGCTTCTTTCTTTAATTTAATAACACCCTAAACGCAAATCTTGGGAGACCTTCTAAATTCTGGAAAGTTATTAACTCCCTCCCCCAAACAGCAAATCCCCACCTCTCCTCCTACTTGAGGGACTCTACTCCGACCCCCTGAAGGTAGCCTCCGAGGTTAATTCTACTTCACTACTTGTGCTATGACCCTCCTTGATTCCCTACCTCCTGTAACCACACCCACTCCCCAGACAGCTATCCCCTACTGCCTGGTCTGAACCCCTTTCTTCAGACACATCTCCATCGAAACCCTAGATGCCCATTGCTCCCTGAACCTCCAAAGGCAAATCCCCAATGGTGTCAGACAGCAACCTCTTCCCATCTGCCCCTGCCATCGCTTACCCTCGCGACTCCTGCTAAATCTTTCATTCACCGAGTCCCTCCCCTCTGAATGGAAGCATGCCACCGTCCTACCCCTACCAAAAGGAGGTGATCCTACCTCCACAACTAACTACCATCCCATCTCCCTTCTCCCCACTCTCGCCAAATGCCAGGAACACCTAGTACTATCCCAACTCTCCCACTTTCTCTCAGAAACTAACTTCTTCACTCCATTTCAGTCCGGCTTCAGAAAAAAACACTCCACCACCAACTCACTACTAAGACTCACGGACTCCATCCTCTCTGGGATGGACAAAGGACAAATTACTGCCGCTATTTTCATTAACCTAGCCAAAGCATTTGATATGGTATCCCACTCCCTCCTATGATCCGGCCTATCAGGGGCTGGGTTAGCAGCGTCTGCCATAAACTGGTTCAGCGCCTACCTACAAATTAGAACCCAATCCACTAAAATAGCTGACTACACGTCCCCCCACTCCCTAGTACCACCGGCGTTCCCAGGGGCTCAGTCCTTGGCCCCATCCTCTTCACCATCCTTCTAAATGATCGGCCTAACTCTTGCTCCACTACCGCAATCCACATATACGCCAACGACACGGTCCTCTTTACTTCCGGCCGTACCTACGAAGAAGTCACCTCTAATCTTCAGACAGACTTCAACAAAATACAACACTGGTTCAACTCCAACCAACTCTCCCTAAATGCCAAGAAAACTGTCTCTATGTCTTTCAGCACTAGACAGCATCTATCCAGACTCACATCCCCACTGATCTTCTGTACCCTAAATAACACCATCCTTGATGATGTGCCCTCCTTTAGGTACCTAGGGGTTTGGCTTGATTGCCACCTCTCCTTTTCCACACACGTGGACACCATCATATCAAAACTGCACCCAAAACTTGGTGCCTTCTATATAGAAACCGAGCTAGTCTCCTGCTTCCTGTGAGACGCGAAATAGTCCAGAAAATGGTTCTACCCTTCTTCGACTACTGCAATGTTGTTTACAGCTCTGCCTCTAAGTCCACCTTAACCAGACTGGACCCCCTCTTTAACGCTTTCTGCCGTTTTGCCCTCGATGCCCCCCCCCCCGCTCCCATCTCTGCGATCTCTGCCATTCTCTGGCCCTTCCATCCCCGAGTAACCGGCCCTACTTCACAGTGCTAAATTTGCTTCTAACTACAGGCTCAGTTCCTCCACCCTCCCTACCTCATACCCCTCCCTATCTTCCCACCTACCCCACCCCTCGCCCTCAGGTCTACTGACTCTAAGCTATAGTCATCCCCTCACCGAAGGACCTCCATGAGCCAATTGGCTTTCTCTTACCTCTTCCCTAGCTCTGGAGCGGCCTGCCGGCAAAATCCGCCATTCTTCATCCAAACACTCTCTATCCTCTGCCCTCACTAACTCCCTTACACCAAATTGTAACTGCCCCCTGACCCCCACCCACTGGTGGATTTTCTTCCCCCTCCCCTCCTCCCTTCGTGCCTGACCAATGGCTCGGCCTTCGCCTAATTGTCTGGCATTATACATTGCCTCAAACACCCTCACGACTTACCGCCTCATTCACTGCTACTATCTCCTTCTCTTTCCCCACCTCTCCCTAAATCAACCCCCAAACACCCAGTGTTTACTATACAGCCCTTTCACCTCTCCTGTACCCCAATCTCTGATTTCCATTTCCCGCTGCCAATTTGGTGCATCTTGCTTCAGTTCAAGTTCTGTTACTGGCACTTATGTAATCATATCTTGCCCTAGATGTGTATTCATTTTATGTATGCCACTTTCCTTGAGGCTCATGTTTTGTACTGATCTCCTAATGTAACAAGTTCATAAGTAATCTCACTCAATTACATTCAATTGTCTGTACTGCTCCACTCCTAATTTCAACCTACTGACTGTTGTATGTATACCCTCCTCCCTTGTAACCCCCCCCCCAACCCGGTCGCACTGTGAGACAAGCATCTTTTTGCTCAGTGTGCCTTTCCTGGTGAAACATTTTCAACAAATAAATAAATTAATTAATTAATTAATTATAGTTTTTCCTGCATCCCTGTCTGGCTGTGTTCAGCCACTGTCTCTCCAACCCCATCACCTGCAGTCCCCAGGACTTAGTTTGACCAGTTGGTGTTCCACGGACTGCACCCCCATGGTGGGTCTTCTGGGTTCCCCAAGCCCAGGAGGAGTTACAGCTGCATTGCAGTCGGGAGCCCAGTAGTGCAGGGCCCGTGGCGAGAGAGGTGGCATCATGCTGCGGCAGGCCAGGGAGGTGTTTTTCCGTTAGTCCTCCCCTCTGCCGAGTGCTTTGTGGGCGAGGGCCAAGTGGTTCATACTAGTACGGTTCATACTACAGTGAAGTAAAGAGCCAGAGGGCCATAATCCCATATTGTTCTCATGTTAAGCCAAAGAATAGTAAGAGAGAACACCATCTGAATTTATTAATCTGTCAAATCGATACTTAAATGATTTTATAGTCTCGCTTATGACAACGTTTAACGGTAGTCTATTCCATGGTCCAATAGTTCTAAGGGTAAAAAAATATTTTCGGTTAGTAAGGTGAAAGGATTTGCCAACCAATTGAAGGGGGTGACCCCTAGTGTCATGTGAGTGGTCTTTAAACTGCAACCCCAATTCACATATTAAATAAGGATTATGAATTATATCATAGAGGAGCAGCAGGAGATCTCCTCTAAGACGACGAGTAGCAAGTGGCATCAATTTTAAGAATTGCAGTCTGTTATCATAGGAAACTGTTTGAAGTCCTGATATGCATTTAGTAAATTTCATTTGGACCTTTTCAAGCGGATTGTAATCTGATTTATGATACGGGCACCAGAGCTGAGAGGCGTACTCCAGGTGAGGTCTAGCAGATGCCCTAAATAAAGGCACCATGACTTCTGGGGCCCGAGGTCTAATGTTCCTAGAGATTGACCACAGAACTCTATTAGTTTTATTAATGGCCTCATGAAGATGTTTATTGTATGCCACCTTGGCTGGAGTGCTCCCTGACACCATTAGCGATCACTATCCACTTTACTGTGTCTGGGACACCGTCACCCCATCTTTCCCCATCTAAAATTGTTACCTTCCCTAACCTCTCCCTCCTAAGCGTGGATGCTTTCACAACTGATCTAAGCCTTGTGGACTGGTCTCCTCTCTACCTAACCGAGGACATTAACTACGCAACTGATTATTTCAACTCCGTCCTTCTCGCTGTACAAAACCAATATATCCCCGTCACCACACGCAGGGTGGCAGGGATGGTGACCAAGTGGCTCACGCGCCCCCTGCTTCAACTACTGAAACGCAGGGACAAACTGGTCTACGTGGAAGGTCTCTCATCTTCGCACTGACTTCGAAGCCTATAGAGCCTTGCGGAACAAATGTAAAAAAAGAAATACGCCTTGCTAAAAGCACCTACTACAGGAACCTCCTAAAATCCTCTTCCGACAACCCTCAAAAGTACTGGGCCCAAATCAAGGAAATTCTCGGCAATAATAAGCAGCAGGCTCCAACTGACATGAATATTCAAGGCATTCACTGTAACAACCCGAATACAATTGCCAATGCCTTTAATTCTCTCTTTTCCACGCTACCTGCTGAAGCTCCGACTAAGACCCAAGCTTATTGTCCTCCTGCTCCCTCCTTGACCCTCACTCCATCCACCCTAGTGCTGGCTCCAACCACGTACCAAGAAGTACGCAAGCTACTTAATACCCTTCCAGCCCATGGGGGCCCGGGACCGGATGGCATCCATCCGGGTATACTCAAGCAGTTTGCACCCTGGCTGGCCAAGCCTGTCACTAGCCTGTTCAACCTTTCGATCAGCACTTCCACTGTCCCATCTACTTGGAAAACGGCCAGAACTATCCCAATTCACAAAAAGGGTGATGTCAAACTTATGTCCAACTACCATCCCATTTCTCTCCTCCCCACTCTCAGTAAGCTTCTTGAAAAAATAGTCCACCGCCAGCTCTCCGAACACCTCACCAAGTTCAATCTTCAAACCCCCTGCCAACACGGCTTTAGGCCTGGACACAGCACCACCACGGCTCTGACCCAACTCACCAGCGACATCAAATGTAATATGGACCATGGCCTATTCACCAGAACTGTCTTCATTGGCCTGTCCAAAGCTTTTGACATGGTTCATCACCCTCTCATGTTGGAGAAGCTCCAATCCGCTGGAACATCTGACTCCACTCTATCATGGTTCTGCAGCTACCTGGACAATCGCACTCAGGCGGTAGCTTTTCACAAGGCCCTATCCTCCCCCAAAAAGATCACCCGTGGAGTCCCATGGGGGTCCACTCTCAGACCTCTCCTTTTCTCCCTTTTCCTAAATGATATTCAATCTCTTTCCCGACATAGCTGCACTGTCATGTACGCCGACGACCTGGTTCTCTACTCAGGATCTAAATTGATAGAAGACATCAACTTCACTCTCTCAAATGATTTTCAAGTCCTTCAACTTTGGCTCTCGAACAGCCATCAATACCTTAACCAGGACAAAACACGAGCCATGCTATTTGGTTCCTCAAAAAAACTGCCCTCCACTGCCCCCAAGCTCTTGGTTCACTGCCTGGACGGTTCCCCTATCACCAACACGGCGTCCTTCAAATACCTGGGGGTCACACTTGATCCCTCCCTCGACTTGACATTACATGTCAACGCGGTATGCTGTGCTGTTAATGTAAAGATTGGTGGCGCCTACCGAGTGCGCCACTCCCTCACACCTTCAGCCAAATTATCTGTAGCAAGGGGAGTCCTCTTACCCCAGCTCCAATACACTCTTCCTCTCATCTACACTGCCAACTCTAGTGTACTCAGTAAATGGGACACCGCTTATAACAATATCTGCAGATTCGCCTTAACTGCCCCTCGCCTTACTCATCACTGCTTCCTCTACTCCGGTTTAAACTGGCTGTCACCTAAGGATCTACGGGCCTACTCACTGGGATGCTTTATTGACTCACTAACCAGACCCCCTAGCCCGGACTACCTGGCTAACTTGCTCACTCCTGCCTCCCAAACCCGTATGCTCAGGTCCTTCTCTGTCCCTATGCTCTCAACCAGACCTTGTGCTACAAAAATGGGTGAACAGGCATTCTCACACTTTGCTCCTAAGTTCTGGAACTCACTCCCCCTACAGGTTAAAAATTCTGCCTCCAACCAAGTTTTTAAAAGCTCGCTATTCTCTCACCTTCATGCCCTTGGTCACTGCAAATGCTCATAATATAACTACACCTGACCGCCAGCCTGTGGCATGGACCTACTCCCATTTCTTGCTACAATATGGCTTTTAATGTGCATTGTATCCCTGTAACAGATTTGTTGCTATAACCACTGTGTATGATGTTAATTTGTTATTGTTACATGGCAATAATCAGAATGCTGGAATGGGCACTGGTGATTGGTGAAACAGCATCACGGGGTCCAACCTGGAGCAGGTATTAAACCACGATAGATGCCGTGTTCAAAATGGTAGTACCAAAGTGAGCCAGACCCTTAGCTTAGCAGCACTGGGCACAGGTGAGGAGCAAGTGTAACAGAAGCAAGAGTGGCACAGTGACAGGCAGACCAGCTGGATGCTGATGGAAGCGGGGGAGGGGAGGGGGACGAGAACCAGCAGCTGGGAACTGAGAGAGACACAGTCGAGATGGATGAGTCAACGAGAGGCAAGGGGAAGTGACCGAGTCCATGTAAATTTGATGCACCCGCACACTGCGGCGAGTGAGCAGTGCACTGAGACCTCCAGCACCGGGTATGAAGCAAATACCCACGCAGATCGGCAGATTTTTGACTGTGATGTGAGCCACTATGTTGTTTACTTACACCTACTGATTATGTTGACCGCATCAGTATGTAAATGTTGGTTTGTAAGAAGATTTGAAAGTGCAGTAAAAGTCTTTCCTCACAGCTCCGATTCCCTGTGTTATGTTGTTCAACGCACACTAGGCAGGCTCCTGGCGACTCTATCATCGCGCGGCCCATGTAACAAGTGCATTAAGCCACTCCGGCGGTAGCATCTAATGCGATTGATGCATGGTTGGGCGGTTGTTCGCCCTCGACCTCCGGCCTCGGGCCACAACCCTCCCATCCATGCATCAATCCAGCATTAGATACCACCTCCGTCGTGGCTTAATGCTTACTTATGCCTTATGTTTTCTTTTTGCAGTTAAACTTTTTTTATTAATTTTTCATAAGATATACAGACAAACCTCTTACAGTACAGTACAATGTGAGAATTTTTTTTTTAAAGAAATTGAGGCAGCATATAATAAGAACATTGCTACAATAATACAAGGAGCTTTTGGTTTAAAATATAGTAAACAATACAGGTCATGTAATTAGCACATACTTGACATTTGTAGTGAACTTAAAGCGGATAGTATGATTAGATACGGTTTATATTAAAATGTTACATAATTATATATGATGCTGCAAAGGAAAAAAGTACATTAAGTAAAAGATTGTGGAGTAATAAAACGATTGAGAACAGAGTTTAGGAAAGAAAAGATATATAAGAAAGTTAAGAGAGAGAAACTATAAAAAGGGAAAAAAGCGAGACTACAATGATGTATCAGTAAAAGGGGGAAATCCATATATATTAAGTCTATACATTGGTATTGGAAGATTTAGTTGATTCCAAAAAATTAAAAAATCCCTGCCAACAATTGTTACATAACATGAGTCGGTCAGACAAGATATATGTCATACGGTCCAGAGAGGCGTATTGCAATAGTTGGTTAATGATACCGGGAAGGGTAGGGATTATGTTGGATCTCCAATGCATGAGGATTGTGCGTTTAACTTGAAGGAAGAGTATATTTAACCATCTGCTCTTGGAATATGAGATTTTATAAGAACGGTGATTAAAAATACCAAGAATGCAATGTTTAGGGTCTAGTGTAAAGGTTGACCTACCACTTTCATTGCAAATCTGTGAGTACAGTGCCAAATCTTTTGTATGAGGGACAGTGCCATAAGATATGCAATAAATCCCTATTGGGGAACTGCAGCCAACAATTGTTATTGTTCAATAAACCCATTTTTGTAATACAACAGGAGTTCTGTACCACAAATGAAGGATCTTGGTTTGAATGAGGGAACTGTGTTTATCATTAAAAGATTTGTGACAGGAGAGCCAACATCTGGACCATTGTGCATTGGTGATATTATATTGTAGCAAAGTACTCCATCTGTTTTTAGCATTGACAGAGTAGTCAGGAAGGATATCACAAATATCTTTGTAAACAGTGCTATTTAAATTGGATGTTGTTTTTATCCATTTAGAGATGTGCTTATCATACAGAGAATTGATAGAGAAGGGTGAGAGGTAAGAGTTGCATGTGGTACGAAGCTGTAGCTATTTCCAAAAATCCTGATGGGGAAGATTCCATATGCCTCATAGGTCGGTGTAAGATTTTAACTTTAATGACTTGGGTTCAGGTATATCCTGCAAAAAGAGAATACCCTTATTTTTCCAGGTACAACAAAAAATGGGGTGATTATCAAGAGATATATGGTGGTTACCCCAGATGGGGGTGTAAGCTAAGGGTTTGGGGTTAGATTTAATATGCTTGTGAATGATTTTCCAATAGAATATAGAAGCAGCTATGGTAAGGTGAGACTTTAAAGAAGAGGTAAGGGTGTTAAAAAGGAAAAAGTATACATTACCAGGACATAAGGATGTTTCCATATTGACCCATAAAGGAGACTGGATGTTGGGTTTGTTAAACCATTTAGTTGTTTGAGATATGCAGGAATGCCCATAAGTAGGCTTGGAACCAAGGAAGGCCAAAGCCACCTTTTGACCAATGGGATCTAAGTTTATTACGACTAAATCTAGGTATTTTGCCTTCCCAAATAAAGCTGCCGATAATTTTGTCTATTTTGATAAGAAAACTAGAGGGAAGTATCAAAGGGATATTGGAAAATAGGTATAATATTTTAGGAGTTATTGACATTTTAATGGCGGAAATTTTACCATTAAAAGAAAGTTTAAGTAGCTTCCATCTATCAAGTGTTGTTTGGATACTGGTTAACAGAGGGAAAGATTAGCATCCCATAATTTATTCAATGTCAGGGTGATCCGAATGCCAAGATAAGATATACCTTGGGGGGCCCAACGAAAGCCTAATGAGTTGTTCATGAGGGGACTACAAAGGGTATTCAGTGGTAGCGTTTCAGATTTGTTAAGGTTTAGAGCTAGTCCGGAGTGGGAGGTGAAGTCATTCAGTAGTTTAACTAAAGGTTGCCCAGAACTTTCGAGGTTTTCAAGTAAAATAAGGAGATCATCTGCATATGAGAGTGAAGTATAGTGAGAGTTACCAATAGTAATGCCTTTAATTGTACTGGATTGGCGGGGCATAAAGAGGTTCCA
This sequence comes from Neoceratodus forsteri, assembly GCA_016271365.2. Lineage (NCBI taxonomy): Eukaryota > Metazoa > Chordata > Ceratodontiformes > Ceratodontidae > Neoceratodus > Neoceratodus forsteri. The sequence goes on from CM028138.1 coordinate 681,384,558, forward strand.
TAGCAAGTATAAACAATGAAGGCGATAAGGGGCATCCTTGTCTGGTGCCTCTTGCTAAAGTAAAAGGAGGGACAAAATAGAGTTCATGAGAACTCGAGCTGAAGGGAGGTATACAATATTGAATCCAAGCACAAAATTATTTGTAAAGCCAAAATGAGATAGCACCTGATATAGATATTCCCAATTGAGAGAGTCAAATGCTTTCTCAAAGTCAATGCTATTACAGCTGCAGGGTTTTAAGAGTTTTGCTTTGTGAATTAAATTGAGTAATGAGCGAAGATGATCGGAACTGTTTCTATTTTTGATAAATCCTGATTGAGAAGTATGGATGAATTTAGTCATTAAAGATTCTAAGTGGAGAGTTAATAATTTGGCAAAAGATTTTCCATCAGTATTAGAAGTGAGATCGGTCTATAGTTTGAAGGAAATATCGGGTCTTTGTCTTTTTTGGTAAGACTGTTATGATGGCTTCGGTCATTGTGCATGGGAGTTTCTTTATTAAAGTTGCTTCTTGGAATACATTGACTAATACAGGACAAAGAGTGTCAGATAGGGTTTTATAATAATCATAGGAAACCCATCACTGCCAGGTGCTTCACCATTTTTTAATGATGATAAAGCAGTTTGGATTCCTGTAAAGTGATTGGTTTATCAAGCACAGCTTTGTCCTGAGGGATAGGTGGGTAGATTCAATTTTTCCAGAAAGTGTTGTATTAGGTTGGGATTTGTAGTATTAGGTTGCAGTATAGTTGATGGTAAAAGGATTGCATAATAGATTGATTGAAAGGTTGTCTGTGTGTGTCTGACCTGATGGATCTTTAGACCTGCTATATGTCTCTGCATCTGTTGAGTTTTTAGCTGGTAAGAGAGCAACTTTCTGCATTTATCCCCTTGTTCCCAATAACCGTGTTTAATCCTAAAAAGGGCAAGTTCAGCTTTCCTGGATATCAACTCGTTAATTTTAATTCTTAATTGTAGAATTTCCAGATGAAGCTGTGCATTATGATTGGGTTTATTTAATTTATAGTATTGGGTTTCTTTTTCTTTAAGGGATTTTTCTAAATTAGCTAATTGTTGTTCTGTTAATTTCTTTCTATGCGCTGCATAACTAATAATTTTACCTCTAATAGTGGCTTTTAATGCTTCCCAGATAGTACCTTGAGACATATCCGGAGTATCGTTAATAGAAAGAAAATCTTGAATCTGGTTTTAATCCAAAGTGAATTCAGGGTCTCTGAGTAAAAAGTGGGTCTAAAACGCCAAGATGGGGTTTAGAAGAAGGTGGACCCCAGAGTAAATGCAAACTGATAGGGGAATGATCAGATATAACAATAGGGAGAATCGATGTGTCAATAATTTTTTCAGTAATGAGGGAGAAGAGAACAATAATCAATCCTACTATATGATTTATGTAAAGAGGAATAAAAGGTGTAATCTTGTTGTCTGGGATGATGTAGTCTCCAAATGTCAGAGAGACCTAAATCCTTCATAAGCATTGATAGAGCATTAATACTACGGGGGTGGGCATCATGTGATGAGTCACTTCTGTCTAAATATGCTTGTAGTGCTAAGTTAAAGTCACCACCAATAAGAATAGGTGAATTATTTTTATTATTAATCATAATTTGTTGGGACAGATTATGGAAGAAAATGGGTGAATCAAAGTTGGGTGCATATACATTCACAAACATCATGGACCTGCTGTGGTGTTTAATAGGGTTATAATCCACCTACCATCCGGGTCTCTAATGATTTTATAGGGGGCCAATTAAAGAGATTTATGTATTAAGATAGCAACCCCATGTTTTTGGATGGAAGATTAGCGCATATACTTGACCGACCCAGTCCCTTTAAGTCTGTCGACATCCTCTGATAAAAGTTTAGTTTCTTGTAAGAAAGCAATATGTGTTTTATGCTTTTTAAGATAGGTAAGTACTTGCTAACGTTTACAAGGCGAGTTGAATCCCTTGACATTCCATGAATGTAAGATTAGATCACTCATGGTACTAGGATATAAGGTAATTAGTTACAAATAGGAATGAGGGACTCAATACCATTAATTTGGAGTATGTCTCAGATTCAAAAGGTAAATATATATAATAAACAAATGTATGCAGGGCCCTTAACTTGTATGGGTTCGAGATGATTGAGTATTTGTATTCAGTTTGTCTCGCAGAGGGAGAGTATAGAGATAAGAATATCAAGTAATTAAACATTAGAACCAACAAACGTTAGTATAAACTCAGTAACAAGAATATTAATTTGAAACTTTTATGAAATGCAGAGCAATAAGAGTCGGTAAATATACCAGGACTCTCACTCTACACTACTAGGCGTGTAGAGTAATTAGTGAATCTCAAGATCACGGTTTACTCCTATAATCTTAAGATACTAAACTTTATATAACAGTATATTAAAGAAGTGTAATTGAGATTTGTGCTGAGGTAATTAAAGCATTACCCTGGAAAAAAACAAAACATCATTCTACCAAATAAAAAAGGATAATTATGTTATAGTGTTAAATTCCAAACATAATGAATTAGCTTGGACCTAGCAACAAGTCCAATATTAAATAAAGTATACCAACATGATGGCAGATAATGCTGAAACAGTGTGAGCCAGATAAAAGGATGCCCGATGTGTATTAATCCACATAAGCTAGGTTAGGGAATGCAGTATATACTATAGGTTCATAGTGCATCAGTGTGATTGTGGAATCATTTTATAAGTTCCAATGATTTGGAAGAAAATGGATGAAGAATAATGTGAAAAGGGGAAAAACTCAATGTATAGAAATACAATTGAAGCATACTTTGGTGCAAAATCTGTGAGATATAATGGGAATGCACCTGATGCTACTACATACCAGAAGTGATGCAAAATAAATATTAAATAAGTAAATGATTTTAGAGTATTTGTCTAATCATCTCCACATTCCGAATGATAGGATTTATGTGGAAAAATGCTATAATAGTAGGGGTTAAGGGCACACTGATATGAAATACAGAACTCTATATATGTATAAAGCCCTGACCACATGGTGGCGCCAAAGCTTATGAAAAATTAGAGTGTAAATAGCAATTATATATACTAATGTCTGGCACCACACAAGGATTAATTAGAAGAGATCTTACAAACATTGTAATATTTATTCTTTCTTATTTTTTTTTTCCATTGAATACATTGAGAGTAGCTCCGCATGGATTAAATACCTCCAGTGTCAATTGGCTCACCTCCCACAGACAGATACAGGCTTCTCCAGCAGCAATAGCGATTTACTGCATTTAAGTGCTCAAACCTGTTAGGTGGATAGAGACTGCGCTTTATGTAAATGTAAATCAAGGAATCGAGTGAGGTGGTGTGAAGAGGGAGGGATTCTGGTGAGAAACTGCTATATCACATCTAATTATGGGCCATAGTATTTATTACAATTTTTTTTTTTTTTGTGGGAAAAGCCTCAGGTAGCCTTGCTCTTCGATTTTCTTCTCCTTTTCTTTTTGGGTGGTTCAGATGATTTAAAGGGAGAGCTGGACACAAGATCAGCCCAGGAAGAGTCAGGAGAGTCATTACCCGTTGAGAGCTTCTTCTGGTCTTGAGTAAAGGGGTCGGATACAGTCTGTCTTAGATCCTCCGTGGATGAGTGCAGATCTTCTTGGAGCAGATCTTCTTGAAGTGAGGAGAATTTGTTAGACAAGGTAAGAGGAGTAGAAAAACTGATGTGACGTTCCACATGGGAAGCTGGAGAGGTGGAAATATTATTTAAACAGCAGGTATTATTATTTAGAGAAGAACCAGATGCTTTTTTTCTTGTATGCGCAATGCGAGCTTCTGGCAGGAGCTACAGTGGCAGATATGATGGCTGCAGGTTTCTCAGGGACCTGAAGGACAGTTTCAGCAGGAAGGGCAAGACATTGTAATTGCGAAGTGCTTGTGCTGGAGCAGGAACGAGCTGCATTAGCATCGCAAGGCAATGTAAGTGCGGGCTGTGTCCAATTTAGAAATTCAGAGAGAGATTCTGGGGTACTGAAATCTCTGTAGAATCATTCAAAAAAAGGCATTGTTGTAGGAGTAGCATGTGCAAACTTAATTCACGCTGATGAAGGATTGTTTTAATGGGGTTGTAAGCTTTTCGTTTGTTAGCTAATTCTTTAGAATAGTCTCTGAAAATTAGGATTCTGTTTTCTTGTCAAGTAAGTGCACCTAATTGCCTTGCTTTTTGAAGAATCAGTTCAGTATGTGCGTGGTTTAGAAATCTGGCAATGATGGGCCTGGGTTTCTGGTTGGGTCCAGGCCTCGGATTTAAGGTGCGGTGAGATCTCTCGATGATTAGGTCTTGGCCGGCTGGTAATTTAAGCAAAGAAGGAAGTACACGAGTTAGAAGAACACTGGTGTCTCCTAGTTCAACACCTTCAGGAAATCCGAGAAATCTAAGGTTGTTACGTCTGTTTCCATTTTCAATATCATCTATTTTGTCCTGAAGGTTCCTAATAACTCTGTCCTGCTCCCTGATGGTAGCCTGTAATGTGTTAATGGAATCTTCATTTTGCGATGCTTTAACATCAGTGCGCTGATTTTTGATCAAGTGCCTGCATATTATTGATATTTTGTTGAGATGCAATTTTTAATACATTGATTTCACTTATTAGTTGCTGAAACATTGCCTCCACTCTATTAAGAGAACTGTTATGTGGAGATTGGTCTGCCATTATTGTAGGCCTTAATAGAGAAATTGAAAAGCTGTAGATAACTCGTTCAGTAATTATGAGGCAATAAAAATACTGTACTAGAGCTGTTCTGCGATGTACATATAGTAAGATCTCAGATGTTGGTGAAGGTAGGAAGTCTGGAATCTATAGGATGGATGATGATATTTGGTGAATCCAGGGAGATGAAGAATCAAGCAGCCATCTTCAGCACAGCGCCCTCTGGCTGTCTCTTATGTTTTCTTTTAATTTAAGATGTGCTATGTAATTTGTGTACCAATGTCCTGTGCTCTCCCGGGTCATGCCTGAAAATAGGCAGGATTGTTGCCTAGCACACTTACCCTGTTACTAAAAGCTAATAAATAAATAAATATGACATATTGTCTGAAATAGTAATCCCCAAATCCTTTTCATCAGTAGTTTTACTTAATATTGAGCCTGCCAGTGTATAAGTGTTATCTGGGTTATTAGTTCCCAGATGCATGGCTTTGCACTTGGAAGGGTTCAAGTTCATCCCCCAGGTTACTGCTCACTTAGTAATAATGTTCAGGTCATGCTGCATATCTTCGACATGGGATGAATTAGCACACGGTCCCCTGATTTTAACGTCATCAGCATATTTCATTGATATAGAGAAACATTCAGTAGTTAAGTCTGCAGTAAATGCCTGACGGAGACAGGGCCCCAAGACAGAACCGTGGGGCGCCCCGCTGCTAACTGTCCCTTTGCTGGTTTTGGTTCCAGTAATAACAACCTGTTGTGTATGGTTGTTGAGTCAATTTTTGATCCAATCGATAATAAAAGTGTTAATTTTGAGTTTATACAGTTCTTGGATCAAGGCCAAATGGGGCATTATGTCAGACGCCTTACTGAAGTCGATGAAAACAACGTCACAAGGTATTCTGCTGTCAAGTAGAGAACTAGGCCCGGATATTCAAACTGCGCCATTCTGAGGTGCAAGCCCTTGCGCTGCTCAAAATAGTTGCGCAGGGGTGTGGCCGGGGTGATATTCAAAGGAGTTGCGCTATTGAGCAACTCCTTTGAATATCACCCACCAGCCACAGCCACTGTGCATAGCACAGTGGAACTTGCGCCACCGCAAGTTGTCACAGTTGAGCATTCAACTTGCAGTGGCACAAGTACCATTGCGCCATGTGCAAATTTCCGATATTCAAAAGGTGACATGCAAATGGGGCCATAATTCATGCAAGGTGCAGGGGGTGCCATTTGCATCTGATTATGGCCCCATTTGCATGCCATTAGCATGTAGGTGCGCCGATCCCCAAGGACTTGTGCCTGGCCGCTCTGCCAGGCAGCAGCAGGGACGGCGCACCCTGCAGCCGATCACGGGCAGAGCGTAGAAAACAACCCCAAACATCTCCCAGGCGATCACAGGCAGAGCGTATAATGACAACCCCGCCCAAACATCTCCCAATGCCCGATCGCGGGCAGAGCGTAATGACAACCCCACCAAACATCTCCCAATGCCCGATCACGGGCAGAATGTATAATGACAACCCCCCGCCCAAACATCTCCCAGTGCCTGATCGCGGGCAGGATATATAATGACCCCTCCCAGTGCCTGATCGCGGGCAGGAATGTAAAAGACTCCCCCAACCCAAATATCTCCCTGGTGGTCAGTGGACCGTAATGCCCGATCGGCGGACAGAATGTATAATGACAACCCCCAAACATCTCCCTGGTGTCTAGTGTCCCCCACCCACCCACCCACGAGCCCCACCACCCCGCTCCCCGGCGGCCGGCGGGCGCTAGCATCCACCCGCCTGCCGCCCGCCGCCCGTCGACTGACTGTCTGGTAGGGCTGCCGCTCATTGGTGGAAGCAGAGCCAATGGGCGTGCAGCCCATACCGTACATGACGGTCCAGATTTGTGAATGTCATATGCGGTTATGGGCTACTGCCATCATGGCTCTAACATCCTAATCTGGACTGTCATGTCGGTATGGGCTGCGCCCAGTGGCTCCAACTGCCAATGAGCATGCAGCCTGCGGACTGATCGGTCGTGGCGGCGGGCGGCGGGGCGGGTGGGATGCGCGCCGCTGCCGGCGAGCAGTGACGGAATAGTGGCGGTGAGAATGACGGACCTTGCGGGCACTGGGGGTTGTCATTACTCAGGTCTGCCAGCGATCGGGCGATGAAGATGTTTGGCGGGGGTTGTCGTCACTCGTTCTGCCCACAATCGGGCATTGAGAGAATGTTTGGGCGGGGGTTATCGTGCGTTCTGCGATCGAGCGTGAAATATTTGAAGCGGGGTGTCGTGCTCGTTCTGCCCGCGATCGGCGTCGATCACTGGACCCCAGGGATGTGAGCGGGAGGGCCACGTGATGCCCTTTTCGGGCTGGTGAGAGAGCACAGGGACTGAGTTGGGGGCCAGCCACTGGTGGCGGCTGCTGTGTTGCGCCCTGCAATACAGCAGCTCACCTGTGGTGGCCCTCAACTAATCCTTTGGGGGCTCAAAGTTGTGCAGGCGCAGGTTGGGGGTTGCGCCTGCACAACTCTGCACAACCCGACTGAATATCGGGCTGTGCAGTTTATGCATGGTTCTTCCCCCTCCTGTTGAGTATGCATTCATTTGCATTGCGCAGTTGCTCAACCTGTTTTCAGTGGCGCAACTGCCTCCTGCAGAATATCGCAGAATGGCGCAATGTAGGACTTGAGCATGCGCAACCCTGTTGAATATCCCACCCCTAATGTTTTCATAAAAGCATAACAAATTGGTGAGACAACTTCTGCCACCTTTGAACCCATGTTGCTCAGGGATCATGGTTATTGAGGGTAGGAGTGATGATCTCTTTGATTAGACTTTCCAAAAGTTTGCCTATTGAGGAGGTGAGACTGATGGGCCTGTAATTCTCCCAGTTGTTTTTTGTACCCTTCTTATGAATGGGTATAACATATGCCTCCTTCCAATCATTAGGAACATAATTTATTGCCAGAAATATGTCAACCACTGTTTTCAGTGGGTAAGTAAGAGTATTAGCTAACAAGAATAGAAAGTGACCAGCTATGTTGGCTGGACCAGGGCTGTATTTTCCCTTTAAAGTCAGCAACTTATTTTTAATATTATCAGTACTGAAACTAATAAGTGGATCCGTACTTTCTGTGTCATGGCAAGAAGTGTTTTGAACACTGCTTGAAAAAGCATTACAAAATTTTGTATTCAATAAGTCATTCATGGCAGTGGGGTCATGAATAAGCTGATTATTTTCAAGTAAAGGGCCAACCTGGCAATGTTTTTTTTTTAAAGAGTTGAAGTAAGAGAAACAAGCATTTGTCAATGCCGAATGTTTGCTTGCTGGCATTGGCATTGGTAGTGTAGAAGTTACAGAGCTGCGTAATAGGAATGGCAGTGAAGTATTGAACTGAAGCCAACCCCAGCACCACCCTGCAGAGTGACAGGCATTGGGGTGTGCGTTTGGGTTGTCAGGCATAACGGCCACGCCATTTCACCACACCCTACCCTGCAGACACTGACAAGTGTCACGGTGTGCCTTGGGGTCTTTGGCTCTTATGCGCACCCCATTCCATCAGGAAATATTGAGAGATGGGTGTGGTATAGGAGAATGGGGTGAACTTTGGGGCCAAAGAGTCCAAGGCACACCTCGATGCCTCTCACTGGCTGCAGGGTGTGGGTGGGGGTGGAACAGTATGATCATTGCAGGCGACAATCCCAAGTCACAGCCCTGATGCCTGTCATTCTCTACAGGGTGGGGTGTTATGGTCGGAAACCCTAACACCTCAGGCATTCGTTGGTATTATTACTCTAAATTTTCAACATGTTTTTTTTGTGACCCCACCTCATGAACAGTGGCAATATCAGTTTGTTAGCAAGCTGCTTCTGCACAGCGACTACGGCATTTGTCACCACAGGTGCAAAACACCTTCTGAACAGGATGTGAAAAATGTTCATGGGAGGTGTAAAAATGGCAATGTTGAAAATCTGCAGTGAAATATTAAAATAACTGGTGAAGTCACGAACGTGTGTAGAAACTGTGCAATGTGCACCTGTAATGTAATTAGTTTGGGAATTGTTAACAGCAGATTGTCAACACAGGCATTTTGGGACCTCCAGTCATAAACAGTGTCACTGTGATTTTCTTTATCTGTCCCGAACAATGATTTCCCACAGCGACCACGCATTTCTGTGCTGAAAGTGTGAAAACACATTTTGGCCATGGTGTGAAAAATGACAACTGTACTGTTCATAAGGAAGTGTGGAAAAATGCCACTAGTGAAAATCTGGACTGAAAATATTACAAATTCATGAACTTATGAGGGTGCTTGGGAACTGCACAATGCTCACTCGTAACACAGTCATTTTTAGGAATTTTTTCACCAAATTTTCAACATAGCAATTTTAAGACCTCTGTTCATGACCAGTGTCACTGTGATTTTCTTAACATGTCCCATACATTGATTTCGCACACCGACTCTGCCATTGTGCACTACATGGGCGGAAACATGTTTTGGGCGAGATGTGAAAAATGACAGCTGTACTACTCATAAGGAGGTGTGGTAAAATGGCAATGTTGAAAATCTGGAGTGAAATATTGAAAATTCGCGAACTTATGAGTGTCGTGGGATCAGCGCAACAAGCGCAATAAAACAGTCATTTTGGGAATTTTTCACCAAATTTTAACATAGCCATTTTAACACTTCTGCTCATGAACAGTGTGACTGTGATTTTCTTAATGTGTCCCATACATTGAGTTCACTAGCGACTGCGCCATTGTGCGCTACATCTTGTGGAAGCATTTTTGAGTAAGTAAGAAATGACAGCTGTACTGATCATAAGAAGGTGTGGTAAAATGGCAATGTTGAAAATCTGGAGTGAAAATATTGATAATTCGAACTTACGCAGCGCATGAGGAACAGCGTAAACGCATGCTCAGAAATAGTTATTCTTGGGGAATTTTTCACCAAATTTTAACATAGCCATTTTAACACCTCTGCTCATGAACAGTGTCACTGTGATTTTCTTAATGTGTCCCAAACATTGATTTCGCACACCGACTGCGCCATTGTGCGCTACATGCACAGAAACACATTTTGGGTGAGATGTGAAAAATGACAGCTGTACTGCTCCTAAGGAAGTGTGATCAAATGGCAATGTTGAAAATCTGGGGTGAAAATATTGAACATTCGCAAACCTACGAGCGTGCATAGGAACAGCGCAACGCACGCTCGTAAAACAGTCATTTTTAGGATTTTTCACCAAATTTTCAACATAGGCTTTTTGAGAGCCCACCTTATGAACACTGGCACTGTCATGTCGTTAATCAGTCCTGAAAGGTGATTTCACGCAGTGACAGCGAAATCACCCTTCTGGCCCAATTAACGCCATGACAGTGACAGAATTCATGAGGAGGGGTCCCAAAAACCCCATGTTGAAAATTTAGTGCCAAAATTCCAAAAAATGCCTGAGATATGCAGCAAAGTCGAAAAAACCCTATTTATTACATGATACAGCTTACCGGCATTTCCTCAGTTTGCGGTCGGCTTTGAAGAGTGCAGACGTGTTCCTGGTCCACGGAAGATCGTCGCACCGAGCTCTGGAGGTAAGTATGGGGTGAAGTGGGGGTGTGGGTGGCAGGGTGCGCAGTGGGTGGGCGTGGGTGGGAGAGGGGTGAAGACAGCAGCGAGGAGAAGGTTTTCTTTCAGGTTTTTTTTTTTATTTGGACTCACGCGGACGTTTGCCATGCTGGGTGGCTCCCAGCGTGGCAGCTGGAAAAGCTGTTGGGGGGCAGTGGAGCCGATGGGGATTGGGCACCCCGTCAGCCATAGGACCTAGTTGCCATGCTGGGGTGGGCTTTCGCAGCATAGCACCGATAGTCTGGGGGGAACAGTAGAGCCGGCCCGGGTTGGGCACCCTCGTCGCCACAGACTGTGGGGGGACAGTAGAGCTGACGGGATTGGGCACCCGTCCAGCCATACAGTGTGTGCGTGGGAGGTAGCAGCGCATGAGCACGCAATGGTGGCGTTGTCTGGGAGGGGGAGCGCATGCCACTCAAGCGGTGCTCTCCCTTTCAGCTGTATGGCACTGCATTTTGGATCGTCGCACTGTGTTTCTTGCACATGCGTGCAAGCAAACATAAAAATGCTTACGATTAGATTTTTTAGCATTACTGGTCAATTTGTATTCCCATCTGCTTTTAGCTTTTTTGAGCATAGATTTACATTTTATTTGAACTTTTTTAAAGAATTCCCGTTGGCGCTAGACTTGTTTCTGAGATAGATATTATATTTTTTCCCTTTTAATCTGATAAGTTTTTTTATGGAATTGTTCAACCATTTTGGGGCCTGTCTATGACTGGAGATTTTTAACTTAGATGGAATAAATGAATCCTTAACATGACAAAGCATATTTCTGAAAGTGTCCCAACATTGTTCAGGGGACAAATTGGAGAGAACAGAGTCCCAGTTAAGATTAGTCATATAGTTGCTGACTGCACTATGGTCTGCCCTATCATACAAAAATATTACAGCCGGGTTAAAGTGGTATACACTGTCTTTATGAATAGTAAAAAGGACAGTATTATGAGCGCTGTTGCCAATGGGATTAATAATATATAGAATAAAGTATGGGTAGGGGTGTGTAACGAGATTTTACACATACCCGAGTTGTGGGATGCTACATAACCCCAAGGGCGAAGCTGCAGCAATTATATAAAGTGAACAGCTCTCAGTGTATCCTCCCAGTGTATCCTACGGTCGGTCCTTTTAGTCCGGTGCTGAGATTTTTGTATTTTAAAAGTTTTTTTCTGTTTCTTCAGGTCTTTGTGTGTTTCCAGGGTATAAGGGGAAGAAAAGAAAGACTTTACCGCCAGATTCTTTTTGGCGGTTCTGTTCCGAACAACATGGAAGCGGTGGAGCGGTCTCGACTGGTCGCGCTAAGCGTAATGGCGCGACAGGAAGGAAAATCGTATATGTTTGCTGTTATAACACTCCTTTATAACGCAATTACGCCATGGTTTCCTATGGGAAAAGGCAGAGCCAGTTATTATTTTGACATTATCAATAACCAAATCTTCATGACAAATGACTAAGTCAAGGATTTTGTCACCTCTGTGGGGAGAGAAAACACACTGTTTGAGATGTGAGGTTAAACAGGTAGACACAATGTTATTGCCATTACTGCTAGGATGAGTAAATTGTGCCAGTTAATGTTACCTAAAGTCACCATTGACAATAATGTTTCAAAGTGAGATAGCTTGTTCTATGTCCCAGAGTATAGCATCAGAGTATCTACAGGAGAACTAGGAGGGTGGTAACAAGACCCCAAAATCAGATACTCGTTGGCAGGCCTACAGTTTTACCCAGATAGTTTCGTATTTTTGTCATGTTTTTGACACAGCTGGAAACATCAATAGATTTTATTTGGTTATTGATAAATGAGGCGACCCCACCGCCTTTCCTGTTTTTCCTGTTTAGGTAGCATGTTGTATAACCAGGGACATCTGTTTGCAAACGTGCAGACGTCCTGGCCAGGAAGTGCCCACCCACCCATCGTGGCTCCACTGCACTTCCACCTGTGGTCACCCAGGTTACAGTGTTATACAAGAGCAAGGGGTCCCCTCTCCCCAGAGGAGGGGAGCATCCTGTGGGAAGATAGATCCACCTCCCCCTGGCTGGCCCCCAATAACAGAGGCTCACTGGTGTCATGAGTAGTAGTGCTACCACTGTGCCAACAGGCCAGTCCCACCTCCTGCTCCAGCTGGGAGAGGCTGTGACTACAGCAGCTGTGAACTCCTCCACAGACAGTATCCCTACACTATAATCTACAGTGACCCCTCCTGCAAGAGGCTGGGACTGGAGTAGCTGAGTGTTCCCCAAAGTCAGTGCTCCTACACCATTACCTACAGTGACCTCTGCTGGGAAAGACCGGGACTGGAGTCACTGTGAGCTTCCAGCTCAATGCTGCTACACCATTAGCTACAGTGACCTTTGCTGGGAGAGACTGGGACTGGAGTCACTGTGAGCTCCCCCACAGCCAGTGCTGCTACACCATTACCTACAGTGACTCCTGCTGGGAGAGGCTGGGACTGCAGTAGCTGTGAGCTCCCCACAGTCAGTGCTCCTACACCATTACCTATAGTGACTACTGCTGGGAGAGACTGGGACTGAAGTCACAGTGGACAGTCAGTGCTCCTACACCAGTACATACGACCCCTACTGGGAGAGGTTGGAACTGCAGTAGCTGTGAGCTCCACCCCCCCCGACAGTGCTCCTACATCATTACCTGCAGTGACCCCTGCTAGGAGATACTGGGACTGGAGTAGCTGAGAGCTACCCCACAGCCAGTGCTCCTACACTGTTACCTACAGTGACTCCTACAGGAAGAGGCTGGGACTGGAGCAACTTTGAACTCCCTCTCAGTCAGTGCTCCTATGTCATTACCTATAATAACACTTGCTGGGAGAAGCTGGGACTGCAGCAGTGAGCTTTCCCATAGTCAGTGCTCCTACACCACTACCTACAGCGACTCCTACTGGCAGAGGCTTGGACTGCAGTAGCTGTGAGCTCCCCCACAGTCAGTGCTCCTACACCACTACCTACAGTGACTCCTGCTGGGAGAGACTGGGACTGGAGTAGCTGTGAGCTCCCCCACAGTCCGAGCTCCTATGCTATTACCTTCAGTGACTCCTGCTGGAAGAGGCTGGGACTGGAGTAGTTCTGAGATCCACCACACTCAGTGCTCCTACACCATTACCTACAGTGACTCCTGCTGGTAAAGGCTGGGACTGCAGTAGCTGTGAGCCTGTGAGCTCCCCACAACCAGTACTCCTACATACAAAATTACCTATAGTGACTCCTACCGAGGGATGCTGGGACTGCAGTAGCTGTGAGCTCCCCACAGTCAGTGCGCACAAACCATTACCTACAGTGTTTCCTGCTGGGAGAGGCTGGGACTGGAGTAGCTGTGAGCTCCGCACAGCCAGTGCTCTACATTGTTACAATAGTGACTCTTGCAGGAAGAGGCTGGGACTGGAGTAATTCTGAGCTCCCTCACAGTCAGTGCTCCACGCATTACCTATAGTAACTCTTGCTGGGAGAGGCTGAGACTGCAGTAGCTTTGAGCCCCCCGACCAATACTCCTACATACGCCATTACCTACAGTGACTCCTGCTGGGAGAGTCTGGGACTGCAGTTGCTGTGAGCTCCCATGACCAATACTCCCACATACACCATTACCTACAGTGTTTCCTGCTGGGAGAGGCTGGGGCTGGAGTAGCTGTGAGCTCCCGCAGCCAGTGCTCCCTACACTCGCTACAATAGTGACACTTGCAGGAAGAGGCTAGGACTGGAGTAACTTTGAGCTCCCTCACAGTCAGTGCTCCTACACCATTACCTATAGTAACTCTTGCTGGGAAAGGCTGGGACTGCAGTAGCTGTGAGCTCCCCACAGTCAGTGCTCCTACACCCATTACCTACAGTGACTCCTGCTGGGAGAGGCTGGGACTGGAGTAGCTGTGAGCTCCCACACAGCCAGTGCTCCTACATTGTTACAATAGTGACTCTTGCAGGAAGAGGCTAGGACTGGAGTAACTTTGAGCTCCCTCACAGTCAGTACACCTACACCATTACCTACAGTGACTCCTGCTGGGAGAGGCTGGGACTGCAGTAGCTGTGAGCTTCCCACAGTCAGTGCTCCTACACCACTACCTACAGTGACTCCTGCTGGGAGAGGCTGGGACTGGAGTAGCTGTGAGCTTCCCCATAGTCAGTGATCCTATACCATTATCTACAGTGACTCCTGCTGGGAGAGGTTGGGACTGCAGTAGCTGTTATATTCCCACAGTCAGTGATCCTACACCATTACCTACAGTGACTCCTGCTGGGAAAGGCTGGGACTGCAGTAGCTGTGAGCCTGTGAGCTCCCCACAACCAGTACTCCTACATACACCATTACCTATAGTGACTCCTACCGAGGGATGCTGGGACTGAAGTAGCTGTGAGCTCCCCAAAGTCAGTGCTCACACACCATTATCCACAGTGACTCCTGCTGGGAGAGGATGGGACTAGAGTAGCTGTGAGCTCCCGCACAGCCAGTGCTCCTACACTGCTACAATAGTGACACTTGCAGGAAGAGGGTAGGACTGGAGTAACTTTGAGCTCCTGACAGTCAGTGCTCTTACACCATTACCTATAGTAACTCTTGCTGGGAGAGGCTGGGACTGCAGTAGCTGTGAGCTTCCCATGAGCAGTACTCCTACATAAACCATTACCTACAGTGACTCCTCCTGGGAGAGACTGGGACTGCAGTAGCTGTGAGCTCCACCGACCAGTACTCCACACCATTACCTACAGAGACTCCTGCTGGGCGATGTCGGGACTGCAGTAACTGTGAGCTCCCCATAACCAGTACTCCCTACATACACCATTACCTACGGTGACTCCTGCTGGGACAGGCTGGGACTGCAGTAGCTGTGAGCTCCCCACGATCAGTAGAGCTACACCATTACCTACAGTGACTCCTGCTGGGACTGCAGTAACTGTGAGCTCCCCATAACCAGTACTCCTACATAAACCATTACCTACAGTGACTCCTCCTGGGAGAGACTGGGACTGCAGTAGCTGTGAGCTCCACACGACCAGTACTCCTATGCCATTACCTACAGAGACTCCTGCTGGGCGATGTTGTGACTGCAGTAACTGTGAGCTCCACACAACCCATGCCCCTACACCATTACCTACAGTGACTCTTGGGAGAGGCTGGGACTGCAGTAGCTCTGAACTCCCCACAGCCCATGCCCCTACACCATTACCTACAGTGACACCTGCTGGGAGAGACTGGGACTGCAGTAGCTGTGAGCTCCACACAACCCATGCCCCTACACCATTACCTACAGTGACTCCTGCTGGGCGATGCTGTGACTGCAGTAACTGTGAGCTCCCCATAACCAGTACTCCTACATACACCATTACCCATGGTGACTCCTGCTGAGACAGGCTGGGACTGCAGTAGCTGTGAGCTCCCCACGATCAGTACAGCTACACCATTACCTACAGTGACTCCTGGGAGAGGCTGGGACTGCAGTAGCTGTGAGCTCCCCCACAGTCAGTGCTCCTACACCTTTACCTACAGTGACTCCTGCTGGGACAGGCTGGGACTGCAGTAACTGTGAGCTCCCCACAGCCCATGCCCCTACACCACTACCTACAATGTGTCCTGCTGGGAGAGGCTGGCACTGGAGTAGCTCTGAGCTCCCCACAGTCCATGCCCCTACACCATTACCTACAGTGACTTCTGCTGAGAGAGGCTGGGACTGCAGTAGATGTGAGCTCCCCACAGTCAGTGCTCCTGTACCATTACCTACAGTGTGTCCTGCTGGGAGAGGATGGCACTGCAGTAGCTCTGAACTCCCCACAGCCCATGTCCCTACACCATTACCTACAGTGACTCCTATTGGGACAGGCTGGGACTGCAGTAGCTGTAAACACCTCATGACCAGTACTCCTATATACACCATTACCTACAGTGACTCCTGCTGGGACAGGCTGCGACTGGAGTAGCTGTAAGTTCCCCACAGCCCATGCCCCTACACCATTACCTACAGCGTGTCCTGCTGGGAGAGACTGGGACTGGAGTAGCTGTGAACTCCCGCACAGCCAGTGCTCCTACACTGCTACAATAGTGACACTTGCAGGAAGAGGCTAGGACTGGAGTAACTTTGAGCTCCCTCACAGTCAGTGCTCCTACACCATTACCTATAGTAACTCTTGCTGGAAGAGGCTGAGACTGCAGTAGCAGTGAGCTCCCCCACAGTCAGTGATCCTATACCATTACCTACAGCGACTCCTGCTGGGAGAGGCTGGGACTGCAGCAGCTGTAAGCTCCCCACAGCCCATGCCCCTACACCATTACATTCAGTGACTCCTGGTAGGAGAGGTTGGGACTGGAGTAGCTGTGATCGCCCCACAGCCCATACCCCTACACCATTACCCACAGTGGCTCCTGCTGGGAGAGGTTGGGACAGCAGCAGCTGTGATCTCCCCCACAGCCCATGCCCCTACACCATTACCGACAGTGTCTCCGGCTGGGAGAGGCTGGGACTGGAGTAGCTGCAGCTCCCGACAGCCAGTGCTCCTACACTGTTACAGTAGTGACACTTGCAGGAAGAGGTGGGACTGGAGTAACTTTGAGCTCCCTCACAGTCAGTGCTCCTACACCATTACTTATAGTAACTCTTGCTGGGAGAGGCTGAGACTGCAGTAGCAGTGAGCTCCCCATAGTCAGTGATCCTATACCATTACCTACAGTGACTCCTGCTGGGTGATGCTGGGACTGCAGTAACTGTGAGTTCCCCATAACCAGTACTCCTACATACACCATTACCTACAGTGACTCCTGCTGGGACAGGCTGGGACTGCAGTAGCTGTGAGCTTCCCATAACCAATACTCCCACATAAACCATTACCTACAGTGACTCCTGCTGGGCGATGTTGGGACTGCAGTAACTGTGTGCTCCCCACAACCAGTACTCCCTACATACACCATCACCTACAGTGACTCCTCCTGGGAGAGACTGGGACTGCAGTAGCTGTGAGCTCCACACGACCAGTACTCCTACACCATTACCTACAGAGACTCCTGCTGGGCGATGTTGGGACTGCAGTAGCTGTGAGCTCCACATAACCCATGCCCCTACACCATTACCTACAGTGACTCCTGCTGGGCAATGCTGTGACTGCAGTAACTGTGAGCTCCCCATAACCAGTACTCCTACATACACCATTACCTATGGTGACTCCTGCTGGGACAGGCTGGGACTGCAGTAGTTGTGAGCTCCCCACGATCAGTACAGCTACACCATTACCTACAGTGACTCCTGCTGGGACTGCAGTAACTGTGAAGTCCCACAACCAGTGCTCCTACACCATTACCTACAGACTCCTGGGAGGCTGGGACTGCAGTAGCTGTGAGCTCCCATGACCAGTACTCCTACATACACCATTACCTACAGTGACTCCTGTTGAGAGAGGTTGGGGCTGCAATAGCTCTGAACTCCCACAGCCCATGCCCCACACCATTACCTACAGTGACTCCTATTGGGACAGGCTGGGACTGCAGTAGCTGTAAACACTCCATGACCAGTAGTCCCTACATACACCATTACCTACAGTGACTCCTGCTGGGACAGGCTGGGACTGCAGTAGCTGTGAGCGCCCCATAAGCCCATGCCCCTACACCATTACCTACAGTGACTCCTGCTGGGAGAGGTTGTGACAGAAGCAGCTGTGATCTCCCCCCCAGCCCATGCCCCTACACTATTACCTACAGTGTGTCCTGCTGGGAGAGGCTGGGACTGGAGTAGCTCTGTGCTCCCCACAGCCCATGCCCCTACACCATTACCTACAGTGACTCCTGCTGGGAGAGGCTGGGTCTGCAGTAGCTGTGAGCTTCCCACAGTCAGTGCTCCTACACCACTACCTACAGTAACTCCTGCTGGGAGAGGCTGGGACTGCAGTAGCAGTGAGCTCCCCATAGTCAGTGATCCTATACCATTACCTACAGTGACTCTTGCTGGGTGATGCTGGGACTGCAGTAACTGTGAGCTCCCCATAACCAGTACTCCTACATACACCATTACCTACAGTGACTCCTGCTGGGACAGGCTGGGACTGCAGTAGCTGTGAGCTTCCCATAACCAATACTCCTACATAAACCATTACCTACAGTGACTCCTGCTGGGCGATGTTGGGACTGGCAGTAACTGTGTGCTCCCACAACCAGTACTCCTACATACACCATCACCTACAGTGACTCCTCCTGGGAGAGACTGGGACTGCAGTAGCTGTGAGCTCCACCCACCAGTACTCCCACACCATTACCTACAGAGACTCCTGCTGGGCGATGTTGGGACTGCAGTAGCTGTGAGCTCCACATAACCCATGCCCCTACACCATTACCTACAGTGACTCCTGCTGGGCAATGCTGTGACTGCAGTAACTGTGAGCTCCCCATAACCAGTACTCCTACATACACCATTACCTATGGTGACTCCTGCTGGGACAGGCTGGGACTGCAGTAGTTGTGAGCTCCCCACGATCAGTACAGCTACACCATTACCTACAGTGACTCCTGCTGGGACTGCAGTAACTGTGAAGTCCCCACAACCAGTGCTCCTACACCATTACCTACAGTGACTCCTGGGAGAGGCTGGGACTGCAGTAGCTGTGAGCTCCCCATGACCAGTACTCCTACATACACCATTACCTACAGTGACTCCTGTTGAGAGAGGTTGGGGCTGCAATAGCTCTGAACTCCCCACAGCCCATGCCTCACACCATTACCTACAGTGACTCCTATTGGGACAGGCTGGGACTGCAGTAGCTGTAAACACTCCATGACCAGTAGTCCCACATACACCATTACCTACAGTGACTCCTGCTGGGACAGGCTGGGACTGCAGTAGCTGTGAGCGCCCCAAGCCCACATGCCCCACACCATTACCTACAGTGACTCCTGCTGGGAGAGGTTGTGAGAAGACAGCTGTGATCTCCCCCAGCCCATGCCCCTACACCATTACTCACAGTGTGTCCTGTTGGAGAGGCTGGGACTGGAGTAGCTCTGTGCCCCCACAGCCCATGCCCCTACACCATTACCTACAGTGACTCCTGCTGGGAGAGGCTGGGTCTGCAGTAGCTGTGAGCCCCACAGCCAGTGCTCCCACACCATTACCCATAGTGACTACTGCCGGGAGAGAGACTGGGACTGAGTTACAGTGACAGTCAGTGCTCCTCACCAGTGCACATACAGTGACCCTACTGGGAGAGGTTGGAACTGCAGTAGCTGTGAGTCTCCCCCAGACAGTGCTCCTACATCATTACCTATAGTGACCCCGCTAGGAGATACTGGGACTAGAGTAGCTGAGACTACCACCACAGCCAGTGCTCCACACTGTTACCTACAGTGACTCCTACAAGAACAGGCTGGGACTGAGCAACTTTGAACTCCCTCTCAGTCAGTGCTCCTATGTCATTACCTATAGTAACACATGCTGGGAGAAGCTGGGACTGCAGCAGTGAGCTTTCCCATAGTCAGTGATCCTACATCACTACCTACAGCAACTCCTACTGCCAGAGGCTTGGACTGCAGTAGCTGCTATATTCCCACAGTCAGAGCTCCTACACCATTACCTACAGTGACTCCTGCTGGGAAAGGCTGGGACTGCAGTAGCTGTGAGCTCCCCCACAGTCAGTGCTCCTACACCATTACCTACAGTGACTTCTGCTGGGAGAGGCTGGGACTGCAGTAGCTGTTATATTCCCACAGTCAGTGCTCCTACACCATTACCTACAGTGACTCCTGCTGGGAAAGACTGGGACTGCAGTAACTGTGAGCATGTGAGCTCCCCACAACCAGTACTCCTACATACACCATTACTTATAGTGACTCCTACTGAGGGATGCTGGGACTGCAGTAGCTGTGAGCTCCCACAGTCAGTGCTCACACACCATTACCTAGCATGTTTCCTGCTGGGAGAGGCTGGGACTGAGTGAATGTTAACCCCCACAGTCAGTGATCCTCACCATTATCCACAGTGACTCCTGCTGGGAGAGGCTGGGACTGGAGAAGCTATAAGCCTCCCACAGCCAGTGCTCCACACTGCTACAATAGTGACACTTGCAGGAAGAGGCTAGGACTGGAGTAACTTTGAGCTCCTCACAGTCAGTGCTTCTACACCATTACCTATAGTAACTCTTGCTGGAGAGGCTGAGACTGCAGTAGCAGTGAGCTCCCCCATAGTCAGTGATCCCATACCATTACCTACAGTGACTCCTGCTGGAAGAGGCTGGGACTGCAGTAGCTGTGAGCTTCCCATAACCAAAACTCCTACAGAAACCATTACCTACAGTGACTCCTGCTGGGCAATGCTGGGACTGCAGTAACTGTGAGCTCCCCATAACCAGTACTCCTACATACACCATTACCTACAGTGACTCCTCCTGGGAGAGACTGGGACTGCAGTAGCTGTGAGCTCCACACGACCAGTACTCCTACACCATTACCTAAAGAGACTCCTGCTGGGCGATGTTGGGACTGCAGTAACTGTGAGCTCCCCATAACCAGTACTCCTACATACACCATTACCCACGGTGACTCCTGCTGGGACAGGCTGGGACTGCAGTAGCTGTGAGCTCCCCACGATCAGTACAGCTACACCATTACCTACAGTGCCTCCTGGGAGAGGCTGGGACTGCAGTAGCTGTGAGGTCCCCATAACCAGTACTCCTACATACACCATTACCTACAGTGACTCCTCCTGGGAGAGACTGGGACTGCAGTAGCTGTGAGCTCCACACGACCAGTACTCCTACACCATTACCTAGAGACTCCTGCTGGGCGATGTTGGGACTGCAGTAGCTGTAAGCTCCACACAACCCATGCCCCTACACCATTACCTACAGTGACTCCCTGCCACATGCTATGACTGCAGTAACTGAGCCCCTCATAACCAGTACTCCTACACACACCATTGCCTACAGTGACACCTGCTGGGAGAGGCTGGGGCTGCAGTAGCTCTGAACTCCCACAGCCCATGCCCCACACCATTACCTGCAGTGACTCCTATTGGGACAGGCTGGGACTGCAGTAGCTGTAAACACTCCATGACTAGTAGTCCTACACACCATTACCTACAGTGACTCCTGCTGGGACAGGCTGGGACTGAGTAGCTGTGATCTCCCACAGCCCATGCCCCACACCATTACCATCAGTGACTTCTGCTGGGAGAGGCTGTGACAGAAGCAGCTGTGATCTCCCCCAGCCCATGCCCCACACACCATTACCTACAGTGACTCCTGCGGAGAGGCTGTGACTGCAGCAGCTGTAAGCTCCCCACAGCCCATGCCCCTACACCATTACATTCAGTGACCCTGGTAGGAGAGTTTGGGACTGGAGTAGACAGTGATCTCCCACAGCCCATACCTCTACACTCATTATCGACAGTGTCTCCTGCTGGGAGGGCTGGGACTGAGTAGCTGTGAGCTCCCACAACCAGTACTCCCACACCACTACCTACAGTGACTCCCTGCTGGGACAGGCTGGGACTACAGTAGCTGTGAGCCCCATGACCAGTACCTTACATACACCATTACCTACAGTGACTCCTGCTGGGACAGGCTGGGACTGCAGTAGCTGTGAGCTCCCCGCATCAGTACACTACACCATTACCTATAGTGACTCCTGCTGAGAGGCTGGGACTGAGTAGCTGTGAGCTCCCATGACCAGTACCCCACATAAACCATTACTCACAGTGACTCCTGGTAGGAGGTTGGGACTGGAGTAGCTGTGAGCACCCCACAGTCAGTGCTCCAACACCATTACCTACAGTGACCCCTGCTGGGAGAGGCTGGGACAGCAGTAGCTGTGAGCTCCCACAGCCCATGCCCTACACCATTACCTTCAGTGACTCCTGGTGGGAGATGTTGGGACTGGAGTAGCTGTGAGCTACCACACAGCCAGTGCTCCTACACTATTACCTACAGTGACTCTTACAGGAAAGAGGCTGGGACTGGAGTAACTTTGAACTCCCTCTCAGTCAGTGCTCCATGTCATTACCTATAGTAACTCTTGCTGGGAGAGGCTGGGACTGCAGCAGTGAGCTTTCCCACAGTCAGTGATCCCACACCACTACCTACAGTGACTCCTACTGGCAGAGGCTTGGACTGCAGTAGCTGTATATCCCACAGTGAGTGCTCCTACACCATTACCTACAGTGACTCCTGCTGGGAGAGGCTGAGACTGCAGTAGCTGTGAGCCTGTGAGCTCCCCACAACCAGTACTCCTACATACACCATTACCTATAGTGACTCCTACCGAGGGATGCTGGGACTGCAGTAGCTGTGAGCTCCCCACAGTCAGTGCTCACAAACCATTACCTACAGTGTTTCCTGCTGGGAGAGGCTGGGACTGGAGTAGCTGTGAGCTCCCGCACAGCCAGTGCTCCTACATTGTTACAATAGTGACTCTTGCAGGAAGAGGCTGGGACTGGAGTAATTCTGAGCCCTCACAGTTAGTGCTCCCACGCCATTCCTCATAGTAACTCTTGCTGGGAGAGGCTGAGACTGCAGTAGCTGTGAGCCCCCACCACCAATACTCCCACATACGCCATTACCCACAGTGACTCCTGCTGGGAGAGTCTGGGACTGCAGTAGCTGTGAGCTCCCCACCACCAGTACTTCTATATACACCATTACCTACAGTGACTCCTGCTGGCGATGCAGGGCCTGCAGTGACTAAGCTCCACAAACCAGTACTCATACATATACCATTACCTACAGTGACTCCTGCTGGGAGAAGCTGGGACTGCAGAAGCTGAGCTCCACACACAAGTGCCACGGGCGGAGCTCATCGCATGATGTCCAGATTTAGAATGTCATGTACGGCGGCTGCACGCCCATTGGCTCTAGCATTTGGCTAAATCTGACTGTCATAGACGGTATGGGCTGCACGCCATTGGCTCTAGCTCGCACTAATGAGCATGCAGCCCTACCGACAGTCAGTCGGCGGGCGGCGGGGCGCAGGCGGGTGGATGCTGCCGCCCACCGCCGCCGGGGAGAGCGGTAGGGGCTTCGTGGGTGGGTGGGTGGGGGACACTAGACACCAGGGAGATGTTTGGCCCGATCAGGCACTTGGGGTTATTATTATCGCTCTGCCCGCGATCGGGCATTGGGAGATGTTTGAGCGGGGTTGTCATTATAATGCTCTGCCCACAATCGGCATTGAGAGATGTGGCGGGGTTATTATTATACGCTCTGCCCACGATCGGGCATTGGGAGATGTTTGGGCGGGGGTTGTCATTATAATGCCTGCCCGGGCGATCGGGCATTACGGGTCCACTGACCACCAGGGATGAACGGGAGGGGGGCCACATTGATGCCCGACTCGGGCTGGTGGGGGGCACAGGGACTGAGTTAAAGGAACACTGGTGGCGGCTGCTGTGTTGCGCCCTGCAATACAGCAGCTCACCTGTGGTGGCCCTCAACTTAATCCTTTTGGGGCTCAAAGTTGTGCAGGCGCAGGTTGGGGTTGCGCTGATAATCCCCTGCACAACCCGACTGAATATCGGGCTGTGCAGTTTATGCATGTTCTCCCTCCTGTTGAGTATGCATTCATTTGCATTGCGCAGTTGCTCAACCTGTTTTCAGTGGCGAACTGCCTCCTGCAGAATATCGCAGAATGGCGAATGTAGGACTTGAGCATGCGCAACCCTGTTGAATATCCCACCCTAATGTTTTCATAAAGCATAACAAATTGGTGAGACAACTTCTGCCACCTTTGAACCCATGTTGCTCAGGGATCATGGTTATTGAGGGTAGGAGTGATGATCTCTTTGATTAGACTTTCCAAAAGTTTGCCTATTGAGGAGGTGAGACTGATGGGCCTGTAATTCTCCCAGTTGTTTTTTGTACCCTTCTTATGAATGGGTATAACATATGCCTCCTTCCAATCATTAGGAACATAATTTATTGCCAGAAATATGTCAACCACTGTTTTCAGTGGGTAAGTAAGAGTATTAGCTAACAAGAATAGAAAGTGACCAGCTATGTTGGCTGGACCAGGGCTGTATTTTCCCTTTAAAGTCAGCAACTTATTTTTAATATTATCAGTACTGAAACTAATAAGTGGATCCGTACTTTCTGTGTCATGGCAAGAAGTGTTTTGAACACTGCTTGAAAAAGCATTACAAAATTTTGTATTCAATAAGTCATTCATGGCAGTGGGGTCATGAATAAGCTGATTATTTTCAAGTAAAGGGCCAACCTGGCAATGTTTTTTTAAAGAGTTGAAGTAAGAGAAACAAGCATTTGTCAATGCCGAATGTTTGCTTGCTGGCATTGGCATTGGTAGTGTAGAAGTTACAGAGCTGCGTAATAGGAATGGCAGTGAAGTATTGAACTGAAGCCAACCCCAGCACCACCCTGCAGAGAGTGACAGGCATTGGGGTGTGCGTTTGGGTTGTCAGGCATAACGGCCACGCCATTTCACCACACCCTACCCTGCAGACACTGACAAGTGTCACGGTGTGCCTTGGGGTCTTTGGCTCTTATGCGCACCCCATTCCATCAGGAAATATTGAGAGATGGGTGTGGTATAGAGAATGGGGTGAACTTTGGGGCCAAAGAGGTCCAAGGCACACCCGATGCCTCTCACTGGCTGCAGGGTGTGGTGGGGGTGGAACAGTATGATCATTGCAGGCGAATCCCAAGTCACAGCCCTGATGCCTGTCATTCTCTACAGGGTGGGGTGTTATGGTGGAACCCCTAACACCTCAGGCATTCGTTAGTATTATTACTCTAAATTTTCAACATGTTTTTTTTGTGACCCCACCTCATGAACAGTGGCAATATCAGTTTGTTAGCCGAAAGCTGCTTCTGCACAGCGACTACGGCATTTGTCACCACAGGTGCAAAACACCTTCTGAACAGGATGTGAAAAATGTTCATGGGGAGGTGTAAAAAATGGCAATGTTGAAAATCTGCAGTGAAAATATTAAAATAACTGGTGAAGTCACGAACGTGTGTAGAAACTGTGCAATGTGCACCTGTAATGTAATTAGTTTGGGAATTGTTAACAGCAGATTGTCAACACAGGCATTTTGGGACCTCCAGTCATAAACAGTGTCACTGTGATTTTCTTTATCTGTCCCGAACAATGATTTCCCACAGCGACCACGCATTTCTGTGCTGAAAGTGTGAAAACACATTTTGGCCATGGTGTGAAAAATGACAACTGTACTGTTCATAAGGAAGTGTGGAAAATGCCACTAGTGAAAATCTGGACTGAAAATATTACAAATTCCATGAACTTATGAGGGTGCTTGGGAACTGCACAATGCTCACTGTAACACAGTCATTTTTAGGAATTTTTTCACCAAATTTTCAACATAGCAATTTTAAGACCTCTGTTCATGACCAGTGTCACTGTGATTTTCTTAACATGTCCCATACATTGATTTCGCACACCGACTCTGCCATTGTGCACTACATGGGCGGAAACATGTTTTGGGCGAGATGTGAAAAATGACAGCTGTACTACTCATAAGGAGGTGTGGTAAAATGGCAATGTTGAAAATCTGGAGTGAAAATATTGAAAATTTGCGAACTTATGAGTGTGCGTAGGATCAGCGCAACAAACGCTCGTAAAACAGTCATTTTTGGGAATTTTTTCACCAAATTTTTAACATAGCCATTTTAACACTTCTGCTCATGAACAGTGTGACTGTGATTTTCTTAATGTGTCCCATACATTGAGTTCACTAGCGACTGCGCCATTGTGCGCTACATCTTGTGGAAGCATTTTTGAGTAAGTAAGAAATGACAGCTGTACTGATCATAAGAAGGTGTGGTAAAATGGCAATGTTGAAAATCTGGAGTGAAAATATTGATAATTCGAACTTACGCAGCGCATGAGGAACAGCGTAAACGATGCTCAGAAATAGTCATTTTGGGGAATTTTTCACCAAATTTTAACATAGCCATTTTAACACCTCTGCTCATGAACAGTGTCATCGTGATTTTCTTAATGTGTCCCAAACATTGATTTCACGACATCGACTGCGCCATTGTGCGCTACATGCACAGAAACACATTTTGGGTGAGATGTGAAAATGACAGCGGTACTGCTCCTAAGGAAGTGTGATCAAATGGCAATGATTGAAAATCTGGGGTGAAAATATTGAACATTCGCAAACCCTCTGATGCATAGGAACAGCGCAAGCAACGCTACGTAAAACAGTCATTTTAGGTTTTTCACCAATTTTCAACATAGAGCTTTTGAGAGCCCACCTTATGAACACTGGCACTGTCATGTCGTTAATCAGTCCTGAAAGGTGATTTCACGCAGTGACCGCGAAATCACCCTTCTGGCCCAATTAACGCCATGACAGTGACAGAATTCGCGAGGAGGGTCCCAAAACCCCATGTTGAAAATTTAGTGCCAAAATTCAAAAATGCCTGAGATATGCAGCAAAGTCGAAAACACCTATTTATTACATGATACAGCTTACGGCATTTCTCAGTTTGCGGTCGGCTTTGAAGAGTGCAGACGTGTTCCTGGTCCACCAAGATCGGCCGCACCGAGCTCTGGAGGTAAATATGGGGTGAAGTGGGGGTGTGGGTGGCAGGGTGCGCAGTGGGTGGGCGTGGGTGGGAGAGGGGTGAAGACAGCAGCGAGAGAAGGTTTTTTTCTTTCAGGTTTTTTTTTTTATTTGGACTACGCGGGACGTTTGCCATGCTGGGGTGGCTCCCAGCGTGGCAGCTGGAAGGCTGTTGGGGGGCAGTGGAGCCGATGGGGATTGGGCACCCCGTCAGCCATAGGACCTGTTGCCATGCTGGGGTGGGCTTTCGCATGGCATAACGATAGTCTGGGGGGACGTAGAGCCGGCGCGGTTGGGCACCCCGTCGCGCCATCAGACTGTGGGGGGACAGTAGAGCTGACGGGATTGGGCACCCGTCCAGCCATACAGTGTGTGCGTGGGAGGTAGCAGCGCATGAGCACGCAATGTGGCGTCTTGATGTCTGGGGAGGGCATGCTCACTCAGCGGTGCTCTCCCTTCAGCTGTATATGGCACTGCATTTTGGATCGTCGATTGTGTTTCTTGCACATCGTGCAAGCAAACATAAAAATGCTTCGATTAGATTTTTAGCATTACTGGTCAATTTGTATTCCCATCTGCTTTTAGCTTTTTGAGCATAGATTTACATTTTATTTGAACTTTTTAAAGAATTCCGTTGGCGCTAGACTTGTTTCTGAGATAGATATTATATTTTTCCTTTTAATCTGATAAGTTTTTATGGAATTGTTCAACCATTTTGGGGCCTGTCTATGACTGGAGATTTTTAACTTAGATGGAATAAATGAATCCTTAACATGACAAAGCATATTTCTGAAAGTGTCCCAACATTGTTCAGGGGACAAATTGGAGAGAACAGAGTCCCAGTTAAGATTAGTCATATAGTTGCTGACTGCACTATGGTCTGCCCTATCATACAAAAATATTACAGCCGGGTTAAAGTGGTATACACTGTCTTTATGAATAGTAAAAAGGACAGTATTATGAGCGCTGTTGCCAATGGGATTAATAATATATAGAATAAAGTATGGGTAGGGGTGTGTAACGAGATTTTACACATACCCGAGTTGTGGGATGCTACATAACCCCAAGGGCGAAGCTGCAGCAATTATATAAAGTGAACAGCTCTCAGTGTATCCTCCCAGTGTATCCTACGGTCGGTCCTTTTAGTCCGGTGCTGAGATTTTTGTATTTTAAAAGTTTTTTTTTTTTCTGTTTCTTCAGGTCTTTGTGTGTTTCCAGGGTATAAGGGGGAAGAAAAGAAAAGAAAAGGACTTACCGCCGAGTTCTTTTGGCGGTTCTGTTTCGCGCAACATGGAAGCGGTGGAGCGGTCTCGATTGGTCGCGCTAAGCGTAATGGCGCGACAGGAAGGAAAATCGTATATGTTTGCTGTTATAAACACTCCTTTATAACGGCAAATTACGCCATGGTTTCCCTATGGGAAAAAGGCAGAGCCAGTTATTATTTTGACATTATCAATAACCAAATCTTCATGACAAATGACTAAGTCAAGGATTTTGTCACCTCTGGTGGGGGAGAGAAAACACACTGTTTGAGATGTGAGGTTAAACAGGTAGACACAATGTTATTGCCATTACTGCTAGACGCAGTATAATTGTGCCAGTTAATGTTACCTAAAGTCACCATTGACAATAATGTTTCAAAGTGAGATAGCTTGTTCTATGTCCCAGAGTATAGCATCCAGAGTATCTACAGGAGAACTAGGAGGGTGGTAACAAGACCCCAAAATCAGATACTCGTTGGCAGAGCGCTACAGTTTTACCCAGATAGTTTCGGTATTTTTGTCATGTTTTTTGACACAGCTGGAAACATCAATAGATTTTATTTGGTTATTGATAAATGAGGCGACCCCACCGCCTTTCCTGTTTTTCCTGTTTAGGTAGCATGTTGTATAACCAGGGACATCTGTTTGCAAACGTGCAGACGTCCTGGCCAGGAAGTGCCCACCCACCCATCGTGGCTCCACTGCACTTCCACCTGTGGTCACCCAGGTTACAGTGTTATACAAGAGCAAGGGGTCCCTCTCCCCAGAGGAGGGGAGCATCCTGTGGGAAGATAGATCCACCTCCCCTGGCTGGCCCCCAATAACAGAGGCTCACTGGTGTCATGAGTAGTAGTGCTACCACTGTGCCAACAGGCCAGTCCCACCTCCTGCTCCAGCTGGGAGAGGCTGTGACTACAGCAGCTGTGAACTCCTCCACAGACAGTATCCCTACACTATAATCTACAGTGACCCCTCCTGCAAGAGGCTGGGACTGGAGTAGCTGAGTGTTCCCCAAAGTCAGTGCTCCTACACCATTACCTACAGTGACCTCTGCTGGGAAAGACCGGGACTGGAGTCACTGTGAGCTTCCAGCTCAATGCTGCTACACCATTAGCTACAGTGACCTTTGCTGGGAGAGACTGGGACTGGAGTCACTGTGAGCTCCCCCACAGCCAGTGCTGCTACACCATTACCTACAGTGACTCCTGCTGGGAGAGGCTGGGACTGCAGTAGCTGTGAGCTCCCCACAGTCAGTGCTCCTACACCATTACCTATAGTGACTACTGCTGGGAGAGACTGGGACTGAAGTCACAGTGGACAGTCAGTGCTCCTACACCAGTACATACAGCGACCCCTACTGGGAGAGGTTGGAACTGCAGTAGCTGTGAGCTCCACCCCCCCCGACAGTGCTCCTACATCATTACCTGCAGTGACCCCTGCTAGGAGATACTGGGACTGGAGTAGCTGAGAGCTACCCCACAGCCAGTGCTCCTACACTGTTACCTACAGTGACTCCTACAGGAAGAGGCTGGGACTGGAGCAACTTTGAACTCCCTCTCAGTCAGTGCTCTATGTCATTACCTATAATAACACTTGCTGGGAGAAGCTGGGACTGCAGCAGTGAGCTTTTCCCATAGTCAGTGCTCCTACACCACTACCTACAGCGACTCCTACTGGCAGAGGCTTGGACTGCAGTAGCTGTGAGCTTCCCCACAGTCAGTGCTCCTACACCACTACCTACAGTGACTCCTGCTGGGAGAGACTGGGACTGGAGTAGCTGTGAGCTCCCCCACAGTCCGAGCTCCTATGCTATTACCTTCAGTGACTCCTGCTGGAAGAGGCTGGGACTGGAGTAGTTCTGAGATCCACCACACTCAGTGCTCCTACACCATTACCTACAGTGACTCCTGCTGGTAAAGGCTGGGACTGCAGTAGCTGTGAGCCTGTGAGCTCCCCACAACCAGTACTCCTACATACAAAATTACCTATAGTGACTCCTACCGAGGGATGCTGGGACTGCAGTAGCTGTGAGCTCCCCACAGTCAGTGCGCACAAACCATTACCTACAGTGTTTCCTGCTGGGAGAGGCTGGGACTGGAGTAGCTGTGAGCTCCCGCACAGCCAGTGCTCCTACATTGTTACAATAGTGACTCTTGCAGGAAGAGGCTGGGACTGGAGTAATTCTGAGCTCCCTCACAGTCAGTGCTCCTACGCCATTACCTATAGTAACTCTTGCTGGGAGAGGCTGAGACTGCAGTAGCTTTGAGCCCCCCACGACCAATACTCCTACATACGCCATTACCTACAGTGACTCCTGCTGGGAGAGTCTGGGACTGCAGTTGCTGTGAGCTCCCCATGACCAATACTCCTACATACACCATTACCTACAGTGTTTCCTGCTGGGAGAGGCTGGGGCTGGAGTAGCTGTGAGCTCCCGCACAGCCAGTGCTCCTACACTGCTACAATAGTGACACTTGCAGGAAGAGGCTAGGACTGGAGTAACTTTGAGCTCCCTCACAGTCAGTGCTCCTACACCATTACCTATAGTAACTCTTGCTGGGAAAGGCTGGGACTGCAGTAGCTGTGAGCTCCCCCACAGTCAGTGCTCCTACACCATTACCTACAGTGACTCCTGCTGGGAGAGGCTGGGACTGGAGTAGCTGTGAGCTCCCACACAGCCAGTGCTCCTACATTGTTACAATAGTGACTCTTGCAGGAAGAGGCTAGGACTGGAGTAACTTTGAGCTCCCTCACAGTCAGTACACCTACACCATTACCTACAGTGACTCCTGCTGGGAGAGGCTGGGACTGCAGTAGCTGTGAGCTTCCCACAGTCAGTGCTCCTACACCACTACCTACAGTGACTCCTGCTGGGAGAGGCTGGGACTGGAGTAGCTGTGAGCTTCCCCATAGTCAGTGATCCTTACCATTATCTCAGTGACTCCTGCTGGGAGAGGTTGGGACTGCAGTAGCTGTTATATTCCCCACAGTCAGTGATCCTACACCATTACCTACAGTGACTCCTGCTGGGAAAGGCTGGGACTGCAGTAGCTGTGAGCCTGTGAGCTCCCCACAACCAGTACTCCTACTACACACCATTACCTATAGTGACTCCTACCGAGGATGCTGGGACTGAAGTAGCTGTGAGCTCCCCAAAGTCAGTGCTCACACACCATTATCCACAGTGACTCCTGCTGGGAGAGGATGGGACTAGAGTAGCTGTGAGCTCCCGCACAGCCAGTGCTCCTACACTGCTACAATAGTGACACTTGCAGGAAGAGGGTAGGACTGGAGTAACTTTGAGCTCCCTGACAGTCAGTGCTCTTACACCATTACCTATAGTAACTCTTGCTGGGAGAGGCTGGGACTGCAGTAGCTGTGAGCTTCCCATGAGCAGTACTCCTACATAAACCATTACCTACAGTGACTCCTCCTGGGAGAGACTGGGACTGCAGTAGCTGTGAGCTCCACACGACCAGTACTCCTACACCATTACCTACAGAGACTCCTGCTGGGCGATGTCGGGACTGCAGTAACTGTGAGCTCCCCATAACCAGTACTCCTACATACACCATTACCTACGGTGACTCCTGCTGGGACAGGCTGGGACTGCAGTAGCTGTGAGCTCCCCACGATCAGTAGAGCTACACCATTACCTACAGTGACTCCTGCTGGGACTGCAGTAACTGTGAGCTCCCCATAACCAGTACTCCTACATAAACCATTACCTACAGTGACTCCTCCTGGAGAGACTGGGACTGCAGTAGCTGTGAGCTCCACACCACCAGTACTCCTATGCCATTACCTACAGAGACTCCTGCTGGGCGATGTTGTGACTGCAGTAACTGTGAGCTCCACACAACCCATGCCCCTACACCATTACCTACAGTGACTCTTGGGAGAGGCTGGGACTGCAGTAGCTCTGAACTCCCCACAGCCCATGCCCCTACACCATTACCTACAGTGACACCTGCTGGGAGAGACTGGGACTGCAGTAGCTGTGAGCTCCACACAACCCATGCCCCTACACCATTACCTACAGTGACTCCTGCTGGGCGATGCTGTGACTGCAGTAACTGTGAGCTCCCCATAACCAGTACTCCTACATACACCATTACCCATGGTGACTCCTGCTGAGACAGGCTGGGACTGCAGTAGCTGTGAGCTCCCCACGATCAGTACAGCTACACCATTACCTACAGTGACTCCTGGGAGAGGCTGGGACTGCAGTAGCTGTGAGCTCCCCCACAGTCAGTGCTCCTACACCTTTACCTACAGTGACTCCTGCTGGGACAGGCTGGGACTGCAGTAACTGTGAGCTCCCCACAGCCCATGCCCCTACACCACTACCTACAATGTGTCCTGCTGGGAGAGGCTGGCACTGGAGTAGCTCTGAGCTCCCCACAGTCCATGCCCCTACACCATTACCTACAGTGACTTCTGCTGAGAGAGGCTGGGACTGCAGTAGATGTGAGCTCCCCACAGTCAGTGCTCCTGTACCATTACCTACAGTGTGTCCTGCTGGGAGAGGATGGCACTGCAGTAGCTCTGAACTCCCCACAGCCCATGTCCCTACACCATTACCTACAGTGACTCCTATTGGGACAGGCTGGGACTGCAGTAGCTGTAAACACCTCATGACCAGTACTCCTATATACACCATTACCTACAGTGACTCCTGCTGGGACAGGCTGCGACTGGAGTAGCTGTAAGTTCCCCACAGCCCATGCCCCTACACCATTACCTACAGCGTGTCCTGCTGGGAGAGACTGGGACTGGAGTAGCTGTGAACTCCCGCACAGCCAGTGCTCCTACACTGCTACAATAGTGACACTTGCAGGAAGAGGCTAGGACTGGAGTAACTTTGAGCTCCCTCACAGTCAGTGCTCCTACACCATTACCTATAGTAACTCTTGCTGGAAGAGGCTGAGACTGCAGTAGCAGTGAGCTCCCCCACAGTCAGTGATCCTATACCATTACCTACAGCGACTCCTGCTGGGAGAGGCTGGGACTGCAGCAGCTGTAAGCTCCCACAGCCCATGCCCCTACACCATTACATTCAGTGACTCCTGGTAGGAGAGGTTGGGACTGGAGTAGCTGTGATCGCCCCACAGCCCATACCCCTACACCATTACCCACAGTGGCTCCTGCTGGGAGAGGTTGGGACAGCAGCAGCTGTGATCTCCCCCACAGCCCATGCCCCTACACCATTACCGACAGTGTCTCCGGCTGGGAGAGGCTGGGACTGGAGTAGCTGTGAGCTCCCGCACAGCCAGTGCTCCTACACTGTTACAGTAGTGACACTTGCAGGAAGAGGGTAGGACTGGAGTAACTTTGAGCTCCCTCACAGTCAGTGCTCCTACACCATTACTTATAGTAACTCTTGCTGGGAGAGGCTGAGACTGCAGTAGCAGTGAGCTCCCCATAGTCAGTGATCCTATACCATTACCTACAGTGACTCCTGCTGGGTGATGCTGGGACTGCAGTAACTGTGAGCTCCCCATAACCAGTACTCCTACATACACCATTACCTACAGTGACTCCTGCTGGGACAGGCTGGGACTGCAGTAGCTGTGAGCTTCCCATAACCAATACTCCTACATAAACCATTACCTACAGTGACTCCTGCTGGGCGATGTTGGGACTGCAGTAACTGTGTGCTCCCCACAACCAGTACTCCTACATACACCATCACCTACAGTGACTCCTCCTGGGAGAGACTGGGACTGCAGTAGCTGTGAGCTCCACACGACCAGTACTCCTACACCATTACCTACAGAGACTCCTGCTGGGCGATGTTGGGACTGCAGTAGCTGTGAGCTCCACATAACCCATGCCCCTACACCATTACCTACAGTGACTCCTGCTGGGCAATGCTGTGACTGCAGTAACTGTGAGCTCCCCATAACCAGTACTCCCACATACACCATTACCTATGGTGACTCCTGCTGGGACAGGCTGGGACTGCAGTGTTGTGAGCCCCCACGATCAGTACAGCTACACCATTACCTACAGTGACTCCTGCTGGGACTGCAGTAACTGTGAAGTCCCCACAACCAGTGCTCCTACACCATTACCTACAGTGACTCCTGGGAGAGGCTGGGACTGCAGTAGCTGTGAGCTCCCCATGACCAGTACTCCTACATACACCATTACCTACAGTGACTCCTGTTGAGAGAGGTTGGGGCTGCAATAGCTCTGAACTCCCCACAGCCCATGCCCCTACACCATTACCTACAGTGACTCCTATTGGGACAGGCTGGGACTGCAGTAGCTGTAAACACTCCATGACCAGTAGTCCTACATACACCATTACCTACAGTGACTCCTGCTGGGACAGGCTGGGACTGCAGTAGCTGTGAGCGCCCCATAAGCCCATGCCCCTACACCATTACCTACAGTGACTCCTGCTGGGAGAGGTTGTGACAGAAGCAGCTGTGATCTCCCCCCCAGCCCATGCCCCTACACTATTACCTACAGTGTGTCCTGCTGGGAGAGGCTGGGACTGGAGTAGCTCTGTGCTCCCCACAGCCCATGCCCCTACACCATTACCTACAGTGACTCCTGCTGGGAGAGGCTGGGTCTGCAGTAGCTGTGAGCTTCCCACAGTCAGTGCTCCTACACCACTACCTACAGTAACTCCTGCTGGGAGAGGCTGGGACTGCAGTAGCAGTGAGCTCCCCATAGTCAGTGATCCTATACCATTACCTACAGTGACTCTTGCTGGGTGATGCTGGGACTGCAGTAACTGTGAGCTCCCCATAACCAGTACTCCTACATACACCATTACCTACAGTGACTCCTGCTGGGACAGGCTGGGACTGCAGTAGCTGTGAGCTTCCCATAACCAATACTCCTACATAAACCATTACCTACAGTGACTCCTGCTGGGCGATGTTGGGACTGCAGTAACTGTGTGCTCCCCACAACCAGTACTCCTACATACACCATCACCTACAGTGACTCCTCCTGGGAGAGACTGGGACTGCAGTAGCTGTGAGCCCACACCACCAGTACTCCCACACCATTACCTACAGAGACTCCTGCTGGGCGATGTTGGGACTGCAGTAGCTGTGAGCTCCACATAACCCATGCCCCACACCATTACCTCATGTGACTCCTGCTGGGCAATGCTGTGACTGCAGTAACTGTGAGCTCCCCATAACCAGTACTCCTACATACACCATTACCTATGGTGACTCCTGCTGGGACAGGCTGGGACTGCA
The DNA here is from genome assembly GCA_016271365.2 of Neoceratodus forsteri. Taxonomy (NCBI): domain Eukaryota; kingdom Metazoa; phylum Chordata; order Ceratodontiformes; family Ceratodontidae; genus Neoceratodus; species Neoceratodus forsteri. Next base: position 681,419,875 of record CM028138.1, read on the forward strand.
GTAGTTGTGAGCTCCCCACGATCAGTACAGCTACACCATTACCTACAGTGACTCCTGCTGGGACTGCAGTAACTGTGAAGTCCCCACAACCAGTGCTCCTACACCACATTACCACAGTGACTCCTGGGAGAGGCTGGGACTGCAGTAGCTGTGAGCTCCCCATGACCAGTACTCCTACATACACCATTACCTACAGTGACTCCTGTTGAGAGAGGTTGGGGCTGCAATAGCTCTGAACTCCCCACAGCCCATGCCCCTACACCATTACCTACAGTGACTCCTATTGGGACAGGCTGGGACTGCAGTAGCTGTAAACACTCCATGACCAGTAGTCCTACATACACCATTACCTACAGTGACTCCTGCTGGGACAGGCTGGGACTGCAGCTGTGAGCGCCCATAAGCCCATGCCCCACACCATTACCTACAGTGACTCCTGCTGGGAGAGGTTGTGAGAGAGCAGCTGTGATCTCCCCCAGCCCATGCCCCTACACCATTACCTACAGTGTGTCCTGCTGGGAGAGGCTGGGACTGGAGTAGCTCTGTGCTCCCCACAGCCCATGCCCCTACACCATTACCTACAGTGACTCCTGCTGGGAGAGGCTGGGTCTGCAGTAGCTGTGAGCTCCCCACAGCCAGTGCTCCTACACCATTACCTATAGTGACTACTGCTGGGAGAGACTGGGACTGGAGTTACAGTGGACAGTCAGTGCTCCTACACCAGTACATACAGTGACCCCTACTGGGAGAGGTTGGAACTGCAGTAGCTGTGAGCTCCGCCCCCCCAGACAGTGCTCCTACATCATTACCTATAGTGACCCCTGCTAGGAGATACTGGGACTAGAGTAGCTGAGAGCTACCCCACAGCCAGTGCTCCTACACTGTTACCTACAGTGACTCCTACAAGAACAGGCTGGGACTGGAGCAACTTTGAACTCCCTCTCAGTCAGTGCTCCTATGTCATTACCTATAGTAACACATGCTGGGAGAAGCTGGGACTGCAGCAGTGAGCTTTCCCATAGTCAGTGATCCTACATCACTACCTACAGCAACTCCTACTGCCAGAGGCTTGGACTGCAGTAGCTGCTATATTCCCACAGTCAGAGCTCCTACACCATTACCTACAGTGACTCCTGCTGGGAAAGGCTGGGACTGCAGTAGCTGTGAGCTCCCCACAGTCAGTGCTCACACCATTACCTACAGTGACTTTGCTGGGGAGGCTGGGACTGCAGTAGCTGTTATATTCCCACAGTCAGTGCTCCTACACCATTACCTACAGTGACTCCTGCTGGGAAAGACTGGGACTGCAGTAACTGTGAGCATGTGAGCTCCCCACAACCAGTACTCCTACATACACCATTACTTATAGTGACTCCTACTGAGGGATGCTGGGACTGCAGTAGCTGTGAGCTCCCCACAGTCAGTGCTCACACACCATTACCTACAGTGTTTCCTGCTGGGAGAGGCTGGGACTGGAGTAACTGTTAACTCCCCACAGTCAGTGATCCTACACCATTATCCACAGTGACTCCTGCTGGGAGAGGCTGGGACTGGAGAAGCTGTAAGCTCCCGCACAGCCAGTGCTCCTACACTGCTACAATAGTGACACTTGCAGGAAGAGGCTAGGACTGGAGTAACTTTGAGCTCCCTCACAGTCAGTGCTTCTACACCATTACCTATAGTAACTCTTGCTGGGAGAGGCTGAGACTGCAGTAGCAGTGAGCTCCCCCATAGTCAGTGATCCTATACCATTACCTACAGTGACTCCTGCTGGAAGAGGCTGGGACTGCAGTAGCTGTGAGCTTCCCATAACCAAAACTCCTACAGAAACCATTACCTACAGTGACTCCTGCTGGGCAATGCTGGGACTGCAGTAACTCTGAGCTCCCCATAACCAGTACTCCCTACATCACCATTACCTACAGTGACTCCTCCTGGGAGAGACTGGGACTGCAGTAGCTGTGAGCTCCCACCGACCAGTACTCCTACACCATTACCTAAAGAGACTCCTGCTGGGCGATGTTGGGACTGCAGTAACTGTGAGCTCCCCATAACCAGTACTCCTACATACACCATTACCTCACGGTGACTCCTGCTGGGACAGGCTGGGACTGCAGTAGCTGTGAGCTCCCCACGATCAGTACAGCTACACCATTACCTACAGTGCCTCCTGGGAGAGGCTGGGACTGCAGTAGCTGTGAGGTCCCCATAACCAGTACTCCTACATACACCATTACCTACAGTGACTCCTCCTGGGAGAGACTGGGACTGCAGTAGCTGTGAGCTCCACACGACCAGTACTCCTACACCATTACCTACAGAGACTCCTGCTGGGCGATGTTGGGACTGCAGTAGCTGTAAGCTCCACACAACCCATGCCCCTACACCATTACCTACAGTGACTCCTGCTGGGCGATGCTATGACTGCAGTAACTGAGCTCCCTATAACCAGTACTCCTACATACACCATTACCTACAGTGACACCTGCTGGGAGAGGCTGGGGCTGCAGTAGCTCTGAACTCCCCACAGCCCATGCCCCTACACCATTACCTGCAGTGACTCCTATTGGGACAGGCTGGGACTGCAGTAGCTGTAAACACTCCATGACTAGTAGTCCTACATACACCATTACCTACAGTGACTCCTGCTGGGACAGGCTGGGACTGGAGTAGCTGTGATCTCCCCACAGCCCATGCCCCTACACCATTACCTACAGTGACTTCTGCTGGGAGAGGCTGTGACAGAAGCAGCTGTGATCTCCCCCCCCAGCCCATGCCCCACACACCATTACCTACAGTGACTCCTGCTGGGAGAGGCTGTGACTGCAGCAGCTGTAAGCTCCCCACAGCCCATGCCCCTACACCATTACATTCAGTGACTCCTGGTAGGAGAGTTTGGGACTGGAGTAGCTGTGATCTCCCCACAGCCCATACCTCTACACCATTACCGACAGTGTCTCCTGCTGGGAGAGGCTGGGACTGGAGTAGCTGTGAGCTCCCCACAACCAGTACTCCTACACCACTACCTACAGTGACTCCTGCTGGGACAGGCTGGGACTACAGTAGCTGTGAGCTCCCCATGACCAGTACTCTTACATACACCATTACCTACAGTGACTCCTGCTGGGACAGGCTGGGACTGCAGTAGCTGTGAGCTCCCCACGATCAGTACACCTACACCATTACCTATAGTGACTCCTGCTGGGAGAGGCTGGGACTGGAGTAGCTGTGAGCTCCCCATGACCAGTACTCCTACATAAACCATTACCTACAGTGACTCCTGGTAGGAGAGGTTGGGACTGGAGTAGCTGTGAGCTACCCCACAGTCAGTGCTCCAACACCATTACCTACAGTGACCCCTGCTGGGAGAGGCTGGGACAGCAGTAGCTGTGAGCTCCCCACAGCCCATGCCCCTACACCATTACCTTCAGTGACTCCTGGTGGGAGATGTTGGGACTGGAGTAGCTGTGAGCTACCACACAGCCAGTGCTCCTACACTATTACCTACAGTGACTCTTACAGGAAGAGGCTGGGACTGGAGTAACTTTGAACTCCCTCTCAGTCAGTGCTCCTATGTCATTACCTATAGTAACTCTTGCTGGGAGAGGCTGGGACTGCAGCAGTGAGCTTTCCCACAGTCAGTGATCCTACACCACTACCTACAGTGACTCCTACTGGCAGAGGCTTGGACTGCAGTAGCTGTTATATTCCCACAGTGAGTGCTCCTACACCATTACCTACAGTGACTCCTGCTGGGAGAGGCTGAGACTGCAGTAGCTGTGAGCCTGTGAGCTCCCCACAACCAGTACTCCTACATACACCATTACCTATAGTGACTCCTACCGAGGGATGCTGGGACTGCAGTAGCTGTGAGCTCCCCACAGTCAGTGCTCACAAACCATTACCTACAGTGTTTCCTGCTGGGAGAGGCTGGGACTGGAGTAGCTGTGAGCTCCCGCACAGCCAGTGCTCCTACATTGTTACAATAGTGACTCTTGCAGGAAGAGGCTGGGACTGGAGTAATTCTGAGCTCCCTCACAGTTAGTGCTCCTACGCCATTCCCTATAGTAACTCTTGCTGGGAGAGGCTGAGACTGCAGTAGCTGTGAGCCCCCCACGACCAATACTCCTACATACGCCATTACCTACAGTGACTCCTGCTGGGAGAGTCTGGGACTGCAGTAGCTGTGAGCTCCCCACGACCAGTACTTCTATATACACCATTACCTACAGTGACTCCTGCTGGGCGATGCTGGGCCTGCAGTAACTGTAAGCTCCCCACAACCAGTACTCATACATATACCATTACCTACAGTGACTCCTGCTGGGAGAAGCTGGGACTGCAGTAGCTGTGAGCTCCACACAACCAGTACTCCTACACCATTACCTACAGTGACTCCTGCTGGGCGATGTTGGGACTGCAGTAGCTGTGAGCTCCACACAACCAATACCCCTCCACCACGACCTACAGTGACTTCTGCTGGGACAGGCTAGGACTGCAGTAGCTGTGAGCTCCACATGACCTGTACTCCTACATACACCATTACCTACAGTGGCTCCTGCTGGGAGAGGTTGGGACTGCAGTAGCTGTGAGCTCCCCATGATCAGTACACCTACACCGTTACCTACAGTGACTCCTGCTGGGAGAGGCTGGGACTGCAGTAGCTGTGAGTGCCCCATGACCAGTACTCCTACATACACCATTATCTACAGTGACTCCTGCTGGGACAGGCTGGAACTGCAGTAGCTGTGAGCTCCCCACGATCAGTACACCTACACTATTACCTACAGTGACTCCTGCTGGGACAGGCTAGGACTGCAGTAGCTGTGAGCTCCCCATGACCAGTACTCTTACATACACCATTACCTACAGTGACTCCTGCTGGGACAGGCTGGAACTGCAGTAGCTGTGAGCTCCCCACGATTAGTACACCTACACTATTACCTAGAGTGACTCCCACTGGGACAGGCTGAGACTGCAGTAACTGTGAGCTCCCCCACAGTAAGTGCTCCTACACCATTACCTACAGCGACTCCTGTTGGGAGAGGCTGGGACTGGAGTAGCTGTGAGCGCTCCACAGCCCATGCCCCTACACCATTACCTACAGTGACTCCTGCTGGGAGAGGCTGAGAGTGGAGTAGCTGTAAGCTCCCCGAGAGTCAGTGCTCCTACACCATTACCTACAGTGACTCCTGCTGGGAGAGACTGGGAGTGGAGTAGCTGTGAGTTCCTACACCATTACCTATAGTGACTCCTGCTGGGAGAGACTGGGAGTGGAGTAGCTGTGAGCGCCCCACAGTCAGTGCTCCTACACCACTACCTACAGTGACTCCTGCTGGGAGAGACTGGGAGTGGAGTAGGTGTAAGCTCCCCGAGAGTCAGTGCTCCTACACCATTACCTACAGTGACTCCTGCTGGGAGAGGCTGAGAGCGGAGAAGCTGTAAGCTCTCCAAGAGTCAGTGCTCCTGCACCATTACCTACAGTGACTCCTACTGGGACAGGCTGGGACTGGAGTAACTGTGAGTGCCCCCACAGTCAGTGCTCCTTGCTGAAGAGGCTGGGACTGGAGTAGCTGTGAGCTCCCCACAGTCAGTGCTCCTACACCATTACTTACAGTGACCTGCTGAGAGAGGCTGGGACTGGAGTAGCTGTGAACTCTTCAGAGTCAGTGCTTCTACACCATTACCTACAGTGACTCCTGCTGGGAGAGACTGGCACTGGAGTAGCTGTGCGCCCACAGTCAGTGCTCCTACACCATTACCACAGTGACTCCTGCTGGGAGACTGGTAGGGAGTAGGTGTGAGTTCCTACACCATTACCTATAGTGACTCCTGCTGGGAGAGACTGGGAGTGGAGTAGCTGTGAGCGCCCCACAGTCAGTGCTCCTACACCATTACCTACAGTGACTCCTGCTGGGAGAGGCTGGGACTGGAGTAACTGTGAGTGCCCCCACAGTCAGTGCTCCTTGCTGGAAGAGGCTGGGACTGGAGTAGCTGTGAGCTCCCCCACAGTCAGTGCTCCTACACCATTACTTACAGTGACTCCTGCTGAGAGAGGCTGGGACTGGAGTAGCTGTGAACTCTCCAGAGTCAGTGCTTCTACACCATTACCTACAGTGACTCCTGCTGGGAGAGACTGGCACTGGAGTAGCTGTGAGCGCCCCACAGTCAGTGCTCCTACACCATTACCCACAGTGACTCCTGCTGGGAGAGACTGGTAGTGGAGTAGCTGTGAGTTCCTACACCATTACCTATAGTGACTCCTGCTGGGAGAAACTGGGAGTGGAGTAGCTGTGAGCGCCCCACAGTCAGTGCTCCTACACCATTACCTACAGTGACTCCTGCTGGGAGAGGCTGAGAGTGGAGTAGCTGTGAGTTCCTACACCATTACCTATAGTGACTCCTGCTGGGAGAGACTGGGAGTGGAGTTGCTGTGAGCGCCCCACAGTCAGTGCTCCTACACCACTACCTACAGTGACTCCTGCTGGGAGAGACTGGGAGTGGAGTAGGTGTAAGCTCCCCGAGAGTCAGTGCTCCTACACCATTACCTACAGTGACTCCTGCTGGGAGAGGCTGAGAGTGGAGTAGCTGTAAGCTCCCCGAGAGTCAGTGCTCCTGCACCATTACCTACAGTGACTCCTGCTGGGAAAGGCTGGGACTGGAGTAACTGTGAGTGCCCCCACAGTCAGTGCTCCTTGCTGGGAGAGGCTGGGACTGGAGTAGCTGTGAGCTCCCCACAGTCAGTGTTCCTACACCATTACCTACAGTGACTCCTACTGGGACAGGCTGGGACTGGAGTAACTGTGAGTGCCCCCACAGTCAGTGCTCCTTGCTGGGAGAGGCTGGGACTGGAGTAGCTGTGAGCGCCCCATAGTCAGTGTTCCGACACCATTACCTACAGTGACTCCTACTGGGAGAGGCTGGGACTGGAGTAACTGTGAGTGCCCCCACAGTCAGTACTCCTTGCTGGAAGAGGCTGGGACTGGAGTAGCTGTGAGCTCCCCCACAGTCAGTGCTCCTACACCATTACTTACAGTGACTCCTGCTGAGAGAGGCTGGGACTGGAGTAGCTGTGAACTCTCCACAGTCAGTGCTTCTACACCATTACCTACAGTGACTCCTGCTGGGAGAGACTGGCACTGGAGTAGCTGTGAGCACCCCACAGTCAGTGCTCCTACACCATTACCCACAGTGACTCCTGCTGGGAGAGACTGGGAGTGGAGTAGCTGTGAGTTCCTACACCATTACCTATAGTGACTCCTGCTGGGAGAGACTGGGAGTGGAGTAGCTGTGAGTGCCCCACAGTCAGTACTCCTACACCATTACCTACAGCGACTCCTGCTGGGAGAGGCTGGGACTGGAGTAACTGTGCACTCCCCACAGTCAGTGCTCCTACACCATTACCTACAGTGACTCCTGCTGGGAGAGGCTGAGAGTGGAGTAGCTGTAAGCTCCCCGAGAGTCAGTGCTCCTACACCGTTACCTACAGTGACTCCTACTGGGACAGACTGGGAGTGGAGTAACTGTGAGTTCTTACACCATTACCTACAGTGACTCCTGCTGGGAGAGACTGGGAGTGGAGTAGCTGTGAGCGCCCCACAGTCAGTGCTCCTACACCACTACCTACAGCGACTCCTGCTGGGAGAGACTGGGAGTGGAGTAGCTGTAAGCTCCCCGAGAGTCAGTGCTCCTACACCATTACCTACAGTGACTCCTGCTGGGAGAGCTTGGGACTGCAGTAACAGTGAGCTCCCCCACAGTCAAATGATCCTACATCATTACCTTCAGTTGACTACTGCTGGGAGAGGCTTGGACTGCAGTAGCTGTGAACTCAACCCCCCACCACCACCACCAGTCAGGGCTCCTAAGCTCATGTGGGCTGTGAGTAGTTTTTTCTGTTTCTGAACTCTGGTGAGAGGGAAGAGTTAAAGGTTGCCTTTGCTCAGTGCTCCTGGCTCCAAGATCACTGTTTGCTGTTTCTATGCAGTTCCTCTGCTCAAGATGAAGAATGTGTCTAAGGAAGCACCCTCCAGACTTTCTCAAAGGGAGGAGAGGAATGGAGGGAAGCTGGGGCACCTTCAGCTTCATTACATCACTGGATACAACCATTGGGAGGGAGGTGCGCTCACCAGACTGGATCACACTCTCCTTCTCTCCCCACATTAGCTCATACATCAAAAGGAAGTACCAGGAGCAAAGAGAAAGAAAGTTGCCTTCGTTTGGGCTGGTGAATCCGGGTATGGGGAGGCAACTAAAGAACCCAATCTTTGGGAAATCCGGAAGCCTACCCTCCCCACCCATGTGCCTTAAACGGCTTCGTTCAGCGATTTAAGAAAGAGAACTGGAACCCTGACTGGGAGAAAAGAAAATGCTTTAGAGAGAGGGTTGTCTTCATAGTGTAACAGTTACTGAATGATAAAATCTTCTGAACTTTTTATTATGTTTTAAAATCTTTGGCAACGTTGACACGATGACGTCAGAGCCGGGTGGCAGCACACGGTGGATTTCCTTAAATATTTTGGGGCCAGATGGTTTCAGCTAAAAGGATGGAACAACAACTGGAGCGAAGGCAGTGCTGAAGAGAGGGACAGCAAAATAAAGTTTAGGGTTGTAGCTGAAGCCGACAGGGGTAACGGTGGAGAAGTTCTTGCAAAGTTCTCTGTGAAACATTAGAAGCTCTGCATGAACACAGTAAAGCGACTTCATTCATCGGTGAACTAGAGAAAACTTACGAAAATGGATTGACTTCCTGTATGCGAGAGATACACCTGTCAGGGGAACATGGTCAAGCAAAGTCTGGGTTTGACAATTTTAAGAATTACAACATTGTGCTCTTAGTTTTGTTATGTCATTATATTTAGAACTGGAGAAGCACACTGGCATTCTCTTGTAGTACAGCTACTGGGAGAACTTGGTAAAGGAGAGAACCTGCACTGTCTGCACTCTGCTTTGGAGCCCAGGAAAGAGTAATTAGTGACCACCAAGTATCTGTTTCATTTTATGGGAGTGAGTTTCATCTCTCAATTTCCTCAGGCTTGTTTGGTTCTTAGAGTCAAGTTTTTGTTGTGACCGATAAACAGCTGGATGCCAAGTTCAGAATACAGAAAGGAAGACCACTCCACAGAGATAAGGAATATTTAACATTGTTTATAAATGCAGCTTAAACCCGACATGGTTAGCTTGAAAGGTCTGTGAAAGATACGTGCCTCTCTCCTCCTCATTAGCTTCAGCTTCTGTTAATCCAGCAAGTCATATTTCTTCCACTAACAATGCTGTCCGTCTTCACGGATTGAGAATATTTACCGAGTACATGGAGCCCCCAACCATTCTCTGGACTCTGCTCCTGTTACCCCTGGTTACGACGGGTTGGGGTGCCACTAACTGGCTGTAAGTATGACGTCTGTGTTCACAGCAGGGGCCAAGCCCAATGCCATACACTCTGTGTCTGGGGGCAGGAGAGGGGCTTCATCTACCCAAATTATTTAATTTTACTTTAAATAACTGCATTATGTCACAAAGAGCTCAACTCTCAGTAATATGCTGTAAACTGAAAAATTCTGTTTGTCCACAGGGACTGGCAAAGTGTGAGACACACTCAATGCAGGCTTCCCCACACACTGCTTTACCAATGTATCCCAACCCTGACTTGGAGGGAACACCCTCCTCTGGGGTGAAAGGGACTGAAGCTGTTTATCCATGGTGACAGGTACAGTATGGACAGTGCACAGTGCAGGCTTCCCCACACACTGCTTCACCAATGTACCCCATCCCTGACCTGGAGGGGCCACCCTTCTCTTAGGGTGAGACAGACTGAAGCCATCTGTTTATCCATAGGGACAGAAACAGTGTGTGCAGTGCACAGTGAAGGCTTCCCCACACACCACTCCACCAATGTACCCCAACCCAGACATGGAGGGTCCACCCATCTCCTGGGGCAAGATGGAGTGAAGCCCTCTGTTTATCCACAAGGACAGGTACAGTGTGGGCAGTGCACAGTGCAGGCTTCCCCACACACTGCTCCATTAATGTACCCCAACCCTGAGCTGGAGGGACCATCCTTCTCCTGGGGTGAGGCGGCTGAAGATCTCCAGTTATTTATATATTTGTTACATTATGTATGTATTTATTTCAAAAGTTTTGCCATGAAAGATGTACTGAGCTGATAACAGTTTGTGAGAAGAAGAAAACAAATACAGTGTAAACAGCATTACAAAATAGAAGTCATAAGCAGCAATACAGTATATCAAAGGAACAAAATTATGATATTGTTAGGCAAATCTACATGTAGTAAGTGAAAATAATTAACTTTGATAATGAGGGGGGAATTGCTCTAACAAGCATAACGGGGGGGTGGGGGTTCAAAATGGCCAGGTCAATATGAGTGGAGGGGAAGAAAATCAACAGAAAGAGGGTCATGCACAGTTACAGATGTGAGTAGAAAAGTCATGAAGAAGAGACTTAAAAGAGAGAGTGAAAAGGCAGAGCGGATTGATGGAGGGAAGGGTAGACCAGATGTAAGGAAAGCGATATAGGAAGGTTATTCACAGGGGTGCGCAGTATAAGCTTTCCAGCACTCTGTTTTCTTATGTGCTGAAGTCAGTTTTAAAATATAACTATTGTATGCAAAATGAGGGACTTCTCCATTCTAGCTTGCAGATGTCAGACACCTCTGCTTCCTTTCTCCTCAAATATCTCGATTTTCCTTTTCTATTGCAGGTACCTGGTGAAGCAGCCCTCTGTACGGAGCATACGTAACAGGGAGGTGTGCGAGCGACTCAAAGGTTTGACAGATGGGCAGGTGCAGCTTTGCCGGCGTCATGTGGGGGCCATGGATTCTGTAAGGCGTGGAGCGGAGATCGCCATCGAGGAATGTCAACACCAGTTCCGGAATCGTCGATGGAACTGCTCCACCCTCGGGGGCCTGCAAGTGTTCGGCAGAGTCATCACCCAAGGTCAGAGGTCAAGATTTAAAGAGCTGGAGTCTTGGGCGAGTCCATAGAGTTTCATTGTCTACACATTTATTAGTGCTTGGAGTTCCTGTACCATTCTCTAAGGATGGGAGAGCTTCAAATGGTTATGACAGGTTCTCCCCAGTCAGCTTGTTTGCTCTGTACAGAAGTGTATGCAATACTCCAAAGTGTGATGTTTGCAGATTATAATCACTTCCTTGAATCTAATCTCCCCCTTTTCATACAGCCTCAAGCATGTAATTTGGTTTCCTGTAGTGGGCAAGATGTCCTGTTCTGTAAGCAAGCATGCTTTTCAGAACATTTTCCCTTTTAACTGTCGCTTCTATAGCACCCCATTAGGGTTGTCTAGTATTATTTTTTTTAATTACCCGATTTTATCATGCAGTAGTTGTGCAAAGTTGGACAGCTCCAGTTTCCATCTTTTTTTTGTTGTTTCTCTTAGTAGGGGGAAGTAACTTTTAGAAACTATTTGAGGCTCAGTCTTGCCTTGTTGGAAGAAACCACACAGACAGCACTCTCAGGCTGGAGACAAAGCTACCAAAATATCTGTAAGCTTGTAAACTGCAAACAGAAACCTCTTTACTGTGTAACCACTATATCCACAATCCCATGCAAGCAGTGCTGACTAGGAGAACTAGGGTAGTGCCCGAGTTTGTGGTTAACAATGGACTTGGAAGTGGTGTGGTTCCTCCACCTATGGGGATCCTTATAGCAGTGTGCTTTTCTACAGGAAATACATACCACCCCCTCCCATGGTGATGGATATGTTTGTAACACAATCCCCTTCCCACTTATCACTCTAGGCATGCAGATAACAACACTAGCACAATAAAGGCAAAATACTTCAGCAGCTGCAAATAAATAACCACAGTCTTAAACAACTTGGGTACATATCTTTTAAATCAGAACCCTGTGGGCAGCTTCTAGCTCCAGGATCAAATCCTCCTGGTCCGTGCTGGTGGTCACTGGGTACATTAAGAGGTCAGGAGCCCCATCGGAAGCTCTATTTTGTGGGCTCCCCAGACAGGATCAAATCTGTTTTCAAGCGGTTCTTATGCTGCAAAGGCTCATGGAACTAGTAGTTCTAGCACCATCTTGGTCTTCTCTCTCTCTCTCTCTCCGTGACCCACTGGAGGGTCAGGGATATCTCTCTCTCTCTCTCTCTCTCTCTCATCCACTGGAGGCCTGGACTGGGTCAGGGAGCTGTTCCTCTCTCTCCCCCTGATCCACTGGAGGCTTGGATTGGGTCGGGGAGCTGTTCCCCTCTCTCTCTCTCCCTGATCCATTGGAGGCTTGGATTGGGTCGGGGAGCTGTTCCTCTCGCTCTCTCCCTGATCCACTGGAGGCTTGGATTGGGTCGGGGAGCTGTTCCTCTCGCTCTGTCTCTCCCTGACTCACTGGAGGCTTGGATTGGGGAGCTGTTTAAATTTACTTATTTTATTAATTTATGCCCTCAGCCCCCTGCTGGTGTTTGATGGAAGTGGGGAGGTGAAAGTGAAAGCGGTGCTTCTGCCGCAGTGGCGTTGGGCACTTTGAGGTGCCAAAATCATGGAGGTCTTTTCTCCTGCTCCCCACCCTGTTTTGGAACTGTTCAAAAGGGTGGGGGAGCAAAGATACGAGCAGCTCACCACCGGGCGCAGGAGGCACCGAAAACTGTCCCAATTGCTCCCTGGCCCTGGCGTCAATCCAGGTGAGTGCTGGGGGAGTGAAGAGCGAGGGACTCCAGCCATGGGAAGCAGGAACTGGGAGGGACTCTGGTAAGCTCCTGACTTGGGGGGGGGGGTTTGCAACTTAAAACTTCAGAGCTCATTCAAAGCAGAGCAAAGGACCCCAGTAGTGCCTCATGTCAAAAACATGACATTTCATTAACCCCCTAACATGAAGCTCCAGGGTCTTGTGCTGTTTCAAGTGAGCTCTTGAGTTTCCAATAAGGACGTTTGTTTTTGTTTACTGTTTACCAATTCACCAATTTTGTTTTTTTTTTTCAAATTTTTTTAAGCTTTACGTGTATACAGTACAACATACTTATCATAGGCAAGCATATCTCGCATTTAAAAGAACAATTCATGAACTGAGCAAACATCCTTATTACTGTGAGGATTTCTTATGCGCCAACCCTGTTACAACACTAGAGGGGTACTATCACACTGTGTCAAAAACAGTTTCCAGATAGCCAGTTACTGTCATTGGTGGGGAATACCAAGAACAAACATATACAGCAGACAGCACTGAGCACTCTAATAGGAACAGTCTAGAAGGGTATATTTCCCCATACCGTGTAAAGGAAAACAGTAATACTATGCAACATTTTAAACTGTCTGCAAATTAGACTCTAGGGGCCAGATTCACAAAAGTTTGCCCTGGGGCAAACTGGGTTTTGCCCAGAGTTGGTATTCACAAAGCCTAGTTTGCCCCTGCAAATTGGGTTTGTACCCGGGTAAAGGAGGGAGGGGGGCCCCAACGCAAATGAAGGGGAGGGGACCTGCATATCCCCACAATCCCATTTACTAAGGTTTTGCTCCATGTAAGATCTTTTGTGAAGGTCCTTGCATGGAGCAAAATACCGCCAAAAAAACCTGGAGGTAATCTGTGCAACCCTAGTGGTTGGTGGAGGTATTGCGGCCCCCCTCCCCATTTGCAGACCTTATTATAAAACTAAACCCTTACCATAGCATAGCGGTCCCTCCCCACTCCCCGATCTCTGACCCAGCTGTGCAATACAATTTCCACAGTGCAGTGTCCCACCCCCGACTCCTAACCCCAATTGCCACCAATGTCCATGGGCCATACTCTGTAAAGGATGCTGTCATTGAGAGCTCAGTCAGCAGCCAGCTGTGGTGATGAGTGGTGGGCTGTGCTGGTCACCAGCTGTGGATCGGGCTGGGGGGGTCAGACTCTCCGTTACTGGATTGGTGGGGTGAGGGGTCCACTAGCCTGCCAGGGAGTTTCCAGTACTTCATGGGGTCGGGGATCAAAGAACAGGGTGAGGGGAAGGCCACTATACTGTGGAAAATGTTTTTATTATACGGCGATCGGTGATGTGGGTGGGACACTACACTATGGAAACGGGGATAGAATACGGTGATCAGGGAGGCGGGTGGGACACTACACTATGGAAAAGGGGATATAATACGGTGATCAAGGAAGAGGGTTGGATAATACACTATGGAGAAGGGAATATAATATGGCAATTTGTGATGGGGTGGTACACTACATTATGGAAAATTGGAAATAATACGGTGGTCAGTGAATGGGGAGGAGGGTGAATCACTACACTATGGAAAAGGGGATATAATACGGTGATCAGTGATCAGGGAGGACAGTGAATCACTACACTATGGAAAAGGGGATATAATATATAATACGGTGATCAGTGATCGAGGAGGTGGGTGGGACGCTACAGTACGGAACCAGGGTTTTTTATCAAGCTCAGCGATCAGGGTTCAGGGCGGGGTGGTACACATTACATTATGGAAATTGTATTGTACAGCTTGGTCGGAGTTTGGGGAGGGACCACTACACTACGGAAAGGGTTTAGTTTTATTATAGGGCTGGCAAATGGGGAGAAGGAGGGCACCACTAGACTCTCAGGAATGTGGCTGCATGGGGCTTGGGTTGCTGGGGGGGGGTGGACACAGTCACACACTAATGCCATGCAAATGAGCCCATAATAGGCATGCTAATGGCCACTAGCGCCTTGCATGCCCAATGGGCTAATTTCCATGGCCGCTTTTGTGAATAGCTGTTAAGTGCATGAGCGCTATTAGCTGTGGGGCCATTTTCCTGGCTGGCTGTGGGGACAGTGCTACTGGGTATCCTACTGCTTTTCCTGGGTTAGCGCTGCCCCTATTCAGTCAGATAGCGCACCACGCTATCCAAATGAATAGCACGATTGCCCTTGAGCGCAATGGCGAGGTGCCATTCAAAACTGCGTTTTTTTTGCGAATCCTACCCTATGTCTCCCTTGCAGGTCAACGTTTTATAAACTACTGCCACAAAGTGTGATAATATGTACATAATTTGATTATTCATAGTCTACAGCCACCTCACTTACACTGCTGATTAACACCCCAATCCCGTTCATACAGCAGACTTTAGCTGAATGTACTACCAGTGAGATTATGAGCCTTATGAAATAAAATTAGTAGCACTAATACACACACACTCAGTTCATTTCCAGTTCACCTACAAAGCAACAATAAAAACAATCAGTTACCGTTTTAGTGTCTTTACCGGAGTGCTCAGTCCTTTCGCTGAGTGGCAATGTATTAAGAGTTCCCAGGCTGCTAGTGCAATTGTGTTTTGATTCAGACTTTCTTCTAATGGTGCCAAGGAGTTGGGGATAGAAGGACCTGTGCCCTAATGCTCACTCGATGCCATGAGGCATCGCCGTGTTGTTCCACGCATGGCTAGTCATCCAATGTACCCACCCAGCCCAGAATAAGTCATCAAATGTCTCAGCTTGCCATGCTCAGAATCTGTCCCCACAAAACCTGATTGGCCCAATGATGAAGGTGAACCAGGAACCAACTTCTATTAAAATACTAATAACGATACCTGAGATCAGTTCTCCTCAGTGTCCGCCTCAGAGTCTTGGTCCCTTGCTCAAAGTTCTCTTCAATCTTGTTCAACTATTTAGAGGCTTCTTTGGGTTCTGAGAATGGATAGGTTTTGTCTCTGTATGTAATCTTCAGGCTGGCCATCATAAGTAATAAATGGTGCAGTCAACAATCAATGCTGGGACCAGTCCCCTTCAACGCCATCTTTAAGTGACACGGAGGAGGAAATGGAAGAAAAGTTCTGTCGCTTTGCAGATAATACCAAGATCTGCAACAGAGTGGACACTCAGGGGAAGGGGGTGGAAAGGATGGGTGGGGATCTGAAAAGACTGGAGGAGTGGTCAAGAGTATGGCAGCTGGGTTTTACTGCAAATAAGAGCAAATTAATGTCATTAGGCCATAGAAACCCGGTAGTGGAATACAAAATGGGCAGAGTGATACTGACAGAGACCAAGCAGGAAAGAGACCTAGGAGTGATCATATCGGACAACCTAAAAATGGTAAGGCAGTGTGACAAGGCAGTTAGGAGGGCTAGTGGGATGCATAGGAAGGGGTATCACCAGAGGGAGGGGGTGGTGCTGCTGCCTCATATAGATCTCTTGTAAGATCTCACCTTGAGTACTGTGTCCAGTTCTGGAGACCACATCTCAGGAAGGACATAGAGTGGAGGCAGCCTACAGGGAAGGTTACCAAAATGGTGCAGAGTCTGTATCAAAAGCCCTACATATGTACACCCTGAAGGAAAGGAGAAGGGAAGGATATGATAGAGACCTTTAATTACTTCATGAGGGTCAGTAAGGTACAGGAGGAGAGTATTTTTCAGAGAAAAAGGTGCTCTAGAACATGGGGGCATGCTATGAAGCTGGAAGGGAGTAAATTCAGGAGAGATGTGAGGAAATAATTCTTCACATAAAGGGCGGTGGATGCCTGTAACAGCTTTCCAGTGGAGGTAGTGGGGGTGAAAACAGTGGTAGTGTTCAAAAATGCCTAAAATAGGCACAAGGGAGTCATAGGGGTAAGCAAGGGAGGGGAAGAAATGGCACCGCAAATTAGCAGCAAAAAATGAAGGTTAAAAAATAGGCAGACTGGGTGGGCCCAGCTGAGCTTAACTGCCATCACATTGTGTGTTTCTGCATTTCATTCCCAGCTGCTGTAGTCTTGCCCTCACTTTGTCAGAGTTCTTCCTCTGGTAATGAGTCTCAAAGCTGAGGTCAGAAAAATGGTGCACTTTGCTGTCGCTCCATTGTGGTGGCCCCCTCTGTTTGGCTTTGAGAAGGATTTCAAGCACAAAGCCCAAGGCGATGAGAAGTGTTCAGAGGAGAGCCTCATTTGTGGCCAGGCAGCTACGTGCCCTTCTGGGAGTTATTCAGACAGCTTTTATGATGTTAAAGTCACACACTATCTGGTAATAGTCCCAAAAGTCATTTCTTTTTTTGAACTTAGTTTTATTTCATCAATAAATTTCACAGCTGTAAAGCACATTTTCTTACAAGATGAGCAGCTTACTGTATAATGCAGTCAGAAAATTAGGTCCAGTACATCCTGGAATTTCTCCATCTTTTAAGTGGAAAAGCCTACCTGTACATACACGACCTAATAATTGTTATCTACAGTTCTGTTTGTTATTGTATGGCGTCTCCCTGAAACATGGAAGGCTACTTAAGCTATAGGTTGTTTAACAGGTGAGAAAACAACTAAGGTTGTTATCGCTAACACGTAACGTGGGCCTGACCAACATGGACATTGGTTGGGTTACACACAAATATCCCTACCCCCCATAAGTCTGTCTTTATCCTCCTTGGGTAACTGTAGGTTTCCAGACTGTAATCTGTTGTAATGACTTTGCCATAACATCAAGTGAGGTAAATCACTTCCCTATCCATTCCCATATTCCAGTTCACCTGAACCCCCTAACTTCTTGTTTATTAGTGTTTAACCCTGTCCCTGCACTCGGACTTGCCAACTCCGCCATCTTTCTTCATATTTATTGAAATTAAGACAGAGTTTGGCAGTCATAGACTCCATCAACAGCATATCCTTGACTCGCCTGACCCAATCTCCCAGGGTGGGCGGCTCACGTAGTAGCCATTTCCCAGTGATGCTCTTTAATGCTACAACTATCAAGGTTAACAAAACCTTTCTCATCTCCCCTCTCTGGTGTGTTACTGTGGGTATCCCCCAAATCCAATCCTCAAAGGTTAGTGGGAGAGTCACCCCCGTGATAGCTGATACTGCTGACTGGATATCCTTCCAAAAGTTTGTCAGTACTAGACATCCCTAAAAAGACATGCCCGTGATTGCCTCTTTGGCCACATGCCCTCCAGCGGTTTGCCCCAGATGAGGTACTATAATACTCTGTTACCGTAGGGGTGTGGAATAATTGAATAAAGACCTTCCAAAACAATTCCCACCAAACTGGAGATGAGGTTGCCTTCCAATTCCAATCAGCTTCAGTTATTATAATATTTATAATATCTGCTTCCCCCTCCCAGGCCCTCCTGTGTACTCGCAAGGGTCACCCGTCTGCTGAAGCAATAACTTATATATGGCAGAAATGTGTTTTCATGGCCCGGTTATTGTTACTGTGCCATACAAGAAATCCTCCCAACTTGTATATGGACTTGTCAACCTAAAAATGAGGTCCTCAGAGTGGATAAAGTGTCTCACCTGCATGTAGCGTAGGAATTTGATGTTTCTCCAGTGGAACTTTTCTTTTGCCCTCTGAAAGATAATGTACCTGCCGTCCTCCAGAAATTGTGTGAACCTAGTAATTCACCGTGCTACCCAATTTGCATACCCTGGGTCCAAGGCTGGCAGGAAAAATTCCAGCTCATAGTGGATCAAAGAGAGGGGGCCCAACCGACCTGTAGTCTAACCCATTGATTTTGTACGCCCTGTTCATACTCCAAAGTGGCCTCCATTAATGCCAAAGTAAATAAAGGTCTGTCCCCCAGATTTGCATCCTCCAACAGGTACCACTGGGAGGAGATTCTCTCCTTGGCCCATCTCATAAGGCCTGCCACCCGGGCTGCCAAGTAATAGTGTAACAAATTAGGTATGGTGAGCCCCCCCCCCCAAAGCTGTAATACACGTCTCGCTACTCTGGGTTTTTGTTGTTACAAATGAATTGAGAGACACCCTTATTCATCTTGTTTCAAAAGGTTAATGGGATCAGAATGAGGAGACACTGAAACAGGAATAACAGGTGAAGTAAAATATTCATTTTCACCACCTCTACCCTCCCCACTAAAGAGAGGGGGGGAGAAGGCACCGCCTGACCATATCCTGCTCCACCACTCACCAAAGCTTCTCATAATTTGTGGAAAAGAGTCTAGAGAGGTCTATTGTTACTTGTATCCCCAAGTATCTGATTTGATTGTTTGGAGCTCTTCTAGTGGTGGCTTCCTGACTGTTCCAAGGGCGAGATTAAAATCTGCAGGCGACCAAGCTTTTAGTGTTGCCGCTCCCACTCTTTGGAACTCTTTATCTTCTGCAGTCAGGGAGGCCCCCACTATAATTGCCTTTAAAGCCCGCCTGAAGACTTTCCTATTTCTGATAGTGTTTGGAGTTCAGTGCTGATTATTTGTATGTATTATTTTTAATTTAAATATTTATGTGGTATGAAATGCTGTAAAATTTGTGCGGCACCCAGAGCCTCCGGGATTGGGCGTCTTTTAAATAAATTTGCCTTTGCCTTTATCTTGCATTGAGATACAGCACGGGTATATCTTACATTGAGATAAAGCATGGGTATATCTTGCATTGAGACACAGCATGGGTACATCTTGCATTGAAATATAGCATGGGTACATCTTGCATTGAGATATAGCATGGGTATACAAACATACGAAATTTGCCAGCAGATAAAGGCCTAGAGGTCTATCAAGTCTGCTCAAATATGCAGCTAGCACCCCTTATTCTGCAGCTGCCCCTCCCTTCCACCCTTCCCCTTCATTAACCCTCCTCCTTGTCCTGTCCCATCCTCGTTTGAAGCAGTCCACTGTTCTACTGCATACCACTTCAGCAGGTAACGCATTCCACCCAGCCACCACCCTCTCTGTAAAAAAGTGTCTCCTCATCTCCCTCCTGAACCTTCCTCACTCCAGTCTCATATCATGGCCCCTGGTGGCCCTCCCCTCCCTTACTTTGAACAGCCCCTCTGTACCCGTCTTGTTTATTCCTTTCATGTATTTAAAGGTTTCAATCATGTCACCCTGTCTCTCCTCTCCTCCAGTGAGTACATGTTCAACTCCTTCAACCTCCTCTCGTATGATAAGTCCCCCAGCCCCTTGATCATCTTTGTCGCTCTGCGCTGCACCCCCTCCAGTAATTTAATGTCCCTCTTCAGATACGGACGCCAGTACTGCACACAGTACTCCAGGTGTGGTCTAACTAATGACCTATACAGTGGCAGAATCACCTCCTCCCTCCTCGATGATATACCCCTTGCAATACAACCCAGCATTTTGTTGGCCTTTGCAGCTGCCTTCCTACATTGTGTCGAGTTGTTCATTGACCCTGTAATGAGCACACCCAGATCCTTCTCCTCCTCCTCCTCTGTCTGGGCTAGCTGCACTCCCTAGCTGATAACTCCTCCTTGGGTTCTTCATCCCAAAATGCAGCACCTTGCACTTTTTGGCATTAAACCCCAGTTGCCAGGTGTCTGACCAGGTTTCAAGCTTTGCCAGATCATCCTGCAACCCCTGCCATCCCCCTAGGTCATCCACCACCACGCCTACCTTGGTATCATCAGCAAACAGACTGATCTTGCTCTTGATGTCCCATGATATGTCTGCAATTAATATCCCAAACAACACTGGTCCCAACACTGAGCCCTGTGGAACACCGCTGATCACTGCCCTTGGGTGTGAGAGCACCCCACCCACCACCACCCTCTGTTGCCTTCCCTGCAGCCAGTTTCCTACCCATCTCACCAGCTTTGCACCCGCCCCTGTGCCTACTAACTTCCTTCCCAGCCTTCCATGTGGCACTGAGTCGAATGCCTTACTGAAGTCCAGATACAGGACATCCACTGCATGGCCACTGTACAGTTGCCTAGTTACCCAGTCATAGAACTTGACCAGGTTGGTTTGGCAGGATCTGCCACTTATGAAGCCATGCTGTCTGCTGTCCTGTAGTCCCTTGGCCTCTAGGAGGGCCACCAGCCTCTCCTTCAGGATAGTCTCCATTAGCTTACCCACGATGGATGTGAGGCTCACTGGTCTGTAGTTTCCCGGTTCATCCTTGGGGCCACTCTTGTGGAGGGGCACCACATGAGCCATCCTCCAGTCCTGAGGTACACACCCCGAATGTAGTGAGGCATTAAATAGGTCTGCCAAAGGTCCTGCAATATACCTTGCATTGAGATATAGCATGGGTATATCTTGCATTGAGACACAGCATGGGTACATCTTGCATTGAGATATAGCATGGGTATATCTTGCATTTATATATAGCATGGGTATACCTTGCATTGAGACATAGCATGGGTATATCTTGCATTGAGACACAGCATGGGTACCTCTTGCATTGAGATATAGCATGGGTATATCTTGCATTGAGACACAGCATGAGTACATCTTGCATTGAGATATAGCATGCGTATATCTTGCATTGAGATATAGCACAGGTATACCTTGCATTGAGACATAGCATGGGTATATCTTGCATTGAAATACAGCATGGTTATATCTTGCATTGAGATACAGCATGGGTGTATCTTGCATTGAGATATAGCATGGGTATACCTTGCATTGAGATACAGCATGGGCCCATTCTTCTGACAAGAATAACATATCTATTCTAGTATAACAGTTATGCCTGTCAGAATAATGTGAATAATCTCCAAGACGTCCATTCATCTGCTGCCATGCATCCAGGAGCCCCCAGCTCTAAACCAGTCTGCCTAAGGTTGAACCAGCTATCCCAGGCCTAGTCTTCCAGGTTCTTCCTCGTCTATCCAAAGAGGGGGAGAGCACGGTGTTAAAATCCGCTCCTAGAATGCAGAGGCAACTATCACCTCCAGCACATTTGTAAAAAGCTTTTTAAAGAACTGTGCTGCTTCTGCATCTTCATTTGGGGTGCATATACTTAACTACACAGGGAATATCCCTGTATAGGGCTGATATTTTAACAGGCCTCCCCTCCGGGTCTGACTGGACATCTTGCACTTGGATGGGGTGCATTTTACGAATTAAAATGTTCCCCTTCTATGTGGGTGAGCAACGTATGAAGAGGCATTAACGGAGCCCACCCATCTACGGCACAGTTTCCTGTGTTCCGTGTCAGTAAGATGAGTCTCTTGTAGTAGTACAATGTAGGTATCTAGTTTCCCCAGTTCCTGCAAGAATCTCAACCATTTGACTGGGTGATTAATACCCCTGATGTTATAAGATACAATGTTTAACTTATCCATTAAGGTTGAGGTCCATACTCTGCTTTCTGAGGTTCCGAGCCTTCAGCTGGGCAATACTCCATGTCCCAAACATGCGCCGGATCCGTGACCGGGTGGGTGGGTGGGTGGTGGTGTGCAACCTGAATAATAAACCTACCAACACATAAAATGACATTATGAACATAAGTCATTATGCACAACTATAACTGGAACATATCCCAAAACAAGGAATCTTAACCTCTGCTCCCTTCAGTTACTGTCCTTCCAAGGTGCCACAGTAGGCCCACCACGCTTATGTTGTCTTTTGTTGATGGGTGTTGCTGAGATAAATGCAGCACATGGCTGCAGGATCCAGAATATCCCAGGTGCAAGCAGCAACAGTGGTAACCCAAAAGTAATTTCGATCATTGTGGTAAGCTCAACATTCTTCTACGCGTCACCCTCACTGTATTTTCCAAATTTTCAAGATGCTTTCGGAGTAGACTGTTCTCTTTAGCAGGTCCCCTAGAAACTGTGAGAACTCTCAAGGCCATTTGTTGTGCCTTCTGTCTCTCTGAGGTGAGGTTGCTAATTTTACTGTCGATATTCTTTAGTTGCACTTGAAATGTGTCCATGTTTTTTGTCTAGGGATAGAAGAGAATGGCATTGGTGAGTTGAAATGGATTGATATCAGCTGCAGGCAGTTACTTGTGACTGGGTGCTGCTCCTTCGGCTGGGCTCCGTCTCCTCCGCCACCTGCCTTTGTGTTCAGTCTCACCATTCTGCTGTTCCTGGGATGCTAAGATAGTGAAAATTGCATCCACTGGTTCCTCTAGGCTTGCTCTGTTCAGTGCTGTCAGTTTTTTTTATATTTCAAGTCACTTACAAAATAATTTTCATCATTTTAGCCCATTAGGTCTTCAGAGTGTCCAAGAGCTGCTGCTCCATACTTGGCAACCGGCCACACCTCTCCAGTTTCTGGACTTTTTCAGTAGATTTATCTCCTATCTAAGTGTGCCACCTGTATGCTTTGTTCTGTTTGGCTCTCCGGTGGCACCCCCTCTCTTCCTGTGAGCACAGGGTTCATGCATCTCTCACTCCTTGCTGGAGGAAGCATGCTGAGGAGGACTGATCTTGTGCCCAGCTTGTGTCACAGATTCTGAACATGGGGCAAGTGATGCTCTCTTCCTGTCTCCTGTTGCAGGGGGTCTCTCAGGGACTTGTTGGCATGTTGTGACTGAGGTTAGGAAGACCTTTCCTGAGATGCATGGCAATTTTATAAAGTCTTTGGATGGGCCAATGGAGAGTATATTTATGAGTCTTAGAGGAAAAACATGTTTTACCACCATGGTGTGAAAAGTTGTAAAATCTTTGACCTGCCTTGGGAACAGGAAACCATACAAGATCAAAGGAAAGGCTTGATTAAAGACTGTCATAATTTGGGAAATGAGTCTTTGCTGAAGTCACAGTATTTAAAATATCTCCTGACAGGAAGATCATTGTTTGTATATTTTTTATATTCTAAAAGGAGGAGCTAAATGACATCATAGAAGGAGTGTGTGAGAGAGACACAGTTTAACTATGACTTGTGTCTCATCTTTGAGTGTCATATCTTTTTGGACTCTTAAGAAACAAGTTACCTGTCACATTACTGCGCTCGGAGGTTGGCACTGTGGGAGCAGAGGGCCTGAACTGCTGAGTGCATTTGTGACAATGGGTACCTCTGAGGGAGAGGTTGAGTGGGTGCTGGTACCCCGAGGGAGAGGGTGAATTAGTAGTGGTTACCACTGAGTGAGAGGGTGAATGGGTGCTGGTTACCCCTGAGGGAGAGGGTGAGTCAGTGCTGGTTACCCTGAGAGAGAGAGAGAATGAGTGCTGGGTACCCTTAAGGGAGAGCATAAGTAGGTGCTCTGTTCCCCTAAGGGAGAGGATGAATGGGTGCGTAGGTGCTGTGTATCCCTGAGGGACAGGGTGGATGGGTTCTGGGTACCCCTAATGGATGGGGTGAATGGATGCTGGAAGCCCCTGAGGAAGAGGGTAAGTGGGTACTGGGTTCCCCTGAGAGAGTGGGTGAATGGCTGCTGGGTACCCCAGAAGAAGAGGGTGAGTGTGTTCTGGTAACCCCTGAGGAAGAGGGTGAATGGGTTCTGGGTCCCCCTGAGGGAGAAGGTGAATAGATGCTGGGATCTGTAAGTGAGAGGGTGAAGGGGTACTGGATGCCCCTTATGTTGATGGTGAGTGGGTGCTGGGAACCCAGAGGAAGACGATGAGTGAGTGCTTGGAAGCAGGGAAAGCAGTCAGGAGCGCAAAGGTGCAAACAGGAAAAAAATAGCACAGGAAGTAAAAAAGGGGACAAGACATTTTATAGGTACATTAGTGACAGGAGAAAAAATGGGTGATATTGTAAGGCTTAGGGGAGAAGAAGGGGAGTGCATGGAGGGTGACCTAGAAAAAGCAACAATACTGAACAAATATTTTTGTTCGGTATTCACAGAAAAAGAGGAAGGTCAGGGACCACAAATAGGCAACAGGAAAAGAGACGGGAAGGAACTAGACACCAGTCCATTTACAGAAGAGAGAGTCCTAAAGGAACTCACAAAACTGAACGTGGACAAGACAATGGGACCAGACAGGATACATCCTAGAATATAAAAGGAACTGGGGGGGGAGCTGGCAGCATCACTGGATGCCCTGTTTAGCAAATCACTTGATACAGGAGTGGTTCCAGAAGACAGGAGGAGGGCAGATGTAGTTGCACTCCACAAAAGCAGGAGCAGGGAGGAGGCTGGAAACTATAGACCAGTCAGCCTCAACGCAGTAGTGGGGAAGATCATGGGATCACTGCTGAAAGAAAGGATTGTGGACCACTTTGTAGCCATTGGAGGACAGGATCTGAAGAAACATGGGTTCACAGTGGAAAGGTCACGTCAAACAAATCTGATGGATTTCTTTGACTGGGTGACCAGGGCAGTGGCCCAGGAGTGGGGTGGGGGGGGGAGTGGATATAGCCTAACTGGATTTCAGTAAGGCCTTTAACACTGTTCCACACAGAAGACTTGTAAGCAAGCTGGGCAGCCTAGGAGTGGGTCACAAGGTGGTAAACTGGGTTAGAAATTGGGTAATGGGGCTACATCTGAAGAAAGCAGGGTGACCAGCAGGGTACCACAGGGATCAGTTCTGGGGCCAGTCCTGCTTAATGTCTTCATAAGTGATATTGCGGAGGGGCTAGAAGGGAAGGTCAGCCTCTTTGCAGATGACACAAAGATCTACAAGAGGGTGGACACTCCAGGAGGGGTGGAAAATATGAGGAGGGACCTAAGTAAGATGAAAAAAGTTCAGAAAAGTGGCAGCTAGAATTCAATGCCAGGAAGTGCAAAATCATGCACTCGAGGTGCAAGAACCCAAGAGAGGATTACATGATGATGGGAGGAGGGGGGGACTGATGGTCACCAAGCAGGAAAGAGATCTGGGAGTAATCATGTCAGGTGACCTAAAGGTGGCCAAACAATGTGCCAAGGCTGTGGGGAGAGCCAGTGGGATACTGAGATGCATAGGGGAGATATCACCAGCAGAAGAAGGGAACTGGTGATGCCACTGTACAAAACATTGGTGAGACCTGATTTGGAATACTGTGCCCAGTTCAGGAGGCTACATCTCTGTAAGGACATAGGCAAGGTGGAGGAGGGTCAGAGTAGGGCAACAAAAATGGTGCAGGGCCTGCACCGAGAGTCATGTGAGGAGAGACTGGAGGACCTCAATATGTGTACCCTGGAGGAGAGGAGAGAGAGAGAGAGAGAGGGGAGATATGATTTAAACCTAAAAATATCTAAAGGCATAAATACAGTACAAGAGGGTAGCATCTTTCAGAAAACGAAATGTTCAGGAACAACAGGTCATGACATGAGATTGGAAGGAAGTAGACTAAGGGGTAATGTGAAGAAGTATTTTTTTCACAGAAAGGGTGGTGGATACATGGAACAGGCTCTCTGTGGAGGTGGTGGGGGCAAGCACAGTGGGGAAATCGAAGACTGCATGGGACATGCATAAAGGAACATTAGTGTTAGGAAAGAAAGGGTTAAGCCAGAGATCAAGTTGGGTCAACAGGCTTTATGCCATAGGTAGGGAAAATGGGCAGACTGGATGGGCCTAGCGCTCCTTATTGGCCATCAATTCTACATTTCTATGAGTGGGGGGGGGAATGGCTACAGGTGTCCCTGAGGGAGAGGGAGCGGGCGAATAGGTGCTGGGTACCCCTGAGGGAGAGAGAAAATGAGGGCTGGGTACTGCAAAACGAGAGGGAGAATGGGTGCTGGGTACCCCAAAAGGAGAGGGTGAGTGAGTGCTGTGTACTACTGTGAGAGAGGGTGAATGGGTGCTGGGTACTACTGAGGGAGTGGGTGCAGAGCACCCCAAGGGAGAAGATGAGTGGGTACTGGTTATATCTGAAGAAGAGGGCCAAAGTGTACTGAGAAACCCCCTGGGAAAGAAGGCAAATAGGTGCTGGGTACTACTGAGAGAGAGGCTGAGTGGGTGCTAGGTATCCCTGAGGGAGAGGGTGAGTGGGCGCTGGTCACCTCTGAAGGAGACGGTGAATGGGTGTGGGATACCCTGTGAATGGAAGCATCAAGTAGCACCTGGACCGGAGGGAGGGGGATAGTATAGGCCTGAACAGAATATATCTCTGGAAGCAGGGTACCCCTTGGGGGTGTGAATGGAGCTATTGAGTAGCAGCAGGACCCAGAAGGATGAATGTAGTATCAGACCTAAACAGAACATATCTGTGGGACCTCGGTACCCCGGGGGGGGGTGAATGGACCCATCAAGTAGTAGCTGGACCTGGAGGGATGGAGGGAGCACCAGGCTTGAACAGAATATATCCCTGTGACCTTAGTACCTGGGGGAAGGTGAATGGAGCCATCGAGCAGCAGCTGGACCTAGTGGGAAGGGGGTAGTATCAGGCCTGAACAGAATATATATCTGGGACCTGGGTATCCTTGAGGGAAGGGGTGAATGCAGCTGTCGTGTAGTAGGTGGACCTGGAGGGTTGGGGGCAAGGGGAGCATCAGGCTTGAACAGGATATATCCCCAAGACCAGGGTTCACCTGGACTGGGGTGGGGGAAGAGTGAATGGAGCTGTCAAGTGGCAGCTAGACCCAAAGGGATGGGAGGGGAGTACCAGGCCTGAAGAGAATATATCCCTGCAACCTGGTACCCCTGAGTGAGGGGGTGAATAGAGCAGTCAGTGAACCATGATATGAGCGTGTTTTATTGAGCAACCTTAGGAACAGCAATTCAATAAAACCGCTCATGGGAAGAGCGAATGCTGCAAAATAGCGAGGAGTAGATTAGAGCAAGTGTGACAGTGGCAGTGAGCTGTACTCACTACACTTGCTAGATGGAGATAAGAGGAGTGGTTTGGCCAAGCCTTACCAAGCTGGCCATTTGATGTAGTGGCTAGAGCCACTGCCAATGGAATAGAAGGAACTGGGTTCAGGTCCTGATGCAGGACAGAATTTTTTTCGTCCTGGTTTTTTTTCTCCCATTAAGTCCAGCCCCCCCCCCCCCACTATGGAGTTAGCAGTCTTGTTGGGGAACAGGGCGAGCCCTGCATAAAGTGTTTTCTTTTTTTGTTGGAAAAGTTAGCGACTGTCACTGTTTGCTGCAGTTGCTCTGATGTTCAACACCCTTCTGATGTCCGGCATCTTTTGTGGTGCTCTTTTTGTTCAGTGAGATATAATACTCACCCACTGTTGGGTAAGTTACTTTTTCTATTACTGTTCTATTTCTTTTAGAAACTTGATCCAGGAAGCTCTGTTCAGTCACTTGCAAGGATGGTGAAGTACTGGAAAAAGTAATACACCTGACAGTGACTTATTTCTTTTTATACAAAAACCAATACAAAAATAATAAAAAACTATAGCAGATTACATATATTTGAAAGTAATAGCTTAGTTATTAGTTACTTTCAAATTAATGTAATCAGTTACAGTTAGGTATTACTTTTCTATAAAAAGACATAAGTAACTGTAACTGTAAGGTGTATTACATTTTCCAGTACTTCTCCATCCTTGCTAGTGACTGCACAGAACTTTCTGGAGCAAGTTTCTAAAAGTAATAGAAAAAGTAACTTACCCAACACTGAACTCGCCCTTATCACATAACACCGAGCTGTCGAGTAGCAGCTGGACCCCGGGGCTGGGGAGCACCAGACCTGAACAGAATATATCCCTGGGATGTGGGTACCCCTGAGGGAGAGGGTGACTGAAGCTGTCATGTAGCAGCTGGACCCAGAGGGATGGAGGAGCACCAGGCCTGAATAGAATATATCCCTAGGACCTGGGTAGCCCTGTGGGAGAGGGTGAATGGAGCCATCGAGCAGCAGCAGCTGGACTCAGTGGGACAGGGGAGCCTAGGCCTGACCAGAATATATCCCTGGGACCCGAGTACTCCAGAGAGAGGATGAATGGAGCCATTGAGAAGCAGTTTGTCCTGGTGGTAAGGGGGAGCATCAGGGTGGTATATGATGTTTATCCACACTGTCTGGCAGTTGCCTTTCCCTTTAAGAGCTCACCAGAACGTCTTCAAGCTGGCTCCTCCCACCCACCCGGGTGGTAACTCCCTCGGCTTCACCTCATGACACCAGATCTTGCCCGGTGGAAGCAGAAGGGTGCGCCACAGCCAGGGGAGGTCGATTGGGTTCGTGTGAACATCATATACCACTCCTAGAACTACTGCTACAGGTGAGTAACCTGTTTTTCTAGGGACATGGATATGATATTCTGTCCGCACTGTCTGGCATACTCCTAGCAGTTCTCCAGGAAGAGAGGGCAAGGTGCAGACCCCCTACTTGAGAAAGAGAGATTGGAAAACTGAGGCCCCAAACCCAGCATCCCGGCGTGACTCAAAGTCGATGTGGTAATGGGAAATGAAGGTGTGTGCTGACCTCCAGGTAGCAGCCTTGCAGATTTCCTGGATATGGACATCCCTGGAAGCAGCCACCGCGGTATGGCAGGTGAAATGAGCCCTAAACCCTACAGGAGGCTCCCTACCTGCCAACCTATAGCAGAGGTTGATGCAGGATACAATTCACCTGCCAATCATCCGCTTAGCTGCCGGTCTGCCGGGTGCAGCTTCAGCGCAGCTGACAAACAGCTGGCGAACCTCTCCCCCAACTTCAGCCGTGCGCTCCTTGTAATTGGCAAGTGCCCGCCGTAGGTCCAAAGTATGGAGCCTGTGCTCAGCCTCTGAGGTGGTGATGGTGAAGTACACCAGGAGATTGATCACCTGGTTAAGATGGAAATCTGACACAACCTTCAGGAAGAACTTCTGGATGGGGTGAAGGACAATCTTGTCCTTGTGGAAGACCAGGTAAGAAGACTCCACCGAAAGCACCTGCAGCTTGCCGATTCTTCTGGCTGACGTGACAGCCACCAGGAAGGTGATCTTGCATGAGAGGTGAGACATCTCACACCTGTGCATCAGTTCAAATGGCTTGCCCATGAGCTTTGCCAACACCAGCAACAAGTCCCAAGATGGTGGTGGTTCACGCACTGCAGGAGAAATGTGGTCGAGTCCTTTAAAGAGGTGCCAGACCACCTTCTCCTGCACCACAGACTGCTGACTGGCCCGCACCTAGGAAGCAGAGATGGCTGCCGATGCACCTTGAGGGTCATCGACCGAAGGCCTGACTGAGAGAGGGACCACAGGTAGTCAAGGATGCTAGCCACTGGACAGGACTGAGGGTCCAATTTCCTGCCCTGACACCAAATGGAGAATCTCTTCCATTTGAAGGCACAGCATTTCTTGGTTAACTCCTGCCGAGAAGCTTCAACAGTATTGAGGACAACTTCAGAGAGACCCAAAGCCTGGAACTCTAGCTACTCAGGAACCAGGATGTCAGGTGCAGGGACTGAAAATACAGATAGCGTACCTTCCCTGACTGATGGAAAGCTTGTCCGGGTGGGGAGAGGAAGATGCCTTGGGAGCCTCCTGCTGAGGCTGAGGATACTGGGGTACCAGAACAGGCATGGCCAGTCTGGAGCCACCAGGATCACCTGCACCTTATCCATCCTCAGCTTGAGAAAGACTTTGTGGCTCAAGGGGAATGGATGGAAGGCATAAAGGATACCAGGGGTCCAGGGCCTCGGGAAGGCATCCCCCTGCAGCGTTCCCTGCTGAGGGAGGCAGGCGCAATACAGCCTCAGCTTTGATTTCTCCCTGGAGGCAAACAGGTCCACCAGAGGGGTGCCGCACTGGGAGAAGAGACTGTGTACTAACTCTAGGTGGAGAGACCACTCATGAGACACTTTGCCCACATGGCTGAGAGTATCTGCCAGCTGGCTGGAGGCACTGGCCACATGAGTGACCAGAAGATCAGGCTCCAAGCTGTGCACGAGGAACCACACGCGGACAGCTTTCTTGCACAGAGGCAGGGAGTGTGTCCTTCTCTGCTTGTTGAGGTAGTACATGGTCGTGGTGTTGGCCATCTGGACCTGGACCACCTGACCCCAGATGTGAGGAACAAAGGCAGTCAACATCAGCTGAACTGCTCAGAACTACAGCCGGTTGATGTGGCACTGGGGCTCTTCGGTGGTCCAGAGGCCATGGACTCTGTGTTCCCCCAGGTGGGACTCCAGCCCACTAGAGAGGCATTGGTTATCAGGATGACCATCAGCTCCGGGCGGACAAATGGGATCCCTTCCTGCAGATGTTCTGGGACTAGCCACTACTGGAGGGCATCCCACACTTCGCTGGATCACAGCAACCAGCTGGTCGAAGTGACCCCTGCACTGAGACCACTGGCTAGCCTGCTCCCACTGGAGACAGCGAATTCTCCAGTGGGCCCATTGGACCATGCTGATGTAGGCCACCATGTTAACCAGGAGGCGCATGAAGCCCCGGGCAGGACGCAATTGCCCAACCAGAAATGATCGGGCAAACGAGGAGAGAGCCTCCATGCTGTCCCTCGGGAGCCAAGTCCTGACTCTGCAAGAGTAGAGCTCTGCCCTGATGAAGCTGATCACCTGCGAAGGCACAGGTTCCGACTTGGCCTCATTGACCAGGAGGCCAAGAGAGAGAGATGCAGGTCTGGAGGGCCAGGTCTCTGAACCGCTCCACCTCCTGTCTGGAAGGACCTGCGATCAGCCAGTCATCCAGGTAGGGGTAGACATTAACCCCTCTGTGCCTCAGGTAAGCTGCTACCAATGCGATGCACTTGGTGAAGACCCTGAGGGGCCGAAGAGAGACCGAAGGGCATGGCCTAGAACTTGTAGAGGGTTCCCTTTGCTCAAAAGCGGAGGAACCACCTGAGAGATGGACTGATCGAGACATGAATAACACATCCTGTAGATCCAGGGAGCAGAACCACATGTTCTTCTGTAGTGATGGTATGATCCAAGACAGAGTGACCATCCTGAAGGTGCGTGACCTGATGAATTTGTTCAGGTCCTGCAGATTTAAGATGGGGCACCAGCCTCCTGTCCGTTTTGGCACCAGGAAGTACCTGGAGACAAACCCTGGGTGTTCTGGAGGGTCCATGACAGGAACCACAACCTCCTTGCGGAGGAGCTGGATGATATCATCCTGAAAGGCTGATAGAATGTCTGCAGATACCATGTCCTCCCACGGGGCATGGGCTTGGCAAGTGGGGTACTGCTCGAATTACAGAGGCAGATCCTGACCGACCACTTCAAAAACCCACCTGTCAGTGGTGACAGCAGACCAGGCAGAAAGGAAGGGGCAGAGCCAGCCCCCCCAAAGGGAGGACCCAGGGGTGGCGTGACGGGCATGAGGGAGGCACCCCTTATCCCGTCACTGGCCAGACTTGGAGGAGGAGGGCCCAGCTGAGGCACCACCGGGGCCTCTTTCTCCTGGATTGTGGATGACTGAGGCCACCGACTTCGGCCGAGGTCCCCAAGCCTGAGCCTGCTGCCCAGCCTGGGTGGGTCTGGCTACAGGACTAAAGGTGGCTCAGAAGGGCTTCTTTTTCTGCTGCTTGGAGCCCTTGGGATCCCTCTGGGTGGATGTCACGGAGTCCAAAGTGGCACTGGACTTTTCAAAGTGGCCGAGGTGCCCTTCAACCCAGGGCCCGGACAAGTCGGTGCCCAGGAAAGGGACCTCCACCAGCTTGTGCTGGGTGTCTGCTATAAATGTTGAGATCTGCAGCCAAGCCTTGCTGTGCATGGCCACTGCGGCTGCCACAGAATGGGCACAGGAGTCCCCAATGTCCATGTCTGTCTGGAGCTGCTGCTTAGCCACAGCCCACCCTGGTCCCAGACCTGTTTGACCATGGTTTGGAAGTCTGCTGGCAGATGAGAGAGCACCCCATCCACAGTGCCCAACAGCACATGACAGAAGTAGGCCATCAGGAGGGCCAAGCTCGCCTGGTGAATGCCAAGTAAAGAGGCAGCATAGACATTTCACCAAATGGTCCAGTTTCTTGGACTCCTTGTCAGGCAGTTTGTCAATGTCTCCCATGTTGCAGGAGCACAGAATCGGCAGCCAGCCCCATGGCTAAGGGGTATTCTGTGAACCTTGAAAGGGAACTGTAAGGAACCGCATACTTATGGGCCATCTGAGCCAATGGTGCTGGGCAGGAGCGCTGCCAAAGCAAGTCCAAGGATGGCCTCTGCTACTAGGAATGCTTCCCCAGGGGAGTCACCCCGGTTCAAGAACTCAGTAAACGGGTGCTGAGCCTGCTTCTGAAGGGGCTCCATTTAAAGATCCAAGAATTCTGAGATAAGATGGAGATGGCTCATGAAATAGGTAGGACCCTCATCCATCAAGAGACCCCCAGCCAACTTCTTGTCCAGGGGACGGGAGTATAAGGAGGAACCCTCTGACTCCAAGGAGTCGTCGAAAAGGGTTAACCGCCCGAATCCCTGCTGACCCTCTGCGGACAGTCCAGGGTGACGGTGACCGACAGCCGATGGGGAAGACCTGAAGCCGGCCGAGACTCCTTGGTTAGAGCACTGGATTTCGGCTGTTTCAATCGCAGCTCCACCGGGATCAGCGGAGACACCGGCAGAGGCCGAACCGGGACCATTTGATGGGTCGACTCCAGCCGAGGCAGAGAAGGCGTCAGCCTCTGAGATGAAAGCCAGGTAATGGCCAGGGTAGAAATGGGGACCAGCTTCATCCCAGCATATACCAGCTGTTGCCACATCAGATCCTTGTAGCATCAATGCAACATGTGCAGAAACCTCTCCTCACCCAAGGAGGATGAGGATGAAGAGTAGTGGTGCCACTGCTTCCCCGAACATTGGGAGTGGGCGTGCCAATGTCGGCACGAGCCTCTCAACCCCTGGGAGCAAGACTGAGACCTTGATTGCTGGGGGCGGGGTGGACCTTAGAGGGTGCCAGTGAAAGCCGAGGTACCTCTGGTCCTGCTCAATAACGAGAGCCAGCAGGTCAATGGACTGATCTGTCCCTCCCCGGGTCTGAGTCAGGACTGGAGTCCTGGATAAGGACGTATCGGCCTCTTCAGGCAACAACTGGTTGACCAGTTCAAGAAAGATCTCGGCCAGAGGACTGACCTGCGTCTTGGTCAACTGGCCCAATGGGGATATCAAGGTGCTGGCGGCCAGGGCTGAAGATTCGACCACGGTTGGATATGGAGAAAAGCAGGAATCGGAAGCCCATGAGCGAGAGCATTTCCTATCTCACAAACAACGGCGAGACCATTTTTTGGCCTCTTTTTTTGACTCGGATTTGTGAGACGATGAGGGGCCCTGGCCATAAGTCAGGAGAGCCTGGCACAAGTCCTTAAATGCCCCCATAAAGGAGGCACCCAAAGAGAATGGGAAAAAGGCTGATGCAGAGGAGGTCTGAGCCACGGCCTAGGCCGCCTCTTGAAAGCCACTAGCTGTTCAGTGGACCCTGCAACCAAGAAGACCATCCGACGGGCGTCCTTCGATATAACTGATGGGTGTCATTCACTCGGATGGCCCAAAAGCAAGCAGGCATGACGGTCCTTGAGGATGGACAGGTGGAAGGCACAGATGTTGCAGGCCTGGGGATTGTGCTTGTGGCCCAGGCAATACATGCACATGGTGTGCAAATTCATCTGGGACAACTTCTGCCTGTAAAGACATTTCTGGAACCCTGGAACTGATTTGTTATCGTCCATGCCAGTCAGCGTGAAGAACGAGCCCGAAGACACAAGTTTTTTAATGATTTGAAGGGAAATCTGAAGATTTTAACAGCAAAGGGCCTTCTCAGCATGAGCGCTATAAGGAGGAAACCTGCTTCTTCCAGCAGAAAGGAAGATCTGGCGTCATGGGGCGGAGCCAAGGGAGTTACCACCTGGGTGAGTGGGAGGAGCCAGCTTGAAGATGTTTTGGTGAGCTCTTAAAGAGAAAGCCAACTGCTGCCAGACAGTGTGGACAGAATATCATATCTGCATCCATAGAACAGAATATATCCCAGGGACCTGGGTATCCCTGAGGGAGGGAGTGAATGAAGCTGGTGTGTAGTAACTGGACCAAGAGGAATGAAGGGAACACCAGACCAGAACAGAATACATTACTGGAACCTAGGTACCCCTGAGGGAGAGAGCGAAGGGGTGCTGGGTACCCCTAAGGGAGGTGGTGAATGAAGCTATCAAGTAACAGCTGGAACTAGAGGGCTGGGGGAGGGGCAACAAGCTTGAACAGAATATATCCCTATGACCTTGGTACCCCTGAGGGAGAGGGTGAATGAAGCCGTTGAGTAGCAGCTGGACCCGGAGGGATGGGGGGGGGGGGTACCAGGACTGAGCAAAATATATCCCTGAGACCTCGGTACCCCAGTTGGAGTGGGTGAATGGAACTGTCGAGTAGCAGCTGGACCCAGAGTGATGGGGCAGTACCAGGCCTGGACAGAATATATTCCTGGGACCTAGGTACCCTGAGGAGAGAGTGAGGGTGCTGGTTATCTCTGACGGAGAGAGCAAATGAGTAGTAGCTCGACCTGGAGGATTTGGGGGAGTACCAGGCCTGAACAAAATATATCCCTGAGACCTGGGTATCCCTGAGGGAGGATGTGAATGGAGCCATCGAGCAGCAGCTGGACCAGAGTGATGGGGGCAGTACCAGGCCTGAACAGAATATATCTCTGGGACCTTGGTACCCCTAAGGGAGAGGGTGAATGGAGCCACTGAGCAGCAGCCAGAGCTGGTGGGAAGGGAGGAGCACCAGGCCTGAGTGAGGGGGTGCATGGAACCATCAAGAAGCAGCTGGACCTGGGGGGGGACACCCTGGGACAACGACATGTCCCTGATGACATGGCAGAGATAACAAGCTGTATGGATGAAATGATCCAAGCCAGCTCACTCGAACAGCCACCTGGGGAGGAAGGCTCACACTTGAGACTGGAATACCACAGTTGTGGCATTGTGGCAAAGAAATGAAGCAGTTAATGCCAACTGTCAAGGCCATTGCCTGCCTGCCTTCCCAGGTAAATGGAGGGTGTAGTCATGGTGACACAATCATTGGGGGTGGAGGGATAGGCAGGAGGAACCGAGGGGAATATATATATTTTCTAGCAATGGGAATTGATTTGGGTATGAACCCTAGGTGGAGGGAAAGCTCTGCCTTATGACCCTGACCAGGCTTCCTTTCTCCTGTTGCGCAGGTACCAGGGAAGCGGCCTTTGTTCATGCCATTTCATCAGCTGGGGTGGCATTTGCTGTAACGCGTGCCTGTAGCCGAGGGGAACTGGAGAAATGCGGCTGTGACAGGAAGGTTCGAGGAGTGAGCCCTGAAGGTAATATGTGCTGTGAAAAGTGTGTGCTGATTGTGGGGAGGGGGAAGCAGTTTTGGTGGTGACACACACACAACTCCAGTTGCTCAGACTGCAGCTTCTCCAGCCCCACCTCTCCCAGCAAGGCTCACTGCTGGCACTCTGTGGGCGACCCTGTAACTACTCTAGCCTAGCTCTCCCAGCAGGGCTCACTGCTGACACTGGCTGTGGGAGAACCTGCAGCTACTCTGGCCCCACCTCTCCCAGCAGGGCTCACTGCTGACACTGGCTGTGGGGGAACCGCAGTTACTCCAACCCCACCACTCCCAGCAGGGCCTACTGCTGACACTGGCTGTGGGGGAACCTGCGGTTACTCTGGCTCCACCTCTCCCAGCAGGGCTCACTGCTGACACTGGCTGTGGGAGAGCCTGCAGTTACTCTGACCCCACCTCTCCTAGCAGGGTTCACTGCTGACACAGGCTGTGGAAGAACCTACAGTTACTCTGACCCCACCTCTCCTAGCAGGGCTCACTGCTGACACTGGCTGTGGAAGAACCTGCAGTTACTCTGACCCCACCTCTCCCAGCAGAGCTCACTGCTGACACTGGCTGTGGGGGAGCTTGCAGTTACTCTGGCCCCACCTCTCCCAGCAGGGCTCACTGTTAACACTGGCTGTGGGGGAACCTGCAGTTAATCCGACCCCAGCTCTCTCAGCGAGGCTCACTGCTGGCATTGGCTGTAGGTGACCCGGCAGTTACTCTGGCACTCATGTTTCTCAGCGAGGCTCACTGGTGAAACTGGCTGTGGGGGAACCTGCAGTTATTCTGGCCCCACCCCTCCCAGCAGGATTCACTGCTAACATTGGCTGTCGGGGATCTTTGGTTATTCCAACCCCCCCACTCCCAGCAGGGCTCACTGCTAAGTCACTGTGGGGGATCGTTAGTTATTCCAACCCCACCATTCCCAGAAGGGCTCACTGCTAAGTCACTGTGGGGGATCGTTAGTTATTCCAACCCCACCACTCCCAGCAGGGCTCACTGCTAAGTCACTGTGGAGGAGTATCCTGCTTCTCTGACCCCACCTTCCACAGCCAGGCATCTCTACTTCTGCCTCTTCCATTTTTGTTGGACAAAAGTCAGAATATTTCGGAACAGTAACAGTGAAACTGTAAGAGTGCAACAGAATTTACTGACCTTTAACAACCATCCCAGTAGCTGAGGTGCTTAACGGAACAACTGACTTCCCTTCTCCCCAGGATTCCAGTGGTCTGGCTGCTCTGATAACCTGTCGTATGGCATCTCCTTCTCACAGTCATTCGTCGACAACCCTGAGAGACGTCGGGGAATGTCATCCAGCAGGGCGCTGATGAACTTACATAATAATGAGGCTGGCAGGAAGGTGAGTGGCTTGTATATACCAGCAGACAGATGGAGACTGGCATACAGAAAGACAGATGGAGGAAGGGAAGTAAAAGTAAACAGACAGATGGAAAGAGGCAGAAGAGAACACAGACAGACAGACAGACAGACAGAAGAGGATCAGACAGATTGATCAGATGTTTGCTGGTCCTGCTGGTCTCCATGAGCCGATTGGTGGTCCTCTGTGACTGTACTTAGGCAAGGGTGGACACCGGGACCAGCAAAGAAAAGATCAGAGCTTATAAAAACTACATGCACTGCAAATATTGAATCTCCCACTGTTGATTATTGTTCTGATGTCAGCTGCAGGGAATTCTGGGATTTATAGTTAAAATGACAGCTTGGAAAGCAACAGAAAAGTCTGATGCAATCTACAATACTACAGTAAATAGAAAGTAAAAAAAAAAAAAAAAAGAAATGTTGCACAGAAATGGCAAATTGGGACCGGCCCCACCCTTGGATGTGGGGCACTTAGTCCTGACTGTTGCCCTTTAAGCAATAGGTATGACCAGAGGTTATGTTAATGTTCTAGTTTTCACTCTCAGGGGTGTAATATGGCCCAAGGTGCAGCCAAGTCCCATATACCCCCCAAGGGAGGGATTATGTGAACATTAACATAATACTATTATAAAAATATAAATACAATGATTATGTTAAAAGCGGAACATGTACTTTTAGTTTGATAATTTTCTCCTACTAATCTAAAACTGTCCTGCTGAGACAGCACTTTCATGAATGTGATGTCTGTTGTCTCTGATAATGCTTTCGCTCTGCTATCCCTGCAGTTAACACAGAAACTGCACTGCTATATCGTCATGATACACTGTTGAAGCATTTGTGAAACATGGCTCTGGTGTTTTTCCTGTTGCCCTGACAACTGCCGGTGTGTGCAAACCAACTGAAGGATCCCTGTCACTTACGGAGCTGCCGTTCAAAAAGGTAGATTGTTGGCAGGGGAGGGGAACTGAACATAGCTTTTATAATGAGGAGCTGACACACAACTGCAGTATTCTCCTAACTTGCACCGTTGCAGCATTCTCCTAACTCACACAACTACAGTATTCTCCCAACTCGCAGGACTGCAGTATTCTCCCAGCCTGCACAACTGCAGTATTCTCCCAGCCTGCACAACTGCAGTATTCTCCCAGCCTGCACAACTGCAGCATTCTCCTAACTTGCACGACTGCAGCATTCTTCCGAATCGCATGACTGCAGTATTCTCCCAACTTGCATGACTGCAGTATTTTTTTTTATTCTATTTCCCTTTGATCACAGCCCAAGGAGGCATCTCTCAGGCATCCTGCCTGTTTCTGCCCGCTTGAGAGCCCCCTGAACCTGTACCTCCTCTCTCCCCCACCCCTCCCACAGCCAGCACCTACAGCTTCACCCCTCCGGGGTGGGACCAGCCCTCCTTGTTGGGTGCGCTTTACTTTGTAGACTCTGGCTGTGGGAGTGGGCCCCGGGCGGAGGACCTGGAAGGCTAGGCAGGGTGGATCCGGCAGTGGGCAAGGGGGTCAAGTGCCATTGTCTCCCCTTGGGGACAGGCTTTCTGTGTTCTGAGTGCCCCCCATGTGGTGCACCCTGATGCTCTGGCACAAAGCAACCCTGCCAGCAACATCCACGCCGGCATGATGTGCAGCCAACGGCTGCAGCGCCTGATCTCCACTGGGAGCCACTGGTGTGCTGGAGCTATCCCCACCTCCCCGGGAGTAGAGCAGCCCAATGGGCACTCAATCCTCTCCCCATCCCTGCCGACCCCCAGTGCTCAAGCTCGCAACCGAACTCAGGTTGCCAGCACTGCGCGAGGTGTGGCGTCCAGCGCCTCAACCCTCAGCGCCACTGGGCTGCATGACTGCAGTATTCTCCCAACTTTTTTTTTATTTAAAGAATTGATAACTCACATGACTTCTCCCCACTCGCACAACTGCAGTATTCTCTCAACTTGCATGACTTCTCCCCACTTGCACAGCTGCAGTATTCTCCAAACTCGCATGGCTGCAGTATTCTCCAAACTCGCATGGCTGCAGTATTCTCCCAACTTGCACAACTGCAGTATTCTCCCAACTTGTATGACTGCAGTATTCTCCCAACTTGTATGACTGCAGTATTCTCCCAACTCACATGGCTGCAGTATTCTCCCAACTCACACGACTGCAGTATTCTCTCAACTTGCAAAGCTGCAGTATTCTCCCAACTCATATGACTGCAGTATTCTCTCAGCTTGCAAGACGATTTCTCCCAACTCCCACGACTGCAATATTTTTCAAAAATGCAGGACTACAGTATACTCCCAAACTGCATGACTGCAGTATTTTTCAAAAATGTACAACTGTAGTATTTTCCCAAATTACACAACTGCAGTATTTTGATAAATAGATAGATTTTTATTTGTTTGGTGCCCAATCCCGGAGGCTCCGGGTGCTGTACAATCGAAACTGACACCATAATAAAACATTCAGACTGTGTAAACAATCCATGAGCAAGTGAAATGAAGCAATTTAATTAATCTTCTAACTCGCACGACTGCTGTATTTTCCCAAATTGCGCAACTGCAGTATTTGTCCAACTTGTGCGACTGAAGTATTCTCCCAAATTGCGCAACTGCAGTATTTGCTATTACCTGTGCAATCTGTTCTGTGCCCTTGACTTTCGTCCAATAGGAGAGGGCTCTGCAATAAGGAGCAATGGTTGGTATGCGCTTAAAGCTGTTAGGAGGCCTCTGTGTTGGGGATAGAGAAGTCTCAGTGAAGTGAGGGAAAGGGCTGATTGACTCTCACGAGAGTCGGGATAGGGTGGTTGCGCCAATCAGTGAGCAGAGAAAGAGCGCGAAGCTCGAACAAAGGATAGAGGGCCTTAAATCACAGGAGCCTGTAATATTGCGCACATAGATGGAGTGAAGCCAGGAGGAAGTGCAGTGGGGTAAATAGCAGGCCGTGGGGGCTCATGGTGTGGTGATGGACCTTGGGGA
Source organism: Neoceratodus forsteri (assembly GCA_016271365.2). Taxonomy (NCBI): domain Eukaryota; kingdom Metazoa; phylum Chordata; order Ceratodontiformes; family Ceratodontidae; genus Neoceratodus; species Neoceratodus forsteri. The sequence goes on from CM028138.1 coordinate 681,459,882, forward strand.
GTGCTGCGGTGATGGTGAACAAGCCATGAGGAGCATAAATGGGTGGACTGTTCAAAGGAAGTACAATACTTTCAGCAAGGCTTTTATTTTTCAATCTGGGGTTCAGAGGGAGAAACGCTAAGAGCAGTGGACTGGTGGGGGCAGCAGTGTAACAAGGGGATTTACCTTTTGTAAACTTTGAAAGCAGTCGAGAGTAAAAGGGCATTTCTCTTCAGGAAAGGTAGCAGCTGCCATTACACGGTAACCATAGTTGTTACTACCTGTGCAATCTGTATTGTATCCTTGACTTTCGTCCAGCAGGAGCGGGCTCTGCAGTAAGGAGCAATGAGAGGTACATGCTGAAAGACATTAGGAGGCCTCTGTGTTGGGGGATACAGAAGTCTTGGTGAGGTGAGGGAAAGGGCTGATTGACTCTCACAAGAGTTGGGATAGGGCCCAATCCCACCCTCCCCATCCCTCCACCCCTTGAGTACTTCTCTTTTATAGGGGAGGGGCTACCCTACGATTGGTGGACAGTACAGCCAGGTGCAACCCATAACATGCCTTGGTCAGCCCTGTAAATTCAGTACTGAACAACTAAGACAGGAAAGAAAAAAAAAAGTAAATAATACTACTTATAAGCTGCCGTGGTGTCTGGTACTTAGAACGCGGAAGTTGCTTAGGGGCCTGAAATCTTAAGCAGCAGAGGTTTCAGGGTCTAAAATCTAAAAGCCACAGGGGCTGGATACTGATATTTTGAATGGGGAAATTTCTCCCTAGGGCCTGAAACCAAAAGCTTAAGATAGGTAATGGGGAAAATGGAGGAGCAAACACATTGGGGGGCAATGCAGCAGGGTGAGTGCGGATCTGAGGCATAGTCCCCAGGCTACAAGGGCTGGGGGCATCTTTGGGAGGGTGCACTGGTTGTGGGTCAGCCATGGTACTGAATATAGCCTGGAATATGGGGGGATGTATGGTATGTAGGCAGTTTGCACAGCTAAGGGAGGAGGTGGGATGGCCGAGATGGGCATTAAGCTGGGAAAGGGAGAGGAGTAGAAGGGAGGACAGGAGGGGTCCCGACGAGGAAGCTAAAGCAGTTAGAGGGGGATCAGTGAGGGAACAGGGAGCAGTAAAAGGGGGAGCTGTAGATGGACAAGGAGCAAACATGGCAACAGGAAGGGGAAGATGGGATGGGGACTGGAGGAAACCTAAGGAGCACAGAAGCAAGGAGGGAGGGGTAGGGGAAGACACCAGAGGGGACACAGGAATCTCAGATAGAGGCAGCAAGGGATTCAAAAGTAACCAGAGGGAATGGCAGAAGATAAAGTATAACGGTCCAAAGTCTGCACTGAGGCAAGGGAGGAGGGAGCAAGGGGAGGGGCAACGGCCAGAGGGATACAGGCAGTGGGTTTAGAACAAAAAAATAGATATGCCACACTAGGGGCACTAAATGGGGGGGATCAGGAACATGGAGTTGAAGAGTACCCAGAAGAAATAGGAGAAGCAAGTGCAAAGGAAGGATCAGGAAAATTGGAAAAGGGGGACACTCTTTCGGGTAAGAACAAAGAGGGTAGTAAACATAGGGATAGGTGTGCAGGGATGGACCCACCCCAGAAAGGGCAAAACCTAAAGGAGAAGGGGAGACAGCGTGCTCAGGATCAGAAGGGATAGGCTAGATGGGTCTGGGAACGGGGGACACGCTCCAGGGAAATCAGTCAGGGCAAGGTTAGGGGCAGATCAATGGGGAGGAATAAAGCTCACAGATGGTGGGACAGAGGCGGGCAGCCTAGCAGAAAACACCTGTGGGAGGCATGAAGATAGGGGAGCACAGGGGGAAGGCAGTACTCCGGGAGATGACAAGGGCAAAGGGGGAAAATGAGAATAGGGAAGAAAATGGGATGCAAAGGGCTGGAAGAAGGATAGCAGGGAAATGTAAGCTGAAGGGGATGGAGAGCAGGGTCCTACTTGTTGGGGATTCTATAGAAAAAGGAATTAGATGGGCAGGCGGGGTAGATAAGAGTAGTGCACTATGGGTTGAGTGTCTGCCAGGCATGACGGCGGTGGAGGTCATTCACTATATTCTCTCAAGGGGGAAAAAGCAGGATAAGAAAAAACACTTCATGTTCCATCTGGGAACAAACGACCTGGTGGAACATACCCTGTTAAAGGTGCAGGCAAGATTCAGAGCACTCGCTAGATATTGGAGCAGACTGGGGTTCAAATCTGTGGCCTTTTCTGAGGTGTTGCCAGTACCAAAGGCAAGTACCAATAGGAGGCCGAGGATTAAGGAGTTCAGTGAATGTCTGGCGGGATGGCGTGAGCAAATAGGGTATGGGTTAGTAGAGGACTGGAGATCAACATGGGGGGATGAGAGCCTATTTGCTCCAGACAGACTGCACCTAATAGGGAGGGTGAGGCAATACTGAAAAGCAAACTAGTAGAGTTCATAGAGGAAGCCTACAATTCAAACTAGATTGGAGCGGGGGGTTGGAAGAAATCCGCACTACAAGGCAGTGTCACAAATCCACTCAGCAGGTCAGGCCCTCTGCTCCCACAGTGCCAACCTCCGAGCGCAGTCTTGTGAACAGGAAACAGAAACAGGGTAACCCTCCTGTCTGTTTTATGGGTTCGAATCAACCTTTGGTCTCAAGTCTTGGAAGGATTCAAACTGTAAACCTCTTGTTAGCGTACCCAATGTACAGGCTCAGATAATTCTGCTCTTCGGGGGGGCCAGATATATTTCGCCTACGGACACCTTACCAGGCATACAAAATGAACCCTTAAAACTCAAAGACCTCAGAATAAACTCTTACCTTTTGCCAGTTTGGTAAAACCAGTAAGCTTTGTACAGTGTCAGCTTTACCCATGTATACTTCACTCGTCAAGAAAAAGAAATTCAAAGGCACACCAAGTAGTCTCTAATGTAGAGGTTCACTTAAAGATAGATAAAAAAATGTAAATACAGAACCATATATCACAAAACATACAAATCACTTAAAAAAACAGGTTTAAAAGTGCAGACAAAATCTCCTACCACAGTACTCTTAGAATTGTCTCTTCTAAGGTATATTCTTCTAACAGTGCCTGATGTTGCTTTTTCAGAGTCCAAACATTTTTGTGTAAATGAAAACAGAATACTGTTTAAAACTGGCTTTGCTAACCTCTTTGCATGAGGTCACCTTGCTCCTCCTCGTCAGAATATAAATAAAATATATTCACGCAAAACAGGATGTCTTATCAAAGTATTAAATTCTGTGACCTCAGCACAACTCATTTTCTCATACGACCCTTTGATGTAGAGTGTCTTCCTGTTCTTCACAGACATCAAAGAAACATTTATGACTTCGCACTAAGGCGTTATAACCTACTCTTCTTCCTCTAAACATTATAAAAGTTTATGATTTCCCATCTTAGTAGCTGGCAAGCCACAAATAAGCTAGATAAACAGGAGAAGCTTAATTTAGGTCTCTTCTAGCCTGTAATTATCTCTAGGCCTTCCAGGTAACATGCTGTAGCTGAAACCTGGGAGAGGGGTTGTCATTCCACAGGCTGTCAGTATCTCAGAGACATTCAATAACACATTTTTGTATTACAAAAAGCATAGATTAATCAGAACCAGCTGTCCAAGTGTCACAGGCAGAAGGCATGGGGGTCTACCAGCCTCCCCCCAGGATAGTGCAAAAATGTTGGGCATGAGGGTGACAAGAGAAGGAGGGTATGGACAGGGAACCTGGTGGAAGGGCTTAGCAGTCAACGCCACGAGTTTAGGAAATAAGATGGTGGACTTGGAGGCCATGATGAGGAATGAAGGCCTAGATATAGTAGCAATAAGCGAGACCTGGTTGACAGAACAACACACCTGGGAAATTACTATTCCAGGGTACAGACTGTTCAGAAGGGATAGGGAGGGTAAGAAGGGGGGGTTTGCTTTATACATCAGGGAAGGCATAAGTGTAACTGAAGGACAAAAGGAGGACAGGGAGACTGAGTTACTGTGGTTAAAACTAGGCAGGAGGACTGGAGAGTCCTTGTGACTGGGGGTGGTATACAGGCCGCCTACACAGGGGGAGGAGGGTGATAGACAGTTAATTCAGGCAGCCACAAGGCTGAACCAAATAGGAGAACTACTACTGGTAGGGGACCTAAACCTCCCAGATGTAGACTGGGAAATCCCGGATGCAGCATCGACAAGGAGCAGGGAGATACTAGCTGCGCTGCAGGGGGTATTCCTTCAACAACTAATAAGGGAACCGACAAGGGGCAACAACCTGCTGGACATGGTCCTGACAAATTAAGAGAGTGTGAAGGAGGTGCAGGTGGGAGAAGCATTGGGCACCAGCGATCACAGGCTGCCAGCACAGTAAAGTTCAGGGTTAGGGCAGGGAGGGAGACAAGTAAGACCAGTACTACAGTTATGGACTTTAGACACACAGACCTTGACAAGATGAGACGGATTGTAAGGGAGACAATGGAGAGTATGGAGAATATAGGGGCAGTGGAGGAGTTATGGCAAACCATCAAGGGAGGGGTACTGAAAGCAGTGGAAATGTGCATAAAAAAGGTTAGGAAGAGCAAAAGGGGGAGGAGACCACTTTGGTTTACAAAGGAGGTTGTAGGGCAGTGAGGGAAAGGAGGAGGGCTTTTATAAAATTTAAGAGGACACTCAGCAAGGAAGATAGTGAAGAATATAGGGAGAAAAGGAGTCTGGCAGGAATGAAGATCAGAAGGGCAAAAGCAGATACTAAGGAGAAAATAGCCAAAAAAGCCAAAAGGGGGATAAAACTTTTTTCAGATATGTAAGGGAGAGTAGGACAGCAAGGCAGGGGGTTAATAGACTGAGGAGGGAGGGAGGGATAAAACTGGAAAGGGACTGTGAAAAAGCAGAGGTATTAAATAAGTACTTTTGTTCGGTATTCACAGAGGAGGAGGAGGAGGAGGAGGAGGACGGTAGGGGACCTGAGCTAAAGTTGAAGGGAAAGGAGGGAAAATTTGTGGATCAGAGCCCGTTTTTTGTGGATATTGTCAGGGGTGAGCTAGACTGATTAAGGGTGGACAAGGCAATGGGGCAAGACTGGTTGCACCCCAGAGTAATCAAGGAATTGAAGGAGGAGTTGGTCACACCCTTGACAAGGCTCTTCAACTTGTCCCTGGATACTGGCAGAGTGCCAGAGGATTGGAAGAGGGCAGACATGGTGCCTTTGCATAAGAAAGGTAGTAGGGAGGTGAAGGAGAACTACCGACCTGTCAGCCTCACATCTGTGGTGGGGAAGGTAATGGAGGCACTAATCAAGGAGAGGGTGGTGGGTTACCTGAAGGAGAGTGGCTTGCAGGATAGTAGATAGCATGGCTTCACGAAAGGGAAGTCATGCCAGATGAACCTAATTGAGTTCTTTGATTGGGTGACTCAGGTGATTGACCAGGGAGGTGGGGTGGATGTGGCATATCTAGACTTTGGTAATGCCTTCGAAACTTTCTTCCATAGGAGGCTGGTGAGCAAGATGGAAAGCCTGGGGTTGGGAGGGAAAATAACAAGCAGGGTGGAGGTCTGGCTAGCAGGAAGAACTCAGAGGGTGGTATTAAATGGGGTGCACTCCAGGACAGAGAGGGTGAGGAGTGGAGTGCCACAGGGGTCAGTTTTGGGTCTAATTCTCTTCAATATCTACATCAGCAATATTGCGTAGGGTTTAGGGTTTGGGGGGGGTGCCTATTTGCTGATGATACAAAAATCTGCAATAGGGTGGACACCTTGGGGGGACTGTGGAGGACATGAGGGAGGACCTAAAGAAGCTCGAGGAGTGGTCTGGAAAGTGGCTGCTGAAATTTAATGCCAAAAAGTGCGCTGTGATGCACTTGGGTAGTAGAAATACATGAGCAGGGTACATCCTAGGTGGGGAGAAAATCAAAGAAATGGAACAGGAGAGGGATCTGGGGATCACAGTCTCCTCAAACCTCAAGGTAGGACTCCAATGTAGCTGGGCGATGGGAAAGGCCAATGGAATGTTGGCATGTATAGGCAGGGGCATTATTAGCAGAAGGAGGGAGGTAATAATGCCCCTTTACAAAGCCCTGGTGAGGCCGCAACTGGAGTACGGGATTCAGTTCTGGAGACCACATCTCCACAAGTAAGGGTTGGAAAGGGTTCTGAGAAGGGCAACCAAGATGGTGCAGGGTATGCAGGGGAAGACATACGAGCAGAGGTGTAAGGAGCTGGATCTGTACACGCTAGAGGAAAGGAGGAAAAGGGGAGACATGATTGAAACTTTTAAATATGTAAAGGGGCTCAATAAGATAGGGGAAGGGGGTTTACTTGAGGAAGGAGGGGGCCAGAACTAGAGGACACAACCTCAGACTGCAAGGAAAAAGATACAGGGGTAATGTGACAGGGTGTTTTTTCATGGAGAGGGTGGTGAAGTCCTGGAACAGACTACCAGATGGAGTGGTGGGGGCTAGATCAGTGGAAGAATTCAAGAAGGCATGGGACAGGCATATGGGACTGAATATCGGGAGGAGGACCAGAGCTGGCAGTGAAGGGGAGGTGTAAGGGGCAAATTGGGGCAGACTGGATGGGCCAGTGTGGTCCTTTCTGCTATCAAGCTTCTATGATTCTATGATTCTTTCAACTCATGCAACTGCAATTTTCTCCCAAATCGCACAACTGCAGTATTCTCCCAAACTGCCCACATGACTGCAGTATTTTTCAAAAATACACAACTGCATTATTTTCCCAACTTGCACAACTGTAGTAATCTCCCAACTCGCACGACTGCAGTATTCTCCCAAGTTGCACTTCTTCTCCCAACTCGCTGAGCTGCAGTATTCTCCCAAACTGCACAACTGCAGTATTCTTCCAACTTGTGCAACTGCAGTATCCTCCCAAATCGCACAACTGCAGTATTCTCCCAAACTGCCTGCACAACTGCAATATTTTTCCAAAATGCATGACTGCAGTATTCTCCCAACTTGCACAAATGCAGTCTTCTTTGTGTACCCCCCCTACAAATGGGGGTTCCCGAAAGTCTTCCTTGGGCTTGTCGAAATGCCCACTGCCAGGCTGGTATCCTGTGCCTTAGCACTTTAAAAGTGTTTGTGTGAGAGTGCCTTAATGCCTCTGTTCTCTGTTTAAGAGCTGCCAATGACGTGGTGCTTATTTAGTCTGGGAGGTGGCTGAGTGTTTCTATGCTCGAGTCCCACCTGGGCTGCCAGATAATCGCTCCGTTCTGCCATCATAGGTGGCCCTTAGCATGTGTCGGTTAGCAGATCTAGCCGACCTCACCATACCGGCCATGTCTTTCTTAAGCTTGGAGTCAGGGAGTTTCTCCAGCTTGGATTCTAGTTGACCTAGAATGAATTTCTGACAGACTACCATATGACCAAGTCACCAAAATTTCTCACTCAACCCCAAATAATGAAGGAAAAAAAGGTTTTCCTTGTGTATCAAGCACTATATAGTGCTATTGCTTTATTTTCATAAATTGATGTCATTTTTATTTCATTCTTTTCACTGTTGCTCCAATATTATTTCTCACTGTAACATTTCAGAACTACAAATAGTTCCTTCATCGGACTTTGAGCATACTGAATTCTAAATTTCGATCTATAATTGAAAAAAACTAAAATAATTCTTGTTTAATATACATCCATGTATTCTAATTTTAAATGTATTCACAACTCCTGACAAAACTGAGAATATAAATTCAACATGTAAGGTGGAACTGACCTTGTTACAAAGTTTCAATTTAAACAGACAGAATGGGGGTGGGGGGTACGATGTGTTGCCGAAAAATCCCTTTTAAGTTTTCTGCAGCCAAAACAAAAACATTTTTTAAGATCTGTATGTAAATAGAAAGACTTAAATCTCATTAATTTTAAATGTCTTTCTCTTAACCCTTTGTTTAAAATCGTCACAAAAGATTTTACATCTAAACTAACTTTGAAATTCATTCTTAAGATAAAACCAAACGCCAGATAAAGAACTGCTTCTTCCATTTAAATAAACGCTACGGTATTTCTGTAATGGACTTATATATTCAAATGCCAGGAGAGTCAAATCCTAATTTTACCTTGGAAATAATAGCTCTAAATATCACCACAAGGTACTGTTATCCATTCTCACAAAGGATTTTAGAGACCTGCAGTGGACCAAAACTCACAATCAGTCTCTGCGTTCTTGAATCAAACAGCATATCAGACTTAACTTTCACAAAAATATTTAAGAAGCAGAATCTTTAGGCGATGATTACCTTAAGTTAAGAACCAATGTTCCCGTAGGGATACTCCTTCAAACTGAGCTATAAAAACTCCCGGTGAGGCTGGCAACACATAGCCCAATTCAAAAACACCGACATCACTTGAAATGCCACTCTCCCTTGACTGAACTGTCTCAAAAGATAAAGAAGGGGTCGGGCCTGGGGTGAACGCACTGAGGCATATTATCGTCACAAAGTGACGTCACCCTGGGAGGCCCGGTCAGAAGAAACCTCCTTAAAGTGACTTGCACTTAACAGAGACCCCCCCTTCTCTTTTAACAAATGATATAACAACATTCCTTATACCATATGAGCAACATAATTCAGTGCTCTAATGGTTAGGGTGGACGAAGAGTAGAACCTTATCCTAGACTGACCAGTACCTTCAGCTCCTTGTCCAGAGAAGTATGAGGTGTTTGTGTTTGGACGAACGGTTGTGGGCAGCACTAATGACCACTGAATCGGCCTTAGGATGGACACTAAAGTGGTCCTTCCCTTCTGGTGTCTGGTACATCCTGTCTGCCTTCCTTGCCACTGGTGCCAGGGAAGCAGGTTGTTTATATATCATGGAGGCCAAATCCTCATGAGGGCCTATCCACGGTGGGATGAGTCAGAGACTGATCCAATAGTTCAGATGCTCCGCAAGCCTCTGGTGTTGGGGATCTTGTTCCTCCATGCACCAGTCGTAGGCTGCCTGGATCTTTCTGAGGAGTTCCATAAAGGAAGGGTCCTCAGGGGGAACTTTGGAGAGTCACTCAGTTTTGGCTTCTCCGGGGAACAGGACTCATAATCTGATCCCGAATGGGCCGAGTCAGATTCAGATTCTGACGTCAAGCTTTTGTTGGGAGTACTGAGTCTGGGTAGAGGGATGTTGACAGGTCTCAAGAGGTCCACTGGTCTCAAGATTTCTGTGGGCCACTCTGGCTGAGGCAAAGGCTCAGCAGACCTGCCTGATGTCAAAAGACCTGGAGTCCATCGATGGAGGATGTCTGTGCATCAGTTCTCTAGTGACCGATGTTGGGGTGACCAGAGGCTGACATTTCTCAAGCTCTGATGTGAGCTGAGATTTTGCTTCGTCTCACCAAGAATGAACCATCACCTGCAGGTCCACCTGAGGTTGGGGTGGAGGTGGAGGCTGATGTCCATACCCTGGCATCAGATAGCCCAGCACCTGGTAATAAGGTGATGGGAATCCCATTGGGGGCTAGTCCGGTGATGGCTACTGAGGAAAACCTGGCATCAGGTACCCCATCGTTGGATACTCTGAAGGGTAGTGTGGCACTGGGTAGCCAGGCATTGGATAGCTCGGTGGAGTACCCAAGGGGTCCGGCGAAGGCCCTGACGGAGAGACCACTGGGCCTGGTGGAGGATCCGACGGGGAGCAGAGGGGCCCGGTTGTGGGTCCAGAGGGCCTGAAGGAGGGCCCAACAGCCTGTCTAAAGGGCCTCTAAGAGAGGCCAGCATCAAGCCTGATGGTGGCCTAGAGGGACCCGAAGGACCCTGTGGGACCGGTATTACCATAATCGGGCCAGGCAGTGAGCCAGGCATTGGGCGATCTGGCGTCAGCAGTGGAATGGCACCTGATGGAGATCACTCTCCCTCCTCCAGATCCCATGGTACTGGGGAAGCCGGAGAAACCACCTCAAGAGATGGATGGCGGAGACTCCCAAGGGGAAGGACCCTCTGGGATCAGCTGTGGCTCAGGCAGCAGCTAATCCGGTTCCTCGACATCAGGTCTGTTGTCAGGGCTTGTTGGAGGATCCAGGGCTTGGCACATGTTGGAGAAGCTGACATGCGACTTATCAGCCGTGGTCACGCAATCGTTGGAGGAGCCAATGATCAACTTACCGGTCTTACTACTCACTGTAGACCCTGTAATCTTGAGGAGCCTAAGGGTAGTTGGCATCTCCTTTACTCCAGAGACTCCCATTTGAACTGAAATTGGTCTGGGCAGGGGCTAACAGCTGTTCCATGGTGGCAGAGGCAGACTTGGCTGGAGGAACCATTGCTCCAGGAGGGAGCCGTGGACTGGATGGAGACTGTTCCCTGTCCCGATGTCTCTCCTTGTTCCACTTCTTCTTGCGATGGCGCTCTGGAGAAGAGGACAAGCTCCTGAGTGAGTTTCTTCAGCTCTTTTTCCATGGATGACATTTTTAATTTCAATAAATGGGCTTCCAGGGTCTACATTTCTGTGTGGCCTGGTTAAAGTTCTGGCAGGCCTCACTGTCCTCAGTCTTGTGCTCTGGGCCCAGGCAGAAGTGGCAGAGGGAGTGGCCGTCTTTGTGAAGGGAGTTGAGTTCCACAGGGGTCTCACTTGTTTTTATGCAAATTGGGAGGTGTCGGAGATGACATACTTGATGCGAAATAACACTAATACTTTATAAGAAAAAGGTAAATAAACGTGAATGAATGAGTAGAAATACTCATCCAAAATGGCATCAACAGAAGCAGTGTTCTCTGCAAGGTCCAACGTGTGCAGGTCAACGGCAGGAAAAACTGGAGGTGGGTGTGGGGACCGCTCACAATATAGCACCACGCTGACGTTGGTCATGTGACATTGGGTGAGTGGTCCCCCGCCAGACACTGCTTGCTAAAGTTTTCCGTGTGGTCCTAGTGCCTGGCAGATTAGTCCTATCAATTAGTATCTACTACAAGAGCCCTCTCAAAGTAAGAACTTAACTTTTCCCATTTCTTTTTGTTGCACTCTGACTTGAACTCTGTGATCGTCAGGTAAATCTCCCACATTAGCAGCTTAGGTTTTAGATACTGAACTTGGCAAAGCCACAAAATTAACTATTTGCGGTTCCCTCCCAAATGCAGGGCTGGCTCTGCTTACTCACAGTTTTGTAGTTAGACATATTAGGTGCAGAAGGCTCCTTTCAGGTAGATAGGAGGTAGACATACTTCTTGAAACTTGAATTTAGCTGGGGTGCAAGCAGAAGCTTGTGTAGCCCCTCTTTTGAACTGGCTCTTGCAGCTTGCAGGCTGGACCTTTTCTCAGCTTCTTAATGGATGCCCCGTTTTCTTGGGCTTGAAGTCACATTATGGAAAAGACCAGGCCCAGCACGCCTCAGACCCCCACGTCTAGGCTATGCCCCTCTGAGGGAGACACATATGGCAGGCCAAGCTGACACACTACCAGGCTGATTCCCAAGCTGATCTAAAAACAATCTCATCTCGTTTCAGGAATTCAGATGCTTCAGACATCACAAGCAGTTTCAACCATACTGCCAGCACAAAAGTCATTGTCCTTTTACAATACAGGATACAGTATCAGGAACAATGGGTGCCACCCTGTGGGCTAGGGAGGACCCCAAACGTTTGTACAGTCCTTCACAATCGATAAGTTCTTGTAGACCTAGAGCTTAAGGCATGGCTCTCCGCCCAGACAGTCGACGGAGCTTAAGGCATGGCTCCCAACCAAGTTAGGCACTTCACTTATGAGCAAATCCTTTTCACATTATTGTCTCACAAGCCAGATCACAACAGCACAGTTCCTTTTGGCCAGCTGGTGGCTGCAGCTCCAATTAGAACATCACAAAGTCTTCACAGGCAATTTCTGGCAAGGCTTTAACCTCAGGATACTTTCCTTCTATCCCTGTAGGCACACTAATGCATCTCTTCCGGCTTTTCACAAACACAGGACCATCCACGGTCATTCAATCAACAAATGTCCACCCTATCTTAGCGCTGATCAAACGCAGGGTGCAGACAGACACTCAGCACCTCTTGGATTTCATGGCTGCTTTGCCCCAAGCAGGTCTTGCTCTCTCTCTCTCTCTTGAACTCTCAAAGTAAGCTTGTACCCACCCAGGATCAAACATGCAGCTTTGTTTTAGTTTGGGTACAGATTTCTTTTTTTATTTTTTTTATTGTTCTGTTTATTCTCCCTGGAGCCTGGCAGATGGCTATGGCGGCCCTCCATCGGAGGGACTCATCCTCTGGCCCTGTGTGTCCCCGCACATGCCGACCCCCCGGTACTTCCCCCGTGGTTTACTCCCCACGGCGGGGCCATGGAGGGGAGCACCAACCTTTTCTCTCCCCCCGGAGCACAATCCAGAAGCCGGGGGGACGGTACAGGGACGTGAAGCCATCATGGAGCCTGCCAGCTCCTTTTTTCCTCCTTTTCTCCCGTCCCCCTCCCCTACCGACATAGTGACACTGGCATGTGTCTCCCGACCCATACTGCCTTCCAGCTACTGCCAGAGGGCAGTTAATGAGTGGGATGACAAGCCTCCCCCCCCAGGAGAGGAGAGTAGTTCTCAGGACACTTGATCCTCCCTCTCCCCTGCCAACCCCCAGTGGTCCGGGCTCATTCCCGAACCCGGGACACTGGCATGGCACGAGTTGTAGCGACCAGTGCCTCAACCTCCAGCGTCACCAGGCCAGCTCTTGGGTACAGATTTCTTACAGCGCTCTCACTGCTGAGGTAGCAACATTCATGCAGTTCTCTCACAACTGCAGGCAAACTCCTTCACAGCTTTCTCACATCTGAAGCTAAATCAGGATTCTTCCACAAATTTTCCCAAATGTGGACAGGCAAATGCCAGCCCTGGGGACATGTATCTGGCAATCCCCAGGCCAGCCACTCCAATGTCCTTGCAGCCACATCTTTTTAGTAAGGGTGCAGAGTCCGCCTCCCTGTGGAGGGGCTCACACTGCACTGACTCCAGACTGAAATGTTTCCCAGGTTTTGGGAGCCCTCAGCAGCTCCTGATTAGCTGAATCACTTGTCTCTCCAGAAAATTAATATTCATCAGGCTTCCTCGACATCTGATAGGTCCTGAAAATGGGCGCCACGTATTGTCCCTGTTTTTCCCCCCACAAAGCCTCTGCACAGTCCCATATGCCTCTGACACAAATCATGGCTTCTGATTGATTACAGAAAGGTCAAAGGCTGCAGACATGGCCACTATCAGACACAGTTCCCCTGCAGTCCATACACTGTCCAACTTTAATGTTATGGTGCAGATAGTAGAATTATTTTTATTAACTGGAACCACCACAGTTTTGAAGCAGCACCTGTGCGCTATTAAGCAGCTGCAGTATTTAACATTTAGATTCGGTCCCTAGCCTGTCACTGGCACCAACATTTTGTGTCCCCAGGCACTAGGCAGGCTTCCTCATTAACATGCATAGAGCACTTATTACTATTCATAGGCCCCGAAACGTAGAGCAATTGGCGCTCTTTACTAAAAAAAGCTAAGTGCCTTATCACACTCCTTGTTCAGGTCACTAGTCCCCGACCTGCTCCAAGCGGAGACAGGGACCACCCAAGAGCCACTTCTTTTACCACTACAGCAGTAAGAAAATGCCAGAGTGATGCTGCACATGTGCGAGCCAGCCGCCAACAGACGTGCAAAGGGGAGGGATAAGCAGCAGCTCACACAAACTCCTCCGGCCCCAATATGGGCAAAATAAATGCAGGGGCTGGATGGAGATTTAGGGGCACACAAGGGCTTGAGCCAGGAGCAGTGCATGACCGAGGGAGAACAGGGGTAAATGGCAGAACTGGAAGACTTTGGAGGTAAGTCCCCACTGGGGGGGGGTGTTACACTAACATGTTGGACTGAAATGCCCTGTAAATTCAGTAAGGCTGGACAGAGCCCAGAAAGTAAATGTTTGGTGGATCCCAGCCCCTTGTTGGATTCTTATTTATTTATTTATTAATTAAGATATCGGATAACACCTTTGAGCCTGGGCTTATTCACAAAGGTTCCTCGTCAGGTGACAAAAACATAAAAGGAGGAGACTTGAGTAAGGTAACATTCATGCAAATAAAATAGGCATCACAGAAACATTTACATAAGCTAGAGCACAGTTCAACCAGCAGGACATAAATAGTAGGCATTGTACAATGTATGCCAGGGGGTATTGCTTGGGTGGTAAGTGCAAGGGGCAAAGGAAATAGGGATTAGTGAGGAAGAGGTGGAAAAGAAGAAAGCAGCTCAGGTTGCACTGTCAAGGGAAGATAGGGAAGAAGGAAGGGAATTAGTGAGGAAGAGGTGGGAGAAGGCAGCAGCTCAGGCAGCATTGTCAAGGGAAATATACGGAAATGGTAAAGAGGGAGGAGGAATTTGGAGGGATAGGAGTAAAGGGAGGTAGTCTGGAGAGGGGGGAGGGGTATATGTAGAAGATGGGAGGAAGGTGGTGATGGGTGAGAGGAGAGTGGGAGGAAGTGAAGGGCAAAAGAGAAACTTGGAGGAGAGATTGGAGGTGGGGACAGAGTACGGGGCACTGGGGGAGAAAGGATAGCACTATGAGAAGATGACTGGGCTGGAAGTGGAGTAGTGCTAGCCAGGGAAAGGTGGGGAGGCTGGAAGGGCGATACTGGGAACAAGTTAGAGGAAGCAATCACAGGAGGCTCCGTCATCTTGTATCAGATGCAAATGTGATGGGACTTTGTTATCTTTTGGTCAGTCCCAATGCACTGGACAGAGATAGTTTCTAACTTATATCTACAAAAATGCTGCCCAGGTATGCCCAAGGTTCCGTGTACGTCTTCAAAGGATTTAAGGTCCAGTCCTTGTAAAAACTGAAATATGTACTGCGGGCCCATCCTAGCCCATCAGACACATCCATGGTCTAACAGTGCTGGGAGAATGTGTTAGTGTATGGTAGGGAATATATCTTAAATCAGGCATACTGTATATTTTTAGCACTCAGAGTTTTGTAGCACAATTTCCACACATTGAGGGCCATGCATTATTTCAAGCCAGGTACGTGCGAGGTGGATTTACCCAGCCCGTACAGCTCCACACCCATGGACAGGCATGCTGTAGTCAGCATTCATGATTGTTGGCCACCACTGGGTGTCTGTCTGCGGCCCCACCCTCCTGATGCACAGCATCTTGGGGGTCAGACTGGAAGACACAGGCAGGCATCCAATCAGATGCCCAACCTGGCCCATCAGTGGATTCCCTGCTCCGGACGGGGTAGAGAAGTGTGAGACGGTGCAGGTCCTGGATTTGTGAAGTGTCGGGTGTGTGCCCAAATGGCTGCTCTCCGCCCTCCCATCTTGACTGGAGGGCTGCGGCAGCATAGTAGGAGGGTGTTTCGTCTTGCTGCAGCTGGCAGGTGTACTCTGTGAGGGGCACGCAACGGATACGGCAAGGTGCCTGCTGCCATATCTTGTACCCCACTTGCCCTGCACTCCGTTTGTGAATGTTGTGGAGTGTGAGCACACTCCCTGACACTCCCCTGCGCCATTCGTGCATGTGACTGCGTGAACGGCTGGCTGATCGAGAATGGAAGGGATGCATGCCCCTTCCATGAATGCCACGAGGGATCCACGGTGCATGACATTCCAGCTTGAGGTTGCCTGCAGTTCCAATTTTCATGCACAGAGCGCATTAAGGGTATTGGGATTCTGTTCCTCAAAGGATCCTGATGTGAGACATGTGGCAGAGAGAACTTCTGATATAGTCATCAGGTCCCTTACCATCTACAACGTTTTCCAACAGGCAGAGTATGAGGAAGTTGTCCAATAAATGGCTGTACAGAGTTACGCCACCGAGGGATTATTTTTTTTTTTCAGTTCTGTTTCTTCTCCCCAGCGGGCAGAGCATCCTTCTGAGGTGCTTACTCGGCTAGGACCTCTCATTCCCTGCCTGAACCCCTGCTGCCAGTATCTCTCCCCACCCAAACAGCTCAGCCAGACCTAGTTCCCTGGTTACCGGGTACCCCTGGGGGAGGGCTCGCTCACCCTTGGTGACCTTACAGACTCAAGGGGCCTATCTGACTGTCGGGTTGGTGCCTGAGGAGATTCCTGGTGCACTGGGCCGGCGTTCGGATGTGGGCCGTGTCTCTGAAGCCCTCATCATCTCCGCTGTCCGCCACGGGGTATTTCCAGCTTGTGTCCCGAATGAGCTCCCCCCTCCCTCCAAGCATGACGTGCAATGACGTCATGGTGCACGGCAATCCTGATGACATCCGTCACGCTCACCCCGTTGCATTATGTCGGCTGTCCTGTAGTACCCCCGATCTCCATCAGGGGCCACTAGGACGTCGAACTACCCTTAACCCTCCCCCTGGGAGAGGAGAGCTGTCTACCAGACACTTCATCCTCTCCCTCCCCTGCTGACCCCTGGCAACCCAAATCCGTATCCGAACCCAGGTCGCCAGTGTGGTACGAGGTGTGGCATCCAGCGCCTCAACCCTCAGTGCCACTGGGCCAGCTTCGCTGCCGAGGGATTTAATCTCAGATTTGGAAGTGATGACCCCCCCCTTCTCCTTGTGGAGCACTAAAAATCAAATCCATGGTCATGCTCCATGCCATAAGATTCTAGATCGAAGTGTATTCTAGTGCCTACAAACTATGTGGGAGGGGGTTAAGGGGAATCACCTGTGCCAAATGTAAAAGCTGTGGAAGAATATTCATTCATATGCTATCAACTCAATGAATCAGCAGAAGGGTAAGATGGGACCGGGGCCAGATATTTGGTAATGGGCAGAAGTGGAGTGCAAAGGGTTGCGTTGCGCCTGCACACTGCCCATGACCCAGAGGATGTGATATTCAGTCATACAGTGCACTGGTGCTATCCAACTTATACACAGGCATGTCAGGGCAGCGCAAACTCAAGCAGCACTGTCTCAACATGGCTCTGGGCTGTATGATGGCCACAGGGAGTGCAGGGAACTGTGCCCCCAGACCTGACAGTGCCAGGGGCCCCCGGAATGATATTGAGCCGGCACCATGCAAATGAACCCATTGGGCATGCAAGGCAGTAAGGGCCATATGCCTGCCCATTATGGGCTCATTTGCATGAGAACTGGTGCCAGGTTTGCGCCCCTACCATGGCTGTTCATCATGTCCAGTATGGTGGCAAGTGCCCCCCAACAACCTGAACACCCGTCACTGCAATTTATCTGGCACCCCTGGTACCCAGTGGCACCTCCACCCTCTGATCCTGCTACCCATGAAAGACCCGCAGTCTCTGGTGTTTTGCCCTCTCACCCTCTGATTGCTCTGTGCCATGGTAATACAATTGTCCCTGGTGTCTAGTGCCCCCCCACTCTCTGATCACCCATTACCATGGTAATACAATTGTATCTTGTGTCCAGCTGCACCCCTTACTCTCTGATTGCCATTTGAATACAGCTGTCCCTAGTGTCTAGTGAAACCCCCCACCCACCGATCACCCATCATTACGGTAATAAAGTTCTCCCTGGTGTCTGGTTGCACCCCCACCTTCCGATCGCCCATCATCATGGTAATAAAGTTATCCCTCATGTCTAGTGGCACCCCCCACCCACCAATCACCTGTCCTTGTATGTATGGGCATCCCATGTAGCATAATGTCCCCAATGTGAAACAACATTGTGCTACAGGACAATTTAAATATGGAAGCAAATAATTGGGATGCAGTACTCGTACCACATGCTGAAAATGTACCAGTGTTTTGTTAAGTGTTGATGGCAGGTCTGAGGTTTTCCTGGTGTCCAGTGGTAACCCCCCCTACACCGAACTGGGGGGGATACTGGGATGCATAGGGAGAGGCATCACCAGTAGAAAACAGGAAGTTGTTGGCCCTCTGTACAGATAGTTGGTAAGACCATATCTGGAGTACTGTGTACAGTTCTGGAGACCCCATCTCCGTAAAGACATAGACAGGGTGGAGGCTGTCCAGAGGAGGGCAACCAAAATGGTGCAGGGTCTGCACCAGAAGACATATGAAGAAAGACTGAAGGAGCTTACGATGTATAGCCTCAAGGGAAGGAGGGAGAGGGGGGACATGATAGAAACTTTCAAATACCTCAAGGGAATCAACAAAGTCCAAGAGGGTAGCATCTTTCAGAAAAAGAGATGTGCAAGAACAAGGGGGCTATATTTGAAAATAGAGGGGGGACGGCTCAGAGGTAATGTGAGGAAGTATTTCTTCACAGAGAGGGTTGTAGATGCATGGAACGGCCTTCCTGAGGAGGTCATAGAGTCAAAAACAGTGGGGGATTTCAAGAATGCATGGGACAGATATAAGGCAATTCCAGTGGGGGGTAGGAGGAAGTAGGCTTTGGTTAACTAGGATCTTCAGCTTATCCGTTAGGTAGGGAAATGGGCAGACTAAGTGGGTCAAGCGTTCCTTATGTGCCGTCAAATTCTATGTTTCTGTGCAGGTTTATGTGCAGGAGTGAATCCGCACTTGACCATGTGCCTTGGGTGGTGTGAACCCCCAGATGGGCGCCCCACTCTAGTGGGGATGCATCTGTTGTCAGACAACTGATAGGGGCACTTGCTGAAAAAGAAAAAGGCCCTTTCCTTAGATTGGTTCCCTCTTTTTCTCCATTGGAGACCTGTAACAATGTCCTTGTTACTAGAAGTAGTTGTTAAAAAAAAAAGAGGGTCCTGTCTCTGACACCATTGAGCCATGAGGTGACACTGAATGGCCCTGATCTGTAACCTGGATTCCAAGACTGTGGCAGTGGCAGGTGCCATGTGGCCAGTAGCTGAAGAAAACTGTCTTGCAGTTTTTGGTTCATTCTGCCTGAATGAGCCCGCTATTAGTGGAATACTTCTTGCCCTGTGTAGGGACAGGTAGACCCTGCCTTGCAGGGTATTTAGCTCTGCTCCTATGAACTGGAATGCTTGAGCAGGCTGAAGGTCAGACTTTCTTTAGCTTTATCAAGGGCCCTAGAGAGTCCAAGAACCCTAGGTGAGTTGCAGACTCACTTGCTGGAGTGAGTCTACAACCACCAGCCAGTCATCTAGATGTGGGGAAACTGTGACAGCTTATCTTTGAAGGTGCTCCAACCACTGTGTACACTCCTAGAGAGTGACCTGATGAAAGTCTGAACCTGAAGTACTTTCTGTGCGACTCCCTTATGGGAGTGTGGAAATAATTTAAATACAGTGATGCCAGGAACCCCTTTAGGTTTTTCCTGGGGTTTGACATGTTTTGTCTTTTTGGTTTTCGTGGAAGGGACCGGAGTGACAGCTGGACTACTCACCCCCCCCTTTTAAAAAAAAAAAAAAAAACCCTGAGTCACCCTTCTCAGGGTGTGTAACTAAGAGACAGCAGTTTCACATGCAGATTTAGAGGGTGTTGGCTGGTCAGAGCCTGAAGTGCCCTTATTTGGTCTCTTTTGCAACCTTTCTAGTCCGTTTTCCACTGTTGTTAGTAGAAGGAATTTGAGCTCAGAGACAATCCCTGACTCACTACATCCAGAACCACTTGTCTGTGGTGCCTGACATACCCCTGCTGTGGGTACTGCTGATACTGAGGCGCAGCCCTAGCCTGACAGAAAAAAAGGGGGCTTGCTGTGGTATGTATATCCACCTTTTTCATGTAAGCCTTTATCTTTCTCCAAAGAGGAATGACCCTCGACTGGAAGGTCTATAACCTTGGTTTGGGTATCCTGAGTGGGGTCTGTGACTCGCAGCCAGGCAACCCTCCTTGCCATCCATCTGGCAGCAGCCACTTGAACTGGTATTTGGCGGCTCCCAAACCAAATTTAGCTGTTTCAGCTAGATCATCTGACAGGGGAGTCTGGGCCTTGGCTGACATGGCAGGGGCCGACTACCATAGTGACTTTGGTATTGACATAGGCTTGAAATGTGTACCTGCCTGATGGCCAAGGACCCTCATAAATATTCCTTTTTAAGCCATGTTGTCAATTTTTCCCCGGAATCCTTGTTAAGAGGATAGGATGACAGGGGTATCTTTGCCTTGTCACAGGCTGTCACTTTAACCACTCCTTGGTGGACAGGGTGGGGGAATAAATTTCAGTTCCCTCCCTGTCCAGATGAAATTTCTTATACATCCTCTTGTCCAGAGGGGGAAAAGAGCTTGGAGTTTGTAAATTCTTTAAAGTATCTTCCTTGAAGAATTTATTCACAGGAATGTGAAGCTTTTAGTGGGTGTCAGCCCAAACCTTCTCACCAATGTGAAGAATGAGGAATAATCCTCAGATGTTCTGTGGGGAGAGACAAACTCAAGTTCTTTTTTTTATACTTGCTTTATTAGTGATCCAATACAGAGATATATCAATCTTCCTTCATACATCTAAAGTTATGTATATTTTAGAGAATTATCACATTATTAGGAAAAATTAGAAACAAAAAGATAATAAGTAGTAATCCTTCATATCTCTACAATTATTAGAATACTGAATGATTTAAAATCATCCATCACTTCTATAAAAACCATTTACAATAACAATTACCAGGTTAATATACACATAACTTGAATTCATCCTACAAATCTTGTATATCAGTCAGATTTATCATGGGAAACCCCCCATGAGCAAAACCAGGCCCTCCCAGCACCCCAGGCAGTTATTATCCTTTTTTTTTTTTTTGCTACTACACTTTGGAGGCTTCTGTCCTTTAACTCCCCTAGGTCCACAGTTCTTCTTTTCCCTCATATAAAAGCCACCTTGTCCATCTATTCTGATATACATGGTCCAGTTGCCTGAGAGAAAAAGTTATTTTCTCCAGACCCATTACAGTATCTATTATTTTTACCCACTCTTTTAGATCAGGACTGCTAATTACTAGCCACCTCTTAGTGACTGATTTCAATGCTGCAATTGTTAGAATTGACCATAAATATTTAGCTTCTCTCTCCTTTATTTCCCGAGGGATAATACCCAAAACCATATGTTCGGGTCCCAGAGGTAGATGAACCTCGAACAGCCCAGATACATGTCGCCGGACCCCCTCCCAGAAGGAATTAACTCCCGGGCAGGTCCAGAAAACATGCACCTGGGATGCATGTCCCTTTCCCCATCGCCACCAGCATTCAGAGCCCACCCCTGAGCTGGAATGACCAAGTTGGGCAGGGACCAGAAAGAAGCGAGTCCTTACTTTCCAGGCTGGGGAGGACGAGGTACTTCAAGTGCTCCTCCAAATCTAGGACCATTACGAGTCTGTAAGAGAGAGAGGTCCAAGTCTCTCTCCCGTCAATTCTTAATATGTTGTGAGGAGGCATCTAGGTCATTAATGTAATTACTGTATAACATTGTAATCACATGTTTAGTATTTGTCGAGCTCCAGATATGTTGGAACGGTAGTTCCCTTATCTCCTGTCCATTTTCCTTAGTTCTCTTCCTTAATTGGTAATTTATATAGTCCCTTAACTGGTAATATCTTATTTGGTCTTGTGAACTTATACCAAA
Source organism: Neoceratodus forsteri (assembly GCA_016271365.2). Taxonomy (NCBI): domain Eukaryota; kingdom Metazoa; phylum Chordata; order Ceratodontiformes; family Ceratodontidae; genus Neoceratodus; species Neoceratodus forsteri. The sequence goes on from CM028138.1 coordinate 681,481,220, forward strand.
TTTTAATTGTAACATCTCGAAAGACAGTAACGTGGAGCCATGGAATAATTGGTACGGGGAGTGTAGTCCCTTTTTTGCCTGTCTCAGGAACCAATCATCTATTTGTGCTGGGCAAAATTGGGGTCATAGGCCTACCACTGGAATTTCCATATTTGTTGTTTGGTATTACCTTTGGTAGTGCCCCTCTTCCAGCCTTCAAGAACCGCCGCCGTCCCTGAATAGGTCGTGGCTCCCAGGAACTTCCTATCTCCAAACAACGCCACTTGAAGGGGGACCTCTCTGGTTTCTGCTAAGTCTATCTGTTTCCAGAGGGAGGTATATTCCCGGTTGCCCCACAATAGTGCTAACCTCATCTGGGATGCTATCTGGTACCCCTGTAAATGAGGGAAGGCCAGGCCCCCTTTGTTCTTGGGAAGGAATAGGAGTTTTTTTTTTTTTTACTCTTGGGCGCATTGCTCCCCACATGAATTTAACAAACATATTTTGCAAGGACTCAAGATCTTTCTGTGACACAACACAGGGGACACACTGAAATAAATAAAGTAGCCTAGGTAAGGCATTCATCTTTAGCACTTGATTTCTGGCATATATAGTTAGGGGGAGCAACGACCACCTTTTAAAATCTGCTTTTAATTGTTGCACTAATGGGGGCTAATTTAAATCAAATAAGTTAGCCATGGTTCTACCTATCTTGATCCCAAGATATTTGAGTGCTTCCATATCCCACTTCATTGGGAATTTCTGCCTAATCTCCGAGGATGGGGTGTATAAAAACTGAGGACCTCCGTTTTACTTTTGTTCAAAGTGTAACCCGAGAACAGGGAGAACTCCTCTATTTGCTTAAACACTTCTCGTAGTGAATTATCCGGTTCTGACAAGTAGAGGAGAACATCGTCCGCATATAAGGCTAATTTTTGTTCCTTACCCCCCGTAATAACCACTTTCACCCCTCCATTTTGTCTTATACTTTGAGGTAAGGGTTCTATATAAAGGGCAACTAATAACGGGGAGAGTGGACATCCCTGCCTTGTTCCTCTACCTAGGTGCACAATTTCGGAGACATGTCCATTTGCACGTACACAGGTCGAAGGGGACCTATATAACTTGAAAAGAGCCCCCACAAATTCCTGTGGGAACCCAAACCGGGAAAGGACCTGGCCCAGAAAGGCCCAAGAGACTTTATCAAATGCCTTTTCGGCATCTAAGCTCATAAGAAGAGAGGGAGTCTTTGTGTAATTGATCTGATCTATAATATGAGATGTTCTTCTCAGGTTATCTTGGGCCCGACGCTCTGGGACAAAACTCGCCTGGTCCATTCCAATTAGACCTGGGAGATACTGTTTTATTCTTTTGGCCAAAATAGAAATAAAGATTTTATATTCTGTATTTAATAGGGAAATTGGTCGATAGGAAGAGCATCTAGTGGGGTCCTTTCCCGGTTTGGGCAGCACAGAAATGATTGCTCTTGTCCATGAGGGGGGTATCTGCTCGTCTTCTCTGAGCACTCCCTTATATAAGCTCAAGAGGTTTGGAAGTACCTTCCCCTTAAATGTCTTATAAAACTTTGATTGTAGACCATCAGATCCCGGGCATTTACCAGTTTTAAGTCTAGTAATTTCTGCTTTCACCTCTGACTCCGTGATAGGGGCTAGCAATGACATCCCCTGTTCTTTAGATAATCCCGGTAACGTCAGTCCCTTCAAAAATTCTTGTACTCTGTGTTCACATGGTACCTTATCTGGAGTATATAGTTTGCCATAAAATAATTGGAAAGCATTCGCTATTTCCCTTACCCCATAAAACATCTCCTTTTTCTGTGGGTGCCAAATTGATGTTATTGTGGCTTTAGCCTTCTGTGCCCATAGCCTGCTGGCTAACAATTTTAATGATCTTGGCCCACCTTCATAGTACTGTTGTCATAGAAAAAGGAGCTTTTGTTCGACTTGGTAGTTCAGTATATCACCTAGTTCCTTTTTAAGTGTCCTCAGCTGCTTGGCCCTCTCTTTATATATTTTAACTTTTTGGAGGTCTTCTAGCCCCCGAATTTGAGCAGTTAATGTTAGCTTTTTAGCCTCCCTGTCCTTTTTTTTTTTTGGATGCTATCGTGATGAATTTACCCCTTAATACTGCTTTCGCAGCATCCCATCTCATTGCCTGTGAGGTATCTTGCAGCGAGTTTTCCATCATATAGTTATCAAAAGTCTCCTAATACTATCTTAACCTCTTGGTCGTTAAGCAATGATATGCTGAGTCACCAGAAAGTATTTCTTTGACATCTCCATATCGATCCTCATGAACAGGGGCATGGTCAGAAAGACCTAAATCACCCATCCATATGTCCTTTACTCTGTGCAACCCCTCATCAGGGACCAGAAAGTAGTCCAGCCTGGAATACATTTGGTGAGTGGCTGAAAAGAACGTATAGTTCCTCCCTTTGCCATTAAAATATCTCCAAATATCTGGAAGACCTAGCTCTCTCACTAATTTCTGAACCTTCCTCACTGTCCCATGTGTTGCTCTTGGGATTTGTGATGTAGTATCTACAGCAGGGTTCAGGGCCAAGTTAAGATCCCCCCCTCAACCGCAGATTATGGTGCCCTCTGTCCAGTCCAATAGAGTAGTCAAAAAGGTCCTGTATTCTTGGTATTTGGAGCCCGGTGGAAAATAAACAGAGGCCAGGGTAATCACTGTTCCCCCCAACCTGCCTTTCATTAAAGCATAGCAACCATCTTTATCTGATAAAGTATCAATTTTTTCAAAATGGGTTTTGGCTGGAATTAGGACTACCATCCCCCTCCTTCTGCCATTTTCATAAGAAGATGCCACCATTTCCCCAAACCCAAATTTCAGCAATTTGGTATGCTCTTGTTTCGACAAATGCGTTTCTTGCAAAAATATAAAGTCGGCTGAGGTCTTCTTCAGAAAACGTATAACTTTACTATGTTTAACTGGGTTGGTGAGGCCATTCACGTTATAGGAACAAATCAATGAACCTGCCTTAGCCATTACTCTTGATAGTGGGATAAAAGCACATTTTCATAATGCCGTGTCCTAATACCCATAATGGTCTGTTTCCCAATCCGACTGAAATCAATTGTCTGATCATCATTTATACATTGAGGATGATTTGAATTACCTGGTAAAACAAAATTAAATAAAGAATATTTTGAAAAACAGTAACAGCCAACAGGGCCCTTATCCAACATCTTAACCAATAAGTAATAAACTTCCAAGTAGAAGATTCATAATAACGAATCTCTTTTTAACCGCTCACCTCCCTCCTACAGATTTTAAGAGGGAGTGGAGAGTAATGTGAGGTGTATTTGGCCCGTTACAGAAGCCCTCACCTAGAGCTGGCCTCTAAAAATACGCAGCTCCGTATGGGTGTCAGAGGGGACACCCCTCCTTAACCCTTTAATAATTGCACCGATATAAGAAAAACCAGCAAAGAAGAAAAAACAAAAAAGAAAGGAAACCCAGCTTAGGTCTCCTAACAAAGGAACAAACAACCCTTGACCTGTTCTGGTCTCCGTGTATTCCTTTACTTTATGAAGGTATGGGCTGAATCAACCTAACCAGTGCCCCTTGGATCCCCGAGAGCGCGCCCCCCCCCAAGCCAGCCAAGCGACCTCCACCCGATGGGTCACAACACCAGGAACCAGTATCTATTTGTTGTCTTGAGTAAGATCTTTATATCATACTTCCAGGAAGCTTCTTCAAAATGCATATATTTATCAATTTTAAAAATTTCTAGAGTGTGTCCTCACGTGAGAAAGAGGGCCTCCTTTGTTAACTGTCAGGGCCGACACCTCAGTGCCATATCTCATTTCCAATCAGGTGGGTCCCAGTCGTCCCAAGGGCTATCAGGCCCCCAGTGCAAACCGACCCATACCTACTGTGATTTAACTTTCTCATACTCATGTTTATGCCACTGTACGGTCCATTTAGCCCCTGGTCCCATGACCAACATGCATACTTATGGAGTATCGCTCAATCCTCACAGAACACACTGCTCCTTACTATGCTATGTTTCCTCCCCGAGGTACTTGGCTCCCAGCATTAAGCACCACCACGCCCCGGCCGCTAGCAGCCCAGGAGATAGAGCCCCCCCCCAGCACCCACGGACATCGATCGTCCCCTGCCCCGCCCCTCTGAGTACATCTCCGTTTGTTAAACAGCTTTCTGAAGTTTTTAACAACCCAACCTATGTATTATATAGGATAAAATTAAAAATGCTAATAAGGTTTCTTTGTCCTTGCATCGACTTGCCGTTATGATGTTACTAGTCCCAGCCAACTAATCAGCTTTATTGCCAAGCCTGGATATTCAAGAGACTTTTCAGGTGTCCCCTTCAGCCTCCAGCATTTCTTGCGGTGTTGAAACAGAGATGCGCCACTCTCCTCGAACCACCGGGGGTTCTACGCTTCTGTCCTTCAGTCCCTTGGCTCCGACTGAGTTCCATAGAGCGGAAGTGTCCCCTTTCTCCTTCGCCCCACGGCTTTTGGGACCGGCTATTGCCCAATTCTTGTTTTGTAGCTGTTTCTGATTTTGCTCTGTGGATAACGAGGATTTACTAATCCCCAGTGTATGCAGGAACTCTTTTGCAGCTTCCAGCTCGTTAAAGCAAATGGGACCCTTCTCCGTTAGTATCTTCAGTCGGGCAGGATACTCCACGAACGCCTTGTGGTTTTTTTGTTGTAGCAGATTCACCACCGCTAAAACCTGTCTCCTTTTGTGCAAGAGTTGGGGTGGGTAATCCTGATCAAAATATAGACGGACATCTCCGAAATGAATTGCTTTTTTTCCCCAGGCTAACATTAGGATTTCTTCTTTTATCCGGTAGTCTAAGAAGGCTAGCACTATTGAGCGCGGTCTTGCCTTCGAGTCTCTAGGGCGGGGAATTAAAGATCTGTGGGCCCGTATACTATTCAATACTTTATCGTTGGGGAGATTCAGGATCTCATGTGAAAATGAGTTAATAAATTCAACCATGTTTCTGGACTCTGTTCCTTCCGGTAAACCGTGAATGCGGATGTTATTGCGGTGGTTTCTGTTTTCAAGCTCCTCCAACTTTTGTTCAAGTTTGTTTGCCCGTTGATGCAGATCTAAAAGTGCAGTGTTGTGGGTATCTGTGGTATGTGTATAATCCAACATTATAGCCTCCAAGCTTGTCGCTCTCTGTGTCAAATCAGCAATATCTTGTTTTTGACTGGAGACATTTTTGTCTAAGCGTAGCAAGGTTTCGTTCGTTTTAGTGTAGTACATAATTGTTTAGATGTTATAATGCAATCCTCTTCTTCTTGGCTTGCCCTTTCTGAGTCACTGTTCCATGCTTCCATTGCTGGTTGTGCCATTGCTCGTGGGCCTGGGTCTGTTAGCATTTTCTGTTGCTTACCCGTCCCTCCAGATTGATTTTCTTTCATTTTATGTTTAGTTGGCATCAGGTAATCTGTAATTCTGCGTTTAGTCGACAGGATGGATTTTCTTATTTGCAGTTTGTAACGGATTTTAGTTGGGTTGTAGTGGAGCCCCAAAGCTAAGCTGCCATACAGGAAGTAGACCAAACCGGAAGTCGACAAACTCATGTTCTGAGGAAACCTCAGATTCAATAGGTTGTCCTCCATTTCATAATAATTACACATTCTTCCTTTTAATATTAGGAAGACTGCTTTGCAAAGGTCTGCTGCTGAGAGACAGACAGCCCTTGTAAGCCTGAAAGTGTTTTATTTAGCCGTTCCAGGCATTTCTCCACACCCCCCCCCGGGAAAATTTACAAATTTCACAATATTCATTTAGGTGATTATAGCCAAGGGAAGCAGCACACAACTGTGCTTACCTGTTTTGGCAAATACTTCCCCAATCAGAACCAGCCTGCAATTTCTGAAGGAGTCGGCAGGCTTTGTAGCAGGCACAGAAGTCCCCAGATGCTGCCCAGCAGGGGGTTCTGTGTGCTTAGTTTTGTTGATTTCTTTTGAGAGAATCAGGGAGTCAGCCGGTTCAGCAAGCCTCTTAGGAACTGCTTGTATACCCGTCTCAGGGGTAGCAGTTACATTAATTGTTGTGGTTTCAGCCACAGTAACTTAGGGTGTCAGCTGGTCAGAGCTCGATGGACCCTTTGGTGGTGATAGCTTTTTTTTTTTTTTTAAGCCTTATCCAGGCATTTTAGTAGTTTTTCCAGGACATGTAGTGCAGATTTCACGCTGCCTTTAAATGTTCATGTCCAGGATAGGCAAAACAAGAGAATGTTTGACTTAACCAAATTTCACCGGCAATAGTGGAGAACATCAGACCACCGCTGCTTGCGCAAGAAAATGCGTAAGCCGAACAGGTATGCCACGACACATCGGTGCTAGTTCTCACGACTGAGTTCAGTAGCACTTAGCAATCTTACAGTTAGGTGAAATGTTGTATTAGTTTTATTTGAGTTGAGAGCTTTGCCCCACCTTTTCTTTTTAAGGAGGGGTGTAGAGCTTCCTCAAATAAATAATACAAAAAATAACAAAACTGTAGTCCTGCGAGAGTAGCATCACGCTAGCTGTAAGTACACTTTTACGCTACTACGGTACGCAACTACGTCGCAGGATTCGTATTCTCAAAATAAAATACGTACGTTGGTCCAATGTTCTCCACCATCACCATTTCACCAAACTGAATACAAGGTTTGAAACCAGGATCACCAGTTTATTTTTTATAACATTTCAATATAAAGCCAATAACAGTTGCAACTGCTAAAAAGAATATTTTAATTCAAGTTTATTTAGCAGTTACAGTCGGTTCTAGAACCACTGCGGGATCCGGGAACCGAGATAAAATAAACCAAGGCTATCGATTCAGGAACCGGTATTAGCGGTTCTTAAAACAAGCTAATTTAATAAAATTAAACATAACTAATGGAGTTTTTTTAGTCAGAAAACTCAAATAAATATAAAATAAACCTCGGTTTACCCCCAGTTATACCGAACCGGGAGAAACTGAGAAAACTTACAATTTAAACACTAAAACTATGGGTTTACCTAAAATTACAAAAAGTAAAAAGCAGCAAATGAAATGTAAAGAATACTTATAATATTTTATAAGGTTTCTCACGTCAGAACAAAAGATGAGGAGGAGAGTATCTCTGAGCATCTAGTCTTGAGAGGCAGAGAGAGAAATCTGAGGAGTTTAGAACTAAGGCAGTTAGTATAAGGCAGCATTTGAAAAGTGGCTCATGCAAAAGATTCCATCATTTGCATATGTTCCAAATTCTCTCTAAGCAGTTCTACTTAGAGGGCTGACTGCATAAAGTTATGAATACCTGAGTATTACTGGGGTTAGAAATAAAGGATTCTTATTGGCTGGCTGGCACCTTTTAGCCGTTGTAAATCCTAGCATTACCCAATGGTAAAATGTGCCAGCTGCCAGTGAGCCACATCAGTAATTACCCCACAAATCACTCCGAGCATCAGCAGCTTAACACTGGCTCGCTAAACTGCCGACTGCTGGCCGAGACCCCTGAACCTACCAACTCCCGCTGTATAACTTCCGTAACAAAGCAGAAAGAAAAAATTACTCACCTTAGTAATTGCTTTTCTTCTCATGGAGTCTTGCTATATTAGGACTTATTGCAGTTAGCCACTGCACTTGAACTGCCCCGGAGAGGAAAGAGTTAACTCCAGAGAATCTGGAGTTCTAAAGCGCGAAGGCGCTATACCAAAGCTCTATCTGGGCAGTTTCAAATGAAACTGTCAGATCTTTACGAAGCTAACACTAAGCAACAAGTCTGTGTGGAAAGCTCTACACTAGCCAAATGGCTACCTACTAGTAGTAATAACAACAATATAAACAACAATAGGAACAACAATAACAATAATAAGAATGAATAATGGTATTATTAGTTTTCCCCGACAAGCACTATTAGGACCCCCTTCCCCAAAGACTCAAGTCCAGGAAGGGGCCAACAAATCACTCAACCAGAAAACCCTAGTTCCTAACCCTAAATAAAAGAGGGTGAAGGAAGAACTACAATGGCATGACACAGTGCTTGCACTAATTTGCCACCCCACCCCAGTAGAAGTTCTGAGAGGGGCAGGTTGGGTGGTCCTAATATAGCAGACTCCATGAGAAGAAAAGCAATTACTAAGGTGAGTAATTTTTCTTCAAACACCATGAAGTCTTGCTATTTAGGGACTTATTGCAGATTACACAGCAGTACCTCCATGGAGGAGGGTCAGAACCTACTTAGGAAATAGGCTCTGAAGCACAGCTGTGCCAAAAACGAGCATCTCTCCTGGACTGAAATCCAGGGAATAATGCTTGGTAAAAGTGTGAACTGTCTTCCAAGTAACAGCTCGACAGATTTCCAGAATGGGAATATCTCTAGCAGCCACTAGAGATGCAGCTGTACACCTAGTGGAGTGAGCCCTCAGTCCTGAGGGGGGCTCTCCTACCTAGTCTTTGATAACAAAAATGGATACAAGAGACAATCCACCTTGCAATTGTCCTCTTAGTGGCAGGTTCCCTTTGCCAACCTCGCCCTAGGTAAGGAAGAGTTGGAGGGATTCGAACCTGTGACCCTTGGTGTGTTACAAATAGTAGCATAAGGCTCTTTTGACGTCCAAGCTGTGCAGTCTCCTCTCACCTGAGGAAGAATGCTCAGTGAAAAATCCTGGGAGAGAGATGGGTTGGTTCGGGTGGAAACCTGAAACCACTTAGGGACAAACCCTGTGTTAGTCCTAGGGACTGTCTTATCCCTGTGGGGAGAGAAAAATCTTCTTCCACTGCCAGGGCCTGTAGTTCACTTATGCGTCTGGCAGAAGTGAAACCACCAGAAAAAAACATTTTCCAAGTGAGAAGCTTGAGCTCTGCTGGGGGACAGAGGTTCAAAGGGTTTGCATTAACTGAGCAATGCAAACATTCAGGCTCCATGCAGGAGCTGGTTCCCGAAAAAGGAGGTTGGTGTGAAGCAACCCCTTAAAACTTGAAAACACAGGTTGAGAAGAAAAGGAAGCAGGCTTCCCTGCTTGCAGAAAAAACAGAGACAGCTGCCAGAGGAACCCTTAAGGTAGCTGGCCCAAGACCTAAGGAATTTAAAATGGACCAAAAAGTCCAGAAAATGGGCAGATAAGCAGACTGTGGTATAATCTGCTTCTCAGCGCACTAGACTGAAAACCTGTTCCGCTTTAGAATTGTAAGTGGTCTCTAGTGAAAAAGCTTCCTTGAAGCCTTTAAATATTCGCGACACCTTGAAAAAGGTGTAAATCAGCAAATTCTAACTCCTCAAGAGCTGCCTTGAGAAGGAGGAATTTGAGGTTCGATACCACACTCCCCTGTGCAAAGGCCAGTAAGTCGTGGACTCTGGGCAAGCTCAGGGAGGTGGACTGTCAAGAGCAGAGACAATGGGTACCAGGGCTGTCTGGCCCAGTTTGGAACAATCAGAATCGCTTTGCAGGGCTGAGATCTGATTTTTACTAGTACCCTGAAAGAAAGGGAAAAGGAGGAAAGGTGTACAGAAACTTCCCTTTCCAATCCAAGTGAAAAGCGTCCAGGGGGCTGATCCCAGCACTGGAGGCCTCAACAAAACAGAGAAAGTTAGTGGTTATCTGGGGCTGCGAAAAGATCTATCTGAAAATGAGCCCCATCTGGCAAGGACTGAACCCAGCACCTGAGGATTCAGAGCCCAATCGTGATGGCCCTGAGAATCCTGCTGAGGGCATCTTCCAGGGCATTGTCCTTCCCTGGGAGGTGAACTGCTATCAGGGAGGTGTTCAGGGAGTAAGCCAGAGACCACCACTTCATTGCTTCGGTGCACAAGGCTGATGACCGAGTGCCCCCCTGCCTGTTGATGTACCACATTATTGTGGTGTTGTCTGTCCTGACTTGAACTACCTTGTTCTGGACAGAAGCTGAAAACTCCTAAGAGCTAGAAGACAGCTCTGAGTTCCAAAAATTGATGTGGAGCAGAGATTCCTAGGGAGACCACACTCCCCTCGTGGACAGGTCGCCTAAGCGAGCTCCTCACCCCTAACACAGAGCATCCGTGGTGAGGGAAATGAGGAGGACCCTAGTTTTAGATTGCTTTGATCCTGCCACCAGTGTAAGGCCAGGATCAGGGATCAGTCACCAGAACCAATTTGGAAAGGGAATCCCTCCTTTGGGACCAATAGGCCCTCAGATGGAACTAAATGTCCCTCATCTGAATCTTGCTCTGCACTACAGCTGTGGAAGCAGCCATGTGCCCTAGTAGTTGTAGCAAATGCTATGCTGGTCAAGAGACTTGCAGAGTAATGGAAGATGCCAGGGCAAAGAGACTGCCTACCCTTTCAGAGGGGAGAAATGCCCTGGCAACTTGTGTTCAACTCTGCCCCATGAAAGTTAATACCTGAACTGGTTCGAGAACTGACTTTGGTAAATTCAGCAGGAATCCCAGAAAGGTGAGAAGCTGCTGGGTGACTTGCAAGTGGATTTTACTTGATCTGGAGACCGGACCCACCAAGAGCCAGTCATCCAGGAAAGGAAAAAAGCAATCCCTGCCTTCTTAAAAGAGCCACTACCAAGCTAGAATTTCAATACCCTTGGCGCAGAGGTAAGGCCGAAGGGCATTGCCCTGAACTGTGGCCTGAGGGTAACCTGAGGTACTTTCGGTGAGAAGGCCTCATCAAACATGAAAAAATAGGCATCCTTGAGGTCCAGGAAAGCTAGCCAGTCCCCTGGCCTCAGCCAGAGTTAACATTTTTAACTTTGTTTTCAAAAGATGCTTGTTCAGGTACCTTAAATCTGAGATGGGCCGCCAATCTCCTGCCTTCTATAGAGTAAGAAAGTATCATGAGTACAGCCCCTTGCCCCGGTGGCAAGGAGGGACCCTTTCTACTGCTTTGCAGTTCAGAGGAGAAGAAACCTCTGCTCCCAAAGCAAGGGATTCGAAGGATTTGCCTTGTGGACCTGTCTGGCTCTCATCTTTGGAAACTGTTTGAAGCTGAGAACCAGACCTATTACTTCCAGAACCCACTTGTCCGAGTTAGGGACACCTAATTCTGGCTGAAATAAAAACCAACCTGCCCACTGGTATAGGAGAATGGCCCTGGGCACCCCATCAGGGTGCCTGCTTGGCAATAGTCTTAGGCTAAGGGAGGGGACAGTTTACTTGTGCCCCGTGCTATCTCTGCCTCTGAAGACCCCTCTGGCGAAAGCAGAGAGGCCTGAGCCTCTACTCTGGGCACTTTGTAGGTAATCATCCTGTTTTTCATATAGCTTTCTGTTTGTTCCTCAAACAGAGAATTACCCACAACAAGAAACAAATCCATAGACTTTGACAGAGTATCTTGGGACAGATTAGTGCATCTGAGCCATGCCAACCTACAGAAAGCTACAGAAGTGGTCATGACCCTAGAGAAAACAAGATTAACACCAACAGCAGTATGAACTTGAACTTAGAGGCTTCAGTGCCATTAGCAGCCACCTGTTCCAACCTCACAGCCAGCTGGCCATGGGCCTGTTCTTGGTAACTGCAATATCACGTCCCACCTAGATTTCAAATCTAGCCACACAAGCCATACAACTTGCCTGTCTGAGTCCCACAGAAGCTGCCATATACTGTTTTTCTTGTCATGGCATCAATCCTCCTGGAATCCTATTCAGGAGGATGTGAGGCCAGGGAACTAGCTTGACACAGGCTGCAGCTTGTACCACACCTACATGACTACACTGCTCAGTGAGGAAGTCTGAACAGAGCCTGACGAAATACACCTTCTGTCCATTTTTTATCTTACAGGAGGACAGAAAGAGGAATCTTGTAAAATCTTTGTTGTTTACTTCCTAAATGACTTATGCAAAGGAAAGACAACCTCCTAGCCCATCATTCCTACATAATCAGGCTCCCTTTACTCATCCATAGCCTCCTCTAAAAGGAAGCTGGGGATTCGCAAAGCTTTTGTAAAACATAAACTGAGAAAGGACTCAAACAGAAAAGGAGGAGATTCTAAAAGTCTGTCTGGAGAAAATGTCCGCTAAGTGGGCATGTCCAGACCCTACCACCACACATGTATTGATCAAATTTCTCCTCTCACTCCTGTGGTTCATAACAATTCCTCAACATCATAAACCTGAACCACTGAACTGAACGAGCCACCTTTACCAACTGTAGGTGGTCTGACAGGACCTAGAAACAGTGACTGGACAATCTGTATGGCTTAACTACTTCTGCAGCAGTTGGAGAGACAATCTTGGACTCCAAACCTACTGATTTCTCTGTCATATTCATTTTTTTTAAACTGGTTCCTCTGAACCATCCTTTTGCCCGAGGAAGTCTAGCCCTGGACAGAGGGCACTCCCTCTGGTCCAGTGGGTACTGGACCGGGCTGGCCATCCGGGTCAGCGGACTTTTGACCAATAGTTCCCTGAGCCGGCCCTATCTCTTTTCAGGGTGGCTGCAGGGAAATTTTAAACACCTGGCAGTCTGACAGGAGGTGGTCAGCCCCCAGACAATAAACACAAGTGGTGTGTGGGTCAGCCTTGGCAAAGGCTTCCCCACAGCATCACAGTGTTGAAACCCAGTGGGCCCGGTTTTTCTTTTTGGGTTTCTCAGACATAATGCCAGCCTAACCAAAACTTGCCTTTTATGGTCAGGGTAATAGGGCAAGACACCTTTATCGGTTCCTAAATCAAGCCATTTAGTATTTGAAAAACCCTATTTAAAATCAAGGTTTTTTAGAACCAATAAGAACTGGTACCGCACTCTAAAAGCCCAAAACTTTAAAACGTTAAAATAGCAAACCGATCGGTTCAAACCGAACCGATAACTAAATTTCCACACAGACTTTTCATTTTGTACTTACGGTTTACCAGATAGAGCTTTAACCGAAATGCGGTAAAATAATTATTTTGCCGGTTCAAATGAACCAAAATACCGCTTGACCGAGAAATGAACCGAGCTGAAGGAGCTGATCTCCGGAGCGACTGTTCAGTGAAGCGGAGAAAGAATCTGACAGTTTCATTTGAAACTGCCCAGATAGAGCTTTGGTATAGCCCTCGCGCTTTAGAACTCCAGATTCTCTGGAGTTAACTCTTTCCTCTCCGGGGCAGTTCAAGTGCAGTGGCTAACTGCAATAAGTCCTAATATAGCAAGACTTCATGGTGTTTGAAACAACAGTTCTTCAACAAACTACATTTCAGACACTTTTTTTTTTTAACAGTTAATCTGTACCTATTCCTATTTTTACCACACTCTTCTCCCTCCGATCACACTACAATGCCCAGTAGTTGCAAAGCTCCACAACTGAAACCACTTGTCACCGCTGGTCACCCTGTAACGCTGAGCCATATATAGTGAACAAAGTACAAAAAAAACAAAAAAAAACACAACAACAACAAAACGGACATCTTCCTTTCTTCACCCAACACTGAAGAGAGCCAGAAAGTAACTCGCAGTAAGCGCTGCTAACTCGTAGTAACCATGGCAACAAGATATCCTGCTGCACATTCACAGAACACCTAAAAAAATGGAGCAGTGTCTCCGTAGCACAAAAGTAAACGAGCAGCAAATACTGAAGGCTGTCCCGGCTCATACAACAAAAACGGAGCCGGGACATAGTCAAAAAGGCAACCTGGGCAGATTTAAACATTTTCTAGCCCCTCCAAAAAAAACAAAAAAAACAAGGGACCGGGAAACACAAAACAATACTGCGCATGCGCAGTATCACCACAGCCCCAGTAACCTAGCACTACTTCTTCTCGCGCAGCAATAAAAACAGACAAAAATAAATTGTAATAGAAATTTATTTACTATTCTTCTGCATAATAAAAAACAAAAAGGGCATTGTATAATCGCAATATGCCACTCCTGGTGATGCCAGGATTTACCCACACGTGGTGTGGTTTACTCACTCAGCCTGTGGCCTCGTAACCAAACCACACCAGGCGTGGGTAAATCCTGGCATCACCCACACCATGTTGTGGTATATTGCTTAAATAATCCATAACAGGATGTGGGTTATGCTGGGATTTACCCATGCCTGGTCCAGAAGTGGGTACATCCCTGCATATCCCACATCCTGGAGTGGATTATTATGATTATACAGTTGGCACTAACTAAAACTTTAAAGAGAAATATTAAACAGTTTTCTTTTTTTAAAAGTTTTTTATATAGATTTTTACAGTAATAGCCTTCCTCCAAAAAAAATAATGCTGGGTTGCTAGGTAGAACATGGAAGATTGCTGTCATTGTCCCCCCTCACATGAAATGTACACACACACAGATTTATAGGAAAAGAACAGCTACATAAGAATGTACCATAACAGTAGATCTTCGAGGGGATCTCAGTCATCCGGTCACACTGTAGGAACTTCACTGTCGGTGAAGCAGGATCCACACAGAAGATTTTCAGCAGTACAACTGGGGCCACCCACTCGAATGTCGTCTGCCAACATCATCAACCCTATAAAGGTGTGAGCGACCCCACTCCCTCCTCAGTTCTTCCCCTCTGGAGACAAAGGGAGCACAGCTCTGGCCGAGGAGAGAACGAGAGAGAGAGAGAGAGAGAAGTGCCCAGGCCTATAAGAAAGGCTGGATACACCAGATAGACAGTTCCATAAAAGAGCCCTAAAAAAGGGGACTGGTGGGAAGGAAGACAGACCTGATGACTGAGATCCCATCGGAGATTTACGTAAAGTACAGTTACGCAGGAACTTACCGTAACAGTAGATCTTCGAAAGAGGTTCCTTCAGTAGGTCATCACAAATAGGACTGATGTCACCTGATGTCAGGCCGCACGGCAGACTTTTCTAGCAATCCCTGATGGGGGACCGCCCACCCGACGTCACATGACCGACGTCAGCGTGATGGTATATAGTGGGCAGTCCCTACGCCCGCCCTCCAGTTCTCCCACCGGAGCCTGGAAGAGGCCTAACAGCAGGCGTGAACAGGATTTGGAGACCCTGTAAAACAAACTGAGGGGAAGGAGGGAGGGAATAATATGACCTACTGAAGGAACCTCTCTCGAAGATCTACTGTTACGGTAAGTTCCTATGTAACTGTACTATCTTACTTTGAGAGGGTTCCTTCAGTAGGTCATCACAAATAGAAACATAGAAACATAGAATTTGACGGCAGATAAGGACCGCTTGGCCCACCCAGTCTGCCCATTTCCCTACCTACTGGATAAGTTGCAGATCCTAGTTAACCAGCAGCCTACTTCTTCTCACCCCCACCCCCCAGAATTGCCTTATGACTGTCCCATGCATGCTTGAATTCCACCACTGATTTTGATTCCACAACCTCCTCCGGAAGGCCGTTCCATGCATCCACAACCCTCTCTGTGAACTGACAGTCTGTCAACTGAGGACTGAGTCCCAAGCAGTCACTCTAAGAAGAGACCAAGAGAAACTAGGGAGGGGGCCAAACAAGATCAACGGAAAAGACTGAAGTCCAAAAGAACCCAGCCTAGGACAACAGATCCTGCAGGACAACTAGGCCAAAGCCAGCCCTCCGCCTAGAAGCAATGTCCAAACTATAATGGTTGGTAAAGGTATGGACAGAACTCCAAGTAGCGGCAGCACAAATGTCTGCTGCAGAAACGTTACGAAGGAAGGCTGCAGAAGTGGCCATGCCCCTAGTAGAATGACCCTTGATAGAGCCCGGGAGGGGTTTATCATACTTTTGATAACAGAATCTAATGCAGTTGCCCAACCATTTGGAAAGACCCTGCTTGGAAACTGGTTTGCCTCATGTTCGTTGTGCGTAGGAGACAAACAATTGATCGCAAGAGCGAAAATCTTTGGTTCGGTGTGTGTAACACTGGAGAATCCGATGGAAGTCCATCGTATGGAGGAGTGCCTCACCCCTGTTAACAGGAGCCGGATATTATACTGGAAGCTGTACTGATTGGTTCAGAGTAGCTTCCGACACCACCTTTGGGAGGAACCTCGGATGTGTTCTGAGAACCGCCCTGTCCCGGTGAAATATCAGGTAAGGCTCCTTACGCGGCTCCTGTTCTGTGGAACTCTCTGCCAATTATGGTCAGGGAAGCCCCCACAGTAGACACCTTTAAGGCCCAGCTGAAGACCTTCTTCTTTTTTAAAGTATTTGAGGTTTGAATTGATATCTATGGTAATGTTCCTGATTTTTTGACTCTGTATTTTTATTGTGTATAAATTGTATAATTATTATTTTTATATGGCTGTTTTAAAAAAAATTGTACGGCTCCCAGAGCCTCCGGGATTGGGCATCTTTTAAATAAATTTTGCCTTGCCTTGCCTTACAAACCAGTGCATGAAGCTCCGAACTTCTTCGAGCTGAAGTAATTGCAACCAGAAACAACGCCTTCCAAGACAGGAAGCATAGGTCACAGCTCATTGCTGGCTCGAAAGGAGGTAAGGTGAGCTTTTCCAGGACGAAATTCAAGTCCCATGGTGGTGTTGGGCTGCGGATGGGGGGTTTCAGATGGAGAATCCCTTTCAAAAAGGTCTTTGAGATATCCAACTGAGCCACAGGTTTACCATCCACCAGTTCATGGTACGCTGAGATAGCGGAGAGGTGCACTTTCTGATAGAGGAGCAGGCTAGACCTGAGTCCGATAGGTGAAGGAGGTATTCCATGACTTGTGGGGCCGAGCAAGAAAAGGGGTTCCGGCCCTTTGCGATCATCCAAATGGAAAAACCACTTCCACTTCAAGGCATAAGCGGAACGGGTGGAAGGTTTTCTGGCTTCGACAAGGACCTGTGCCACTCGAGAGGATACCCCAAAGAGAGAGATGGCTACGTCTGCAGGAGCCATGCATGAAGATGTAGGGTCTCGAGCCCCGGATGAACCAGACAGCCTTGATCCTGAGTAAGGAGGTCATGGGTCAATGGAAGTGGAACCTGTGGTTCCCTGGATAGCTGTTGAAGCAGCAGGAACCAAATCTGTCTTGGCCAAAGAGAAGTGATGAGAATCATCTTGGCCTTCTCCGCCTGTAGTTTGAGGAGAACCCTCTGCAGAATGGGAAATGGAGGGAAAGCGTACAAAAATTTCCTTGTCCAGGATAGAGATAATGCGTCGCTCCAGAAAGCACCTGGCTCTGGAACGAGCAAGCAAAACTTGGGAAGTTTTGTGTTGAATTGCGAGGCGAATAGGTCAAGTTCCGGCTGCCCCCAATTTTGGAAGATGGATTCTGCCACTTCCTGATGAAGTTCCCACTCGTGAGCAGGGGTCTGCAATCTGCTGAGACTGTCCGCCAGGACGTTTAGAACTGGTACGTGCATGGCCACTAGGGACAAGTGGGGCTGGACTGTCCAGTTCCACACCCTGGTTGCCTCCCTGCAAAGAGGATACGACCGGGTTCCTCCTTGTTTGTTGATGTACCAAACCACCGACATATTGTCCGTTTGGATGAGCAGTGTTCCCTCGGGCAGCAGGGGTTGAAAGGCCTGTAAGGCATACAGGACCGCCCTGAGCTCTAGAACACCGATGTGAAGAGAAAGCTCCAAGCCAGACCAAAGTCCCTGGGCTTGGTGTTCCCCCAGATGTGCACCCCATCCCATGTTCGAGGCATCCGTGGTGAGTGTGGCTACGGGCGCTGGTCTTCGAAACGGGAGACCCAAGGAAAGATGGTGTGGATTCATCCACCATAGAAGATCCTTCCAGACTGCTGAAGAGATGATGACCAGATATTCCAGAAGCTGGTCCCACTGCACCCTCAGGGACCACTGAGTGATCCTCATGTGGAGCCTGGCTAAGGGAACGGTACAAATGGAAGCTGCCATGAGGCCTAACAGGCGAAGGACTTCCCGGGCCGGGATGGTCCTGCAAGACGCCACCTTGGAGGCCTGGTGGATCAGAGTCTCCACTCTGTCCGGAGGAAGGAAAGCTCTGCACTGGACCGTGTCAAGGACCGCCCCAATAAACTGCAGTTTCTGGGTGGGGATAAGGTATGACTTGGGCTCGTTGACAGTGATCCCGAGTCGATTGAACAGGTCCACAGTAAATGACAGAGCCTCCATCAACGCATCCCTGGAAGGGGCCGCTAGGAGCCAATCGTCCAGGTAAGGGAACACTGCAATCCCCCTGTGGCGTAAAAATGCCGCAACCACCACTAGGCACTTGGTAAAAACCCGAGGTGCCGAAGACAGCCCAAAGGGAAGCGCTTGGAACTGGAAGTGCTTCCCCTGGAACAGGAAATGCAGGAACCGACTGTGGCTGGGGAAAATAGGGATATGTGGGTAGGCATCCTGCATATCCAGGAGCAAGCTGGGACTTGGGGTAACTGACCGTGATACCCAGGTGCTCAAATAGGTGCAGAGTAGTCGATAGGGAGGCTTCCAACCCCTCCCTCGATGGAGCTGTGAGGAGCCAATCTTGGAGATAGGGAAAAACAGTGTGCCCCTGACAACTCAAGGCCCCTGCCACTACCACTAGGCACGGGGTGGAGGACAGGCAAAAAGGGAGAGCCCTGAACTGGTAATGCTCCCCTTGGAAGGAAAACCTGAGGAATTTGTGGTAAGGACTGAAGACTGGGATGTGAATATACGCACCCTTCATGTCCAGGGCACAAAGCCATTGACCCTTGGATAGGAGAGGCAGAAGGCTTTGCAATGTCAGCATCTTGTATTCTGTGAAGAGGTTTAGAGTACTGAGATCCAAAATCAGGTGAAAGTCCCCTGTCTTTTTTGGTACCAGAGAGAAGTGGGAGTAGAATCCCTTCCCGATCTGGTTTGCTGACACTGGCTCTATTGCTTCTTTGTGAGGAAGAGCCATGATCTCCTCTCTTATGATGGGGGATATGCGCCTTTGGGTAATGAGAAGACCTTGGGGGATTGTTTGGAGGTTTTTCTCAAAATTCTAGAATGTGACCAAGCTTTATTAACTGAAGCACCCAGGTGTCTGTTGTGATGGACTCCTAGTCTCCCAGATGCCTCGTGAATCTTCCACCCACTTGTTCCTCCACCAGACGAGGAGGAGAGAGGGTGGTCAATAAGTCAGGAGGGAGGGAGGGCTGGGAGGGCTGCTCCTGCAGCTCTTTGAGTTCTGGCTAGCAGGGGGGGGTGGCGGAAGAATTGGGAGCCCTACGCTTAAACTGACATTTGGGTGCTTGCTGGTTTTTCATCTGGCGTCTGTTTTGCCGATGAAAAGGATGCTTTTGTTGTTGTTTTGGTCGAAACATGGTATGAATCGACCAAAGAGCTGTGCCTTTATCCTGCAGGCTAGTTATGATGTCCTGGGCGTCCCCACCGAATGGGACAGAGCCCCTGAAAGGGGCATCCTGGATAGCCGACTAAACATCAGGGGCTAGGCCCGATACACTTAGCCAAGAGTACCAACAAAGACTCACAGCAGTGGCTGTACCTCTAGCAGAGGAATCCACTGCATCGTAGGTGGCCCGCAAAGAATGATGTCCAGTTACCTTGGCCATTTTCGTAGTGGATGCCAAGGATGACTTTGAATCGGAGTCCGGTAAGACCTCAACAACAGGCTCGAGTGGGGGAATAGCTTTGGTACTCTAGCATTAAGTAGACATAGTTCAGAGCACGACATTAGAGTAGAAGAGGCACAGAATTTTCTCCCAAACTGGTCCATTTGTCTGGACTCCTTGTCAGGAGGGGAAATACTGAGGTGCTTCAGCTTAGCAGATCTATCATGGGCTGCTGTGATGACCACTGAGTCTGCTTTAGGGTGTACGCTCAGGTGTCCTGTAGATCTGGTAGGCCTTTTTTTACCATGGACGGTATAGAGAAAGTTCTCTGACATATAGTCGAGGATAAATCCTCATGGGGTTCCAGCCGGGTTGGGGTGAGTACGAGACTCGTATCTGGAAAGTCCAGATACTCTGCCAACCATCGTCTTTTAGGGTCCAGAACTTCTGACTTCCACCCTTGGGCCTCCACCATATGCTTGAGGAGATCCACAAAGGAGGGATAGTCTGGTGGGGACTTTGGGGATTCCCGAGGGACTAGTTCCTCGTGGGGAGGGGTTTCCAGGCCCTAACTGGTGGATGAGGAATCCAAGTCCATGTTGGAATCTTCAGAATCCTCCAGATTCTCAGTAATTGGAGGATCTGGCTCCCTGGTGATAACTTCAGATGTCAGGGGTTGCCTAGGTTCTGACGGATGGCCTGATGTCGATGGATGAGTACATACCGGGGAAGGCGCCCTAGGCGAAGGAGCTGGGCTGCCGACGTCCGGAGGAACATGATGCCTACTGTCTAGTTCAGAGACCAACTGAGTTTTGGTTGGCGTCCACCATGAATCTATAATTTCCCTAAAATCCACCTGAGGATGAGGAGGAGGTGGATAAGTAAACCTGGATCCAGGCCCATGTCCCCCAAAACTAGAAGACGGGTAATGGTGTGAGTAGCCTGATGAAGGGTAAGAACCAGGTTGGCCGGAATAGTAAAAGGCCAACAAAAAAGGATCTGGCATCGGGGCTGACGGTGGGTAACCTGACGGAGGATAAATTGGTGTCGGAAAACCTGACGTCATACCATAGGTAGGGTAACCTGGCGATAGGCCTGATGGAGGGTATCCAGATGGCTGCCCTGATGGAGGGTATGTTGAAGGCCCTGGCAGAGGGTAGCCAGAAGGGGGCTCAGCCGGAGGATAGCCCAACGGCAGCCCAGATGGGGGATAGCTTGACGGCGGCCCCGATGGAGGGAAGCCTGACGGCAGTCCAGACAGACGGGTGCCTGACGGTCCTGCAGGAAGTCCCAAAGGACCTACAGGCCCAGAAGGGCGAGATCCCGAGGGATGCCCCAAGGGAGGAATGCTTGAAGGAATCCCAGATGGGGCAAGGCCTGATGGGGGTCCTGGTGGAGGTACGAGAACCTGCAGGTGTTCTGAAACGGGATCTTACGCCACAATAGGTGGTACTGGAGCCACCGTAAGGCCTGTCGGCACTCTTTTCTTGGGCAAACCCAGCGAAGGGTGGTCGTCCGTTGGGACCTGCAGGCCCGGCGACAGTGGAGGAAACTCCGATGGACCATGCAACGAGGGTTCACCATGAAGGGAGCCCCGAGGAGACCCCTATCCTCCAGCCTCGACGGTGCCAATGTCCGGCAGTGCCGCATCAGGACCTGATGAGCATGAAGAGGTCATGTGATCGTCACAGGGTCAAAGGGTTGACTGATCAACCTGGGTCATGCAGGAGTAGGAGACCCCGACTCCTGACTTACCAACCCCGGCCGGGTGCTTGCTGGAGGGTCTGACGAGCGGCTTATTGGCCACGCCTACCGACTTAGAGCCCTGGGTGGAAATGGGCCTGAGAGCGGCGGTGGCCTCAGATGAATCCGAGGAGCCTGCCACCACCGTAACCAGTGGCGATGGGGTGACCAAAGTCTGTTCTGTAGGGAGCAGCTCAGGCTTGGTCACGGTGCTTACCTTCTCGGATGAAGAGGGCTGGTCCTCCGTCGAAGGGTCTGTGGGCGGCTTCGCTGGAGAAAAGGACTGCTCCTGTTCCCTATGTTTCTCTTTATTCCTTTTCTTCTTCTTGTGAGGGTCCCCGGGTGAGGAAGAAGTGCTTTTAAGCTTTTTTAACTCTTGCTCCATCGAAGCCACGTTTCCTTCAGGATATGGGCCTCGAGGGACTGTTGGTGTAGTTTCCGTGTGGCCTGGATGAAATGGGCACAGGCCTCGCACTCCTCGACTTTGTGGTCAGGCCCTAGGGAGAAGAGGCAAAGGGAACGTTGGTATTTGTACAGTAGCTGGACGCTGCATGAACCGCATTTGTTTTTATGCGGATCCATTGGAGAAGAGGACAAACAAATGATTTTTAAGTTGAAAAAATAAGAAAGAGCGAATACTCATCCAGAATAGGCATTGAAAACTGCTGCGACAAGCTTCAGTTGGTCCGACATGCGCAGGTCGACGGGAAAGAACTGGAGGGCGGACATGGGGACCACCCACTGTATAGTGTCACGCTTACATCGGTCATGTGATGTCTGGTGGGTGGTCCCCTGTCAGACACTACTAGCAAAAGTTTCTGTGTGGTCCTGACGCCAAGGGGCACAGTCCTACAAGTGATTACCTACTGCAAGAGCCCTCTCGAAGTAAGATCTTAGGATTTATGTGCAAAGATACGTTGTCTTTGGGAAAAATCAAATATGGCTCCTCACACCAGTGTGCCTGAAGCACTGAAATTCTTCGAGCAGAAGTAATAGCAACTAAAAATAATGCTTTCCAGGAAAGAAAGTGTAGCTTGCAAGATGCGGCTGGTTCAAAAGGAGACAGAGTCAACTTCTCCAAAACAAAATTCAAATCCCAAGCCAGGACAGGAGAACAAATTGGGGGTTTCAGATGCAGGATGCCCCTCAAGAAAGTATGGAAGACATCCACCTGAGCTATGGTATGGTTACCCATGGGCTTATGGAAGGCCAAGACAGCCAAAAGGTGCACCTTGAGGGAGAAGTACTGGAGACCCAAGTCAGGCAGAGAGATCAGGTAATCCAGAACCTGGCTCACCAGACAGGTGAAAGGGTCCAGATTATGCTTGGCAACCAAATGGCAAACTGCTTCCAGTGCATGGCATAAATGACTCAAGTGGAAGGCTTCCGGGCGGCCACCAGGACATCCACTACGCTACTGGATACCCCAAATCTGGTGATGGCTACGTTTTCAGAAGCCAAGCATGCGGATGGAAGGACCTGAGGCTGGAGTGGACAAGGGTCCCCTGATCCTGGGTTGTCAGGTTCCTGCAGAGGGGAAGAGGAACCAGAGGTTCCTCCTCACTGCTATAGCAACGGAAACCATATCTGGCAAGGCCAGAATGAAGCTACCAGGATCATGCCGTCCCCCTCCATCTGCAGTTTGATTAGCACCCTCTAGATCAGAGGAAATGGAGGGAAGGAGTAAAGGAATCTTCGCTCCAGGAGAGGGACAATGCATCTTGCCAGAATACTCCAGGCCCTGGATCGAGCAAGGCAAAATTGGGCAGTTTTGTGTCGAGTGGGGACGCAAAAAGGTCCAACTCTGGATGACCCCATCTATCGAACAGATTTTCTGCAATGGATGAGAGAAGCTCCCACTCGTGCATGTTGAACTGAGTCCAGCTGAGGCTGTCCACCACTGTGTTTAGCACTCCTGTGACGTGGACCGCTGAGAGGGTCAGACTGTGGTCTAATGCCCAATACCACACTCTCATGGCCTCCCTGCATATGGGATACGAGTGCGTTCCCCCCTGCTTGTTGATGTAGTAGACTGCACTGAGGTTGTCTGACTGAATCAGCAACTGACCTGGAAGAAGATGGTTCTGAAAGGCCTGCATGGTATAAAGAACACCCACATCTCTAGGACATTGATATGCAGAGAGGTTTCAATCTGGGATCAAGAGCCCTGAGCTTGAAAGGGACCCAGATGAGCCCCCCAACCCAAACCGGAGGCATCCATGGTAAGGATATGCTTTGGAGAGGAGCTCTGGAATGGAACTCCTTGCGACAAGTTCAGAGGGTCCATCCACCACTGGAGCACTCTGAGGACTGGGGAAGAGACCAGCACTAGCTGATCTAATTTGTCCATGTGCTGATCCCCCTGTACTCAGAGAGTCTATTGGAGTGTGCACATGTGGAGCCAGACCAGTGGGACAGTGGGAATGGCAGCCGCCATCAGTCCCAACAGCCTCAGGTACACCCTGGCAGGAATATAACGGTTCTGGGCCACCTCCTGAGTCTGGGAAATAAGGTACTCCACCCTGTGTTCAGGCAGAAGAACCACCCCTATGTATTGCAGCCTTTGGGATAGAACTAGGACCGACTTTGGCAGGTTGACAGTAATGCCCAGAGAGAGGAACAACTAAAGAATCCTCTCTAGAGTCCCCAGGAGCTATTAGAAAGGTCTATGAAAAGGCCTGCCCCTGCCCCTGGAATGCTGCCTCTGAGGAGTGGCTTGCCTTTCCTTGGCCTGAGCACTCCTATAGGTGGTCCTGTATTCATCCATTTTCTTCATGTAGTTCTCTGTTTGTTCCCCAGACAGAGAATTACCAACAACAGGAAAATCCATGGCCTTAGTCTGGGTATCCTGAGACAGGCTAGTACATCTGAGCCAAGCCATCCTGCGAAGGGCCACAGATGTAGCCATGACTCTAGATGAAACATCACTGGAGTCCACTGCAGCATGAAATTGCACCTTGGATGCCTGAATACCATCTGCAGCCACCTGTTCCAGCTCCTTGGCAAGCTGGCCAGGGACCTGTTTAGCTAGAGCCATTATAGTGTCCCATCTAGACTTCTGGTATCTAGCTGTATAGGCCATATAATTAGCCTGCCTGAGTCCCAAAGATGCTGCCATGTATTGTTTCTTTGCCATGGCATCAATCCTCCTGGAGTCCTTGTCTGGGGGGGTGTGAAGCCAAGGGTATATTTGCCTTATCACAGGCAGCAGCCTGCACTACCCCAACATGGCTGCACTGCTGGGAAAGGAACTCCGTATCTGAGCCTGAAAGAGTATACCTCTTGTCCATTCTCTTGTCCACAGGAGGTATAGAATTAGGAGTCTTTAAAATTTTTGTTGTCTGTTTCCCAAAAGACTTATGAAGGGGAATAGACAGCCTCCTGGACTCTGGAATATCCATCATCAAACCATAATCAGGCTCCTCCTGATCCTCTACAGCTTCTTCCATAGGAAGCTGAAGAGTTTCAGCCACTTTTTTGGAAAACAAAAAATGGGAAGGGGACTCAGAAAGCCTAGGAGGAGAAACCCCTGAAGGTCTGTCTGGGGAGATGTCTGGTTCAGTGGGCACATCCAGACTTTCATAATCAGCATCACTATCTTCATACTCTCCTTCCTCCTCCTCCTCCGGTTCATAAAAATCCTCTAAATTATAATCCGGAACTAGGGGAACCGAGCCCCTAACCGATGGCACCGGTTCGGTCGGAACTGGGGTTAGCGATTGAACAATCCTTATCGCTTTGGCTATTTCATCAGCGGTCGGAGAAAGAACTTGTGGATCCGAACCAGCTGACTTATCCCTTCTTTTTCTTTTTGTCGGAACCGACTCCTCGGAGTCGATTCTCCTTTTGCCCGAAGAAGTTTCGCCCTGGTCAGAGGGCACTCTTTCTGGTTCGGTTGGAACCGAACCAGGCTGGCCATCCGGGTCAGCGGACCTTTTGGCCTCCCTTTCCCTGAGCCTACCAACTCTCTTTTCCAGGGTAGCTGAGGGAAAATTTTTGCAAATCTGGCAGTCTGAATCGAGGTGGTCAAACCCCAGACAATAAACACAGGTGGTGTGGGGGTCAGCCTTAGCAAAGGCTTCCCCACACACACTACAGTGTTGAAACCCAGTGGGCCCAGTTTTTTTCTTGGGTTTCTCAGACATGGCCAGTCCTAACCAAACGTACCCTTTTTTCGGCAATCCACCAGGCAAGACACCCTTATCGGTTCCTGACCGTGTTACGGGTCGTGGAAAAAAACGTAATGAAATCAGTTTTTTTTAGAACCGATAAGGACCGGTAACCACACTCTAAAAGTTGAAAACAACTTTTTTTAACAAACCTGATCGGTTCAAACCGAACCGATTCGACGTTTACAAGTTCCACACAGAAGCAAACAATAATAAACCTATCTAGTACTCATGGTACCACAGACAGAGACTGAACCGACAGGTTAGATGGAATAGATTCGGTTGAAACCGAGAAAAAATTACACTTTAACCGACTAAATTGAACCAAGCAAAGGAGAGTGAGGCAGAGTAAAGAAACTGGTGGTTTGGGTTCAAACAACAACAGAGAGAGAGTCTCAACCGAGCTCGAGCTCAGCGTTCCATGCCTTGCATGGAAAGTTAACTCTTTCCTCTCCGGGGCAGTTCAAAGGTTGGATATCACTGCAATAGTCAGAATACAGCAAGACTTCATGTTGTTTGAAGAAAAAATTACTCATCTTAGTAATTGCGTTTCTTCTAATGGAGTCTTGCTGTATTCTGACAATCTGCAGTTAGCTCCAGCCTTTAAACTGCCCCGGAGAGCATAGGTTAATTTTCTATGCAGTGCATAGAACATTGAGCTCAAGCTCGGTTGAGGTCTCTGTCTGCAGCCCTTTGAAACCCAACCATCAGATTCTTACGAGCAAAAACTCACTAACTATACTATGTGGATATTGTAAAAAATTTTAACTAGCCATCTGGCAACAGAAAGTTTTGGATTCCCATGGGAAGACTCAAGTCAGGAAACCCAAAACCAAAACCTAACTAAATAAAGATTAGAATACAAAATATCCAGAAACATGGAGGGTGTGCTGAAGACACCCCTTGGGTGCAACACTGCACCTGCCCACCCACTTCCCAAAAACAGGTTCTGAGAGGGGAGGCAGGGAGGGAGGTCAGAATACAGCAAGACTCCATTAGAAGAAACACAATTACTAAGGTGAGTAATTTTTTCTTCAAACAACATGACCCTTGGTATGCTCTATGTAGTAGCTAAGGGCTCTTTTAACGTCTAAACTGTGTAGCCTCCTCTCTCCTGAGGAAGAATGATCAGTGAAGAAGACAGGAAGAGACATAGACCGATTCAAGTGGAAGTCTGAAAACCACTTTGGGCAAGAACCTCCTATTGGTTCTAAGGACCACTTTATCTCTATGAAAGGAGATAAAATCAGGTTCCACTGACAGGGCTTGCAACTCACTGATACGTCTGGCAGAGGTAATGGCTACCAAAAACACAGTTTTCCAAGTCAAGTACTTAAGCTCTGCTGAGGACATAGGCTCAAAAGAAGGTTGCATAAGCTGAGCAATGCAGACATTTAAGTCCCAGGCAGGGGCAGGATCCCTAAAGGGAGGATTGGTTTGAAGCAATCCCTTGAAAAATTTACAGAACACAGGATGAGATGATAGTGAGGAAGACTTCCCCACTGACAGAAAAGCAGACAGCTGACAAGTGTACCTTGAGAGTAGCTGGTCTGAGGCCTAGGCCATTAAGATGGACCATATAATCCAGAACTGTAGGCAATTCAGCAGTGTCTGGGGAAATATGCTTCTTGGAACACCAAATGCTGAATCTTTTCCATTTGAAGTTATAAGTCTTTCTGGTGGAGGGCTTTCGAG
Source organism: Neoceratodus forsteri (assembly GCA_016271365.2). Classification (NCBI taxonomy): domain Eukaryota; kingdom Metazoa; phylum Chordata; order Ceratodontiformes; family Ceratodontidae; genus Neoceratodus; species Neoceratodus forsteri. The sequence goes on from CM028138.1 coordinate 681,508,185, forward strand.
AAGCTTTGAGAATGTCCAGAACCCCCTGAGACAGATGCAAATCCATACTCTAACTCTTCAAGAGCCATGCCTTGAGATTGAGAGACCAAGATTGGGGTACCAAATCCTCCCCTGAGAGGAGGTTAACAGGTTGTAATTCTGGAAGAGACAGGGAAGATGGACTGCTAGAGACAGCAACAGGGGGTACCAAGGCTGTCTGGCCCAGTCCGGAGCAATCAGAATCACTTTGCAAGGTTGTGACCTTACATAGAACCTTGAACTGTAGAGGAAAGGGAGGGAAGGCATACAGAAATTTCCCTTTCCAGTTCAAAATCAGAGCATCCAGAGGGACCGAACCCAAGACTGGGGGTCTGCAACAAAACAGAGGAAGTTGGGGATTGTCTGGGGCTGCAAAGAGATCTATCTCTGGAGTGCCCCACCTTGAAAAAATCACTTTCAACACCAGGTGATCCAGGGACCATTCGTGATGGCCCTGGGAGATCCTGCTCAGTGCATCTGCTAGCACACTGTCCTTCCCTGGAAGGTGGACTACTATCAGAGAGATCTGCAGGGAATAGGCCAGGGACCACAATTTCATGACTTCCATGCACAAGGCCTTAGACCAAGTGCCTCCCTGCGTGTTGATGTACCACATGGTGGTGGTGGTGTTGTCTGTTCTGACCTGAACCACCTTGTTCTGCACAGACTGAGAGAAAGCTTGCAGGGCCAGAAAAACTGCCCTGAGTTCCAGGAGATTGATATGGAGAAGGGACTCCTGAGGGGACCACAGTCCCTGGGCTGTGAGAGCCCCCAGATGAGCTCCCCACCCCAAAAGGGAAGCATCCGTGGTAAGGACCACTGAATGAGACTGCGTGACAAATGGGACCCCTTGCCTTAAATTGTCCTGATCCTGCCACCATTGAAGAGTTTGGAGCAGTGTCAGAGTCACTGAAATCAGTTTGGTAACAGGGTCCTTCCTTTGGGACCAAAAGGCCCTCAGATGGAACTGAATGTCCCTCATCTGAAATCACTCCCCTGCCTTTTTTGGGGTAAGGAAGTACCTGGAGTACAGACCTTTGCCCCAGTGTAGGGTAGGAACTCTCTCTATGGCTTCTAAGGCCAGAAGAGATGAAACCTCTGCCTCTAGGGCAAGGGTTTCGGAGAGACTTGCAGGTGGAAAAGATCTGGCTCTCATCTTTGGAAATTTTTTGAAGCTGAGAACCAGTCCCTGGCTTACCACTTCCAGGACCCACTTGTCTGAAGTAACAGGCACCCAGTCCTGGACGAAGTAAGCCAGCCTGCCCCCTACAGGGATAGGAGAGTCGACCTGGGCAGACCAATCAGGGTGTCTGCTTGGCAGGGGCCTTAGGCTGAGGAGTGGATGCAGCCCTGCTCATCCCCCTTCTGCCTCTCCCTCTGAAGAACCCCCTCTGTGAAAAGGGAGAAGAGGCATGTGCTTGGTAGAAAGGCCTATAAAAAGGCCTGTCCCTGCCCCTAGAATGCTGCCTTTGAGGAGTTGCCTGCCTCTCATTGGCCTGTGCACTCCTATAAGTGGTCCTATATTCCTCCATCTTCTTCATGTAATTCTCTGTCTGCTCCCCAAACAGAGAATTACCTTCCACAGGAAAATCCATGGCCTTAGCCTGGGTGTCCTGTGAGAGGCTAGTACATCTGAGCCAAGCCATTCTCCGAAGAGCCACAGATGTAGCCATAACTCTTGATGACACATCATTGGAGTCCACAGCAGCATGAAACTGTACCTTAGATGCCTTAATCCCATCCGCAGCCACCTCCTCCAGCTCCTTGGCCAGCTGGGGGAAGGCCTGTTTAGCCAGTGCCAGTACAGTGTCCCACCTGGACTTCTGGTGCCTGGCCATATAGGCCATATAATTAGCCTGCCTGAGTCCCAAAGAGGGTGCCATGTATTGCTTCTTTGCCAAGGCATCCATCCTCCTGGAGTCTTTATCTGAGGAGTGTGAAGCCAAGGGAACATTAGCCCTGTCACAGGCTGCAGCCTACACAACCCCAACATGGCTGCATTGCTGGTAGAAAAACTCTGTGTCTGAGCCTGATAAAGTGTACCTCTTATCCATTCTTCTATCGACAGGATGTACAGAATTAGGAGACTTTAACATTTTTTGTGTCTGTTTCCCAAATGATTTGTGAAAGGGAATAGACAGCCTCCTGGACTCTGGGATGTCCATCATCTCTACAAAATCAGGCTCCTCTTGATCCTCTGTAGCTTCCTCCATAGGGAGCTGAAGAGTTTCAGCCACTTTCCTGTAAAACATGTAGTGGGGAAGGGACTCAGAGAGCCTAGGAGGGGAAACACCAGAAGGTCTGTCTGGGGAGATGTCCGGTTCAATGGGCACATCCAGACTTTCTGCTCCATCATAGTCATCATCCTGTTCATAATTCCCCTTCTCCTCAAATTCTGGTTCATAAAAATCTTCAGGGGCATATTCCTGAACCGGTGGAACTGGCCGAACCGAGCCCCTAGCCAATGGAGCCAGATCGGACGGAACCGGGTGAAGCAATTCAACAATCCGAATCGCTCGGACAATCTCATCAGCGGTCAGAACATGAACCTCTGGATCCGAACTGGCTGATTTGTCTTTTCTTTTCCTTTTTGTAGGAACCGATCCCTCAGGATCGGCTCTCCTCTTGCCCGAAGAAGTATCGCACTGGTCAGAGGGCATCCTTCTGGTTCAGTCTGAACCAACCGGCTGGCCATCCAGGTCAGTGGATCCTCAGGCTCACTTTTCCCTAAGTCTACCTAATTCTTTCTAGGGTAGATTTAGGAACATTTTACAAATTTGGCAGTCTGTAACGAGGTGTTCAAACCCCAGACAATAAACACAGGTGGTGTGGGGATCGGCGCTTAGCAAAGACTTCCCCACACTCATTGGTGAAAAAGAAACTCAGTGGGCCCGCTTTTTCTAGGGTTTCTCAGACATGGCCAACCTAACCAAACTTACCCTTTTTTCCGCAACCACCAGGCAAGACTCCCTTATCGGTTCCTAACCGTGTCATGGGTATTGGAAAAAACTGTTTAAAACACGTTTTTTTTTTCAGAACAAATACGGACCGGTAACCACACACTAAAGCAAAGTAAGAAATTCACATATAAAGGATCGGTTCAGTCGAACCGATCGAAAAAACTTACAATTTTTACAAAGTAAATCAGAAAACTATCTAGTATTCACGGTACCGCAGACAGAGCCTGAACCGACAAGCGGAATAATTTCGGCTTAAAACCGACACTTTAACCGACTTTTGAACCAAGCTGAAGGAGAAATCTCCTGAGCGACTGTTTAGGAGGCGGAGTAAAGAATCTGACGGTTGGGTTTCAAAGGGCTGCAGACAGAGACCTCAACCAAGCTCAAGCTCAACGTTCTATGCACTGCATAGAAAATTAACCCTATACTCTCCGGGGCAGTTTAAAGGCTGGAGCTAACTGCAGATTGTCAGAATACAGCAAGACTTCATGTTGTTTGAAAGTACATTCCCTCCCTTCTCAGGTGCCTGCAGCTACTGCTACTAATCACTTGATAAATGCCCGCGGCACAGAGGACAAGCCAAAGGGAAGTGCATAGAACTGGTAATGTTTGCCCTGGAAAAGAAACCATAGGAATCTCTTGTGAGGAAGAAACACCGAGATGTGCAAGTAAGCATCCTTCATGTCCAGAGAGCACAGCCAGTCACCTTTCTTTTTTATTTTTGTAATTATCCTATTTATTCCTCCTCTCACCCCCTCGGCTCTGGTCTCCTCGGGAGCACCAAGGAGTCATCCCCTGTGGTCCGCTCCTACCTGGTCAGTCCTCCGTCACCCATGTAGCTTCGTTTTACCCCCTGGGCAGGGACGAGGTGGGCCAAAACACCCCGACAATGCAGTAGCGTCGGTTGGGAGGGTGCCAGGAAGGCGGCCACAAATTGGGGGCAAGCTCCGGTGCTCCATCTCCGCTGGAGCAAAGAGGCATTTTCCGCTGTTCTGGGAGTGGCTGGCGCCCTGACATCAAGGCGTTAGATACATAGATACATAGACAGTGTCGGCAGATAAGGGCCTATGGCCCACCTAGTCTGCCCATTTGAGCTTGTAAGTTCAGTTTGTTTTCCTAGAAGTCTATTTCCCCTTACCCCTGACCTCTAGAATTCCTTTATGTCTATCCCATGCATTCTTAAATCCCGTGATTGTTTCAGCCCCCACCTCTTCCTCTGGCAGGGTGTTCCACTTGTCCACCACCCGTTCTGTGAAGAAATTCTTTCTCATGTTTCCTCTGAATCGTCCTCCCTCCAACTTCATCCCATGCCCTCTAGTCCTGAAACATCTTTTTCGCTAAAATAGTGTTTTCCTGCACCCTGTTCCTCCCTGTAAGATACTTGTATGTCTCTATCATATCCCTCTCTCCTCCTCTCCTCCAGGAGTACATGTTCAGTTCCTTCAACCTGTCTTCATAGGACTGTGTGATGCAACCCTGCACCATCTTTGTTGCCCTCCTCTGAACCTTTCTACCCTGTCTATAACCTTACGTGAGGTATGGTCCTAGAACTGTACACTGTACTCCAGGTGGGGCCTCACTAGTGTCTTGTGGCGGAATTATGACCTCCTTTTCCTGCTGGTGATGCCCTGCCTATACATCCCAGCATCCTATTTGCTTTACCTGATGCCTTGTCACACTGTTTCCTACCTTGAGTTCATCAGAGATGACAACCCCAAGATCCCTTTCCTGCTTGGTGCATGCTATATCCTCACCCCCCAACTGATATATTGTGCCAGGGTTTTTGTGCCCCATATGCATTATCTTGCACTTCTTTGCATTGAATTTCAATTGCCAAACCCTTGACCATTCTTCAAGTTTCTGCAGGTCCCTTCTCATTCTGTCTACACCCTCTGGTGTGTCTACTCTGTTACAGAGCTTTGTGTCATCAGTGAACAGTGAAATTCTGCCTTCTAGGTCCTGTGCAATGTCACTGATGAAGATGTTGAATAGGACTGATCCCTGCAGTACCCCACTGGTCACTCTTCCCTCTGTGGAGTGACAGCCATTTACCACCACCCTCTGTGTCCTGCCACCCAGCCAGTTACCTACCCACCACACTACTGTCCTGCCCACACCCATATTCCCCAGTTTGTGTAATAGTCTTCTATGTGGCACAGTGTCAAAGGCCTTGCTGAAGTCCAGATGAGGCCATGTCCACTGCCCTCCCCTGATCCACCTCCCTAGTCACCCAGTCAAAAAATTCAATGAGGTTGGTCTGACATGACCTCCCCTGGGTGAAACCATGCTGCCTTGGGTCCTGTAGTCCATTGACAGCCAGATGTTCCACCAACTCTGCTTCAGTAGTGCTTCCATGATCTTTCCCACTGCCGAGTGAGGCTGACTGGTCTGTAGTTCCCTGCTTCCTCTTTGTTCCCACTTTTGTATAAGGGGACTACATCTGCTGTCCTCCAGTCTTTGGGTACCTCCCTGTTTCCAGTGATTGGCTGAACAGGATAGCCAGAGGTTCAGCCACCACCTCTCTTAGTTCTTTAAGGAACCTGGGGTGCACCCATCTGGCCCCATTGCTTTATCAGCTCTTATTACTTCCAGTTCCTTCAGGACCCTTTCTCGTGTAAAGGGACTTGTGTCCATTCTGCACCATTCTCACCCCTTGTACCCTTCAGACCCATTACCCCTCTTCCTTAGTAAAGACTGAGCAGAAATGCCTGTTCAATATGTCAGCCTTACTGTTGTCATCCTCCACGGCTCCCATCCTCCCCTTCAGTCTCACTATCCTCCCTTTGTCTTTCTTTTTTCACTTATGTACCTGTAAAGGTTTTGTCCCTTTACCCACTGATTTTTGAATGTGTTCTTCTGTCTGAGCTTTGCTTCCCTTACTGACTTCCCTGCCTCCCTTTGTTTCTCCTAGTACTTCTCTATCCTTCTGCCTGTGTCTTTTGTATTGCCTGAATGCAATCTTTTAGCTTTCACTTTCTTTGCTACCTCTTTGGAAAATCATAATGGTCTCCTCTTCCTTTTCCTCTTGCTAACCTGCTTAATGCATAATTCTGTTGTTCTCATAATCCCCATTTTAAATACTGCCCACTGTTCCTCAACCCCTGATTCCTGTCCCATTCCCTTAATGCCTCTTTCAAGTATCTCCATTTTCCCAAAGTCTGCCCCCTAAAATCCAGGATACATGTTTTGTGTGGTTTGGTTCTGCTCTTTCTGTGATTTCAAACCACAATGACTGGTGGTCACTGTTACCCAGGTGCTCCCCACTGTTACCTCCCCATCACACTGTCCCTGTTTGTGAGCACAAGGTCCAGTATTGCCTTCTGCCGAGTTGGTTCCATGACCAGTTGCTTGAGGAAGGCACCCTGAAGGAGTCCAGGATAAATCTGCTCCTAGTTGATGCTGCTGCTGGGATGCTCCAGTCCACGCCTGGTATATTGAAGTCTCCAACCAGTACTACCTCACCCTTGTCTGCCATCCTTTGGATGGCTAGCATCAACTCCCTATCTGGTTTCTTCCTCCTGGGCTGGTGGTCTATAGACCACACCTGTCCGGGATGGCTGGCCCCATTTTCCTTTCCAGCTTAACCCACAGTATCTCTCCCCATTTTGTTCCTCCTGGATCTGTGTGGCCCTTATGTCATTTTTTCACATACAGTGCCACTCCTCCTCCCTTCCTGCCTGCTCTGTCTCTTCTGAATATGTTGTAGCCAGGTATGGCCATCTCCCAGTCATGGTTATCATTACACCAGGTTTCAGTGATGGCCACAATGTCCAGGTCTGACTGTACCATGACAGCCTCCAGATCTTCCATCTTGTTGCTAAGGCTCCTGGCATTTGCACACATGGCTTTCCATGATTTGGCCTCCCTAGACTGCTTCACTGTTCTACTCCAGCCCCTTCCTTGGTTGTCATTTATCCCTGGTTCTCCTTGCTGTCTGCCCGTCTGCTGAATTTTGCCCCTTTTCTGCTTATCCAACTTTTGGACACTAATCTCCATCTTTTGCACACTGCTTTGCAGAGATAGCCACTCCTCTGGTTCACTGGTTCCACTACTAGCTGTGGGGAGTGAGCAAGTAGGTACCATCCTTGCTGGCCTGCCACCCCCCTTTGCTAGTTTAAATGCTTGTCAATGTAGCATTAAACTTATCATTGAGTGCTTTGATTCCCTCCAGGATGGATGCAGGCCGTCAGGCTTGAACAAACCTCCATCCTCCAGGTGGATCCTCAGTCACCAATGAATCCAAACCTTCCTCACAGCACCAGTTCTTCAGCCATGAGTTAAAGTTCCTGGTGCATGCGCTCCCTATGTCTCCTTGCCTCTCACAGGTAGTACTTCTGAAAGTGACAGAAGTAGCTACTTGCTTGAGACCTCCCCAGTTTCCTAAACTCTTCCTGAACTTCCTTTGACTCCCCATTTGCCAAGTCATTAGTACCTAGGTGGATAATGACATCCAGCTCACCCTCCCGTCTTGCCTTCCCAGTGATCCCCAGTATCTTCCTTCCATCCCTCCATGCCGTGGCACCTGGTAGGCACTTCACCTCCCTGTCCTCCCCCTCCTGTGTTCCTAGCTGGATCCCTCTTACGATGGAGTCCCCCACCAGGATTCGTTTCCTCCTCCTCTGGGGTCCACTGCTTTCCTCACTGAGGTCACCTCCTTGCCTAACCTCCACATCCTTTCCTTCCACTTCCCTGGGTACCTCTATTTGGTTGTCCTCATTTGCCAGTGTGGCATATGAGTTATTGAGAGGACTCCGACGTCTGCCACTCCCCCACACCTTCTTCTGCTCCTCAGTGCTTGCTGTGTCTCTGGCTTCCGCCAGAGATCAGCAGAGCACCGAACAGGGACCTCTGTCCTTTCCTGGGAGAGGAGAGCTGTCCTCTGGACACTCAATCCCCTCCCTTCCCTGCCGACCCCCAGCAGCACAGGCTCGATCCCGAACCCGGGTCACCGGCATGGCGTCCAGCACCTCAACCCTCAGCGCCACTGGGCCAGCTAGTCACCTTTCTTAAGAAGGGTCATCGGACCTGGCAGTCACCACTGAAAACTCAGTTACGTAAGAACTTACCATAACAGTAGATCTTTGAGGGGATCTCAGTCATCAAGTCACACCATGGGAACTTCACTGTCGGTGAAGCAGGTTCCACATGGAAGATTTTCAGCAGTACAACTGGTGCGCCCATGCCGTCGATGTCACAAACCCTATAAAGGTGTGAGCAGCTCTGCACCCTCCTTAGTTCTTTCCCTTGTAGACTAAGATCCAGAAGCAAATGGTTTGATACTTTTTATTGGACCAACATAGATGTTACAACAAAAGAACAAATATTGCTCTAGCTTTCGGGCCAACCAAGTACTTCTTCAGAAGCTTTATGACAGTTATTTAGAAAATCCCATACTATTAACACCCAGATAATGCATAAAGAACAGAAATAATTCTCATTGGTTTAACATACTCATTTGAATCACAACATAAGATTACGTCAGAGAAGCTAATTAATACCAGTATGCTTTTAGCTGAAAAGCCAATGAATGTCAAAGGTTATCAGAAGATAGCAACAAGCAGAGAGTTCTCCTCACGTATTTTTTTACAATGTCTCAGTTGTTTCAAGAAACACAATTGCTAGTTAAAAACAAGCCCCAAAAATAAAATAATCAGAAATTTTATACATACATATATATGGCATACAGAGGGTTTAAAGTAAAGTTTACTCAAAGTGAGCAAATATGTCACACATAATGTAAGGTAGAACTTAGCTTGAGACATTTTCCCAACCATACTCTCAACCAGTCAATATATTCCATAAACTTTAAGGCCTTCAGTGTTGTAACAGGGTTTTATACATGATAATATCAATCGTAAGTATAAGTGCCAAATAAAACAAATGCTAGTCAGAGCCGATAAGGCTGTGAATAGCTACCAAATGACCAATGTTTTTTCTTGTTGGTTCCATATAGTGCTGTTTAGTCACAACCATTAAAAACTGGCATGCTGGTAACTCAGTCCTCCTAAATTTATTTAGTCACAGTACATGGTGGTGGCGGTGGTGGTGGTGTGTGCGTGTGTGTGCGTGCATGTGTGGGTGTGTGTGTGCATGTGCCCACAGGGGCGCTGGAAGATTATAAAAGGTGAGTGTGCCCAAGAGAAAAAGGGTACTCGTTGCATTATAAAGGGCACTTTTTCCAAACCAGGTTTTTATATACAGTAAATGCACATTTATGACGACGATAGTAATTTTAAAAATACCTTTATACCATATCAGAATATTTAATATGTAATATTAATGGTTCAGCTCATGTATAACAGTTCCAACTTGTTTTTCAAAGTTAAAAAAGTGAGCCATAAAGATACATTATCCTATTAGACATCAATAAAATTGTGTGATGTTGTTTATGTCTCCATGAACCTAAGAATTCTAAATTAGAACACAGTTGCATTGTACTAACAATGTAAGTTCTTGACAAGATCATACTGTTCTAAAATGGTCAATGCCAGCAGTTTGTGAATCAGAAACACTCACTGAATTTACCAAAAGGCCAGTTAAGATTAAGCAGTAACAGGCCAACCTGGTGTAGCTCAGGGTTGAGGCGCTGGACGCCACACCTCACGCCATGCCGGCGACCCAGGTTCGGGAGCGAGCTTGGGTCATCAGGGGTCGGCAGGGGATGGAGAGGATTGAGTGTCCAGAGGGCAGCTCTCCTCTCCTGGGGAGGGTGGGTGGATGATTCCACGGCATGAGCGGCTCCTAGCGGAGACTGGGAGCGCCACAGTTCAGGGATCATGCTAGAGGCATGTCAAATGTATGGCAGCTTAGATTCAATGCAAAGAAGTGCAAAGTAATGCACTTGGGAAACAAAAACCCAGGGGAAGAGTACACAATGGGGAGTGAGATACTGACAACAACAAAAATGGAAAGGGACCTGGGTGTAGCCATATTAGATGACCTAAAGGTGGGCCAGCAATGTCAGAAGGCAGTAAGGAGGGCTGGGGGGATACTGGGCTGTATAGGGAGAGGCATCAACAGTAGAAAACAGGAAGTTGTTGGCCCTCTATACAGACATTTGGTAAGACCACATCTGGAGTACTGTGTACAGTTCTGGAGACCACATCTCCGTAAAGACATAGACAGGGTGGAGGCTATCCAGAGGAGGGCAACCAAAATGATGCAGGGTCTGCATCAGAAGACATATGAAGAAAGACTAAAGGAACAAAAGATGTATAGCCTTGAGGAAAGGAGGGAGAGGGGAGACATGATAGAAACTTTCAAATACCTCAAAGTAATCAACAAAGTCCAAGACGGTAGCATCTTTCAGAAAAAGAGATGTGCAAAAACAAGGGGGCACAATTTGAAGATAGAGGGGGGATGGCTCAGAGGTAATGTAAGGAAGTATTTCTTCACAGAGAGGGTTGTGGATACATGGAACAGCCTTCCTGAGGGAGGTCGAGAGTCAAAAACAGTGGGAATTCAAGAATGCATGGGACAGACATAAGGCAATTCTAGTGAGGGGGTAGGAGGAAGTAGACTGTTGGTTAACTAGGATCTGCAACTTATCCATTAGGAAGGGAAATAGGCAGACTAGGTGAGCCAAGCAGTCCTTATCTGCCATCAAAGTCTATGTTTCTATGACGCAAGGGGAGGAGCCTCGGCAGCCATTTGTGGGCTGGGTGCGGGAGCATGCCTGGCAGCACTGAATGGCACTGCGTGTCCGGGCTCCTAGGGGGAGCTCCAGAACAGGGAAAACACCCACTGGCTGGGGGGGGTAGACGTCGCCTGCCCCCACCTCCACTGCCAGATCCTGCACACTGCGACCTGGTCTTGACATAGCCTCCGCCCATGTAGCACCAGAAGAAAGTGTCGAGGAGCAGAAGGCAGCCCCACCCCGGGGGGGGTGTATTCCGGGGGGGGGATGGCTCCATCAGTGTGTCGCGGGCGAGTTGAGAATGTAGGCACAGATTGGAGGACCTTAGGCAGGAGGGGATAAGGTAGGTCGACCGAAGAAGCCCCAGTCGGTGGTGACTGGAGGGAAAGAAAGTTGAAAAAAAAAAGATTGAACAGTAACAAAATGAGAACTGGTATTTTAAAAAATAACATCTACTTCTACAAAAAATGCACGTTTGCTGATTCAAGGCAGTTCACCTTTGAGATATTAACAGCCCGGTCTAAATTGTTTACTATTTGTGGGGCTGGCAGTATAGCCTAGCGGTTAGAGTAATGAGTTGTAAATGAGCTTTGTACATCAAGCATTCAGACATGTGTTTGATTCCCAGAACCTCCATTTCCATACTGTCTGGCTCTGATTAAGTCACTTAATTTCCCCAGTGTTCCTGGGTTGTCCCTAGAAACAAGCACCTGTGCCTAGTTGGCCTTACCTGGTTACCAAATGAAAAAATACATATATTTATTAAATTACATTTATAAACTATAAACAAAAATTAAATTCTAGTACATAAATTCCAGATCCATGCAATAACCAAAGAATACACCAGCCAAGTCTAGGACTGTCAACATAGCTTTACAGTTTAGAGTAAAGAGCTCGGTACATTTACCACACAGACCTGAGTTTGATTCCCACAACCTCCACTTGCATACTGTGTTACTCTGAGCAAGTCGCTTAGCTTCCTCAGTGCTCCCGGGGAGCCCATAAAAACAGGCACCTGTGCCTAGTGGGCCATACCCGGGTACCTAAGAATAATAATAAAAAAAAAGTAATTAAATGCTTATATTCTTTTATCTTTAAAAGGACAGAGTTTAAATATTAGAGGTTGGTGTACACTGCTTACAGCCTTAAATCAGGAACAGGCATAAATACTGCTGTTTTAAGCAACAAATCCAGAAAAGAAACCCACCCTGAGAAATGCAGGACTTTTAGAAGGGACTCCATTACAAATGAGCTTGAGTCAGTGGTTACGTTCCCTAAAACAGAAGTCTGTTATTATAGACAGTGACAATCCCCTTCCCCATCAGTGCAAAAAAGACAGGATTTCCCCCCCAAAATTGCTTAGCCAGGAGTGGCACACAAAGCTGAAAGTTTATTTAGAGGTTGCCAGCTGGGAGCACAGGGAACTTAAAGGACTTGCTTAGGGTCACACAGTATGCAAATGGAAGCTATGGGATTCAAACCCAAGTCTCCATATTTGCAGCACAGAGCCTTAAACCACTGTGCTATACTGCTTCCCTTAATACTGCCACTGAAGTGTAAAGTCTCATCTCCCCCACCTCAGATGTGAACCAGAACTGACAGGGCTGTGAAGAGCTACCAAATGACCAGTTATTTTCTTATACGCGTGTGTGTGTGCTTGTGCTTGCATGCAACCTGTCCTGCCCATAGAAATAGGATAGTTTACAGTTGCAGATGCAAAATCTGTAATCTGACACTGTAGTCTAACTTTTGCTTTGAGGACATTCCACAAGATATAATGAGTTAGCTCCTAGGTTGCTGAAAGAAACAGAATAACTCTATTAGACTGAGCTGGACAGATGATAGAAACAGCAGTTTAAAAAGTTTGTTTTTCTGTTAATATCCTGAGGAGTTCTGAGGTACAATACAGTAGCATCCCCCCCTTCCTTCAGATGCCTTTAACATAGAGCAACAAATAGCAAAAATCAGAGGGGGTGTGCACTATTTTGCAGCTGTGGAGGTCGGAGAAATACGTGCAAAAAAAGTGAGTTCTAAGATTAGCCGTTTTAGAGCTACAGTCTGATCAACGACAGAAGGGCTGTATGCTCTGCCCACAGCCCTAAAAACTACTTGTCAAGGACCACCAAGAAACTGAGACCATGAGCCTGATATGTACAGATTTCAATACAGTGTCAGTGTATAACAAGCATGTAGGTCATCTATGGTGCTGCTACTACATCCTCACTCCACAGAATACCCATGGCATTAAATAAGGCCTGCAGACTTCTCACTGGTGCTGCACACCTCACACACACGTGACCTTTATGCTTAAACAGGCTGGGTGCAGCTCAGCGCAAGGTTACAATATCAGTCCTGTTTGTTAGCCAAAAAAGCACTTCTTGGACTCCTGCCCCCCTGGAATCAGTAACCTCCTCAGTCCTCACTGCAGCTCTCAACATACTCGAAGCACTGCCTACCAATCTCTTCATGTTCCAAGGGCAGTGCTCCTTCGCCTACAGAACTCCTCTTTGGTTCAACACTCTTCACAGTGACATCTCGACCTTACCAAAACTAGGTCCTTTCAAACACATGCTCCACCAATATCTCACAGCTAACAGTTCCTGTGACTGCTACACCTAAGTTACCCCTGCCTGTGGGGACAACTGATCCCTTTTCCTCTCCCCCTCTTACAGCCGAACCTATTCCTACCCTGCTCATCTTCTCCTGTACATCCATCTACCTGTACTCCACTCTTACCAACTCTATCTACCCAGGTTTCGACAAGGCCACCTGGCTGCCTACCCTTTCGTGCTCTCTGCCTTCCCCATCGCCTTGCTTACCTCCCTATTTAAAGTTTAATTCTAGATATGAAGTATGTCATTTTAGCTGGTTGTATATTTGAAACTTTGTTTTACATCCTTTGTATGTTTGTTCACCCCTTCCACTGACGTGGGGCCTTTGTAAAAGAGCTGCCTTGTGCTCAAAGGTATTGTAATCCTAGAATGAAATAAATAAATAAATACAAATAAATAAAATGTACAGAAACAGTCTAAGGAATCTGAAGCTGTTCCTGCTGTGTCACTCCGTAATTCCCTCCTATAAGCCCTGGATGAACCCTACCCCTCCAACGTCACCTAACTAATCAGCTCAGCAGGTAGCAGTGTCAGTGGCTCAGCAGGGAGCACACTCGCCTCTGATGCTGGGAGATCAGTAGGATGTGGGTTCTATCCCCACACCAGGCACTTGGGTTAATATCCCAATACTGACACACTGTAGTGCAGCATGAGGGGGGTGCTGCACTCCTGAGGTGCCGTCTTTCAGATGAGATGTTAAACCAAGGTCCCATCTGCCTGTTCTGGTGGTAGTTCGTGGATGTTAAAGATCCCATGGCACTTCTCGAAAAGAGTAGGGAAATTTCCCCGGTGCAATGGACAAATTTCCTCCATTCACGAAAAATACCACCAACAGCTTAATCTGGTTCAAGGTCAGTTGGCATTCATCTGTATCCCCTTCCCCCGGGTTGTGCCTGAAAATAGGTAGGATTTGTCTAGTGCACTTACCCGGTCAACAAAACCTAAATAAATAATTTCTAGCTCTCCTCCCCTTCCTCCAAACTGCTCCCCCTTACTGGCCTCCCTTGATCTCTCACAGAATGTAAGGGACGCCAAATGCTCTCTATGGGTCCCTCTCCTACCCCACGGGGCTTGTATCCCTCATCTACTCCCCTTCCCCTACATCCCTCCACCTTACCTGTCCCTTTCCTTTTATCCTTTTCTTACATGTAAGCACTTGTTACTTACTAACCCGGCACTTATTGATTCACTTTTTCTACATATTATGCACAACTCTGTTTTAACACTGTTTGTAACACCTGCCTTGCAACTGTATGCTAATGTTGATCTTGTAACTTGAGTGTAACTTGAACATGACTCTTCCCCCTCCCCCGCCTTTCCGCCCCCCTTTTCTTTACTTTTACGTAAGTATTTGTTTACTTACTAACCTGGCACTTATTATTGACTACTCTTTCTACCCATTAAGCGCAACACTGTTGTACCACTGTTTGCAACACCTGCCTTAGAACTGTATGTTAATGTTGATCTTGTAACTTGAAAGTTTAATGTTTCAGTCCTATTGTGCCCCTTCCCCCAGGTCACACCGGGAGATGAGCGACTTGTCTCTCAGTGTGCCTTCCTGGTGAAACATTTCAATAAATAAAATAAAAACTCATAGGAGTTAAATCCCACCCCCAACCCCTTCCCGGGGAAAGATAACTAGTTAGAATGAAATATATGTACAAGAGTCCTAATACACCATCATTCACACCAATCATTGCAATATTTACCCAGAGGAATTAAACCTTTCATGAACCCCCAAGTAAACCAGATATGCATCTTGTTATGTTCAAAATTTAAAAATGTGACAGTATGTAATACAACCACAGACAACTAGTAGAAGGAAGTAAATATTCACTATATATGTGAACTAAGAGTCCTAGCCACTGTAACATCATTATGTCATGTGCCTGAATAAAAGCCGACCACGGTACGCTTCTAACAGCATTATCTAACATGGGTTGGTCTCCTGAGGACCTAGGTTGGACCAGGAGTTATCTTATGGACTGTTCCCAGACTACGAAAATAATGAATATTCACTCTTCCCCTGCAGCAGTTTCACTGGGTGTTCCTCAGGGTTCAGTTCTGGGGCTTTTACTATTTTCTTTATTTTTGAATACTCTTTCTTTAGTTTGTATTAATACCCAAATTTTTCTTTATGCTGATGATGCGGTGATCCTCACGAGCGGCCCTAATTTTGAGGACATTAGTAGTTATCTTGCATGTGACTTTGATGCAATTCAGAATTGGTTTATTGGTCAAAAACTGGTCTTAAATGGGAAAAAGACCAAAACTATGTTTTTTTTTGGTTTTTTTTAAGTCCGAGACAGAAATTGATTTCCTCTCCTAAGCTAATGCTTCGGACTTTGGGGGGAGACTGTATTGAACAAGTCACTCATTTTAAATATCTGGGGCTTAATCTGGATGAATGCTTAACTTATGAGTCTCATATTGATTTTGTTGTTAAACAGGTTCAACAAAGGCTTGGGGCCTTGTACAGAATTAATCAATTGTTGGCTCCTTCTACCCGTTTGAAACTGTCCCAGAGTTTCTTATTACGTATTGTTGATTATGGTTTTCTTTTCAATTACTCTACTAATCAGAGACTTCTAAATAAAGTTAGGATACTTACTAATCAGATTGCAAGATTTGCTTCTCAACTGCCAAAGTTAACATACCATTGTAATCTTTATAATAAACTAGGATGTTTACAATTAGATCAGAGATTTCAATATCAAGTATGGATTATGGTAAAAGAGATTGCCCTTGACAGGACACCGATTTGTTTCCATACTTATTTACATATATAGTTAGTATCAGCTCAGGTACATACTAGATCGTCACGTAATCTTAGGTTTTCTGTGCCAACTATGAAAACAACATTAGGTCAGAGGTCTTTATAGTGTATGGTGGAACTTTGTTCTCGTTAAAAATCCCACCATACCGAAATGCTGTTCATCCACAGAGGCAAAAATGAATGGAACGCTGTACTGACTGTATGTGCAGAACAGCGTTCCATTCATTTGGAATGAGAGACTTGATCCTGAAATGTAAGCCGTGCGGCACAAGGAACCGCCGCAAATCACGCATTGTTCTCATTAAAAATGTCACCATACACTACAAAAAATTCTGGCTTCTCAATCTCGCTAAACCAGTGTGTTTTCAGCCACCTCAGGGTTTATGATTCCTTCAGACCTCTCGCGCTTCGCTCTCGAGGTCACATGGAATCATAAACCCCTCTGTGGCTGAACACACTGGTTCAGCACGATTGCTCAGCCAGTATTCTCTATGTTATATAGAGTTCCGTCTGCCTATAATGCTCTTCCGATTGATCTGAAAAATCCATATTTGTCACTAGCAGTTTTTAAGTTGAAACTGAAGATATGGCTGGTTACCAAAAGTAAATGTGAGTGTAATAATGTGTGATGTATTTTTCTTGTATTGCTTTGTACGAAAGAAATGGGTATTTATTATAAATGTTTATGTAATGTATTTTGTACAATGTTTTATATATTGACTGTACATTGATATTTGTAAGTTCTTGTTCTTTTTTGTATCTGGTCACCCATGTAAACGGGTCTTTGGTGCATGGACTTTTCCAGATTTTAAATAAACAAACAATATCACCACAATAACCACACCCACTATAACCACAAACCCCCCTTCAACACCCACATAAAAATTACCCCATGCCACATACCCCTACATACACACAAACACACACACACTTACGCAGTGCTAAGGTGAGAAGCCAACATGTAGGTAACCAGATTTATGCAATAAGGGTGGAGATAAACACAGTGAAATGAATCTATTTATCTGAGCAACTGTGTGATAAATTTCATTTATCCACACATTGCTTATGTCATCAATCATTTATCTGTACAGTGTTTATGTCATTTAAAATGTTCGGCCTTAGTCACAGTACTAACCATATTCAAATGCAAATAACTTTAAAACAAAAAATGATAGCATGGTACTGTGAGCATGAAAGTTGTTCAGCACAAAAATATCTACAAAATTAGTGGTGTTTCATTTATTGATATCTTTTAGATTTTGTTATAATTAGCAAAAACAGCAGAAAATTCAATTTCTTTCATTTTGTCAATGAATAAATGTAAATAACTTTAAAATGCAAAATGACAGCATGGTACTGGGAGAACAATGGTTGTTCAGCACAAAAATATCTACAAAATGAGAGGTGTTTCATTTATAGATACCTTTTAGATTTTCTATAATCAGCAAAAAATGGCAGAAAATTCAATTTTTATTCACTTGTTTGACTAACAAATGCCCCCTTCAAACACAAAAACAAAAGAATTGTGTATCAAACGTTTTCATTATGTACTGTCCATAATGTTAAGTTGGAGCATCCGTAGCAATCACTGTGCAAAGCGGAGGTACACTGGGAAAACCACAAAAAGTCCATGTAAGTTTACATAAAAAATGATGGCCCCATATTCAAAAGTCCCCTGCAAACTCGAAAAAGTGCCTGTGCCGTGCATCTGAGATGCACCAGCCCAAAATAATGAGCTATTCAGAAGATGTGCCGTGAGATATGTTTGCGCATGTCCGGCTGAATATCCCAAAGATGCGCGATTGCGCAGTGGGAGATGCATGGCACAGCAAGTGACCTGAGCCCCATGTGGATCATGGGGAAATGCGCGATGCAAAGCCACTTGCGCAGTGCGCAAAGTAGCAATATTCAGCCTGGATATGCAAATGATCTCATTGCACATTCCAAGCCCATCTCTCACTTGTGCAGCTCATTACTGGAATGTATTCGGGCCATTTGCATACCCCAGGCATGCTCAGCTCCAGCTGTGCAGGGCTGCCCCACCACTCCACAAAGGTGAACAGGAGGTACTGCAGCCTATCAGGCAGGTGTGACAGACTTTTGTGTGTGTGTGGGTGGACTGCATTGGCCTGGGTACAGTGCCATTACCCATAGCCATGTACAGGGTCAGACTGGGGTACAGTGGGCCCACCTGGACAGTGGCCACAGGGGCCCACCTGGACATGCAACAGGGGAGGGCACAGGGTGACACAGTCTGATCGGTATACCACATATATGTGATACACCAGCTCCATATGCAGTGTACAGTCACCTGCAGTGCCTCCCACATGAGTGGAACACTGTGATGACTGCAAGGAATGGCAGTGTGCAGAGGGTCACCAGGTACACTAGTGGGGGGGTCCCACTTGTGTGCATCTATGGTGTACCACCATGGGTGTGTGCTGCAGCTCAGTCCCTGTCACCTACCCACCAAGCTACCTGGGAACCATTGCCCCAGATGGCACCCTGTGTGCATGCCACTGCCAGGCCACACAGGTGCAGGCCATGGCCCCCAGTACATCTGCTGCATTGTGGCTGTCTGCTCCTCTGGTGGGTCCGGTGGGCACCTGACAGCACTGGCATGTGGCTGCTGGGTGTTTATGTCCAGGGTACAGTGTGAGGGGTTGCTCCCTGGGCGGTGCTGGTGGACATGGCACCTGTGGCTCAGGGTTCATCCATCCTGGCATGACTGTTGTGTGTGGGTGCCTGGAGCAAGCCCTGGTGCACCTCCAAGGGCTGTCTTTGGACAGCTTGCCTGCAGTTCTGTGGCCTGCCTGTGGGTGGCTGGCCATTTAGGCATGCTTTTTCCATGCCTAACTTTGGGCTGCTCATCTCTGAGATATGTAGCAGATGCACCCCACAGTTTGGCTGAATATAGGGATGCACAGCACAACCATGGGAACACCCCCTCTATGTGCATCACATCACAGATGCGTGATGGGACATCCGGCGATGCGCGACTCATCTCTCCCGTTCGAATATCGCAATTTCACTCATTCTCTGAGATGTGTGGCGCATCTACACTTTGCGCCGCTTATCTCCTTTGAATATGTGGACCATAATTAAGCAATATACCATTGCAGAGTGTGAGGTAATGCTAGATTTACCCATGCTTGGTATGGTTTGGTCATGAGGCTGCAGGCCGAGTGAGTAAACCACACCAGAAGTGGGTAAATCCTGGCATTACCTCACACCCTTGAGTGGAATATTGCGATTATACAGTGTTCTCCTGTATATTAAAAGAAAAAATAATTTTTTTTTTTTTTTTAGTTTGTCATTTTTTCTCAGTTTGTTCTTATGCCACAAAATATAGTACCATGTTGCTAGGTAAACATGATGAGATGCCCCCCCCCACCCGATACACACTCCTACCTTGAGTGGACGTCTGCTTGCTACATTTTTTTGATTCTGCAGCATAACGAATGGCAAGAGACTTGAGCAGCTGTAACACTGAGAGTGGGACAAGGGCGGAGCCATGTTTAACATCTCATGGTGATGCCCCCTGAAGCAAACCCTACACAAAGTCAACAGGAAGACTCGCCTCTGCTGGCAAACACATCCAAGTGGCACCATTTGCATTCTGCATAAAACCTGCTGTTGCTACCGCTGACTTGGCTCCACGAATGCTGCCGCGGTGTTTCACTGTAATCCCAGTCACATCTCTGACACTCGCTCCGACTGTCTGTGGGGATCTCACTTCCACCTCACAAACCTTTCTGGTCTGCTACTTAGACGGGGGGCGGTCAACATCACTTGGCTACACTACGGTACTGGAGAGTGCCGGACAGTAAATTAGTGGGTGTGTAAGTTAGGGTGCAAATTAGCATGATGCGACCTCTCTGGCATCTTACTTCTTGTGGTTCCAGGGTGAATCTCGGTGGCCAGTGTGAGAAAGAAGCAGTTGTGATGAATGTTTTGAAGGGAATCAAGTTTCAACTTACAGTACAAGGGAGGTAGGAGGAGTGGACAATTTGAGCATCGTTTCAGGAACTTGGCAGCATTCGGATGTACTGAACTTTTATTAAACAAAAAAAAAAGCAAAAGTTTGCTGATATTTATAGTTAGTCTGGTGCTGTATTACTTTGCAACGTTAGCCCGTTTTGAAATTCTTGCTTTCGCATCGTGGCTCAGCAGTGGCTCAATGAGGCAGTCTTGAGGTTCTGATGCTTGGAGTGATTTGAGGGGGAGTTACTGGTGCAGCTGACTGGTAGCTGGCACCTTTTTCCGTGGGGTAATGCTAGGATTTACAATGGCTACAAGGAGTCAGCCAGCCAATCAAAATCCTTTATTTTTGAAGCCACTGTATTATAAACAATTTAAAACAAAACTCCCTGCACTATCCTGAAGGATCCCTATTGCATAAATGAAATACCTAACAGGGACCTTCTGGAATACATGATTTATTTTCACTCAAGCTGTTTAACCTTGGGCTGTGCTGATAAATAGCAAGTTAAAACAAGTATTTGTCAATGCCGAATGTTTGCTTGCTGATATTAGCATTGGACATGCAGGAGTTAAGACAGATGCAGAATAGGAGTGGCAGTGAAGTACTGAACTCATGCCAATCCCACCTCCACCCTGCAGAGATAGACAGGCATTGGGGTGTGCCTGTGGGTCGTTGCCCATAATGCTCACGGCATTTCACCTCACCCTATCCTGTAGACACCGACAAGTGTTGAGGTGTGTCTTGGGGTGTTCGGCTTCACAGTCACCCCATTTCATAAGGAGATACGCTGAAATGGGTGCAGTACAGAAGAATGGGGTGAAGTCTGGAGCTGAAGAATGCAAGGCACACCTCGATGCCTGCCACTGGATTCAGGGTGGGGGTGGGATGGCATGAGCATTACAGCCGGTGATCCAAAGTTGCACCTCTGATGCCTGTCAGTCTGTACAGGGTATGACATTATGGTTGGAAACCCTAATGCCCCGGGCGTGTGTTGGTATTTGCACTACAAATTTTCAACATGGCCTTTTTGTGACCCTCACCTCATGAAAGCATTTGGGCCCTCTTCTCATGAACAGTGGCAGTGTGATTTTGTTAATGTGTCCCGAACTTCGAGTTCCCTCAGCTACTGTGCCATTCTGCGCCAGATGTGCAAAAACACAGATCAGGCAGGATGTGAAGAATGACTGGTGTACCATCCATAGGGAGGTGTGAAGAGATGGCAATGTTGAAAACCTGTAGTGAAAATATTAAAAAATGCTCGAAGTTCTGAGCGTATGTGGAAACTGCGCAGCACATGTTTGTACCACAGTCATTTAGCGGAATTATTTCACCAAATTTTCAACATCTGCTCATGAACACTGTCACTATGATTTTCTTAATCTGTCCGAAACATTAATTTCCCACAGCGACCGCGCCATTGTGTGCCAGATGTGCAAACGCATATTTCGGGCAGGATATGAAAAATGACAGCTGTACTGTTCATAAGGTGGTGTGGCAAAATGCCAGTGTTGAAAATCTGGAGTGAAAATATTACAAATTTGCGCACTTCCGAGCATGCGTGGAAACTGCGCAACACACGTTTGTAACACAGTCATTTTATGGACTTTTCGTCACCAAATTTTCAACATAGCCATTTTAGGACCTCTGCTCATGAACAGTGCAAGTGTGATTTTCTTAATGTGTCCCAAACACTGATTTCCCACGGTGATCGAGCTATTCTGCGCCGGAAGTGCAAAAACACATTTCAGTCAGGATGTAAAACATGACAGCTATACTGTTCATAAGGTGGTGTAGAAAAATGCTAATGTTGAAAATCTGGAGTGAAAATATTACTAATTCGCGAAGGTACGAGCATGCGTGGAAACTGCACAACGCACACTCGTGAAACAGTCATTTTTTGGATTCTTTCCACCAAATTTGCAACATAGTTTTTTTGAGAGCCCACCTCATAAACACTGGCACTGTTGTTTCATTACTCAGTCCCAAAAGGGGATTCTGCATAGTGACTGCAAAATCATCTTTCGGGACCGAATAATGCCATGACAGTGGCTGAATTCATGAGGAGGGATCCCAATAACCCCATGTTAAAAATTTTGCGCCAGAATTCCCAAAAATGCCTGAGATATGCACCAAAGTTGGAAAAAACCCTACTTATGCCATTATACAGCTTACCGGCATTTCTGTAGTTCGCGGTTGGCTTTGAAGAGCGTGGGACATTTTTTTACGGGGACATTTGGCACACTGGGGTGGGCTCCCAGCATGCCACCTGACTGTTTTTTGGGGCTGTAGCTGATGGGGAAATGGGCACCCCTGTTAGCAGACAAACTGGGGGTAGGGGACATTATGCCGACAGGGAGTGGGCTCTCCCGTCAGCAAATTGAACTGGGAAGGGGGCGCATGATGCTGAGGGGGACTGGGCACCCCTTCGGCACACAGCAAATTGGGCAGGGGGTTACAGTATGCCGACGGGGAGTGGGCTCCCCTGTCGGCAAATGAACTGGGTCAGGGACAGCAAGGTACCACCCTGCAAAGATGGGTCACTACCTCATTGCAGCGGCAGATTCATTTCAAGGTGGTAGCATGCTGGCTGAACTAGTGTCAGCAGCAGTGTGCCACCGCATTGGGGAAAGCCTCAAAAGGCACTGGGGTCATTGGCCCCCACAGTGCCGCACCTCCAAAACCCCGCTTCTCTCCTAAGCTGTGACGAAATGTTTCTTGCGCAAGCGTGCAAGCAAACATAAAAATTATATTTACTGGTTAGGGTCAATAAACTACTGCTGGCAGACCCCGACATACTCAAAAATTCACACTTGTGAATTATGGAGTTTCATAAACTGCGGTAGTCAGAAACAGTCGCGAGTCTCCCTCAGCAGCTCTCCGAGAAGTTGTCCTCGCGCTGGCGGTCCACTCGCACTGCTGACAGAAAAACACCAGCGTGACAAAAAAAACACACTTCTTGGAGAACTGAAAGAAAAAAGCTAGGCGCAGTATTAAAGACTTTGACAAAAAATTCTTTAACAATGGCAACTGCATCCCGTTTCGTGCCTCTGAATGAATCAGAAAGGCAGAAAGTCATAGATTAACAAGAAAATGGGCTGGGAGGTTCCTAGCAGAAACCGGGCAAGAGGTTCTAAAAAAAAAACATTTAAAATGTAATGAATTTTGTTGAAGCACTTCTTTAAAATACTAATATAAGCTCTTCACAAAAAAAGGTTAAGCTGTTACCTTCTTATGAGCAACTGTTTACTGTTTTACTCTGTTTAGCTCAGTTTAATGTTCTTGTTCACAGAAACAGATTTAATCAATCAATCACTTTATTTAACCAGGCATAAACACCATTGAGCAAGCTCATTTTCAAGGTGGTCCTGGGCATAAATACAATACAGTACACTTCATAAGATTACAATTACGGTGGACAACGGTGCAAAAAAAACAAAAAACATTGTGATGGTGCCGGTCAATATGGGCCTATACATACCGGTCAACATAATTAACATGCAAAGGTACATAATGATAAGCTTTACTGAAATGAGAAGAGACAACAATCCCATATAGTCTCCGCTGAGTAAGAGCTCATACCTAAATGATAAAAAATAAGGAGGTATTAAGGAATAGGGTAGAAATTGGGGTGAAAGAGTAGGCAGCCAAAAAGGAGCCCAGAATAGGTAAAAGGTAGAGAATAGGCAGGGTCATCTTGGATTAAGGGAACTAGGCTTGTAGGTCCTAGGTTTCTGTTGTTAGGAATGTGGGGTGGATGAGATACATAGGCCCTGTCCACACTACGCCTCTGTAACGTAACAGAGGGTGTAAAACGTTACCGTAACAGGTCGCGTTTACACCTGTAACGTTACAGGAGGCGTTTTCGTAACCGTTGTTGAAACCACATATGAGGTGGTTTCAACAATGGTTATGAAACCGGTCCTGCCCTGGTACCGTTACCGGTGGTAGTGTGGACTGCCAGTAACGGTCCCCTGCAGGGCACAAAGCGCAGCACGAGCTGCATTGTGGGATCGGGCGCCGCTGTAATGGTCGCCCGGATCCCGATGTGTGGACCGGCAGTGCCGGTCCCGTAACGGACATCGCCGAGGTGTGGACGCACTGCACCGCTCCGCGGCCGTAACAGATTGCATCCGTTACCGGGCACAAGCGGTGTAGTGTGGACAGGGCCTTAGGCGTAGGATTTGAGAGTGGCACCTGAGGCTTAGGGGTCATCGACATCTGAAACAGTTGCATGATTCCTTCAGATAATCCGTTAATAGAGCTTTGAATGTGAAAATGCTTGGAAGTGATCTTAATCTCTCTCAATTTCTGCATTAACCAGTAAATATAAAAAATAAAACATGGAGCAGTCTGGAAATTCGGATTTTATGCACATCTGAGGTGTATGATGCCCAGATAAACCTCTCGGGCTTTGCCCTCGGGGTTTATGGGGCATCACACACCTCGGGTGTGCATAAAATCCTCATTAACTACACTTCCCCATACATTATTCTACATTTGTCTTGACCCAACATAGCAAGATACTGTCATCTTGCAAAATTTGGTATATCATAATGTATGCTGAACCAATCAGAGAGCAGCTTTCACAGTGCTGATGACATCACAATAGCCATGTGCGGCACTGATGTCAGCTGTTGAAATCAAAGAGACACAGTCAAATCTTCGTACAAATTGCAGACTAGAATGCTATAACTAGTAAACTGATACAGTATATGGTTAGGGCTTATTGGGGATGGGAAACAATGGTTTTCCAAATCTTGTTGTAGGACAGTTCAAAGGTCAAACATGTTGTTGTACTATCGTTCTGGCATCACATCAATAGCACAACTTTTCAGCTTTAAGCTGTTACCCAATTGGCTGAAACAGCCCTGGCCAAAAAATGAAACACAAACATGGTGGTGCTCACTTGGCAAGCGGTCGGGGGAGCAGTTGATTAGGATAGTTTCGACACGGACTGCCATATTGGGCTCCGTGTGTCCAAACTATAAATTTGCCAGTTTTTTTTTTTTTTTAAATCGCCGGTGCAGTTATGGGGTTTGAGCAGAGCGGGATGGGAGCTGGCATCTTTGGGGAGCAGAGCGGGAATGTAGAAAGGACCGGTCTGGGACTAAGCAGGAGCATGAACACAAGGTATGAACCTTGTGAAATTAAACTCTATGCATTTTGTGGAACCCTATACTATATAAAATAGTGGATGGCTGATCACAACTAAGGCTATGTTTCCATCTCGGCGGTTGATGACATCATAGAGACCGCTTCACTTTGCTCTCGAAGTCTCTATGATGTCATCAGCTCCCTCGATGGAAACATAGCCTTGCTGTGTATGGTCACCCATCCACTATTCTGTATGTTGTATATGTAGGGCTTCCGGTTTTAGGGGTTTATTTTTCACCCTTTCTTGCAAGTTTTTCAAGTCTTAAAATTCTGTGTTTTCCGGTGTAAATAAATAAGTCATTACCCATTTTCATTATTTATCAGTGTTTATTCAAATATATGTAACCCCCCTGCAAATGGGGGTTCCCAAAAGACTTCCAGGAGCTTGCTTGAATGCTCCAAGCCTGAATGGTGTTTGGCGTTTAAGCCATTTATCAGTGAGTGTTTTTAGAGCCTCTGGTACTGTCTCTTTAAGAGCTGTCTGCTTGCAGACATAATTAGTTTGTATGGGACTGTGTGCTTCTCTGAGTACCACTTGAGCTGCTGCCAATTCACTTCATTTTGCAGTCACTAGGAGTGCAAAGGGAACCTATCTGAAAAGATGTAACTGTTTGCCAGAAATTATTTAGGTAATAATGAAATTACAGTTTGTCTAACCTGCTTTCTTTGCAGTCAGAACTGTGTCTGCTAGTTCCCCATTCTAGTTTTGAACTGCTGAACTGGACCAATCAGTGTGGGAGTAAGCTAGCTCTAAAATGGTGCCTTGGACGAATCAGAACTTGGACTCATAATCTGAGCCAGCCACAAGAGGATTGTATGGGCAGTGACTCTGGGAGATGTAGTTTAGACTTCAGTGCCTTTTTGGACCAACAGCAGCAGTCTATTGTGAGTGACAGCCAATCCAGTCAAGAACTGGGAGGAACTCAAAGGAAGTGCCCAGTTTTGTCGGTTGGAGCTTCAGTTGAGCTTTGGCAGTGAAGAAGGAAGGAGCCCTGTGCTTTTTCAGTGTGCAGTTTTAGTCAAAACGTGTGTAAGGCCCAGAGTTCGGTCTGCAGCTTGTGTAACAGCTTGTTAGGACTGAATCCGTCCTGTGAAAAGAATCAAAGGATCTCTGAAGAGTAGAAACCAGCTCACCCTGTAGAAGACTGGAAGAATTGCTGAAAATTGCACTCGGTCTGTCAGGAACTGAATCTGCTGTGTGTTCTCCGGGTATTGTGCAGTAATTGCGATCGGGATAGATGCAGCCTGCCTGGTATAGTACTTTCTTTATATGGATGTGTGAAGAGGTTTGTGTACCTCAGTGAGCCCTGCTGACATTGAAGGACCTATCTTATTTGAGGTCGTGAGTACTAATTCAGGGTTGCTCCCTGTTGAATTGCCACATTAAATCCAAATGGAATTACTGTACTGCTGACTGTTTAATTCTCCTTTCTGTGTGAAAGGGCCTACCAGCTGCCACGGTTTGGACTAGCCACTAGGGCTTGGGTACCCAGGGACAGTAACTGATAGGGATAGGCCTGTGCACAGAGCCATAGGTAGATTATTAGAGTGATAAGCTAATTAACCTGATTTCCCTGTCCTTGTTATATCCCTAAATAAATCAGAGCTGCTTGTTTCAGCAAAGTTATACTGCCTGAGGTATTGGTCTATGTTAAAAGTACTGTACTGTGATTGTTGCACTGTATCTCATTTCACAGGAGGTCCCAGTGCCGGAACCAGACCTGGGGTAAGTGTATACTGTGAAGGTAATTCTGATATATTGTGTGGGCCACTAGTGGGAAGAAAGGGGTTGCAGTGTCCCAGAGGGCTGTGACCAAGTTAGTTTAACTATTGCAAACCCTGACCTCTGGGTGGAGGCACCCGCCATTGGATCCAGGCCCCTCAACCTGTTAGTGGCAAATCAGGCAGGGGTAGTAGCCCCTGGGATAGCGCCATCTAGGGGTTACATCTTGGAGGCTCACCGCTGGGATTGTGTGTCCTCTAGTGGCCATATTTACGAACCACTGTTG
Organism: Neoceratodus forsteri; assembly: GCA_016271365.2. Classification (NCBI taxonomy): domain Eukaryota; kingdom Metazoa; phylum Chordata; order Ceratodontiformes; family Ceratodontidae; genus Neoceratodus; species Neoceratodus forsteri. The sequence goes on from CM028138.1 coordinate 681,535,335, forward strand.
AGAAAAAAAATGGGTACCCCGACAGAAGTGGCTGTGCACCGGCTGGTGGAGTGGTGTACTGGGGAGGAGATTGACCCCCAAAATGCTATGCTTATCCTGGACATCCCCTGGTATCAATACGACACTGTGCAGGGAGTACTTTCCAAGGTGGAAGGTTTACAAAACCCTGTGGTGGTGGGTCGCATGCTAATCTGCTCACCCACACTTTCCTGGCCCTAGTAGAGTTTAAGGATCCCATAGATAGCTCCAAGTGCCACAGACCATTACCCCAGAGGAGCCCTCACTGCTTGGAGAGTGATAACTAAGGACAGTAAAGACCGGGGGAATCAGCCCCACCACTATCTGAAACTTTTGAGGAGAATTTGCTGAATGGTTGCTGGGAGAGGGAAAACTGTGGAGGACTTGAAGAAACTATTCTTGCCACCTGGGGTGTTCCTCCCCAACACCCTCTCCTGCTCCAGTGCCCGTAATGGTGGCTGAACCAATGCAGACTCCTATTTCTGCACCTGCCATTAGTCACGACTCTTACCAGGTTGAGGATCTTCTCTGGCACCTCCCCACCCCCAAGGGGAGGATGACTGGGAGACCTGGATAGACTATGTTGCCCCCAAGTGCTAGAATGCTGGCAATGCTCGGAAGGTGAAAAGCGAAAGAGGGTTAGTGAGAGCCTCGAGGTCCTGCCCTGGCTACCATCCGTGCTAAACGGGCCAGTAACCCTGAAGCGACTGCACAGGCCTATCTTGAGGCCTTGGAGAATGTATGGGAGCCCAGATTCTGATGAGGACCTATGGTGGAGAGTAAGAGATGCACAACAGTACCAAGGGGAGTTGTTGTCTGTATGTATCTCGCTGGAAAAATTGTTGCAAGAATGCCTCAGAAAAGGTAGTTTGCCAGCGATTGAACTGGACCGAACCAGGCTGGACAGGATCCTTAAGTCTGCCCCTTCTCAGAACTGCTGTTGCTTCAGTTACACCTGGCAGATCGACTGAATCCCCACCCTCCTATGATGAGTTAATGAGAGAAATTCGAGGAGTTGAGAAAAAGACGACCGGGAGGGACCTGCACCAATAGCTGCGGCTACTGACCCGAGTGACTGAGGGTGACCCATCAAGTGAAGTTCAGGGCAGAGGTTGGCAGTCAATGAGTGCTCTGACAAGGAAAGATATGTCACAATGGGGCGAACTGTTGAGAGAGATCCGGAATTCAAACAGTCCCTTTATGAAGGCCACGCCTGCAAGGCAGCCCTGACCTATATCCGACTGCATCTGCTATGGGGTGGGGGTACCCACCATGTATCTCCTGCTGATAACAGCTCCGAACTCGATTCCTTGACCATGGAAGTGGAGAAACTGACGAGATGTCTCCAAATGCTTATCACGCCGCAGACAGAGATGGCACCAAGGTTTCCAGTTAGTAATACCCGCCCCTGGCTCCCAGTGTGGCGCCGCCAGCTCAAACTCCAGAAAGTATGTTTTGCTATAATTGTGGGAAAGATGGGCACATGAAAAGGGAATGCCAGTCCCCAAAAGACACTGACAAAGTTGCATATAGGCTACAAGGAGAGCTTCGGAGAAGAAATCAGTGGTTAAGAGGTGCACGACATGATCCCAGTGAGGGCACCAAAAATGCTAATTCACGTCCTTTTGTGGCAAGGTCAGTTGCCCAGGCCCCCACTACCGCCTCTCCAGACTGGTCCAGAATAGTGGGTCCCTCCATGGAGACCACTGTAAAGGTGAACGGAGTGTCTACAAGAGCTATATTAGACAGTGGCTCCCAAGTGACAATTTATGTTCCAAGATTGGTATCAGAAGCATTTGTCAGACGTCCTTACAACCATTAGAAGGACTGCATGTATGGGGGTTAAGTGAGAAGGCCTACCCCTATTCCGGTATATCCGAATTTGGCTGTCTTTCCCCACCTCCGTGGCTGGAGTGGCTGAACAAGTAGAGACCCTAGCCTTAGTGTGTCCCCCACTGGACTGTATGATGGTGTCCCTTTGTTGATTGGAACAAATGCTCATATGTTCGGAAGGCTGGCACAGTTGTGTTATGAAAAACAGGGTCAAAGACTAGTAGAGCTTAAGAGTTCCGGCTTTAATTAAGAAGGCCTATGAGGCACAGAGATGCTGAAAAACAGAACCAGAGGAACCGTGAATTGTATGGAAGAAGGATCCTGAGTCTCTGATCCTGGCGCCAAATGCCCAGTGTACCTTACAGGAGAGGTCCGTATCAGAAAGGATGTTAAGAATAAAATATTAATGTTGGATGCACCAGGCGATGGAAAATTGCCAGAGGACTGCTGGTCAGCTTAGTATTTTGCCCGCTAGAGCCCATGCTTATGCCAGAAGGGTAATGGTCCAAGTTCATAATGTGTCTGAAAGAGACATTCGAGTAAACAGAGGTTGCATCCTGGCTAATGTGCATTGTGCAGACACTGCAGTGCTACCCAGCAGCAAGAGTTCAAGGAAGAATGACAGAGTAACACCTGACTTGTTTGATTTGGCGACTCCCGCTGCCAGCTGAATGGAAAGTGAAGATCAGTGAGAAGCTTGCCCAGAGAGACCAGGTGTTTTCTTTAAGGAATGGGATGTGGGATGCGTGCAGGAGCTGAGCACAATATCCGCTGCATGACGAAAGACCATTTCGTGAGAGGTCTCGACGCCTGGCACCTGCTGACATAGATGATGTGAGACGGCATCTGCAAAGAGATGTTAGCTGCTGGTGTAATACAAGAATCCAGAAGCCCTTATGCTTCCCCATTGTGGTAGTGAGGAAAAGAATGGAACAGTAAGGATGTGTGTGGATTATGCGACCTTAAACCGGCGGACTATCCCTGATCAGTACACAATGCCCCGCATTCAGGATGCTTTGGACTGCCTAAACGGGAGCAAGTGGTTCTCTGTGCTGGATCTCCGCAGTGGGTACTATCAGATCCCGATGGCCCTAGAGGACCGTGAAAAGACAGCCTTTATCTGTCCGCTTGGCTTCTATGAATTCATGAGGATGCCTCAAGGGATTTCAGGTGCCCCAGCCACTTTTCAACGATTGATGGAGCGTGCAGTGGGGGACATGAACTTACTAGAGTGCCTGGTATACCTAGATGATGTTATTGTGTTTGGCAGCTCACTGGAGGAACATGAGAGCAGATTATTTAAGGTATTGGACCGACTGGAGGACTTTGGCCTTAAACTGTCCATTGATAAGTGTCAATTTTTTCAAACATCAGTAAAGTATGTGGGACACATAGTATCCACCGAGGGAATAGAGACCGACCCAAGTAAAGTTGAGGCCTTGACCACCTGGCCACAGCCCAAAAATCTAAAAGAACTGCAAAGATTCCTGGATTCTGTGGTTATTATCGCGCTCATCAAGGACTATTCAAGAGTGATCCGCCTTTACTTAACCTTACTCAAGGGTATCCCCAACCCACAAAAATACCAAAAGTCAGCATCCCTCAAGACTGAAAGAGTGTATTTTCATCCGAGTGAAGTATTTGGGGCCCGCTGGACTCCTGATTGTGAGACTGCTTTTCATGAGATCATATATCAACACCCATGCTCCAGTGCTGGCCTATGCCGATCCAAGAAAACCTTACGTCCTGCACACTGATGCTAGCTTGCAAGGGTTGGGGCTGTGTTGTACCAAGAGCACAGAATGGCCTGAGACCAGTGGCCTTTGCCAGTAGAAGCCTGACCCCATCCGAAAAGAACTATCCTGTACATAAGTTAGAGTTCCTAGCTTTGAAGTGGGCTATGTTGACCAATTCCATGAGTACTTGTATGGGGCTAAAATACTAGTAAAAACTGACAATAATCCTTTGACCTATGTGCAGACCTCAGCTAAGTTGGATGCCACTGGCCATAGGTGGCTTTCTGCATTATCTACATATGACTATGCTCTCGAATACCGAGCAGGTCTGAACCACATAGATGCTGATGCTCTCTCCCGAGGCCTGTTCCCAGAATGATTGGGTCCGATTGGCAGAACCTGACATTCGGGCACTCTGCCGGAAGTTTGACAGGGAGGAACAATGTCCACGGACGCAGTGGACTGCATGGTGGATTGCTTGGGAGCCTCTGAGAATTGCATACCTGCTGCTTATTGCCACTTTTCTGCAATAGACATTGGTGCACTGCCTCAGCTGGACAATGACAGTATTCGCGGGCTCAATCCCATCATCCCATGATCAAAGCAGCTTTAGAAGCCCCTATGCAGGAAAAGATGTGTCCAAATTACGCTCCACTGATTTGAGAACTGCACTGTTATACAAAGAAGGTCCTAAGTTGAAACTGATCAATAAACTGTTATACAGAGAAACAGTAGACAGAGGGGACAAGTAGACAAACAACAACTAGTGCTGCCCACTGCCTTTGAGACTCAGTACTGAGGTCCTTGCACAACCACATGGGGCACCTTGGTATAGACAGAACACTTGACTTGGTGAGATCCAGATTCTATTGGCCTAAGATGGGGGCTGATGTGGAGCAACACATTCGAACTTGTAGTCGCTGCTTACAGAGGAAAGCTTTGCCCCAGAGGGCTGCCCCTTGTTAACATCACCACCAGTGCACCCATGGAGCTGGTCTGTATTGATTTTCTAAGTTTGAGTCAGATCAAAGAAATATCAGTAATGTGCTGGTGGTCACTGACCATTTCACGAGATATGCCCAAGCTTTCCCCACCAAAGACCAGAAAGCATCCACTGTGGCCAAAGTACTTGTAGAAAACTTTTTTGTTCACTATGGGGCTCCACAAAGAATCCATTCTGATCAAGGGAGAGACTTTGAGAGTCGTCTGATCAAAGAGATGCTTTCTCTGTGGGGAGTGCGAAAGTCCAGAACCACTCCTACTACCCCAGGGGACCCACAGCCTGAACGCTTCAACCGCACTTTGCTAGATATGCTAGGCACCCTGCACCCAAAGGACAAGCCTAGATGGAGCCAACAAATTAGCACCCTGGTACATGCTTATAACTGCACCAAAAGTGATGCCACTGGATTCTCCCCTACCGCCTGATGTTTGGAAGAGCTAGACTACCAGTAGATGTGTGTTTGGGGTCTCCTGATGGGGTTCAGGCTGAAAACTATTTACAGTATGTGCAAAAGTTAAAGGCCCAGCTAACTCATGCGTACTAACTGGCTCAAACCATGGCTGCCAAAAGAAATCTGGCCAACAAAGAAAGGTATGATAAAAAGGTGAAAGCACAGGAACTCCAGGAGGGAGATCGGTATTGCTAAGAAATCTGGGATTGCATGGCAAGCACAAGATTGCTGACAGATGGCACCATCTCCTCACATTGTAGTGGGCAAACTAGATGATCTGCCAGTGTACAAAGTAAGGCCTGAGAATAATTCAAAAGATGTAAAAACAATGCATAGAAATCATTTACTGCCCATTGGACAAATCTTAATTGAGTCTGAGCCCTAGAAGATGCCCCTCTGGACCAGTGACTAGAGCTGCTGCTAAGAAAAGATCAAGAAAGTCTGCACCTACAGAAGCAAAGTTAAAGTGTTCCCTCCACAAGTCCCAGTTGAGCATGACTGTCAGTCCATATCGGAAGAAAGTGAGAGTGACTTTGAATACTATCCTTTACGAACTGAGTCAATTGTTTCGGGGCAATCCCTAGTCAATACTGGAGACAGAGCTGGGCCTTCTGGACTGTTTAAGCCCCAGCTTCATCCCTGGAGCCAATGCTCCCAGAAAGTGAAGTGCAAAGCATCAGATCAGATGAAATGGAATCATTGTGCATGGTTGAACTGTTTGAGCTTTCAGGGAGGAAAATGATAGATTGGGGCAGACTGGTGATACACCGAACAAGAAGAGTATTTTGAGTGCCCTGACAGTCCACTGCCAGTGTCCGAAAGCTCTCCATGCGAGCCAAATGTTGTGGACTCAGAAACTGTAACTCCTGGAGCTGAAAGTGCCCCAAGTTCCAGCCTCTCTACCCCATGGAGACTCCCTGACAAGTGTGGACAATGCTGAAAATGAGGCTCAGAGTGCAGAGACTGTAACAGTTCCCCTAGAAAGACTGGTCGAGCTGTAAAGCCTGTGGTGCACCTCAGTTATGATTCCCTTGGGAGGCCTGTGGATTTGCCTCTCAATGTTGTCCATAAAGGAGTGTATGTGTCCCGAGCTCATTGCCCAAACTGAGCGTCAGTGCTAACTCAAGTTACTTGTGTTGCCCTCTAGTATGGTGCCCTTGCCCGTCCAGCCCCAAGGTAACTGATAGGAAGGGCCCTCTCTTCAGGTTTCATGTACAAGAGGTAATAACTTGAGTTATGGTACAATGTGTATGTATACTGTGTAAAGAGTGACGACTGCAATGTTTCAGAAATGTGTTCTTGGTAAAATGATATATTGACTGATGATTACATGTGCGAGCCTAATGCAAATGTATATGGTTGCAGTTGAAACTTATGGGTACTTGCTTGACGCGGACGTCAAGCTTTCCCAGGCCAGGAAGGGTGTAACCCCCTGCAAATGGGGGTTCCCAAAAGACTTCAGGAGCTTGCTTGAATGCTCCAAGCCTGAATGGTGTTTGCGCTTAAGCCATTTATCAGTGAGTGTTTTAGAGCCTCTGGTACTGTCTCTTTAAGAGCTGTCTGCTTGCAGACATAATTAGTTTGTATGGGGACTGTGTGCTTCTCTGAGTACCACTTGAGCTGCTGCCAATTCACTTCATTTTGCAGTCACTAGGAGTGCAAAGGAACCTATCTGAAAGATGTAACTGTTTGCCAGAAATTATTTAGAGTAATAATGAAATTACAGTTTGTCTAACCTGCTTTCTTTGCAGTCAGAACTGTGTCTGCTAGTTCCCCATTCTAGTTTTGAACTGCTGAACTGGACCAATCAGTGTGGGGTAAGCTAGCTCTAAAATGGTGCCTTGGACGAATCAGAACTTGGACTCATAATCTGAGCCAGCCACAAGAGGATTGTATGGGCAGTGACTCTGGGAGATGTAGTTTAGACTTCAGTGCCTTTTTGGACCAACAGCAGCAGTCTATTGTGAGTGACAGCCAATCCAGTCAAGAACTGGGAGGAACTCAAAGGAAGTGCCCAGTTTTGTCGGTTGGAGCTTCAGTTGAGCTTTGGCAGTGAAGAAGGAAGGAGCCCTGTGCTTTTCAGTGTGCAGTTTTAGTCAAAAACGTGTAAGGCCCAGAGTTCGGTCTGCAGCTTGTGTAACAGCTTGTTAGGACTGAACTGGCCCTGTAGAAAAGAATCAAAGGATCTCTGAAGAGTAGAAACCAGGCTCACCCTGTAGAAGACTGGAAGAATTGCTGAAAATTGCACTCGGTCTGTCAGGAACTGAATCTGCTGTGTTCTCCCGGTATTGTGCAGTAATTGCGATCGGATACAGATGCAGCCTGCCTGGTATAGTACTTTCTTTATATGGATGTGTGAAGAGGTTTGTGTACTCAAGTGAGCCCTGCTGACATTGAAGGACCCTATCTTATTTGGAGGTCGTGAGTACTAATTCAGGGTTGCTCCTGTTGAATTGCCACATTAAATCCAAATGGAATTACTGTACTGCTGACTGTTTAATTCTCCTTTTCTCTGTGTGAAAGGCCCCTACCAGCTGCCACGGTTTGGACTAGCCACTAGGCTTGGGTACCCAGGACAGTAACTGATAGGGATAGGCCTGTCACAGAGCCATAGGTAGATTATTAGAGTGATAAGCTAATTAACCTGATTTCCCTGTCCTTGTTATATCCCCTAAATAAATCAGAGCTGCTTGTTTCAGCAAAGTTATACTGCCTGAGGTATTGGTCTATGTTAAAGTACTGTACTGTGATTGTTGCACTGTATCTCATTTCACAGGAGGTCCCAGTGCCGGAACCAGACCTGGGGTAAGTGTATACTGTGAAGGTAATTCTGATATATTGTGTGGGCCACTAGTGGGAAGAAAGGGGGGTTGCAGTGTCCCAGAGGGCTGTGACCAAGTTAGTTTAACTATTGCAAACCCTGACCTCTGGGTGGAGGCACCCGCCATTGGATCCAGGCCCCTCAACCTGTTAGTGGCAAATCAGGCAGGGGTAGTAGCCCCTGGGATAGCGCCATCTAGGGGTTACATATATATATATATATATTTTAAATAGGTGTAATACTGGTAACCCTTGTCACACAGATATGGTCAACATTACTAAGCATAATGAAAATAAAACACTCAGAAACTCAGTATTTTCTGCTGTTACTTTCATTACTTTTAATATGTTCTTGTCTTCTAAGAAGCTGCTGTGCATTCTCTTGCAGTTTCAAAGATTATTAAAAAAGCTCTCATACAAAAGTCGTCTTTTTAGTATTGTCCCCAATTAGAAAGCTTGGCTGTGAACAAACTGAAATGCAGCTTTTTTGTTGTCTGCCTCAGAACTGGAGTAACTGAAAGTGTCTGACTAATGTTTAAAATGCTCAGTAAAACTGTAGGTGCTGACTCAGTCTTGTCAGACTACGGACTGCGTGTGAGACATAGACTGATAAGATACGGAATTGGAAAGCTGAGTGCTCCTTGCATGTCAGCCACAGCCAAACTGCAATGCAACCCAGCGACAACATCCCCCATTTCTATCCTACCTTTCAAGGCAGCAGCTGGCAGGCGCAGGCAGTTGTGGTCCTCTAGCATGGTCTGACTGTCTGATATCTCGGCAGTACTTTAGCCGCGGCCGGGCGGTTGCTTCCTCCATTTGTAAATATGAGATGTGAGTGCCTAATGTGTGTCATCAGCAAGCTTAACTCCACCATCAGGAATCAATTTATTCAGTTCTTATCGGTTTTAACCGAAATCCCGAAAAACACATCGGTGGTGTTTTATCGGTGATTATTGGTTAAAACCGAAAACCCGATGTATATGTAGGATATGCAACGGGCTGACTCAAAATATGTAATTTAACTTCAAGTGCCGGGGCAGGCCAACAACTCACAAGAGGCAGAGCCACGAGTGAGTTATAAAATTCCTGCCCACTTACAAGTGATGATAAATTACCTATATTGAGCCAGGCTATTGTATATTCGATATATATAACAGCAGTTTGCAAGCTATAGCATTTAAAGCTGCAGTTTATTTGAAGACAGTGCTGCTTTTCTTTGATTTTTAACAGCTGGCTTCAGTGCTGCACTAGGCACTGTGATGTTATCATCACTGTTAAAGCTGCTCTCTGATCGGTTCAGAATTCCACTGTGATAACAGCAACCTAAAAAATATCTACTGTGACAACAGTAACAGCAACACATTTTTGATATGTTGTTACTGATGTCCTTATATTTTTTATACAATAGGAGTAGGCTCAGAACTCATTGAATAAATCCATTTATCTTCACAGCCGCTGAATAAAAACAGGTTATTCACCTGTAACAGTAGTTCTAGGAGTGGTATATGTTGTTCATCCACACTCTTTGGCATGTCCCCTTCCACTTTAAATCTCGCCGGAAGTCTTCAAGCTGGCTCCTCCCACCCACCCGGGTGGTATAACCCTCGGCTCCGCCCCATGACGCCAGATCTTAGCCCGCTGGAAGCCAGATGTTGTGCATCCGCAGTCGGGGAGGTCGGGTGGGTCCGTGTGGATGAACAACATATACCACTCCTAGAAAATTGCAGTTACGTTAAGAACTTACCATAACAGTAGATCTTCGAGAGAGGTTCCTGCAGTAGGTCTTCACATATAGGACTGCACCCCCAGGCGTCAGGTCCGCATGGCAAACTTGTAGATAGCAATCATCAGCGGGGACCACCCCCGACGTCGGGACGTAGTGACATCAGCCCGACTATAAAAGGGGTGGTCCCGTGCCCGCTCTCCAGTTCTTTTCCAATGGAGACCTATAGATAGGTAAGGAGAGAAACGTAGTGAACGCTCCTCAGACCCTGCTTCCGCTCTAGCCCTAAGGACTAGATAGGATGGAAAATAAGGATAAAACATCCAAAAACTGGGGGAAGGAGGGAGGGAAACTAGACATACTGCAGGAACCTCTCTCGAAGATCTTCTGTTACGGTAAGTTCTTACGTAACTGCAGCATCTTACTTCGAGAGGGTTCCTCCGGTAGGTCTTCACATAGAGGACTGAATACCAAGCATTCCCAGAGAAAAGTAAGGCATAGGTGCATCCGGGAGGAGGAGGAGAAGTCGCCATGGGGAATCACGATAGAAGGCCTCGCAGGACCTCAAGACCAAAGACAGTTCTGCGCCGAGAGGCAATGTCCAGACTGTAATGCTTAATGAAGGTGTGAACAGATGACCAAGTGGCCGCAGCACAGATCTCTGCCATGGACACATTCCTAAAAAAGGCAGTAGAGGTCGCCACGCTATGGGTGGAGTGGCCTTTGACTGCCCCGGAAGGGACTTCTCATATTTCGAGTATGAAAAATGAATGCAGTTAGCAAGCCATCGGGAGATGGTCTGCTTGGAAATAGCCTTACCCTGGCACTGAGGGGCCAAGGCTACGAACAGTTGGCTAGATTTCCTAACCTCTTTAGTTCTGTTCATGTAGTACCTCAGGATCCGGTGCACGTCAAGGGTGTGCAGCAGGTGTTCCCCCCTGTTGGAATACTGTGGATAGTACACAGGTAATTCCACGCTCTGGTTCAAGGTGGTTTCTGAAACTACTTTGGACAAAAAGGAAGGGTTAGTCTGAAGGACTACTCGGTCCTTATGAAAAATCAAATAAGGTTCTTTATAGACAGAGGCCTGTAATTCGGAGACCCTTCTTGCCGAAGTAACAGCGACTAAAAATAAGGTCTTCCAGGAAAGAAAGCGTAAGTCACAAGAAGAAGCTGGCTCAAACGGTGGTAAGGTCAGCTTCTTGAGCATGAAATTCAGGTCCCAGGGGGCACAAGGATTCTGGATCGGAGGTTTCAAATGAAGGATGCCTTTCAAAAAGGTTTTAGCAACCTCCAGTTGAGCCAAGGTTTTGCCCTCCACCTGGAGGTGGTAGGCCGACACTGCAGACTGGTGGACCTTAATAGAAGAATAGCTAAGGCCCGCCTCAGACAGGTGTGCGAGGTACTCTAGAACCTGGGAAGCCAAGCATGAAAATGGATCCCAGCTCCTTGCTTGGGCCTATAGCGTGAATCCCTTCCACTTCATAACGTAAGTGGATCTAGTGGAGGGTTTTCTGGCCTCCGCTAGAGTGTGCGCAACCTGCGAAGAGACCTCATAGTGAGAAATTGCTATGTCCACTGGTGCCATGCATGAAGGTGTAGAGACTGAAGGCTCGGATGCACCAGGGTGCCCTGCTCCTGAGTCAGAAGGTCATGGGAAATGGGCAGGGGAACCGGAGGTTCCAGTGCCAAGTGTTGCAGAAGAGGGAACCAAATTTGGCGTGGCCAAAGAGGAGCAATCAGGATTGCGTGGGCTCCATCTTGTTGAAGTTTCACCAGGACCTTCTGAATGACAGGAAAGGGAGGAAAGATGTACAGAAACCTCCCTGTCCACGAAAGAGACAGCACGTCTCGCCAAAAAGCACCATGCCCGGGAACGAGCGAGCAGAAGATGGGTAGTTTTGCATTGTATGGGGAGGCAAACAGATCCATCTCTGGCTGACCCCATCGAAGAAAGAGATCTTCGACTACCTCTGACTTTAGCTCCCACTCGTGGGCCCTGGCCACTGATCGACTGAGACTGTCTGCCAGGACATTGGTGACGCCCGGAACGTGAACTGCTGTCAGATAAAGACTGTGCTGAATCACCCAGTACCATACTCTCATGGCTTCTCGGCAAAGAGGGTATGACCGGGTTCCTCCCTGTTTGTTTATGTACCAGACAGTGGACATATTGTCCATCTGTACTAAGACAGATCCCAGAACCAGTAGCGAATGGAATGCTTGGAGCGTGTAAAGAACCGCCCTGGTCTCCAGAACACTGATGTGGAGCATCAGCTCCTGATCGGACCAAGATCCTTGTGTCTTGTAAGACCCCAGATGAGCTCTCCAACCCAGATCTGAGGCGTCCGTAGTGAGAATTTGAGTCGGAACTACAGGAAGGAAAGGAATTCCCTTCGATAAGTTCGAGAGATCCTGCCACCAGCAAAGATCTCTCTGAAGGCTGTTGGAGATCATGACTTTTTGGTTCATGTCGTCCGTTCTCTGGTCCCACTGGACTCGAAGAGACCATTGGGTGACCCTCATGTGAAGCCTGGCCATTGGGACTGTCAAAATGGCGGCCGCCATCAATCCCAATAAACGAAGCACCGAGTGTGCTGGGATCCATCGGGCCTGTGCCACGAGAGTGGCTTGAGAAGCTAGAGTCTCGGTCCAATCTGATGGCAGGAAAGCCTTGCCCTGAACTGTGTCTAGTACAGCTCCAATGAACTGGAGCCTCTGGGAGGGTACTAGCTGGGACTTGGGAAAATTGACCATGATTCCCAGTGAAGCAAACAAGCTCAGAGTGAAAGAGAGAGACTCTTTCAGGCTGATAGGAGAGGGTACTGAGAGGAGCCAGTCGTCCAGGTATGGGAAGACATAAATGCCCTGGTGGCGCAGAAAGGCCGCCACCACCACTAGGCATTTGGTGAACACTCGGGGGGCCGGAGAAAGGCCAAAAGGTAGTGTTCTGAATTGGAAATGCTTCTCCAGGAAAACAAAGCGGAGGAAGTGGTGGTGGGCTGGGAAGATAGGGATATGTAGGTAAGCATTCTGCATGTCCAGGGAGCACAGCCAAGAATTGTGGTGGAGCAGGGGGAGGAGCCCCTAAAGGGTCAACATACGAAACTTCTTGTACTCAATGAAGATGTTTAGTGTGCTGAGGTCCAGGATCGGTCTCAGGTCTCCCGTTTTCTTTGGAACCAGGAAGAAGTACATACATAGATACATAGACAGTGTCGGTAGATAAGGGCCTATGGCCCACCCAGTCTGCCCATTCGAACTCGTAAGTTCAGTTTATGTTTTCCTAGAAGTCTGTTGCCCCTTACCCCTGACCTCCAGAATTCCTTTATGTCTATCCCATGCATTCTTAAATCCTGTGGGAGTACAATCCCCTTCCTATTTGGTTTAACGGGATGGGCTCCATGGCCTTCTTTAGAAGAAGTGCCTTGATCTCCTGAGAGACTATGGGGACCTGATCCCAGGGATAGAAGGACCATCCTGGCAGTTGAGGGGCTGGAATTTCGCTGAATTCTATCGAGTGACCTCGCTGGATGAGCTGAAGCACCCAATTTTCTGCGGTGACGGACCTCCAACCTTTCAGGTGGAGGCCGAACCTCCCTCTGACCGGTTCCTCCTGAGGTACTGGAGGTAGCAGAAGGAGGGGAAAGGAGTCAGGACACCGAGGGGAGGGAAGCTTTTGCCCCAGAAGCCTTTTTTTTGAAATTTGGACTGTGGGGTTTGCGCTCCAGAGCCAGGTGCGCGCTGCTTTGCCTGATGCTTAGCCTGGGATTTGTTCCACCTCCTTTGGTGGTGAAAAGGCTGCTTTTTCTGGCCCGTCTTGTATAAGGAACGGATGTCCCATAAGGAGCGTCCGCTCTCCTGCAGCCCGGTAATGATGTCTTTAGTGTCACCACCAAAGAGGACAGAACCCCTGAAAGGGGCGTCCAACAGACAGGACTGCACGTCCTGCACCAGTCCTGGTATACGGAGCTAGGAGAGGTGTCGGAGGCAGATCCCCATGGCCGCCACTCTAGCCGCTGAATCCAGCGAGTCGTAACTAGCCCAAAGGGCATGGCGACACGAGGATATCCCCATCTGCAGTTTTTCCAAGAGCTTCTTCCTCAGGGTTTCATCTTGAACGTCCTGGAGGTCCCTTTCTAAATCCAAAAGAGAAGCTTGTTGAAGGGCGACCATATGCGAGATGTAATTAAGGGAAAGTATCGCACAAGATGAAGAAGAGTAAATTTTTCGCCCAAATTGGTCGAGTTGACGCGAGTCCTTGTCAGGAGGCGAAGAACTCAGATGTTTGGGCTGGGCTGAACGGTCGTGAGCAGCCGTGATGACCATAGAGTCAACCTTGGGATGGGAATTCAAATGAGATATCCCTTCCGGGGGATAATAGGTGCGGTCAGCTTTGCGTGAGACCGCTGGAATGGAGGACAGTTGCTGCCAGACTGTGGTCACAAGGTCCTCGTGTGGTCCCATCCACGGAGGAATGGGAATAGGGTCTGAGGTGGCCAGATCCAGGTGCTCCGCAAGACGTTTTCTTTGTGGATCAACCTCTTTGGACAGCCAACCACCAGCCACCTGAATAGAACACAGCAGATCTCCGAAAGAAGGATCCTCCGGAGGTGACTTTGGGGAGTCTTTCGGAGGGACCTCTATGGGAGATCTGGGATCCGACGCATCCGAGTCGGAGTCAGTGTCAGAGGAGTCAGAGCCACTAGGATTAGAGGGGTCTGGTTCTGTAATACCTACCGAGGTAGAGGTAGTGGCTCTAGCACGAGGAGGCGGTGGAGAGGCCACCCTGGCAGAGGGTGTCTCCCTCACCAGCTGCCTTAACTCCGACACAAGCTGCTCTCTAGCTTCTTTCCATCACAGAGGGACGGACTCGTGTTCCGGTACCAGAGGAGGAGGAGGTGGCTGATAACTCGGATATCCCGGGTACTGAGGATAATGCCAGGATGGATAATACGACGAGTACCCTGGGTAACACGGCATGGGATGTCCTGCAGTAGGATAACCCGGCGTCGGGAAAGACGACATCAGATAGCCCGGCGTCTGATAACCTGGCATCGGAACACCCGGCTTCGGGAGACCCGGCGACAGAGGCACCTGGCCTGGCGTTGGATATTGAATGACCGACGGAGGGCCGCCTGCAGGAGGGAGAGGGGGTTCCTGGACTATAAGCCCCATAGAAGGCCCTGCAGGGGGAGGTGCCGTGGCACCAAAAGGTGGCGTCGGGGCCGGAAGCGCACCCGAAGTACTGGGTGGGGGTGGAGCCTCCATGCCTGGATCCTCTGGTGGCAACGGAATAAAACCTGGCGGTGGAGGAGGTGGAGCATGAGGTGCCCCTGACGGCAGGTCCAAATGCGACTTTGCTACAGCAAACAGCAAAGGGTTGGGTGGCGAGTCTCTAGGGTGGAGGACCCTGGGAGACGATGGGTCGACTAGTCCCTCACTCTGTCCATCGGGGGCCAAACTGGAGCCCGATGGGAGAGTGGACGGATCTTGGCGGGCGTCGGAGGAGCCCGCATCCGAAGCTACAGATCTGGCCGGGCTAGAGACTGCTTGAAGGCCACCGCTAGTCTGATCGGCGGAGGCCGTGCACCCTTCGCCGGAGGCGAGGGGTGACTTATCGGCAGGATCAGTCGACAAAATTACCACCTCCAAAGAGGCAACCCCTGGCTGCCTGCTCACCTCGGCAGGAGGGGGAGAGGGGGCCCGGCCCAAAGAAGCGGACGGGGTGCCCGAAAAAGTACTCACGGTTGCAGACCTCTCTGGTGGCGACGGACTCCTGTCCCGATGCTTTTCCTTACTTTTCTTCTTCTTCAAGGCCGGCGACGACAACCTTTTCTAGAGTTTTTGGAGCTCCTTTTCCATAGATGCCAAGCGTCAGGTCAATAGATGGGCCTCAAGGGACCTCTTGCGCCTGGTTCTGGTTGCCTGGTTGAAGGCCTGGCAGATGGAACACTCCTGGATGTTGTGCTTCGAACCAAGGCAAAAGAGGCAACGGGAATGGTCGTCCCCATGCGGGATTTGAGCGCCGCACTTAGAGCACTTTTTCTTCTGTCTTGAAGACATCAAATTGAAGAAAATTTTGTGGAAAATGGAAATACTATTGCAAGAGGCGAAGAAAACTTCGACAAATATAACGCGGACGTTAGACTGCTGTTCTTTTTTTTTTTAAATTACTGTTTATTCGACTTCTTGCCTGCCATCCCCGACCCTTCAGGAGCCTCAAGGTAGACATCCCTCTACCTTCCACCCTGCCCGTATGAACCCCCTGGAACCCCATGGAGCTTGGTTTTTACCCCGAGCAGGGATGGGGCAGACCCCTTACCCATCAATCAACTTCTCACAGTCCAGGGGCCATCGGGCGGGCGAGGGCGCACATCGAGGGCACGTCTCCGGAGGCTCCATCTTCCCGGCGATGGCAGGCATTTCCACTTTTTCTCCCACCCCTACAGCGTAGGAACCCTGACATCAAGGCGCAGAGCGCTGACATCACGCTGTATATTGGCAGCCCTCCCCCTAACATTTGGGGCTTGCAGTACTCCAAGCCTCCGCTCGGAGTCAGACAAGTGTTCAGGCTATGGCCTTAACCCTCCCCGGAGTAGGTGAGCTGTCGTGGGATGCTCAAGCCTAACTCCCCGCCGCCCACCAGCGACCGAGTCCGCCTCGAACCCGGGTCGCCGTGTGGAGCGAGGTGTGGCGCCCAGCGCCTCAACCCTCAGCGCCACCAGGCCGGCGCATTAGATTGCTGTTCTGACACGAGCCGAACATGACTGGGGCGACAGCGGTAAAGAACTGGAGAGCGGGCGCAGGACCGCCCCTTTTATAGTCAGGCTGACGTCACTATGCCCCGACGTCGGGCGCGGTCCCCGCTGATGATTGCTATCTACAACTTTGCCATGCGAACCTGACGCCAGGGGGCGCAGTCCTATATGTGAAGACCTACTGCAGGAACTCTCTCGAAGTAGGATTTGCAGTTACACAAGAACTTACCGTAACAGTAGATCTTCGAGAGAGGTTCCTGCAGTAGGTCGGGCATTGTGACGTCAGCCCGGCTATAAAAGAGGCGGTCCCGCGCCTGCTCTCCAGTTCTTTTCCACCGGAGACCTAAAGAAAGGTAAACAATAGCTAGGAGTAGAAAAACTCCTAGGACCCCCCTTCCTCTCTAGACCCAAGGGCTAGGTAGGATGGAAAATAAAGGAAATAACATCCAGGAACTGGGGGAAGGAGGGTGGGAAACTAGACCTACTGCAGGAACCTCTCTCGAAGATCTACTGTTATGGTAAGTTCTTACGTAACTGCAATATCTTATTTTGAGAGGGTTCCTGCAGTAGGTCTTCACATACTGTATAGGACTGAATACCAATCAGTCCCCAAAATAATAATGCAGAGGTGCATCCGGGAGGAGGAGAAGTTGCCATAGGAAATCACGATAGGAGGCCTTGCAGGACTGCAAGACCAAAACCTGTTCTGCGCCTAGAGGCAATGTCCAGACTGTAATGCTTGGTGAAAGTGTAAGTGTGAACAGATGAGCAGGTGGCTGCTGCACAAATCTCTGCAGTGGACATATTCCTAAAAAAGGCAGTAGAGGTCGCCACGCTGTGGGTGGAGTGGCCTTTGACTGTCCCCAGAAGGGACTTCTCATATTTCATGTAAGAAAAATGGATGCAGTTAGCTAACCATCTAGAGATGGTTTGCTTGGAAATGGCCTTGCCTGGCACTGGGGAGCAAAGGCTAGAAAAAGCTGGTTAGATTTACGAACCTCTTTAGTCCATTTCGTGTAGTACCTCAGAATCTGGTGCACATCTAGGGTGTGCAGAAGGTATTCCCCCCTGTTGGAATGCTGGGGATAGTAAACTGGCAATTCCACACTCTGATTCAGAATGGTTTCAGATACCACTTTGGGAAGGAAAGAAGGGTTAGTCAGCAGGACTGCTCTGTCTCTATGAAAAATTAAATAGAGTTATTTACAAACAAAAGCTTGGAGCTCAGAGACCCTTCTGGCAGACGTAACTGCGACTAAAAATAAAATCTTCCAGGAAAGGAAATGTAAGTCGCAGGAAGAAGCTGGCTCAAATGGGGGTAAGGTCAGCTTCTTGAGCATGAAATTCAGGTCCCGGGGGGACAGGGATTCCGGATAGGAGGTTTCAAGTGAAGGATACCTTTCAGAAAGGTCTTGGCAACCTCCAACTGAGCTAAGGTTCTGCCCTCCACCGGGAGGTGGTAGGCCGACACCGCAGAGAGATGGACCTCAATGGAGGAGTAGCTAAGGCCCGTCTCAGATAAATGTGTGAGGTACTCTAACACCTGGGCCGCCGAGCATGAAAAGGGATCCCAGCTCCTTGCTAGGGCCCAGATCAAAAATCTTTTCCACTTCATGGCATAAGTGGATCTAGTAGAGGGTTTTCTGGCCTCTACTAAGATATGTACAACCTGCGAGGAGACACCATAACGGGAAACCGCTATGTCCACAGGTGCCACGCATGAAGGTGGAGAGACTGAAGTCTCGGGTGCACCAGGGTGCCCTGCTCCTGTGTCAGAAGGTCGTGTGAAAACAGCAGAGGGACCGGAGGTTCCAGTGCCAGTTGCTGTAAAAGAGGATACCAAATCTGGTGTGGCCAGAAAGGAGCGATAAGGATCATATGAGCTCCCTCCTGCTGAAGTTTCACCAGAACCTTCTGAATGAGAGGAAAGGGAGGAAAAGTGTAAAGAAACCTCCCTGTCCAAGAGAGAGAGAGACAGTGCGTCTCGCCAAAAAGCACCAAGCCCGGGAACGAGTGAGCAAAAGTTGGGTAGTTTTGCGTTGAATGGGGAGGTGAACAGATCTACTGTAAATCTGGACGACACCATCGAAGAAAGAGTTCTTCGACCACCCCTGACTTTAGCTCCCACTCGTGGGCCCTGGCCACTGATCGACTGAGACTGTCTGCCAAGATGTTGCTTTCTCCTGGTACATGGACTGCTGTCAAGTAAAGGCTGTGCTGGATCGCCCAGTACCAAACCCTCATTGCTTCCCTGCAAAGAGGGTATGACTGGGTTCCTCCCTGTTTGTTGATGTACCAGACTGTGGACATATTGTCCATCTGGACCAGAAAAGATCCCGGTACCAGAAGGGACTGAAATGCCTGGAGAGCATAAAGAACCGCCCTGGTCTCCAGAACGTTGATGATGAGCATGCGCTCCTGATTGGACCAAGACACCTGCGTCTTGTGTTCCCCCAGATGGACTCCCCAGCCCAAGTCCGAGGTGTCCGTGGTGAGGATTTGGGTAGGCACAGGGGAATGAAAAGGGGTTCCCCTCGATAGGTTGGAGAGATCCTGCCACCAGTGAAGATCTCTCTGAAGGTTGATGGAGAGCATGACTTTTTGGTTCATGTCATCCGTCCTCTGATCCCATTGGACTCGGAGAGACCATTGGGTGACCCTCATGTGAAGTCTGGCCAGGAGAACTGTGGAAATGGCCACGCCATCAGTCCCAAAAGACAGAACACAGCATGTGCTGGGATCCATCGAGCCTGGGTCACAAGAGTGGCCTGAGCAACCAAAGCATCAGTCCGATCTGATGGCAGAAAAGCCTAGCTCTGAACTGCATCTAGTACAGCTCCAAAGAATTGGAGCCATTGAGATGGTACTAGCTGGGACTTGTGGAAGTTGACCATGATCCCCAGATGGGAGAACAAGTTCAGAGTGAAAGAGAGAGACTCTTTCAGGCTAGCAGAAGACGGTGCTGTGAGGAGCCAGTCATCCAGGTACGGGAAGACATAAATGCCCAGGCGGCGTAAGAACGCCGCCACCACTGCTAGACACTCCGTGAACACCCAGGGGGCCGATGAAAGGCCAAAAGGAGTGCCTGAAACTGGAAGTGATCCTCCATAAAAGTAAAATGGAGGAAGTGGCGGTGGGCCGGGAAGATAGAGATGTGTAGGTAGGCATCCTGCATATCCAGGGAGCACAGCCAAGAGCTGGGATGCAGCAGGGGAAGGAGCCCCTGAAGGGTCAACATACGAAACTTCTTGTACTCGATGAAGATGTTTAGTGTGCTGAGGTCCAGGATTGGTCTCAGGTCAACAGTTTTCTTTGGGACTAGGAAGAAGTGGGAATAAAATCCCCTTCCTGTCTGGTTTTGAGGGACAGGTTCTATGGCCCCCTTTAGAAGGAGAGCCCAAATCTCTTGCAAGATGAGGGGAACCTGATCAAGAGGATAGAAAGGCCATCCCGGCAGTAGAGGGGCGGGAATCTCAACGAACTCGATCGAGTGACCTCACTGAATGAGCTGAAGCACCCAAGACTCTGCGGTGACAAACCTCCAACCTTCCAGGTGGAGGCCGAACCTCCCTCCGACCGGTTCCTCCTGAAGAAAGAGAGGGAATGAAAGGAGGGGAAAGGAGTCAGGACGGCGAGGGGAAGGGAGCTTTGGCCCCCCGAGGCTGGTTTGGAGAATTTAGTCTGTGGGGTTTGGGCTCCGGAGCCAGGGGCATGTCTTTTATCCTGACGCTTGGCCTGGTTCTTGTTCCACCTTCTTTGGCGGCGAAAGGGCTGCTTTTTCCGACCTGTCTTGTACATACAGCATACGTCTCTTAAAGAGCGTCCACTCTCTTGCAGTCCCGTGATGATATTTTTTGCATCACCGCCAAAGAGGACGGAACCCCTAAAAGAGGCGTCCAAGAGGGAAGTCTGTACATCCTGTGCCAAAACGGCTATCCGAAGCCAGGAGAGCCAGTGGAGACAGATTCCAGTGGCTGCTGCCCTAGCCACAGAGTCCACCGAGTCGTACATCGCTCGAAGCGCATGATGACATGAGGACTTCCCCATCCTGACCTTGTCCAGGAGCTTCTTCCTAAAGGTTTCATCCTGAACCTCGAGTAGATCCCTTTCCAGCTCCGAAAGAGTAGCTTTTTGGAAAGCAACCATGTGCGAGACATAGTTGAGAGATCAAATGCCACAGGAGGAAGAAGAATAAGTTTTTTGCCCTAACTGGTCTAACTGACGAGAGTGAGGAACTCAGGTGTTTCGGTTGGGCTGACCAGTCATGGGTGGCAGTAATGACCATGGAATCAGCCTTAGGATGGGAGTTAAGGTGCTGAATCCCTTCCGGGGGATAACAGGTCTGGTCTGCCTTCCTGGAGACCGCTGGTATGGAGGACGGTTGCTGCCATATAGTGGTGACCAAGTTCTCATGGGGTCCCATCCATGGGGGTATGGGGATGGGATCCGAAGTAGTAAGTTCCAGGTGCTCCGCTAGTCTTTTGCGTTGCGGATCAACCTCTTTTGTGGGCCAGCCTCCGGCTGCCTGTATGGAGTGCAAGAGGTCTCCAAAAGAAAGGTCCTCTGGAAGGGACTTAGGAGACTGCTTAGGGGGAACCTCAACCGGAGATCTAGGATCTGCGGGATCGGTGTCAGACTCCGTGTCAGAGGGTTCTGAGCCACTAGGAATGGAAGGGTCCATACCCGTGGTACCCGTAGTAAGAGAACCCTATGTTCCGCCCGCAGGAGGTGGTGGAGGGGGGCCCTGGGTTGGGGGGTTCCCCTACTGACTGCCTGAGCTCCAACAGTAACTGGGTTCTGGCCTCCTGCCACCAGTAGGGTGCTTTTTCTGGTGCCGGTGGTGGCGGAGGAGGAGGAGGCTGGTAAGACGGATAACCTGGGTACTGAGGCCAAGAAGGGTATTGATAACCCATCTGCAGATAGTAGGAATACCCAGGGAATCCCAGCGTCGGGTGTCCCAGCATTGGAGGCACATAGCCCGGCGTCGGAAATTGTGGAGTCGACGGTGGGCCGCCTGGAGGTGGTACAATGGGATCTGAGCCCGGAAACCCACCCGGAGGATCTGTTCCTACCAGGGGCAGTGCCATGGCACCTCGGGGAGGTGCAGGATCTGGAAGGGCCCCCGAAGGTCTCGAGGGAGGAGGCTCCATGAAGAGATAACCAGCCAGCCAGAAATCCGGAGACAGTGGAAGGCCTGGCGAGGGGGGTAGGTCCAGAAGGAGCCCTGACAGCAGGTCCGAATGAGATTTCGCTGGTAGGAAAATCAATGGATCAGGTGGCGAGTCCCTGGGATGTAACACCCTATAGGACGAAGGGTCACTCTGCCCCTCACTCTGTCCGACGCCAGGAGCCAAACTGGAGCCTGACAGGAGAGTGGTAGGATCCAGTTGGGCAACGGAGGAGTCGTTGTCCGACTGATCAGACCGAGCCAGGCTGGTGGCAGTCCGGAGACCGCTGCTAGACTTATCGGCAGAGGCCATGCGCCCTTAGACGGAGTCAAGGGGTGTCTTATCGGCAGGGTAGATAGACTGTACAGAGACCTCTAAAGAGGTGGCTGCCCGCCCACCTCGGCAGGAGGGGGAGAAGGTGCCCGGCCTAAAGAAGCAGATGGGACACCAGCAGAAGTACTCACAGTTTCGGACGGACTCCGTTTCCGGCACTTTTCTTTACTTTTCTTCTTTTTCCGGCCCAGCGACGATGACCTATCCTGCAGTTCCTGGAGATCCTTTTCCATCTACACCAGTCGTCGGATCAGGAGATGGGCCTCGGGGGTCCGCTTACACCTGGTTCGGGTCGCCTGGTTGAAGGCCTGGCAGATGGAGCACTCCTGGGAGTTGTGCTTAGAACCGAGGCAGAGGAGGCAGCGGGAATGGTCGTCCCCATGCTGGATTTGAGTGCCGCACTTCGAGCACTTCTTCTTCTGTCTTGAAGACATCAAATAGAGAGAAAAAATTTAGTTGAAAACTAGTTATGAGGCAAAGAAAACTTCAACAAAATGGCGGATGTCTGATCGCTGTTCTATCGTGTGCTGAATGTTACTGAGGCGACGGCGGGAAAGAACTGGAGAGCAGGCGCGGGACCGCCTCATTTATAGCCGGGCTGACGTCACAATGCCCAACGTTGGGGGCGGTCCCCGCTGATGATTGCTATCTACAAGTCTGCCGTTTGGACCTGACGCCAGGGGGCGCAGTCCTATATGTGAAGACCTACTACAGGAACCCTCTCGAAGTAAGATCTACTGTTACAGGTGAGTAACCTGTTTTTCTACGATCGTGGATATGTTGTTCATCCACACTCTTTGGCAGACTCCTAGCAGTTCTCCGGGAGGAGGGAGGCAAGGCACACACCCCCTATTTAGGAAACAGAGATTGGAGAACTGAGGCCCCAAAACCAGCATCCAGGTGTGACTCAAGGTCGATGTGGTAGTGTGTGATGAAGGTGTTTGCTGACTTCCAGGTAGCAGCCTGACAGATTTCCTGGATAGGGATGTCCCTGGAAGCAGCCACTGATGCAGCGGTATGGCGGGTAGAATGAGCTCTTATCCCTTTGGGAGGCTCCTGGCCCACCAACTCATAGCACAGACTGATGCAAGATGTGATCCACCTTGCAATAGTCTGTTTTGCTGCAGGTCTGCCAGAAGCGGCTTCAGCGTAGGTGACAAACAGCTGGTGAACCTCTTCCTGAATTTCCGCTGTCCTCTCCTTGTAATAGGAGAAAGCACGTCTCAGGTCCAAAGTATGGAGCCTGTAGTCGGCCTCCGAGGTGTAGCTGGGGTAGTAAACAGGCAGAGTTAACACCTGGTTAAGGTGAAACTCTGACACCACCTTCGGAAGGAATTTCGGGTAGGGGCATAGGACAATAGTGACACCACTGACTACCCTTTTTAACAAATCATGGGAGGATGGGGTGGTACCCGAGGACTGGAGGAGGGCAGATGTGATTCCCCTTCACAAAAGTGGGAGTAAGGCAGAAGCAGGAAACTATAGACCTGTTAGTTTAACCTCAGTGATAGGGAAAATGATGGAATCACTTCTAAAGGAAAGAATTGTCGAGTATCTAGAGGCCAGAGGGCACAGGACCCTAGGCAGCATGGATTACAGAGGGAAGGTCATGCCAGACGAATCTGATAGATTTCTTTGACTGGGTGACCAAAGTAGTAGATCAGGGAGGGCTGTGGACATGGCCTACCTAGACTTTAGCAAGGCATTTGACACAGTCCCACACAAAAGATTAATATGCAAGTTAGCCAGCCTGGGAGTGGGTCCCAAGATGACAGCCTGGGTAAAATTGGCTGGAGAATAGGACACAGAGAGTAATAGTAAATGGAGTCCACTCAGAAGAAAGGAGGGTTACTAGTGGGGCACATGAGGTTCAGTATTAGGACTCGGTCCTCTTCAATGTCTTTATAGCTACATTGCAGAAGGACTGGAAGGAAAAGTATGTCTCTTTGCAGATGACACTAAGATCTGCAACAGAGTTGATGCACAGGGTGGGGTGGAAAGGATGAGAAAGGACTTGGCAAGGTTAGAGGAATGGTCAAATGTATGGCAGCTTAGATTCAATGCTAGAAGTGCAGGTAATGCACCTGGGAAACAAAAACCCAGGGAAGAGTACACAATGGGGGTGAGATACTAACAACAACAAAAATGGAAAGGGACCAGGGGTAGTCATATCAGATGACCTAAAGACGGGCAAGCAATGTGAGAGGGCAGCAAGGAGGGTGGGGGGATACTGGGATGCATAGGGAGAGGCATCACCAGTAGAAAACAGGAAGTTATTATCCCTCTGTACAGACAGCTGGTGAGACCCCATCTGGAGTAGTGTGCAGTTCTGGAGACCCAATCTCCGCAAAGACATAGACAGGATGGAAGCTGTCCAGAGGAGGGCAACTAAAATGGTGCAGGGTCTGCACCGGAAGACATATGAAGAGAGACTTAAGGAGCTTAATATGTATAGCCTCGAGGAAAGAAGGGAGAGGGGGGACATGATAGAAACGTTCAAGTACCTCAAGGGAATCAACAAAGTCCAAGAGGGTAGCATCTTTCAAAAAAAGAGGTGTGCAAGAACAAGAGGGCACAATTTGAAAATAGAGGGGGGGCGGCTCAGAGGTAATTTAAGGAAGTATTTTTTTACAGAGAGGGTTGTGGATGCATGGAACGGCCTTCCGAAGGAGGTTGTGGAGTCAAAATCAGTGGTGGAATTCAAGCATGCATGGGATAGTCATAAGGCAGTTCTGGGGGATGGGGGTAGGAAGAAGTAGGCTGCTGGTTAACTAGGATCTGCAGCTTATCCAGTAGGTAGGGAAATGGGCAGACTGGGTGGGCCAAGCGGTCCTTATCTGCCGTCAAATTCTATGTTTCTATGTTTAACCTTGTCCCTGTGGAAGACCAGATAAGGGGAGTCCACTGAAAGCGCCTGGAGCTCCCCTGTCCTTCTGGCAGACGTGATAGCCACCACGAAGGCCATCTTCCATGACAACTGTGACAAAGCACACTTGTACATTGGTTTGAATGGCTTGCCCATGAGCTTTGCCAGAACCAGCAGAAGATCCCACAGAGGTGGAGGTTCACGCACCAGAGGGGATATGTGATCCAGGCCTTTGAAAAAGTGCCCGACCACTGTCTCCTGTGTGAACATCGGCTGACTGGCCCCGCCCGGTAAGCAGAGATGGCTGCCAGGTGCACCCTAAGGATCGATGACCGTAGACACCCTTTGGAGAGAGACCAAAGGTAGTCAAGAATGTTAGCCACTGGACAGGACAAAGGGTCCAGGCCCTTGCCCTGACACCAAATGGAAAACCTTTTCCACTTGAAGGCGTAACATTTCCTGGTCGATTCCTTTCTGGATGCCTCCACCATGGTGAAGACATCCTCAGAAAGACTCAAAGCCTGGAACTCTAGCCGCTCAAGTACCAGGCTGTGAGGTGCAGGGATTGAAAGTCTGGATGGAATACCTTCCCCTGAATGAGAGATATCAGGTCCGGGCATGCTGCAAGCCATTCCAGGGGCCTGCAGCTGAGGCTGAGGAGATCTGGATACCAGAACTGGCGTGGCCAGTCTGGGGCTACCAGGATCACCTTCACCTTGTCCCTTCTCACCTTGAGGAGCACCTTGTGGATCAAGGGAAATGGAGGGAAGGTGTAGAGGAGGCCTGGAGTCCACGGCCTCGAGAAGGCATCCCCCTGCAGCGAGCCCTGTTGAGGGGGACGGGTGTGGAACAGCCTCAGCTTGGTGTTGTCCCTGGAGGAAAACAGGTCCACCACTGGTTTGCCCCAGTGGGAGAACAGGCTGTAAGATATCTCTGGATGGAGAGACCACTAGTGGGATGTCTCGCCTAAGAGGCTGAGAGCATCCGCCAGATGGTCTGAAGCTCCATCCACATGGGTGGCTAGAAGATCAGCCTCCAGACGACTCACGAGGGTCCAGATGCGGAGCACCTCCCTGCACCGCAGACGGGAGTGCATGCCGCCCTGTTTGTTGAGGTAGTACATGGTCGTGGTATTGTCCATCTGGACTTGAACCACTTGACCCTGGAGCTGAGGAGCAAAAGCTGACAGTACCAGTCTGACTGCTCTGACCTCCAACAGGTTTATATGGTATCGGGACTCCTCAGTGGTCCAGAGCCCATGGAGTCCAGAGAGGCATCGGTCGTAAGGACGACCGTCAGCTCAGGGCAGACAAATGGGATCCCTTCCTGCAGCCGGTCTGGGGCGGTCCATCGGCAGTGAGCATCCCACATCTTCTGGGTTACAGTCATCAGTTGGTCGAAATGACCGTGGTGCCGAGTCCACTGGGCGGCCAGCTCCCACTGGAGAGGGCGAATGTGCAACCGGGTCCAATGGACCACTGAGGTGCATGCTGCCATGTAACCCAGAAGGCGCAGAAAGTCCCAGGCAGGGCGTAATTGCCCAACCAGAAATGATTGGGCAAAGGAGGAGAGAACCTCTGCCCTGTCCGCCGGGAGCTGAGCTCTGGCTTGACAAGAGTCGAGCTCTGCCCTGATGAAGCCCATCACCTGAGAAGACACGAGTTCCGACTCGGCCTCATTGATCAGGAGGCTGATTTGGAAGCAAATCTGGAGGGCCAGGTCCCTGGACCTCTCCACCTCCTGTTGGGTGGAACCTGCTAGGAGCCAATTGTCGAGGTAAGGATGAATCCTGACCCCCTGATGCCTGAGATGGGCTGTCACCACTGCGATGCATTTGGTGAAGACCCATGGGGCTGATGACAGGCCGAATGGCATGACTCGGAACTCGTACAGGGTCCCTTCAACCCTGAAGCGGAGGAACTGCTGATGGGATGGATGGATTGGGATGTGAAAGAACGCGTCCTGCAGATCCACTAAACAGAACCACATTTCACTCCAAGGATGGTATGATCTGGGACAGAGTGATCATCCAAAAGGTGCATGACCTTAGATACTGATTCAGGTCATGCAGATCTAGAATGGGGCGCCAGCCCCCCGTCCGCTTGGGCACCAGGAAGTACGTGGACACAAAGCCTGGGTCTGCTGGAGGATCTGGAACTGGAGCTACAGCCTCCTTGCGGAGGAGCGGAGCATTGTCGTCTCGAAGAGCTGACTGATTCTAAGTGGAAACTCTTTCCTCCCGAGGGGCATGGGCTCGGCTTGGAGGGTACTACTTGAATTCCAGAGGCAGTCTCCGACCGACCACTTCTAAAATCCACCTGTCCAAAGTGACAGCGGACCAGGTGGAAAGGAAGTGGCAGAGCTGGGCCCCCCATTGGGAGGACCCAGAGCTGGCATGACGGGAGAGGGGCTGGCAGCCCCCGTCCTGTCACTGAGCAGGATTGGAGGAGAAGGATCCAGGACTGGAACCTCTGCCTCCTTTATGGGCTTGGGAGGGCCTGGGCTTGGGCTGAGGGTGCCAAGCTTGAGTCTGCTGTTGTTGTTGATGCTGTTGTCCTCCTTGAAAGGAGGACTGCTGACTCACAGTGGAAGAATGCCAAAAAGGCTTCTTCTTTTTCTTCTGCTGGTTCTGGCCCGAAGAACCCTTGGCAGAAGTAGTGTCAAAGGTGGCATTGGACTGCTCAATGCGCTGAAGCTGACCAGCCACTCCCAGGCCGAACAGGTCGGTCCCTAGAAAAGGCACGTCAGCTAGTTTGTGCTGAGTATCCGCCGGGAAGGAGGACAGCCTCAGCCAAGCCCTGCAATAAGAGGCAACTGTGGCTGCCATCGAACGGGCACAGGAATCCCCAATATCCAGGGCCGTCTGAAGCTGCTGTTTGGCAACAGCACAGCCCTGATCCTGGACCTGCTTGACTATGGTCTGCATGTCCGTGGGTTGATGTGGGAGGACTTCATCCAAAGACCCAAGAAGGGTGTGGGAGAAGTGTGCCATGATGACGGCCGAACTTGCCTGACGAAGGCCCAAGGAAGAAGCCACATAGACCTTCCTGGCTGAATCGTCCAGAAGCTTGGACTCTTTCTTGGGAGGTCGTCAGTATCGGCAGAACTGCCAGTATGCCTGAACATAGAGGCGGTCACCAGGCTCTCGGCCGAAGGGTGCTCTGTGAACCCCGCAAGGGACCCTATGGGCACCGCGTACTTGCGGGCCATGCGGGTACACAGTGCTGGATAAGAGGCAGAGCACTGCCAGAGCTCTAAGGCCAGGCCAACAATGGCCTCAGCCACAGGAAAGGCCTCCGTTGGGGTATCCCCCTCTTGAGGATGTCCGAGAGAGGGTACTCCACCTTTTTCTGGATTGCTCTAGGGGCATCCCTGTGGACTCAGAGATGAGGTGAAGAATGCCCTGAAAAGATGAAGGACCTTCCTCCGTCTCTAACGCACTGGCCGATTCATCATCCCTGGGATGAGAATGCAGGCTGGTCACATCTGAATCAGAGGAATCCAGATACAATGGTCGACTGCCCAGGTCACCCTCGACCCGCCGAGTAATAGTGACTGAAAGACGCCAGGGAAGCCCAGTGTCCTGCCTGTCTTCTTTAGAAGGAGCCCCTCCCACAGGTTGCTTGGACGGTGGTTCCACCACAATTGGTGGAGAGACTGGTTTTGGCCAAACTGGAGCTTTCACCGACTCCGCGGGCAGGGGAACTGACTTGATCTGCTCCGAAGGAGTCAACTTCGGCCTAGGAGGTGAAACCAGGTAATAACTGGGGTAGAAGCTGGGGTCGGCTTGTACTCGGTCAAAATCAGCTGCTGCCACATAAGGTCCTCATAGCGCCGACAGAGTTTCCAACGGAGCCTCTCCTCATCCGAGGAGGACGAGGATGACCGATGGCATCACTTCTTTTTAGAGTGTTTATGGCTCTTCCTCAGCCTATCAGTTGAGGGGGTCCGAGACCTCGATCGAGATCGGATATGCCGACTCTGTCGCTTGGGCGGCGCCAGCGGGACCGGAGATTTCCCTGGGTCAGGGAATACTTCCTCAATGGGAGCTCCAGCAGGCTGGGTTCTCCTCATCAGGAAAAGTCAGAATTGGAGTTTGATCGAGAGAATAGTCAACAAGAGTTGGCGATATAGGATCGATTGGGTCGATGACAATTTCTACATCGTCGATCGACTGTTCAGTTGACTGACCAGACGGCAAAGCCGAGAAGCCAGCGGCTGAAGAAGCACTCTCAACCGAAGTGGAGACTGCATGTTCCTGGGACCGAGATCTCTCCCACTCCCAAGAGCGTCTTCATTGGGATGAAGACGATCCCGGATCCTTCTCCTGCTTATGGGATCGAGAGAAGTGCGTAGCCGCAGGACCCTCTCCCTTGGTCAGGAGACAGGCACAACTCTCGGAAGGAACCCGAGAAGGTGGAGCCCAGGTTGAGTGGAACGAAGAAACTCCGAGTAGTTTCTGCAGCCCGAGCCACTTCCTCTTCGAATGCTTGCATGCGTTCCAACTGCTCGGTGGATCCTGCAGCCGCTGAAACCGCCCACTGAGCCTCCTTGGATTTCACCGGAGGGTTACATTTCTCCGGCCTCCCCAACTTCAGGCGTGCGAGACGGTCGTCGAGGACGTTAGGATGGAAAACGAGACACAAATCGCATATCAAGGTGTCATGGTTGACACCGAGACAATACACGCACATGGTGTGTGGATTGGTGCGCGACATCTTCTGGATGCACGGGCACCGAGCAAATCCGGGGGAAGACTTGTCTTCCATAATCGAAGGTAAATAGTCACAATTGCTAATGCGAACTAGACGGATTTTCAGAATAACCAAAGGTTTTTGAGCCAGGGCCTACAAAATGTGTGAGCACGAGGGAGGCAACCTGCATCTTCCCGCGGAAAGAAAGATCTGGCATCATGGGGTGAAGCCGGGGGTTATACCACCTGGGTGGGTGGAAGGAGCCAGCTTGAAGACTTCCAGCATTATTTAAAGTGGAAGGGGACATGCCAAAGAGTGTGGATGAACAATATATCCACGATCCTAGAAATAAAATGTATCCATATAGTAGCTATGTCACAATCACTCCGGAACTCATTTAGAATGTTTGGCCTCAGTAGCAGTACTACCCATATTCAAATGTGAATAACTTTAAAACGAAAAAATATAGCATGGCACTGTGAGCATGAAAGTTGTTCAGCACAAAATTATCTACAAAATGAGTGGTATTTCATTTATAGATACCTTATAGATTTTTCTGTAATTAGCAAAAAAGAGCAGACAAGCAATTTTTTGTTCACTTTTGTTCACTTTTTTGACAAACATATGCAAAAAAAGATAAGCAATCGAAAGCAAATGTCCCTGAACTGACAGATAGCATCCCTACTGCATAAACAAAATATACAATGGCGAGCTGTCAGATAAATGAGTTATCTACACTTGTGCTGTTTGACCTCAGACACCTCACTCATGGCATATGCCACTCGTCAGTTTACCCGAAGTCAAACAGCACTTGTGCAGGTAAATCATTTATCTGACAGCTCTCCATTGTATATGCCTTATTTATCTCGTCATTTTGTACCCCACCCCTGTAGAATATAAACTGAATATGCAATGGTCTGGCTCAAAAGCTGCTGTTTATCATCACTCGTGAGTGGGCAGGACTTTCATAACTGTCATGGATCTGCCATTCGTGACTTATGGTCTTGCTCCCTCACATTTGATATGCAGGAAAGAAAAAATTACTCACCTTAGTAATGTTGTTTCTTCTAATGGAGTCTTGCTATATTATGACTGATGCAGTTTGTCCAACCATTAGAACTGCTCCGGAGGTGAAAGAGTTAACTTCCATGCAGTGCATGGAACTTAGAGCGTGAGCTCGGTTAGAGAAGCTCTGTCAGGGTAATTTCAAACTGAAACCGTCAGATCTTTATGAGCAAAACTCACTAAGGCTCTGTGTGGAAGCTGTAACCTACACTAGCCAACTGGCTACTAAAATATTCACACATTTTCCTGGTCCCAACACCAAGACTCAAGTCAGGGGACCAGAAACAATAAGATTAAATAAATAAAACACAACACCCAAACATAAAAGGGGCATCAATAAGTGCCAACAGTGGACTGCCCACCCCATACCCAAAGTAGAAGTTCTGAGAGGGCAGGCTGGGGAGGTCATAATATAGCAAGACTCCATTAGAAGAAACAACATTACTAAGGTGAGTCATTTTTCTTCAAACAACATGAAGTCTTGCTATATTATGACTGATCTGACCATACAGCAGTACTCCATGGAGGAGGGACAGAACCTACTTAGGAATAGGCTCTGGAAGCACGGTTGTGTTAAACCGAGCATCCCTCCTGGCCTGGATATCCAGGGAGTAATGCTTGGGAAAGTGTGTACTGTTTTCCAAGTAGCTGCTTGACATATCTCCAAGATAGGGATGTCTCTGGCAGCAGCTAGAGATGCAGCTGTACCTCTGGTAGAGTGAGCCCTCAGGCCTGAGGGGAACCTTACCCAGTTTTGATAGCAAAATTGATACAAGAGACAATCCACCTGGCAATGGATCTC
The DNA here is from genome assembly GCA_016271365.2 of Neoceratodus forsteri. Lineage (NCBI taxonomy): Eukaryota > Metazoa > Chordata > Ceratodontiformes > Ceratodontidae > Neoceratodus > Neoceratodus forsteri. Next base: position 681,566,608 of record CM028138.1, read on the forward strand.
TTAGTGGCAGGTCTCCTTTCCCAACCCAACCATAAGTGAGAAATAGTTGGAGGAGTCAAACCTGTGACCCTTGGTACGCTCTATGTAGTAACTTAGGGCTCTCTTAACATCTAAGCTGTGCAGCCTCCTCTCACCAGAGGAGGAATGGTCAGTGAAGAACACTGGAAGTGAAATAGATTGGCTAAGGTGGAACCAAACCACCTTAGGCAAAACTTCCTGTTAGTCCTGAGGACTACCTTATCCCTGTGAAAGGAAATAAAGTCAGTCTCCACTGATAAAGCCTGTAAATCACTTATGCGCCTGGCAGAAGTGATGGCTACTAGAAATACAGTTTTTCAAGTCAACACTTAAGCTCTGCCAAGACAGAGGCTCAAAGGGAAGGTGCATCAGCTGAGCAATGCAAACATTAAGATCCCAAGCAGGGGCAGGGTCCCTGAATGGAGGATTGGTATGAAGCAATCCCTTAAAAAACTTGGAAAATACAGGGTGAGCAGAAAGAAAAGAGGGCTTCCCTGCTGAAATGAAAGCAGAGACAGCTGCCAAATGCACTTTCAGGGTAGCTGGTCTCAGTCCCAAAGAATTAAGATGGACCATATAGTCCAAAACAGTGGGTAAATCAGCAGATTCAGGGAAATATGCTTCCCAGAACACCATATGGAAAACCTTTTCCACTTGGAGTTATAGGTAGCCTGGTGGAAGGCTTCCTAGAAGCTTTCAAGATTTCGAGAACACCCTGAGAAAGTTGTAGATCAGCAAATCTAACTCCTCAAGAGCCAGGCCTTGAGGTTGAGGGATTTGAGATTTGGATACAGACTCTCCTGAGCACAGGTTAACAGATTGTGGTTCCTGGGGAGACACAGGGGAAGATGGACTGCTAAGGACAGAAGGAGTGGGTACCAGGGCTGCCTGGCCCAGTCTGGAGCAATCAGGATCATCTTGCAGGGCTGAGACCTGATTTTGACTAGCACCTTGAACAGGAGAGGGAAGGGGGAAGGCATAGACACTTCCTTCCCAATCGAGAAGAAAGGCATCCAGGGGACTGAGCCCAACACTGGGGCCTGCAGCAAAAAGTGGAAGTTGATGATTGTCTGGGGCTGCAAAAGATCTATCTGAGGAGTGCCCCATCTGGCAAAAACTATCCCCAGTACTAGGGGATCCAGTGACCATCGTGATGGCCCTGGGAAATCCTGCTGAGAGCATCTGCCAGGACATTGTCCTGCCTGGGAGGTGAACTGCTATGAGGGAAGTGTTCAGGGAATAAGCCAGAGACCACAACTTCATCGTCTTGGTGCACAAGGCCGAAGACCGAGTGCCCCCTTGTTGGTTGATGTACAACATTGTAGTGGTGTTGTCTGTTCTGACCTGTACCACCTTGTTCTGAACAGATGCAGAAAAAAACTGAAGTGCTAGAAAAACAGCTCTGAGTTCCAACAGATTGATGTGGAGCAGAGATTCCTGAGGGGACCACAACCCCTAGGTGGAGAGGTCGCCCATGTGAGCTCCCCATCCCAAGAGGGACGCATCTGTAGTAAGGGTCAAGGAATGGGACAGAGGGATGAAAGGCACCCTTGTCTCAGATTGCTCTGATCCTGCCACCACTGAAGGGCCTGGATCAGGGTTCAAGTCACTGGGATTAACTTGGATAGGGGATCTCTCTTTGAGACCAGAAGGCTCTCAAATGGAACTGAATGTCCCTCATCTGAAATCTTGCTCCTTGCACTACAGCTGTGGAAGCAGCCATGTGTCCTAGGAGCTGCAGGAAATGCCTTGCTGGTCGAGAGACCTGCAGAGTGAAGGACGAGGCCAGGGCCACCAAGGTCCTTACCCTTTCTAGGGGAAGGAAGGCTCTGGCCTGCTTTGTGTCCAGTTCTGCGCCAATAAAGGTGAGTACCTGGACAGGTTCCAGAACTGACTTTGGAAGATTGAGAAGAAAGCCCAGAGAGGTAAGCAGCTGCTGGGTAACTAGCAGGTGTGATTTGACCTGGTCTGGAGACTGACCCACAATGAGCCAGTCGTCCAGGTAGGGAAAGATGGCAATCTTTTGCCTTCTTAGATGAGCAGCTGCTACTGCCAGACATTTTGTGAATACCCTTGGGGCAGAGGTAAGGCCGAAGGGCATTGTTCTGAACTGATAATGGCCTGAGGGCAGTTTGAATCTGAGGTACTTTCGATGGGAGCTTCTGATAAGAACATGGAAGTAGGCATCCTTGAGGTTCAGGGAAGCTAGCCAGTCCCCTTGCCTTAGGGAGGGTAAAATCATTCCCCGAGTCACTATTTTGAATTTTGGTTTTAAAAGGTGCTTGTTCAGATATCTTAGGTTCAGGATGGGCCACCACTCTCCTGTCTTTTTTGGGGTAAGGAAGTACCTGGAGTACAGACCCTTGCCCTGGTGTAGGGGAGAAACCCTTTCTACAGCTCTGAGAGCCAGGAGGGTTGAGACTTCTGTTTCCAAAGCAAGAGTCTCTAAAGGGTTTGCAGGTGGAAAGGATCTGGTTCTCATCTTTGAAAATTTTTTAAAGCTGAGAACCAGACCCTGGCTCACTACTTCCAGGACCCACCTGTCTGATGTTAAAGACTCCCAGTCCTGGACAAAGTAAGACAGCCTGCCCCCTACAGGTAATGGAGATCCGACCCTGGGCATCCCATCAGGGTGCCTGTGTGGCAGGGGCTTTAGGCTGAGGGGTGGGAGCAGGCCTACTCGTACCCAGTCTGCCTCTCCCTCTGAAGAACCCCCTCTGAACATAGGCTGAAGAGGAGGCCTGGGTCTGGTTAAAAGGCCTGTGAAAAGGCCTGCCCCTACCCCTGGGGGGCTGCCTCTGAGGAGTGGCTTGCCGTTCCTCGGCTTATGCACTCCTATAAGTGGTTCTATATTCATCCATTTTCTTCATATATGTAACCCCTAGATGGCGCTATCCCAGGGGCTACTACCCCTGCCTGATTTGCCACTAACAGGTTGAGGGGCCTGGATCCAATGGCGGGTGCCTCCACCCAGAGGTCAGGTTTGCAATAGTTAAACTAACTTGGTCACAGCCCTCTGGGACACTGCAACCCCTTCTTCCCACTAGTGGCCCACACAATATATCAGAATTACCTTCACAGTATACACTTACCCCCAGGTCTGGTTCCGCACTGGGACCTCCTGTGAAATGAGATACAGTGCAACAATCACAGTACAGTACTTTAACATAGACAAATACCTCAGGCAGTATAACTTTGCTGAAACAAGCAGCTCTGATTTATTTAGGGGATATAACAAGGACAGGGGAAATCAGGTTAATTAGCTTATCACTCTAATAATCTACCTATGACTCTGTGCACAGGCCTATCCCTATCAGTTACTGTCCCTGGGTACCCAAGCCCTAGTGGCTAGTCCAAACCGTGGCAGCTGGTAGGGCCCTTTCACACAGAGAAAGGAGAATTAAACAGTCAGCAGTACAGTAATTCCATTTGGATTTAATGTGGCAATTCAACAGGAGCGACCCTGAATTAGTACTCACGACCTCCAAATAAGATAGGGTCCTTCAATGTCAGCAGGGCTCACTTGAGGTACACAAACCTCTTCACACATCCATATAAAGAAAGCACTATACCAGGCAGGCTGCATCTGTATCCCGATCGCAATTACTGCACAATACCGGGAGAACACACAGCAGATTCAGTTCCTGACAGACCGAGTGCAATTTTCAGCAATTCCTCCAGTCTTCTACAGGGTGAGCCTGGTTTCTACTCTTCAGAGATCCTTTGATTCTTTTCACAGGACGAATTCAGTCCTAACAAGCTGTTACACAAGCTGCAGACCGGAACTCTGGGCTACACACGTTTTGACTAAAAACTGCACACTGAAAAGCACAGGGCTCCTTCCTTCTTCACTGCCAAAGCTCAACTGAAACTCCAACCGACAAAACTGGCACTTCCTTTGAGTTCCTCCCAGTTCTTGACTGGATTGGCTGTCACTCACAATAGACTGCTGCTGTTGGTCCAAAAAGGCACTGAAGTCTAAACTACATCTCCCAGAGTCACTGCCCATACAATCCTCTTGTGGCTGGCTCAGATTATGAGTCCAAGTTCTGATTCGTCCAAGGCACCATTTTAGAGCTAGCTTACCCCACACTGATTGGTCCAGTTCAGCAGTTCAAAACTAGAATGGGAACTAGCAGACACAGTTCTGACTGCAAAGAAAGCAGGTTAGACAAACTGTAATTTCATTATTACTCTAAATAATTTCTGGCAAACAGTTACATCTTTCAGATAGGTTCCCTTTGCACTCCTAGTGACTGCAAAATGAAGTGAATTGGCAGCAGCTTGATGGTACTCAATCAAAGAAACACACAGTCCCCCATACAAACTAATTATGTCTGCAAGCAGACAGCTCTTAAAGAGACAGTACCAGAGGTTCTAAAACACTCACTGATAAATGGCTTAAATGCCAAACACCATTCAGGCTTGGAGCATTCAAGCAAGCTCCTGAAGTCTTTGGGAACCCCCATTTGCAGGGGGTTACACCCTTCCTGGTCTGGGAAAGCTTGACGTCTGGTCAAGCAAGTACCCCATAAGTTTCCAACTGCAACCATACAAATTTCGATTAGGCTCGCATAGTAATCATCAGTCAATATATCATTTTACCAAGAACACATTTCTGAAACATTGCAGTACGTCACTTTACACAGTATTACATACATTGTACCATAACTCAAGTTATTACCTCTTGTACATGAAACCTGAAGAGGGGCCCTTCCTATCAGTTACCTTGGGGCTGGATGGGGCAAGGGCACCAATACTTAGAGGGCAACACAAGTAACTTGGAGTTAGCACTGATGCTCAGTTTGGGCAATGAGCTCGGGACACATACACTCTTTATGGACAACATTGAGAGGCAAGTCCACAGGCCTCCCAAGTGAATCATAACTGAGGTGCACCACAGGCTTTACAGCTCGACCAGTCTTTCTAGGGGAACTGTTATAGTCTCTGCACTCTGAGCCTCATTTTCAGCATTGTCCTCACTTGTCAGGGGAGTCTCCATGGGGTAGAGAGCTAGAACTTGGGGCACTTTCAGCTCCAGGAGTTACAGTTTCTGAGTCCACAACATTTGGCTCACATGGAGAGCTTTCGGACACTGGCAGTGGACTGTCGGGCACTCAAAATACTCTTCTTGTTGGGTATCACCAGTCTGCCCCAATCTATCATTTTCTCCCTGAAAGCTCAAACAGTTCAACCATGCACAATGATTCCATTTCATCTGATCTGATGCTTTGCACTTCACTTTCTGGAGCACTGGCTCCAGGGATGAAGCTGGGGCTTAGACAGTCCAGAAGGCCCAGCTTTGTCTCCAGTATTGACTAGGGATTGCCCGAAACAATTGACTCAGTCTGTAAGAAGGATAGTATTCAAAGTCACTCTCACTTTCTTCTGATATGGACTGACAGTCATGCTCAACTGGGACTTGTGCAGGGAACACTTTAACTCTGCTTCTGTAGGTGCAGACTTCCTGATCTTTTCTTAGCAGCAGCTCTAGTCACTGGTCCAGAGGGAGCATCTTCTGGGGCTCAGACTCAATCAGGATTTGTCCAATGGGCAGTAAATGATTTCTATGCATTGTTTTACATCTTTTGAATTATTCTCAGGCCTTACTTTGTACACTGGCAGATCATCTAGTTTGCCCACTACAATGTAGAGGGAGATGGTGCCACCTGTCAGCAATCTTGTGCTTGCCATGCAGTCCCAGATTTCTTAGCAATACCCGATCTCCTCCTGAGTTCCTGTGCTTTCACCTTTTATCATACCTTTCTTTGTTGGCCAGATTTCTTTTGGCAGCCAAGTGGTTTGAGCCAGTTGCGCTAATGAGTTAGCTGGGCCTTTAACCTTTGCACATACTGTAAATAGTTGTCAGCTTGAACCCCATCAGGAGAGACCCCAAAACACACATCTACTGGTAGTCGAGCTTCTCTTCCAAACATCAGGCGTAGGGGAGAACCCAGTGGCATCACTTTTGTGCAGTTATAAGCATGTACCAGGGTGCTAATTTGTTGGCTCCATCTAGGCTTGTCCTTTGGGTGCAGGTGCCTAGTATATCTAGCAAAGTGCGGTTGAAACGCTCAGGCTGTGGGTCCCCTGGGGGTGGTAAGGAGTGGTTCTGGACTTTCGCACTCCCCACAGAGAAAGCATCTCTTTGATAAGACGACTCTCAAAGTCTCTCCCTTGATCAGAATGGATTCTTTGTGGAGCCCCATAGTGAACAAAAAAGTTTTCTACAAGTACTTTGGCTACACTGGATGCTTTCTGGTCTTTGGTGGGGAAAGCTTGGGCATATCTCGTGAAATGGTCAGTGACCACCAACACATTACTGATATTTCTTTGATCTGACTCCAAACTTAGAAAATCAATACAGACCAGCTCCATGGGTGCACTGGTGGTTATGTTAACAAGGGGGCAGCCCTCTGGGGCAAAGCTTTCTCCTGTAAGCAGCGACTACAAGTTCAAATGTGTTGCTCCACATCAGCCCCCATCTTAGGCCAATAGAATCTGGATCTCACCAAGTCAAGTGTTCTGTCTATACCAAGGTGCCCCATGTGGTTGTGCAAGGACCTCAGTACTGAGTCTCGAAGGCAGTGGGCAGCACTAGTTGTTGTTTGTCTACTTGTCCCCTCTGTCTACTGTTTCTCTGTATAACAGTTTATTGATCAGTTTCAACTTAGGACCTTCTTTTGTATAACAGTGCAGTTCTCAAATCAGTGGAGCGTAATTTGGACACATCTTTTCCTGCATAGAGGGCTTCTAAAGCTGCTTTGATCATGGGATCGGGATTGAGCCCGTACGAATACTGTCATTGTCCAGCTGAGGCAGTGCACCAATGTCTATTGCAGAAAAGTGGCAACAAGCAGCAGGTATGCAATTCTCAGAGGCTCCCAAGCAATCCACCATGCAGTCCACTGCATCCGTGGACATTGTTCCTCCCTGTCAAACTTCGGCAGAGTGCCCGAATGTCAGGTTCTGCCAATCGGACCCAATCATTCTGGGGAACAGGCCCCGGAGAGAGCATCAGCATCTATGTGGTTCAGACCTGCTCGGTATTCTGAGAGCATAGTCATATGTAGATAATGCAGAAAGCCACCTATGGCCAGTGGCATCCAACTTAGCTGAGGTCTGCACATAGGTCAAAGGATTATTGTCAGTTTTACTAGTATTTTAGCCCCATACAAGTACTCATGGAATTGGTCAACAATAGCCCACTTCAAAGCTAGGAACTCTAACTTATGTACAGGATAGTTCTTTTCGGATGGGGTCAGGCTTCTACTGGCAAAGGCCACTGGTCTCAGGCCATTCTCGTGCTCTTGGTACAACACAGCCCCAACCCTGCAAGCTAGCATCAGTGTCAGGACGAAGGTTTTGGATCGGGCATAGGCCAGCACTGGAGCATGGGTAAGTTGATATATGATCTCATGAAAAGCAGTCTCACAATCAGGGTCCAGCGGGCCCCAAATACTTCACTCGGATGAAAATACACTCTTTCAGTCTTGAGGACGCTGACTTTTGGTATTTTGTGGGTTGGGGATACCTTGAGTAAGGTTAAGTAAAGGCGGATCACCTTGAATAGTCCTTGATGAAGCGTCGATAATAACCACAGACCCCAGGAATCTTTGCAGTTCTTTTTAGATTTTGGCTGTGGCCAGGTGGTCAAGGCCTCAACTTTACTTGGGTCGGTCTCTATTCCCTCGGTGGATACTATGTGTCCCATATACTTTACTGATGTTTGAAAGAATTGACACTTATCAATGGACAGTTTAAGGCAAAGTCCTCCAGTCGGTCCAATACCTTAAATAATCTGCTCTCATATTCCTCCAGTGAGCTGCCAAACACAATAACATCATCTAGGTATACCAGGCACTCTAGTAAGTTCATGTCCCCACTGCACGCTCCATCAATCGTTGAAAAGTGGCTGGGGCACCTGAAATCCCTTGAGGCATCCTCCTTGAATTCATAGAAGCCAAGCGGACAGATAAAGGCCGTCTTCTCACGGTCCTCTGGGGCCATCGGATCTGGTAGTACCCACTGCGGAGATCCAGCACAGAGAACCACTTGCTCCCGCTTAGGCAGTCCAAGCATCCTGAATGCGGGCATTGTGTACTGATCAGGATAGTCCGCCGGTTTAAGGTGCGATAATCCACACACATCCTTACTGTTCCATTCTTTCCTCACTACCACAATGGGGAAGCATAAGGGCTTCTGGATTCTTGTATTACACCAGCAGCTAACATCTCTTGCAGATGCCGCCTCACATCATCTATGTCAGCAGGTGCCAGGCCGAGACCTCTCAACAAATGGTCTTTCGTCATGCAGCCGGATATTGTGCTCAGCTCCTGCACGCATCCTACATCCCATTCCTTTAAAGAAAACACCTGGTCTCTCTGGGCAAGCTTCTCACTGATCCTCACTTTCCATTCAGCTGGCAGGGAGTCGCCGAAATCAAACAAGTCAGGCGTTACTCTGTCATTCTTCCTTGAACTCTTGCTGCTGGGTAGCACTGCAGTGTCTGCACAATGCACATTAGCCAGGATGCAACCTCTGTTTACTTGAATGTCTCTTTCAGACACATTATGAACTTGGACCATTACCCTTCTGGCATAAGCATGGGCTCTAGCGGGCAAAATACTAGGCTTGACCAGCAGTCCCTCTGGCAATTTTCCATCGCCTGGTGCATCCAACATTAATATTTTATTCTTAACATCCTTCTGATACTGGACCTCTCCCTGTAAGGTACACTGGGCATTTGGCCAGGATCAGAGACCAGGATCCTTCTTCCATACAATTCGACCGGTTCCTCTGGTTCTGTTTTTCAATCTCTCTGTGCCTCATAGGCCTTCTTAATTAAAGCCGGAACTCTTAAAAGCTCTACTAGTCTTTGACCCCTGTTTTCATACACAACTGTGCCAGCCTTCCTAACATATGAGCATTTGTTCCAATCAACAAAGGGACACCATCATACAGTCCAGTGGGGGACACACTAAGGCTAGGGTCTCTACTTGAATCGTCCACTCCAGCCACGTAGGTGGGGAAAGACAGCCAAATTGGATATACCCGGAATGGGGGTAGGCCTTCTCACTTAACCCCATACATGCAGTCCTTCTAATGGTTGTAAGGGTCGTCTGACAAATGCTTCTGATACCAATCCTGGAACATAATTGTCACTTGGGAGCCACTGTCTAATACAGCTCTTGTAGACACTCCATTCACCTTTACAGTGGTCTCCATGGAGGGACCCACTATTCTGGACCAGTCTGAGAGGCGGTAGTGGGGGGCTGGGCTGACCTTGCCACAAAAGGACGTGAATTAGCATTTTGGTGCCCTCACTGGGATCATGTGCACCTCTTAACCACTGATTTCTTCTCCAGGCTCTCCTTGTAGCCTATATGCAACTTTGTCAGTCTTTTGGGACTGGCATTCTTCATGTGCTCCATTCTTCCCACACAATTATAGCAAAACATACTTTCTGGAGTTTGAGCTGGCTGAGGCGCCAGACCAGAGCCAGGGCGGGGGTATTACTAACTGGAAACCTGGGTGCCATCTCTGTCTGCGGCGTGATAAGCATTTGGAGACATCTCGTCAGTTTCTCCACTTCCATGGTCAAGGAATTGAGTTTGGAGCTGTTATCAGCAGGAGATACATGGGTGGGTACCCCAACCCCCATAGCAGATGCAGTCGGATATAGGTCAGGGCCCGTACTTGCAGGCGTGGCTTCATAAAGGGACTGTTTTGAATTCCGGATCTCTCTCAACAGTTCGCCCCATTGTGGCATATCTTTTTCCTTGTCAGAGCACTCATTGACTGTCAACCTCTGCCCTGAACTTCACTTGATGGGTCACCCTCAGTCACTCGGGTCGTAGCCACAGCTGTTGGTGCAGGTACCTCCGAGGTCGCCTTTTCTCAACTCCTCGAATTTCTCTCATTAACTCATCATAGGAGGTGGGGATTCCAGTCGATTTGCCAGGCGTAACTGAAGCAACAGCAGTTCTGAGAAGGGGCAGACTTAAGATTCTGTCCAATCTGGTTCGGTCCAGTTCAATCGCTGGCAAACTACCCTTTCTGAGGCATTCTTGCAACAATTTTCCAGCCGAGAGACATACACAGACAACAACTCCCTTGGTACTGTTGTGCATTTCTTACTCTCACCATAGGTCCTCATCAGAATCTGGGCTCCCATACACTTCTCAAGGCCTCAAGATAGGCCTGTGCAGTCGCTTCAGGGTTACTGGCCCGTTTAGCACGGATGGTAGCCAGGGCAGGACCTCGGAGGCTCTCACTAACCCTCTTGCCTGGCCTTCCCGAGCATTGCCATTCTAGCACTTGGGGCAACATAGTTCTATCCAGGTCTCCCAGTCACTCTCCCTTGGGGTGGGAGGTGCCAGAGAAGATCCTCAACCTTCGGTAAGAGTCGGACTAATGGCAGGTGCAGAAATAGGAGTCTGCATTGGTTCCAGCCACCATTACGGGCACTGGAGCAGGAGAGGGTGTTGGGGAGGAACACCCCAGGTGGCAAGAATAGTTTCTTCAAGTCCTCCACAGTTTTCCCTCTCCCAGCAACCATTCAGCAAATTTCTCCTCAAAAGTTTCAGATAGTGGTGGGGCTGATTCCCCCGGTCTTTACTGTCCTTAGTTATCACTCTCCAAGCAGTGAGGCTCCCTCTGGGTAATGGTCTGTGGCACTTTGGAGCTATCTATGGGATCCTTAAACTCTACTAGGGCCAGGAAAGTGTGGGTGAGCAGATTAGCATGCCGACCCACCACAGGGTTTGTAAACCTTCCACCTTGGAAAGTACTCCCTGCACAGTGTTGTATGATACCCAGGGGATGTCCAGGATAAGCATAGCATTTGGGGGTCGATCTCCTCCCAGTACACCACTCCACCAGCCGGTGCACAGCCACTTCTGTCGGGTACCCATTTTTTTCTTAACAGTGGTTCAAAATATGGCCACCAGAGGACACACAATCCCAGCGGTGAGCCTCCAAGATGTAACCCTAGATGGCGCTATCCCAGGGGCTACTACCCTGCCTGATTTGCCACTAACAGGTTGAGGGGCCTGGATCCAATGGCGGTGCCTCCACCCAGAGGTCAGGGTTTGCAATAGTTAAACTAACTGGTCACAGCCCTCTGGGACACTGCAACCCCTTTCTTCCCACTAGTGGCCCACACAATATCAAATTACCTTCACAGTATACACTTACCCCCAGGTCTGGTTCCGGCACTGGGACCTCCTGTGAAATGAGATACAGTGCAACAATCACAGTACAGTACTTTAACATAGACAAATACCTCAGGCAGTATAACTTTGCTGAAACAAGCAGCTCTGATTTATTTAGGGGATATAACAAGGACAGGGAAATCAGGTTAATTAGCTTATCACTCTAATAATCTACCTATGACTCTGTGCACAGGCCTATCCCTATCAGTTACTGTCCCTGGGTACCCAAGCCCTAGTGGCTAGTCCAAACCGTGGCAGCTGGTAGGGCCCTTTCACACAGAGAAAAGGAGAATTAAACAGTCAGCAGTACAGTAATTCCATTTGGATTTAATGTGGCAATTCAACAGGAGCGACCCTGAATTAGTACTCACGACCTCCAAATAGATAGGGTCCTTCAATGTCAGCAGGGCTCACTTGAGGTACAAAACCTCTTCACACATCCATATAAAAGAAAGCACTATACCAGGCAGGCTGCATCTGTATCCTGATCGCAATTACTGCACAATACCCGGGAGAACACACAGCAGATTCAGTTCCTGACAGACCGAGTGCAATTTTCAGCAATTCCTCCAGTCTTCTACAGGGTGAGCCTGGTTTCTACTCTTCAGAGATCCTTTGATTCTTTTCACAGGACAATTCAGTCCTAACAAGCTGTTACAAAGCTGCAGACCGAACTCTGGGCCTTAACACGTTTTTGACTAAAACTGCACACTGAAAAACACAGGGCTCCTTCCTTCTTCACTGCCAAAGCTCAACTGAAACTCCAACCGACAAAACCGGGCACTTCCTTTGAGTTCCTCCCAGTTCTTGACTGGATTGGCTGTCACTCACAATAGACTGCTGCTGTTGGTCCAAAAGGCACTGAAGTCTAAACTACATCTCCCAGAGTCACTGCCCATATAATCCTCTTGTGGCTGGCTCAGATTATGAGTCCAAGTTCTGATTCGTCCAAGGCACCATTTTAGAGCTAGCTTACCCCACACTGATTGGTCCAGTTCAGCAGTTCAAAACTAGAATGGGAACTAGCAGACACAGTTCTGACTGCAAAGAAAGCAGGTTAGACAAACTGTAATTTCATTATTACTCTAAATAATTTCTGGCAAACAGTTACATCTTTCAGATAGGTTCCCTTTGCACTCCTAGTGACTGCAAAATGAAGTGAATTGGCAGCAGCTTGAGTGGTACTCAATCAAAGAAACACAGATCCCCATACAAACTAATTATGTCTGCAAGCAGACAGCTCTTAAAGAGACAGTACCAGAGGTTCTAAAAACACTCACTGATAAATGGCTTAAATGCCAAACACCATTCAGGCTTGGAGCATTCAAGCAAGCTCCTGGAAGTCTTTTGGGAACCCCCATTTGCAGGGGGGTTACACATAATTCTCTGTCTGCTCCCCAAACAGAGAATTTCCCACTACAGGAAAATCCATAGCCTTAGACTGGGTATCCTGTGACAAAGTAGTATACCTGAGCCAGGCCAATCTACGAAAAGCCACAGATGTAGCCATGACTCCAGAGGATACATCATTAGAATCCACTGCAGCATGGAATTGCACCTTAGATGCCTCAATACCATCAACAGCCACCTGCTCCAGCTCCTTTGCAAGCTGGCCAGGGGCTTGTTTGGCTAAGGCCATGACAGTATCCCATCTAGATTTTTGGTATCTCGCAACATAAGCCATATAGTTTGCTTGTCTGAGTCCCAAAGACACTGCCATGTATTGTTTTTGGCCATGGCATCAATCTTCCTGAGTCCTTGTCAGGAAGATGTGAAGCCAGGGGAATATTAGCTTTATCACAGGCTGCAGCCTGAACTACCCCAACATGACTGCATTGCTGTGAAAGAAAATCTGTATCAGGACCTGACAAAGTGTACCTCCTGTCCATCTTTTTATCCACAGGAGGCACAGAATTAGGAGCTTTTAAAACTTTTATTGTTCATTTCCTAAAAGATTTATGTAAAGGGATAGACAATCTCCTGGACTCTGGGATATCCATCATCTCTACATAGTCAGGCTCCTCTTGCTCATCCAAAGCCTCCTCTAAAGGAAGCTGGAGGGTCTCAGCAACTTTTTTATAAAACAGAAAATGAGAAGGGGACTCAGCAAGCCTAGGGGGAGATTCACCTAAAGGTCTGTCTGGGGAGATGTCCGGTTCAATGGGCACATCCAGACTTTCAAAGTCACATTCACACTGATCATAATCATCCTCCCCCTCCTCTGGTTCATAAAACTCCTCTATGTCATATTCCTGAACCGGTGGAACCGACCGAACCGACCTTTTGCCAGATAGTGGCGGTTCGGAGGGAACCGGGGAAAGTGACTGGACAATCTGTATTGCCCTGGCTATCTCTGCAGCAGTTGGAGAAGGGATTTTGGACTCCACACCTGCTGACTTTCTAGTTCTCTTTGCTGGAACTGGCTCCTCAGAGTCAGCTTTACGTTTGCCTGAGGAAGTCTGGCCCTGGTCAGAGGGCACTCCCTCCAGTTCGGCTGGCACCGAACTGGGCTGGCCATCCGGGTCAGCGGACTTTTTGGCCTCTCATCCCCTGAGCCTGCCAACTCTCTTATCTAGGGTGGCTGCAGCGAAATTCTTGCAAATCTGGCAGTCTGCATTGAGGTGGTCAAACCCCAGACAATAAACACGTGGTGTGTAGGTCAGCCTTGGCAAAGGCTTCCCCACAGACACTACAGTGTTGAAACCCAGTGGGCCTGGTTTTTCTTTTGGGTTTCTCAGACATAATGCCAGCCTAACCAAAAACTTGCCCTTTTGATGGCAGTACCAGGCAAGACACCCTTATCGGTTCCCAACTGTGTCACGGGTTGTGGAAAAAACCGTAATGAAATCCGTTTTTTTTAGAACCAATAAGAACCGGGAACCGCACTCTAACAAGCCTTAAAAGGCTTCAGAATAAAGTTTAAATACAACTTGATCGGTTCAAACCGAACCGATAAACATTTACAAGTTCCACACAGAAAACCTATCTATTACTTACAATACCATAGACAGAGCTTGAACCGATCGGTTTGCGGTTAAAATAAAGAATATCGCGGTTGAATTTAACCGAGAAAAACACTTTAAACCGAGAAAATGAACTGAGCAGCAGGAGGAATCTCCGGAGCGGCTGTTCAGTGAGGCGGAGTAAAGAATCTGACGGTTTCGGTTTGAAATTACCCTGACAGAGCTTCTCTAACCGAGCTCGCGCTCTAAGTTCCATGCACTGCATGGAAGTTAACTCTTTCACCTCCGGAACAGTTCTAATGGTGGGACAAACTGCATCAGTCATAATATAGCAAGACTTCATGTTTGAATATGACTGATGCACTTTATACTGTCAAATGTAAATTTATAATGCTAAGAATGTACTCTGTCTATTTTTACATGGAAGTCGCATTTTATTCTGTAAGTTATGAATATATTATAAATTAAGTTACAGATTGTATACTGTTTGTTATTTCTGATTTTGTTTTTTTGTAATGGTCTATGACTGAACAATAAAAAGTCATTACTACTACCCTCACATTTGAAGATAAACTGCATATATTGAGTCAATCTACTGGAAATCCCAGTTATGTTTCTTCTCAAGTCCTTTGTATGCCAGGAACACGCGACTGCACTTAGCAGTTCTCTTACCTGAAGAACCTGAGAATGCATTCATAACCATGAGAGAGACAGTGCCTCTACCTGAAACATGCAGCTATGACTGGCCAAAGCTCACTTACTGTGCAACTCTGGAGCTATCTCCACCCTGACTGCGGGTTCTGACTGCTGTTTTTTCCTCTCTCCTACCTCCTAGGCGATCCTGTCTAATATGAAAGTGGAGTGCAAGTGTCACGGCGTCTCAGGCTCCTGTGAGGTTCGCACCTGCTGGAAGGTGATGCCTCCTTTTCGCAAGGTGGGGAATGTCCTGAAGGAGAAATTTGAGGGAGCCTCAGAGGTGCACCAGAAGAAGATTGGCTCCCGCAAGGTTCTAGTGCCGAAGAACCCGCACTTCAAGCCTTATACAGTGCAGGACCTCATCTACCTGTCCCCCAGCCCAGACTTCTGCGACATGGACCTCAAGAATGGGGTGCTGGGCACAGCAGGACGGCAGTGCAACAAGACATCACGCGCCATCGATGGCTGTGAGCTTATGTGCTGCGGCCGGGGGTTCCACACAGCCGAGACAGAAGTGGTGGAGAGGTGCAGCTGCAAGTTTCGCTGGTGCTGCTCTGTCAAATGCAAGCAGTGCCGCCACGTTGTACAGGTGCACACCTGCCGTTGAGTCCCTGCTTAGCACGCATCATAGTTTGGGGGAGGGAATCAGAACACTCTGTGCTCATTAGCAGACATTGTTTGCTCAGTGGCACTGTCTGGGGAGACAGGAGGAATCCCCTATGTGACAGACACCTCACTACACCTGCCGCTGAGTCCCTGCTTAGCATGCATCATAGTTTGGGGGAGGGGATCAGAACACTTTGTGCTCATTATCAGACATTGTGTGCTCAGTGGCACTGTCTGGGGGAGAGGGGAAATTCTTAGACACCTCACTACACCTGCCTCTCTAGATAGCCCTCACTATGACATGCACCTCGTAACACTACCCAATATTACCACAGAACGTACCTCACCATAGCAACCACCAAACCACACCACCCACCTTAACACAGCATCTGCCTTACCATACAGCCTGCCTCACCACAGTATCTGCCTCATCAGTTCCACCAGCCATACCACAGCACTCATGTCACCAGACAACCTTCCTCATCAGCATCTGCCTCATGACACTGCCCTGCTCACCTCACCTTGCCATTTCTATACAACAACCTCCCCACATTGCCCACCTCACCATCGCCTTCCTAACTACAGTATCCTTGACATCACAATCACCACCTCAACACAAAGACTGCCACCTTCTAGTATCCTTTGCTTAGCACAGTTGTCCATGCTGTACTTGTAAGGAACATGACTTTGTCCATTCGTTACCATTTTCCTGTATTGGACCAAACAAACTTGCTGAGGTGCCAAAGTGAGCTGAAGCTCTCGACACATGCCTTGCCACATCCCACACCAGAAAGCTGGTACTACTGGGTCTGCTCTCTGTAGCTTGAACTTCATTTGCCTACCATAGATTCAGTTATATATATAAAATAACTATTCACAAATTACAAAAGGCTTTTAAATATGACTAAGAAAATTGGTAAAATTATGTTGCTTTTGCACGCAATTTACAGCTCAGAAGAGGATAAACCTGACACTGTGCCCCTTCCCCATACACAGGAGAGGACCAGGAGGTGGGGGGTCACCCATAATGATTTTGAGTTTAAAGTGACCCCAAGCTTTTGACACCCTTCTTGTAGAACATTCCGCAATACAGCTCACAGCTTGCCACCATACTGTCCCACCTATGCGCTTATGTAGTTACCCATTACCATCTCGAACCCTGATTCTACTGACGACGGATAAATAATTCAGAACATAGCTGGCCCACCCTTCTATCCCACCTGTGCTTGCACAACAGAGCTACTGTAGTTACTATTCTTACCACCCTGACCCGATTCTGCCAACGATGAGGATATATCGTATAGCCCACAGCCTGCCTGCCCTTCTATCCCACCTGCGCTTGTACAACAGTGCTAATGTAGTTACTACTCTTACCATCCCGACGCAATTCTGCCAACAATGAGGATATATCATACAGGGTAGCAGCCTAGATGGGCGAGTCTTATTGAGCAGCTCAATATGAGTGGCTCAGTAATACTGCTCCCATGTAGAACTAGTGGGGAAAAGAGCTCTGAATATGTATAGCCAGTGTAGCACTGAGAGAGATGCGCTATACTCGCGAGACAGAGTATAAGAGAAATTATTTGGCCAAGCCCTGCCAAGCTGGCCGTGTGGTGTAGTGGCTTGAGCCACTGCTCCTGGAGCCTGTGGTGCCAGGTTTGTATCCCGGTACAGGCAACTGTTTTGATTCCAAGGGGAGTTTCTTATTTTTTCCAAGTCTGCTCCCCCTGGGTTGAGAACACCTTATTTTGGGGGTGCAGGGGCATAGCTCCGCATAAAAAAAGAGATACTGTGTATTTTTAGAGGACCGTCGCTGTTTGCGGCAGTCTCTCTAACGGGAGGCCGCCCTATTGTCATGGGTGATTGTTTTGTCGCTTTACTGAGCAGTGCGATAAGGGACTCGCCCTTATCACATAAAACCATCATACAGCCCATAGCCTGCCCACCCTTCTATCCCACCTGCGCTTGTACAACAGCGCTAATGTAGTTACTACTCTTACCAACCCTGACCCGATTCTGCCAACGATGAGGATATATCATACAGGGTAGCAACCTGCCCCCCTTCTATCCCACCTGCGCGTGCGACAGCACTAATGTAGTTACTACTCTTACCAACCCTGACCCGATTCTGCCAACGATGAGGATATATCATACAGGGTAGCAACCTGCCCACCCTTCTATCCCACCTGCGCTTGTACGACAGTGCTAATGTAGTTACTACTCTTACCAACCCTGACCCGATTCTGCCAACAATGAGGATATATCATACAGGGTAGCAGCCTGCCCACCCCTTCTATCCCACCTGCGCTTGTACAAGAGCACTGATGTTGTTACTACCGTTACCACCCCTGACCCGATTCTCCAACCATGAGAATGCATCATACAGCCCACAGCCTGCCACCCTGCTGTCCCACCTTCACTTGTACAAGAGCGCTGATGTGTTTACCCATTACCACAACTGAGCCTGATATGGCTGGCAATTTATATACCTTACAGCCCACAGCCTGCTGTCCCACCACTGCCTGTTCAACAGCGCTAATGCAGTTACCTGTTACCACAACTGAATCAGATTCTGCTGATGACAGATATGTCACACAGTCCACAACCTGCCCCACCTTGGTGTCCCATCTCCGCTTGTTTAGCAGCACTAATGCAGTTACCCATTGCTACTCCTGAGCCCGATTCTGCCAACAATGGGGCTATACCATACAGTCCATAGCCTGCTCCCTCCACTAAACCTCTGCCTGTTCAACAGCACTAATGCAGTTAGCCATTGCCACAACTCACTGATTCTGCTGACAATGGATATATCATCCAGCCCACAGCCTGCCTCACCCTGCCAAACCTCCGCTTGTACAACAGCACTAACGTAGTTACCCATTATCGCTCCTGAGCTGATTCTGCTGACGATGGATATATCATATAGCCCACAGCCTGCCCTGCTGTCACACCTCCGCTTGTACAACAGCACTAATGTAGTTACCCATAACCACTCCTGACCCCGATTCTGCCGATGATGGATAAATCATATAGCCCACAGCCTGCCCTGCTGCCACACCTCCACTTGTACAACGACACTAATGTAGTTACCCATTACCACTCCTGAGTGGATTCTGTCAATGATGGATATATCATATAGCCCACAGCCTGCCCTGTTGTCACACCTCCGCTTGTACAACAACACTAATGTAGTTACCCATTACCACTCCTGACCCCGATTCTTCCAACGATGGGGATATAACATACAGCTCACAGCCTGCCCCCGCCCCCAGCCAAACCTCAGCTTGTTAAACAGCGCTGATGTCTGTACCCATTACCACAACTGACGCTGATTCGGTTAATGATGGAAACATCATACAGCCCACAGCCTGCCTCACCCCGTCACACCTCCGCTTGTACAACAGCACTAATGTAGTTACCCATTAGCATTCCTAACTCCAGTTCTGCCAATGGATATATCATATATCCCACAGCCTGCCCTGCTGTCCCACCTCCACTTGTACAACAGCACTAATGTAGTTACCCATTAGCATTCCTAACTCTAATTCTGCCGATGGATATATCATATAGCCCACAGCCTGCCCTGTTGTCATACCTCTGCTTGTACAACAGCACTAATGTAGTTACCCATTACCACTCCTGACCCCCATTCTGCCAACAATGGGGATATATCATACAGCTCACAGCCTTCCTCCCCCCCCCCAGCAAAACCTCGGCTTGTTAAACAGCACTGATGTCTGTACCCACTACCACAACTGACCCCAATTCAGTTAATGATGGATACATCATACAGCCACAGCCTGCCCACGCTGATGTCCCACCTCCACTTATTCAACAGCACTAATGTCCGTACCCATTACCACAACTGACTCCGCCATGCAGCCCACAGCCTGCTGTCCTACCACCACCTATTCAACAGCACTAATCAATGTTAGAATTGTACTTTATGAGCTTTGGGAGCTAGGGGGCCCATGGTGACCCTACCTTAAAACTGAGCCCCCCCTTCATATTATAAGTCAGTGGCGCGTGAGCTACTGGGGCTCACTTCGGGGGGGGGGGCGAGCCCTGGCTAGCCCTCTGTAATTCCAACACTAGTGCTAATGCAGTTCCCTATTACCATGCCTCACTCCAATTCTGCTGCTGATATATCGTACAGCCCAGTGCCTGCTGCCCCACCTCTGCTTGTTCAACGGCTCTAATGTAGTTACCACCCTTGACCTTGATTCTGCTGATGATGACTACATCTTTCGGCATTTGGCAGTTGTAAAAAATATAAATAAAACACCAAAAAATGACATTTTGAAAAATTGCTAATGTTTTTATTTAGGATTAAAGTTATTGCTGAGAATTTCTGTATTGTTTCGTGGTGGAACTTCTTTTGCTCACCTTTCAAACAAAAGCAACACTGTCAGGTTGTCTGAGTGCATGTGTCTGTGTGGTGTGTCTGCTTGTAACCATCTCTGACATGAGTGGCTGCACTTGTCTCTGTGGTGTATTTCTGACTATAAGCACGTTTCTTTCTGTCGTGTGTTTCGGTTCCTCTTTATGTACCATATGTGCTTATGTGTGTCTCTGTGTTTCTCTGTGCTTGTTTCAAAGTGCGTGTGTGTGTATGTATATAGGGGATACACGATGGGCAGGAGTGGGATATGGAAAATATTCTCACTCCTGCAGAGTGAGAATGCACAGCTCACTCTGCAGGACTGCAAATATTTTCCATATCCCACGATTTGTACATCATGTGTACGATTTATACCATGGGGGTGAGAGCTATAGGAAAATGTTTTCTGTTTCTGTGTGTTTTCTGCTCTTTCTGTGTGTGTGTGAGAGAGAGTTGTTCTGAATGGACTGGGAGTCAGAAACGCAATGGGACACAGGTGGGTGTGTTTTGCAAAGCTAATTGAGTAAGGTATAGGCATCAGTGAGAAAGAGAGACTGTTGCAGGTAGCACTGAGAAAGAGAAACTGTTTTGTGAAGGAGTTTCATTTAGAATGCAGGCAGTTTTGAAGGTGAGATTAGCACAGAAATGTGCTGGGAGTTTTACAAACACTGTGGCAGATAGGTGAGTGTTCTTTCAGTCCTATTTGAGTATGCTGAAGGCTGCAGTGAGAAAGACAAATTGTTTTGTGAAGCAGTTCCATTTAGAATTCAGGTTATTTTCAAGCTGAGATCAGCACAGTAATGAGCTAGGAGTGTTAGAAACACAATGGGACACAGGTGAGAGTGTTTTGCAAAGCTAATTAAGTAAGTTGCAGCTTCAATGAGAAAGAGAAACTGTTTTCTTTAAGATTTTTAACGCCGCGGCCCCATCTAACAACCCCCTCCCCAAGCACTGTCCCCAGGAATTACCAGCACTTACCTTGCTTGGCCGGAGCAGGCGCCTGTGGGGAGTCGGTCTTCATCCTGCTGCTGGCATATTTTCCCTCGTTTTTTTCTCCAGGGCCCCAGGAGTATGCATGCATCGCCGTACAGACCAGATTCGACCCCTTTCCCCCCCCGTGGCCTAATGCCTGGGCACCCTCTGGGCCCTGGGCCTGCTTCCCCAGCCTCCACTGGGGGTCACTATCAGCCGAGAGATGCCACACTACTTCCCTAGAGAGGAGAGCTTACCTGCTGGTCGCTTCATCCAGTTCCACCCTCCCCCCCTGTTGCCGACCTATGACGACCTGGGCTTGTTCCCGAACCTGGGTCACCGGCGTGGGTCTAGGTAAGGCGCCAGTGCCTCAACCCTCTACGTTACTGGGCTGGCTAAACTGTTTTCTGAAGCAGTTTCATTTAGAATGCAAGCTGCAGTGAAGATATTCTCACTCTGGTAACATCAGCAGAGTGTGGATAAATGTCGATAACCTCACTCTGCTGATGTCATCAAGATTTATCCTCACTCCAGTGGAAATAACACAGGCTATTCTACTGAGAAAGCTCCCACCCCCATGGTATATATAGGGGATACATGATGGGCAGGAGTGGGATATACAGGTTACTCACCTGTAACAGGAGTTCTAGGAACGGTATATGTTGTTCATCCACACTGTCTGGCAGGTTCCTTGCCGCTTTAAATCTTGCCGGAAGGTCTTCAAGCTGGCTCCTCCCACCCACCCGGGTGGTAAAACTCCCGGCTCCACCCCATGATGCCAGATCTAGCCCGCTGGAAGCCAGGTTGTGCGTCAAAGCCGAGGAGGTCGGGTGGGTCGTGTGGATGAACAACATATACCATTCCTAGAACTCCTGTTACAGGTGAGTAACCTGTATTTCTAGGGACATGGATATGTTGTTCATCCACACTATCTGGCAGACTCCTAGCAGTTCTCCGGGAGGTGGTAGGCAAGGCGCACACCCCCTACTTAGGGAATAAAGACTGGAGAACCTAGGCCCCAAACCAGCATCCCGGCGTGACCCAAGGTCGATGTGGTAGGGGTAATACGGTATGTGCTGACTTCCAGGTAGGAGCCCTGCAGATATCCTGGATAGGGACATCCCTGGAAGCAGCCACTGATGCAGCGGTATGGCGGGCAAAATTAGCTCTTATCCCTCTGGGAAGCTCCATGCCCGCCCACCTATAGCGGAGATCTATGCAGGAGGTGACCCACCCGCTCATCGTCCGCTTGGCTGCAGGTTTGCCAGGTGCGGCTTCAGCATAGATGACAAACAGCTGGCGAACCTCTCCCGAACTTCAGCCCTACGCTCCCTGAGAAGGCGAGCGCTCAACTAGGGTCCAAATGGAGCCTATATTCGGCCTCCGAGGTGTGAATGGGGTAGAACACCAGCAGAGACAACATTGGGTTAAGGCGAAGCTCCGACACCACCTTCGGAAAGAAATTCGGGTGGGGCACAGGACAACCTTGTCCCTGTGGAAGACCAGATAGGGAGACTCGAAGGAAGCGCCTGGAGCTCTCCCATCCTACTGGTAGACGTGGTAGCCACCAAGAAGGTGTTCTTCCACAACAGGTGGGAGAATCGCACCTGTGCATTGGTTCGAATGGCTTGTCTGTGAGCTAAGCCAATACCAGCGGTAGATCCCACGGAGGTGGAGATTCTCGCACCGGAGGGGAAGTGTGATCAAGGCCTTGGAGAAGCACCCCGACCACCTTTCCTGCGCCACAAACTGCCTACTGGCCCGCGCCCGGAGGACAGAGGTGGCTGCCAGAAGCACCTTAAGGGTCGTCGACCGAAGCCCTTGCTGAAGAAGAAGAAAGGACCACAGGTAGTCCGGAATGCTTGCCGAGGAACAGGAGAAGGGACCAGGCCCTACCCTAACAGCAAATGGAGAACTCTTCCATTTGAAGGCGTAGCATTATCCAGTCGACTCCTGACGGGACGCCTCAACAAAGTTGAGGACCTCGCCGGAAGACCCAAGGCCTGGCAACTAGCCGCACAGGAACCAGGCCGTCAGGTGCAGGGATTGAAGGTCCGAATGGAATACCTTCCCCTGATAACCGAGATCAGGTCTGGGCGGGCTAGAAGCCGCCTCAAGAGCCTGGAGCTGAGACTGAGGACAGCTGGATACCAGAGCTGGCGGAACCAGTCTGGGGCTACCAGAATCACCTGTGCCTCCTCGCTTGAGAAGCACCTTGTGGATCAAGGAAATGGGGGAAGGCGAGAAGACACCCGGGGTCCATGGCCTCGAAAGCATCCCCGCGAGAGCCCCTGCTGAGGGGGCGGCATGGAACAGTCTCAGCTCTCGCGATTCTCCCTGGAGGCAAACAGGTCCACCTGAGGCATGCCCCAGTGGGAGAACAGATCTTGTACTACCTCCGGCAGGAGAGACCACGCGTGAGAACGCAGCCCCTATCCGGCTTAGAGCATCGGCCAGGGTGTAGGAGGCTCTTGCCACGTGAATGGCAAGGAGATCCGCCTCCAGGCTGCGCACGAGTGGCCAAATGTGAAGAGCTTCCCTGTACAGAGGCATGGAGCGCATCCCGCCCTGGCAGTTTAGATAGTAAATGGTCGTGGTACTGTCCGTCTGGACCTGAACTACTTGACCCCATAGAAACAGAGCGAAGGAAGTGAGGGCTAGATGAATCGCTCGAAGCTCCAGCAGGATAATGTGGCATCGGGACTCCTGAGGGGACCAGAGGCGGTACGTTCTGTGCTCCCCCAGATGGGCACCCCAACCCATTAGAGATGCATCGGTCGATAGAGAGACCATTGGCTCGGGGTGGACGAACGGGATGCCCTCCTGCAGATGTGCCTGAATGGTCCACCACTGGAGAGCGTTCCACCTCTCCTGGGTCACTGTCACGGGCTGGTCCAATGGATCGCAGTGATGTGACCACTGGCCGGCCAGTCCCCTTTGAAGGGGACGCAAGTAGGAACGGGCCCAACGGACCACGCTGGTGCAGGCCGCCACGAGGCCCAGGAGGTGCAGGAAGTCCCGGGCAGGGCGCCATCGCCCAATCAGACGTGATTGGGTAAAGGAGGAAGAACCTCGGCCCTGTCCGCCGGGAGCCGAGCTCTGGCTCGAAGAGTCGAGCTCTGCCCCGATGTAAAGAATCACCTGCTTTGGCACGAGTTCTGACTTGGCTCCATTGAAGAGGAGGCCCATCTGAGAGCAACCTAGAGGGCCAGAACTCCGGACCACTCCACCTTCGCTCTGGAGGGGTTTGCAATCAGCCAGCCACCCGAGTAGAGGTACACCCGGACCCTTCGGCACCGCAGGAATGCTGTCACCACTGCTATGCACTGGAGAAAACCCTGGGAGCTGGGAAGAGGCCGAAGGGTATGGCTCGGAACTCATAAACAGATCCCTCCGCTCTGAAGCGGAGAAGTCTCTGAAAAAACGGACAGATCGGAACGTGAGGAATGCGTCCTGGAGGTCCAGGGAACACAGCCACATGCCTCATTCCAAGGATGGGGTATCTGAGTCAGAGTGACCATCCAGAAGGTCAGAGACCTTAGGAACTTGATCAGGTAGTGCAGGCTGAGAATGGGGCACCAGCCCCCTGTCTGTTTGGGGACCAGGAAGTACTTGGACACAAACCCCGGGTCTGGAGGAGGATCCGCCACCTTCCTGATCACCTCTTTTTCAAGGAGCAGGGCAATATCGGCTCGGCAGGCCGACAGAGGCTGCGGACCCTGTGGCCCCCCCGAGGGGCGATGGCTCAGAAGGGTGGGACCTGCCCAAACTCCAGAGGCAGGCCCTTTCCTATCACCTCCAACACCCAGCGGTCCGTAGTGATAGCGGACCAGGTGGAAGGGGTGATGAGCCGTCCCACAGGGGACCTGGTGAAGGAGTGACAGGCCAGGGCGCCCTCAGCCCGTCACTGAGCAGGCCTGCAGGAGGGACTGGCGAGGGAGCTCCTGGCTACCTCCTTGCTTCCTTTAGAGGAAGCCGCTGGCTTAGGTTCGGGGTGCCAGCATGCCTGTTGGCCTCTTGCTGGTGCTGCTGATGGGCCAGTCGTACGCACGGGGCATGAAGGATCTAAGGGGCTTAGCGTGAGAGGTTGCCGGGTGGCCCTTTCCCTCTGGGCGGGGTGACCGAGTCCAGAGTGGCATTGGACTTTCTCGGTCTCCTGGAGGTATTTCTCCACTCCAGGGCCGAAGAGGTCAGTCCCCAAGAAGGGGATGTCCGCCAACTTGTGCTGGGTATCCGCTGAGAAGGTGGATATCCTCAGCCATGTCCCTGCGGCGCATGGCCACCGCGGCCGCTGCTGACCTGGCACAGGAATCGCCTAAGTCCAGAGCAGTCTGAAGCTGCTGCTTCGCCACCGCCCTACCCTGGTCCCACACCTGCCTGACCATGGTCCGCAGGTCAGCCGGGAGATGAGGTATCACCTCATCCAGGGAGCCCAAGAGGGTGTGGGAGAAGTGCGCCATCAGCGCAGCCGAGCTGGCCTGTCGGAGGCCTAGGGAGGACGTGGCGTAAACCTTGCACCTGACATAGTCCATCCTTTTGGACTCTTTGTCGGGAGGCCTATCCACATCCCAAGCATTTACGGAACGCCGGAAGACGTTATCAGTAACTAACCCCTCAGCAGAGGGATGCTCCGAGAAACCGGGCAAAGAACCGATAGGGACTGCATACTTCCTGGCCATCCTGGCTGAGGGCGCAAGACAGGAAGTAGGCCGCCGCCAAAGCTCCAAGGCTGGGCTGACAATGGCCTCAGCCACAGGGAAGGCCTCCGAAGGTGAATCCCCTCGGTCTAGGATCTCCGTCAGGGGAAAATAGGCCCGTTTGGACACGGGCATGAGCTGCATCCCGGTGAACTCTGAAATGAGCCTAAGCAGACCCAGGAAGGACGATGGGCTGTCATCCAAAGACCGGTCCAGGGAGGACTCCAGGCCCACCCGCCTGGGGAACACGGAGGAGTCATCGTCGGACTCCGAAGGGTCTGCAAAGAGCTGCCTCAGGCTTGAGCCTCTCTTCACCCGCCGAGGGCGGGTGGGAGTGAGGGTGACCGACAACCTGCGGGACAGGCCGCTGACCGACTGAGGTTCCACCACAATTGGTGGGGCAGCAAGATTTGGTGAACAACCAGCCGGAAGTGGGCACCTGCGACTGCATGGCGGTTGCGTTGGCGTTCGGAAGCAGCCGCTTGATGAGCGAGGAATGAATGGAGTCGATTGATTCCCGGACAACAACAACTGCTGCCACATAAACTCCTCGCAACATCGATGCCATCTGCGTGAAGCCTCTCCTCATCTGAGGAGGAAGACGAGGAGAGCGGTGTTGCTACTTAACTCGGTGCCCGGACGAGACCGGGCCAAGTCGGGCGGGAGCAGCTTGACCGAGAAGAAGACCGAGACCGAGATCCTCTGTGAAACTGAGGGCGGGTCTGGGAAGGAGCGGGGGACACCCGCTCTTCCCTCGGCTCGGACACTTTGACCGAGGACTGCTGCCCCGGAGGTGCAGGCAGAACCACGGCCCCCACCGGGGAAACCGACGAAGGGTTGATGGCTCTTCCAGTCGACCACCCAGGTGATGGGTCGAGAGAAAACTCGACTGCGTCGACGTGAGTCTCGGACGGCTGGCCTGACAGGGACACCGTGAAGCCAATGGCCTGAGCTGCAACCTCGACCGAAGTCGATGGTCAGCAGTCCGGGGAAGGAGACGTCTCCCGCTCCCACAAACGCCGACAATGGGACTTACCCTGAGACTCCCTCGACCTGGGCTGAGAGGCAAGTCCCGATGGCCCCTCTCCCTTCGTGGAGAGGGAATGGCGAAGCTCCTCGAATGAAGCCAAATGAGAGGAACTCAGAGAGAGCGGGATAAATGGTGCGACTGAGGAGAAGGGAGAAGCGGCCTTGACCGTCACCTCCTCCAGGGTAATAGAGTGTTCGAGCTGCTCAGCCGAGTCAGCCGTCGCGGACACCGCCCGATGAGCCTCTATGGATTTTACCGGCGGGGAAAAAACCTCGGGGTGCCCAAGCCTCAATCGGGCCGCACGATCCTCCAGGGCGTTGAGTCGAAAAGCGCGGCAGAACTCCACAGACTTGCAGGTCATGGTTCAAGTCTGAGGCAGTATCGCCTTGAGGGGTGCGGATCAGTCCTGGAGAGATTACGCCCGCCAGGCGCCTAAGAGCCGAAAACGACAGACTGTCGCAGCCGCGAGGGAAAACAAGACCGAAATTTAGAAAACTTCAAAACTAAATTCGGACGAATCAAGAATCAGGGAACCAGTCGAAAACGCGGAGCACTAAGGAGGGAACCTGAGCTTCCAAGCGGTAAGGAAGATCTGGCGTCATGGGGCAGAGCCGAGAGTTTTACCACCCGGGTGGGTGGGAGGAGCCAGCTTGAAGACCTTCCGGCAAGATTTAAAGCGGCAAGGAACCTGCCAGATAGTGTGGATGAACAACATATCCATGTCCCTAGAAATGGAAAATATTCTCACTCCTGCAGAGTGAGCTCACGAGGCAGGAGTGAGAATATTTTCCATATGCCATGATCTGCCCATCATGTGTGCGATTTATACCACAGGGTGAGAGCTGCAGGAAAATTTTTTCTGAGTCTGTGTGTTTCCTGCTCATTCTGTGTGTGCTGTCAGTGTGTGTGTGTGTGTGTGTGTGTGTGTGTGTGTTCTGAATGGACTGGGAGTCAGAAACACAGGTGAGTGTGTTTTGCAAAGCTAACTGAGTGAGTCAGAGGCTCAGTGAGAAAGACAAACTGCTGCAGGTAGCACTGAGAAACAGAACCTGCTTTGTAAAAGACTTATTTAGAATTCAGGTTGTTTTGAAGCTGAGATCAGCACAGTAATAGGC
The DNA here is from genome assembly GCA_016271365.2 of Neoceratodus forsteri. Lineage (NCBI taxonomy): Eukaryota > Metazoa > Chordata > Ceratodontiformes > Ceratodontidae > Neoceratodus > Neoceratodus forsteri. The sequence continues at coordinate 681,594,302 of CM028138.1, forward strand.
TAGCAATGTTAGAAACACAATGGGACATAGGTGAGAGTCTTTTGCAAAGCTAATTGAGTAAGTTGTAGCTTCAGTAAGAAAGATAAACTTTTTCTGAAGCAGGTTCCTTTAGAATGCAAGCTGCAGTGCATTTATCCTCACTCTGGTGACATCAGCAGAGTATGGATAAATGTCAATATCCTCACTCTGCTGATGTCATTAGGATTTATCCTCACTGCAGTGGAAATAACACAGGTTATCCTACTGAGAAAGCTGTCACCCCCATGGTATAAATATAATTATACAATGGAGTAAATCGAATGTGCCAAATGCTGCATCCTGATTGGTTGGCTGGTACCTTTCCCAGTGTGGTAAATCCTCCAGTATACCCACGGGAAAAAGTGCCAGCCAACCTTATCTCGTGCCAGTCCGGTCGCTTTCACTTTAATCAAAACTGCCGCCATTTGTCCTGTCGCTGCTTTGCTAAAACACCGCAGTAAATATTTAAAAAATGACAACCTTTTTTCCAACTGGACGGACCTCAGTCAGTTACAAAATATATAAAAAAAAAAAAATAAAACAACATTTGCCATTGTATAATATTAATTTATCCCTCCAGGGTGTGGGTATACTGGAGGACTTAACATGACTGGTGTGGTAAATCCTCCAGTATACCACACCCTGGAGGGATAAAATGCTTAAAAATTATATATATATATATATATATATATATATATTCTATACAAAACCCTTAGTTAATGCATCAGTTAGGGTTCTTTACAGCGAAAAAGCGAGAAATTCGATTTTATGGTTCCCATCCTTGCACCCCACCAACAGGCATCGGGGTGGGCGTTGGGGTCTCGCCCTCTCACCCCATCCATGTGTCAACAAGCTGAGGTGGTGCAGTGAAGGAATGGGGTGAGAGTTAGGGCCGACCCTAGCGCACACCTTGTGATGCCTGTTGGTGGGGTGGAGTGCAAGCGTGGGAACCTAAAATCAAATATCCTCGCTTTTTCTTTCTTAAATGATGATCTTGGTGCTGCATAAATTTCCTTACACAGAAGAGTAGAAAAGTAGACGTTACGCTTTTCCTCATAGATCAACATTGCTGTGTCTGCCGCGCCTTTCTGGGCCCGTATCTCGGAAACGGTGCGCTCCCACCAACTTGTAAGTGTCGGGCCACATTACACACCCAATGACTAAAAAGTACATTGACAACAGCAAGGCCAGCCACCAAACAAAAGTTAATCTAATAGAACAATAGAAAACGCTGTCCACAAAACGTAAACTGTGACACGCAATATCTTCGCAAAAAATATATTGTCTGACACATAAACACCGCTATTGACATCTACAGAATATGCCATCAACACCGTCCAAATTTCAAGTAAAAAGACCAAACCGTGACTGAAATATAGCATGTCAAAATTTGGAATTTTCATGCGTCAGAGTGGCACAGTTCCGCACCTGTTGACATTTAACACACACAACAACTGAAAAACTACATCCATGACACTAAGGCTAGGCACCCTATCAATTTCAAGCCACCAGCACAATCCAAAACACTGTCTGCAACAGGTAAAGTGCGTCATGCAATATCTCCGCAAAAATAATTTTCTCAGACACGTAAATGCCATAATTCACATCTACAGGATATGCCATAAACACCCTCCAAATTTCAAGTAAAAAGACCAAACCATTTCTGAGAAATTCAATCTTAAAGATTGGTAACATTTCTCTATCTATTCCATTATAAAAAATCTGGCCATCTTGTCCCCCCCCTCGCGATCAAAGATGGCGATCAAAGAATCTCACGATCAAAGAATTTGCAGGCTCATGAACAAAGAATAAAAAATGCTATAAATCAAAAAATTTAAGTAATTGCGGTAAACCACCGCCATGGTTCGACAGAAGCCCCCTGAGCAAATCCCACCCTCATTTGACTTCCTAGGGTACCCCTGGGCTGAGAAAATTGATTTTTTAATCTGACCATCTCGTCCCTAGCTTGCGATGCACGACTGCGATCAAAGAATTTGCAGGCTCGTAATCAAAGAATTTGCAGGGTCACGACTAAAGAATAAAAACTGTTCCAATTTCAAAAATTCAAAGAATTGCGGTAAACCACCACTACTGTCGAACTTTGCGAAAGCTATCGCAAATTCATGTGACAGTGTTGCAAATGCGAAAGGACTTTGTGAAAGTACTTTTTCCAGAAATGTGAAAAACATATTTCTGAGGTGTTTTACCCCCCAAAAAAGACATGCCTAGCAACCTCAGGGTCTGACTAGGTGAATACAAAAATAATTAGGTTGCTAGAGGATCCCAAATTTAAATGCCAAGCATATTTCTGATGACCAACTGAAAACAAAATGGCGGATTTGCGACAGTAAAAGGGCCATTTGCGAAAGTAAAAATTGCATTTGCGACACTTTAGAACTTTATGTTAACTTTTCCCATTGACTTATAATAGGAAATTGTTTTTTGAATAACTTTTGAACCATTTAATATTTTTTCATGAAATCTTCAAAAGGCACATTGGGGACCCCGGCCACACATTCCCTGAAGATATTGGACCGGTCGTGCAAACCGTGCGACCTGTAGAGACAAGCAAAACTTCCAAAAATGTAATCACAAGACGCAGATCAAGCATTAACCCGCAGCCGTGATATCCAACAGTACGAAAGTTGGCAGATCCCAAGACGTATGGTTCTTGATCGTGTATTCCAAATTTCAGGCACATCCATTGAACGGTTGCAAAGTTATTAAGGTGCAAAAGTTTAGGTTTAACATGTAAATGGCTCCTCGACCCTAAGTATGGTAGCTACATGATGGGCAGGAGTGTGTTATGTGAAATATCTTCATGAGTGAACAGTGACCTCTGGATACTAGCGAGTGCCGAAGGCACGAGTGAGAGTATCCAGAGATCACTGTTCACGAGTGGAGCTATTGCACATCTCACACGGTCTGCACATCATGTGTGCGATTTATACCATAGGCTTTTCTGAAGTGGTCCTCTGTTGCTTTCAAACTGTGTGCAAGATAGAAAAAACTTCTTCCACAGTCATTGGTTTTGTTTTCTTCTGTAAGGAGAATGTATTTATTCTTCCAGTATAGTTCAGCTGTATCCAAGTAGGCTTGCTGCTTTGAGTCTGCATGGTTTAATGCATGTAGCAGTCAGTGCTCTTTCTGTTTTTTTCTTCTAGTAGGAACTTTAGAGATCTTCTCAGCATGTGAGCGTCTGTGAGACTGAATGCAGTAAACCTGTTGTTGGGGCTTCGGGTACTTGAAAGACAGGTCAATTTCATTTGTTTTAATGAGCTGAAACAAGTTGCAGCACTGAGGGAGAGTTAATGGGCTTGTCTGTAACATCACCACTGTGAGAATAAATGCTGGTGAAGTAAGCACAGTATGTATAACCAACATTTATCATCACTGTGTTAGCCTGGGCTTGCATTTATCTCACTGTGGTAGTAATACATGCTTTTATCAGTGAAAAATATAGCTCACTCCTATTGTATAAATATATATACACACACATACATTCGGGTTCAATTGGGCAGTAACTCTCAGGATTCTCCACTCAACACAGCAGGAGAGTCCCACCTCTTAGAAATGACAGTTTCACTTCCTACAAATCTAGAGGTGAGAGTTCCACATCCTAAACATTTCCACTGTAACCACAGTGTGCATTAGTTTCTGTCTTTGTGTGTCTGCATGCGCTTTTATTTCTATTTGTGTTTGTTTCTCTGTCAGTAGCTGCCTGGTGAGAGAGAGAAAGTATGTGTTCGTGTGTGTGTGTATGAGTGCGGACATGTGTGCATCTGTGTGCGTCTCTTTTATTTATTTGTTTTTAACTACTGGGTAAGGACACGTATTACCAGTATCACTTTTTTTTTCTATTATCTTTTTATCCATTTTTTGTTCCCTGTTTTTACATCCACCCGCCCTCACGTCCTTGGCATGAGCACGCACGTGTGGAGGCACGCACACTGTGCGCACTGTGGGATGCCTCACCCTACTGGTCACCCATACCCGCCTGTGCCACCACCACACCTCCACCCGGTGACGGCGGGACTGCAGGAGGGTGACCCCCCTCCTCAGGAGAGGAGAGCCACCGTTAGGCAGCTCGGTCCTGCTCCCACCCTCCCCCCATGCCAGCTCCCCAATGACCCAAGGTCGTTCGTGAACCCAGGTAGCCGGCATGGCATGAGGTAAGGCAGAGATGCCTCAGCCCGTTGCGCCACTGGGCCGGCAACATTAACAGTACCATTTACAGGAACTCTGACAGTAAAACCACTGTATACTGTATATCTGATTAGGTACCAAGTACCAGCACAGGTACAAAACAGCAGCCCTCGTTATAAAACAGCAGCCACAGTAGAAAAAATGCAAATTACATATTTACCGTAACTGTTGATCTTCCAGAATATACTTCACAATTGATTCAGGCATATGGGTCTAGAGCCAGAGGTACTAAGATCCCGCAGGAGCTTTTTTTCTACAGGGAGGGAGCCAACAACAGTTACTGATGTCATTTTTGAAAAGCTCTTTCATAGGAACATACAAAAGCCAGCAGAAAAGGGCCATTTGGTCTATCAAGTCTGCTCGTGCCGGCCGTGAACCTGAGGGCTAGTTACCTGTGCTATACCAGTGATCGGTCGAATAGGCACAGGTCACGTGGTTGGCAGGGTTGGAGAGGGACTGAGCTGAGGACTGCTTTCCTCTCAGGGAGGGGGTTCGCCAGTGGTCGGCACTGACTGGCCTCTAGCGGTGGCTGGGGGGCAGTGTGCCGATGCTGCAAAAATTAGGGGGCAGAGATGGGGCCGATGTCTGGAAGGAGCGCGTGTGGATGCGTGTGCGCTCTCTCCGCTGACGTCCTGCACGCCCATCTCTGCAGGGAGAAAAAGTAGAGGAAAAATGGAGCCCTCTCCATGGATGATGATGGTCCCCCCTTACAGCGCCACTGGGAAGGCACCTCCCATGAACTGGATCCGGTCTGGTGGGTGAGTACTTCACCCCCGCCCACCGAGGAGTTAAGTCGTGGGGCTGAAGGAGGGTCTGATACCTGGTTGGCGGAGGGGGACGTCAGATGGGCAGGCGAAGGGCTCCCAGAAACAGCATCAACTGAAAAAAAAAAGTCTGCTCATATTGCAGGGTCCACAGCTTGAGCTACTGTCCCTGCCCTCCTCCCCCACTCCTCCATCCTCCTACACGATTCTTACCTTCCCTCTATGCCTATCCCAGCCTCTCTTAAAGCTGCCCACTGTCTTCAATGAGATGACCTCTTCTGGCAGCGCATTCCAAGTGTCCACCACCCTCTCTGTGAAGAAGTGCCTCCTGACCTCCCTCCTAAACATCCCATCCTCCAGCTTAAGACTGTGCCCCCTTGTGTTATGGTTGCCACTCAGCTTAAAGAGACTCTCATTATCAACCTTATTTATCCCTTTCAAGTACCTGAAGTTCCCAACCATGTTCCCTCTCCCTCTCTCTCTCTCTCGTCTTCCAGGGAGTACATGTTCAGTGCCCTCAACCCCTCCTCGTATGCCTTACACTGCTGACCCACTATCATCTTTGTAGCCCTCCTCTGAACCTTCTCCAGCAGGCTAATGTCCTTTTTGAGGTGTGGGCACCAGTACTAAACTCCATACTCTAGATGCAGCCTTACCAGTGACTTGTACAAAGGCAGTATAACCTTCTCTCTCCAACTACTGCTGATCCCCCTAGATATGCATCCCAGCATCTTGTCTGCCTTTGCTGCTGCTTTCTTGCACTGTGTGGAGTGCTTCGGGTCACTAGTGATCATCACTCCCAGGTCCTTCACCTCTTCTGATGCAGATACTCGGACTCCACCCAGATAGTACTCTGTTCTGGGATTCTTGACTCCAATATGCATAACTTTGTATTTCTTGGCATTGAAGCCAAGCTGTCAGATCCTGGAACACCTGCCCAGCTTTTCCAGATCTACCTGTAGGTCCTGTATCCCTTCAGCTGTGTTTACTCTCCTGCAGAGCTTGGTGTGATCCACGAATAAGCACATTTTGCCCTTAATGTCATCGATGAAGACACTGAACAACACTGGCCCCAGCACCGAGCCCTGCGGGACCACCACTGGTTACCTCTCTGGTGTCAGATAACTCTCCCCCACAACCATCCTCTAGGTTCTGTTCCTCAGCCAGTTTTCCACCCATCTGGCCATCTTTTCCCCAACCCCAAGATCCACCAACTTCCTGATCAACCTTTTGTGGGGCACAGAGTCAAAGGCCTTGCTGAAATCAAGATAGAGGATGTCTACCGCTTGGCCCTTGTCTACTGTCTTGGTGACACAGTCAAAGCAGTCAATCAGATTTGTTTGACACAATCTCCCCCCATGAACCCATACTGCCTCGCATCCTGGAGACCATGCTCCTCTAGGTATTCCACCAACCTTTCCTTTAGTATGGTCTCCATGAGCTTGCCCACAATGGAGGTCAGACTGACTGGTCTGTAATTTCCTGGGTCAACCATGGGACCATTTTTGTGGAGGGGCACTACATGTGCTGTTCTCCAGTCCTGTGGTACCATGCCCGACTCTAATGAACTATTAAATAGGTCTGCCAGTGGCTCTGCCAGCTCCTCAGCCAGTTCCTTTAGTACCTTTGGATGTACTCTGTTCAGGCCTGGTGATTTGTCCACCTTTAATGCCAGCAGCTCCTCCCTCACTCTATCCTCCTCTATCACTACGACTGTGTCCCCCCCTGCTCCTCTTTTCCCTCCTGAAGGCACTGGTCCGTCCTTCTCCCTGGTGAAGATGGAACAGAAGTATTCATTTAGTGTCTCTGCTTTTCCCCCATTCATCCTCCACCCATTCCACCCCTTTCTTAAGCCTTACAATCCCTTCCTTCTTGTCCCTTTCTCACTTATATAGTGAAAGAAAGTCTTCTTATAAGGTACTGGGTTCACCTGTACATGGATGCTCTCCAGAGGTACAGATGACCGAGTCTGATCATTATTAATAGTTCATTACAGCCATTTTTAGAACATTCTGATGTCATTAAGGAACAACTGCCCGACTACATTGAGTCACGTACAGCTTATTCCTCGATGACATCACAATGTTCTAAACATGGCTGCTATGGATTATTAATGTTGAAAAGACTCAGCTGTCGGTACCTCTGGAGTACTTCCATCTACAGGTGAGCCCAATACCTTGTTTGAAAGAGTATTTCATGATCTTTGAAATGAAGATGGCCACTGGGCATGAATGTGTCCCTTTAAGGTGAAGAGAATCAGACTGGAATGGGTTCTCCTAAGGAGCACTAAGACAGATATTCCCAATTTGTTCTGAAGGATCCTTAGGCAGCTTACAACAGAGTCCACAGCTTTAACACCATTACGCTGCAGTTTAACAGCAGCACCTGTGTGTGTTACTCTGTATGAAAAACTTACCACAGTAATATTATTTCTTCCAAAGGATCCCTCACCATGCTTACTTATGCAATCAGCCTGAAGTGTTGAGCTGCTTCAGAGAGAGTGGAATGTATGTACATTATGGAACTTGCAACGCATTTCAAACCTCTGCCTCGTGGTGGCACTGCATTCTGCTGTCCAACATCAGACTTATTTCGAGAGCCTATACGACAATAGCCACGAATCTTACTAACCTAACCTACACTATAGCTAAAATGAAAAACTACCAAAAAAAAAAAAAAAACCACAACCCAGGCCAAGCTACGGCAGACTAAGATAGAAACTACAGCAAAAAACTGATTGTGGATGAACAAGCAATGCTCAAGCAATTGGATACTAAACAAAACTCTGATTCTTATAGAACTTTTTCCAGGTTCTGGAAGGGGAGGCAGGATGGGAGATGTAAGCACAGTGAAGGATCCCTTGGAAGAAACATTACTACTATGGTAATTTTTTCTTCAAACCCCTGGAATCCCTCACTATACTTGCTTATGCAGACTACAAAGCAGTACCTTAGGAGGCTGGGTACAAAACCTATTTAGGGAAAAGGTTCGGTAAGATAGCAGTGCCAAACCTGGCATCACTTCCAGATTACACATTTAGGCAACAGTGCTATGTAAAGGTGTGTACAGTTTTCCAGATAACTGCTTTACAAATTTCCAACAAGGTAATATCCCCTGCAGCTGCCACACAGGCAGCAGCGCCATGAGTGGAGTGTGCCCTGAGGCCTTGTGGTGGCCGCTTGCCAGCTTTATTGTAGCAGAAATGGATACAGGAGACTATCCAGTCAGCAATGGTCCTCTTAGTGGTTGGTCTGTCCTTGCCCACTTTACCATATGTGAGGAACAGTTGTGAGTGGGAAGGTCTGAGGTCCTTAGTGTGGTCCAGATAGTAACTGAGTGCCCCCTTAATATCCAGACTGTGTAGCCTCTGCTCACCAGAATTGGACTTCGCTGTAAAGAACACTGGGAAAGTGATGGATTGGTTCAAATGAAACTCGGACACCACTTTGGGAAATAATTTCCTGTTAGTCCTAAGGACTACCTTGTCTCTGTGGAAGATAATGTAGTTAAGGTCAGTGCAGAGGGCCTGTAGCTCGCACACCCACCTGGCAGAAGTTATGGCCACGAAGAAGACTGACTTCCAGATGACATACTTCAGATCAACAGTAGCCACAGGCTCAAAGGGGGGGGGGTCCATGAGCTTGGTTATGCACAGGTTCAAATCTTGGGGCCGCTTCCCTAACAGGGGGCTACTGATGCAGCAGGCTGTTTTCACCCTATCTGCTGAAATACAGGCAGAAAATGAAAATTACGTAGCTACCGTAATTCTTGATCTTCTCTTGTATCTTCACCATTCATTACTGCTTGGGTTAAGCCGGAGGCATGCACCCGCTACGTGAGTTTTTTTTTTTTTTTTGAGTCGGCTCCAACGGCGCCGTCCTCGAGCGCCACATACTGCGTCATGCGCGAGGGGCGGCTGTTAGGTGCCACAGACTCCTCCTCTATCTCAGTTCTGTTAGCCGGAGAGGCGAAAATAAAGGGTAAGAAAAAAGGAAAGCGAGGCAAGAGAGCCGAGGATAGAAAAAGGAAAGGATATAAACTGAAAAGGATAAACGGTAGAGAATAGACAGAGGAAGAGAATTCCTACCCTAAGGGACATGAGGGCCTCCCTTTCGAGGTGGCTCTAAGGGAGGAACAGAGAGAGGAAGAAAGCAGAAGAAGAAGGAGAAGAAGAAAAGAGGCATGTTGAGAGAGGAGAACAGTGCCCATCGAGCATTGGTTGAGAGGCTTATAGGCTCCGAGACTAACAAGGAGCAAGAATCCCAGTTGCTAGGACTGAGGGAGGTTCAACCAAACCACCTGAACAGATCCGAATGAGGGCAGACTCTCTGGACTCTCAACATGCCCAGTCCCTTCATCCTAGTTGAGGGCTCCTAGACTGTCCGGGCAGAACCTGTTCCGGGTAGAGCGCCCAGCCAGGAAGGGGACTAAGTCTCTTCGCACCTTGTTAGGTGCTAACACAGCAGTGTATGGAAAAGACTATGCCTTCTCGAAGGCAGTTTTGTATGAAAAATAGAGTGGAACTCAATCAGACTCCCTAGGGCAAGGCAGGCAGCCGCTCAGAGGTGACAAATTCAGTCAGTAGCTAGAAGAGCTAGAAATAATACCTGCCAGGAGGATTCTTTGACTTTGCGGGGCCAGGACAGGCGCTGGCCACTTGGGCCGTGAAACTGCATGACCTGAGAAGGTAAGGAATCGCACCCAAAGGGTGGTCAGAAAGAGTTCCTCAGAAGTAGAGAAATTATAACCGTGCTCGTTCCTCTTTATGAGGAAAAAGGAGATCCATTCACTAAGAATGGAAAAACAGAAAAGTTTTTGTTTTTTTTGGCATAAAGGCCAAGGAAGTAAGAGGAATGAGGCGGGAGGGAGACGCATACAAGGAGGCCACTGAGGGGAAGGTGGGAGGGTATCAGTAATGAATGGTGAAGATACAAGAGAAGATCAAGAGTTTACGGTGAGTGCGTAATTTTCATATCTTCCTTGTCAATCTTCACCATTCATTACTATGAGTAAATCAAGCCCCCTCCCCTTAAAAAGGGGGTAGAACCCTGAGGGAACCAGACCCCAGCCTTCTGTTGGTGAGAAACAGAAGGGAAGACCCTGGCTAATGCAGAGAGAAGCCTATGTGGGAGAAGAGCTAGGAGGTGCCCCGAGGCGGGAGATGGAGGAAGCCCTGCAGAAGTCTCCTAGCTCTGGAGAAAAAGCGGGTCCCCCGGAAAGCGGAGCGAATCACCCTACGCTGGGCCAGGGGTGACAACCTTGATAGACGAAGCCATGCCGTCCGCCTAATGCAGATCGCTGTCCCTGCAAGCCTGGAAGCCACCTCATTAGCGTCATAAGATGCCCTTGCTTGGTGTCTTGCCAGCTCCATGCCTATAGCGGAGAGGGCAATAGCCTGTCTGGTGTGCTCCATATCAGGCATTGATGCTAAGAGCTGAGAGAGCATTGACCACAGATACCGATTGTAGGCAGCATGGTGAGCCTGATGTGATGCAATGCAAGCCACCGCACGAGAGGAAGAGAACACTCTTTCGCCCCCACGGTCGAATTGTAGGGAATCCGAATCGGTGGGCGTTAAATGCGCCGAAGCGGCGCGCGGAAGGAGTCTAGGTATACCAAACCTGAGGAGCGGGTTGGGAAGGTACCCAGGGATTCGAGGGCACAATACTGTAAATCGGAAACAGTCTACCAGGGCTGGAGAAGGGCGGCTGGCGACTGCCAGGAGACGGATAGCGCCTCCTGGAGGAGGGAGGCCAGGAAGGTACCACCAGGTGCTGGGCACTAGATTCTCCAAGGAATTCCTCGTCTCCCGTTCAGTATTGTCTCGCCCTAACGTAAAGATTAAGATCCCTCACCATCCTCGAAGGAATCGCTGATATTCAGTGAAATCAGCATTGGAGGAAAGATGAGCAAGGGGTTCCTCTCCCTCAGAGGAGGAAGACAAGGATGATGGAGAGCTCGAATGTCCAGAAGATTCCTGCAGCGGTGGGGAGAGTCGAAAGACCAGCTCATGCATATATCTAACGTATGAGGGGAAGGCCGCCACAGAACCTCTGAACTGCTCCCAGGATAACGGACCCGTAGGACCGACATGGCCTGGAAGAGCGGGGGGTGGTTGCAGAGGTACTGGAGAAGGGCACCTGCGAAGAGGCAACTGACCTCTGCTAGGGCTCTGAAATCCAGGGAACGGAGCCGAGCTGGCGGAATCCTGGACAACAAACCAGGTGCAAAGCGGAACCCTGGGGATGCGCGCCTGGAAGAGCCAGAAGGATCCTCCCTGTGACGAACCTGGGACTGCATGGATCCAGAAGGACAGTCGCAGCAATGCCACGGAGGGTCCGGGCCCAAGGAGGAAAGGTGGGGTTCAGCGCTCATGGCTCCTAGCCACCCCACGGTGGCCCGGCTGAGACTGCGACGACCATCCCCGCCCCCTCGGACTCCGAGAGCCCTCCTCGACTCCAGCTTCCCCACCCCGAGAGGTGGCAACAGCACCGGAAGGGTAGCTGTCACAGACCCCTAGGAGGAGAGCCTCCCCTTCCAGTCCCACCCATCACCCCCGGGACCGGGGCCACCCCTAGCCTGAGGGTCCTCAGGGAGGACGGGAGCAGAGACAGTGGGAGGGCCCACTGTGCCGCCTAGCACCACGTGTTACTGGGGACCTCGACCCCGGAGAGTCAGGGTGCCAGGATGGGTCCACGTCCGAGTCATCGACCTCCGAAGAGGACGAGACCAGCAGAACCTCCATGCTGGCAACCCCGGGGGTCCCCGAAGGAATGGCGCCGGTACTAGGAATGGCGCCGGACGACCCTAGCCCACTCGCGACTGCTAGGCCCGGTTCCGGCTCCCCTGCTGTGCCAGTTAGACCCACGGTGCCGCCCCCGGTGCCAGAACCCAACCCAGCACCGCCAAGAGCGCCACCGAAGGCCAGAGCAGCGCCGCCTACGGTGCCATCTTGATCACCAGCGCCGCAAGCAGCGTTGAGGGTCCACCGGTGCCGGGTCCAGCAGGCGCGGGCCTCGACACTGGGGGAGCCTGCACCTCGGAGGAGGTGACTGCCGAGGCGGTGTCCCCGTCGCGGCCCCGGAAGGGACTACGACGTTCCCCGACACTCGATGAGAAGCTTCCTTCGGCAAGAGAAGAGGAGGAAGCCTCCTCCTCCTGGACCATATAGGCCCGGAGAGGACCGGGGAAGGCCTAGAGACCTTACCTGGGAATCCCTGGGCGCGGCGCCTCCCCAAGGTCGGCAGGGCCTTGCCCGACTTGAGCAGCGTGGACCGAGGACCGCAGTCCATCGGAGAAACAGGCATCGTCACAGCGTCCATGTTGTGGTTGGGTCCCAGGGCAAGCGGAGACTGACATCATGCCGGTCCGAGATGGAAAAATGCTGGCCACAGGAGCACCGACGTATAGGGGTGCGGCCCGCCTTCGACTTACGCCTTGCTCCCGAACCTGACATTATGCGAACTAAACAAGGAAAAAAAAAGCAATAAAGCACTCTGCGCCATATTATAGAAAAACAGGAACGGTCTTACCGGTATACAACATCGAGAGAGTCATCTGAGAGAAAACGAGGAGTTTTGAGGATTAGAAACCCGAGAATACTAGTCGCTACCGCGCAGCAGGTGCAGCCTCGACGGTGGGAGAAACAACTGAGATGAAGAGGGTCTCGGCACCCTGGCGCCCCTCGTGCATGGCCTTGATCGTCGCTCCCGAGGCGGTGCCGCTGGATCGACCAAAAAAAACTCCTCGAAGCGGGTGCGCGCCTCCGGCTTAACCCAAGCAGTAATGAATGGTAAAGATTGACAAGGGAAGATTAGTTGCCAGATGTGCTTTAAGGGTTGAGGGCCTGAGGCCAAATGCTTGCAAGTGAACCAAATAATCCAAAAGTATGGGCAGATCTGCCTGCGATGGATTGAGCTGCTTAGGAAAACACCACAGAGAAAATCTTTTTGATGTGGAAGCATATACCTTCCTGGTAGCAGGCTTCCTGGAAACCCTAAGGACCTTGAGGACCTCCTCTGAAAAGTGAAAATCGGAGTACTTTTAACTCCTCAAGAACCAAGCCCTGAGGTGCAATGACTTGAAGTTCAAAAAGATTACCCTGCCCTGAGACATGGTCAGTAGATTGTGTCTCTGTGGGAGACGAATGGGATATTTGATGGAGAGGGCCAGGAGCAGGGAGTACCAGGGCTGTCTGGCCCAGTCTGGAAACACTAGTACCATGGTTGCAAGTTGGCTCCTTGATTTCAGAAGAACTTGAAGTAATACAGGGAATGGGGGGAAGAGGCATACAGGAACTTCCCTGACCAGTCCAGGGTCAGGGCATCCATGGGGACTGAGATCACTGCTGGAGGCCTACAACAAAAGTGAGGGAGCTGGTAATTCTCTCTGGAAGCAAACAGGTCTATTTCATGGTGTATCCCATCTTCTGAAGATTGTGGCCAGCACCTGCTTGTTCAGAGACCATTTGTGATGCCCTGAGCCGATCCTGCTGAGGGAATCCGCCAAGACATTGTCTTTCCCTGGAAGATGGACTGCTGATAGCTACACTTCTACGGAGTAAGCCAGATGTCTGATCATCATAGCCTCTGTGTATAGCTTTGAGGTTCTTGTGCCTCCCTGCTGGTTGATGTAATACATGGTAATGGAGTTGTCTGTTCTGATTTGGACTGACTGGCCTTTTACGTGGGGCACAAATAGCTGGAGGGTGAGGAAGAAAGTACAGTTATGTAAGAACTTACCGTTACAGTAGATCTTTGAGAGGAGCTCTTGCAGCAGGTTACACCATTAGGACTGAAACCAGCAGTCGCCAGGACCTCACAGAAAACTTCTAGTTAGCAGTCTATAGTGGGGTACCGCCCCGACATCGGCCCGACCCCGACATCCTTCTATGGTATATAAGGAGTGGTCCCCCAGCACCACCTCAATCCTCCTGCTGGAGACCCCAGCAAGCACAGAGAATGGAGAACCAAGGTGTTCCTCAGAAACTGAGCACACTGAAAAGGGATGGAGAAGCACTCACCAGAGGGATGGAGGGAGGGAGAGCGGAAAGCGGCAGCAAGGAAAATGCTGGAAACTATCGTCCAGTTAGCCTCACCTCAGTGGTGGGGAAAATCATGGAAACATTACTGAAAGAAAGAATTGTTCAGCATCTAGAAGCAACTAGCCAAATACACCTAAAGCAGCATGGCTTCACAGCAGGGAGGTCATGCCAGACAAACATGACTGATTTCTTCAATTAGGTGCCCAGAACGGTGGACCAAGGAGGAGCAGTAGACGTAGTATATCTGGACTTCAGTAAGGCGTTCGGCTCCGTTCCACATAGGAGGCTGATAAATAAGTTGGAACACACAGGAGTAGGACATAAAATAATAGGCTGGATTAGAAACTGGCTCCAAGGGAGAACCCAGAGAGTGTTAGTAAACGGCACTCTGTCAGAAGAAGGAGGGGTGACCAGTGGAGTCCCCCAGGGATCGGTGCTGGGGCCAATTCTATTTAACATATTCATCAATGACATCGCAGAGGGTTTGCAAGGAAAAGTATGCCTGTTCGCAGACGACATCAAGTTCTGCAATAGAGTGGACACGCAAGAGGGGGTCACAGAAATGATCACTGATCTGAAAAAACTGGAGGAATGGTCAAAACAGTGGCAGTTGAAATTCAGTGCCAAGAAGTGCAAAGTTATGCACCTAGGGAGGAAGAATGTAGGCTGAAAATATACCCTAGAGAGGGAACAGCCGATGGAAATTATGCTAGAGAGGTGTAACCCCCCTACAAATGGGGGTTCCCAAAAAGTCTTCCTTGAGCTTGCCTAAATGCTCACTGCCAGGCTAGTGTTCTGCATTTTAGTAGATTAAATGTATTGCCAGAGTGCCTGTATAGCCTTTGTGCACTATCTCTTTAAGAGCTGCTTGAATTGCAGTCTTAATCTAAAAGGGAGCTCTGTTAGAAGATGTGCTTGTTTGCTGATCATTTGTCAGAGTAGTAATATTATTGTAGTTTGTTCTAACCTGCCTTCTTTGCAGCAAGGACTGTTCATCTCCACCAACTTGGCCTG
The DNA here is from genome assembly GCA_016271365.2 of Neoceratodus forsteri. Lineage (NCBI taxonomy): Eukaryota > Metazoa > Chordata > Ceratodontiformes > Ceratodontidae > Neoceratodus > Neoceratodus forsteri. The sequence continues at coordinate 681,609,347 of CM028138.1, forward strand.
AGACTGTCAGAATGGGTCAATCAGTACTGTTGGGACTCTAAAATGGAGCCTGCCTGCAGGGGCTTGGTGGAGTCAAAACTTATAGGAATTGTAGTTTTTGCATTTTGGTGCCTAAAATAACCTGGAGGGGGGAGCCCTAGTTGTGACTGACAGACAGATCAGCCAACCGAACCTTTTGGATCTTGTGGAAATTCCCAAGCTGCTTGCAGCTAGTTTCAGTTCTGAGTTGGGAAGTGAAAAGATAACAGCTTGAATGATTCAAGCAGCAGCCCCGGCGTAGATTCGCTTGGGAGAACTGTGACAAGGCCTGCATTTTGGCCTGCATGCCTGCCTGCCGTCCCTGAGTGGGAACTTGTGCCTTTTTCGGACTGAATCCAAACTTGGAGAGAGAGAAGCAAACCACTGAATTGTGACCAGGCTGCTGCCTGAAGAAGACCGAAGATTTACTGAATGCGATCAGCCTGTCTGGACTTCCAGCCACCTCTGAACTCCTGGATTGTGCAAAGACTCTGTAATTGTGACCGGAAAGCCTTTTACCTGGTACAGTGGAATTTCCTTACATGTGAACGTGTTGTGTGTTTATAGTGGGTCATGATTTGGTCCTCCACTGTGGTTTGACTTGTGTTCTGCTTGCTGGAAGCTGCATTAGAATTTCCTTATGTGTAAATGTGCTGCTAGTGGGTCGCAATTTGGTTCCCCACTGTGGTTTGAACTGCATTCTGCTTGCTGGAAGCTGCATCCAGCTCCACGTACTGAATCCAAAATCATCTCCACTGGGCCTGAGCCTTGCCACACTGGCCCAGTCTGACTACCTGCTGCACAGAGAAAGCCATCGACGAGAGACCTGCCTGGGGATCAGTCCCCTGCTCAACACTTGAACAGGAACGACGCCTCAGTGATTCGTGTGGGCCACGCTTCTCCGAGCACTCCAGCTCAATAACTTGCAGTCTCGATTTCATCCTGCCTCTGTCCAGTATTGGGTAACGTGAGTAAACACCCGGGTAGCTCCCTGCAACAACAGCTAAATCTAAAGTGTTGTCATCTGATTGTCTGGTTGCTTTTTCTTTCATGAACTGAGCCCTCCGGCTCCGGATTACAAATAGTGTGTGTTGTGCATGTTGATTTCTTCCATCACAAGACCTCAACCAGCTGCAACGTTCTTGGCTAGCCCATCGTCTCCCTACCTGGGTACCCAGAGGTGTGACTGTGTGGGGACTTAAAGTGCATGCATAACTGTTTGATTAATATAGCCTTTAAGCCAATCAGCCTGATTAGCCCCTTCCTTGTTCAAGTCCCCTGAATAAATCTGATCTGACATTTTTGCTGCATTTAACCTGACTGCGGTTCCAGTTTGTGCCAAGAGTACTGTACTGTTCTGTTGCTATTTACTGTGCATAACCTTGTTTTACAGGGGGTCCCCAGGGTCAAGCCAGAGGAACCAGCCCTGGTGGTAAGTGAAACAGTGTGGGTACTGGTATGGTGTACAAGAGGTACTGTGAAAGTGACTATCGTATATTGCTCAGGCCACTAGAAGGGAAAGGGGGGGTTACAGTGTCCTGGAGGGCTGTGTCCAGGTTAGTTTGACCACTACCAACCCTGACCTCCAGGTGGAGGCACCCGTTTCAGAACTCAGGCCCCTTAACCTGCTACTAGCCGCGCAGGCAGGGGTAGTAGCATTGGGATAGTGCCACCAAGGGGTTACATCTTGGAGGCTCACCACTGGGATTTTGTGCCTTCTAGTGGCCAAAAATTACGAATTATTGTTAAAGATTAATGGCTACCCCAGTAGAAATGGCTGTACATCAGATGGTGGGGTGGTGTACTGGGCAGGAGATCGACCCCCAAAATGCTCTGCTTATACTGGATATTCCCCTGGGTACCAGTAAGGACACTGTAGAGGGAGCACTCTCCAAAGCTGAATGTTTAAAAAACCCTGTGGTGGTGGGTCGACAGGCTGATTTGATCGCCCACATTTTCATAGCCTTGGTAGAGTGTAGTGACCTCGTGGACAGCTCTAAAGTGCCACAGATTATTGTCTCAGAAGGGGCCCTAGCCGCCTGGAAAGTGATAAAAGACAGTAAAGACTAGGGAGAGGATGCGCTCCCACCATTATTTGAGACTTTTGAGGAGAAATTTGCTAAGTTATTGCTGGAGGAAGGGAAAACCGTAGAGGACTTTAAGAAACTATTCCTGCCACTTGGGGGTGTTCCTTCCCCAACACCCCTCTCACTCCAGCACCTGTTACTGCCACACTTTCTGTGCCCCTACCAGTGCTGGCCCCTATATCTGTACCCGCCATTAGTCACGACTCGTATCACCGGCTGAGGATGTTTTCAGGCACCCTCCCCACACCCCAGGGGGAGGACAACTGGGAGACTTGGATAGACTATGTTGCCCCTCAAATCCGAGAATGGCAATGCCCCGAACCAGAGAAGAGGAGAAGGGTGGTTGAAAGCCTCAGAGGCCCTGCCCAACTTACTATCAATGCTACACAGACTAGTAATCCAGAAGTAACTGCTCAAGATTTTTTGAATGCACTGGAAAATGTGTATGGGAGTCCCAATTCGGATGAGGACCTGTGGGGTAGGGTCAAAAACACTCATCAATACCCAGGAGAGCCCTTATCTGTGTATGTGCCTCGACTCGAAGCGGTGCTACAGGAATGCCTAAAGAAAGGTGCATGGCCCCAGCTAAGTTAGATCAGAATAGGTTGGACCAACCTCTCAAGTCAGCCCCATTCTCTGAATTATTGCTGCTCTAACTACGCTTTGCTGCTCAGTTGGATGCGCCTCCCACCTATGACGGACTGATAAAGGAAATTCAGAGAACTGAGAGGAGGCAGCGACGTGGGGGCCCCTCCTGTATCTGCTGCTGCTGCTGCCCAGATGACCGAGGATGCACATGTGAGTGATGCTCAGGGGCGAAATACAGTGCCAGTTGAACATTGGGAGGCTAGCAAGGACGCTCCGCCCTGGGGTGAGATACTGCAAGAGGTCCGAGAAATGAGGGCTACAGTTTCCCTAAAAGCCCATTCCAGAGATACAATGGGCCCAAACCCCTCTCACAGCGTGTCCACTATGGGGGTTGGGGTGCACTCCCAGGCATCCCCTGTTGACAGCAGCTCAAAGATTGATGAATTGACTATGGAAGTGAGGGAATTACTAAGGTGTCTCCCCATGCTCACCACACACCAGACTGAGGTTGAATCACGATTTTCTGTTGGTAGTACCCCCGCCTCGGCCTCCAATGTGATGCCTCGGCCATGCCAGACTCTAGAAAGTATACTCTGTCATAATTGTGGGAAGGAGGGGCATATGAAGAAAGAATGCCAGTCCCCAAAAGACTTAGATAAGGTTGTATACAAACTTCAAGGAGAGCTCCGGAAAGCGAAACCATGGCCGAGGGGTGCTGGAAATGACCGCAGTGAAGGCTCAGGAAATCCCAACTCCAACTTCTTTGTGGCTAAGTCATCTGTACCGGCCATTGCTATTGACCCTCCAGACTGGTCCAAGATAGCGGGCCCTTCAATGGAGACTAATATGGCTGTGAATGGTATTCCTACTCGGGCTGTGCTTGACAGTGGGTTGCAAGTTACCATTGTGTTTCAGGACTGGTATGACAAACACTTATCTGATGTGCCTTACAATCCCTGGAAGGCCTACATGTGTGGGGGCTGAGCGACAAGTCTTATCTATATCTAGGATATGCCCGCCTCTGGTTGTCTTTTCCTGTGACTGTCACTGGCGTAGAGGAGCAAGTAGAAACACTGGCCATAGCGTTTCCCCCAACTGGACTGTATGATGGGGTTCCCTGTTAATTGGAACAAACCCCGACATGTTTAGGAGACTAGCACAACTCCGCCATGAGAAACAAGGGCGGGCAGCTGACTGGACGGGCCCTAAGAATTCCAGCCTTAGTGAAAAGGGCTTATGACTGGCAACAGAGACCCGATGAAGTGGATCCAGATGAGCCAGTGGGGATAGTGTGGAAAAAGGAACCTGACTCCTTGGTATTGGCCCCCAATGCCCAGTGCACAATCCATGGAGAAGTCTGCCTAAAGAGAAACGTAAAGAACAAAATATTAATGTTCGATGCACCAGGAGATGGAAAGTTGCCAGAGGGATTATTGGTCAAACCCAGCATCTTGCCTGCTCGTGCCCACACCTATGCATGGCGAGTGACGGTCCAGATTCAGAATGTGTCAGATCAGGAGATCGGGGGAACAGAGGGTGCACCCTAGCTACAGTACACTGTGCCGACACTGCCGTATTACCCAGCAACAAGTGCTCTGGCGAGAAGGAGAGAGTGACCATGGACTTATTTGACTTTGGTGACTCTCCGTTGTCAGCTGAATGGAAGGCTAGAATTAGCAAGAAACTTGCTCAGAGGGACCAAGTGTTTTAATTAAAAGAATGGGACGTGGGGTGTGTCCAGGGTGCAGAGCATCACATATGCCTGCATGATGACCGGCCATTTCAAGAGAGAGATCCCGACATCTCACTCCAGCAGACATAGATGATGTGAGGAGACCCCCTGCAGGAAATGCTCACTGCTGGTGTGATACAAGAATCAAGGAGCCCATATGCCTCTCCCATTGTGGTTGTGCGTAAGAAGAATGGGTCGGTAAGGATGTGTGTTGATTATCGAACCCTGAACCGGTGGACCATCTCCGATCAATACACCATGCCCCGTATACAAGATGCCCTGGATTGTTTGAATGGGAGCAAATGGTTTTCAGTATTGGATCTTCACAGCGGATACTACCAGATCCCGATGGCCCCGGAGGACTGTGAGAAAACAGCCTTCATCTGTCCTTTGGGGTTCTAACAATTCTTGAGAATGCCACAGAGGATTTCAGGCACCCCGGCCATCTTTCAGCGACTGATGGAACGTGAGGTGGGAGATATGAATTTGCTGGAATGCCTGGTGTACTTGGATGATGTCATTGTTTTTGGGAGCACCTTAGAGGAGCATGAGACCCAACTGTTTAAAGTCCAAGACCGATTGGAAGACTTCGGTCTCAAGCTGTCCAATGACAAGTGCCAGTTTTTTCAAACCTCCGTGAAGTATGTAGGGCACATAGTATCTGCAGAAGGGATAGAGACTGATCCCAGTAAGGTCGAACCACTGGCTAGTTGGCCCCAGCCCCATAATTTGAAAGAACTACAACGTTTTCTGGGGTTCTGTGTCTACTACCGCAGGTTCATAAAAGACTATTCAAAAGTGATTCGCCCGCTCTTGAATCTTACCCAGGGTTACCCTCCTACCAACCATAAATATAAAAAAGGGGCCATCAAAGAACCAGAGAAAGTGGACTTCTGCACAGGTGAACTTTTTGGGCCCCACTGGACACCTGAATGTGAGGCAGCCTTTCACGAAGTCATATACCAGCTCACCCATGCCCCCATCCTTGCCTATGCTGACCCCACCAAGCCCTATGTACTGCATACATATGCCAGTCTGCAGTGTCTAGGAGCTGTGCTGCATCAAGCTCATGAGGATGGTTTGAGACCAGTGGCCTTCGCCAGTATGAGCTTGACCCTGTCGGAGCGAAACTACCCTGTGCACAAGCTGGAGTTCCTTGCGTTAAAATGGGCCATCGTCGACCAGTTTCATGAATACCTCTATGGGGCAAAGATAATGGTGAAGACTGACAATAACCCGTTAACCTTTGTACAGACTTCAGCTAAGTTAGACGCCACTGGGCACCGGTGGCTTTCCACCTTATCAACCTATGATTAAGCTGTTGAATACAGGCCAGGACTGAAAAATATTGATGCTGACGCCTTGTCACGAAGGCCAGTTTCCAAAAGCGATTGGGTCAGGCTGTCTGAACCTGACATCCGAGCCTTGTACCAAAAATTTGACTGAGATGAACAGATGTCTGCGGACACAGTGGACTGTTTAGTAGATTGCTTGGGTCCTCCCGATACCTGCATACCGGCTGCCTATTGCCACTTTTCTGCTCTAGATATTAGTGCACTACCTCAATTTGACAATGACAGCATTCAGTGGGCTCAATCCCAAGATCCTATGATTCAGCCCGCACTTCATGCCCTGTGTGCGGGAAAAGATGTGTCCAACTTGCATTCTCCTGACTTGCAAACTGCTTTATTGTTTAAAAAAGGACCCAGGTTGAAGCTACTCAGTCAGTTGTTGTACAAAGAGACAGTGGATCGTGGCGGTCAAGTAGACAGGCAGCAATTGGTCCTGCCCATGGCCTTTAAAGATTTGGTACTGAGGTCCCTCCACAATCACATGGGGCACCTTGGTATTGACAGAACTCTCGACTTGGTACAATCTCGATTCTACTGGCCCAAGATGGGGGCTGATGTTGAGCACCATGTAAAGACCTGCAGTCGTTGCCTGCAAAGGAAAGCCCTGCCTCAGAGAGCTGCCCCCCCTTGTCAATATTACTACCAGCACCCCCATGGAACTGGTCTGCATAGACTTTTTGTGTTTAGAACCTGATCAGTGGAATACTGGCAATGTGTTAGTGGTTACGGATCATTTCACACAGTATGCGCAAGCTCTTCCAACTAGAGATCAAAAGGCCTCTACCGTGGCTAAGGTGCTAATGGAAAATTTCTTCATCCACTATGATGCCCCTCAGTGGATCCACTCTGACCAAGGCAGAGATTTTGAAAGTCGGCTAATCAAAGAAATGCTCTCTCTCTAGGGGGGGTGCAGAAGTCAAGAACCACCCCCTATTATCTGCAGGGAGACCTTCAGCCAGAACATTTTAACTGCACCCTTCTAGACATGCTGGGCACCCTCCATCCCAAAGACAAGCCTAAGTTGGCCCAGCAGATTAGCACCTTGGTCCACGCATACAATTGCACAAAAAATGATGCTACTGGGTTCTCCCCCTACCGCCTCATGTTCGGGAGGGAGGCCCGACTGCCCGTTGATGTCTGCTTTGGGGTCTCTCCAGATGGGGTCCGAGACGAAAATTACCTACAGTATGTACAGAAACTGAAAGCTCAATTGAACCATGCCTATCAACTGGCCCAGACAATGGCCGCCAAAAGAAATCTCGCCAACAAGAGAGGCATGATAAAAAAGTAAAGGCTCAAGAGCTTCGGCCTGGAGACTGTGTGTTGTTACGCAATTTGGGACTGCAAGGTAAACACAAAATTGCTGATAGGTGGCACCATCTTCCCCATGGAAAGTTGAATGATTCACCAGTGTAGAAGGTGCGCCCAGAGAATAACTCCAAAGCTGTCAAGACCATGCACTGTAGCCACTTGTTACCTATCAGCCAAGTCATAATTGAGGCTGAGCCATCAGAGATTGATTCCCCTGGGCCGGTGATTCATGCTGCTGCAAAAAAGAGACAGAGTCAACCTACCCCAGTAGTTACAGATTTAAGGTTTCCCCCACAGCAGGCCCAGAATGACAGTAACTGTCAGTCCACCTCTGATGAAAGTGAGTGTGACAATGCCTATTACCCCTCCTATGAATTGAGTTAGCTGTTTCAAGGTAACCCTAGGACTAATTGTGGGGATGAAGCTAGGCCTTCTGGACTGCCTAACCCCCCAGCTTCTTCCTTGGAGCCAGTGCTCCCTGAAAGTGAAGTGCAAAGTATTAAGACTGAGGTTGCGGACTCTCTGTTTTGTGGAACTGTGTGAATTGCCCGAAGAAGGGGCTGATGGTCTGAGTCTCTCTGGTGACACACCAGAACTTGAAGAACAATGTGAGAGTGCTGACAGCCCCCCTTCAGTGCTGCAAAGGCCTAACTGTGCCAGAGCCTCCTCAGAATGAGCAACCTAGGCCTCCGTCAGAAGATAATGAGTAAAATGTTGTGGAAACAGAGCCTACAGAGCAAACAGCTGACAGTGCTCCAAGTTTGGACATTCCCATCCATGCAGAGGCACCCCTCACAAGTGACGAAAGCTCCAAAGTTAGTGCTGAAAGTACAGAGACTGTGGCTGCTCCCCCCAGAAAGACTGGCCGAGCTGTCAAGCCAGTGCTACGCTTTAGTTATGATTCCCCTGGGAGGCCAGTGGATTTGCCTCTCAATGTGGTTCACAAAGAGGTTTATGTTTCGCCAAGCTCACTGCCCAAACTGAGCTTGACGGCCAACTCCAGGTTACTTGTTCTTCCCTTTCACCATGGTGCCCTTGCCCCATCCAGCCCCAAGTTAGCTGATAGGGAAGGGCCCCCTCTTACATTGTTTAATGTACAAGAAGTTATTAAATGAATTGGTATTACTTGTACGAAACTTGCATAAGTATTGCCAATATGTATGTAGTAATGTGAAGTATACTGAAATATATAGTTGTGTAACAAGCTAATGATATATATATGTCTCATTTATATCACATTTTTGATATTGTGTGTGACGTGGACAGCCAGTTCTGAGTGCAGTATCATTTTATTTTAAATATAAAACGTATTACTGTTTCTGCTGAAAAATCTGGTGCTCTTAGAATGACCTCACTCATTCCACCCCCCCCCCCCGGTTTCATCTGAGAGATGAAAGCCATGAGAAAAATGATGAAAACAGCATGTGAGAGCACACAGGTTTTAGAGACAATGTGTTACATGGAAGGCCTTAATCAAGGACCTCCTGTTTTTTTCTGAGTTAATTACAGCTGTAGTTGCTAAGATGGAAGAGCATATCCATTTTATGACGTTGGAGGAAAAACCCAGCTTATGATACAGGACTGTGAAAATCGTAAAGCTGCTTTCATGTCTTGAAAGGGGGGAAGCTTATCATGAGATCAAAGAGATGTCATTTGAAGAACATGAGTCATGCTGAGGACTGCAAAATTAATACTTTGAAAAGACATCCTGTTTTTTTTTATTAGATATATTTTTATATATAATCTAACAGAGGAGGAGCTAGATGACCTCACACAAAAGGGGTTGGCAAATACAGTTTACTTTAAGAAATAATTCTGTTTTACTTACACTTTTTACCTAGACTCTAACAAGGAAAGATCGTGAGCACTTTTAAGCAGATATTTATAAAGAGAGTCAAATCTAAGTACTGTAAGTAGGAATTTGCACTGTTTAAACCTTGTTCTTTTAAAAGATTTGTATGTCTTGTGATATAACAGTTCTGTATTGTTGTGTTTTACATATTTTTATCTATTGTAGTAAAACTCTTTTTAGAACATATTTGGTCTGTCTTTGAATTTCTTTTAGTTGTAAGAAGAGTATATATGGTTAAAGCAGACAATAGACATAAGCTTGAATGGTGATACCAAACTGGAAAGAGAAGCGTTTCACATCTGAAGTCTTTATATAAAGTTTTTAAAGGTTCATCTCTGTATACCTGGTTAGGTGCCCGTAGGCAAATATATCTGGCCCCCCGAAGACAGAAATATCTGAGCATGTACATTGGGTACACTACCAAGAGGTTAACACTTTGAATCCCTCCAAGACTTGACACCAAAGGTTGATCCGAACTCACAAAACAGACAAGAGGGTTACCTTGTTCTGTTAAACTGTTCAAAAGACTGCGCTTGGAGGTTGGCAGTTTGGGAGTTGAGGGCCTGACCTGCTGAGTGGGTTTGTGACATTGTGATGGTACAGACTTGACGCGTACTCCAAGTTTTCTCCAGGCAGGGAAGAGTGTAACCCCCCTACAATTGGGGGTTACCGAAAAGTCTTCCTTGAGCTTGCCTAAATGCTCACTGCCAGGCTGGTCTTCTGCATTTTAGTAGATTAAATGTATTGCCAGAGAGTGCCTGTAATGCCTATGTGTACTGTCTCTTTAAGAGCTGCTTGGATTGCAGTCTTAATTAATCTAAAAGGGAGCTCTGTTAGAAGACGTGCTTGTTTGCTGATCATTTGTTAGAGTAGTAATATTATTGTAGTTTGTTCTAACCTGCCTTCTTTGCAGCAAGGACTGTTCTGTTTATCTCCACCAACTTGGCCCAGGACTGTCAGAATGGGCCAATCAGTACTGTTGGGACTCTAAAATGGAGCCTGCCTACAGGGGCTTGTTGAGGTCAAAACTTGTAGGAATTGTAGTTTTTTGCATTTTGGCACCTAAAATAACCTGGAGGGGAGCCCTTGTTGTGACTGACAGACAGATCAGTCAACCGAACCTTTTGGATCTTGGGGAAATTGCCAAGCTGCTTGCAGCTAGTTTCAGTTCTGAGTTGGGAAGTGAAGAAATAACAGCTTGAATGATTCAAGCAGCAGCCCCGGCATAGATTTGCGTGGGAGAACTGTGGAAAGGCCTGCGTTTTGGCCAGCCTGCCTGCCTGCTGTCCCTGAAAGGGAACTTGTGCCTTTTTCGGACTGAATCCAAACTTAGAGAGCAAAGTAAGCCACTGAATTGTGACCAGACTCCTACCTGAAGACCGCCCAAAAATTTGCTGAATGTGATCGGCCTATCTGGACTTCCAGCCACCTCTGAACTCCTGGATTGTGCAGAGACTCTGTAATTGTGACTGGACAGCCTTTTGCCTGGTACAGTGGAATTTCCTTACATGTGAATGTGTTGTGTGCTTATAGTGGGTCGTGATTTGGTTCCCCATTGTGGTTTGACTTGTGTTCTGCTTGCTGGAAGCTGCAATAGAATTTCCTTATGTGTAAATGTGCTGTGTGCTGCTAGTGGGTCGCAATTTGGTTCCCCACTGTGGTTTGAACTGTATTCTGCTTGCTGGAAACTGCATCCAGCCCCATGGACTGAATCCAGAATCATCTCCACTGGGCCTGGGCCTTGCCACACTGGCCCAGCCCAACTACCCGCTGCACAGAGAATGCCATCAATGAGAGAACTGCCTGGGGATCAGTCCCCTGATCAACACCTGAACAGGAACGATGCCTCGGTGATTCATGTGGGCCAGGCTTCTCTGGGCACTCCAGCTCAACAACTTGCAGTCTCAATTTCATCCTGCCTATGTCCAGTATTGGGTATCGTGAGTAAACAACAGGGTAGCTCCCTGCAACAACAGCTAAATCTAAAGTGTTGTCATCTGATTGGTTGCTTTTTCTTTCACAAACTGAGCCCTCCGGCTCTGGAATACAAATAGTGTGTGTTGTGCATGTTGCTGTCTTCCATCACAGGGCCCCAACCAGCTGCAACGTTCCTGGCTAGCCCATCGTCTCCCTACCTGGGTACCCAGAGGTGTAACTGAGTGGGGACTTAAAGCGCATGCATAACTGTTTGATTAACATAGCCTTTAAGCCAATCAACCTGATTACGCCCCTTCCTTGTTCAAGTCCCTGAATAAATCGGATCTGACTTTTTTGCTGCATTTAACCTGACTGTGGTTCCTGTTTGTGCCAAGAGTACTGTACTGTTGCTATTTACTGAGCATAAATGGAAATTACGTACCTACCGTAATTCTTGATCTTCTTGGATGAGTCTCCACCACTCATTCACACTAATGGGATCTGCGCCGGAGGCACTAGGACCCATCGGGAGCAAACTTTTTTGTTAGAAGGTCGGCGCCTGAGACGGAGCTGCGAGGAGCGGCACCACCAGCCTCAGCTTGTGCAGTAATGAGTATCTCGGCGTCGACCTTCCAACCGCCTCAGTACCTTTTTCTCCGAGGAGGTGCAGCGTAACTAACCTAGAAGGATAACCTAACCAAAAACCGGACATAAGATAGTCCGGAAGACCCATATAAGAAGGGTCAACAAAGACGTCTTCACAGCCTAAGGATTGAGGGAGTGAAGACCAACAACAGAGGTGAGCTCGGGGGATGGAGCGTGGGTGTGTGAATGAGTGGTGAAGACTCGTCCAAGTAGATCAAGAATTATGGTAGATACATAATTTCCATATCTTCCTGGACATAAGTCTCCACCACTCATTCACACTAATGGGAGAGTACCGAGCTAATAATCCCCCCCCCGAGAGGGTGGCAGGAGAGACCAAGAGCTCACAGTTTTAGGACAGAAGTCCATTAAGGATGGTTCTGCCAAAGGAAAGATGTTGTCTGGTATGGACATCCAGGGCATAGTGTTTGACGAAAGTATGTACTGAGCTCCAGGCAGCTGCATTGCAAATATCTGCAATGGGCATGTTGCGGATTTCTGCCAGAGATGCCGTGACCGCTCTAGTAGAGTGAGCGTACACTCTGCCTTCCAGCTTAACCTGCAACATGGAATAACACTGGCGAAGACATGCCACCAGCCATGCTGACATACATCTGATAGCGACAGGCTGACCCAGCCGGGTCTTGCTGAAGGAAACAAACAGTTGCTGAGCTTTACGAAAGTCTTTTGTTCTATCTAGATAGAAATGCAAAGCTCTCCTGACATCCAAGGAATTGAAGAGAATGTTCTCCTTCATTTTGGAAGTTCGCAAAGTAAGAAGGAAGGACCAAAGGTTGGTTTAGATGGAATTCCGAAACAACCTTAGGGAGAAACTTAGGACGGGTTTTAAGGACTACTTTGTCTTTACGGGACACAGTATACGGAGGGTCTGTGACCAAGGCATGTCTCTCAGAGACCCTGTGACCTGAGGTAATGGCCACCAGGAAGGCCGTTTTCCAGGTGAGAAATTTTAGCTCACAGGTAGCTAGAGGCTCGAAAGATTTTCGAGCGAGCATGTCTAGCACAAGATTAATGTCCCAGGCTGCGACTGGACACCTTATAGGAGACCTGGTATGCAGAATTCCCTTAAGAAACCTCTTAACCACAGGTAACTGAGCCAGTGACAAGAAAAGTACTGGCTCATGATAAGCTGAAATGGCACAAAGGTGAACCTTAACTGTAGAGTGCTGCAGACCTGAATTTGAGAGGTCTAAGAGGTACTCTAAAACTTTATCTGGTGGGCAGGAAAAAGTATTTAAAGAGGATTGAGCACACCAGAACGAAAAACGCTTCCATTTGGCTATGTAGGTTTTCCTAGAGGCTGGCTTACGCGCAGCCAGAAGAATATCTGAAACCCTGCGAGAGACATTGAACCTGTTCTTCACGTCTATCTCTTCAAGAGCCAAGCGTGAAGGTGAAGCGACCTCAGGTTGGGATGGACAACAGGCCCCTGAGTCAAGAGGTTCGTCTGAAGGGGGAAGTGGTTTCGGCTGAGCTGCCGACATACTGTTGAGTAGTGGAAACCACATCTGTCGAGGCCAGAAGGGAGCAATGAGGATCATTTTGTCTCCCTGGGATTCGAACTTGAGAAGTACCCTCTGAATTAGAGGAAGAGGCGGAAAGGCGTATAGAAAGCATTTTGTCCACTGCAGCCTGAACACATCCTGACAGAAAATGCCAGGCCCTGGATTTCTGGAGCAGAAGAGAGGCAGTTTTGTGTTGAGTGGGGATGCAAGAAGGTCCAGGTCTGGAGTTCCCCACTCTGTGAATATTGACTGAACTACGGTTGAGTTGAGAGACCATTCGTGAGGATCTGTCTCTGTTCTGCTGAGACGGTCTGCCAGTTCGTTCTGCACTCCTGGCAGGTAGACCGCTAGGATTAGAGACTTGTGCTGCAAGCACCATTCCCACACTCTCATCGCTTCCCTGCATAAGGGGAACTCCAGACCTGGACCTTTTTGCATCCCCACTGAGCACCGCCCTGCTTGTTGATGTAATACATCACTGCTTTGTTGTCCATTTGAAGGAGAATGTTCTTGTGACAGAGAATGTCCTTCAAAGCCCGGACTGCATAAAGGATGGCTCTCATCTCTAAGACATTTATGTGAAGCTGGGACTCGACCGGAGTCCACGTACCTTGAGTGTGGAGAGCCTGATAGTGAGCTCCCCACCCCATCAGGGACGCGTCTGTGGCAATGTAAATCTGATGATCCAGAGGAGCAAAGAGATACCCTTCTAGAAGATTGTTCTCTTGCGACCACCAGGTGAGTGATCTCTTTAGAGGTTCCGTCACCTTGATGAGAAAGGATTGAGGGTGAGTGGTTGGGGATCACTGAGTACTGTGCATCCATTGAGAAGTTCTCATGTGAAGGCATGCTAGGGGTACAGTGAACACCGAGGATGCCATGAGACCTAGCATCCGTTGCATTGAGAGAGCTGGAACCGAGCTGCTCTCCCCGATGTAACGGGCCATCTGAAGGATATCGCTCCTCCTGTCCTCTGGAAGAAAAGCCTTCGCACAGGAGGTGTCCAAAAGAGTTCCTATAAAAAGGAGCCTCTGAGAGGGCTGCAGCTGTGATTTTTTGAGGTTTAGCAGGACTCCCATGGACGTGAGAAAGCGTGAAGCTGTAGCTACGGTGTCCAGAGTTCCCTGCCTGGAAGGACTTGCTAGAAGCCAATCGTACAGATAAGGGAACACCTGTATTCCGAACTTTCTGAGATGCACTGCAAGAACTGAGCAACACTCTGTAAAAACTCGTTGCGCCGAGGATAGCCCAAGGGGCAAGACTCTGAATTGATAATGCTGTCCCAGAGCCATGAACCTTAGGAATTTGTGATGCTTTGGGTGAATAGAAATGTTCTGGTAAGCATCCTGCATGTCTAGGGAGGCTAACCAGTCATGTTGATGAAGCAAAGGTAACACGGTTCCTGGTGATATCACTTTTTTATTTCTCCTTGGGAAGGAGTTTGTTTAGTTTTCTGAGGTCCAAAATGGGGAGCATGCCCCCGGTTTTCTTTGGAACCAGAAAGTAATGGGAGTAGAACCCTGTGTTCCGTTGATCCAGCAGAACTACAGTACTTCCACTGCCCTGTTGTTTAGAAGGCCCTGTATCTCGGCGGCAAGAAGATCTGACTGCAGGGTTGACAGCTTGGGTTGTCGTCTGGGGGGATGATCCGGAGGGGTCTCCACAAGATTGAGTGAATACCCTTCGCAGATTATCCGGAGGACCCATTTGTCTGAGGTTATGGACTTCCATTGATTGTAGAAGTGTGTCAGACAACCTCCCACCACTGAGGAAGAGTCCACCTCGGGCAGCTGAGATGGGACTTGGGCCAACAACTCAGAAGGCAGCACTGGGCGCTTTGGGTCCTTGCGCCTTCTGTTGCGTTTTCTTTTGAGGCTGGGGGGGGCTTGGTTTTTATGAAAACTTCCCCTGCCTTTGCCTTGAAAGGACTGACGGTTATGAAACTGGCGTTTATTAACACCCCCTTGAGAGGGGACAGGAGGAGGTCGAGCCAACTTAATGGCTGACCTAGTCTTTTGTGTAGCCTCTAGAGCCTGTTCTACTTGAGGGCCAAACAGATAAATACCATCAAAAGGCAATACCATTACCTGCTGCTGTGCGTCATTCGTGAAACCAGAAGTGTGCAGCCAGGAATGACAGCGGGTACAAATGCCCGCCGCCGCCGCTTGGGAAGCAGTATCTCGAAAGCATCCATAACTGCTTTAACCTGCTGGCTGCTGGAGTCAATACCCCTGGTTATGGTTTGAAGTAGCTCTGAATTTGTGTCCGATTCCGGTAGAGTTTCAACCATTTGTTTGAGTGAGTGCCAAAGGATATACTCATATTGAGAGAAATGGCCCTGGTAGCTGGCAATACGCATACGCAGCGTGGAAGCAGCAAAGACTCTCTTACCTAAAGCGTCTATCTTACGAGATTCTTTGTTAATAGGTCGAGCTGTAGTAGTCTGGGGAAGGATGACCATATCATTCTCTGCCAAGACTACAATAGGATCCACAAAGGCTTGGGACGCCAAAATGGGTCAATCCTCGGGGGCTGAGTATTTCTTATCTATGGACTTAGCCACCTAAGGAATGAGAGCAGAATTATACCATACCATTTGAGACAGCGTCTCAAAGGAGGGCTGTACCGGAGGAGTCAAATCCATAGGGATCTCCGGAACATGGAGGTATTGGAGTCTTAACAATTTTCTAGGATCGATATCTGTAGTTTGGAGAGAAAGAGTGGAAATCAAGTTTTTCAGCAGAGACTTAAAAGACAGGTCCTCAACCACAGGCTCTGCAGCAGGAATAGATCCTGTTCCTTTCACTTCATCACCCAGCCTAAGGTCTGGGTCAGGCTCAATGTCATCTCCTGACAGTCCAGGAGGGACTGCATGTACAGGAAAGGAGTGAAAATCAGAGGGAAATGAGGAAGAAAAAGGATTAAAGGAGGAGTCCTGAAAGGTGGATGACGCCCTAACAACCCTCGGTGCCGCAGAAATGCACGGCACTGAAAGAACGCACAGTGCTGATGAAGCACACGCCGATGAAACGCATGGCGCCAAGAAGCCATACGGCACTGGCAAGGCGCACGGCGCCGTAGATGGTACTGAGCGTGCCATCGATGCCAAGGGTGTCGAAAACACCCCAAGACTCCGAAAAACATGATTTGAGGAGAAAGGAGGAAGAAGAGCAGCAGATAGAGGCATCGATGTGGCCCCCTGCACCGCAGCCATATGGGGGGGGGCACTTAAGCGTGGAGTCGAAGGCACCGAAGACAGTGCCGTGCGACTAGGGAGGCTCAACCGCCCTATCTGATCTCCCAAGAAGCCCGAAGGCCCCTGAGTGACCGGGCCAGGCAGCTGGACCAACCACCGAGCCCACTGCTCCACAAGAGCAGCCCACTGATGAAACTGCTCATCTGAAGACCTACCAGAGGGCAGGGTAGGGCTCAGACGTCGAAGACGTCGGCTACCAGAAACAGAAGCTGGCGACTCTGAAGGAGGAGACCGGCAATTAGCTCCAATAACTAACCGTCTACGCGCAGACATATCAGAGGGTGACCTTGAGTGATGCCTTCTCTTTTTTGACCTGTGGGCCAAAGAAGAGCTCGAGGTTGAACGGTGCAGAGAATGCGACTGTTTACTTTTATGCTTTCGAGGGGACCGCCCGCCCCCTCAGGCACTGGACTGACCGTTGTCAGACCCCCCTTCCGGAGAAGGCAGCAGACCGGACCCAGCCCGGCTGACTGAACAGCTTTCATGCGAAGTCTCCCTACCGTCACCTGACCCGCTCATGGTCGACTCCATCAAAGTAGGCCGAGACTTCTTTGGTAAATAAGAATAATAAACTAATTGATACTTATTCGAGATATTACTACAAAACAACAAAACTGAAAACTATGCTGCTAGTTTGAAGTTTGACTCCCGGAGGGGAAGTGATATCATCACTGAAGTGCACTCGACAGCGGGAAAAAAGGGACTGAGGCGGTTGGAAGGTCGACCCCAAGATACTCATTACCGCACAAGCTGAGGCTCGCGGTGCCACTCCTCGTGGCTCCGTCTCAGGCGCCGACCTTGGTAAAACTCTCGGCTCCGCTCCATGACGCCAGATCTAGCCTGCTGGAAGCCAGGTTGTGCGTCGAAGCCGGGGAGGTCAGGTGGGTCGTGTGGATGAACAACATATACCATTCCTAGAACTCCTGTTACAGGTGAGTAACCTGTATTTCTAGGGACATGGATATGTTGTTCATCCACACTGTCTGGCAGACTCCTAGCAGTTCTCCGGGAGGAGGAAGGCAGGGCGCACCCCCGATACTTACTTGGGAAATAAGGACTGGAGAACTGAGGCCCCAAAACCGGCATCCCGGCGTGACTCAAGGTCGATGTGGTATGGGGTGATGAAGGTGTGTGCTGACCTCCAGGTAGCAACCCTGCAGATTTCCTGGATAGGGACATCCCTGGAAGCAGCCACCGATGCAGCAGTATGGCGGGTACAATGAGCTCTTATCCCCTCTGGGAGGCTCCGTGCCTGCCAACCTATAGCAGAGATCTATGCAGGTGGTGACCCACCTGCCTATCGTCCACTTGGCTGCAGGTCTGCCAGGTGCGGCTTCAGCGTAGGTGACAAACAGCTGGTGAACCTCTCCCCGAACTTCAGCCGTCTGCTCCTTGTAATAAGCGAGGTGCTCTTCTAGGGTCCAAAGTATGGAGCCTATATTCAGTCTCAGAGGTGTGATTGGGGTAGAACACCGGCAGAGTCAACACCTGGTTAAGGTGAAACTCCGACACCACCTTCGGAAGGAATTTCGGGTGGGGGCGCAGGACAACCTTGTCCCTGTGGAAGACCAGATAAGGAGACTCGATGGAAAGCGCCTGGAGCTCTCCCATCCTTCTGGCTGACGTGATAGCCACCAAGAAGGCAGTCTTCCACGGCAGGTGAGAGAGGTCACACCTGTGCATCGGTTCGAATGGCTTGCACATGAGCTTAGCCAATACCAGCAGTAGATCCCATGGAGGTGGAGGTTCTTGCACCGGAGGGCATATGTGGTCAAGGCCTTTGAAGAAGCGCCCGACCACCTTCTCCTGCGCCACCGACTGCTTCCCGGCCCGTGCCCAGTAAGCAGAGATGGCTGCCAGGTGCACCTTAAGGGTCGTTCACCGAAGCCCTAGCTGAGAAAGAGACCACAGTTAGTCCAGAATGCTTGCCAAGGAACAGGAGGAAGGGTCCAGGCCCTTGCCCTGACATCAAATGGAGAATCTCTTCCATTTGAAGGCGTAGCATTTTCTGGTTGACTTACGGGACACCTCAACAACGTTGAGGATCTCGTCGGAAAGACCCAAGGCCTGGAACTCTAGCTGCTCAGGAACCAGGCCATCAGGTGCAGGGATTGAAGGTCCGGATGGAATACCTTCCCCTGATTGACTGAGATCAGGTCCGGGTGGGCTGGAAGCCGCCTCGGGAGCCTGGAGCTGAGACTGAGGAGATCTGGATACCAGAACTGGTGGGGCCAGTCTGGGGCTACCAGAATCACCTGCACCTTGTCCCTCCTTGCCTTGAGAAGCACCTTGTGGATCAAGGGAAATGGGGGAAAGGCGCAGAAGAGGCCCGGGGTCCACAACCTCGAGAAGGCATCCCCCTGCAGCGAGCCCTGCTGAGGGGGGTCGGCATGAAACAGTTTCAACTTCGCATTCTCCTTGGAGGCAAACAGGTCCGCCTGAGGTGTGCCTCAGTAGGAAAAAAGATCTTGTACTACCTCCGGCAGGAGAGACCACTCGTGAGACACAGCCCCTATCCGGCTCAGGGCATCGGCCAGGGTGTTGGAGGCTCTTGCCACATGAATGGCTAGGAGATCCGCCTCCAGGCTGCGCATGAGTGATCAAATGCGGAGAGCTTCCCTGCACAAAGGCATGGAGCACGTCCTGCCCTGGCAGTTTAGATAGTACATGGTCATGGTATTGTCCGTCTGGACCTGAACCACTTGACCCCGTAGAAATGGAGCAAAGGCGGTGAGGGCTAGATGAACCGCTCGAAGCTCCAGTAGGTTGATATGGCATCGGGACTCCTGAGGGGACCAGAGGCTGTGCGCTCTGTGCTCCCCCAGATGGGCACCCCAACCCATCAGAGAGGCATCGGTCAATAGTGAGACTGTTGGCTCGGGCGGAGAAACCGGATGCCCTCCTGCAGATGTGCTGGAACGGTCCACCACTGGGGAGCGTTCCACATCCCCTTGGTCACTGTCACTAGCTGATCCAGCGGATCGAAGTGCTGTGACCATTGGCTGGCCAGCCCCCATTGAAGGGGACGCATGTACCAGCGGGCCCAATGGACCATGCTGGTGCAGGCCACCATGAGGCCCAGGAGGTCCCGGGCAGGGCACGATTGCCCAACCTGAAATGATTGGGCAAAGGAGGAAAGAATCTCAGCCCTGTCCACCGGGAGCCATGCTCTGGCTCGTAGAGAGTCAAGCTCTGCCCCGATGAATTGTATCACCTGCTTTGGCACGAGTTCTGACTTGGCCTCGTTGATGAGGAGGCCAATCTGAGAGCAAACCTGGAGGACCAGATCTCTGGACCGCTCCACCTCCGCTCTAGAGGGGGCTGCTATCAGCCAATCATCCAGGTAGGGGTACACCCAGACCCTTTGGCACCACAGGAATGCTGTCACCACTGCCATGCATTTGGTGAAGACCCTGGGAGCTAGGGAAAGGCCAAAGGGCATGGCCCGGAACTCGTAAAGGGATCCCTCCACTCTGAAGCGGAGGAATCTCTGGTGGGATGGACAGATTGGGACGTGAAAGAACGCGTCCTGAAGGTCCAGAGAACAGAACCAGACGCCTCGTTCCAAGGATGGGATTATCTGAGCCAGAGTGAAGGTCCAAGACCTTAGGAACCTGTTCAGGTCATGCAGGTCGAGAATGGGGCGCCAGCCCCCCGTCCGTTTTGGGACCAGGAAGTACCTGGACACAAACTCCGGGTCCGGAGGAGGATCCGCCACCTTCCTGATCACCTCTTTTTCAAGGAGCAGGACAATATCGGCTCGGCGAGCCGACAGAGAGGCTGCGGAACCCATAGCCCCCTGAGGGGCGACGGCTCGGAAGGGTGGGGAATGCTCGAACTCCAGGGGCAGGCCCTTTCCTACCACCTCCAACACCCAACGGTCCGTGGTGATAGCGGACCAGGTGGAAAGGAAGTGGCGGAGCTGTCCCCCCATGGGGGGAGCCCAGGGGGAGGGACGAGGCTGGGGGCGACACCCCTCAACCCGTCACTGGGCAGGCCTAGAGGAGGGACTGGCTGAGGGACCTCCTGGGCCTCTACCTCCCTGCTTCCTGTTGGAGGAAGCTGCGGGCTTGGGTTTGGGATGCCAGGCGTGAGCCTGCTGGCCCTGGTGCTGTTGGGCCGGAAGTGCCGCAGAAGGACGAAAGGACTTGTGCTGCCGCTGTTGGCGGCCTTTGTCCTTCTGGACAGAGGTAACAGAGTCCAGAGTGGCACTGGACTTTTTGATCCACTGGAGGTGACCTTCCACTCCAGGGCCGAAGAGGTCGTTCCCCAAGAAGGGGACATCCGCCAGTTTGTGCTGGGTATCCGCAGTGATGGTGGATGTCCTCAGCTATGCTCTGCGGCGCATGGCCACCGCGGCCACAACTGATCTGGCACAGGAGTCTCCAATGTCCAGAGCCATTTGGAGCTGCTGCTTAGCCACTGCCCTACCCTGGTCCCGCACCTGCCGGACCGTGGTCTGCAGGTCGGCCGGGAGATGAGGGATCACCTCATCCAGGGAGCCCATGAGGGCGTGGGAGAAGTGTGCCATCAGCACGGCCGAGCTGGCCTGACAGAGGCCAAGGGAGGACACAGTGTACACCTTGCGCCCAGCGTAGTCCAGCTTTTTGGACTCTTTGTCGGGGGGCTTGTCCATATCCCTAGCGTTCCCGGAACGCCGGAAAATACTGTCAGTGACCAACCCCTCGGCAGAGGGGTGTTCTGAAAAACTGGGCAGAGAGCCGGTAGGGACCGCATACTTCCTGGCCATCCTGGCCGAAGGCGCAGGACAGGAAGCAGGCCACTGCCAGAGCTCCAAGGCTGGGCCAACAATGGCTTCAGCCACTGGAAAGGCCTCCGTAGGTGAATCCCCTCAGTCCAGTATCTCCGTTAGGGGATACTTGGCCCGCTTGGATATGGGCTCGAGCTGCATCCCGGTGGACTCCGAGATGAGTCAAAGCAAACCCATGAAGGACGATGGGCTTTCGTCAATCAACTGCCCCCCGGAGGACTCCACGTCAATGGGCCTGGAGAACAGGGAGAAGTCATTGTTGGACTCAGAGGAGTCCGTGAAGAGCTGCCTGGGGCCTGAGCCACCCTCCACCTGCCGAGGATGGTCGGGAGTGAGGGTGACTGACAACCTGTGGGGCAGGCTCTGACCCGACCGAGAGTTCTTGGTCGGTGCCCCCGAATTCGGTTGTGGAGGCGGAGGTTTCACCAGAATCGTTGAGGTAGCTGGTTTCGGCCGAACAACCGGCCCAGGCTTGGGCACCTCGGCTACAGCAAGGGGTTGTTTTGGCCGCTCAGGTGACAGCCACTTGATGGCCGGGGAAGGCAACGGCATCGGCTTGTTCCCGGACAGAAGTAACTGCTGCCACATCAGGTCCTCGTGGCGCTGACGCAATTTGCGCTGAAGCCTCTCCTCTTCCGAGGAGGAAGACGAGGATGAGCGGCGACGCCGCTTGCTTCGGTGCCGAGACTGCCGATATCGGCGGGATCGGCTGGACCGAGACGATGCCCAAGACTGAGATCCTCGGCATTTCCGAGGATGGGTCTGGGAAGGGGAGGGGAACACCTACTCTTCCCTCGGCCCGGAAGCCTTAACCAGGGACTGCGGCACTGGGGGCGCAGGCAGGACCTCGGTCTCCACCAGGGGAACTGGTGAAGAAGGGTTGTTGGCCTCACCAGTCAACAGCCCGTCCAATGGGTCAAGAAAAATCTCGACCGCGTCGACGGGTGTCTCGGCCAGCTGGCCTGACGGGGACGCCGTGAAGCCAGCGGCCTTAGCCACAACCTCGATCGAAGTCGACAGTCCGGGGAAGGGGACCTCTCCCGCTCCCATGAACGCTGACGATGGAACTTACCCTTTAAGTCCTTCTTTTTGGGCCGAGAGAAATGTCCGATGGCCTCTCCCTTCGTGGAAAGGGACTGGCAAAGCTCCTTGAAGAAGCCGGGACCAGGGTACCCAGAGGCGAGCGTCAAATGCCGATCACGATCATCTGCTCGAATTGCTCAGCTGAGCCAGCCGCCGCGGTAACCGCACAACGGGCCTCCTTTGACTTAACCGGCGGGTAGCACTTCTCGGGGCGCCCAAGCTGTAACCGGGCAGCGTGGTCCTCCAGGACGTTGGCCGAAAATGAACGGCAAGAGTAGCAGGCCTGCGGGTCGTGTTCTAGGCCGAGGCAGTAGATGCACGTGGAGTGCAGGTCCATCCTGGACATCTTCAGCCCGCAAGGGCACTGCCGAAATCCGGGAGTCAATTTGTCCATCGGAGCCGCAAGGGAGAAAGATGACCGAAGTCTTGAAAATTTTAAAATAAGTTTCGGGCGAACCGAAGAATTAGGATCCAGTCTACACGCAGAGCATTGAGGGAACCTGAGCTTCCAAGCGGTAAGGAAGATCTGGCATCATGGGGCGCAGCCGAGAGTTTTACCACCCGGGTGGGTAGGAGGAGCCAGCTTGAAGACCTTCCAGCAAGATTTAAAGTGGCAAGGAACCTGCCAGACAGTGTGGATGAACAACATATCCATGTCCCTAGAACTGGGCAGTTTTGCATTGGATGGGAACGTGAACAGGTCCAGCTCTGGGCAGCCCCACCTGCCGAAGAGATCTTCAGCCACTGAGGGAAGAAGTGCATTCATGAGCCTTGGACCAGGAACAGCTTAGACTGTTGGCCAAGTTGTTTTAAATGCCTGGAACATGCACAGCAGTCAGGCTCAGGTGATGTTCTATGGCCCAATACCACTCTCATAGCCTCTCTGCAGAGGGGGTAGGAATGTGTTCCCCCTTGCTTGTTTATGCAAAAGACCACAGACATATTGTCCATCTGGATCAAGAGAGGAGCCAGGAGTAGGACTGTCTGGAAGGCTTGTAGAGCATACAGGATCGCCCGCATTTCCAAAACACTGATGTGGAGATGTTGCTCCAACAGGAACCTAGTCCCCTGAGTCTGACGATCTGCTAGATGGGCCCCCAAGCCCTGGCTCAATGCATCTGTGGTCAAAATCTGCCGAGATGACTCCGACAGGAAGTGGACTCCCTTGGAGAAGTTGGGAGGGTCCAGCCACCACATCATAGTCTGTTGCACCGAGTTGGATACTGACACTAGAAGGTACAAGTCATCGGAACGCTGATCCCATTGGACCCAAAGTTTCCACTGGGCCACCCTCATGTGCTGGCAAGCCTGGGGAACTGTTGTGATGGCTGCTGCCATATGTCCCAGCAGCCTTAGGACTGATCTGGCTGGAACTCATCAAGATGACAAGACCAGCTAAGCCTGAGTCTGAAGACATTCTGCCCTGTCTGGAAGAAGAAAGGCTTTGCCTTGCTCAGTGTCCAAAATCGCCCCTGTGTAGTGCAGTCTTTGACTTGGCCGAGAGGAGGATTTGGGGAGGCTGAGGGTCATCCACAGGTCCTGAAACAGGGAGAAAGTGGCCTCCATGTTTCTCAGCAATTGCTCCTTGGTAGGGGCTGTCAGAAGCCAGTTGTCTAGGTAAGGGAAGACATAATGGCCTTCCCTCCTCTAGGCTGTTGCCACTACTGCAAGGCACTTTGTAAAGATTTGTGGGGCCAAAGACAGGCCGAATGGGAGGGCCCAAAACTGGTAGTGGTTCCCCTGAAAGTGGAAGTGAAGGAACCTTCTGTGGGGTGGAAACGCCAAGATATGAAGGTAAGTATCCTGCATATCCAGGGAGCAGAGTCAATCCCCCTGATGAAGAAAGGGGAGAAGGCCGGGAAGAGTGACCACCCTGAACCTTTTGCACTCTATAAACTGGTTCAGGTAGCTGAGGTCCAGAATGGGATGCAGATCTCCTGTTTTCTTTGGAACCAGGAAGAAATGCGAGTAGAATCCCTTCCCTCGCTGTGCTGGCAGAATGGGTTTGATGGCCTGTATTCACAGGAGTGCTTAGATCTCTTCTTGAATCAAGGCGAGATGGGCCTGAGGGTAATGGGAAGGGACTGAAGGATTGTCTGGGGGAAACTCCAAAAATTCTAGGGTGTGCCCCTGTTCCACCAACTGCAGAACCTACTGATTCGAGGATATTCTGCGCCAACCCTCTCTGTAAAAAGACAACCGACCTCCCACTGCCTCCCCCAGGGATTCTGCTGGGGGAGGGGGGGTCAGCTAAGAAGTCAGGCAGAGGAGCCGGGGACAGGCAACGCAGTCTGAGAGGTTCTAGGAGCTCTGGACGCTGAACCTCCTGTGGCTTGAGAAGTGACCTTTCTCTTAAAGGCGCTCCTGGGTTGCTGACCTCTGGGTTGCTGTTTAGAGGTGCGACGAAAAAGCTGTTGCTAGGACAACTTAGGCTGAGATCAGTACAGAGTATGAACCAAACGGATAGCCTTACCTGACTCTTGGAGGTAAGTGATTGTATTTTGGGAATCCTTGCCAAACAAGACTGGGCCTTTGAAGAAGGACGTCCAAAATCTTAGATTGGCTGTCTGGAGCAAACCCAGAAACTCTAAGTCAGGAGCAGTGGCATAGGCAAACTCCCATAGCCGCAGCACTACGTGCTGAGTTGCCAAATTATAAGAGGCTCGGAGGAAGTGGATCCCTACATCTGAGCCTGATTTGAGGTGCAACAGCTCAGCCTTCCCGGGGAGATCAGGTTGGGCTTGTGCCACCTCAAAAGCCTTCTCCCACAGGGCATTCTGATATTGTACCATGTGGACAAGGAAGTTTAGGGAACGGACAGCACATGTTACAGAAGAGTAGAACTTTTTGCCTAAATAGTCTATCTGTCTAGATTCCTTATTGGGAGGCTGAGTGCTGAGGTGACGGGGTTGTTTTGAACGGTCATGAGCCGCGTTGATAATGACCAAGTCAGTCTCCAGGTGTTCCCCACTAAAGGGTTCATCCCCTGGGGCATTGCACAGGTGATCCGCCTTTTTGGACATTGCCGGTGTAGTGGATGGGCACTTCCAAGCAGCCCTGTTGACATCCTTGAAGGAGTCAATTATTGGTGGAACCACTAGAGGCAAGGACTCCTTCTTGCAGAGGAAAATAGCTTCTTCAGTGTGCCAGCCCATGAAGACCCTGATGTGCCTTATCACATCCTTGAAAGATGGGTCATCTGGAGGAGACCACAGGGTGTCCTTGGGCTCCTCCGGCTCTGCTGGCAGATCTGAATCTCCAGAATCGTTGTAAGAGGAGGATGAGGATATCCCCCTCACTCACCAGAATCCAGAGAGGGGGAAGGGGAGTGCCTAGGCTAATGCCGATGGGTCTTAGAACAACCGGTGCCAGCCCCTGCTGGTTGTGGAGTGGGTTCCTTAGGAGTTGGTGGCGGTATCTTCCTAGGAGGATCCTGGCCCTTAGAAGGATTGGGAGAAGGGTCCCTCGAAGCTGGAGTTGGGGGCTCCTTCAGGGCCTCCTTGTTCTTGAAATACACCCACCAGGCCTCAAACAGGGCGTTAAGTTCTGCAGGTGGGCCCTGAGGTAAGGCCGGGGAAGCCGGTATCTGTGGAGTAGGTTTGGAGGGCCCTGCCGTCGGTTTGTCAGGTTGCGGTAACCCTGGCGACGGATCCACTGGCGTCAGATACTGAGGTATGGAAGAAAAAATTACTCACCTGTAGTAATCTTGTTTCTTCCAACGGGATTCACTAATATTATTGTTTCTTGCAGTGCTCCTTTAAGCCAGCACTGCCCCGGAGCCAAATGGAATGTCATGCTATTGATGGAATCTTTAGCTCATGCATTCAATTCAAAAACTGCCCAGTGTAACTGCCTACATTCTAACCTCATATTTCTTAGGAGCCTGCAAAGAGGCCATACTAACATCTAATTAGAATAGAAAAAAGGCCCCAACTGGGGCAACTGGTAATCATTAAAACACACGAAAAAAGAGAAAAGTTCCTCTTCTCTAAATGTCAGATTCACCTAAGAAAAAAAGACCTACTAAGCTATAAAGCATTACTAAGAAGTGCCAGCAGATGGCATTCCACTCCAAGTACTTACATAATCAGCACTAGAGCGGTCTTTACTGATTCTGTCAGGGGAGGCAAGTGTTTGGAAGTAGTAATATTAGTGGATCCTACTGGAAGAAACAAGATTACTACAGGTGAGTAATTTTTTCTTCTAACCCCAAGAACCCACTAATATTATTACTTCTTGCAGACTATGCAGCAGTACCTTATGGAGGTGGGTAAAGAATCTACTTAGGAAAAAGACTCTGCAGGACTGCTGTGCCAAACCTGGCATTACTCCTGGACTGGGTGTCCAGGCTATAATGCTTAGTGAAGGTGTGGACTGACCTCCAGGTAGCTGCTTTACAGATTTCTACCAATAGCATCTCTCAGGTAGCTGCAATAGTGGCAGCTGTGCCCCCTGTAGAATGGGCCCTGAGTCCAACAGGGGGTACCCAACCTGCTTTTGAGTAGCAAAACTGGATACACTGAACTATCCATCAAGAGATAGTTCTTTGAGGCAAATGTCACCTTATCTACCTCTCCATAGGTGGGGAAAAGCTGTTGTCTGTCCTGCCTATGGTCCTTGGTATGAGTCGTAGTAACTTAAAGCCCTTTTTACATCAAGGCTGTGGAGCCTATGCTCCCCTGAGCTAGAGTGCTCAGTGAAGAAAACTGGCAAGGTGATAGACTGGTTCAGGTGGAAGTCCGAGACCACTTTGGAGAGGAACTTCCAATTGGTTCTCAACACTATCTTGTCCCTATGAAAGGAAACATATTCCTCTTCCACACAGAGGGCCTGGAGCTCACGTATCCTCCTGGCAGAAGTGATTGCCACAAAGAAGACTACCTTCCAAATAACAAACTTGAGATCTGCAGAGGCCATGGGCTCAAAGGGAGGAAGCATAAGCTGAGCCATGCAAATGTTCAGGCCCCAAGCTGGGGCTGGTTCCCTGTGAGGGGGAAACAGGTGAGACAGTCCCTTGAAGAACCTCCTGAAGATAGGATCTGATGCTAAGAAGGTGTCCTTTCCAGCCGAAATGCATGCTGACACTGAAGCCAGGTGCATTTTCAGGGTTGAATGCTGCAGACCTTGGGAATGTAGATGAGTCAAATAGTCCAGCAAGGTTGGTATGCCACCTTGAGCTGGGGCTACACCCTTATCTTTACACCATATAGAGAACCTTTTCCACTTTGAGGCACAGGTTTTCTTAGTAGAAGGTTTCCTATACCCACTGAAAACCTCCAGGACCCCTTCAGAGAGTTGCCAGCCTGCATATTCTAAGTCCTCAAGAGCCATGCCTTGAGTCCGAGAGACCTGAGATTGGGGTACATGACCCTCCCTTGGAAGGAGGTCAATAGGTTGTACCTTTGTGGGAGGTGAATCGGTTTAGCCACCGACATAGAGAGCAGGAGGGAGTACCAAGGCTGTCTGGCCCGGTCTGGGGCTACCAGTATCACTGAAGCTGGCTGTGATCTGAGCTTGATGAGCACCCTGAGTATCAGGGGAAAAAGGGAGGAAGGCATTAAGATGCCTCCCTGTCCAATACAGAATCAGGGCATCCAGGGGAACTATTCCCTTGGCAGGGGCCCTGCAACAATACAGAGGCAGGTGGTGGTTTTGGTGGGATGCAAAAAGATCTATCTCTGGAGTGCCCCACCTCCTGAATAGGACATTCACCACTTGCTTGTTCAGTGTCCATTTGTGATGGGCCTGGTTTATCCTGCTCAAGGCACCTGCCAGGGTGTTATCCTTGCCAGGCAGATGGATTGACTGTAGGGAGGCGTTCAGAGATTAAGCAAGGCTCCATATCTTCATTGCCTCTGTACAAAGTGGGGTAGACCTTGTCCCTCCCTGCTCGTTGCTGTAGTACGTTGTTGTGGTATCGTCTGTTCTGACTTGTACCACCTTCCCCTGGATTAGATGTGAGAAAGTATGAAGGGCCAGGTAAACAGCTCTAGCAAATTTATATGCTGGAGGGAATCTGCACTCTGCCAAGTGCTGTGAATGGTGTGCTCCCCCAAGTGAGCAACCCACCCTAACAGGGAAGCATCTGTCATGAGAACCAATGAAGGGGGCTCCTGCAAGAAGGAAACCCCTTCTCTCAAGTTTTCCGGCTCCATCCACCATTGGAGTGCCTGTAGTAACACCCTTGTTACTGGTATGGATTTTGATAGTGTCCCGCCTTTGGTACCAGTGTGCCCTGAGGTGGAACTGAACATCTCTCATTTGAAACTTGGCACCCATGACTGTGCTTGTTGCTGAAGCCATGTGGCCTAACAGTTGTAGAAACTGTCTTGCTGGCTTTGGCTTGCCCAGGACAAATGAGCTTGCCAAAAGTTGAATGCTTTCTGCCCTCTCCTGAGGGAGGAAATCCCTTCCCAGTATGATGTTTAGTTCTGTACCTATGAACTGCAGTACCTGCAGAGAAGCCTCCTCTTCAGACTATTCTCTCTCTACATCCCTAGCAAACTACCTAGTGACGAACTGCAACTGCACCTAGCCCCTCGGACCCCTGTCTAGCTGTTGATCTATACCTCCTCCTTCCTCCAGCTGGGCCACTTATGTCCCCCCTATCCTAACCCCTCTTGCAACCTAGCACTTTCTGCAACCTCTCCTGTATTATCCCCTTCCTGAGTACCTTATTACTGTACCTCCTGCCAGTCTCCCTCTATGTATCCTAGTCTAGAACTGTTATTAGCTATTGATGGTTGTAATCCTGTGCTGTCTGTCTATATGCTGTTACGCTAGTTCCTGATGTATGTATCCTGTTGTATTACTTGTTGTTCCCACTCCCCTTCCCCCCGGACGTACGGTGAGATGACCTTTTGTTGCTCAGTGTAACTGTCCTGGTGAAACGTTTCAATAAATAAATAAAGGAGTCAGGAATGACTTTTTGATGTTGAGAAGGATCCCCAAGGAGTGCAACAGATCCTGGGTTACCTGAAGGTGCTCGGTCACCTGCTGGTGAGACTTTCCCATGATTAGCCAATCGTCCAGGTAGGGAAAAACTGAGACACCTAGTCTTCTTAGGTGTGCCACCACTACTGCCATGCACTTGGTAAAGACCCTTGGTGCAAAGGTGAGCTCGAAGGGAAGTGTTGAGAACTGATAGTGGCCTGAGGGAAGTCTGAAAATCAGGTATTTTCTGTGCGACTCCCTTACGGGAATATGGAAATATGCGTCCTTTAGGTCTAAGGAGGCTAGCCAGTCTTCTTTTTGCAGAGTTGGCAGAATCATGGCCAGTGTGACCATCTTGAACCTGGGTTTTACCAGGTACCTGTTTAGCAGTCTGAGGTCTAGTATAGGCCGCCACTCACCATTCTTTTTTGTTGTTAGGAAATATCTTGAATAAAATCCCTGCCCTTTTTGGCTGGGGGGGGGACAGGTTCTACTGCCCTTGCTAGAAGTAAGACCCAAACCTCCTGTTCCAGCAGTTTTCCTTCTGTGAAAGGAACTGCTGTGAATTGCCTCGATCTTGGAGAAGGAAGGGATTTGAAACAAAGGGACAAGCCCTGACTCACTATTTCCAGAACCCACCTGTCTGTGGTGATTTTCAGCCATTCCTGAAAATTAGTCAGTCTGCCCCCTACAGGAGATGGAGAGGCAGCCTGGAGGGAAAAATCAGAGGATTTGTTTTGTTTGTTGCTAGGGTTGTGCAGATTGGGATCCTCGCCTGGAACCCCTTCTGCCTCTGGCTCTATAAAAAACACCCTGCTGTGACTGGTACTGATGTAATGACACAGCCTGCACTTGAAAGAAAGTGTAACTAGAGGTAAAGGACTCACCCAACTGCTCTTCGTTCTCCAATGTGGGTACTTTACTGAATAGCAGCTAACTCCATAAAAACCATAAAATCCACGGGAACATGAAACACCAAGCAGTGCATGGATGACTTTCTCATTCCTCCACCTGCTCCCTACGTTGACATGAGTCACCTGATGCGTTTTGCCAGTCAAGGCTTTCTCAAAGGTGGTCACGTCATGCTGGTAAACCCTGCCTAAATAGGGAGATTCCTTAAAGACACAGTGTGCAAAACATATTCATTAAAGTGCTTATATTATATCACAATCTTATATATTGACCACTGCGGACCAGATTTATATCTTGATCAAGAAAATAATTATAGCAGCAATATCTCAATTACATTACTCACAAAAAACTTCATAATAATCAGTCGGCGGGCGGCAAGTGGGTGGGGAGCTGCCGCCCGCCGCTGACCGGGGGGAGCGGGGCGGTGGGGCTCAGTGGACGGGTGGGGAGGGGAGTACCACTAGACTACCAGGTTTGGGTTGTTGTGGCATTAATGTTGTACTGACACCCGTAATCGGGCTGCGAGTGATCCACTGGACCACCAGGGATATTGGACTTCTAAATTAATACATATGCCCGTGATCAGGCTGCGAGCTGTCCACTGGGCCACCAGGGATATTGGACGGTTACTTTTAACACTTAAGCCAGTGATTGGGCTGCAAGCGGTCCACTGGACCACCAGGGATATAGGACGTGTTTTGTTTTAACAGATGCCTGCGATCAGGTGGTGGGGCACTTTCCCGCGCTGTGCAGGGGGTGTCGGTCCCAGACGGCTGCAGCCTGGCAGGACGCCATGCGCAAGTCATCTGGGATCGGTGCACCTGCATGTAAATGGGGCCATAATGACATGCAAATGGCCCCATTTGAGTCTTACATGCATTTTGGACTCATTTGCATGTGCACCTTTGAATATCGCGGTTGTTGCGCTTAGCGCAACGGAACTCCATTTGTGCTGGTGCAGTGCCACTGTGCCATGCACACTGGGGAGTGGCCAGGGTGCGATATTCAGTGAAGCTGTGCCATGGCGCAGCTCTGTTGAATATCACCCTGTCGACGCCCCTGCGCAGCCCATTTGCGCTGCGCCCAGGCTTGCGCCACAGCCTGGTGCAGTCTGAATATCCGGGCCAGTGTGCAAAACATATTTATTAAAGTGCTTATATTACATCACAATCTTATATATTGACCACTGCAGACCAGATTTATATCTCGATCAAGAAAATAATTATAGCAGCAATATCTCAATTACATTACTCACAAAAAACTTCATAATAGACAATATCTCTTTCCACCACGCATTTTTTGGTTTTAAATATTAAAATGCAGCCTTTTTTGTAAGCGCACAGTCAGGTCCATGTATCTATATTAGACATTTAAGAAACAGCATATGCCTTAGTAATGTCAATTTCATACAGAGCTATTCTTTTTTCTAACTGGAAAAACTCTTTTTAACTGTAGATTTTTTAGAGCAATTGCATTATTTGTACAGAATAGGCGTGCTCTATGAAACCAAGTCAAGGCACCAACTCCTGATGTTATTAAGAATAAAATTTGGGATTAGTCAAACCTGGTGATAGGAACCCGGAGATGTGCAGGTATCCATGTAACTGTCACTTAAGGTGACCAAATGCATATCTGAAAACAAAAAAAAACAAAGTATTTGTTTAATTCAACAGCCATGATACTGTTTACAACATTCTGGTGCATCTTAGCATTTCTTTAAAAATGGTTTTATTTCTATTCTCCCATTCAGTCCTTTTCCTTCCATAGCTTTTAAAGAGAATATCCACAACTGTTCTCTTTTTAATAACAGATTATCATAATCTCCCCCCCCAGATGTATTAGGTTTCTCTAAACTAGTAAAGAAGGAATGTGCTGTTTTGTCCCTACTTTTAAAACATGCATTACCAGAGCATTTTTCTTGTCTCCACTTCCTATAGCTCTGACATGCTCACCTATGCGTGTCTTGAAAGCACTTTTATGAAAAGCGCTATATAAATGCTGCTTCTTCTTCTTTTCATTTTGCTTACCTAAAATGCACCAAATTTGCACTCTGCTAAATAGATCAAACCACAAGTGCTACATGTCATAAGGCCTCAGACGTCATTAATTCTGCCAGTAGCTGAATTTTTTAAAGTTCTGGTATGCCTCACTTGTGGGCAATATTTACAGTTGCCACATTTTGTACTCAAATTTTCTTTACGTGGCAACCACATTCTCAGTCTCTTCTCAACTGGCTGTACAGAGTGCGTAACTATATCTCTAATGCTCTTTCCTTTCCTGTACACAAACTTTGGTCCTGTGGTTTCTATGTCAACTAGATCTGGATCTTGTAATACCACATGACAGTTTTTCTTTATTATTTCTGAGATACTTTTAGATTGTGGTGTGTATGTGCTGACAAAACACTGTTTTACATCCTGTTTGTGTTTAGTGTTAGATATATTTTCTTCCATTAATTTTTCTCTTGGTATAGTATCAACGGCAAGTTTAGCATTTCTAATTACTTCTTCTCCATATCCTCTATTTCTGAGTCTTTCTGTAAGTTCTAAAGCCCTTTCCTCATACAGTTCCCGATCACCACAATTTCTCTTTGCCCTAGTGTGCTGGTCCCTGAGGATTGCTTTTATAGTGTGGTATGCTATGATGCACCGGAATGTAGTAAAGAGGTTTATGGATGTTGAATTAAACAAATACTTTTTTTTTTTTTTCAGATATGCACTTGGTCACCTGTTCTGTACAAATAATGCAACTGTTCTAAAAATATACAGTTAAAACTTTTTTTTACAGTTAGAGAAATAATAGTTCTGTATGAAATTAACATTACTAAGGCATATGCTGCTGCTTAAATGTCTAAAAGAAAAAGTTACTTACCATAGTAACCTTGTTTCTCCCATGGGGATATTCCAATATTCCTAATTCTTCTGCAGTATACCTTTAAGGTCAGATCTGCCCGGAGATAGAATGCTATGCAAATGATGGAATCATTAGCATGAGGCACTTTTCAAATGCTGCCAGCTATCAACTGCCTACATTCTAACCCTCAGATTTCGTGGGCGCCTGCAAGACAGGGCCCAAAATTTAAATATATCAAATTCTGATTTTAAAATTCCCTACCCAAAAAACCTTCAACTGGAGGAAACATGAAGAGAAAAAAATATCATTAAAAATTCCCACAAGCTCCTTTGTCAGAATCACCTGAAAAAGGAGAAAAAGGCAAAACAAATTTTAATAAAAGTAAAAGTGTGGCATGCAAACACTATGGTACAGCATGGAATACAGAGGCCACTGGTTCTTAAAACAGGGAGGCAGGGAGGGAGAGTTATGAATATTGGAGTATCTCCTGGGAGAAACAAGGTTACTACGGTAAGTAACTTTTTCTTCTCAACCCAGGAATACTCCAATATTCCTAACCCTTCTGCAGACTAAAAAGCAGTACCTTAGGAGGCAGGAAGAACCTATTTTGGAAACAAACTCTGCAGTACAGCTGTACCAAACCTGGCATCAGCCCTTGCCTGCATATCCAAGCTGTAATGCTTGACAAATGTGTGTACTGTTCACCAGGTTGCTGCTTTACAAATATCCACCAAGGGTACATCCCTTGCAGCTGCCAGTGTTGCAGCTGTACCCCTTGTGGAGTGGGCTCTAAGCCCTGCTGGAGCATCCTTGCCCACCTTTGAATAGTAAAATTGGATGCACTGAACAATCCAATGAGAAGTGGACCTTTTAGATGCTGGGTTACCCCTTCCCACATCCCCATAAGTGAGGAAAAGCTGTGTTCTATCCTGCCTATGGGGCTTAATGGCAGTCATGTAGTAGCTCAAAGCTCTTTTGACATCCAGGCTATGCAGCCTACACTCACCAGAAGAAGAATGGTCAGTGAAAAACACTGGCAAAGTAATGGACTGCTTCAAATGGAAGTCTGAAACCACTTTAGAAGAAATTTCCTATTTGTTTGAAGGACTACCTTATCGCTGTGGAAGGCAATGTAGTCCTTTTCAATACATAAGGCCTGGAGCTCACTAATTCTTCTAGCTGAAGTGACAGCCACTAGAAACACTGTTTTCCATGTGACATACTTCAGGGGTGCTGAAAACATAGGCTCAAAGGGGGGAGCCATGAGCTGAGCAATGTAAATACTAAGGTCCCAAGCTGGCACCGGTTCTCTTACCGGTGGATACATATGTGAGAGGCCTTTGAAAAACATTTTAAAAACTGGGTTTGATGCTAAGGAAACAGGCTTGCCTGCCAAAGCATAGGCTGAGACTGAAGCTAAATGAACTTTTAGTGTAGAAGGCTGTAAACCTAAGGAATGTAGATAGACTAGGTAGTCCAGTATCCCTGGCACTCCTGCCTGGGTTGGCACCATACTCCTGTTAGAGCACCAAACAGAAAACCTCTTCCATTTTGCAGCATAGGTTTTCTTAGTCTCTGGGCAAGCTGCCTTTTCCTACCGGCTCCCACTCCTATGGAACAACCTCCCACCCAACCTCCACCTGGCCCCCTCCCTATATGCCTTTAAACAGCTCCTCAGGCTTCTCCCTCCCAACCCCTGCAGCAGCTGTACGCCCAATCCCTCCTTACCAGGACCTAGTACTACCCTCAGTAGCTTCGCCAGGTAAAAAATAACTCCACATGCCAGCTCTTACTGTTAAACCACCACCCCCACCGGTACCTTCTCCCCGAAAAGTCAAATATTCGGTAAATCCCTACTCTAAATATGTAAATATGCAAAGACACACACTTGGAATTTAAGGTAATAATGGTCTAGAAATGAAATGAATCAATTTTGTTCCACTCTGCCATTCAAACAAATATGAAACCTCACCCCCAAACTCAATGTAATTGTACGATACTGTATTGTTTTGTATGTTACTTAATATTTGCTGTATTTCCCTGTCTCCCACCTTGTACTACCTGTACCCGGGTCGCACCTGGAAACGAGCCTCGGCTCAGCGTGCCTTTCCCAGTCACCAAATTTTAAATAAATAAATAAAAAATAAATAAATAGTAGAGGATTTCCTGTATCCTCTTAAAACATCCATAACTGACTCAAAAAGATGTAAACCAGCATACTCTAGGTCCTCAAGAGCCAAGCTTTGAGCCTGAGTGACCTGAGGTTCGGATACAGGAGCCTCCCCTGATTGGAGGTCAGAAGATTGTGCCTCCTGGGAAAGTGTACTGGTTTGTCCACTGACATGGACAGCAACAGGGAGTACCATGGCTGCCTGGCCCAGTCTGGGGCTATCAGGATCAATGTTGCTGGCTGAGACCCGAGTCTCAACAAGCACCCTGTATACCAGGGGAAATGGAGGGAAGGCATACAGGAATTTTCCTGACCAATCCAGGACAAGGGCATCTAGAGGAATCAAGCCCACTGCCAGAGGTCTGCAACAGAACTGAGGTAAGTGATGACTCTGATAAGAGGCAAAGAGATCTATTTGTGGGGTGCCCCACCTCCTGAATAAAGTCTGTACCACTTGCCTGTTCAAAGACCATTCGTGATGGTCCTGGCTGGTTCGGCTCAGGGCATCTGCCAGAACATTGTCTTTGCCTGGCAAATGAATGGCCTGTAGTGAGGAGCCCAGTGAGTAAGCTAAGGCCAAAATTCTCATAGCCACTGTGCAAAGGAGGCTTGACCTTGTTCCTCCTTGCTTGTTCATGTAGTACATGGTGGTGGTGTTGTCTGTCCTGACTTGCACTACCTTTCCCTGTATCAGTGGCTTGAAAGCTTGCATTACCAGAAACACTGCCCTGAGCTCCAACAAGTTTATGTGTAAAAGAGTCTCTGCACTTGACCAAGCGCCCCGGGTAGTGTGCTCTGCTAGATGAGCCCCCCAGCCCAGGAGGGATGCATCTGTTGTGAGAATCAATGAAGGAAGCTCTTTTTGGAAAGGGACCCCTTCTCTGAGATTGGCTTCCTCATTCCACCACTGAAGAGCTTGGATAAATGTTTTTGTTACAGGAATGAGCTTTGACAGGGAGTCCTTCCCTTGGCATCAATGAGCCCTTAAGTGAAATTGGATGTCCCTCATCTGAAACCTGGATCCCAACACTGTGCCTGTTGCAGCTGCCATGTGGCCCAGGAGTTGAAGAAAATGCCTTGCTGGCCTTGGAATACTGAGCCTGAAAGAGGCTGCCAACTGCAGGATGCTTTTTACCCTATCTCCAGGTAGAAATGCTTTGCTCACTTTGGCATTCAATTCTGCTCCTATGAACTGCAAAATCTGAGAAGGAATTAGAACTGATTTTTCCAGGTTTAAGAGAAACCCCAGAGACTCCAGCAGCTGCTGAGTGAGTTGGAGATGCTCTGTTAACTGTTGTGGTGAGTCTCCCAACCCCAACCAGTTGTCTAGATAAGGGAATACTGAGACACCTTGCCTTCGCAAGTGTGCCACTACCATAGCCAGACACTTTGTGAACACTCTTGGTGCTGAAGTGAGACCAAACGGAAGAGTTGAGAACTGACAGTGACCGGATATGAGTCTGAACCTGAGAAACTTTCTGTGAGACTCCCTTATGGGGAAGTGGAAATAGGCATCTTTTAGGTCCAATGATGACAGCCAATCCCCTTTTCAGATTGCTGGCAGAATCAGAGACAAAGTTACCATTGTGAACTTTGGTTTTGTTAGGAACTTGTTGAGGACCCTGAGATCCAAAATAGGCCACAGCTCTCCATTTTTCTTTGGTGTGAG
This sequence comes from Neoceratodus forsteri, assembly GCA_016271365.2. Classification (NCBI taxonomy): domain Eukaryota; kingdom Metazoa; phylum Chordata; order Ceratodontiformes; family Ceratodontidae; genus Neoceratodus; species Neoceratodus forsteri. Next base: position 681,646,022 of record CM028138.1, read on the forward strand.
AAAATACCTTGAATAAAGTCCTTTTCCCCCTTTGATGCAGAAGCACTGGTTCCACTGCCTTTAGCGAAAGAAGGTGTTTCACCTCTTTTTCCAGCCTTTTGCTTTCCAGGTGGGAATCTGGTTTGAAAAAGTACAGTTACGTAAGACTTACCATAAAGTACAGTTACGTAAGAACTTACCGTAACAGTAGATCTTCGAGAACAGCTCTTGCAGCAGGTTACACCATTAGGACTGAAGCCGCCAGGCGCCAGGACCCCACGGAAATTTTCTAGCTAGCTATCTTCAGCGGGGACCGCCCCCGACATCGCCCTGCCTCCGGCCGCCAGGCGTGGTATAAGGGGCGGTCCCGCCCAGAATCCCCAGTTCTCCTGCTGGAGACTCCCGCCGCATCGATGACATCAAAAGGGAGACCGAGGATCCACCGTCAGAAGGCAATAAGGGAACAAATTCGACTGGATCAATATAAATTCACTCATTTCCCAAATGAATCCCAAACTTCTTCGCTGTTATTTATTTAAAAGTTTTTTTTTTTTTTTAAACGACCCATGTCTCTTCCAAGGGGATATGGTGGGATAGAGTCTGCTGCAAGAGCTGTTCTCGAAGATCTACTGTTATGTAGTTCTACGTAACTGTACTATCTTACTCGAGAGATACAGCTCTTGCAGCAGGTTACACCATTAGGACTGATTCCTGGCAGCAACGCTTGCCCAAAAAACTCTGGGAGGAGGAAGAGGAAGAAACAGAGAAAACCAAACCAAATCCTAACTCAGGACAAGAGGCCTTGTAACACCGCTAGGCTAAACCGCCTTCGCCAGAGGCTATATCCAGACTGTAATGCCTGATAAAGGTATGCACAGAGCTCAAGTAGCTGCAGCACAAATGGAAGAGATCGAGACATTTTTGAGTGCTGCAAAGGAAGTGGCCACACCCCTGGTAGAATGACCCCGGATGGAACCCAGGAGGGGCTTTTGCCTAGACTGATAACAGTGTGAAATACACTGCACAAGCCAGCGGGATAAGGATTGCTTAGACACCGGCCGGCCTCTCATTCTCTGCGCAAAAGAGATGAAGAGCTGGTCAGAAGCCCGAAAGGGCTTAGTTCTGTTGAGGTAATACCTCAGGCTGCGGTGAACATCCAGAGTGTGGAGCAAAGCCTCCCCTCTATTTGAATAACTCAGGAAGTAGACCGGAAGGTCGATGACTTGATTTAAAGTGAGTGTCGAAACCACCTTAGGCAAAAACTTCGGGTTCGTCCTCAGAGATACTCTGTCCTGGTGAAAAACCAAATAAGGCTCTTTACACATGAGAGCATGAAGCTCAGAAATCCTTCTGGCTGAAGTAACGGCAACTAAAAACAACGTCTTCCACGACAGAAAACGTAGCTTGCAATCTGCGGCTGGTTCAAAGGGAGGAAGCGTGAGCTGTTCCAGGACAAAAAGGAGATCCCATGGAGGAACCGGGTCCTTGATAGGAGGTCTAAGGTGTAACACTCCTCTCAGAAACTCCCGAGAAGCGTCCAGCTGAGCAACAGTGCGCTGCCCCACCGGCAGGTGGTAGGCCAAAATAGCGCACAGATGCACTTTAATAGAGGAATAGGCCAGCCCGAATGGAATAGGGAAAGGAGGTAGTCCAAGACTGCCCCAACGGGACAACCTAAAGGGAAAGATCACAGCCCGTGACCATAAACAAAAAGCAGCCACTTCATGGCGTATGCTAGCATCGTTCTGGCTTTCTGGCTGCAGAGAGGACCTCGGCAACCTCTTGCGGTCCCGATGTCATAAAATGGCTATGTCTCTAGGAGCCATGCATGCAGGTTCAAAGAGCGAAGATCCAGATGCAGCAATGAACCTTTCTCCTGAGACAGAAGGTGGGAGCTGAACGGCAACCGGAGCAGTGGTTCCCGAGATAGCTGAGCCAGCAATGGGAACCAAATCTGTCTGGGCCAAAACAGAGCCACCAGAATCATTCGTGCATGCTCCCTGCGCAGTTTGAGAAGAACTCTCTGGATCAACGGGAAGGGAGGGAAGGCGTAAAGGAATCTGTTCACCCAGGAGAGGGACGTGTCTCGCCAGAAAACACCAGGCCCTGGATGTAGTGAGCAAAAATTGGGCAGTTTTGGTTGGATGGGGATGCGAATAAATCCAGCTCTGGAGTTCCCCATTGAAGGAACAGATCCTCTGCCACCTCCTGAAGAAGTTCCCACTGTGGACTCTGGCCTGGGAGCGACTCAGACCGCTCATGATCATGTTGTCCACACCGAAGTGTACAGCGATCAAGCTTGCGCCTGCGTCCGATACCAATCCCACACTCTCATGGCCTCCTGCAAAGGGGGTAAGAGGAGCTCCTTGTTTGTTGAGGTAATACATCACCGCCGTGTTGTCCGTCTGAAGCAGGATAGTGCACGGCGGAATCATGGACTGGAAAGCCTGGAGTGCGTAGAGAACCGCTCTCATCTCTAGGACATTGATGTGGAGATGAGCCTCCAGCGGGCTCCATACACCCTGAGACTTCACCCCATCCAGGTGTGCTCCCCACCCGAGACCTGAAGCGTCCGTGGTGAGGGTTATCTCTGGGGACGGCGCTGCAAACGGGACGCCCTTGGAGAGCGACCCGGGGGCTAACCACCATTGCCAGTCCCGAATCACACACCTCGTGATCCTGACTGGATGCTGCAAATGGTCTTGCCTCTGGTCCCATTGCGCCTTGAGCATCCACTGCGTTATTCGCATGTGGAGTCGTAGAGGAGGAACGTAGGAATGGCCGCAGCCATATGTCCGGGCAGAGCGAAGGACTGACCTGGCCGGGCGGTCTGGTTCGTTGATAAGTCTCCTATGAGAGACCTGATGCGTTCCGCCCTGTCGGCTGGAAGAAAAGCCTTTCCCTGGACCGTGTCCAGTACTGCTCCTATAAATTGCAAGTTTTGCGATGGTACCAAGACAGACTTCTCCTGGTTTATGAGAATTCCTAGCGATCCGAACAGATCCTGAGTGTCCTGGATCGCCCGCAAAAGCGCCTCGCTGGAGACGGCCATGAGAAGCCAATCGTCGAGGTACGGGAACACATAGTGGCCCTTTCTCCTCCGAGCAGCTGCCACGACTGCCATGCATTTGGTAAAGACCCTTGGAGCGGATGACAGTCCGAAAGGGAGAGCCCGGAACTGAAAGTGGTGGCCTAGGAACTCGAAGCGCAGGAACCTCTGATGCGCCCGAGCTATGGGGATATGCAGGTAGGCATCCTGCATGTCTAAGGATGCTAAATAGGCGCCTTGTTTTAACATGGGGATCAGACCCGGAAGGGTCACCATGCGGAATCTTTTGTAAGTGACTAATACGTTGAGGTCGCTCGGGTCCAGAATAGGACGGAGGTCCCCTGTTTTCTTGGGAACCAGGAAGAAGTGAGAATAGTACCCTAGTCCTCTCTGGTTTCCTGGGACATGCTGTATCACCCCCTTGCTTAGGAGCGCGATCACTTCTCGCCAAATTAAGGTGCCGTGCTGACCCAAATACCGGGAGAGCAGAGGAGGCCTCGAGGGTGGCTGTTCTGCGAACTCTAAAAAGTGGCTGACGTTGACCAACTGAAGTACCCACCTGTCAGTGGTAATTGCCTGCCATCCTGACAGGAAGTTCGCAATGCGACCCCCGACCATTACATCCCATTGATCCTGAGGGGTGGTGGCCGGAAAGGAGTCATGCTGTGGCGGCGGAAGGGCCCGCTGGCTGGGAAGCCTTTGGAGTGCGCTGACCCCTGCTGGCGGGCTGTTTACCCTGGGTTCTTGAAACCAGAGCCCCTCTGTTGTCTTGGCGGAACGGGTTGTTGCCTCTGAGTCCGCCCACGGAACGGCCTGGTGCCTCTGAAGGAACCAAGCCTAGGCGATGACATTGCCTGGACCGACCTAACCGCCTTTCCAGCCTCTTGGAGCTTGATAATAATCCTTTCAGATGAACTACCAAACAAAATTTCTCCCTGAAAGGGGGCGTCCATAATGTTTTTCTGGACGTCCGGGGTGAAGCCGGAGACACGGAGCCATGAGTGCCTCCGGAGACAAACGCCTGAAGCTGCCGCTCTGGCCGAGGAGTCCGCAGAGTCGTATGCGGCTCTAAGAACTTGGGTTCCCACGTCTGAACCCGTGCGGAGAAGCTGAAGCATCTCCTCCTTCTGCTCACCATCAGGCAGCTTTTCAGCCGCCTCTAGACCCTGCTCCCACAGGGCGTTCTGAAACTGCACCATGTGGGTCAGATAATTCAGGGACCTAATGGCACAAGTAGCGGATGCGTACGTGCGCCTACCCAAGGAGTCCAACTGCTTGGACTCTGGGTCCGGTGGCAGGGTGCTCAGATGTTGCGGCCTTTGAGACCGGTCATGTGAGGCTGTTATGACCAGAGAATCGGCCAGAGGATGTTGTGACAGGTACTGGTCCTCCCTGGAGCCCTGTACAAGCGTCAGCCTTCTTCGCACCGCCGTAACGAAATGCGGACGCTCCACGCAGCCTTGGTGACGCTCCACAAAGGTGTCCACCAAGGGTGGCACCACCACAGGCTTTGGGTCCTTCTGCCAAGATATTTGGCCAGGCGAACCTCTGCCAACTCCTCAGCTTCCCACCCCATGTTCTCCTGGATATGACGTAAAATATCCATGAACGAGGGGTCATCCGGAGGAGACCGTGGAGTCTCACGTGGGTCCGGTGAAGGAACTGAGACTGGAGATGGGGATCTCGAAGTGGAATAAACTGATCCCGTGTCCTCCGTCGACGGCGAACGACGGCGTCTTCTGGATCTCTTGGGGCTGGGTGATCCAGAAGAAGAAGATCTCGACGGAGGTCTCCTCTTAGAATGTCGAGCCCTGGGAGGGGATTCAGGCTCCCTAGGGGCGGAGCGGGCGACCGACCTCACAGGTGAAGGTGGAGCCGGGGCCGTAGGAGGAGGAAGGACTGCAGGTGCCACATCCTTCCTAATGGTGTCCCATCAATACGTAAAGAGGTCCTTCACCTCCGAAAGCGACAGTCCCGACGTCGGCTCCGCAGGGACCTCGGGCGGCGGCGAGGGAGCCCTGGGAGACTGCTCGAGGCCGGGAATGCCCATCTGGTCTTCGGGCTGTGTCGATTCCTCCTCCGTGAGGGACTCCTGCCCGACGGCGGTCGGAGGCACAGGAGCCCTCTGCTCAGGCAAGGCAGACGTTGGGCCTCCACCGACGTCCGATGCGAAGCGAGGCCGGCGACAGCCGGCCCGGCCAGCGAGCTCCGAGGAACAATGAGCGGCAGAGCGGCGGTCTGCCTAGCGTCGGGTCCACGGTCTCTTCAAGGCGTAAGTTCAAGAGTCTTCCGGGCGCCGAGGAGAACCGGGCGTCGGGGGTCGAGGAGTAGGAGCCCGACTTATGATGATGGTGGTGGCGTTCCCCGGACTTCGCTACAGCCTTCTGGGTGGAAGAAGATGACGGCCTGGCGGTGGGAGGCTGAGACGACTTGGATGCTGGAACCACAGCCGGGGGAAGGGAAGAAGCCCTGGACGGGGACCGGTCCGATCTCGAACCGGAGCTGCGGGACTCGGAGGCCCGAGCCGGCGACCTGGGAAGATCCTTCTCTCTCCTCTTCTTCTCGGCATGTTTGTGTGAAGATTCCCCCTTCGAAGACATGGCCCGTAGTTTTTCTTCCAACAAGAACGCTTGGAGGGCCTTCTGTCGGTGGATTCTGGTGTGGCTGTTGAACCCTTGGCACAGGGAGCAGGCCTTGATGTCGTGGTCTGGGCCCAGGCACCGAACGCACGCAGAATGCGGGTCTTTGAAAGGGATCTGTTTTCCACACGCGCACTTGGAAGTATGACCGGAGGTCGGAGAGGACATCAGCGATGAATCTTTGAAAATTCTCAATTTCGAGGGAAGTTCGAAACCATGGCGTCGTGGCGCTAGACAGTGACCGAAGGGTCGGGCATGCAGTTCGACGAGCGGGAAGAACTGGAGATTCTGGCGGGACCGCCCCTTATGTACCACGCCTGACATCAGAGTAGGGCCGACATCGGGGCGGTCCCCTGAAGATAGCTAGCTGTAGGTCAGGTCCTGGCGCCTGGGCGTGCTCAGTCCTAATGGTAACCTGCTGCAAGAGCTGTATCTCAGTAAGATCAGTAGATCTTAGAGAGAGGCTCTTGCAGTAGGTAATATATATAGGACTGATGCCGCAGGCATCAGGACCCCATGGAAAATTCTAGCTAAGTAGCCCTGCGGGGACTGCCCCCACATCAGGTGACTGACATCATGCAACGTCAGTATAAAGGCGGTCCCCCATGCTCGCCTTCCAATTCTTTCCTGCCAAGGGAAAAAAAAAGGCAAGATGAGAAAGAAGCGGATATTTCCCTTACAGGAAAAGGAGCTGAAAAAGTTAAGGGGGATGGAGGGTGGGAAGTTATTACCTACTGCAAGAGCCTCTCTCGAAGATGTACTCTTACGGTAAGTTCTTATGTAACTGTACTATCTTACTTTGAGAGGGCTCTTGCAATTGGTAATTACATATAGGACTGAGTCCCAAACAGTCTGGAACAAGGAGCACACGGGAGGGGGAAAACTACCCAACCATAGAACCTCCAGCTGTGAGGGTCTCAAGAAAGGAGACCCTGCAGAACAGCCAACCCGAAGCCTGCTCTACAGTGAGAGGCAATGTCCAAACTGTAGTGTTTTGTAAAGGTATGGACAGAAGTCCAACTTGCGGCTGTTCAAATGTCAGCCGCAGACACATTCTTAAAACAAGCAGCAGAGGCAGCGACACCCCTAGTGGAGTGACCTCTGACTTGACCCGGCAGGGTCTTGTGATACTTGTTGTAACAGAAAGTGATACAATGAGCCAACCATTTAGACAGGCACTGCCTTCTCTTTTGTGAGCAAAAGAGACAAACAGCTGATCAGATTTTCTGAGATCCTTCGTCCTGGAGGTGTAGCATCTCAGAATTCTATGAACATCCAAAATATGCAAGAGGTACCCCCCTTGATTGAAGTGTTGTGTAAAGAAAGCAGGTAGCTCAGTGGATTGATTCAGCATAGATTCTGCTACCACCTAAGGGAGAAACTTAGGGTTGGTACGCAGAGCCACACTTTCCTTGTGAAAAATCAAATACTGGATTTTGCACATCAGGGCCTGAAGCTTGGAAACACGTTGAGCCGAAGTAATGGCCACTAGGAAGCGAGTCTTCCAGGATAGGAACTTCAGGTCTGCTGAGGCTGCCGGTTCAAAAGGCGGCAGGATAAGCTTCTCAAGAATGAAATTCAGATCCTAAGGAAGGGCAGGAATGCGAATAGGGGGTCTCAAGTGGAGAACCCCTCTAAGAAAAGTCTTAGAGACTTCCAACTGCACAAAAGTTCTGTCCCCAAAAGTAACATGATAAGCGGAAATGGCTGCCATGTGAACTTTCAGAGAGGAATGACTGAGACCTAGATCAAAGAGATGGCGCATATAGTCCAGAATTCTCCCAAAAGGGCACGAGAATGGCTTGAAATCCTTGGAAGAGGCCCAAATAGAGAACCGTTTCCATTTCATGGCGTAGGTAGATTTAGTGGAAGGCTTTCTGGCCTCCACCAGAATCTCAGCCACAAGCAGGGAGACCCGAATCGGGCTTGAGCTACGTCTGCAGGAGCCATGCATGCAACTGAAGGGATTTGAGACCTGGATGAACCAGGGTTCCCTGATCCTGGGTCAGCAAAAGTCACAACAGAGGAAGAGGAGGTTCCTCTGAATACTGTTGCAGAAGAGAGAACCAAACTTGCCCGGGGCAGAAAGGAGCGATTAGGATCATGCGAGCTCCTTCTCAGCTGAGTTTGTGTAAGACCCTCGAAATTAAGGGAATTGGGGGGAAGGCATAGACGAATCTGCCCTTCCAATCTAGAGACAGAGCATCTCTCCAAAACATGTCTCGCCCTGGAGTGAATGCGTTGTGAGGAGAAGCAAACAGGTCTACCTGAGGTGTCCCCCAGCGCAGGAAGATATCGTCTACCACACCCTGATCCAGTTCCCACTCATGAGCCTGTGCAGACGACCGACTGAGGTGGTCTGCCAGTGTGTTTTCGGCCCCCGGAACATGGACCGCCGTGAGCTGAAGGTTGTGTTGCACTGCCCAATCCCAAACTCGCACTGCCTCCCTGCAAAGAGGGTAGGAACGCGTTCCTCCCTATTTGCTGATGTACCAGACTACGCACATGTTGTCTGTCTGGACCACCAGATGACTGGGAAGCACATACATATGCAGAGCTTGCAGAGCATACAGCACGGCCCTGAGCTCGAGCACGTTTGTATGAAGAGTCTGCTCGAGCCTGGACCAGGAGCCTTGAGTCCTGTGAGACCCCAAGTGGGCTCCCCAACTCTCTCCCGAGGTGTCTGTTGTCAAAGTTTGGGAGGGAGGTTTGAGGCAGAAGGGAACTCCCTGGCAAAGGTTCTCCTGAACCATCCACCATTGTAAGTCCCGAACCATAGGGTTGGAGACCAGGACTTTTTGGTCCAGGTCGTCCACCAACTGATCCCACTGAGACAGAAGTGTCCACTGAGAGATCCTCATGTGGAGCCGAGCGCGAGGGACTGTCAGAATAGCAGCCGCCATGAGCCCGAGAAGGCGAAGGACTGACCTGGTGCTGACCCGCCTGCGACTGGACAGCAGGCTTGCATGAGCCTGGAGGGCGTCCACCCTGTCCAGCGGCAGGAATGCCATGCCGGAGGTCGTGTCCAGGATCACCCCAATAAACTGGAGCCTCTGGGAGGGGATCAAATGGGACTTGACCTGGTTGATGGTAATACCCAGGCTGGTAAAGACCTGCAGGGTAAGGGAAAGGGAGCGCATGAGCTCCTCCCTGGATGGGGCCACCAGGAGCCAGTCGTCCAGGTATGGGAAAACCTGCACTCCTTGGATACGTAGGTGAGCCACTACCACGGAACGGCATTTGGTGAACACTCGGGGCGCCGAGGAAAAACCAAATAGGAGGGCCTTGAACTGGTAGTGGTCCCCCTGAAATGAAAACTGGAGGTATTTGCAGTGGGAAGAGCGAATATGGATATGCAGGTAGGCATCCTGCATGTCCAATGCGCACAGCCACTGTCCCTGCCAAAGTAAGGGCAAAAGGCTCTGCAGGGAGAGCATTCTGAACCATCTGTACTCCACAACAAGTTCAGGGAGCTGAGGTCTAGGAAAGACCTCACGTCTCTCGATTTCTTTGGAACCAGAAAGAAATGGGAGTAGTAGCCTGTCACCCGAAGGTGGGTTGGGACAGGCTCTATTGCCGCCTTCAGCAGAAGGGAGGATATTTCTTCCCTAACTAGAAGATTTTCCGTGGAGTAAGACGACCGTTGGGGGGGGGGGGGCTTCTGAAGAAACTCGATTGAGTGTCCTGCTGCTATCAGTTGGAGCACCCAAGCATCTGAAGCGATCCTCTCCCAACCCGGTAGATGGAAGGAGAACCTCCCTCCTACTGGTTCCTCTGGAAGGCCCAGAGGCTGTGGGAGAGGAGAGGAGTCAGGAGGTGTGGGGCAGCGCCACGGCTGAAGTTCCCGCTGCTTTTTTGAGCGGGGGGGGGCTTGGAAGCCGGAGGAGCCCAATGTTTGTTGGCCCGCTTGCCCTGAGGTCTCGCTTTGGGCCGAGAATGTCTGAGAAAAGGGCGACGCTGACCCTGAGGGGGCCTATACACAGAGTTGACAGACTTTAGTGCAGTATCCTTCTCTTGCAGATCGGTGATGCTGACCCTGAGGGGGCCTGTACATAGAGTCCACAGACTTTAGTGCAGTACCCTTCTCTTGCAGATCGGTGATGCTGACCCTGAGGGGGCCTGTACACAGAGTCCACAGACTTTAGTGCAGTACCCTTCTCTTGTAGACTGGTGATGATGACCCTGAGGGGGCCTGTACACAGAGTCGACAGACTTTAGAGCAGCACCCTTCTCTTGCAGATCGGTGATGATGACCCTGAGGGGACCTGTACATAGAGTCAACAGACTTTAGAGCAGTACCCTTCTCTTGCAGATCGGTGATGCTGACCCTGAGGGGGCCTGTACATGGAGTTGACAGACTTTAGAGCAGTACCCTTCTTTTGCAGATCGGTGATGCTGACCCTGAGGGGGTCTGTACATAGAGTCGACAGACTTTAGAGCAGTACCCTTCTCTTGCAGATCGGTGATGCTGACCCCGAGAGGGCCTGTACATACAGTCGACAGACTTTAGTGCACTACCCTTCTCTTGCAGATCGGTGATGCTGACCCTGAGGGTGCCTGTACACAAGAGTCAACAGACTTTAGTGCAGTGCTCTTCTCTTGCAGATCGGTGATGATGTCCTTGACATCGCCACCGAACAGCACCGAACCCCTGAAGGGCGCGTCTTGGATAGCAGACTGCACTTCTGGGACCAAACCTGACACCCGGAGCCAGGCATGATGCCACAGACCGACGGAGAAAGCCGAGCTCCGACCAGCAGCGTCCACTGCATCGTATGTGGCACGGAGCATGTGCTGACTGGCCGAACAAGCAGAACGGACTAGATCCGCCACTTCCTGCTTAGTGTGAGACTCAGGAAAGGAGTCCATTTTGGCTTCCAGCTCACTCAGGATCGCCTTCTGGTAATCTCCCATATGTGCCACATAATTCAGGGCCCTTATTTCCAGAGTGGAAGAAGCGTACACCTTCTTCCCATACTGGTCCAGGAGACAAGATTCCTTGTCAGGTGGAGATGAGCTGACATGCTTAGCATTCGCCGTACGGCCACGAGCGGCGTTAATCACGACTGAGTCGGCTTTGGGATGTGTATTCAGAGAATCCACACCCTTCAGAGCCTGGTATATCCTATCCGCCTTCCTTGGAAGGAGGGCTAATGCAGACGGTTGCTTCCAAATAGTGGAAACAAGGTCTGCATGAGGCTCGATCCGGGGTGGAATCAATGTTGGAGCAGTTTCGGGCAGATCCAAATGAGCAGTGAGTTTCTTCCGCTGTGGATCCAGCTCCAAAGATTGCCACTGGTGAACCGCCTGGATCTTTCACAGCAACTCCAAAAAAGAGGGATCTTCCGGAGGTGACTTCGGAGGAGTCCTTGGCCTGGGACTGTCTGGAGTGCGTGGCTCGTCGTCTGGATCAGAGCACCCGTCGGAACTGTCCAAGGTCTCTGAAGAGGAAGAAGAAGAAGAAGAAGACGACTCCACCTGATGCGGGGGAGGAATGGACCCCTTGGGCAACCCTCAGGGAAGAGTGTCCTCCCCTGCCCTGGCACCTGAGGGCTCACCTCTAGTGTCGGGGAGGGGGGATGGAGTCTCTCGTCTCCGTCGACGGGGGTCTGGAACTGGGTCCAGCGTTGGCAGACGGCTCTCCACTTCCCTGGTCAGCTGAGCCTTGGCCTCAGCCCACCAGAAAACCAGAGTCTCCTTCAGGTCCACCGGCGGCTGAGGGGGTGGTGGAGGAGGTGGGGGATACAGATATTGGGGGTATCCGTAAGGCGAGTATCCATAGCCCAAAGGTGGGAAGCCTGGCGTCGGGTACTGCGACATTGGGTACTGCGGCGCAGGATACTGCGGTCCCAGGTAGGACGGCGTCGGGTACCCGGGCACCAGGGGCTCTGATGGAGCAGATGGCCCTGGGAGAGGCCCAGCAGGCAGGCCAGGTACAGGAGGCCCGGTGGGCGTTGGGTCTGGTGTAGGGATGGCATCCAGTAAGGGAATGTCGCCCGGCGTAGGAAAGGCTGGCGTCGGAGGGTCTGACGTCAGGTCGTCTGGCCCAGCGGAAGGAAGACCTGACGGGAGTGTACCTGCGTCCTCGGTGTCACCCGGGGAAGGAGGATTAAAATCCCCGGGGTCCAACAGGGGAGACGCTGAAGCCTCGGTTAGCAACGGCGAGTGTTGTGGCGAGCCACGGACGACAGACTGATCATTCGTCCGGCGTCAGCTCTAGCGCTGTGCATCTGTCAGAGGTGACAACGTTCGGCTTACCAGTGGGGTCCAGAGGAGCCGGCGTCCGACGTATCGGAACTGACACCCGATGAAGGCCGCGAGGGAAGAGCGTCCTTGGCGGGCATTTTGGAGGACGTGCGCTGCCCCGAAGGGTCGGGCATCTTAGTGCACCAGGTGGCGGTAGCACCGACGTCTGGCTTACCGGAGCCGCTCGACCCAGAAGGCCACGCGGTGGTGGTCTTCCCGGGAGTGGCTGCCTCCTTTGACCCAGAGGCTCCCAATGGGCCCGAGTGTGAGCCCGACAGGAGGGCCGCCACCACCTTAGAAATCTCCAAGATGGCCGTCGATGAGCGGTTGTTACCTTCAGCATGGCGACTCCAACCGGAGTCGCGGTGACCGTGGAAGAGGAGTGCCAGTCCCGGTACTTCTTTTTTGCGGTGACCCTCAGGGGAAATAGAGGCCTGCCGAAGCTTCAGCTCCTTCTCCATGGAGGACATCTTCTTCTTCAAGATATAGGCCTCCAGGGACTGCTGCCTCCGTTTGTGGGTGGCGGCGTTAAATTGTTGGCAGTGCTGGCACTTATCCATGGGGTGATCCGGGCCTAGGCAGAAGAGGCACTGGGAGTGTCCGTCCTTGTGTGGGACCTGGGTGCCGCAGGAATTGCACTTATTTTTATGCGAATCGAATGGAGTAGGGGCCGACATACATAGCAGATACTGAAGAGATTTTGCGAGAAATTCGAAGAAAAACAAAGAAAAGAGCAGTAATAAAACCGACAACTGACTGACGAAGCGGCGAACTTCACCGCAAGGCACTTTTGCAAGCTAACGGCAGGAAAGAACTGGAAGGCAGGCGTGGGGGGCCGCTCCTTTATTCGGACGTCGGTCACCTGACGTGGGGGCGGTCCCCCGCCAGAAACTGCTAGCTAGAAATTTTTCCTTGAGGTCCTGACGCCTGCCTGATTCAGTCCTATATGTAATTACCTACTGCAAGAGCCCTCTCGAAGTAAGATCTCTGTTTCTTTGAACAGGGAGGACTTGAAGCTTAGAGACAGGCCATGACCCGCTATCTCCAGAACCCACTTGTCTGTGGTGATGGTTTTCCAGTTCTGGAAAAAATGAGTCAGCCTGCCCCCTACTGGTAAAGGAGAGGCAGTCTGAGCGAAGAAGTCAGCAATCCTGCTTGGATTAGGGCTGAGACTGGGTACCACGCCTGGCACCTCTTCTACCCCTTCCCCGAAGGACCCTGCTGTGGGTATTGGGGTGCCTGAGGGAGTACCATGGCCGGGTAAAAAGGCCTGGTATGAAACTGTCTGCCCCTGCCTCCCCTACTGAAGGGTCTATAGGAGGTGGAGGGTCTTTCCTTTGTAGAATTACTACGGAAGGTGGCCTTATACTCATCCACCTTCTTCATGTAGGCCTCTGTATGGCTGCCAAATAGGGAAGTGCCCTCCATAGGAAAATCCTGAGTCTTATTCTGGGTATCCTGTGTGAGATTTGTGGCTCACAACCAAGCCAACCTTCACTGTGCGATGGTATTTGCCATCCACCTTGCAGCAGTCTCATTGCTGTCTGCTGCCATCTGGAACTGGTATTTGGCAGCTTCCAGGCCAGACCTAGCAGTTTCAGCTAGGTCTGCCGAAAGAGAAGGAGATGCTTTCTCAGCCATGTCCAGCACAGACTGCCAGAGAGCTTTCTGGTACTGTGCTGCATAGGCCTGATATTTCGGTTGCCTAATGGACACAGAGGCTGACAGGTAACCTTTCTTGGCCATACTTTCGATTTTTCGAGAGTCCTTCTCTGGAGAGTGAGAGGCCACAGGGACTTTAGCCTTATCACAAGCTGCAGCTTGCACCACCCCCTGGTGGTCAGGGTGTGAAAACAAGAATTCAGCCCCTGTTCTGTCAAGCTGATACTTTTTGTCCACCCTTTTGTCTAAAGGAGGGACAGACACAGAAGCTTGGAGGAGTTTTAAGGTATCCCTTTTGAAGAACTTATTGATGGGGAGTGAAAGCTTTTTGGTAGGAGTCAGCCCCATCATGTCCATATATTCAGCCTCCTCCTCATCCTCTACAGCTTCAGTGGTAGGGATGCCTAAGGCATCAGCAATTTTCCTAATGAAGGAAAAATGGGAAAAATAGTCTTCAGTGGTCCTGGGAGGAGAGCCAAACTCCTGTTCAGGGGAGACCTTAGGCTCTGTAGGCTCATCTTCTTCTTCTTCCTTCTCTTCCTCACCACGCTGTTCAGGAAAACAAAGTGGGTTGGAAGGTGCAGAAGTCTGAACTGGAGACTGTGATACCACAGGTAGCAGACCCTGCAAGGTTTGCATAATCTTTATTGCTTGTGCAATCTCAGAAGGAGATAGGCTTACCACCTGTCCTGATTTTCGCAGGACAGTCCTGATTTGGGCAGCTGTGTCTTGCAAAGAAGCATGAGAAATACTAAATGTCTTGATTTTACAGTAGGAAAAATATTTTCTAACTTTCCACTAAATGTTCTGGAAAACTACAATAGCTTAACTAAAATACCTTAAAAAGATAAGAAACAATAGAAGCAACTAAGAAACAATACTTAGCCTTAATTCTGATTATATAGAGAAAAGTATGTTGCATCGGTCGAGGTAAGGTACTGTCCTGCAAAAAATCATGTTTCAGTAAGAAATGTCCCACTTTGGGCTTCTTAAAAGGTGGTAATCCTAGAAGGAGAAGGCACAGTGGCAGGCACCACAGAAGTTCCCTTTTCCACAGGGGGGTTCAGTGTGCTTTGTCTTTTTTTGGTTTTTAACTGGAACCGGAGAGCTAGCCAGTTCAGGGGTCTCTTTTTACCAGTATCAGGGGTAGAAGTAGCAGAAATTGTGGTGTCACCCACAGACCCTGAGGGTTTCGGCTGGTCCGAGCCAGAGGGACCCTTGAATCTTTTATTCAGTCTGTCCAGACGTTTTTCCAAAGTTTTGTCTGGAAAAGATTTACAAATAGCACAATCAGACTTCAAATGGTCAAAACCCAGGCAGAAAACACAAGCAGAGTGTTTATCTGCCTTGGTAAAGACCTCACCACACTCAGAACAATTCTTAAAACCGGGTTCACCGGTTCTCTTTTTAGGTTTTTCTGACATTATGGAGAAAAACCGCAACCGCAATTACTACCTGCTTTAAAATTCAAAAAACAACAATTTTCTCATTTGCGGTCGGTTCAGGAACCGATTGGAGAAACCGAGCAGAATCGTGAACCGATAAAAAATTAGAACTGGTATTAGCAGTTCAGAACCAGAGTTATCAGTTCTAATAAACAAGATTAAAATGCACACAATATATAATAAATGGGAGAAAAAATTCCCAAATGAACTAGAAATACCTCGGTTCCTCAGCGGTTATTCCGAACTGAGAGGAACCGAGAAAACAATACAAAACTAACTAAATAAACCAACGGTTATTAAAAAAACACTGATAAGAGGCAGCAAATGAAAATAAACAAAATACTTATGTATTTGTGAATAATCAAGGCTTCTTTGACTAGATGTTGAAGATGAAATCTCCAGGCATCTGGTCTTGACAGGCGGAGAGAGAGAAATCTGAGGGTTAGAATGTAAGCATCATTTACATAGCATTCCATCTCTGGGCAGATCTGACCTTAAAGGTATACTGCAGAAGAGTTAGGAATATTGGAGTATTCCTATCATGAGAACCAGATTTGTCTTGGCCAGAGAGGAGCTACGAGAATCATCTTTGCCCTCTCTGCTTGAAGTCTGAGGAGGACCCTCTGGAGAATGGGAAATGGAGAGAAGGCGTACAAAAATTTCCCTGTCCGAGAGAGACAGCGCGTTGTGCCAGAAAGCACCATGCTCTGGAATGAGCAAGCAAAAACTGGGAAGTTTTGAGTTGAATTGGGAGACGAAAAGGTCATTTTCCGGACGTCCCCAACGTACAAAGATGGATTCCGCCACTTCCTGGTGTAACTCCCACTCATGAGCTAGGGTCTGAGATCTGCTGAGACTGTCCGCCAGGACATTTAGAGCACCTGGCACGGCCATGAGGACCAGATTATACTGGACCACCCAGTTCCACACCCGCGTCGCCTCCCTGCACAAGGGGTACGAGCGGCTTCCTCCTTATTTGTTGAGGTACCAAACTACCGACATATTGTCCATTTTGACCAGCAGTGATCCCTTGGGAAGGAGGGTCTGGAAGGCCTGCAATGCATACAGGACAGCCCTCATCTCCAGAACGTTGATATGCAGAGTAGTCTCCAAGCTGGATCACAGTCCTTGGGCTTGGTGTTCCCCTAGATGTGCTCCCCATCCCATGTTCGAGACATCTGTGGTCAGGGATGCACAGGGAGCTGGGTTCCTGAAGGGAAGACCCAAAGAAAGGTTGCAGGGATCCCTCTGTGACACTTGGACAGCTGGTTCTGATCACTGTATGATTTTTGTAATATAAAAATGTGTTATTGAGTGTCTCTCATGAGACATGCTGAAACAGCCTGTGGAATGACACCCCCCTCCCACAGGTTTTTAGATACAAGGTGTTACCTGGAAGGCCAGGAGATAATTACAGGCTAGAAGAGACCTAAATTAGGATATCCTGTTTGAAAAAATTAATCAGCTTAGTAATGTTGTTTCTTCTAATGGAGTCTTGCTGTATTCTGACTATTGCAGTTAGGTCCTGCCTTTCAACTGCCCCGGAGAACAAAGAGTTAACTTTTCATGGCCAGCATGGAACGTTCAACGCGAGCTCGGTTGAAGTCTCTGTCTGCTGTTGTTTAATCTCCAACTGTCAGATCTTTATGAGCAATACTCACTAGAAGTTCTGTGTGGAAACTGTAAGACTCACACTAGCCAACTGGCAACTAAATTTATTAAAAAAAGGGTTTTTTTGGTTCCAAAGCAAAGACTCAAGTCAGGAAACCCAAAAAACAAAACACAACACACACCCAAAATAAAGGAGGGGTGAAAAAGGGGCACCTCTAGGGTGCCAACACTGCTCCTGCCCACCCACATCCCAAAACCAGGTTCTGAGAGGGGAGGTCAGAATACAGCAAGACTCCATTAGAAGAAACAACATTACTAAGGTGAGTAATTTTTTCTTCAAACAACATGAAGTCTTGCTGTATTCTGACTACTGCAGACTACCAAGCAGTACCTCCATGGAGGAGGGACAGAACCTACTTTGGGAATACGCTCTGAAGTACTGCTGTGCCAAACCGAGCATCACTCCTAGCCTGGATATCCAGAGAGTAATGCTTGGTGAATGTATGGACTGTTTTCCAGGTGGTTGCTTGACAAATTTCTAAGATAGGAATATCCCTGGCAGTAGCCAGGGAAGCAGCTGTACCTCTAGTAGAGTGAGTCCTCAGGCCAGAGGGTGGTGTTCTACCCGGTTTTTCATAGCAGAATTGTACACAAGAGACAATCCACCTGGCAATAGATCTTTTAGTGGCAGGTTTGCCCTTACCGACCTCTCCATATGTGAGGAACAACTGGAGAGACTCACACCTGTGACCCTTGGTGCGCTCTATGTAGTAGCTAAGGGCCCTTTTAACATCCAAGCTGTGCAACCTCCTCGCTCCAGAGGAGGAATGGTCAGTGAAGAAAACAGGGAGAGACATAGACTGATTAAGGTGGAAATCTGAAACCACCTTAGGCAAAAACTTCCTGTTAGTTCTTAGGACCACTTTATCTCTATGGAAAGAGATGAAATCAGGCTCCACTGACAGGGCTTGCAATTCACTGATACACCTGGCAGAGGTAATGGCTACCAAAAACACAGTTTTCCAAGTCAAGTACTTAAGCTCTGCAGAGGACAAAGGCTCAAAGGGTGGTTGCATAAGCTGAGCAATGCAAACATTAAGGTCCCAAGCAGGAGCAGGGTCCTTAAAGGGGGGGGATTGATGTGCAGCAATCCCTTGAAGAACTTACAAAACACAGGATGGTCTGACAGAGGAGAGGGCTTGCCTACTGACAAAAAGACAGAAACAGCTGCCAGTTGCACTTTAAGTGTAGTTGGCCTAAGTCCCAAGCCATTAAGATGAACCATATAGTCCAGGACTGCAACCCAGCAGATTCTGGAGAAATATGCTTATTAGAGCACCAAATAGTGAACCTTTTCCATTTGGAGTTGTAAGTCTTTCTGGTGGAAGGCTTTCGAGAAGCCTTAAGGATATCCAGAACCCCTTGAGAAAGGTGTAGATCAGCAACTCTAACTCTTCAAGAGCCATGCCTTGAGATTGAGAGATTTGTGGTTCGGATACCAAATCCTCCCGAGAGGATGTCAACAGGTTGTAATTCCTGGGAAGAGACAGGGGAAGGTGGACTGTTAAGGACAGCAACAGTGGGTACCAGGGCTGTCTGGCCCGGTCTGGAGCAATCAGAATCACTTTGCATGGTTGAGACCTGACCTTGAGTAGCACTTTGAACAGGAGAGGGAAGGGGGGGAAAAGCATACAGGAATTTCCCTTCCCAATTCAGAATCAGAGCATCCAGGGGGACTGAGCCCAAGACTGGGGTCTGCAACAAAAGAGAGGAAGTTGGTGATTGTCTGGGGCTGCAAAAAGATCTATCTGTGGAGTGCCCCATCTCGAGAAAATCACTTCCAAAACTAGGGGATCTAGGGTCCATTCGTGATGGCCCTGGGATATCCTGCTGAGCGCATCCGCTAGGACACTGCCCTTCCCTGGGAGGTGAACTGCTATCAGAGAGGTTTGCAGGGAATAAGCCAGAGACCACAACTTCATTGCTTCAGTGCACAAGGCCGTAGACCGAGTGCCTCCTTCCTTGTAGATGTACCACATTGTGGTGGTATTGTCTGTTCTGATCTGGACCACCTTGTTCTGTACAGATTTGGAAAAGGCTTGCAGTGCCAGAAACACTGCTCTGAGTTCCAAGAGACTGATGTGAAGCAGAGATTCTTGAGGTGACCAGAGCCCTTGGGTGGTAAGATCCCCCAAGTGGGCTCCCCAGCCCAGCAGTGAGGCATCTGTGGTGAGTATCACTGAATGAGACTGAGTGACAAAAGGAACTCCCTGTCTCAAACTGTCCTGATCCTGCTACCTTTGCAAAGCCTGGATCAGGGTTCGAGTCACTGGGACTAGTTTGGTAAGGGAATCCTTTCTTTGGGACCAGAAGGCTCTTAAGTGGAAATGAATGTCCCTCATCTGGAATATTGTCCCCTGGACCACTGCTGTAGAGGCTGCCATGTGGCCCAGAAGCTGCAAGAAATGTCTTGCTGGTCGAGACACCTGAAGGGTGAATGAAGAGGCCAGTTCTATAAGGGTCCTTGCCTTGTCCAGGTGAAGGAAGGCTTTTGCTCTTATTCTATCCAGCTCTGCCCCTATAAAAGTGAGGAGCTGTACTGGCTCGAGAACTGACTTTGGAAGGTTGAGGAGGAATCCTAAGGAAGTGAGCACTTGCTGAGTTATTTGCAGATGTGACTTGACTTGGTCTGGAGACTGACCCACTATGAGCCAGTCATCCAAGTATGGAAAGATGGAGATCTTTTTTCTCCTTAGGACAGCAACCACTACTGCCAGGCACTTTCTGAACACCCTTGGGGCTGATGTTAGGCCAAAGGCATTGCTCTGAATTGATAGTGGCCCAAGGGCAACTCGAACCTGAGGTACTTTCTGTGGGAGCACCTGATGGGAATGTGAAAATAGGCATCTTTGAGGTCCAGGGAGGCTAGCCAGTCCCCTAGCCTTAGGAAGGGCAGAATTATTCCCCGAGTCACCATTTTGAATTTTGGTTTTAAAAGGTGCTTGTTCAGATATCTTAGATCCAGGATGGGCCGCCATTCTCCTGTCTTTTTGGGGGTTAGGAAGTACCTGGAGTACAATCCTTTGCCCCTGTGTAGGGTAGAAACCCTTTCTATGGCTCTGACAGCCAGGAGGGAAGAAACCTCTGCCTCTAGGGCAAGGGTCTCTGAGGGATTTGCAGGTGGAAAAGATCTGGTTCTCATCTTGGGAAATTTTCTGAAGCTGAGAACCAGTCCCTGGCTTACTACTTCCAGGACCCACTTGTCTGATGTCAAAGACTTCCAGTCCTGGACAAAGTAAGCCAGCCTGCCCCCTACAGGTATTGAAGAATCGGCCCGGGCAGACCCACCAGGGTGTCTGCTTGGCAGGGGTTTTAGGCTGAGGGGTTGAAGCAGGCCTGCTCATTCCCCGTCTGCCTCTCCCTCTGAAGAACCCCCTCTGAGCATAAGCAGAAAAGGTTAGTGGTGTCACTAGGTCCTCCCTTAGCTCTTTTAGGATTCTAGGGTGAATCCCGTCAGGCCCCAGTTCTTTGTCCACTTTGAGTTTTAGGAGTTCTTTCAGGACTCTTTCTTCTGTAAATGGACTGGCGTCAACCCCACTACCCAGAGTGCTTCTACTGTTTGGTTTAGGTAACTCCTCCTCTTCTTCTTTTGTGAATACTGAGCAAAAGTATTCATTCAGTATCTCTGCCTTTTCACCGCCTCCTCTGCCCACCTCCTCTCCTTTATTAATCTTCACTATCCCTCCTTTAACCTTTCTAGGCTCCCTAATGTACCTATAAAAGGTTTTATCCTTCTAACTGAGTTGGCTATCTTTTCCTCGGGTTGGGCCTTTGCTTTTCTGACTGCCTTCCCCACTTCTTTCTGCTTTAATTGATACAGTTCCCTGTCGTGCTCTTTCTGTGATTCCTTATACTTTTTGAACGCAGCCTTTTTCTCCTTAACCTTCCCTGACATCTCTTTTGAGAACCATAGTGTTTATTTATTCCACTTTGTTTTATTTGTTTCACACAAAGGCTTGTTGCCTCCATGATGGCAGTTTTGATTGTTCTTCCACCCCTCCTTTCTGGCCATTTGTTAATGCATTCCTCAGGTATTCACCCATTATGCCAAAGTCAGCCCTTCTAAAGTCCATTATCCTTGTCTTTGTATGGCTTGTCTCCATGGTTGTGTTTATTGTGAAGCACACTGTGCAGTGGTTGCTTGTTCCCAGATGTCTACCGACTTCTAAATTTGTGATCCTCTCTCCATTTGAGAGTACCAGGTCTAATATTGCTCCCTCCCGAGTGGGTTCCACCACTAGCTGTCTAAGGCATGCCCCCTGTAGGGCATCGAGAATGACCCTGCTCTTGGATGTGGCTACAGTCCGTGTTGTCCAGTTAACATCTGGCATATTCAGGTCCCCCATCAACAGTATCTCCCCTTTTTCAGCCATTTTGAGAATGCCCTCTATCATTTTCTTGTCCATTTCCTCCCCTTGAGACGGGGGTCTGTATACAACTCCTGTGCGGATTGCGATGCCATTCCCTGTCTCCAAGGTGACCCAGAGTGCCTTTTCTCCTCCCCCTTTACTTTTTAGTTCCATAGCTTTGATCCCTTCCCTTTTGTAGAGAGCTACTCCACCTCCTCTTTTACCCTCCCTGTCCCTTCTGTAGATTGTGTACCCTGGTATGTTGACATCCCAGTCATGGTTCTCCGTGTACCATGTTTCTGTGACTGCCACAATATCCAAGTGTTCCTCTTCCATCAGGGCTACTAGCTCAGGAAGCTTGTTTCCCAGACTACGGGCATTGGTACTCATTGCCCTCCATTTAATGTTGGCTTTATCCTTTTTTACCCCATCCTTGCTCTTATTGCCCTTGTCCATTTTTCCATTTACCCCTGTCCTGCCCTCTGTCAAGCTCTGCACCTCAGTGTTTACCCTACTACTTGCCATGTTTAGCATGATAAATGCTGAAGCTAAACTGATAAGTGATTGTGATTTTATTTCAGAGCAAGCTAATGATGTTTCTCTCCGGGGTTATTTTAAGCAGCTGGGGCTGAAACCAAAACACGGTGAATCAATGTTTAAAAAATGTAATGGATTACTGTACAGAGTTTGGGTTAAACCTCAGACACATGAACAGACAGAACAACTGGTTACACCACAGAAGTCTAGAACAAAGTTGATACAGACAGCACATGATAAATCCTATGACTGGTCACTCAGGTCGGGATCGCACTCTTGCCAGATGGCTGTATAGATTTTTTTTTAAATATTCGTTTTGTTGCTGTGCTCCCCTAGCCCCACTAACGGGCTCGCCAGGCTCTGGCAGCCACACCCTCATACTTGTGCTTACCCCAGTGGGGCCTCCAAAGCGGACTGTAGTGGCCAGAGGGGACGGCACCAGAGCCGGCTCATTAACGAGGGCTGGCATACTTTTGCTTTAAGTCCTTTGGAGGGTGGGGACGTGCAATGATGACCCGTGTCCACCCTGCCCCCAGTACGTCATGGCGCCGACCGTGGCGGTACTCCTTGCCTCAGCCAGGGGTAGGTCGGACACTCGACCCCCTCCCCCTGGAGTAGGAGAGCAGTCCAGCGGATGCTTCATCCTACCCCCCCCGGCCAACTCCCGGATCCGTTCCTGAACTCAGGTCATCAACGTCATAGACAGCAGCCATGCCTCTGCGCCAGCGGGACGGCACTGCTGCATAGATTTTACTGGCCTGGAATTCATGAAGATGTTGCCACCTACTGTAATTCCAGTGCTGAGTGTCAGAAAGTAGCCCCAGTCACTAAAAAAGAAAAGGTGCCCCTACCCTTGATAGATGTGCCTTTAGAGAGAATTGCAATGGATGTGGTTGGTCCTTTAGACAAAAGTAAAAAGGGTAATAGATTTATCCTGGTAGTATGCGACTATGCTACTCGATACCCAGAAGTAGTTCCAATGCGTACTGTCACAGCTTCAAAAGTGGCAGCAGAGCTTGCAAACATTTTCAATAGAGTGGGCATACCTAAAGAAATTATTACTGATCAGGGTAGTAACTTTGGTGCTGCATTACTTAAGGAGCTGTACAGACTAGTAGGTATCACTGCCATATAACCAAACCCTAAAACACATGCTAAAAAGGTTTGTAAAAGGGGAAGGGAAAGTTTGGGACCAGTACTGGCCTTACCTACTTTTTGCTTACAGAGAAGTGCCACAGGCATCAACACGGTTTTCACCATTTAAAATGCTGTATGGTAGGCAGCCAAGAGGGCTATTGGATGCGATAAATTAACCGTGGGAAGATAACCCCACTCAGAAACAATCTATAATGTCTTACATGTGTGCCCTAAGAAAGAAGCTGGCAAAATATGTTGAAATTGCCCACTGTAATCAGGAAGAGGCCCCAAACCAGCAGAAGGCATATTATGACCATGGGTAAAAGAAAAGGTTTTGAGCCAGATGAAAAGGTTTTGCTACTGTTACACACAACAGAAAATAAACTGTTAATGAAGTGACAGGGGCCTTATAGAGTGCTTAGACATACTGGTACCGTTAACTACGAGACCGAGACCTCCGACAGGAAAAATCCTACTAAGATATACTATGCTAACCTCCTCAAGAAATGGGTTGAAACTAGCATCTGTCAATGCCAAATGTTTGCTTGCTGGCATTGGCAGTGATAGTGTAGAAGTTACAGAGCTGCGTAAAAGTAATGGCAGTGAAGTATTGAACTGAAGCCAACCCCACCACCACCCTGCAGAGAGTGACAGGCATTGGGGTGTGCTTTTGGGTCGTCAGGCATAACGGCCACGCCATTTCAGTACACCCCACCCTGCAGACACTGGCAAGTGTCATGGTGTTCCTTGGGGTCTTTGGTCCTTATGCGCACGCCATTCTATTAGGAAATACAGTGGGATGGGTGCGATATAGGAGAATGGGGTGAACTTTGGGGCCGAAGAGTCCAAGGCATACCTCGATGCTTCTCACTGGCTGCAGGGTGTGGAATGGCATGAGCATTACAGGCAAGAATCCCAAGTCACGCCCCCGATACCTGTCATTCTCTACAGGGTTGGGCATAATGGTTGGAAACCCTAATACCTCAGGCATTCGCTGGTATTCTCACTCCAAATGTTCAACATGGTTTTTTTGTGACCCCACCTCATGAAGAGGGGGAATATCACCTTCTTAGCCGAAAGCTGCTTATGCACAACGACTACAGCATTTAGCACCACAGGTGCAAAAACATTCTGAACAGGATGTAAAAAATGACAGCTGTACTGTTCATGGGGAGGAGTAAAAAATGGCAATGTTGTAAATCTGCAGTAAAAATATTTAAAAAAATGGTGAAGTCACGAGCGTACATAGAAACTGTGCAACGCACACCCGTATTATAATTAGGTTGGGGTTTTTTTACAGCAGATTGTCAACTCAGGCATTTTGATGCCTCCAATCATGAACAGTGTCACTGTGATTTTCATTATCTGTCCTGAACAATAATTTCCCCACAGCGACCACGCATCTCTGCGCCTGGAAAGTGTGAAAACACACTTCGCCATGTTGTGAAAATGACAGCTGTACTGTAAATAAGGCAGTGTGGAAAATGCCACTGGTGAAAATCTGGACTTAAAATATTACAAAGTCATGAACTTACGAGGGTGCGTGGAAACTGTGCAATGCTCACTGTAACAGAGTAATTTTATGGACTTTTGTCACCAAATTTTCAACATAGCCATTTTAAGACCTCTGCTCATGAACAGTGTAACTGTGATTTTCTTAATCTGTCCCAAACATTGCTTTCACACACCAACAGCACCATTGTGCGCTACATGTGCGAAAACACATTTTGGGTGGCATATGAAAAATGGCAGCTGTACTGTTCATAAGGAAGTGTAATAAAATGGCAATGTTGAAAATCTGGAGTGAAAATATTAAATTTGCAAACTTATGAGCATGCATAGGAACTGCACACGCATGCTCATAAAACAGTCATTTTTAGGAATGTTTTCACCAAATTTTCAACATAGTCATTTTAAGATCTCTGCTCATGAACAGTGTCATTGTGATTTTCTTAATGTGTCCCATACATTGATTTCGCACATCGACTGCGCCATTGTGCGCTACATGGGCGGAAACTCATTTTGGGCAAGATGTGAAAAATGACAGCTGTACTGTTCATAAGGAGGTGTGGTAAAATGGCAATGTTAAAAATCTGGAGTGTAAATATTGAAAATTTGCGAACTTACGAGTGTACATAGGAACGCACAACGCACGCTCGAAAACAGTCATTTGTTTGGAATTTTTCACCAAATTTTCAACATAGCCATTTTAAGACCTCTGCTCATGAACAGTGTCACTGTGATTTTCAATTTGTCCCACGATTTAGCATCAACGACCACGCCCACGGCGCCGCCACATGGGCGGAAACACGCTTTGGGCGAGATGTGAAAATGACAGCTGTACTGCTTATAAGAAGGTATGGTAAAATGGCAATGTTGAAAATCTGGGTGAAAATATTGAAAATGTGTGAACTTACAGGCGTGCGTAGGAACTGCAGCACACACTTGTAAACAAATGTTTTGAGATGCCACCAAATTTTCAAACAGGCTTCTTTGAGAGCCCACCTTATGAACACTGGCAGTGTCATTTCATTAATCAGTCCCGAAAGGTGATTTCGCACAGTGACTGCAAAATCACCCTTCAGGCCCGAATAATGCCATGACAGTGACATCATTCATGAGAAGGGGTCTCAAAAACCCCATGTTGAAAATTTGGTGCAAAAATTCCAAAAAATGCCTGAGATATGCAACAAAGTTGAAAACCCACTATCTAGCCCATTATACAGCTTACCGGCATTTCCTCAGTTGCGGTCGGCTTTGAAGAGTGCAGACGTGTTCTCGGTCCACCGAAGATCATCGCGCCAAGGTCCGGAGGTAAGCAGGGGGTGAGGGGGCATGTGGGGAGACAGGGTGCGCAGTAGGTGGGTGTGGGTTGTGGGAGGGGGGCCAGGGAGACTACGTGGGACCGTTTTTTCTTTACAGGTGTTCTTTTTGTTTCCAATGATGATGCGGGACATTTGCCATGCTGGAGTGGGCTCCCAGCGTGACACAAGGACAGTTAGGGGGGCATTCAGCTGATGGGGGATTGGGCACCCTCGTCGCCCAAAGCATCGATTGCCACGCTGGGGTGGGCTCTCAGCCGTGGCACCCAGTACCGGGGTGATGGGGATTGGGCACCCAGCGTGGCATTTGGAAAGCTTTGGGTGGTGGGGGGAGCGCAGCTCAGCCGACGGGGATTGGGCACCTCGTCAGCTATACCGTGCAGGCAGGGGGAGCTAAAGATGAGCAAAGCGATATCTTATCGCTGCTCACTGGAAGCGAGTCCACCTTTGAACTGTATGCCACTGCATTTTGGAGCTTATTACAGACAGTTCCATCATGCATTGGCTTGTAGTACGCGCCTGCCAACACACTGATTGAATCGGAAGAGCAGGTGATACATCTCCAAAATCTGAGATGATGGCACTATGTATCTTGCACATGCGTGCAAGCAAACATAAACATAATAAATGTATCTTAATTTTTGAAGACCTTTTTTTTTTTTTGTGCGTGCATATGTGACGTATGAATGAGGGATCCACTCATTGTAGATCAAGGGAGGATGTGAAATGGTGCAGGTACATGAGGGGGTGAACAAAGTGGTAGACAGTAAGCCCTACCAGAGCTTTAGGCTGATGTAGCACAGCAATATATGGGGGGGGGGAAGGTGAACAAAGTGGTAGAGAAGTAAGCCCTATCAGAGCTTCAGGTTGATGCAGCACAGCTGGACTAAGGCAAGAGAGGATGTGAAATGGTACAGGTACATGGGAGGGTGAACAAAGTGGTAGACAGTAAGCCCTACATGTAGTACAGTACGCTCAAGTTCGTTTGCATAGGTTTTAGCAGCAGGGAGTTCACATTGACAGAGTCTAGTAAGAGAAAACGCTTGGAATTACACATACAACGAAGTCTGAGTTTTCACATCAAATGCTGAGGAATTTTTTTTCTGGAGGATTAGAACCTATGGAGTCCATGAAGGTGTGCTTTGTAGAGCTGGCGTGTGTAAGGACTGTTAGGCACCCACACATTTTGGTGGTCCTGCTTTGGCAGGGAACAGTTTATTAAAGTAATGATGTGTGGCTTGTCTCTCTAAGCTAGACAAGACTACACCATCCTATCAGGCAACTGACACAGTTGATGTGTGTGTGTGTGGGGGGGAGGAGCTGCTCACTGAAGCGTAGCTCCCTCTTTCAACTGTATGCCACTGCATTTTCAACTGCTGTCATAGACAGCTTCAGCAGTGATTGGAGAACTGTGACCACGCCTGCAAACACACTGACTGAATTGGAAGATGCTGACACACCTCTGAAAAACTCAGATGATGGCACTATGTTTCTTGCACATGAGTGCAAGCAAACATAAAAATGCCAAAAGCTGCTTTGCTAGTTTTACCAGAAACTGATAAAAGAAGATATTGATGTAGCTTATGATGGACTGGAACAAACTGTAACTGCTGATGCTGTAAAGGTGAATGTTTCCTTAACCTCAGAACAAACTGCAGAAATTCGTAATGTGCTAAAGACATTTAACATTACTTTTACCACAGTACCAGGCCAAGCAAAAGGGGTCGAGCACGTACTAGTGCCAAGGAATACTCGCCTTATTAGGCAAATGACATACAGGTTACCAGAGCGGTGAAGAGTTGATGGGGTTAAGGAAATACAAAACAGGCATTTGTCAATGCCGAATGTTTGCTTGCTGGCATTGGCAGTGGTAATGTAGAAGTTACAGAGCTGCGTAATAGGAATGGCAGTGAAGTACTGAACTGAAGCCAACCCCACCACCACCCTGCAGAGAGTGACAGGCATTGGGGTATGCATTTGGGTCATCAGGCATAACGGCCTCGCTATTTCACCACACCCCACCCTGCAGACACTGACAAGTGTCACGGTGTTCCTTGGGGCCTTTGGCCCTTATGCGCACCCCATTTCATTAGGAAATGCGGTGAGATGGGTGCGATATAGGAGAATGGGGTGAACTTTGGGGTAAGAGTCCAAGGCATACCTCGGCTCCTCACTGGCTGCAGGGTGTGGAATGGTATGAGCATTACAGGCAGGAATCCCAAGTCACACCCTGATGCCTGTCATTCTCTACAGTGTTGGCTATGGTTGGAAACCTAATACCTCAGGCATCGTTGGTATTTTCACTCCAAATTTTCAACATGTTTTTTTTTTGTGACCCCACCTCATGAACAGGGGGAATATCAGTTTGTTAGCTGAAAGCTGCTTATGCACAGCGAGTACGAGATTTAGCACCACAGGTGCAAAAACATTCCGAACAGGATGTAAAAAATGACAGCAGTACTGTTCATGGGGAGGTGTAAAAAATGGCAATGTTGCAAATCTGCAGTAAAAATATTTAAAAAAATGGTGAAGTCATGAGCGTACATAGAAACTGTGCAACGCACACCCGTAATATAATTAGGTTGGGGATATTTTACAGCAGATTGTCAACTCAGGCATTTTGGTGCCTCCGATCATGAACAGTGTCACTGTGATTTTCTCTGTCTATGCCGAACAATGATTTCCCACAGCGACCATGCATCTCAGCGCTGAAAGTGTGAAACACATTTCAGCCATGTTGTGAAAAATGACAGCTGTACTGTTCATAAGGAAGTGTGAAAAAATGCCACTGGTGAAAATCTGGACTTAAAATATTACAAAGTCATGAACTTACGAGGGTGCGTGGAAACTGCGCATTGCTCACTTGTAACAGTCATTTTATGGACTTTTGTCACTAAATTTTCAACATAGCCATTTTAAGACCTCTGCTCATGAACAGTGTAACTGTGATTTTCTTAATCTGTCCTAAACAATGCTTTCGCACACCAACAGCACCATTGTGCGCTACATGTCTTAAAACACATTTTAGGCGACATGAAAAATGGCAGCTGTACTGTTCTAAGGAAGTGTAATAAAATGGCAATGTTGAAAATCTGGAGTGAAAATATTAAATTTGCAAACTTACGAAGCATGCGGAACTGCGCAACGCACGCTCATAAAACAGTCATTTTTAGGAATTTTTTCACCAAATTTTCAACATACCATTTTAAGACCTCTGCTCATGAACAGTGTCACTGTGATTTTCTTAATGTGTCCCATACATTGATTTTGCACATACTGCGCCACTGTGCACTACATGGGTGGAAACACATTTTGGGCAAGATGTGAAAAATGACAGCTATACTGCTCATAAGGAGGTGTGGTAAAATGGCAATGTTGAAAATCTGGAGTGAAAATATTGAAAATTCACGAACTTACGAGTGTGGAAGGAACTGCACAATGCACCCTCGTAAAACAGTCATTTTTAGGAATTTTTTCACCAAATTTTCAACATAGCCATTTTAAGACCTTTGCTCATGAACAGTGTCACTGTGACTTTCTTAATTTGTCCCGTACATTGATTTCGCACACCGACTGTGCCATTGTGCACTACATGGGCGGAAACACGTTTTGGGTGAGATGTGAAAAATGACAGCTGTACTGTTCATAAGAAGGTGTGATAAAATGGCAATGTTGGAAATCTGGAGTGAAAATATTGAAAATTCACGATCTTACGAGAGTGCGTAGGAACTGCCCAATGCACCCTCGTAAAACAGTCATTTTTAGAATTTTTCACCAAATTTTCAACATAGCCATTTTAAGACCTCTGCTCATGAACAGTGTCACTGTGATTTTCTTAATTTGTCCCGTACATTGATTTCGATACCCGACTGCGCCATTCTGCGCTACATGGGTGGAAACACATTTTGGGTGAGATGTGAAAAATGACAGCTGTACTACTCATAAGAAGGTATAGTAAAATGGCAATGTTGAAAATCTAGTGAAAATATTGAAATCGCGAACTTACGTAGCCATGAGGAACCGCGCAACGACCAGAAACAGTCTATTTTGATTTAGCACCACCATGGTTTTAGACCCTTCATGAATGATGTCACTGTCGTGGGGTATTCGCCCGGCGGTGATTTCGCAGTCACTGCTAGTCACCGCGCCGAAATCACCCTTCAGGCCCGAATAACGCCATGAAAGTGACATACTTCATGAGAAGGTCCCAAAACCCCATAGTGAAAATTTGGCAAAATTCCCAAAATGCCCGAGATATGCAATAAGTTGAAACCCCTATGTAACCCATTATACAGCTTACCAGCATTTCCTCAGTTCGCGGTCGGCTTTGAAGAGTGCAGACGTGTTCCTGGTCCCCGAAGATCGCCGCGCTGGAGTCCGGAGGTAAGTTGGAGTGGGGGTGTGGGAGGCTGGGTGCGCGGTGGGTGGTGCGGGTTGTGGGAGGGTTGGGAGGCGCTCCCAGGGAGAAGTTTTATTTTACAGGAAAAAAAAAAAAGGCGTCGTGGGGCGTTTGCCACGCTGGAGTGTGCTCCCAGCGTGGCACAAGGATCAGGGACTTGGGGCGTTCAGCCGGCAGGGATTGGGCACCCCGGCCGGCAAAATACAAAAAATCAAGGCAGATTGTTGGCACGCTGGGGTGGGCTCCAGTGCACAAGGATTGGGGTGTTCAGCTGATGGGGATTGGGCATCCCGTCGGCAAAATAAAAAAAAATGGCACAGTTTGCCACGCTGGGGTGGCTCCCAGCGTGGCACAAGGACTTAGGGGGCGTTCAGCCGACGGGGTATTGGGCACCCCGCCCGCCAAAGGAGCAGTGCTTGCCATGCTGGGGTGGGCTCCCAGTGGCACCTACAACTGGGGGTGGGGCTGTGCGCTCAACCCGGCGGGGATTGGGCCCCGTCGGCTATACAGTACAGTAGCGCGCACGTCTGTCTGTGCGTGGGGGGGGAGTTGCGCGTGAGCAGCCGATATCTTATCGGTGCTCACTCAAGCGTAGCTCCCCCTTTCAACTGTATGCCACTGCATTTTGGAGCGTGTCATACACAGCTCCAAAATGCATTGGCTTACAGGGGCTGCACCTGCCAGCCCACTGACTGAATTGGAGGAGGAGGTGACACACCTCCGAAATCTCCGATGAAGGCACTATGTTTCTTACACATGCATGCAAGCAAACAAAAATGAAAGAACTGGGTACCATAGAAGAGTCGAGAAGTGCTTGGTCATCTCCAATGGTAACTGTAAACAAAAAAGAAGGGGGTGTTAGAATCTGCCTTCATTTTAGGAAACTTAATCAAGTGTCAGAATTTGAGTTATCCTATGCCCAGAATAGATGATTTGGTGGACAGACTGGGGAGTGCAAAGCATATCAGAACCCTCGATCTCACCAAGGGTTACTGGCAAATCCCTTTAGCTAAAGAATCCAGAGACAAAACTGCATTTCCACTCCTGTTGGATTCTATCAGTTCATCACCATGCCATTTGGTTTACGTGGTGAGCCAGCTATATTCCAGCAGTACATGGATGTAATTTTATCACCTCACACTGATTACTGTGCTGCATACCTGGATGATGTTGTGTACAGTCCAGACTGGAAAAGCCACCAGGAACACCTATGAGCAGTTATCCAAGCTATCAAAAATGCAGGTCTGACTATTAATCCTACCAAATGTGCTTTGGGCACGCAGGAAACCAGATATTTGGGCTATGTGTTGGGAAATGGAGAAGTTAAGCCAGAAATTTCTAAAACAGAAGCTGTAGCTAACAGCCCTGTCCCTAAAACAAACAAACATATCAGGTCATTTTTAGGGCTGGCTGGTTATCATCAGAGATTTGTTCCCAGCTTCACTGAGTCAGCTACTCCCCTCACTGAACTCATGAAAAAACGGTGCCCACATAATGTGAAATGGACCCCAGAGTGTGATGAAGCTTTTCAAGCCATTAAGGCTGCATTATGTTCAGCCCCTGTTTTAAGAGTTTGCTAGATCCAGAAGATCTAGAAGATTTAAGAAAGATAAAAATTCCATAATCACAAGGTGGTACCTGGCACTACAGCCATGTAAATTCAAGGTGATACACAAATCTGGTAAAGAGAATAGCAATGCTGATTTTCTGTCAAGATATGAATCAGGAATTGAGGGTTCTGAAGGTTGAAAAACAAATGTCGAGTTTAAACTTTACTGTTTGCCATGCTGTTATAGAAAAAAGGATACTGCACATGTGTTAATTTCTGAAAGTTAGAAACAAAAGTAAGTAGAGAATTAACAGAAAGTTTTGGAAACCTGTTTGATAAAACAGGTTCCCTCTCAAGGAAGGGGGTGTATGTGACAGGGCTGAATAGGACCCTGTCCCAGTTGATATGGAGAGTTTGAATGCAGGGATCTGTTCTGATCTTTCCTATCTCTTCTCTGTCTGGTTGCGCAACCAAGTTTTCCTGTGAGACCTAGGATTTGATCACCCCAAAGATCTCGCAATTCTTTGCCTCTCACTGTCTCTCAGTCTTCCCTTGCTGTTTCTGTCTTTTCCTCCCTTGCATATCTGCTGGTATAAAAATATATGCAAATCATTATGCAGAAATGTAACTGATATTGGGACCCCTTTGTTTAGAAATTATATAGTGTTACAGTTGCAATATATATAATTATAGTTTGAGATGATTGCAAAAAGCTATTGGGAACTCAAGGGGTTAACATGAGAGCAGTTTTTAAGCCCTTTTGCAGAAGCTGTGGAGAAGGGGCCTCAGTTCTTGGACATTGTGTTCTTGCTGCACCCGACTGAAAAAGAACATTTTAGGAAAAAACAGGATGCTTGTAAAGAAAGGGGGTTGCAAAGACTTATAAAAGCAGAGCTGCAGTGTTTTGGGAGACACAGGGATTGAAGGAAAACTCAGATGGATCTTCTCTGGTTATTCTGCCTTTGTAAATAGTTATTATGAACAATTTTATTTTTTTTATGTTGCTGCAAGTACTAATAAACACTGCTACTGTTTTTTCCTACGCTTCCTTATTTGTGCCTCGACAACAGACTGGAGGTTCCTCTGTCAGCTGCTGAAGCAGAGAAAACTATATCTGGTAAGGCCAGAATGGAGCCACCAGAATCATGCAGGCCCCTTCCATTTGCAGCCTGATCAGCACCCTCTGTATTAGGGGAAAGGGAAGGAATGCATACAGAAACCTCCCACTCCAAGAGAGGAACAACGCGTCTCACCAGAAAACTCCAGGCCCTGGATCTAGCGAGCAGAAATCAGGCAGTTTTGCGTTGAGTGGGGACGCAAAAAGGTCCAACTCTGGACGACCCCATCTGTCAAACAGATCTTCTGCTACAGATGACAGAAGCTCCCATTTGTGCATGCTGGACTGAGTCCTGTTGAGACTCTCAGGGTGTTTAGAATGCCTGGCACGTATACTACAGAGAGTCGGACTGTGCTCTATAGCCCAGTACCACACTCTTGTGAACTCCGTGCAAAGGGGGTACGAGCAGAGTTGGAATTACACTGCATGAGCTTTGGGAGCTAATAGACTCATAAGGGTCCTATATTTAAATCAAGCCCCATTCCCATTATAAGTCAATGGCAGTGATGTGTGAGCTACCGGGGCCCATTTCAGAACAATCAGGGCTGAGCCCTGGCAAGCCCCCCTGTAATTTCAACACTGGGTATGAGTGAGTCCCGCCCTGCTTGTTGATGTAGTAGACGACACTCAAATTGTCTGACTGCATCAGCAGCTGTCCTGGAGCAAGGTGCTCCTGAAATGCTTGCATGGCATATAACACTGCCCTCATCTCCAGGACATAGATATGCAGGGTGGTTTCCCACTGGGACCAGGAGCCCTGGGTTTGAAAGGGACCCAGGTGTACTCTCCAGCCCAGACCCGAAGCATCCGTTGTTAAGATCTGATGCGGGGAGGAGATCTGGATGGGAACCCCTTGAAGTATATTCAAAGGGTCCATCCACCACTATAATACCTTGTGTACTGCAGAGGAGACCAGGACTGGTTGGTCCAACTCATCCATCCGCTGGTCCCATTGTACCCAGAGGGTCCACAGAAGGGTGCACATGTGAAACCTGGCCAGTGGAATGGTGGGAATAGCCGCTGCCATTAGACCCAACAATCTGAGGTATACTTTGGCAGGAATGTACCAACTCTGAGCGACTTCCTGAGCTTGAGCCATAAGGCACTCCGCCCTGTTTTGGGGCAGGAAGGCATTCCCCTGCTCAGAATCCAGAACCGCCCCTATATACTGCAGTCTTTGGTACAGTACTAGAACTGACTTGGGCAGGTTGACAATGCCCAGGGAGTGAAAGAGCTGGAGAGTGCGCTCCAGAGCCAGCAAAAGCTGCACCCTCGATGGGGCCTCGAGAAGCCAATCAACCAGGTAAGGGAAGACATACAATCCCTCTCTTCTGAGAGCTGCTGCAACCGCTGCCAAGCACTTGGCAAAGACACGCGGCACAGAGGATAAGCCAAAGGGCAGCACTTTGAACTGATAATGCTCACCCTGAAAGGCAAAATGAAGAAACCTGTAAGGCGGAAAGACATATGTGCAGGTAAGCATCCTGCATGTCCAGTGAACAGAGCCAGCCCCCAGTCTTGAGGAGGGGCATGAAGCCTGGCAAAGTTACCATTCAGAACTTTTAACACTGAACAAAGAGATCGAGTTCCTTTAGATCTAAAATGGGCCTCAGATCTCTGGTCTTTTTGGGGACCAGGAAAAACTTGGAATAAAACCCCTGGTTTCTCTGGCACCTTGGCACTAATTTTATGTCCTGCTAGTGCAGAAGAGACTGTACTTTCTTCTTGAGAACAGACAAGTGAGCCGGGGGATAGTTGGAGGGTGGTGGAGGGGTATCCAGAGGCTGCTGTGTAAGCTCCAGGGTGTGACCCTTCTCTATGATCTGTAGAATCCACGCATCTGAAGTTACTATTCTCCACTGATTCAGATGAAGGGAGAAATGACCTCTGACCACTGCACTGCCTCCTGGGTCTGAACTAGAGGAGTGGTGACCTGGCAAGAAGTCAAGCTGAGGTTGAGCCAGCTGCAGAGGCTGGTCCATCATTTCTGGGTCGAGTGGTCACCACTCCAGCATTGGAGGGGGTGGGCAAAGGAGCCTGGGCTCTACGTTTTCCCTGGGCACGGGGAGCCCATCCTGACCTACTGGCCTGTCTACAAAAAGTGGACCATCCTCTTCCTCTTGGCTGAGTGTGGTAGAGGGAATGGACAGATTCAATAGCTGTGCCTGAGGCCTGCAGATCATTTATAAGGTCCTGCACATCAAGGCCGAAGAGTTTGGTGCCACTGAATGGGGCTTTAAGCACCTTGTTTTGTACATTAGCTGCAAATCCAGAAATCAGAAATCTAAGCCAGGAGTGCCTTCAAAGGCATGTGCCAGAGGCAGCTGCTCTGGCCACTGTGTTGGCCATGTCCTACAGGGCCCTGAGGAGGTGTTTGCTAACATCCTCAGCAATCTGGAAACACTGAAGCAGTTCCTGCTTCTGGGAGCCATCAGAAAGGGCCTGAGTGGCAGCTTTGCCCTTTCTCCAGTTGGCATTTGGGTATTTAACTATATGTGACAGATAACTTTCAATCCTCAGACCCATAGTGGGGGAGGCATAAACTCTTTTTTCTCAGAGGTCAGTCCTGCGGGATTCCTTATCTTGGGAAGGAAGCTAAGGTGCTTAGGCACCTTAGATCTGTCATGAGCTGCCATGATGACTACAGAGTCAATTTTTGCCTAGACAGCAAAATAAGGAAGACCCTGAGGGGAATTATACAGCTCGTCCACCCTGCATGGCATAGCTGGCACCATGTCTGGCCTGTGCCAGGCTGCCATGGTGGCATTCTTCAATGCTGGGAGCACTGGATGACTGATCATGGGAGGAGATTCTGGAATCTCCAGGAAATCCACCAGGTCTTTCCTGGAGACATCCACTTCCTCAGTCTGGAAGCCCATGGTGGCAGATAACTGCTTCATCACATTAAAAAATGTGGCACCCTCAGGAGGAGACCATGGAATATGCTTGACAAGAGTCCTCACTGACTGAGGAGGCAGTGGACTTATCTGAGATCAGGATTTCTTCCTCTTCATTCTCTACATCATCAGGGAGGATGAGATCAGGGTGATACTCCTCTTCGACGTCAACCTCCTCATCTGGGTCAGATGTTTTCACCCTTGACAAAGCTTGAGAGGCGCGAAAACATTTTGGTTGATTTCTGAGGGAAGGGGTGTATCTATGCACCTGCTGCACTTCTGTATGTCTGGACTTTTTAGCTGCTTCCAATAAATGGCGTTTATACTGCAACAATGGATTGTCTTGGGCTGTCTGTGGTGACTGGGAAGCCGAGTTTTTTGGTAAAGTGAGTAATTTGCTTTCACTTGGCTCAGTACATGCTTGTTTAGCCGCCTTACATTGTTCACTTCATAAACAAAAAGGAAAACTCTCCTAAAGGAGATTTAGGAAAAAGGCCAAAGGCCGGAAAAAGTTGCAATGAAGCAACTCAATGGCAGGAAAGAACTGCGGAGGGAGCGGAGCCACCTATGCCTATATAGGGTTGCTGACTTCGGCTGATGTCTATGGTGTGGGTGGCCTCAGCTGTACTGCTGAAAATCTTCTGTGCGGATTCCCCATCACTGATGGAGAAGGTTCGTACAGTGTTATCCGACGACTAAAATTCCTCCGAAGAAGATCATGAGTTGCATTCTGTAGGTGAAGAAAAGGCTACCACAGAATCATTACTTTTTCAGGGAAAAAAAAAAGAATAACACCAAAAGTTCTAATCATGGGTCATTGCAACCTTTATTCAATTTACATTTGTTTTTCTTTTACAAATTTATTATTTGGGGGCGGGTCCTGGTTCTACCCAAATATGGAGACTAAAGTAACAGGAAGATCAAGTGACTTGTCCAAGGTCACACAGTGAGCCACTGGCTAAGCTGGGATTCGAACCTGGGATCCCCTAGCTTAGCAGAGGGAATAAACGCCTAAGGAGGAAAGGCCGGAGCCAAAGCAATGAAGGTAAACTTACAATCATGTGAGCTTAGCTCACAGCCACCAGATGTAAGAACACCACAGCTGGGCTGCAGGATGATACGGTTCACTGTTACTCATAATTAAGTCCACATGGCAGAGAACTCTGACCCCCAACCCCAAGCCAAACAGCTTCTTATGGAATCACTAGGCATGCCTTGAGAAAGTGCTAGTGAGTCAGTACAAAAACGTTCAGCTTGCTGGGGGGTGTCAAGAGTTTACTGCCCTGAGGAGTTACTTTTGAATAATAGTGACACTTGTTATCCTGCAGTCTAGCTGTTGTGTTCATCTATCTGGCAGCTGTGATCCAAGCTCAGGAGACTGTAAGATCTTTTGTCTCATAGTCCCTTTTGCTCTAATCAAGTGCCTTTAAAAGGTCAAACATTGTGTCGGCGGCTGAGCTGGGATTCAAATCCGACTATCAATTCAGGGCTCAAACCCATGATCCACTCTGCCTGCTTACAGATGTCCTGCTTCTCAGTGAAAAACGAATGAAAGTTTGCAGTGCTTTTTACAAAATAAAATGTACAGAATTGCATTACAGTTGAGCTTTTGTCTTCCTCAATATCAGAATACATTTAACCCTCAGCATGTTCTAAACAGTAGCTTGTAGCAAAATGAGAAATTAAAAAAAAACACTGTATTTACAACAATTCTACATAAATATTAACACTTTTTCCTTCTAAAAAATCATTGACGCTGATTAAACCAATCAGTGTCTTGGTACAGTTACATGTGTAGACCCCGCATAACACCACCTGAGGAGTCTTGTTGTGCAATGTCTTAGTTAAAACACTGACTGTTCCATGTTTGCAACATTGAAAGTTTGTTATATTTCTTAAAAATCCCCTTTTCAACATTTTTATAAATATGTCTGCTCTTCAGGTATGTCTTCTCTCTTACATCTTCTAGGTACAAGAACTGGTAACCGTCGGTTTGCGGCATTCTTCATCACAGAATGCGAGAGACGACAGTCAGATTAAATCATGTAAAGACGCTTGTTCCTCCATATGTAACTACCTTGTACTAGGTACACACTTCCTTGGCTGTTCTGTGCTCTCAGTTCCTCGCGGTCCTTCACTGATTAAGTAATGGCGTAACACAGACTGTCTGGGAAACATAGACAGTGCAACACAGGCAAAACAAGGACCCATTTCAACGTAGAAATATTTAAAATGATTTCCCTGTAACCTTTAACCCCACACAGACGGACCAAAGGAAATGCATCTCTTCTAACATGCCTTTAAATGTTTCCACTGAGATACCAGGGATTCTCTTTTAAACAACAAAACTGTCCCCCCCCCCCCCCAACGACTGAAGATTTAGTTCTCCCATGAGTTATTAGATATTGTATGCTGATGTACAGTAAATGAGGGCCAACGTTGCAACAATTCTCCCCAACCACTGCCCGCTCCCCACCCCCCCGAACACCAAAACCGAAGTGATGTGAAGGCTGCAGTACAACAGGCAAGTGCGGTCGTCGCTGGCAAAAAAGGAGTTAGAGAGTTCCAGTGATGGCTACCACCTTTCCATTCCCAGCAGCCTGCCATGCCTTCATCCCTCGGCGAAGCTCAGGAACTGCTGGCTCCACTGCAGGACAGCCTCCTCGGCCTCCTCGTCACTCAACTTCCGGGGCTTCTCATCTGCCTTGCAACCCTTACGATACACCTAGGGGTAGACAAAGAATAGACAGTTGGCAAGCAGAACTAGCAACTGTCTCAGGCGCAAGGGTAATCGACAACTTGCACTGATGCAGCTGTCTGTGAATAACCAGCTGAGTCGACCGAGATGCTGTTTCTTTCGCTCAACAGATGCTTTTGGTTCATTCTAAACACCAAAGATTCCTACGTTTGAGACTCAGCTCTGAGGCCGTGGGAGAACATGCAGTAACTCACTTTAACCTCATCTCTCTCAGCAGGGCTCACTGTTGACACTGGCTGTGGAGGAACCTGCAGTTACTCTGGTTCCACCTCCCGCAGCAGGGCTCACTGCTGACACTGGCTGTGGGGGAGTGTGCAGGTACTCAGACCCCACCTCTACCAGCGGGGCTCACTGCTGACACCGGCTGTGGGGGAACCTGCAGTTACGTCAGCCTCACCTCTCCCAGCAGGGTTCACTGTTGACACTGGCAGTGGGGGAACCTGTTGTTACATCGGCCCCACCTCTCCCAGCAGGGTTCACTGCTGACACTGGGGGAACCTGCAGTTACGTTGGCCACACCTCTCTCAGCAGGGCTCACTGCTGACACTGGCAGTGGGGGAACCTGCAGTTATTTCGGCCCCACCTCTCCCAGCAGGGCTGACTGCTGACACTGGCAGTGGGGGAACCCGCAGTTACTCTGGCCCCACCTCTCCCAGCAGGGTTCACTGCTGATACTGGCTGTGATGGCACCTGCACTTACTTCGACGCCATCTCTCCCAGCAGGACTCAATGCTGATACTGGCTGTGTGGGAACCTACTCCGGCCCCACCTCTCCCAGCCGGGCTCAGTGCTGACACTGGCTGTGGGGGAACCTACAGTTAATCCGACCCCACCCCTCCCAGCAGGGTTCACTGTTGACACTGGCTGTGGGGGAACCTGCAGTTACTTCAACCCCATCTCCCCCAGCAGGGCTCACTGCTGACACTGGTTGTGGGGAAGCCTGCAGTTTTACCGGACCCACTTATCCCAGAAGGGCTCACTGCTGACACTGTCTGTGGGAGAACCTGCAGTTACTCCAGCCTCACCTCTCCCAGCGGGGCTCACTGATGACACTGGCTGTAGGGGATCCTGCAGTTACTCCGGCCGCACCTCTTCCAGCAGCTCTCACTACTGACACTGGCTGTGGAGGAACCTGCAGTTATTCTGGCTCCACCTCTCCCAGCAGAGCTCACTGCTGAAACTGGCAGTGAGGGAACCTGCAGTTACTCCGACCCCACCTCTCCCAGCAGGGCTCACTGCTGAAACTGGCTATGGGGGAACCTGCAGTTATTCCAGCCTCACTTCGCCCAGCAAGGCTCAGTGCTGATACTGGCTGTGTGGGAACATACTTCGGCCCCACCTCACCCAGCAGGGCTCAGTGCTAACAATGGCTGTGGGGGAACCTGCAGTTAATCCGACCCCACCTTTCCCAGCAGTGCTCACCGCTAACACTGGCTGCGGGGGAAACGTAAATTACATACCTACCATAACTCCTGATCTTCTCTTGTATCTTCACCATTCATTACTGCTGGGTGTAAGCGTGTCGTGCACCTGCAGGAGCTTTTTTTTTTTTGAGGAGTCGGCGTAGATGGCGCCG
The DNA here is from genome assembly GCA_016271365.2 of Neoceratodus forsteri. Lineage (NCBI taxonomy): Eukaryota > Metazoa > Chordata > Ceratodontiformes > Ceratodontidae > Neoceratodus > Neoceratodus forsteri. The sequence continues at coordinate 681,685,854 of CM028138.1, forward strand.
CCCACAAGCGTGACGCATTGCATAGTGCACGAGGTGTGGCCGTTAGGCACCGCAGACTCCTCCTCCATCCGAGTTCAGTAAAGCCGGAGAGGTGAAAATAGGTTAGAAAAGAAGATGGAGACAAGGAAGCAGAGGGATAGAAAAAGGAAAGGAAATAAACTGAAATATGCCAGAGAGAGGACAGGAAAGAAGACCCCTACCCTAAGGGACCGCAGGGCCTCACTTCTTGGGCGGCTCTGAGAGGAGAAAAAGATAAGGACTTAAGAGAAGAAGCAGAAGCAGAAAAAGAAAAAGAAAAAGGAAAAAGGACAGTAGAAAGGAAGGGAAGGGGAGAATCTGCCACAACCACTGGGAGAAACTGGCCCGAGCTTACCAGTCCTGAAAAGACTGAGAACAAGGGAGCAAGGATCCCTCTTGCTAAAAGCTGCTTTTAAGTTGTGTAATAAACCATCCAAACAGCTTGTTTCTGAAAAGGCAGATTTCCCTTCCACCCCTAGCTATCTACTTAACCACAACCTAAGCCAAGAGGTCACAGATCGTCCCCAAAGGGAAAAAACACTATCTGTTCCGAAGAGGAGAGAGCCCCAACCAGGTGTAGGAAAAAATGAATGCACAGTCACATGACCGAGCATTAGTACAGGAGCGCCTGCAAGAAGGGTGCGACATATTTGTGTGGAAAAACAGAGAGGGACAGGGAAGGAAAAGTACAGTTACGTAAGAACTTACCGTAACAGTAGATCTTCGAGAACAGCTCTTGCAGCAGGTAACACCATTAGGACTGAAGCCAGCAGGCGTCAGGACCCCACGGAAATCTTCTAGCTAGCAATCTTCAGTGGGACCGCCTCCGACGTCGGTCCCACCCCCGACGTCAGGCATAGTACATAAGGAGGCGGTCCCGCCAGAATCCCCAGTTCTCCCGCTGGAGACTCCCAGCTGCAGGATGACATCAGAAGGGGAGACAGAGGATCCGCCATTAGAAGAAAAAGGGAAGAAAGAGCGTTAACTCCTGCCAAGGCCTGGTAGGCCATACCTCCTCCAAGGGGGACTGGTGGGCGGGAAGGTACCTGCTGCAAGAGCTGTTCTCGAAGATCTACTGTTACGGTAAGTTCTTACGTAACTGTACTATCTTACTTTGAGATACAGCCTTGCAGCAGGTGGCCACCATTAGACTGATTCCCAAGCAATAGCCTCTAAGCATTCTGGGAGGAGGCAAATAGGAGAGATCTTGAGCAAGTCCTGACTCTAGGACAGGAGACCTGTAGAACAGCCAGGCGAAACCGTCTCTCTGCCGTGATGTAATATCAGGCTATAGTGCCTAATAAATGTGTGCACTGAGGCTCCAAGTAGCTGCGGCACAAATGGCGGTGGAGCATTGCGCAGTGCTGCAAAGGAGGTAGCCAACTCTCATCGAGTGGCCCGGACTGTACCCGGAAGGGGCTTCCATTTATTGTTGTAGCAAAAGGAAATACACTGGACAAGACAGCGAGAGAGGGTCTGCTTTGAGACTGGTTGGCCCAGCATCCACTCAGCGAAGGATACAAACAGCTGCTCCGACGTGTGGAGCTATTAAGTCCTGTTCAGGTAATACCTTAAGGAGTGGTGAACATCCAGGGTGTGAAGCAATGCCTCTCCTCTATTAGAGTACTTGGGAAAATACACAGGCAGATCGATGTCCTGGTTAAGAGTAAGGGCAGAGACCACCTTAGGCAGGAATTTAGGATTCGTCCTCAGAGACACTCTGTCCTGGTGAAAAATTAAATAAGGCTCCTTGCACGTGAGAGCATGAAGCTCAGAAATTCTCCTTGCTGACGTGACAGCAACTAAAAGAAAAAATTACTCACCTTAGTAATTGCTTTTCTTGTCATGAAGTCTTGCTATATTAGGACTGTATGCAGTCAGGCTCAGCCTCTGAACTGCCCCGGAGATGAAATAGTTAACTCCAGTGTAATCTGGAGTTCCACAGCGCGAGGGCGCTATCCAAAGCTCTATCTGGTCAGTTTCAAATGAAACTGCCAGGTTCTTTACGAAGCTAAACTAACATAGCAAGTCTGTGTGGAAAAGCCCTACACTAGCCATTGGCTACCTACTAGTAGTAGAACAACAGAACACAACAACAACAAACACAGAATAAAAGCAACACACCTATTATTGTTAGGATCACCCCAGACAAGCACTAATAGGCCCCCTCTCCCCAAAAGACTCAAGTCCAGAGAGGTGGCCATCTACCACTTAACAAAAAACAGAATACCTAGTTCCCTAACCCAAATGAAACAGGGGAGAGAACTAGAAGGCTAAAATGGCATGACACAGTGCTTGCACAAATTGCCAACCCCATACCCAAGTAGGAATTCTGAGAGGGGGGGGGGTTGTCCTAATATAGCAAGACTCCATGAGAAGAAAAGCAATTACTAAGGTGAGTAATTTTTTCTTCAAACACCATGAAGTCTTGCTATAATTAGGACTGTATGCAGATTATACAGCAGTACCTCCATGGAGGAGGGCCAGAACCTACTTAGGGAATAGGCTCTGAAGCACAGCTGTGCCAAAACGAGCATCTCTCCTGGACTGGACGTCCAGAGAATAATGCTTGGTGAAAGTGTGGACTGTCTTCCAGGTAGCAGCTTGACAAATTTCCAAGATAGGAATATCTCTAGCAGCCGCTAGAGATGCAGCTGTACCCCTGGTGGAATGAGCCCTCAAACCTGAGGGAGGCTCTTTACCTAGTTTTTGGTAACAGAACTGGATACAAGAGACAATCCACCTTGCGATTGTCCTCCTAGTAGCAGGTCTCCCCTTACCCACTTCTCCATAGGTAAGGAAGAGTTGAAGGGATTCGAACCTATGACCCTTGGTACGTTCCAAATAGTAGCTAAGAGCTCTTTTAACGTCCAAACTGTGCAGTCTCCTCTCACCAGAGGAAGAGTGCTCAGTAAAAAATACTGGGAGAGAGATGGATTGGTTAAGATGGAAATCTGAAACCACTTTAGGTAAAAACTTTCTGTTAGTCTGGAGGACCACTTTATCTCTGTGGAAAGAAATAAAATCCTTTTCCACTGACAAGGCTTGTAATTCACTTATACGCCTAGCAGTGATAGCCACTAGAAAACATTTTCCAAGTTAAAAACTTGAGGTCTGCTGAAGACAGAGGCTCAAAGGGGTTGCATTAGCTGGGCAATGCAAACATTCAGGTCCCATGCAGGAGCTGGTTCCTGAAAGGGAGGGTTAGAGTGAAGTAACCCTTTGAAAAACTTGGAAAACACAGGGTGAGAGGAGAGGGAAACCGGTTTCCCTGCAGAAACAAAAACAGAAACAGCTGCCAAATGAACCTTCAAGGTAGCTGGTTTGAGTCCTAGGGAATTTAAGTGGACCAAATAGTCCAATAAAATAGGCAAGTCAGCAGATTGTGGTACAATCTGCCTCTCAGAACACCAAAAGGAAAATCTCTTCCACTTAGAATTATAAGTGGCTCTAGTGGAAGGCTTCCTAGAAGCCTTCAAAATATCCAAGACACCTTGAGAAAGGTGTAAATCAGCAAATTCTAGCTCCTCAAGAACCAGGCCTTGAGGTGGAGGGAATTGAGGTCCGGATAGCACACTCTCCCCTGTGCACAGGTCAGCATGTCGTGGGTCCTGGGCAAGGTCAGGGGAGGGCGAAATGAGAGGGACAGGAGAAGAGGGTACCAGGGCTGCCTGGCCTAGTCTGGAGCAATCAGAATCACTTTGCAGGGCTGAGTTCTGATTTTTACCAGTACCCTGAAGAGGAGGGAAAAGGAGGAAGGCATAAAGGAACTTCCTTCCCATCTCAACTGAAAGGCATCCAGAGGAACTGATCCCAGCACTGGAGGCCTGCAACAAAATAGGGAAGTTGGTGGTTGTCTGGGGCTGCGAAAAGATCCATCTGAGGGGTGCCCCACCTGGCAAAGACTGACCCCAGCACCTGAGGATTCAGAGCCCATTCGTGATGGCCCTGAGAAATCCTGCTGAGGTCATCCGCTAGGACATTGTCCTTCCCTGGGAGGTGAACTGCTATCAGGGAGGTGTTCAGGGAGTAGGCCAGGGACCACAACTTCATTGCTTCGGTGCACAAGGCAGAAAAGCGAGTGCCCCCTTGCTTGTTGATGTACCACATTGTTGTGGTGCTGTCTGTCCTGACTTGGACTACCTTGTCCTGGACAGCCTCTGAAAAAACCTGAAGAGCTAAGAAAACAGCTCTGAGTTCCAATACTTTGATGTGGAGCAGAGATTCCTGAGGGGACCACACTCCTTGAGTGGCAAGATCGCCCAGGTGAGCCCCCCACCCCAACAGGGAGGCATCCGTGGTGAGGGTGAGGGAATGAAGAACAGGTAAGAATGGGACCCCCTGAGTTAGGTTGCTTTGATCCTGCCACCACTGCAGGGCTAGGACCAGGGTTTTGGTCACTGGGACTAATTTGGTAAGGGGGTCCTTCCTTTGAGACCAGTAGGACCTCAAGTGGAACTGGATGTCCCTCATCTGAAATCTTGCTCCTTGCACGACAGCTGTAGAAGCAGCCATGTGCCCTAGGAGTTGTAGAAAATGCCTTGCTGGTCGAGAGACCCGCAGGGTGAAGGAAGATGCCAGGGCAATGATTCTGTCCACTCTTTCCGAGGGGAGAAATGCCCTGGCTGACTTCGTGTTCAACTCTGCCCCTATGAAAGTTAGTACCTGAACTGGTTCGAGAACTGACTTTGGAAAGTTCAAGAGGAACCCCAGAGAGATGAGAAGTTTCTGGGTGACTTGCAAGTGGGATTTTACCTGCTCTGGTGACTGACCCACAATGAGCCAGTCGTCCAAGTAGGGAAACACAGCTACCCCTTGCCTTCTTAAATGGGCCACTACTACAGCCAGACATTTTGTGAAAACCCTTGGGCAGAAGTGAGACCAAGGGCATTGCCCTGAACTGGTAGTGGCCAGAGGGCAGTTCGAACCTGAGGTACTGTCGGTGAGAGGCCCTGATTAAGATATGGAAATAGGCGTCCTTGAGGTCCAGGGAAGCTAACCAGTCCCCTGGTCTCAAGGAAGGCAAAATCATTGCCAGAGTTAACATTTTGAACTTTGGTTTTATAAGATGTTTGTTCAGAAATCTTAAATCCAGAATGGGCCGCCAGTCTCCTGTCTTTTTTGGGGTCAGGAAGTACCTCGAGTACAGACCCTTGCCCTGATGGCAAGGGAGAACTCTTTCCACTGCTTTGCAGTTCAGAAGAGAAGAAACCTCTGCTTCTAAAGCAAGGGTTTCTGAAGGACTTGAGGGGGGAAAGTGCCTGGCTCTCATCTTGGGAAATTGTTTGAAGCTGAGAACCAGACCCTGGCTTGCCGCTTCCAGAACCCATTTGTCCGAGGTAGGGCAACCAGTTCTGGCTGAAATAAGCCAGCCTGCCCCTACCGTACAGGAGAGTCGGCCCTGGACACCCCTGGCAGGGTGCCTGCTTGCAGGAGCAGCTTTAGGCTGAGGAGAGGAGAGGCCTGCCTGTGCCCCGCCTGCTCTGCCTCTGAAAAACCTCTCGCAAAGGCAGAAGAGGCCTGAAATTGGTAAAAAGGCCTATGGTAAGGCCTGCCCCTACCCCTGGGGGCATGTCTTTGAGGAGTGGCATGCCTCTCCTTAGCTTGGGCACTTCTGTAGGTAGTTCTGTATTCATCCACTTTTTTCATGTAATTTTCCGTTTGATCCCCAAACAGAGAATTTCCTATCACAGGAAAATCTATAGCCTTTGACTGGGTATCTTGGGACAGATTAGTGCATCTGAGCCATGCCAACCTACGGAGAGCTACAGAAGTGGCCATGACCTAGAAGAAACATCATTAACATCAACAGCAGTATGAAATTGAACTTTAGAGGCTTCAATGCCATCAGCAGCCACCTGTTCCAACTCACTAGCCAGCTGGCCCTGGGCCTGCTTGGCCAACTGCAATATAGTGTCCCATCTAGATTTCTGATATCTAGCCACATAAGCCATATAATTAGCTTGTCTGAGTCCCAAAGAAGCTGCCACATACTGTTTTTTCGCCATGGCATCAATCTTCCTGGAATCTTTATCAGGAGGATGTGAGGCCAGGGGAATATTAGCCTTGTCACAGGCTGCAGCTTGAACAACACCTACATGACTACACTGCTCAGTGAGGAAGTCTGTATTAGGGCCTGACAAGTATACCTTCTGTCCATTTTTTATCTACAGGAGGGACAGAAAAGGATTTTTAAAATCTTCGTAGTTTGCCTCCTAAATGACTTATGCAAAGGAATAGACAACCTTCTAGACTCTGGAATATCCATCATTTCTACATAATCAGGCTCTCTTGCTCGTCCACAGCCTCCTCTAAAGGGAGCTGAGGGTTTCGCCACCTTCTTATAAACCTGAAATGAGAAGGGACTCAGACAACAAAGGGGAGACTCAAAGGGTCTGTATGGAAAATGTCCGCTCTATGGGCACTTCCAGACCTTCCCAGTCACAATTACAATCATCAAAATCTTGATCCCCTCCTGTGGTTCATAAAATCCTCAACATCATAATCCTGAACCACTGGACCTGAACGACCCCTTTTTCCAACTACAGGGTTCAACAAGTCCCTGAGACAAAGACTGGACAATCTGAATGGCTTTAGCTATCTCTGCAGCAGAAGGAGAGACAAACAGGACTCCACACTTGCTGATTTCTTTGTCTTTTTTACTTTGACTGGTTCCTCAGAACCAGCCTTTCTTTTGCCCGAGGAAGTCTCGCCCTGGTCAGAGGGCACTCCCTCTGGTCCAGCCAAAGCTGGACCGGGCTGGCCATCCGGGTCAGCGGACTTTATGGCTTCTCGTTCCCTGAGCCGGCCCAATCTCTTTTCCAGGGTGGCTGCAGGGAAATTTTTACACACCTGGCAGTCTGACAGGAGGTAGTCAGCCCCCAGACAATAGACACAAGTGGTGTGTGGGTCAGCCTTGGCAAAGGCTTCCCCACAGCCATCACAGTGTTGAAACCCAGTGGGCCCGGATTTTCTTTGGGTTTCTCAGACATAATGCCAGCCTATCCAAAACTTGCCCTTTTGGTCGTGCTAGGTAAAGACACCCTTATCGGTTCCTAACCGTGAACACGGTATTGGAAAAACCCCAGAAATGTAAAGGTTTTTTTAGAACCGATAAGAACCGGGTACCCCACTCTAAAGACAGAAAATAATTTTTAAGCAAACCGATCGGTTCAGAGGAACCGATAATGAGTTTCCACACAGACTTCAAATTTTTGTACTTACGGTTACCAGATAGAGCTTCTGAACTGAAACCGCGGTAATTTTAAAATACTTGCCGGTTCAAATGAACCGAATAAAACCGCATGAACCGCAAAACAAACCGAGCTGAAGGAGCTGATCTCCGGAGCGACTGTTCAGTGAAAGCGGAGTAAAGAATCTGGCAGTTTCATTTGAAACTGACCAGATAGAGCTTTGGATAGCGCCCTCGCGCTGTGGAACTCCAGATTACACTGGAGTTAACTATTTCATCTCCGGGGCAGTTCAGAGGCTGAGCCTGACTGCATACAGTCCTAATTATAGCAAGACTTCAGGGTGTTTGAAGTAACGTTTTCCACGACAGAAAACGCAGCTCGCAATCTGCGGCAGGTTCAAAGGGGGGAAGCGTGAGTTGTTCCAGGACGAAGAGTAGGTCCCAAGGAGGGACGGGATCCTTGATGGGTGGCCTAAGGTGTAACACCCCTCCTCAGGAAGTCCCGAGAGGCATCTAGTTGTGCCACAGTGCGCTGACCTACCGGTAAGTGGTAGGCCGAGATCGCACAGAGGTGAACTTTAATAGAGGAGTAGGCGAGACCCGAGTGGAAGAGGGAAAGCAGATATTCCAGAACCAAATTCACTGGGCATTCTAAAGGGGAGAGGCCGCGTGCCTGTGACCACAAGCAAAATCGGCGCCATTTCATGGCGTACGTCGCATGCGTTGCAGGCTTTCTGGCCGCGCAAAGAACTTCCGCCACCTCTTGCGAGACCCCGTGTCGCATAATGGCTATGTCTCGAGGAGCCAGGCATGCAGGTTCAGTGCGCGCAAGTCCGAGTGGACTAGTGAACCCTCCTCTTGAGACAATAGATGGGAGCTGAAAGGCAACAGAACTGGAGGTTCCCGGGACAACTGCATCAGCATGGGGAACCAGATCTGCCTGGGCCAGAAAGGCGCTACCAGGATCATTGTTGCGTGTTCCCTGCGTAGTTTGAGGACGACTCTCTGGATCAATGGGAAGGGAGGGAAAGTGTAGAGGAATCTGTCTGCCCAGGAGAGGGACAACGCGTCTCACCAGAAAACACCATGCCCTGGATCTAGCGAGCAAAAATTGGGCAATTTTGAGTTGGTTGGGGAGGCGAACAAGTCCAACTCTGGAGTTCCCCATTGAAGAAACAGATCCTCCGCTACCTCTTGAAGGAGTTCCCATTCGTAGACTCTGGCCTGGGAACGACTCAGGCCATCCGCGATTGTGTTGTCTACTCCGGGAACATGAACTGCGATCAGTCTCGCGCCGTGTCGGATTACCCAATCCCACACTCTCATAGCTTCCCTGCAAAGGGGGTAAGAGTGTGCGCCTCCTTGTTTGTTGAGGTAATACATCACCGCTGTATTGTCTGTCTGAAGCAGAAGAGTACTCGACGGGATTACTGACTGAAAGACCTGCAGGGCGTAAAGGACCGCCCTCATCTCCAGCACGTTGATGTGGAGGTGGACTTCCTGAAGGGTCCACGTTCCCTGGGACCTCACCCCGTTCAGGTGCGCTCCCCACCCCAGCCCTGAGGTGTCTGTGGAGAGGATTGCCTCTGGGGACGGCGCTGTAAATGGGACACCTGCAGAAAGTGTCCCTGGGTCTAGCCACCATAGCCAGTCTCGAATCACGCGCTCGGTGATTCTGACTGGATGCTGCATGGTCTTGCCTGGTCCCACTGCACCTGAGCATCCACTGAGTTACCCGCATGTGGAGCCTTGCCAAAGGGACGGCTGGAATGGCCGCAGCCATGTGTCCGAGCAAGCGAAGGACCAACCTGGCGGGGACAGTCTTCTTCGACGAGAGATCCCTGATGAGGGATCTGGTGTGTTCCGCTCTTTCGTCGTGAAGAAAGGCTTTCCCTTGGACGGTGTCCAGAACTGCGCCTATGAACTGCAGCTTCTGGGACGGTACGAGGAGAGTCTTCTCGTAGCTGATAAGAATGCCCATAGACTGAAACAGATCCTGGGTGTTCTGAATAGCCAGCAACAGCGCCTCTTTGGAGGCGGCCATGAGAAGCCAGTCATCCAGGTACGGGAACACATAGTGGCCCTGTCTCCTTAGAGATGCTGCCACGACTGCCATACACTTGGTAAAGACCCTGGGGGCCGATGATAGTCCGAATGGAAGAGCCCGGAACTGAAAGTGGTGGCCGAGAAACTTGAAGCGCAGGAACCTCCTGTGCGCTGGAGCTACTGATATGTGGCATGCCCCAGATGTCCAGGGATCGCTAAGAAGGCGCCCTTTTCAGCATGGGAATGAGTCCTTGAGGGTCACCATGAACAGCTTAGGCGACCGACATGTTGAGGTCGCTGAGGTCCAGAATAGGACGGAGGTCCCGTTTTTTTTGGAACCAGAAAGAATTGGGAATAGTATCCAGATCCTTTCTGGTTCTCCGGGACATACTCCACCACTCCCTTTTGCAGGAATGCGAGTACCTCTTGCCTGATGAGTAATCTGTGCTGACCCGAGTAACGGGAGAGCAGAGGAGGCCTTGTGGGTGGCTTGTCCATGAATTCCATAAAGTGGCCTTGTTTGACCAACTGAAGAACCCACCTGTCGGTGGTTATGGACTGCCACCCTGGCAGGTGGTCCGCAATACGACCCCCGACCTTGGTGTCCCACTGATCCTGAGGGGCCGGGGCTGGGAAGGAGTCATGCTGTGGCAGCTGAGGGTCCAGCAGGCTGGGCAGACTTTGCAGGGCGTTGGCTTCGGCCCGCGGACGACTTCCCCTGGGCTCTGCGGGAGAAGGAGCCCCTCTGTTGCGGACTGGTGCGGGACTGCTGTCTCTGCATCCGGCCTCGAAAACGGCTTTTGTTCCCACGAAGGAACTAAGCCTGGGTCTGTGCATGGCTTGGACAGACCGCACCGCCTCCGGCCTCTTGAAGTTTGGTGAGGACCTTCTCCGAGGACTCACCGAAAAGAACTTCTCGTGGAACGAGGCGTCCAGAATGTTCTTCTGGACGTCCGGGGTAAATCCAGAGACACGGAGCCAAGAGTGTCTCCGGAGGCATACGCCTGAGGCTGCCGCTCTGGCTGAGGAGTCCGCAGAATCGTACGCGGCTCACAGCACCTGGGTTCCTATGTCCGAACCCGTGCAAAGGAGTTGCAGCAACTCCTTTGTCTGCTCACCTTGTGGCATCTTTTCTGCCAGATCCAGTCCCTGCTCCCACAAGGCATTCTGAAACTGGACCATGTGGGTTAAGTAGTTGAGGGACCTAATGGCGCAGGTAGCGGATGCATACGTGCGCCTACCCATAGCGTCCAGCTGCTTGGACTCTGGGTCCGGTGGCAGGGTGCTCAAATGTTGTGGCCTCTAGGACCGGTCATGTGAGGCTGTGATGACCAGAGAATCGGCCAGAGGATGTGATGCTAAGTACTGGTCCTCCCTAGGGGCCTTGTACAGGCGGTCAGCCTTCTTCGGCATCGCCGGGAGTGAGTGTGGACATTTCCACGCTGCCTTGGTGACGTCTACGAAGGTGTCCATCAAGGGTGGCACCACCACAGGCTTTGGATCTTTTTGCCGAAGATATCTGGCAAGGCGTAGTCTCTCGGGGTCGATTCCTGGATATGCCTCATAATCTCCAAGAATGATGGGTCATCTGGAGGAGATCTTGGGAGCTCACATGGGTCCGGAGAAGGGACGCTGATTGGAGAGGGGGATCTGGATCTGTCCGAGAAGTCCGATCCCGTGTCCTCTGTCGAAGGCGAATGGCTGCGTCTTCTGGGTCTCTTGGGGCTGGGTGACCCTGAAGAGGATCTGGACAGAGGTCTCCTCTTGTCTGGTCTAGCCCTAGGAGGTTCCACAGGCTCCTGGGGGGAAGGTACTCGGCCTGCAGCCCCGGATGGAGTAGGGGGCACAGGGGCCAGTGGAGTCGCAGGTGGAGGAGGAGGTGTGGGAACCACATCCTTCTTTATGGTATCCCACCAGTAGGTGAACAGCTCCTTAACCTCTGAAATGCTGAGGCCTGACGACGGTCCGGGCGCCGGTGGTCGGTCGTCGGGTTCCCGCGTCGGCTCCCCAAGGGTCTCGGGTTCAGAGGAAGGTTCCCTGTGGGGTGCGACAGGACCGAGTTCGCCCGTCTGGTCCTCGGGCTGGGTCAGCTCCTCCTCCGTGAGCGCCTCCTGTCCGACATCGGTGGGAGGCGTAGGGGTTCTCCTCTCTACTGGAATGGGCATCGGTCCCCTGGCCGGCGTCTCTGGTGGTGAAGGCCTAACCGGCGACGGGCGTCTGGCAGTCATCGGCTCTCGGGAATGGTGATGCTTGGCCGACGTCGGGTGGGCCGACGTCGGATCCGACGTCCTCTTGAGTGAAGTCAGCTCTTTGGTCTTCAGCTGGGGAGGAGGGGGCAAGGAGACTGACCGGGCGTTGGGGTCCGGATGACAGGAACCGGACTTGTGGTGGTGGTGGCAGTCCCCTGACCTCGACAAGGCCTTGGAAGCCGAAGAAGAGGAAGGCCTGGAGGTTTTGGCCTGAGGAAGAGGGGAAGAACCTGAGGAAGTCTTCACCGCAGCAGGGGGAGGCTGAGAGCGGACCCAGGAAGGGGAGCGGTCAGTCCAGGAGCTGGAGCTACGGGAGTCGGAGGCCCTAGAAGGGGACTTTGATCTCACCCTCTCCCTATGCTTTTCAAGGTGTCTCCAGGCTTTTTCAGACGATTCCCCCTTGGAGGCTGAATCCATGGCCTTAACTTTTTCCTCGAGCAGGAACGCCTGCAGGGCCTTCTCCCGACGGATCCGGGTCCAGCTATTGAATCCCGGGTGTCGTGATCTGGGCCTAGGCACTGGACGCAGGCCAAATGCGGGTCTTTAAAAGGGATTTGCTTCCCACAGGCGCAATTCGACGGATGGCCTTCCACGGAGGCTGGAGAGGACATCAGACAGCAACTTTGAAGAGAAAACGAACTGTTTCCAAATGGAAGAACTTTACCAGCGTCGTGCGCTAGAAACGGACCGAAGGGTCCAGACATGCAAGTCGACGGCGGGAAAGAACTGGGGATTCTGGCGGGACCACCTCCTTATGTACTACGCCTGACGGGGGCCGGACCGACGTCGGAGGCGGTCCCCACTGAAGTCTGCTAGCTAGAAGAGTTCTGTGGGGTCCTGACGCCTGTTGGCTTCAGTCCTAATGGTGTTACCTGCTGCAAGAGCTGTATCTCGAAGTAAGATCTCCTTCTGACTCCCCAGGCCTGAAAGGGGAAGTCCCAATTCTGGGGACACCACGGCTAAAGAGAATCAGAAAGAGTTCCCTCAGAAGGCAAGGGCGAAGCCCTACTCGCTCTCCTCCCGGAATGAACTCTCTGTGGCTTCAGAGAAGGAACAGAAGGTCCTGAGGTACCAGGGGGACCCAGACCCCAATAATCCTCAGTGGGGGGAGGGCGAGCAGGGCGGGGGAGACGCCCAAGAAATGAGGCCCATGAGGGGAAGGTGGGAGGGAGTCAGTAATGAATGGTGAAGATACAAGGAAAGATCAAGAGTCACAGTAGGTATGTCATTTTCATATCTTCCCTTGTCAGTCTTCACTATTCATTACTGCTGGGTGAGTACCAAGCTCCTCGAAGGTGGCCCAGCACTGCCCTGAGGGAACATGACCCTCAGCCTCCTGTTGGTGGAAAAAAGGAGGAGGAGACCCTAGCCATACTAGACTGACAAGTCTAAGGCTGAGGAGAGCTAGGAGATGTCCCCTGAAGATGAGGGGACGGACAGAGCTCCTGAAGAAGCCTCCTAGTCCTGCTGGAAAAAAGATGGGTCCCCCGGAAGGCGGAGCACATCACCCTATGCCGGGCCAGGGCTGACAATCTTGAGAGATGAAGCCATGCCGTCCATCTAATACAGATCGCTGTCCCCGTAAGCCTGGAAGCCACCTCACTGGAGTCATAAGATGCCCTTGCCTGGTGCCTTGCCAGTTCCAGACCTATGGCGGAGAGGGCAATGGACTGTTGAGATTGCTCCAAATCAGGCAGTAATGCTAGCGCTTGAGCTAGGATTGACCACAAGTGCCCGCTGTAGGCGGCATGGTGCGCCTGATGTGACGCGATGCACATCAATGCGCGAGTGGAAGAGAAAACCTTTTACCCCCACCGGTCAAATTGTAGGGAATCCGGATCCGGTGGATGGTTGCGCGCCAGTCGCCGAAGCCCGGAGCGATTGTCCAGGGACCCCAGGCCCGAAGAAGGGCGAGGTTTTCCAAAGAGGTAGCAAAGAAAGTGAAAGCCAAAAAGATAGCATTCAGGTAATACAAAAAGACACAGACAGAAGGGGATAGGGAGAAGTACCAGGAGAAACAAAGGGAGGCAGGGAAGTCAGTAAGGGAAGCCAAAGCTCAGACAGAAGAACACATTGCAAAATCAGTGGTTAAAGGGAACAAAACCTTTTACAGGTACATAAGTGAAAAAAGAAAGACAAAGGGAGGGATAGTGAGACTGAAGGGGGAGGATGGGAGTCGTGTGGAGGATGACAACAGTAAAGCTGACATATTGAACAGGTATTTCTGCCTCAGTCTTTACTGAGGAAAAGGGGGTAATGGGTCTGAAGGGAGTACAAGGGTGAGAATGGTGCAGAAATGGACACAAGTCCCTTTACACGAAAGGGTCCTGAAGGAACTGGAAGTAATAAGAGTTGACAAAGCAATGGGGCCAGATGGGGTGCACCCCAGGGTCCTTAAAGAACTTAGAGAGGTGGTGGCTGAACCTCTGGCTATCCTGTTTAGCCAATCACTTGAAATAGGGGAGGTACCCAAAGACTGGAAGACAGCAGATGTAGTCCCCTTATACAAAAGTGGGAAGAAAGAGGAAGCAGGGAACTACAGACCAGTCAGCCTCACCTCAGTAGTGGGGAAGATCATGGAAGCACTACTGAAGGAGAGATTGGTGGAACATCTGGTTGTCAATGGACTACAGGACCCAAGGCAGCATGGTTTCACCAGGGGGAGGTCATGTCAGACCAACCTTGTTGAATTGTTTGACTGGGTGACTAGGGAGGTGGATCAGGGGAGGGCAGTGGACATGGCCTATCTGGACTTCAGCAAGGCCTTTGACACTGTGCCACATAGAAGACTATTACACAAACTGGGGAATATGGGTGTGGGCAGGACAGTAGTGTGGTGGGTAGGTAACTGGCTGGGTGGCAGGACACAGAGGGTGGTGGTAAATGGCTGTCACTCCACAGAGGGAAGAGTGACCAGTGGGGTACCACAGGATCAGTGCTGGGACCGGTCCTATTCAACATCTTCATCAGTGACATTGCGCAGGATCTAGAAGGCAGAATTTCACTGTTCACTGATGACACAAAGCTCTGTAACAGAGTAGACACACCAGAGGGTGTAGACAGAATGAGAAGGACCTGCAGAAACTTGAAGAATGGTCAAGGTTTGGCAGTTGAAATTCAATGCAAAGAAGTGCAAGATAATGCATATGGGGCACAAAAACCCTGGCACAATATATCAGTTGGGGGGTGAGGATATAGCATGCACCAAGCAGGAAAGGGATCTTGGGGTTGTCATCTCTGATGACCTCAAGGTAGGGAAACAGTGTGACAAGGCATCAGGTAAAGCAAATAGGATGCTGGGATGTATAGGCAGGGGCATCACTAGCAGGAAAAGGGAGGTCATAATTCCGCTATACAAGACACTAGTGAGGCCCCACCTGGAGTACAGTGTACAGTTCTGGAGACCATACCTACGTAAGGACATAGATAGGGTAGAGAAGTTTCAGAGGAGGGCAACAAAGATGGTGCATGGATTGCATCACAAGTCCTATGAAGACAGGTTGAAGGAACTGAACATGTGCTCCCTGGAGGAGAGGAGGAGAGAGGAATATGATAGACATACAAGTATCTTACAGGGAGAAACAGAGTGCAGGAAAACACTATTTTAAGCGAAAAAGATGTTCCAGGACTAGAGGGCATGGGATGAAGTTGGAGGGAGGACGATTCAGAAGAAACATGAGAAAGAATTTCTTCACAGAACGGGTGGTGGACAAGTGGAACACCCTGCCAGAGGAAGTGGTGGGACCTGAAACAATCACAGGATTTAAGAATGCATGGGATAGACATAAAGGAATTCTAGAGGTCAGGGGTAAGGGGAAACAGACTTCTAGGAAAACAAACTGAACTTACAAGCTCAAATGGGCAGACTGGGTGGGCCATAGGCCCTTATCTGCCGACAGTGTGTATGTATCTATGAGAGAACCTAGAGGCTCCCAGGGAGCACAATACCTTCTCCTGCAGTCTGCCGGGGCTGGAAAAGGGTCGGCTGGAGACTGCCAGGTGCGGATAGATGCTTCCTGGAAGGGGATAGGCCAGGACGACACCATCAGGTGGTAGGCATTGAACTTGCTGAGGAATTCACGTGTCTGCTGCTCAGTATTGTCCCTGCGAACGTAGGAAATATGGAGATCTCAAACCATCCTCAAAAGTAAATGCTAATATTCAGTGAAATCAGCATCGGGAGATAGATGAATGTTGGGTTCCTCTCCATCAAAAGAGGGAGTCGGGGAGGACAAGGAACTCGACTGGTCAGAAGATTCCTGCGGCGGAGGGGAAAGGCGAAAGACCCACTCATCCATGACCCTGACATATGACGGGCAGGCCGCCGCAGTGGATCTGAACGTCTCCCAGGTTAAAGGCCCCATAGGACCCACATGGCTTGGGGGGTGGGGGTGGCTGCAGAGGGATGGGAGATGGGCACCTGCAGGGAAGTGCCTGACTTCTGGAAACCAGGGGAACGGAGCCCGAACTGGAGGGATCCCTGAGATCATACCGGGTTGCAGAGAGAAAATCTGAAGATGTGATCTCCGGAAAAGCCCAGATGGGGAATCTCCCCTGACGCGGCTGGGGATGCATGTGTCCAGAAGGGTAACCCTCAGCAATGCCACCAGAGGGCACCCTAGAACCTGAGGAGGAAGGCTCAGCTCAGCGCTGCGGCTAATCCCTGCACCTGGTAGGGTGGCAGTGGAACGCTGCTACCCTTTGCCCCGACCCCTCAACCCTGAGGAAAGCCCTCCTCCTTGACCCCAACGAGAAAGTCCCCTGATCCATAGGCCCCCCCCCGAGGGAGGCCACAGAAACAACAGTCTCCACTCCCCCCCCGGCCCCGGGAGGACGCAGCAGCACAAACAGCAGCAGCCCCTCCAGAGGAGAAAACTACCTCCACAGTCTCTGAACCATCACCCCCAAGAGACCACTGGCCACCCCCGGCCAAGGGATCTTCGTAAGCAGACTGCTCCGGAGACTCAGGAATGGGGGCGCTGGGCCGCCTGACACCACGCCCCAGAGAGACTTCTGATCCTGAAGAATCGGGCAGCCAGTCCGGATCCAAATCTTAGTCACCCACCTCCGAAGAGCAGTCAACCAGACGGACCTAAATACTGGCCACCCCCAGAGTTTCTCTAGAGATGGCACTGCTGGCAGCGCCGGAGAGCCCCACTGCACTGCCCACAGCCCTGGAACCCAGCGCCAACACACCCATGGCCCTGGCTGAGTCCCCAGCACCACGCACAGTGCTGGAACCCAGAACAGCGCCACCAGCAGAGTCGCACAATGCACCGGTGCTGCAAACGACACCGAGGCCCGAACCGGCGCCACACGCACCATCTCGATCATCAGCACCACAATGGCACCATGACCCGAAACGGTGCCGCAAGCAGTGTTGAGGGTCCGCCAGTGCTGGATCAGTAACTGTGGGCCGTGACACTGGGGGAGCCTGCACCTCGGATGAGGTGACTGCCTAGGCGGTGTTGACGACGCAACCCCGGAAGGAACTGCGCCACTCCTCTGACACTGCGACAGAGGCCTCCTCCTCGGAAAGGCTGGAAGATGAGAACACCTCCTCCTCACTGAACCGTATAGGCCCGGGAGGGGACCTGGAGGAAGGGTCTGAAGATCTGGCCTGGGAGGCCCGAGAGTGACGTCGTCCTCTGAAAGTCGGCGGGTCTCTGCCGACTTTGAATGCACGGATTTCCAGAACACGACGATCCATGGAGAAACAGGCATTACATCTATCCATGTCAAGGTTAGCTCCCAGGCACTGCAGATAAACATCATGCCGGTCCGTAATGGAAAAATACTGGCAACAGGAGCACGATGCATGGGGGCCTGGCCGGTTTTCGACTTGTGTTTAGCTCCTGAAATGGACATGATGCAAAAATAACTAAAACAAATTAAAAGATCCCGGTGCCGTTAGAAAAGAGAAGGAATGGACTTACCGGCCTTCAACAGCGTCGGGATGGAGAACCGAGATGAAGGAGAAAATAGTGGCGTCGAAAACTCGAATACTGAACGATGATGCAGATAAAATGAAGAGCAGCTCATAGCAAGTGCAGTCTCGATGGCAGGAGAAACAGAACTTGGATGGAGGAGGAGTCTGCAGTGCCTAACGGCCACCCCTCGCACAGTGCATCATGCTCATGTGTAGCGCCGACTCCTCCAAAAAAAAAAAAAAAAAAAAGTTCCCATTGCGGGTGCGCGCATCCGGCTTATACCCAGCAGTAATGAATGGTGAAGACTGACAAGGAAAGATCCTACACTTACTTCAACCCCACTTCTCTCAGCAGGGCTCAATGCTGACAATGGCTATTGGGAAGCCTGTAGTTACTCCGGCCCCACCTCTCCCAGCAGGACTTACTGCTCACACTGGCTGTGGGGGAGCCTGCAGTTACTCCGACCCCACCTCTACCAGCAGGACTTACTGCTGACACTGGCTGTGGGGGAGCCTGCAGTTACTCCAGACCCACCTCTCCCAGCGGGGCTCACTACTGAAAGTGACTGTGGGGGAACTTGCAGTTAATCCGGCCCCACCTCTCCCAGCAGGGCTCACTCCTGACACTGGCTGTAAGGGAACCTACGGTTACTCTGGCCCTACCTCTCCCACCGAGGCTCATTATTGACACTGACTGTGAGAGAACCTGCAGTTACTTTGGCCCCTCCTCTCCCAGCAGGGTTCACTGCTGACACTGCCAGTGGGGGAACCTGCAGTTACGTCGGCCCCACCTCTCCCAGCAAGGCTCACTGATGACACTAGCTGTGGGGGAACCTGCAGTTACTCCAGCCCTACTTCTACCAGCAGGGCTCACTGATGACACTGGCTGTAGGGGAACCTGCAGTTACTCCAGCCCCACCTCTCCCACTGGGGCTCACTGCTGACACTGGCTGTGGGGGAACCTGCAGTTACTCCGACCCCACCTCTCCCAGCAGGGTTCACTGATGACACTGGCTGTGGGGGAACCTGCAGTTACTCTGCCTCCACTTTGTCCAGCAGCTCTTACTCCTGACACTGGCTGTGGAGGAACCTGCAGTTATTGGCTATGGGGGAGCCTGCAGTTACTCCAGCCCTACCTTTCCCAGCAGGGCTCACTGCTGATACTGTCTGTGGGGGAACTTACTCCAGCCCCACCTCTGCCAGCAGGGCTCAGTGCTGAAACTGGCTGTGGGGGAACCTGCAGTTACTCCAGCCCCACCTCTCTTGGAAAGGCTCACTGCTGACACTGGCAGTTGGGGAGCATGCAGTTACTCCAGACCCACCTCCCCAAGCACGGCTTACTGCTGGCATTGGTTGTGGGGAAGCCTGCAGTTACTCCGGCCCCACCTCTCCCAGCAGGGCTCACTGCTGACACTAGCTATCGGGGAACCTGCAGTTACTCCGGACCCACCTCCCAGCAGGGCACACTGCTGACACTGGCTGTAAGGGAACAGTACAGTTACGTAAGAACTTGCCGTAACAGTAGATCTTCGAGAGAGGCTCTTGCAGTAGGTAATTACATATAGGACTGACGCCGGCCGGCAGCAGGACCCCATGGAAAAATTTCTAGCTAGCAGTCCCTGCGGGACCGCCTCATGTCAGGTGACCGGGGCCACACGATGTCGGTATAAAGGGGCGGTCCCAGACGCCCGCCTTCCAGTTCTTTCCCGCCACAGGCCCGGAAGAGAGAGAAGCAGATATTTCCCTCAATGGAAAAGGAGCTGAAAAAGCCTAGGGGGAAGGAGGGCGGGAAGGTATTACCTACTGCAAGAGCCTCTCTCGAAGATCCACTGTTACGGTAAGTTGTTACGTAACTGTACTATCTTACTTCGAGAGGGCTCTTGCAGTAGGTAATTACATATAGGACAGAATCCCAAGCAGTCTGGAACAAATGAAAGGCACCAGGAGGAGGAACTACTCCAAAAAGTAGTACATAATCTAGCATGTCTCAAGAAACGAGGCCTTGCAAGACAGCTAACCCGAAGCTTGCTCTACGGCGAGAGGCAATGTCCAAACTGCAATGTTTAGTAAAGGTATGGACTGAAGTCCAAGTGGCGGCAGCACAGATGTCTGCCGCAGACACGTTCTTGAAACAAGCCGCAGAGGCGGCAACTCCATGAGTGGAGTGACTTCTGACTTGACCCGGGAGGGTCTTGTTGTACTTGTCATAACAGAAAGTGATGCAATGGGCCAACCATTTTGATAGGCATTGCTTAGAGACAGCATTGCCTTCTCTTTTGTGAGCAAAAGAGACGAGCAACTGATCAGTCTTTCTGAGATCCTTCGTCCTATCGGTGTAGTATCTCAGAATCCTGTGAACATCCATAGTATGGAGCAGGTATTCTCCTTGATTGGAGTACTGCGTGAAGAAAGCAGGTAATTCAATGGATTGATTCAAAGTAGATTCAGCTACCACCTTCGGAAGAAACTTAGGATTCGTGCGAAGAGCTACTTGTTCTTTGTGAAAAATCAAATAAGGGATTTTGCACATCAGGGCCTGGAGCTCGGAAATTCTACGAGCGAAGTAATGGCCACCAAGAAGAGCGTCTTCCACGATAAAAACTTCAAGTCCGAGGAAGCCGCAGGCTCAAAGGGAGGAAGGGTAAGTTTCTCAAGGACAAAGTTTAAGTCCCAAGGCAGAGCTGGGGTCCAAACAGGGGGCCTGAGATGAAGGACCCCTCTAAGGAAGGTTCTGGAGACCTCTAGCTGGGCAAAAGCCTTATCAGCGAAAGGGACATGGTAGGCTGAGATCGCCGCCATATGGACTTTCAAAGAGGAGTGACTGAGACCCAGGTCGAAAAGATGATGCATGTACTCAAGCAGAATGGTCACAGGACAGGAAAAGGGCTCCACGTTCCTGGACGCAGCCCAGATAGAAAATCTCTTCCATTTCATGGCGTAGGTGGACCTAGTGGAGGGTTTTCTAGCCTCCACCAAAATCTCGGCCACCTTAGGAGAGATGCCAAAACGAGATTGAGCTAGGTCTGCAGGAGCCATGCATGAAGTTGAAGGGACTTGAGTCCCGGATGGACCAGGTCCTCTGATCCTGGGTCAACAATCCTGGAGATAAAGGAAGAGGAGGAACCTCTGACTATTGTTGGAGAGGAGAGAACCAGATTTGCCTGGGCCAAAAAGGAGCGATCAGAATCATTCTCGCTCCTTCCAAAGCACGTTTCTGCAGCACATGAGGTACCAGAGGGATTGTGGGAAAAGCACAGATGAATCTGTCCTTCCAGCTTAGAGATAGAGCGTTGCTCCAGAAAGCGTCTTGCTCTGGAGCGAGCGAGCAAAAGATTGGAAGCTTTGCATTTTGGGAGGAGGCGAACAGGTCTATCTAAGGAGTCCCCCAAATCTGGAAGATGTTTTTCAGAACTTTTTTGTCCAACTCCCACTCATGTGGTAGAGCCGACGAGCGACTTAGTCTGTCTGCCAGGACATTGTCGACTCTCGGAACGTGGATCGCCATGAGGTGAAGGTTGTGAAGCGTTGCCCAATCCCAAACCCTCATCACTTCCCTGCATAGCGGGTAGGACCGAGTTCCTCCCCGCTTGTTGATGTACCACACCACGCACATGTTGTCCGTCTGGACAGCTAGGTGACCGGGAAGGATGTATTGGTGAAGGGCCTGGAGAGCATACAGCACTGCTCAAAGCTCGAGCACGTTGATGTGGAGAACTATCTCCAGCTTTGACCATAGGCCCTGGGTTCGGTGAGGACCCAGATGGGCTCCCCAACCTTTGCCTGAAGAGTCCATGGTCAGAGTCTGATCGGGGGGAGGATGAAAAAAGGGGACCCCCGGAACAGGTTCTCTCGAAACATCCACCATTGTAAGTCTCTTGCCATCAGCGAGGAGATCAGGACCAGATGATCTAGGTCGTCTACTCGTTGATCCCACTGAGATCGGAGAGTCCAATGAGAGATACTCATGTGGAGGAGTGCGCACGGAACCGTCGGGATGGCTGCCGCCATAAGCCCCAGTAGACGGAGCACCGACCTCACTGGAACCCTCCTGTGTTCCAATAGGAGGGAAATCTGGGACTGGAGGGAGGCCCCCGTCTGGAGGCAGGAAGGCCTTGCACAATGTCGTGTCGAGGATTGCCCCGATGAACTGGAGCCTCCGAGAAGGATCCAGGTGAGACTTGGAATGGTTGATGGTAATACCCAGGCCAGAGAAACCTGCTGGGTGAGGAGAGAAAATGCAGGAGTTCCTCCTGGATGGGGCCCGCAGAGCCAGTCGTCCAGGTAGGGAAAAACCTGAGCTCCCAAAGAACGCAACTGGGCCGCTAACACCGCCAGGCATTTGGTAAAGACTCGGGGAGCCGAGGAAAGACCAAATGGAAGCGCCCAGAATTGGTAGTGGTCCCCCGGAATGCAAACCTGAGGTACTTTCAGTCCGAAGGGCGAATGGGGATGTGCAGGTACGCATCCTGCATATCCAGTGCTCAAAGCCATTGGCCTGGCTGAAGCAGGGGCAAGAGGGTTTGAAGGGAGAGCATCCTGAACCTCTTATATTCCACATAAACGTTCAGGGAGCCAAGATCGAGAATGGGTCTGAGATCTCCCATCTTCTTTGGTACGAGGAAGAAATGGGAATAGTAACCCATCCCGTGGAGTTGAGGGGGGGACGGGCTCTATAGCCTGTTTCGCAAGGAGAGCAGAGATTTCTTCCCTGACCAAAGGAAGATGGTCCCTTGAGTAAGAGGAGTTCAGAGGGGGGGGTGGCGTGGAGGTTTCTGTAGAAACTCTATGGAGTGCCCCTCTGCTATGATCTGAAGCACCCATGAATCCGTAGTTATCCTCTCCCAACCCGGAAGGAGGAGGAGGAGGAGGAAGAACCTCCCTC
The DNA here is from genome assembly GCA_016271365.2 of Neoceratodus forsteri. Lineage (NCBI taxonomy): Eukaryota > Metazoa > Chordata > Ceratodontiformes > Ceratodontidae > Neoceratodus > Neoceratodus forsteri. Next base: position 681,708,170 of record CM028138.1, read on the forward strand.
CTACCGGTTCCCCCAGGGTGTCCAGAGGCGGTGGGAGAGGGAAGGAGTCAGGTGCTGTGAGGCAGCGCCGCAGCTGGGGCACTTGTTGCTTTTTTGGGTGGCGGGGGCCTGGCAGCTGTAGGGGCCCAACGTTTAGTGGCCCGCCTTCCCTGAGGTTTTGCTTGAGGCCGGCTGCGTCTGCGAAAGGGACGGCGCTGTGGGGGATGGGGACGGTACATTGAATCAACAGATTTAAGGGCCATCCCCTTCTCCTGCAAATCAGTGATGATGTCCTTGACATCACCACCGAAAAGCACAGAACCCCTGAAAGGTGCTTCTTGGATCGCTGACTGCACCTCCGGGACCAGACCTGACACACAGAGCCATGCATGACGCCGAAGACTTACGGCGAACGCAGAGCTCCGTCCTGTGGTGTCCACTGCATCGTAGGTCGTCCTCAAAATATGACGACTGGCCGAACGAGCAGAACGGACCAGGTCGGCTAACTCCTGCTTGACTTGGGAGTCAGGCAAAGAGTCAAGCTTAGATTCCGCCTGGGTAAGGACAGCCTTCTGGTAATCCCCCATATGTGCTACATAATTAAGGGCCCTAATCCCCAGTGTGGAAGAAGTGTAGATATTCCTTATCTGAAGGAGCCGAGCTCAAGTGTTTCGGGTGTGCAGACCGGCCGTGAGCAGCGCTAATCACAACCGAGTCTGCACGGGGGTGAGAGTCTAAGAAGTCTACACCCTCTGGAGCCTGGTATAGCCTGTTCGACTTCCTGGGAAGTGGGGCTAAAGCCGACGGTTGCTTCCAAATAGTGGAAACAAGGTGGGTGTGAGGCTCGATCCAGGGCGGGACTAAGGTAGGAGCCGTAAGGAGCAAGTCCAGATGTTCGGCGAGTTTAACCCGTTGAGTATCTGGCTCTAAGGAATGCCACTGATGGACTTCCTGGATCTTCCTGAGCAACTCCGTGAAGGAAGGATCCTCCGGAGGAGACTTCGGAGGAGTCCTCGGCTGGGGCTTGGACGGAGAGCGTGGCTCGTCGTCTTTCTCGGAACATCCATCGTAAGGCTCCGAGGAGTCTGAGAGAGGAGGGGAAGAAGAATCTGAAGCAGAGTAAGACTCCTTAACTCGTCTAGGGGGAGGAACTGGTTCCTTGGGAGGGATCCCAGAATGCATGTCCTGCCCCCCTCTGGATGCCGAGGGTAAAGCCCAGGAATCCGGTGGAGGAGAGGGAGTGTGCAGTCTGGGGCGTACTGGAGCCGGGGGTGGCACCGTCGCCGTAAGATGGCTCTCGACTTCCTTGGTGAGCTGAGCCTTGGCCTCAGCCCACCAGGAGGTGAGAGTCTCTTGAAGATCCACCGGCGGCCTAGGGGGCGGTGGAGGAGGAGGAAGGGGATAGTTGTAGGGAGGAAACCCGTAAGGGGAGTATCCGTAACCCGGCTGCGGGTATACCAGAGCCGGGTACTGCGGCATCGAAGGAGTCGGCGCCGGGTACTGCGGCGCAGGATACTGCGGACCTGGGAAAGCCGGCGTCTGATATGACGGCAGATACCGAGGCACTGGAGGAGCTGCCGGAGCAGACGGCCCAGCCGGGTACTCCACGGGCAGATCCGCCGGGATAGGCCTGTGGGGTTGGGGGCCCGATGGAAGAGGAATATCCCCCACCGGCGTTGGAGGAGCCGGAGTCTGAACCGGTGTTGGCGGGGCCAGCGTCGGAGCCGGCGTCAGATCCGGCTCTTCAGGAAGAGGATCGGACGGTAGCCCAAGGTCCCGAGCCTCATCTGGGGATGGAGGGGAAAAATCCCGGGGTCGGGCAGGGGACTGGGGCTCCCCTGACGCAGCAGAGCTGCGGAGAGCCTGCATCGACAGACGCAGCAGGGTCTGCCGTGAGGCTCCGAGGCCCGGCGACATCGGAGGAGCGAGCGGTGGCTTAGGGACCGAATCCCGGCGGACGCCAGAGGAGCCGGCGTCCGACTTGGGGGTTCCTCGTTGGAGACGGGCCGAGGATGAGAGGAGGCCCGGTCTGAGGGGGACACTGCCATGTACCGCCCCGAAGGGTCGAGCGTCTTAGCGGCCTTCTCCCGGCATACGTCAGAGAAGCCGACGTCCGGCTTAAGGGAGGTGCCCGCACCAGTAGGCCACAGGCCTGCGGCGGTACTGGGGGCTGGAGTCTCCTTTTGCCCGGAGACACCCGGCGGGCTCGAATGCGAACACGACGGGTGGGCCGACGCCTCCTTCAAAACCTTGGAGGCTGCCATCGGGTGATCCCACGGAAGAAAAAACTCACCTTAGTAATGTTGTTTCTTCTAATGGAGTCTTGCTATATTATGACAATTGCAGTGAGACCCAATCTTCGAACTGCTCCGGAGGTGAAATAGTTAACTTTCCATGCAGAGAAACTCTGTCTGTTGTTGCTCAAACACAAACTGTCAGATCTTTACGAGCTAAAACTCACTAAGGCTCTGTGTGGAAGCTGTAACCTACACTAGCCAACTGGCTACTAACATAAACACACATTTTTTGGTCTCAACACAAAGACTCAAGTCAGGAGACTCAAAAAATGAAAAACACAACACTAATTCACCCCAAAAAAGGGAAGGGTGAAAAACAACCAAGTGGGCATCAATGAAGTGCCAACACTGTACTGCCCACCCACGTCCCAAAAGGAGGTTCTGAGAGGGGCAGGCAGGGAGGGAGGTTATAATATAGCACGACTCCATTAGAAGAAACAACATTACTAAGGTGAGTAATCTTTTCTTCAAACAACATGAAGTCTTGCTATATTATGACAATTGCAAACTACACAGCAGTACCTCCAAGAAGGAGGGACAGAACCTACTTGGGGAATAGGCTCTGAAGCACGGCTGTGCCAAACCGAGCATCACTCCTAGCTTGGATGTCCAAGGAGTAATGCTTGGTAAAAGTGTGAACTGTTTTCCAAGTAGCCACTTGACATATCTCTAGAATAGGGATGTCCCTGGCAGCAGCCAGAGAAGCAGCTGTACCTCTGGTAGAGTGAGCCTTCAGGCCTGAGGGAGGAACTTTTCCCAGCTTTTCATAACAGAATTGGATACAAGAGACAATCCACCTGGAAACAGATCTTTTAGTGGCAGGCTTCCCTTTACCAACCTCTCCATAACTGAGGAACAGTTGGAGGGAGTCAAACCTGTGACCCTTGGTACGCTCTATGTAGTAACTAAGGGCTCTCTTCACGTCTAGGCTGTGCAACCTCCTCTCACCAGAGGAGGAATGGTCAGTGAAGTACACTGGAAGAGAAATAGATTGATTAAGGTGGAAATCTGAAACCACCTTGGGTAGGAACTTCCTATTAGTCTGGAGGACCACCTTATCTCTATGAAAAGAGATAAAATTGGGCTCCACTGACCACGCCTGTAATTCACTTATGCGTCTGGCAGAAGTGATGGCTACCAGAAACACAGTCTTCCAAGTCAAGTACTTAAGCTCAGCTGAAGACAAGGGCTCGAAGGGGGGTTGCATAAGCTGAGCAATGCAAACATTAAGATCCCAGGCAGGGGCAGGATCCCTGAATGGAAGGTTGGTATGAAGCAACCCCTTAAAAAACTTGGAAATTACAGGATGAGCTGAAAGAGAAGAAGGTTTACCTGCTGAAATAAAAGCAGACACAGCTGCCAAATGTACCTTCAGGGTAGCTGTTCTCAGCCCCAAAGTGTTTAGATGGACAATATAATCCAGGACTGTAGGTAAATCAGCAGAATCTAGGGAAATATGCTTTTCCAAGCACCATATGGAAAACCTTTTCCATTTGGAATTGTAAGTTGCCCTGGTGGAAGGCTTCCTAGAAGCCTTCAATATATTCATTACACCTTGAGAAAGGTGCAGATCAGCAAACTCTAACTCTTCAAGAACCAAGCCTTGAGATTGAGAGATTTGAGGTTCGGATACCAAACCCTCCCCTGGACACAGGTTAACAGATTGTGATTCCTGGGAAGACAGAAGGGAGGATGGACTGCTAAGGACAGTAGGAGTGGATACCAGGGTTGTCTGGCCCAATCTGGAGCAATCAGAATGACCGTGCAGGATTGGGATCTGATTTTGACTAGCACCTTGAATAGGAGAGGGAAGGGGGGAAAGGCATATATAACCTTCCCTTCCCAATCTAGGAGAAAGGCATCCAGGGGGACTGAGTCCAACACTGGGGGCCTGCAGCAAAAGAGGGGAAGTTGGTGATTGTCTGGGGCTGCAAAAAGATCTATCTGCGGGGTGCCCCATCTGGCAAATATTACTCCCAGGACCAGTGGATCCAGTGACCACTCGTGATGACCCTGAGAAATCCTGCTGAGAGCATCTGCCAGGACATTGTCCTTGCCTGGGAGGTGAACTGCCATAAGGGAAGTGTTCAGGGAGTAAGCCAGAGACCACAACTTCGTGGCTTCGGTGCACAAGGCCATAGACCGAGTGCCTCCTTGCTTGTTGATGCACCACATTGTAGTGGTGTTGTCTGTTCTGACCTGTACAATTTTGTTCTGAACAGATTCGGAGAAGGCTTGAAGTGCTAGAAAAACCGCTCTGAGCTCCAACAGGTTGATGTGCAGCAGAGATTCCTAGGGGGAACCACAGTCCCTGGGTAGTGAGGTCGCCCATGTGAGCTCCCCACCCCAAGAGGGATGCATCTGTAGTAAGGATTAGAGAGTGAGACTGAGTGACAAAAGGAACCCCTTGTCTCAGGTTGCTCTGATCCTGCCACCACTGTAAGGCTTGGATCAGAGTTCGAGTTACTGGGATCAACTTGGTAAGAGGATCCCTTCTTTGAGACCAAAAAGCTCTCAAATGGAACTGGATGCCCCTCATCTGAAATCTTGCTCCTTGCACTACTGCTGTAGAAGCAGCCATGTGTCCTAGGAGCTGCAGAAAATGCCTTGCTGGTCGAGAGACCTGCAGGGTGAATGAGGAGGCCAGGGAGACTAGGGTCTTTGCCCTGTCCAGGGGAAGATAGGCCCTGGCTTCCTGTGTGTTCAGCTCTGCGCCTATAATGGTGAGAAGCTGGACAGGCTCTAGAACTGATTTTGAGAGATTCAGAAGGAAACCTAGAGAGGTAAGCAGTTGCTGCGTTATCTGAAGATGTAAGTTGACCTGGTCTGGGGACTGACCTACTATGAGCCAGTCGTCCAGGTAAGGAAAGATGGCAATCTTTTGCCTTCTTAAATAGGCAACTGCTACTGCCAGGCATTTGGTGAATACCCTTGGAGCAGAGGTGAGGCTGAAAGGCATTGCTCTGAACTGGTAATGGCCTGAAGGCAGTTCGAACCTGAGGTACTTTCGATGGGAGCTTCTGATGAGAATATGGAAGTAGGCATCCTTGAGGTCCAGGGATGCTAACCAGTCCCCTGGCCTTAGAGAGGGTAGAATAATTCCCAGAGTCACCATTTTGAATTTTGGTTTTAAAAGGTGCTTGTTTAAGTATCTGAGATCCAGGATCGGCTGCCATTCTCCTGACTTTTTTGGGGTAAGGAAGTACCTGGAGTACAAACCTTTGCCCTGGTGTAGGGGTGGAACCCTTTCCACGGCTCTGAGAGCCAGGAGGGTAGAGACCTCTGCCTCTATAGCTAGTGCCTCTGATGGAGTTGCAGGCGGAAAAGATCTGGCTCTCATCTTCGGAAATTTTTTGAAGCTGAGAACCAGTCCCTGGCTTACTACTTCCAGGACCCACTTGTCTGACGTTAGAGACTTCCAGTCCTGGACAAAGTAAGCCAGCCTGCCCCCTACTGGTAGATGAGAATCGGCCCTGGCTACCCCATCAGGGTGCCTGCTTGGCAGGGACTTTGGGCTGAGGGGTGGAAGCAGGCCTGCTTGAACCCCGTCTGCTTCTCCCTTTAAAGAACCCCCTCTGAGCATAGGCAGAAGAGGAGGCCTGGGCTTGGTAAAAAGGCCTATGAAAAGGCCTGCCCCTGCCCTTGGGTAGCTGCTTTTGAGGAGTGGCCTGCTTTTCCTTAGCCTGTGCACTCCTATAGGTGGTCCTATATTCATCCATCTTCTTCATGTCATTCTCTGTTTGCCCACAACAGGAAAATCCATGGCCTTAGACTGGGTATCCTGTGACAAGGTAGTACATCTGAGCCACGCCATTCTGCGAAGTGCCACAGATGTAGGCATGACTCTTGATGAAACATCATTAGAGTCTACTGCAGCATGAAATTGCACCTTGGATGCCTCAATACCGTCCATAGCCACCTGTTCCAGCTCCCTGGCGAACTGGTCAGGGACCTGTTTTGCTAGAGCCAGCACAGTATCCCATCTGGATTTCTGGTATCTAGCAGCATAAGCCATGTAATTTGCCTGTCTGAGTCCCAAGGATGCTGCCATGTACTGTTTCTTTGCCATAGCATCAATCCTCCTGGAGTCCTTTTCAGGGGGGTGTGAAGCTAGGGGAATATTTGCCTTGTCACAGGCTGCAGCCTGCACCACCCCCACATGGCTGCATTGCTGTGAGAGGAACTCCGTATCAGAGCCTGACAAAGTATACCTCTTGTCCATCCACTTATCCACAGGAGGTATAGTGTTAGGAGTTTGTAAAACCTTTACTGTCTGCTTCCGAAAAGATTTATACAGAGGAATAGACAGTCTCCTAGACTCTGGAATATCCATCATTTCTACATAATCAGGCTCCTCTTGATCATCAACAGCTTCCTCAACAGGGAGCTGGAGAGTTTCAGCAACTTTTTTATAAAACATGAAATGAGAAGGGGACTCAGAGAGCCTGGGAGGAGAAACCCGTAAAGGTCTGTCTGGAGAGATGTCCGGTTCAATGGGACATCCAGACTTTCAAAGCCACACTCACTCTCCTCAAATTCCTCTTCCCCCTCCTCCGGTTCATAAAAATCCTCAAAATCATAATCTTGAACCGGTGGAACCGGTCGAACTGAGCGTCTCCCTGATGGTGTCGGTTCGGTCGGAACCGGGGACAGAGACTGTACAATTTGAATTGCTTTAGCTATTTCCTCAGCGGTTGGAGAGAGGACTTTTGGCTCCAAACCAGCTGACTTTCTAGTCCTTTTTGCTGGAACCGGCTCCTCAGAGCCGGCTCTTCGTTTGCCCGAAGAAGTATTGCCCTGGTCAAAGGGCACTCCCTCCGGTTCGGTTGGAACCGAAACGGGCTAGCCATCCGGGTCAACGGACTTTTTGGCCTCCCTTTTCCTGAGCCTACCAACTCTCTGTTCTATGGTGGCAGTAGGGAAAATCTTACAAATCTGGCAGTCTGAATTGAGGTGGTCAAACCCCAGACAATATACACAGGTGGTGTGGGGGTCAGCCTCAGCAAAGGCTTCCCCACAAACACTACAGTGCTGAAACCCAGTGGGCCCAGTTTTTCTTTTGGGTTTCTCAGACATGGTGCCAGCCTAACCAAACTTGCCCTTTTATAGCAATCCGCTAAGCAAGACTCTCTTATCGGTTCCCAACCGTGTCACGGGTCGTGGAAAAAAACGTAATGAAATCCTGTTTTTTTAGAACCAATAAGAACTGGGAACCGCACTCTAAAAGGACTAGTAATGCTTTTAAAAACAACCTGATCGGTTCAAAACCGAACCGATAATACGTTTACAAGTTCCACACAGAAGAAAAAATGTAAATCCTATCTAGTACTTACATTACCACAGACAGAGCTTGAACCGACCGGTTGCGGTTTAATTTCGGTCAAAAACGAAACATAATACTTTTAACCGACAAAATGAACCGAGCAGAAGGAGAAATCTCCGGAGCGACTGTTCAGTGAGGCGGAGTAAAGAATCTGACAGTTTGTGTTTGAGCAACAACAGACAGAGTTTCTAACCGAGCTCACGCTCAAAGTTCCATGCCTGCATGGAAAGTTAACTATTTCACCTCCGGAGCAGTTCGAAGATTGGGTCTCACTGCAATTGTCATAATATAGCAAGACTTCATGTTGTTTGAATGGATGTTACCTTGCCCGCGACTCCAGCCGGAGTCGAGGAGGAGGAGGCCTTCTCCCGGTGCCTTTCCTTGTCCCGCTTCTTATGCCCTTCAGGGGAGGTCGACGCCTGCCGAAGTTTCTTCAACTCCTTCTCCATCACGGACATCTTCTTTTTAAGGAGATGGGCTTCGAGAGACTGCTGGCGTCGTCTGCGGGTGGCCGCGTTGAATCGAAGGCAATGCGGACACTTGTCGACCGCGTGGTCAGGGCCTAAGTAGAAAAGGGAGAGGGAGTGACCGTCTTTGTGAGGCAGTTGGGCACCGCACGAGTCGCACTTATTCTTTGAAGGGGACGACATATACCGATGTTCACCTGACAAAAGAAGTATAAAATTCACTACTGAAAACTTTTTAGGAAAAAACGATGAAGTAACAGGACTGAGCGATATGAACTCAACCGCGAGGCGCTGCACAAGCTATTGGCCCAGGAAAAGAACTGGAAGGCGGGTGTCTGGGATCGCCTTTATACTGACGTCGTGGCCTTGGTCACCTGACGTGGAGGCCCGCCAGGGACTGCTAGCTAGAAATTTTTCCGTGGGGTCCTGCCGCCGGCAGTCCTATATGTAATTACCTACTGCAAGAGCCCTCTCGAAGTAAGATCTACAGTTACTCTGGCCCAACCTCTCCCAGCATGGCTCACTACTGACACTGGCTGTGGGGGAACCTGCAGTTACTTCGGCCCCACCTCTTCCAGCAGGGTTCACTGTTGACACTGGCAGTGAGGGAACCTGCAGTTACTTCGGCCCCACCTCTCCCAGCAGGGCTCAGTGCTGACACTGGCTGTGAGGGAAGAAGCAGTCAATCCGATCCCATTTCTCCCAGCAGGGCTCACTAAAGACACTGCCAGTAGGGGAACCTGCAGTTACGTCGGCCGCACCTCTCCCAGCAGGGCTCACTGCTGACACTGGCTGTGGGGGAACCTGCAGTTACTCCGGCCCCACCTCTACCAGCAGGGCTTACTGCTGAAACTGGCTGTAGGAGAACCTGCAGTTACTCAAGCCTCACCTCTCCCCAGGGCTCACTGATGACACTGGCTGTGGGGGAACCTGCAGTTACTCTAGCTTCACCTCTCCCCAGGGCTCACTGATGACACTGGCTGTGGGGGAACCTGCAGTTACTCCGGCCCCACCCATCCCAGCGTGGCTCACTGATGACACTGGCTGTGGGGGAACCTGCGGTTTAGAATTACCCGAGCTGCAGCATGGATGGACATGAGAAAAGTCAAGAATTGCCAATAGAAGGGTTTTTTTAGAAGTATTCTCAATAAAGATGTGCTGAAAAATCAGACTGTTAATAAGAAAATATACTGTTTTTGGCAAAATCAAAATGAACAATATGTACTCGGATTTATGAAAGGATGTTCTTTTAAAGGCACCTCCTGATGAAGCCAATTGCGTATTGGCGAAACGTAGAGGAATTGGGCCAATATTTAAAATAAAAGATTCAGATACTTGAAACACAGAAAAACTGTCTACAAGTGTGAATTCTTCTGGTTTGCGCCCTTCACTAAACCACCCCTCTCAGAATTGGGGTTCACAGGATTTGGTCAGACAACACATCAGAAGAGGCAGCTGAATTAAGGACTCAAAGTACTGTATAAATATTCACATTTCCTGTGGTTTCCCAGGTTTCTTTCCTGGACAACTTTTAGAACCTGCAGTTACTCTGGCTCCACCTTGTCCGGCAGCTCTTACTCCTGACACTGGCTGTGGGGGAACCTGCAGTTATTGGCTGTGGGGGAGCCTGCAGTTACTCCAGCCCCACCTCTCCCAGCAGGGCTCACTGCTGACACTGGCTGTGTGGGAACCTGCAGTTACGTCGGCCCCACCTCTCCCAGCAGGGCTCACTGCTGACACTGGCTGTGGGGGAATCTGCAGTTATTGGCTGTGGGGGAACCTGCAGTTACTCCAGCCCCACCTCTCCCGGAAGGGCTTCCTGCTGACACTGGCTGTGGGGGAGCATGCAGTTACTCCGGCCCCACCTCACCCAGCATGACTCACTGTGACACTGGTAGTGGTGAACCTGCAGTTACTCCGGCCCAACCTCACCCAGCATGACTCACTACAACACCGGTTGTGGGGAAAGTACAGTTACGTAAGAACTTACCGTAACAGTAGATCTTCGAGAACAGCTCTTGCAGCAGGTTACACCATTAGGACTGAAGCCGGCAGGCGCCAGGACCCCGGAGATCTTTTCTAGCTAGCTATCTTCAGCGGGACACCACCCCGGCCCACCGCCTCCGGCGTCAGGCGTGGTATAAGAGGGGCGGTCCCGCCCAGAATCCCCAGTTCTCCCGCCGGAGATTCCCTGCCAGAGGTATCAATAGCTGAGGAGACCGAGGATCCACCGTCAGAAGGCAAAAACGGAGTGCGAAAGAACTCCCAATAGGAAAGTAGGAAATTCCTTTCCGAAGAAGAAACTGACTCATACGCTCGTCCAACCATGCAGATGAAAATGAATTCCTGTTGTCTGAACTGTCAGACTGGCTGGTTGAAATACCTACTATCCATTTCTCCTTTACTCCTCTATTCTAGAGGAGGAACGCGAGTGAAGAACTCCTCCAAGGGGGAAATGGCGGGCGGGAAGGTACCTGCTGCAAGAGCTGTTCTCGAAGATCTACTGTTATGGTAAGTTCTTACGTAACTGTACTATCTTACTTCGAAATACAGCTCTTGCAGCAGGTTACACCATTAGGACTGATTCCCAAGCAGTAAGGCTTGATCCCTTCACACCGGGAGGAGGAAAGAAAAAGGATAATGCCAAGGAGCAGCCACCCAGCCTCAGTTCAGGACAGGAGGCCCTGTAGCACGGCCCGGCCGAAACCAGCTCTTCGCCTGGAGGCGATATCCAGACTGTAATGCCTGATAAAAGTATGCACAGAATTCCAAGTAGCTGCAGCGCAGATAGAAGAGGTTGACACATTTTTGAGAGCGCAAAAGAGGTGGCTACGCCCCTGGTAGAATGTCCCCGGACGGGGCCTTTGCTTGGACTGATAGCAGTGAGATACATTGCACGAGCCAGCGGGATAAGGATTGCTTAGACACTGGCCGGCCTCTCATTCTCTGTGCAAAGGACACAAAAAGTTGCTCCGAAGTCCTGAAAGACTTAGTTCTATTGAGGTAATACCTCAGGCTGCGGTGAACATCAAGCATATGAAGCAAAGCCTCTCCCCTGTTGGAATAGTTCGGGAAGTAGACCAGAAGGTCCATATCCTGATTTAAGGTCAGAGCTGAAACCACCTTAGGCAAAAACTTAGGATTCGTTCTCAGAGACACTCTGTCTCGGTGAAAAACCAAATAAGGCTCCTTACACATCAGGGCATGAAGCTCAGAAATCCTTCTGGTTGAAGTAACTGCAACTAAAAACAACGTCTTCCAAGACAGAAAACGTAGCTCGCATTCCGCAGCTGGTTCAAAGGGAGGGAGCGTAAGCTGCTCCAAAACAAAAAGGAGATCCCATGGAGGAATCGGGTCTTTAATAGGAGGCCTAAGGTGCAGCACCTCTCAGGAACTCCCAAGAAGCGTCCAGTTGAGCAATGGTGCATTGGCCCACCGGCTGGTGATAAGCCGAAATAGCACAGAGGTGAACTTTGACAGAGGAGTAGGCTAGCCCGGAGTGAAAAAGGGAAAGGAGGTAGTCCAAGACTGCCCCCACAGGACAACCTAACGGGGAAAGATCACGAGCCCGTGACCAAAGGCAAAATCTACGCCATTTCATGGCGTAAGTAGCACGAGTAGCCGGCTTTTTGGCGGCAGAGAGTACCTCTGCCACCTCCTGCGAGACCCCGTGTCGCATAATGGCTACGTCTCTAGGAGCCAGGCGTGCAGGTTCAGAGACCGCAGATCCGGATGTAATAAAGACCCTTGCTCCTGAGACAGAAGGTGAGAACTGCGTGGCAATGGGAGCGGAGGTTCCCGCGACAGCTGCGCCAGCAAAGGGAACCAGATTTGTCTGGGCCAAAATGGGGCCACCAGAATCACCCGCGCATGCTCCCTGCGCAATTTGAGCAGAACTCTCTGGATCAATGGGAAAGGAGGAAAGGCGTAGAGGAACCTGTTCTCCCAGGAGATGGACAACGCATCTCGCCAGAAAACTCCAGGCCCTGGATCTAGCGAGCAGAAATTGGGCAGTTTTGCGTTGGATGGGGATGCAAATAGGTCTAACTCTGGGGTTCCCCATCGAAGGAACAGGTCCTCTGCTACCTCCTGAAGAAGTTACCACTCGTGGACTCTGGCCTGAGAGCGACTCAGGCCGTCCGCAATCGTGTTGTCCACACCGGGAACGTGTACCCGCGACTAGACTTGCGCCGTGTCCGATTACCCAATCCCACACTCTCATGGCCTCCCTGCAGAGGGGATAACAGTGTGCGCCTCCCTGCTTGTTGAGGTAATACATCACCGCCGTGTTGTCCGTTTGAAGCAGGATGGTACACGGTGGGATCATGGACTGGAAAGCCGGAGAGCATAGAGAACCGCCCTCATCTCAAAACATTGATGTGCAGATGAGCTTCCAGCGACTCAAATGCCCTGAGACTTCACCCCATCCAGGTGAGCTCCCACCGAGACCTGAGCGTCCGTGGTGAGTGTAATCTCTGGGGCAGGCGCTGCAAGCAGGGCGCCCTGGAGAGCGACCGGGGGCTAACCACCATTGCCAGTCCTGAATCACCCTTTTGTGATTCTGACGGATGCTGCAGATGGTCTTGCCTCTGGTCCCACTCGCCTTGAGCATCCACTGCGTTACACGCATGTGGAGCAGCCGAGAGAGGACCACAAGGATCTTGTGGCCATGTGACCCGAGCAGGCGAAGGACCCTCCTGGCGAAGCGGTCTGATTCGCCGATAGGTCCTTTATAAGTGACCTGATGCGCTCCGCTCTGTCGCCTGGGAGGAAAGCCCTCCCCTGGACCGTGTCCAGCACTGCGCCTATGAATTGCAGGTTCTGCGACGGTACCAAGACCGACTTCTCTTGGTTTATTAAGATCCCAAGCGATCTGAACAAGATCTGAATGTCTCGGATCGCTTGCAGAAGCGCCTCTCTGGAGGCGGCCATGAGGAGCCAATCGTCGAGGTACGGGAACACATAGTGGCCCTGCCTCCTTAGGGCCGCTGCCACGAATGCCATGCACTTCGTGAAAACCCTCGGAGCGGATGACAGCCCGAAAGGGAGAGCTCGGAATTGAAAATGGTGGCCTGAGAGCTCGAAGCGCAGGAACCTCTGATGCGCCTGAGCTATGGGGATGTGCAGGTAGGCGTCCTGCATGTCTAGAAATGCTAAATAGGCGTCTTGTTTTAGCATGGGAATGAGACCCGGGAGGGTCACCATGCGAAATCTTTTGTATCGACCGATTGATTGAGGTCGCTTAAGTCAGAATAGGACGGAGGTCCCTGTCTTTTTGGGAACCAGGAAGAAGTGAGAATAATACCCCTTTCCTCTCTGGTCCCCTGGGACAGACTGAATTGCTCCCTTGTCCAAGAGAGCAATCACCTCTTGCCAAATCAAGTCGCAGTGCTGACCCGAATATCGGGAGAGCAGAGGAGGCCTTGAGGGTGGACGTTCTTCGAATTCTAAAAAGTGGCCTTTGCTGACCAACTGAAGAACCCACCTGTCGGTGGTTATTACTTGCCAACCCGATAGGAATCAGACAATGCGACCCCCGACCGAAACGTCCCGTTGATCCTGAGGGGCGGGGGCCGGAAAGGAGTCATGCTGTGGCGGCTGAGGGCCCGCCGGCTGGGTAGCCCTGGAGGGCGTTGACCTCTGCCAGCGGGCTGCTTCCCTAGGATCTTGAGCCAGAGCCCCTATGTTGTGTGGCGGAGCGGGGCTGTTGCCTGAGTCCGCCCGCAGCGCCTTTGGCTCTCTGAAAGGGGCCAGGCCTCGCCGACATCGCCTGGACTGTCCGGACCGCCTTTCAACCTCTTGCAGTTTGGTAATTATCGTTCTGACAGATACCAAACAACACCTCACCTTCAAAGGTAGCGTCCAAAATGTTTTCTGGGCGTCTGGGGTGAAACCAGAGACACGAAGCCATGAGTGTCTCCGAAGGCATACGCCTGAAGCAGCCGCTCTGGCTGACGAGTCCGCAGAATCATACGCGGCTCTTAGTACTTGGGTTCCCACGTCTGAACCCGTCCGGAAGAGCTGAAGCATCTCCTCCTTCTGCTCACCGTCCGGCAGCTTCTCAGCCGCCTCTAGCCCCTGTTCCCACAGAGCGTTCTGGAACTAAACCATGTGGGTGAGATAGTTCAGGGACCTGATAGCGCAAGTCGCGGAAGCGTAAGTGCGCCTCCCCAGAGCGTCCAGCTGTTTGGATTCTGGGTCCGGTGGCAGAGCACTCAAATGCTACGGTCTCTGGGACCCGATCATGAGAGAGAGTAATGACCAGGGAGTCAGCCAGAGGTTGCTGAGATAGGTACTGGTCCCCCCCAGGGGCCCTGTACAGTCTATCCGCCTTCTTCGGCACCGCCGGGAGCGAATGAGGACGTTTCCACGCAGCCTTGGTGACGTCCACAAAAGTGTCCACCAAGGGTGGCACCACCACAGGCTTAGGGTCCTTCTGCCGAAGATACTTTGCCAGGCGTAGTCTTTCGGGGTCAAGTTCCTCTGCTTCCCAACCCATGTTCTCCTGGATATGTCTAAGGATATCCATGAAGGATGGATCATCCGGAGGAGACCTTGGAGTCTCACGTGGGTCCGGCGAGGGAAGCGAGACCGGAGATGGAGATCTGGAAGAAAAATAAGAAGATCCCGTAGCCTCCGATGACGGCGACCGACGTCGCCTCCTGGATCTCTTGGGACTGGGCGACCCGGAGGACGGCGCTCTGGATGGAGTCTCCTTCTAGAATGCCTGCCTGGGAGGAGTCACAGGCTCCCTGGGGACGGAATGGCCAGCCGACCTCACAGGTGAAGGTGGGGCCGGGTCAGAAACCACAGGAGGAGGAGGAGGTGGAGGAGGAGGAAGGACTGGGGGTACCACATCCTTCCTGATAGTAGCCCACCAGTAAGAAAACAGGTCCTTCACCTCGGCCAAGGACAGTTCCGACGTCGGCTCCGAGGACGAGGGCCGGACGTCAGGTCCCGGCGACGGCACCATAGGGACCTCGGGCGGTGGCGAGGGAACCCGGGGAGACTCCTCGTGGCCGTGAACGCCCGCCTGGACATCGGGCAAGGCCGAATCCTCCTCGATGGGGGACTCCTGTCCGACCGGCGTCGGGCGCAGGAACCCCCGCTCAGGCGTCGCGGGCCGGTCCCCCACCGGCGTCCGATGCGTCAAGCGGCCGGCAACGGCCGACCGACGGCTTGTCGGCTCGGAGAACGCTGGCGTACGACCGACGGCGGTCTGGCCGACGCCGGATCCACCGGCTTCCTCAGCGGGGTGAGCTCTAAGGTCTTCCGGGGGGGAAAAGAGGAAGACCGGGCGTCGGGGCCCGAGGGGCGGGAGCCCGACTTGTGGTGGTGGTGGTGGCGTTCCCCCGACTTCGCCAAGGCCTTCTGGGCTGAAGACGACGGCCTGGCGGTAGAGGCCTGAGCAGGGTGTGCAGCGGGGGCCGCAGCCGGGAGCGACGAAGTCCTGGCGGGCGGGCGGTCGGCGGACCCGAACTCCCAGACTCGGAGGCCCGAACGGCGACCGGGCAGGATCCTGGACCTCTTCTTCTTTTCTGCATGCCGGTGCGTCGAATCTTCCTTGGAGGCCATCGCTCAAAGTTTTTCCTCTAGAAGAAAAGCTTGAAGGGCCTTCTGCCGGCGGATTCTGGTGTGGCTATTGAACCCCTGGCAGAGGGAGCAGGCCTTGGTATCGTGGTCCGGGCCTAGACACCTGACGCACGTGGAGTGCGGGTCCTTAAAAGGTATCTGCTTGCCGCAAGCACACTTGGAAGAATGCCCGGTCGGAGAGGACATCAGACACGTATCTTGATTGAAGAGAAGAAATCTTCCACAGAAGAATCGAAAAATTCGAAAATTTCGAAAAACCACATGGCAGTGTCAAGAACTTACGGAGTCAGGCATGCACTGTCGACGGCGGGAAAGAACTGGGGATTCTGGCGGGACCGCCCCCTCTTATACCACGCCTGACGTCGGAGGCGGGCCGACGTCGGTGACG
This sequence comes from Neoceratodus forsteri, assembly GCA_016271365.2. Taxonomy (NCBI): domain Eukaryota; kingdom Metazoa; phylum Chordata; order Ceratodontiformes; family Ceratodontidae; genus Neoceratodus; species Neoceratodus forsteri. Next base: position 681,724,217 of record CM028138.1, read on the forward strand.
GTCCCCGCTGAAGATAGCTAGCTAGAAAAGATCTCCGGGGTCCTGGCACCTGCCGGCTTCAGTCCTAATGGTGTAACCTGCTGCAAGAGCTGTATCTCGAAGTAAGATCCTGCAGTTACTTCGGCCCCACCTCTCTCAGCACGGCTCACTGCTGCCACTGGTTGTGAGGAAGCCTGCAGTTACTTCGGCCCCACCTCTCCCAGCAGGGCTCACTGGCAGTGAGGGAACCTTTCCAGTTGTATGAGCTGTGCATGATAAACGAGGGGGTGCTCCTACAGGAGTCAGCTAGCCTCAGCACACACTACCACAAACAAAAGAGAAAGGAGCACTCCAGACGAGACTAGCTTCAAATAATAAATGCTGTATTAGCTATTTAATGCATGTCAGAAATAATGGACCAGGAACCCCTGTGCTCTGGCGTTCGTACCTTCAAATGGGGTGCCCCCTTTGAAGGCATGAACGCCAAAGCGCAGGGATTCCTGGTCCATTATTTCTAACATGCATTGAATAGCTAATACAGCATTTATTATTTGCAACTATTCCCGTCTGGAGTGCTCCTTTCTGTGTGTTTGTGGTACAGTGAGGGAACCTGAAGTTACGTTGGCCCCACCTCTCCCAGCAGGGCTCACTGATGACACTGGCTGTTGGGGAACCAGCAGTAACTCTGGACCCACCTCGTCCAGAAGCTCTCACTCCTGACACTGGCAGTGGGGGAACCTACATTTATTCTGGCCCCACCTCTCCTAGCAGGGCTCACTGTTGACACTAGCAGTGGGGGAACCTTCTGTTACTCTGACTCCACCTCTACCAGCAGATCTCACTACTGACACTGGCTGTGCGTGAACCTACTCCAGCCCCACCTCTCCCAGCAGGGCTCACTGATGACACTGGCTGTGGGGGAAATACAGGTTACTCACCTGTAACAGGAGTTCTAAGAATGGTATATGTTGTTCATCCACACTATCTGGCAGGTTCCTTGCCGCTTTAAATCTTGCCGGAAGGTCTTCAAGCTGGCTCCTCCCACCCACCCGGGTGGTAAAACTCTCGGCTCTGCCCCATGACGCCAGATCTAGCCCGCTGGAAGCCAGGTTGTGCGTCGATGCCGGGGAGGTTGGGTGGGTCGTGTGGATGAACAACATATACCATTCCTAGAACTCCTGTTACAGATGAGTAACCTGTATTTCTAGGGACATGGATATGTTGTTCATCCACACTATCTGGCAGACTCCTAGCAGTTCTCCAGGAGGAGGAGGGAGGCAAGGCGCACACCCCCTAGTTAGGAAATAAAGACCGGAGAACCAAGGCCCCCAACCAGCATCCCGGCGTGACCCAAGGTCGATGTGGTAGGGGTAAAACGGTACGTGCCGACTTCCGGGTAGGAGCCCCGCAGATATCCTGGGTAGGGACATCCCTGGAAGCAGCCACCGATGCAGCAGAAGGGCAGGTAAAATGAGCACTTATCCCTCTGGGAGGCTCCATGCCCGCCCACCTATAGCGGAGATCTATGCAGGAGGTGACCCACCTGCTCATCGTCTGCTTGGCTGCAGGTCTGCCAGGTGCGGCTTCAGTGTAGATGACAAACAGCTGGTGAACCTCTCCTGAACTTCAGCCCTACGCTCCCTGAGAAGGCGAGCGCTCAATTAGGGTCCAAATGGAGCCTATATGTGGCCTCCAAGGTGTGAATGGGATTGAACCCCGGCAGAGACTATACCCGGTTAGGGTAATGCTCTTACACCACCTACGGAAGGAACTTCCGGTGGGGCGAAGGACGACCTTGTCTCTGTGGAAGACCAGATAGGGAGACTCGAAGGAGAGCCTGGAGCTCTCCCAGCCTTCTGGTTGGCGTGGTAGCCCCCGAGAAGGTGTTCTTCCACAACAGGTGGGAGAACAGCACCTGTGCATAGGTTCGAATGGCTTGCCCGTGAGCTAAGCCCATACCAGCATAAGATCCGACGGAGGTGGAGATTCTCTCCCCGGAGGGGAAGCATGATCAAGGCCTTGGAAAAGTGCCAGACCACCTTTCCTGTGCCACCGACTACCTTCCGGCCCATGCCCGGAGGACAGGGGTGGCTGCCAGGAGCACCTTAAGGGTCGTCGACTGAAGCCCTTGCTAAAGAAGAACGGACCACAGATAGTCCGGAATGCTCGCTGAGGAACAGGAGAGGGGACCAGGCCCTATCCTAACATCAAATGGAGAACTCTTCCACTTGAAGGCGTAGCATATCTGGTCGACTCCTGACGGGACGCCTCAACAACGTCGAGGACCTCGCCGGAAGACCCAAGGCCTGGCCACTAGCTGCACAGGAACCAGGCCGCCAGGTGTAGGGATTGAAGGTCCAGATAGAATACCTTCCCCTGACAACAGAGATCAAGACCGGGTGGGCTGGAAGCCGCCTCAGGAACCTGGGGCTGAGACTGAGAAGAGCTGGATAGCAGAGCTGGCAGAACCAGTCTGGGGCTACCAGAATCACCTGCGCCTAGTCCCTCCTCGCCTTGCCTGTGGGTCAAGGGAAATGGGGGAGAGGCGTAGAAGAGGCCCGGGGTCCACGGCCTCAAAGGCATCCTCTACAGCGAGCCCTGCTGAGGGGGGTAGACATGAGACAGTCTCGGCTTCGCATTCTCCCTGAAGGGAATAAAAGGTCCGCCCGAGGCATGACCTAGGGGGAGAAAGATCTTGTGCTACCTCCGGCAGGGAAGACCACTCGTAAGGCGCAGCCCTTATACGGCTTAGGGCATCAGCCAGGGTGCTGGAGGCTCCTGCCATCGAAATGCTTAGGAAAAACCGCCTCCAGGCTGCGCACGAGACCAAATGCGGAGAACCTCCTTATGCAATGGCAAGGGGCGCGTCCGGCCCTGGCGGGTTAGGTAGCACATGGTTGTGGTATAGTCCGCCTGGACCTAAACCACTTGACCCCGAACAAACGGAGCGAAACAGTGCGAGCTAAGTGGATCGCATGACGCTCCAGCAGGTTAAAATGGCATTGGGACTCCCGAGGGGACCAGAGGCAATGCACTCTGCGCTCCCCTTGATGAGCACCCCAACCCATCAGAGATGCATCGGTCGCAGAAGACAGTCGACTCGGGGTGGACGAACGGGATGCCCTCCTGCAGATGAGCTGGAATGGTCCACCACAGGAGAGCGTTCCACAACCCCTGGGTTACTGTCACGGGCTGGTCCAAAGGATCGCAGGGTTGTGACCGTTGGCTGGCCAGCCCCCATTAAGGGGACGCATGGACCGGCGGGTCTAATCGGACTACGCTGGTGCAGGCCGCCACGAGGCCCAGGAGGTGCAGGAAGTCCTGGGCAGGGTGCAATTGTCCAATCAGACATGATTAGGTAAAGGAGGAAGAACCTCGGCCCTGTCCGCCGGGAGCCGAGCTCTGGCTCGAAGAGTTGAGCTCTGTCCCGACGAAAGGATCACCCGCTTTGACACGAGTTCCGACTTGGCTCCGTTAGAGAGGAGACCGGTCTGAGAGCAACTCTGGACCGACCCCCTCCACTCTGGAGGGGTTGCAGTCAGCCCGCCTTCTGGGTAGGGGTACACCCGGACCCTTCGACGCTGCAGGAATGCTGCTGAGAAGAGGCCGAAGGGTATGGCCTGGAACTCGTAAAGAGATCCCCCCGCTCTTGAAGCGGAGGAGTCTCCCAAGAAACGGACGGATCGAAATGTGAAGAATACGTCCTGGAGGTCCAGGAAATAGAGCCACACGCCTTGTTCCGAGGATGGGATATTTGAGTCAGAGTGACCATCCCGAAGGTCCGAGACCTTAAGAAGCTGTTCAGGTCGTGCAGGTCAAGGATGGGGCGCAAGCCCCTCGTCCGTCTGGGGACCAGGGAAAAACCTGGACACAAACCCCGGGTCTGGAGGAGGATCCGCCACCTTCCTGATCACCTTTATTTCGAGGGGCAGGGCAAAATCGGCTTGGCGGGCCGACATCGAGGCGGCGGACCCCGTGGCCCTCTGAGGGGCGTCGGCTCGAATGGGTGGAGCCTGCTCGAAATCCAGAGGAAGGCCCCTTCCCTAGCACCTCCGACACCCAGCGGTCCGTGGTGATGGCGGACCAGGCGGAGGAAGGGTGGAGCCATCTCTCCACGGGGGGAACCGGGTAGGGGTGACGAGGCTGGGGGCGGCACCCCTCAGCCTGTCACTGAGCAGGCTTGAAGGAGGGACTGGCCGAGGGAGCTCCTGAGCCTTTACCTCCTTGCTTCCCTTAGAGTAAGCCGCTGGCTTGGGGGTCGGATGCTAAGCGGAGTCTGTCGGCCCTCATGCTGCTGTTGATGGGCGAGTCGCACCGCGGGGCGAAGGATGAAGGAACTACTAAGGTTGCGGTGGCCCTTGTCCCTCTGGGCGAGGTGACCCGAGTCCAAGTGGCACTGGACTTCCTGGGTCCCCTGGAGGTGTCCCTCCGGCTCCAGGGCCGAAGAGGTCAGTCCCCAAGAAGGGGATGTGCGCCAACTTGTGCTGGGTATCCATCGAGAAGGTGGATATCCTCAGCCACACCCTGCGGCACATGGCCACCGCGGCCGCTACTGACCTGGCACAGGAATCACCTATGTCCAAAGCAGTCTGAAGCTGCTGCTTCGCCACCGCCCTACCCTGGTCCCGCACCCGCCGGACCGTGGTCCACAGGTCGGCCGGGAGATGAGGGCGCACCTCATCCAGGGAGCCCAAGAGGCATGGGAGAAATATGCCATCAGTGTGGCTGAACTGGCCTGTTGGAGGCCTAGGGAGGATACGGCGTATACCTTGCGCCCGACATAGTCCATCCTTTTGGACTCTTTGTCGGGGGGCCTATCTACATCCCGGGCGTTCACAGAACGCTGGAAGACATTATCGGTAACTAACCCCTCAGCGGAGGGGTGCTCCAAAAACCGAGCAAAGAACCAATAGGGACAGAATACTTCCTGGCCATCCTGGCGCGCGAGGACAGGAAGTAGGCCGCTGCCAAAGCTCCAAGGCTGGGCCGACGATGGCCTCAGCCACCGGGAAGACCTCCGAGGGTGAACCCCCTCAGTCTACGATCTCCGTCAGGGGATAAGAGGCCTGTTTGGACACGGGTTCGAGGTGCATCCCGGTGAACTCCGAGATGAGCCTAAGCAGACCCAGAAAGGACGATGGGCTGTCGTCCGCACACCGGTCCAGGGAGGACTCCGGGTCCTCCTGTCTGGGGAACATGGAGGAGTCGTCGGACTCCGAAGGGTCTGCAAAGAGCTGCCTCAGGCCTGAGCCATTCTTCACCCGCCAAGGGTGGGCAGGAGTGAGGGTGACCGACAACCTGCGGGACAAGTTGTGACCCAACCGAGGTTCCACCATAATCGGTGGGGCAGCAAGATTTGGTCGAACAACCGGCCCAGACGTGGGTACCTCGACTGCAGCGAGTGGTTGCATCAGCTGTTCCGGCGACAGCTGCTTGAGAGATGGGGAATGAATCGGAGTAGATTGATTCCCAGACAACAGCAACTGCTGCCACATGAACTCCTCGTAACGTCGACGCCATCTGCATCGAAGCCTCTCCTCATCCGAGGAGGGAGATGAGGAGGAACGGTGTTGCCACTTAACTTGGTGTCCCGACCGAGACCGCCGAAGTCGGCGGGAGCGGCTTGACCGAGAAGAGGACTGAAACCGAGATCCAGATCCTCGGCGAAACCGAGGGTGGGTCCGGGAAGGAGCGGGGGACACCCGCTCTTCCCTCGGCTCGGACAGAATGACCGAGGACTGCCGCCCTGAAGGTGCAGGCAGAACCTTGGGGTCTCCACCGGGGAAACCGGCGAAGGGTTGATGGCTCTTGCAGTCGACTGCCCGGGTGACGGGTCGAGAGAAAACTCGACAACGTCGACGGGAGTCTTGGCCGGCTGGCCTGGCGGGGACACCATGAAGCCAACGGCCTAAGCCGCAACCTCGACCAAAGTCGAAGGTCAGCAGACAGGGGAAGGGGACCTCTCCCGCTCCCACAAACGCCGACGATGGGACTACCTGCGACTCCTTGACCTGGGCCAAGAGGCAGGTCCAGTAGGCCTCTCCCTCCATTCGAAGAAAGCAACTGGCGAAGCCCCTTGAATGAAGCCGAATGAGAGGAACTCAAAGACAGCGAGATAAGAGCTGCGACCGAGGAGGAGGGGGATGCAGCCTTGGCCGCTGCCTCCTCCAGGGAGGTAGAGAGATCGAGCTGCTCAGCCGAGACAGCCAGCCTTGGACACACCCCCGACGAGCCTCTAAAGATTTTACCGGCGCGGAAAAATCCTCGGGGCGCCCAAGCCCCAAATGGGCCGCACGATCCTCCAGGACGTTGGTTGAAAGGGCGCAGCACAATTCGCAAACTTGCAGATCATGGTCCAAGTCGAGGCAGTAAACGCACGTGGAGTGTGGATCAGTCCTGGAGATATTCCATCCGCCCGGGCGTCTCCGAGGTCCGGGAAACGAATTCTCCATCACAGCCACGAGGGAGAAAAGACCGAAGTTTAGAAAACTTCAAAACTAAATTCAGACAAACCGAATAATCAGGAATCAGTCGAAAAACGCAGAGCGCTAAGGAGGGAACCTGAGCTTCCAAGCGGTAAGGAAGATCTGGCATCATGGGGCGGAGCCGAGAGTTTTACCACCCGGGTGGGTGGGAGGAGCCAGCTTGAAGACCTTCCGGCAAGATTTAAAGCGGCAAGGAACCTGCCAGATAGTGTGGATGAACAACATATCCATGTCCCTAGAAAGTACAGTTACGTAAGAACTTACCGTAACAGTAGATCTTCGAGAACAGCTCTTGCAGCTGGTTAACCATTAGGACTGAAGCGACGACGTCGGGACCCCACGGAAAAATTCTAGCTAGCTATCAGCCCAGGGGACCGCCCGACGCCAGGCGTAGTACACAAGGGGCGGCCCGCCCAGGATTCTCAGTTCTCCGGCCGGAGACTTCCGGCCGCAGGCTGACATCGAAATGAGAGACCGAGGATCCACCGTCAGAAGACAAAGGGGAAAAAATTCCTGTTAACAAAGGCTTAAGCCATGCCTCCTCCAAGGGGGAAGGTGGGCGGGAAGGTACCTGCTGCAAGAGCTGTTCTCGAAGATCTACTGTTACAGTAAGTTCTTACATAACTGTACTATCTTACTTCGAGACACAGCTCTTGCAGCAGGTTACACCATTAGGACGGATTCCCAAGCAACAGTGCTTGCAAACACTCTGGGAGGAGGAAATAAGAAAGAACGTTCCAGGTCCTGAATCTAGGACAGGAGACGCTGTAGCACTGCCAGGCCGAAGCCTGCTCTTCGCCGCGAAGCGATGTCCAGGCTATACTGCATGATAAAGGTATGAACAGAGCTCCAAGTGGCTGCAGCACAAATGGCAGAAGTGGACACGTTTCGAAGTGCTGCAAAAGATGTGGCCACGCCCCTAGTGGAATGGCCGTGGACTGCTCCTGGGAGGGGCTTTCTTTTGATATCATAACAGTAAGAGATGCACTGGACAAGCCAGCGAGACAGGGACTGTTTGGATACTGGTTGTCCCTTCATCCTTTCGGTAAAGGAGATGAAAAGCTGCTCCGAAGTGCGAAGCTGCTTAGTTCTGCTCAGGTAGTACCTCAAGCTGCGGTGAACATCCAGGGTGTGAAGCAGTGCCTCTCCCCTGTAAGAGTAATTAGGAAAGTAGACCGGCAGGTCAATATCCTGGTTGAGAGTGAGTGTGGAAACCATCTTAGGCAAGAATTTAGGATTCGTCCTCAGGGATACTCTGTCCCGGTGGAAATTAAATAGGGCTCTTTGCACGAGAGCCTGAAGCTCAGAAACTCTTCTCGCTGATGTAACAGCAACCAAAAATAACGTTTTCCACGACAGAAAACGCAGCTCGCAATCCGCGGCAGGTTCAAAGGGGGGGAGCGTGAATTGCTCCAGGACAAAGAGCAAGTCCCATGGAGGCACTGGGTCCTTAATGGGCGCCTAAGGTGTAACACCCCTCTTAAGAATTCTCGACAGGCATCTAATTGAGCCACTGTGCGCTGTCCCATCGGAGGTGATAAGCTGAAATGGCACAGAGGTGCACTTTAATGAGAGAGTAAGCGAGACCCGAACAGAAAAGGAGAGCAGGTACTCTAACACCGCTTTCACCGGACAACCTAAAGGGGAAAACCCGCGTGCTTCGACCATCGACCATGGCGCCATTTCATGGCATATGTCATCGTTGCCCGGCTTTCTGGCTGCAGAAAGGACTTCCACAACCTCCTGCGAGACCCGTGACGCAAGATGGCTATGTCTCTAGGAGCCATGCATGCAGGTTCAGTGAGCGTAAGTCCGGTGGACCAGTGAACCCTTCTCCTGAGACAAGAGGTGGGAGCTGAATGGCAGCAGGGAGCGGAGGTTCCCGGGACAGCTGAATTAGCAAAGGGAACCAGATCTGCCTGGGCCAGAATGGGGCCACCAAGATCATTGTTGCATGCTCCCTGCGCAGTTTGAGAAGAACTCTCTGGATCAACGGGAAGGGAGGGAAAGCGTAGAGGAATCTGTCCGCCCAGGAGAGGGACAACGCGTCTCGCCAGAAAACACCAGGCCCTGGATCTAGCGAGCAGAAATTGGGCAGTTTTGCGTCGGATGGGGAGGCGAACAAGTCCATTCTGGAGTTCCCCATCGAAGAAACAGATCCTCTGCTACCTCCTGGAGAAGTTCCCACTCGTGGACTCTGGCCTGGGAGCGACTCAGGCTGTCTGCAATCGTGTTGTCCACCCCAGGAACATGTACTGTGATCAGGTTCGCGCCATGTCGGATTACCCAATCCCACACCCTCATGGCCTCCCTGCAAAGGGAGTAAGAGTGTGCGCCTCCTTGTTTGTTGAGGTAATACATCACCGCCGTGTTGTCTGTCTGAAGCAGGAGAGTACTCGGCGGGATTTCTGACTGAAAGGCCTGCAGAGCATAAAGGACTGCCCTCATCTCTAAGATGTTGATATGGAGGTGGGCCTCCAGAGGGGTCCACGTACCCTGGGACTTCACCCCGTCCAGGTGTGCTCCCCACCCTAGACCTGAGGCGTCTGTGGTGAGGATTACCTCCGGGGACGGCGCTAAGAACGGGATGCCCATAGAGAGTGTCCCTGGGTCTAGCCACCACTGCCAGTTTCGAATTGCGGTATTCGCGATTCTGACTGGATGCTGCATGTGGTCTTGCCTTTGGTCCCATTGCACCTTGAGCATCCACTAAGTTACCCGCATGTGCAGCCTTGCGAAAGGGACAGTAGGAATGGCCGCAGCCATGTGTCCGAGCAAGCAAAGGACTGATCTGGCTGGGGCGGTCTTGTTCGACGAAAGCTCCCTGATAAGGGATCTGATGCGCTCCGCTCTGTCGTTTGGAAGAAATGCTCTTCCCTGAACGGTGTCCACTACTGCGTCCTATGAACTGCAGTTTCTACGACGGTACCAGGAGGGACTTCTCGTGGTTGATTAGGATACCCAGAGATCGAAACAGGTCCTGGGTGCTCTGGATCGCCCGTGACAACGCCTCTCTGGAGGCGCCATGAGAAGCCAATCGTCCAGGTACGGGTACACATAATGGCCCTGTCTCCTTAGAGATGCTGCCATGACTGCCATGCATTTGGTAAAGACCCTGGGTACTGATGACAGCCCGAATGGAAGGGCTCGGAACTGAAGATGATGGCCAAGAAACTCGAAGCGCAGGAACCTCTTGTGCGCTTGAGCTATAGGGATGTGCAGGTAAGCGTCCTGCATATCTAGAGACGCTAAAAAGGCGTCCTGCTGCAGTATGGGAATAAGACCCGGAAGAGTTACCATGCTGAATCTTTTGTAGGCGACCGACAAATTGAGGTCGCTGAGGTCCAGAATCGGACGGAGGTCCCCTGTCTTCTTTGGAACCAGGAAGAAGTGGGAATAGTATCCATGTCCTCTCTGGTTCTCTGGGACGTACTCTATCGCTCCCTTTTGCAGGAGCATGAGCACTTCTTGCCTGATCAATGACTTGTGCTGACCCGGGTACCGGCAGAGCAATGGAGGCCTCGAGGGTGGCTTTTCCGCAAATTCTATAAAGTGGCATCTTCCGACCAACTGTAGAACCCACCTGTCGGTGGTTATAGTCTGCCATCCCAGCAGGAAATTCGCAATGCGACCCCCGACCATAACGTCCCGTTGATCCTGAGGGGCAGGGGCCGGGAAGGAGTCAGGCTGTGGCGGCTGAGGGTCCTGCTGGCTGGACCGGCTTAGGAGCGCGCTGGCTCCGACCTGCGGGTTGTTTTCCCTGGGCTCTGCGAAAACCGGAGCCCCTCTAGGGCCTTCTGGCGACGGATCCGGGTTCTGCTGTTAAAACCCTGGCAAAAAGAGCAGGACCGGGTGTCGTGGTCTGGGCCTAGGCACCGGACACAGGCCGAGTGCGGATCCTTAACAGGGATCTGCTTCCCACAGACGCACTTCGAGGAGTGACCGGAGGTTGGGGAGGACATCAGAGAAAAAACTGAACTCGGAGAACAAATTTCCCGTAGGAAAGCAGTTTACAACGCGTCGCGCGCTAGAAACCGAACCGAAGGGTCGAGACATGCAAGTCGATGGCGGGACCGACGTCGAGGGCGGTCCCCGCTGAAGATAGCTAGCTAGAATTTTTCCGTGGGGTCCTGACGTCTGCTGGCTTCAGTCCTAATGGTGTAACCTGCTGCAAGAGCTGTGTCTCGAAGTAAGATCCTGTAGTTACTCCAGCCCCACCTCTCCCAGCAGGGCTCACTGATGACACAGGCTGTAGGGGAACCTGCAGTTACTCAAGCCTCACCTCTCCCCAGGGCTCACTGATGACACTAGCAGTGGGGGAACCTTCTGTTACTCTGACTCCACCTCTACCAGCAGATCTCACTATTGACATTGGCTGTGCGTGAACCTACTCCAGCCCCACCTCTCCCAGCAGGGCTCACTGATGACACAGGCTGTAGGGGAACCTGCAGTTACTCAAGCCTCACCTCTCCCCAGGGCTCACTGATGACACTGGCTGTGGGGGAACCTGCAGTTACTCTGGCCCCACCTATCCCAGCAAGGCTCAATGCTGACGCTGGCTGTGGTGAACCTGCAGTTATTCTGGCCCCACCTCTCCCAGCAAGGTTCACTGCTGACACTGGCTGTGCGGGAGCCTGCAGTTACTCCGACCCCACATCTACCAACCGGGCTCACTATTGACACTGTCTGTGGGGAAGCCTGCAGTTACTCTGATCCCGCCTCTCCCAGCAGGGCTCACTGCTAACACTGGCTGTGGAGAAAATACAGGTTACTCACCTGTAACAGGAGTTCTAGGAATGGTATATGTTGTTCATCCACACTTATTGGCAGGTTCCTTGCCGCTTTAAATCTTGCCGGAAGGTCTTCAAGCTAGCTCCTCCCACCCATCCGGGTGGTAAAACTCTCGGCTCCACCCCATGACGCCAGATCTGGCTCTGGAAGCTCAGGTTGATAGCGTCGAAGCTGGAGAGGTCGGTGAGTTGGTAGGATGAACAAATATACCATTCCTAGAACTCCTGTTACAGGTGAGTAACCTGTATTTCTAGGGACATGGATATGTTGTTCATCCACACTTATTGGCAGACTCCTAGCAGTTCTCCGGGAGGAGGGAGGCAAGGCGACACCCCTACATACCTACTTGGGGAACAGAGATTGAGAACCGAGGCCCCAAACCAGCATCCCGACGTGACTCAAGGCTCGATGTGGTAATGGGTAATAAAGGTGTGTGCTGACTTCCAGGTAGCAGCCCCGCAGATTTCTCTGGATAGGGACATCCCTGGAAGCAGCCACCATGCAGCAGTATGGCGGTACAATGAGCTCTTATCCTCTGGGAGGCTCCATGCCCGCCAACTCATAGCAGAGATTTATGCAGGAGGTGACCCATCTGCCTATCGTCCGCTTGGCTGCAGGTCTGCCAGGTGCGGCTTCAGCGTAGGTGACAAACAGCTGGCTAACCTCTCCGGACTCAGCCGCAGCCCTTATAATAAGCGAGCTCTTCTAGGGTCCAGAGTATGGAGCCTATATTCGGCCTCCGAGGTGTGATTGGGGTAGAACACCGGCAGAGTCAACACCTGATTAAGGTGAAACTCCGACACCACCTTCGGAAGGAATTTCGGGTAGGGGAGGACCTTGTCCCTGTGGAAGACCAGGTAAGGAGACTCGATGCTGCGCCTGGAGTTCTCCCATCCTTCTGGCTGACGTGATAGCCACCAAGAAGGCGTGTCTTCCACGACAGGTGGGGAGACCACACCTGTGCATTGGTTCGAATGGTTTGCCCATGAGCTTTGCCAGTACCAGCAGTAAATCCCACGGAGGTGGGGGCCCCACTGGAGTGAATGTGATCAAGGCCTTGAAAAAGCGCCTGACCACTTTTCCTGCGCCCACTGACTGTTGACCGCCCGCTACCGTAAGCAGAAATGGCTGCCAGGTGGCACCTTATGGTCGCCGACCTAAGCCCTGACTAGATAGGGGACCATAGATAGTCCAAAATGCTTTCACAGGACACGAGAAAGGGTCCAACCTTTTTCCCAACACCAAATGGAGGAACCTCTTCCATTTGAAGGCATAGCATTTTCTGGTCGACTTACGGACGCCTCAACGACGTTGAGGACCCGTCGGAAAGACCCAAGGCCTGGAACTCTAGCCCAGGAACCAGGTCCGCGGTACAGGGATTGAAGGTCCGGATGGAACACCTTCCCCGATTGACTGAGAGCAGGTCCGGGCGAGCTGGAAGCTGCCGCGGAGTCCTGGAGCTGAGACTGAGGAGATCTGGGTACCAGAACTGGCGAGGCCAGTCTGGGGCTATCAGAATCACCTGCGCCTTGTCCCTCCTCGCTTTCAGCAGGACCCTGTGAATCAGGGGAACGGGGGGAAAGGCGTAAAAGAGGCCCGGGGTCCACTGCCTCGAGAAGGCATCCCCCTGCAGCGAACCCTGCTGAGGGGGGGCGGGCATGAAACAGACTCAGCTTCGCGTTCTCCCTGGAGGCAAACAGATCCACCAGAGGTGTGCCCCAACGGGAGAACAGGTCCTGTACTACTGCAGGAGAGACCACTGCATGCATGCAGCCCTATCCTGCTCCAGGGCATCGTTGTGGGTATTGGAGGCTCCTGCCACATGGATGGCCAGGAGATCCGGCCCAGATCGTGCACTAGTGACCAAATGCGGAGAGCTTCCTTGCATAGGAGCATGGAGCACGCCCACTGTCGGTTTAGATAGTACATAGTCGCGGGTATTGTCCGTCTGGACCTCGACCACTTGACCCCGGAGAAACGGAGCAAAGGCGTGAGAGCTAGACGGACTGCACGGAGCTCCAGCAGGTTGATATGGCATCGACTCCCGCTGGGACCAGAGGCCGTGGTGCTCGGTGTTCCCCAGATGGGCACCCCTACCCATCAAAGAAGGCCGGTCGCTAGAGACTGCTGGTTCGGGTCGGACAAACGGATGATTTCTCCTGCAGATGGGACGGAACGTCCACCACTGGAGAGCTGCCCACATCTCCTGGTCGCCCGCACGCCGCTGGTCCAGAGGATCGCAACGCCTGTGACCACTGGGCAGCCAGACCACTGGAGGGGCGATGTGCCAGCGTGCCCAATGGACTACGCTGGTACAGCCACCATAAGACCCAGAAGTCGGAAGAAGTCCCGGCAGAGGTGCTATTGTTCAACCAGAAATGATTGGGCGAAGGAGAGAGAACCTCGCCCTGTCCGCCGGGAGCCGTGTTCTGGCTCAAGAGAGTCGAGCTCTGCCCCGGTGAAGGATATCACCTGCTTCGCTCGAGTTCTGACTTGGCCTCATTGACCAGGGAGGCCCAGTTGAGAGCAAACCCTGAGGGCCTGATTGGACCGCCCACCTCCAACCTGAGGGGCTGCTTCAGCCAATCGTCCAGGTAGGGCACACCTGACCTGCACCTCAAGAGGGAAAGCTGTCACTGCTGCAATGCATTTGGTGAAGACCCTGGGAGCTGAAGAAAGGCCGGAGGGCATGGCCTGGAATCAAGAGGGATCCTCCGCTTCTGAAGCGGAGGGAATCTCTGATGAGACGGACGGATAGGGACGTGAAAGAACGCGTCCTGAAGTCCAGAGAACAGAACCACACTGCTGTTCCAGAGATGGTATTATTCTGGAGCCAAAGTGACCATTCTGAAGGTTCGAGACCTAGGAACTTGTTCAGGCTGTTGTAGGTCTCAAGATGGGACGCCAGCCCTCCGTCTGCTTTTGGGACCAGGAAGTACCTGGACACGTAACCCTGGTTCTGATGGAGGGTCTCATCTCTTTTATCACCTCTTTCTGAAGGGAGGAGGGCGGCTGTCGGCCCTCGACGAGCCTGTAGAGATTCTGGGACTTAAAGCCTTCCGGGCGACGGGCTCTGAAGGGTGGAGCCTGCTCGAATTCGGTAGGTATTTTCCCACCACCTTCAAAACCCACCTGTCCATGGTAACAAGTGACCAGGCGTGAAAGGAAAGTGGTCGGAGCGTATCTCCCATGGGGGAACCAGGGACGCAGGTGACGGGATGGGGTGTACACCCCAGCCCGTCACTTAGCAGGCTTGGAGGAAGGACCGCCTGGGGACCACTCAGGCTTTTCCTCCTTGCTTCCTATTAGAGGAAGCTGATGGCTTGGGCTTGAATATCAAGGTCCAGCCTGCTGTCTGATGCTGTTGTTGGGCCGGCATGCGCGGAGGCAGAGGGACGAAAAGGGCTTAGGCTGGGGCTTATGACCCTTGTCCCTCTGGGCGCAGACGCAGAGACCAATCCAGGGTGGCATTGGATTTTCGATCTCCTGGAGATGGCCTTCCACCCAGGGCCGTAAAAGGTCTGTTCCCAGGAAAGGAACGTCCGCAGCTTAAAGGTATCCGCGAAAGGTGATATACCAGCCACGCCTACCGCACGCATGGCCACAGCGGCCGCCACTGACCGCACATGAGTTCCTATATCCAGAGCAGTCTGAGCTGCTGTCATACCTTCTGCCTCCCTGATCCTGCACCTGCTTTGACCGTAGTCTGCAGGTCGGCGGAAGATGAGGGACAACCTCATCCACGGAACCCAACAGGGCATGGGAGAAATGTGCCATGAGGACTTGGCGAACTGGCCTGACGGGGTCGAGAGAAGAGGCAGCATACACTTTCCTACCGGTAGTCCAACTTTGGACTTTTGTCGGCGTTTGTCCATCGCCCCTCAGCATTACTGCACGCCTGGAAAACACTGTCTGTGACCAGCCTTCAGCTGAGGGGTGTTCAGAAACCCGGACAGAGAGCCAGTAGGGACCGATACTTTCTTGCCATCCTGGCCGGTTTAGGACAGGAAGCCGGACGCTGCCAAAGTTCCAGGGCTGCCTGACAATGGCTTCGCCACTGGAAAGTCGTGGAGAATCCCCGTGTCCAGAATATCGCAGGGGATATCTGGCCCGCTTGATACTGGTTCAAGCTTCATCCCAGTGGTATTTGAGATGAGCCTAAGAAGTCCCAGAAGGACGGTCTTCATCGCCCACTGACTGCTCCCCCAGAGTGACCCAAGTCAAACCGCCTGGAGAACAGGGAGGAGCCATCGACCGGCTGTTGTCGAATAGTTGCCTGGAGCCTGAACCACCTCCACTTGTCGAGGCTTGCCAGGGGCGTGAGAGGACCGACAGCTCACTGGGAAGTGCCCTGGGCCAACCGCGACTTTTTGTCGGTGCCCCAGCTGTTGGCTGAGGTGGATGGTCTCCACCATGCCATTGTGCAGCTGGAATAGGTCGGACAACTGGCTCTGGGAACAGGCTCGACCACTATTTCCGGTCCGTAGCAACTACTTAATGGCCAGGAAGAGGCCTGGATGCTTATTGGCCAGAAAAATTGTTGCCACATGAGGTTCTCGACGGGCGCAGCTACTGAGCCTCCCCTCCTCGGGTCCGAGGAGGAAGAAGAGAGAAGAGCGGGCGCCGGGCTGCCGTTGTGCCGACCGTCTATGTCGACGGGAGCGGCTGGACCACGAAGATGTCCGAGACCGAGATCGAGAATCTCGGCCAGGCCGAGGTCGGTGATGCGGAGCCGAGGATCGCAATCCTTCGTTCGGTTCGACATAACCGACGGTTGCCTGTCACAGGTACGATGAGCCGTCGTATCCTCAGTCCTCACCGGGGAACCGGGAGGAGGGATTGTCGCTTCCAGTCGACAACCTGCCTAACGTGTCGAGAAAAATCTCGACCACGCCGGGCGGGAGTCTCAGTCACCTGGCCTGACGGGTACAGTGAAGCTAGTGGCTCTAAGTCGAAAAATTCACTGGAAGTCCCATTGGCTCTATAAGGGAGTGGGATCTTTCCTTCCCAAGAGCGTTGACGATGAGATCTTACCTTCTAGACTTCTTCGGCCGGCGAAACGACTCGACGCGAGGACCCGCCTTTGTTGAGAGGGTCAAGCAAAGCTCCTTAAAGGAAGCTGAATACGAGGTCCCGATGGATAGAGTGAACTAAGCGTCGAGAAGAGAAGTCGCTGCCTGGGCCACCTGCTCTTCGAGGCCACCAACCTCTCTAGCTGTTCGGCGGATCCTGCAGCCACGTGAACCGCCAGTCGGCCTCTTTGATTTGACTGAGGAAATCTTCTTGGACGCCCCAGATGTACGGGAGCGCTGGTCCTCAAGGATCGAGACCCAGGCGAGGAACACAGGTCGCAGCTCGGGGGTCGTGGCTCCTGGGCAAGGCAATAAACGTCGCGGAGTGTGGGTCCGTCTGAGACATCTTCTGCTCCACAGGACATCTTCAAATCCGGAGTCGATTTTTCCATCGCGAGCCACTGAAGGAAGAAGACCCAGAAGGTAAAGTTATAAAATTTTTTTAAACCAAGGATTTTAGCCCAAAACTTTAATCGCAGAGCGTTAGGAGGGAACCTGAGTTTCCATAGGTAAGGAAGATCTGGCGTCATGGTGGGAGTTGAAAGTATTCGGTGGGGAGGGAGGAGTTAGCTGAAGACGCCCGCAGCGGCATGAACCTGTTATTATGGGATGAACAACATATCCATGTCCCTAGAAATACAGTTACCACCTGTACAGGAGTTCTAGAATGTATATGTTGTCATCCACACTATCTGGCAGTCCTTGCCGCTTAAATCTTGGGCGGAAGGTCTTCGTGTTACTCTCCCACCCACCGGGCTTCCAGCGTAGGTGACAAACAGCTGGCTAACCTCTCCCGAATCCCAGCCATGCGCTTCCTGTAATAGGTGAGCGCCTTCTAGGGTCCAAAGTATGGAGCCTATATTCGGCCTCCGAGGTGATTGGGGTAGAACACCGCAGAGTCAACACCTGATTAAGGTGAAACTCTCACACCACCTTCGGAAGGAATTTCGGTGGGGGGCGAGGACAACCTTGTCCCTGTGGAAGACCAGGTATGAGACCGATGCTCAGCGCCTGGAGTTCTCTCATCCTTCTGGTTGACGTGATAGCCACCAAGAAGGTGGTCTTCCACGACAGGTGGGGGAGACCACACCTGTGCACTGGTTCAAATGGCTTGCCCATGAGCTTTGCCAGTACCAGCAGTAAATCCCACGGAGGTGGGGGTTCCCGCACTGGAGGGGAAATGTGTTCAAGGCCTTTGAAGAAGCGCCCGACCACCTTCTCCTGCGCCACTGACTGCTGACCGGCCTGCACCCGGTAAGCAGAGATGGCTGCCAGGTGCACCTTTAGGGTCGTCGACCTAAGCCCTTGACTAGATAGTAGGGACCATAGATAGTCCAAAATGCTGGCCACAGAACAAGAGGAAGGGTCCAAGCCTCTACTTCCCACACCAAATGGAAAATCTCTTCCATTTGAAGGCTGAGCATTTTCTGGTCAACTCCTTTATGGACGCCTCTAACGACGTTGAGGACTCTGGGCTGAAAGACCCAAGGGGCCTGGAACTCTAGCCGGGCCAGAACTAAGCTGCCAGGTGCAGGGATTAGGTCCGGATGGGAACACCTTCCTCTGATTGACTGAGAGCAGGTCCCGACGAGCTGGAAGCTGCCTCGAGCCTGGAGCTGAGGCTGAGGAGATCTGGGACCAGAACTGACGGAGCCAGTCTGGGGCCATCAGAATCACCTGTGCCTTGTCCCTCTCGCTTTGGAGCAGGACCCTGAGAATCAGTGGAAAGAGGGGAAGGCGAAAAGAGGCCGGGTCCACGGCTCGAGAAGGCATCCTGCAGCGAGCCCCGCTGAGGGGGCGGCATGAAACAGCTCAGCTTCAGCTCTCCCTGGAGGCAAACAGATCCACCAGAGGTGTGCCCCAGAGGGAGAACAGATCTTGTACTACTCCGCAGGAGAGACCACTGCACGTGAGCCCCTATCCGCCGAGGCATCGGCCAGGGTGCTGGAGGCTCCTGCCACATGAATGGCTAGGAGATCCGCCTCCAGGCTACAAGACAAGGACTAGATGCGGAGAGAGCTTCCTTGCATAGAAGCATGGAGCACGACCCCGCTTCTGGCGGTTTAGGGTAGTACATGGTCGTGGTATTGTCCGCCTGACTCGGACCACTTGACCCCCGGAGAAATGGAGCAAAGGGGTGAGAGCTAGCGGACCGCCCGAGCTCCAGCAGATTGATGTGGCATCGACTCCTGGTGACCAGAGGCCAGCGCCGGTGTTCCCCAGATGGGCACCCCAACCCATCAGAGAGGCATCGTCGATAGAGAGACCGGCTGCCTCGGGCGGACAAACGGATGCCCTCCTGCAGATGAGATGGAACGGTCCACCACTGGAGAGCGCTCCACATCTCCTGGGTCACCTATCACAAGCTGGTCCAAGGATCGCAGCATTGAGACCACTGGCTGGCCAGTCCCCACTGAAGGGCGATGTGCCAGCGTGCCCAACGGACCACGCTGGTACAGGCCGCCATGAGACCCAGGAGGCGCAGGAAGTCCGGTAGGGATGCATTGCCCAACCAGAAATGATTGGGCAAAGGAGGTAAGAACCTCGGCCCTGTCCGCCGGAGCCGTGCTTTGGCTCGAGAGAGTCGAGCTCTGCCCCGATGAACAGGATCACCTGCTCTGCTCGAGTTCGACTTGGCCTCGCTGATGAGAAGGCCACTTGAGAGCAAACCTGAGGGCCAGATCTCTGGACCGCCCACCTCCTGTCTGGAGGGCTGCTATCAGCCAATCGTCCCAGGTAAGGGCACACCCGACCCTCGGCCGCAGGGAATGCTGTCACCACTGCCATGCATTTGGTGAAGACCCTGGGAGCTGGAGAAAGGTCAAGGGCATGGCTTGAACTCGAAGAGGGATCCCTCCGCCGGAAGCGGAGGAATCTCCGTGAGACGGACGGATAGGGACGTGAAAGAACGCGGCCCTGCAAGTCCAGAGAGCAGAACCACACGCGCGGTTCCAGAGATGGTATTATCTGAGCCAGAGTGACCATCCTGAAGGTTCAAGACCTTAGGAACTTGTTTAGGCCGTAGGTCGAGAATGGGGCGCCAGCCCCGTCCGCTTCGGAACCAGGAAATACCTGGACACAAACCCTGGTCTGAAGGAGGGCCTCCACCTCTCTTATCACCTCTGGAGGAGGAGAGCGATGTCGGCTCGACGAGCCGCCAGTGAGGCTGGGGATCCCGAAGCCCCCCGAGGGGCGACGGCTCTGAAGGGTGGTGCCTGCTCGAATTCCAGAGGCAGGCCTCTTCCCACCACCTCCAAGACCCACCTGTCCGTGGTAACAGCGGACCAGGCGGAACGGAAGTGCCGGAGCCGTCCCCAAGGGGGAACCAGGGGTAAGGTGACGGGGATGGGGGCGACACCCCTCAGCCCGTCACTGGGCAGGCTTGAGGAGGGACCGCCGAGGGACCTCCTGGGCCTTTTCCTCCTGCTTCCTGTTGGAGGAAGCCGACAGCTTGGGTTTGGGATGACCAGGTCGAGCCTGCTGGCCCTGACGCTGCTGGGCCGGCTGCCTAGGCACAGAAGGACGAAAGGGCTTAGGCTGTGGTTTACGGCCTTGTCCTTCTGAGCGGAAGAGACCGAGTCCAAGGTGGCATTGGACTTCTCGATCCTCTGCAGGTGACCTTCCACCCCAGGGCCGAAGAGGTCAGTCCCCAAAAAGGGAACATCCGCCAACTTGTGCTGGGTATCCAAAGTAAAGGTGGATATCCTCAGCCAAGCCCGCCGACGCATGGCCACTCGCGGTCGCCACTGATCTGGCACATGAGTCTCGACGTCCAAGAGCAGTCTGGAGCTGCTGCTTGCCACTGCCTCTGCCTGGTCCCGCACCTGCTTGACCGTGGTCTGCAGGTCCGCGGAAGATGAGGGAACGACCATCCAGGGAGCCCAACAGGGCATGGGAGAAGTGTGCCATGAGGACGGCCAAACTGGCCTGACGAAGGCCGAGAGATGAAGCAGCATAGACTTTCCGCCCGGCATAATCCAATTTCTTGGATTCCTTGTCGGGTGGTTTGTCCACATCCCTGGCGTTCGCGGCGCGCCGGAAAACGCTGTCGATAACCAGCCCCTCGGCAGAGGGGTGTTCTGAAAACCGGACAGGGAGCCGGGACCGCATTCCTGGCCATCCTGGTCAAGGCGAGGGCAGGAAGCAGGACGCTGCCACAGTTCCATGGCCGACCAACTATGGCCTTGGCCACCGAAAGGCCTCCGCCGGAGAATCCCTCGGTCCAGAATCTCCGTGGGGATACCTGGCCCGCTTGGAAATGGGTTTGAGCTTCATCCCGGTGGACTCCGAGATGAGTCGAAGTAGGCCAAGGAAGGACGAAGGGCTATCGTCCACTGACTGCCCCCTGAGGACTCCAAGTCCATCCACCTGGAGAACAAGGAGGAGTCATCTTCAGACTCTGACGAGTCTTCGAAGAGCTGCCTCGAGCCTGAGACACCCTCCACCTGCCGAGGTTTATCGGGAGTGAGAGTGACCGACAGCCTATGGGGCAGCCCCTGAGCCGACCGAGAACTCTTGGTTGGAGCCCCAACTAACGGCTGAGGAGGCGGCGGTTCCACCAAAATCGGTGGGGCAGCAGTAATAGGCCGAACAACCGGCCTGGGAACAGGCTCCTCGACCACCGCGAGGGGTTGTTTCGGCCGCTCCGGTGACAGCCACTTAATGGCCGGTGAAGACGACTGGGTCGGCTTATTCCCGGCCAACAGAAGCTGTTGCCACATAAGCTCTTCATATTTCCGACGACACTTCGTGCCAAGCCTCCCCTCGTCCGAGGAGGAGGAAGAAGAGGAAGAGCAGCGGAGCTGCTTACCACGGTGCGAGACCGGAGACCGCCTATGACGGGGGGATCGGCTGGACCGCGAGGAGGTCTGAGACCGAGAAACTCGGCTAGGCTGAGGTCGGCGCAGCGGGGTACCGAGGATCGGTACTCCCTTTGGCTCGGAAGATTGCACAGGCGGCTCCGGAACCGAACGCACAGTCGAGCCGAAGGGATCCTCAACTCTCACCAGGGGAACCGGGGAGAGGGGAATATCAGCTTCACCAGCCGACAACCCGTCTAACGGGTCAAGAAAAATCTCGACCGCGTCGTTGGGTGTCTCGGTCAACTGGCCTGACGGGGACACCGTGAAGCCAGTGGCCGAGCTGAAGAGGTCGACTGAAGTCGACTAGGGAGGAGATCTTCCCGCCTCCCAAGAGCCGACGATGGGACTTACCTTACTTTTGGACCGGAAAACGGTCCAGAAGAGTTGGACCCTCGCCCTTAGTCGAGAGGGTCAGGCAAAGCTCCTTAAAAGAAGCTGAATATGAGGCCGAGAGAGCGGGACGAATGCCGTGGTCGAAGATGGAGCTGCCTGCGCCTCCTCCTTCGAGGGCGATCATCTGCTCGAGCTGTCTCGCAAGAGACACCGCAGCCGGACACCGCCAATCGGGCCTCCTTCGACTTGACCGAGAGGAAATCTCTTCTCGGACGTCCAACTGCAAACAGGCAGCACGATCTTCGAGGACATAGACCAAAAGGAAGAGCACAGGTCGCAAGCCTGTTCGTGCTCGTGCCTCAAGGCAGTAGACGCATCGTGGAGTGCGGGTCTGTCCGACATTTTCTGACTTCGCAGGGCATCTCTGAAATTCGGGAGTCGATTTATCCATCGCAGCCACGAGGAGAAGAAGACAAAAGTATTTCGTTAAAATTGAAACAAGTTTCAAAGTTTTGAAGAGTTAGGCACCAAATCTTAATCGCAGAGCGTTAAGGAGGGAACCTGAGCTTCCAAGCGGTAAGGAAGATCTGGCGTCATGGGGCGGAGCCGAGAGTTTTACCACCCGGGTGGGTGGGAGGAGCTAGCTTGAAGACCTTCCGGCAAGATTTAAAGCGGCAAGGAACCTGCCAGATAGTGTGGATGAACAACATATCCATGTCCCTAGAACCTGCAGTTACTCCATCCCCACGCCTCCCAGCAGGGCCCTCTGCTGACACTGGCTGTGGGGGAACCTGTAGTTACTGTGGTCTCCTCCTCCCCCCGCAGGGTTCACTGCTGACACTGAAAGAGGGGACTCTGTAGCTACTCCAGTCCACCTCTTCCAGCGAGGCTCCCTGCTAACACTTGCTGTGGAAAGCCTGCAGCTACTGCAGCCCCATGTCTTCCAGCAGGGATCACAGTTTACACTGGCTGTGGGGACCAGTAGTTACTCTAGTCTCACCTCTTCCAGCTTGTCTCACTGCTGACACTGGCTTTGGGATTCCTGCAGCTACTCTGGACCCACCTCTCTCAGCATTCAGGCATTGGGTAGTAAAGATTGCTGGCTGAAAAATGTGGGATGGATGAAGAAGAACCAACATTTATATAGTGCTTTTCATACAGAATATATCCCAAAGTACTTTACAAGCAATGCTAGACTGGCAGTGAAGTGACTGAATGGGTAGTGGTGGCCATATTGCACATCATCACCCACACACAGCCTGGACAATTGCATGAACTGGTTTTATGGGAAGGGGAACACTGGCCAAAAGACCAGGGAGTCCCCTACTCTTTTACGAAGAGTGCCTTGGGTTTTTTACTTCCACCAGGACAGCACCAGGATGGGTAGAAAGGACCTCGGTTTAACATCTCATCTGAAGGATGGATGGGTGGAATTATAACAAGCATTTGTCAATGCCGAATGTTGCTTGCTTCTATGTGCTGTTTAGGTATTTGGAAGTCATTGGAGTGTAAATATTGAAAATTTGCGAACTTCTGGCGTCTTGTGGGAACTGCATAGCCTGGCCTAGTAAAACAGTCATTTTTAGGATTTTTTCACCAAATTTTCAACATAGCCATTTTAAGACCTCTGCTCATGAACAGTGTCACTGTGATTTTCTTAATGTGTCCCATACATTGAGTTTGCACACCGACTGCGCCACTGTGCGCTACATGGGCGGAAACACGTTTTGGGCAGGATGTGAAAAATGACAGCTGTACTGCTCATAAGGAGGTGTGGTAAAATGGCAATGTTGAAAATCTGGAGTGGAAATATTGAAAATTCGTAAACCTACGAAAGTATGGAACTGTGCAACGACGCCAGAAACAGCTATTTTTAGGAATTCTTTTCGCCAAATTTTCAACATTGCCATTTTAAGATCTCTGCTCATGAACAGTGACACTGTGATTTTCTTAATCATGTCCCACACACTTGAGTTAACACAACGACTACGCCATTGTCTGCGCTTCATGAAGTCGGAACACGTTTTGGGTGAGATGTGAAAATGACAGCTGTACTACCTATAAGAAGGTGTGGAAAATGGCAATGTTGAAAATCTGGAGTGGAAATATTGAAGTCGCCAAACCCTCTGACGTCGTAAGGTCTCATAGCATGCTCCGTAAAACAGTCATTTTAGAATTTTTCACCAAATTTTCAACATAGCCATTTTAAGACCTCTGCTCATGAACAGTGTCACTGTGATTTTCTTAATTTGTCCCGTACATTGATTTACATACACCGACTCGTATTCTAAGCTACATGGTAGACACATTTTGGGTGAGATGTGAAAATGACAGCTGTACTGCTCATAAGAAGGTGTGGTGAAATGGCAATGTTGAAAATCTGGAGTGAAAATATTGAAATTTCGTGAACTTACAAGCTCGCGAGGAACCGCGCAACGCATGTTTTCAGAAACAGTCATTTTTGATTTCTTATACCAATTAATACGGGTTTGGCCCCTTCTCATGAGTGATAACTACATGACGGCTGGTTCCGAAGGGTGATTTCGCCGCAGTTTGCGAAATCACCCTTCGGCCCGGCCACCGCCATGACAGTGACATCATTCATGAGAAGGGGGTCCAAAACCCATGTTGAAAATTTGTGCCAAAATCCAAAAATGGCTGAGATATGCAATAAAGCTGAAACCCCTATCTAGCCCATTATACAGCTTACCGGCATTTCCTCAGTTCAAGGGTCGGCTTTGAAGAGTGCAGACGTGTTCCCGGTCCACCGAAGATCGCCGCGACCGGAGTCCGAGGTAAGTATGGGGTGAGAGGGGTGTGGGAGGCTGGGTGCGCAGGGTGGGTGCGGGTTGTGGGGGTCGGGAGGCGCACCGCTGGACTGTTTTTGTCTTACAGGTGAAAAAAAAAAAGACGCTGTGGGACGTTTGCCACGCTGGGGTGGGCTCGGCGCAGCGCAGGCCAAGGACGTCAGCGCCGAACACGGGGACTGGGCACCCCGCCAGCAAAGGGACTGATTGCCACGCTGGAGTGGGCTCCAGCACGGCACCAACTACTGGGGAGACGACGAGCTCAGCCGACGGGATTGGGCACCCTGGCGGCTATACAGTGCGTGTGGGGGCGACGCCTGCGGTTGGGGGGGGCCTGCGCGTGAGCAGCTTCTTATCGCTGCTCACTCAAGCGTAGCTCCCCCTTTCAACTGTATGCCACTGCATTTTGGAGCGTGTCATACACAGCTCCAAAATGCATTGGCTTACAGGGGCCGTGCCTGCCAGCACACTGCCTGAATTGGAGGAGGAGGTGACACACCTCCGAAATCTCCGATGATGGCACTATGTTTCTTGCACATGCGTGCAAGCAACATAAAAATTTTGGGACAAAGAAATGGAGCAAGTCTTGTTGCTTACCGTGTGGCTGTTCTTTATGCGCTGGAGACACTGGTAACTCTTGAAAGCGCAATAATTTGGGTGCATCTGGCCGTCGGTGTCACAGATCTGTAGAACAAAAACAGTAATCAGGAAAAAAGCTGCTGGAGGAGATATTTCCATTCTCCACACTCAGTCTTGGGGACTATTCTCCCACTGTACTATCAATGCATCCTAGCCTATTGACAGCACCCCCTGCTGGTACCAGGGAGACATTTCCATTCTCCACACTCAGTCCTGGGGACTATTCTCCCACTGTACTGTCAATGCACCCTAGCCTGGTGACAGCACCCCCTGCTGGTACCAAGGAGACATTTCCATTCTCCACACTCAGTCCTAGGGACTATTCCCCCACTGAACTGTCAATGCACCCTACCCTGGTGAGAGCACCCCCTGCTGGTACCAGGGAGACATTTCCATTCTCTGCACTCAGTCCTGGGGACTATTCTCCTACTGTACTGTCAGTGCACCCTATGCTGGTGAGAGTAACCCCGTTGGTACCAAGGAGACATTTTCATTCTCCGCACTCAGTCCTGGGGACTATTCTCCTACTATACTGTCAGTGCACCCTATGCTGGTGAGAGCACCCCCTGCTGGTACCAGGGAGACATTTTCATTCTCTACACTCAGTCCTGGGGACTATTCTCCTACTATACTGTCAGTACACCCTATGCTGGTGATAGTACCCCCTGCTGGTACCAAGGAGACATTTTCATTCTCCACACTCAGTCCTGGGGACTATTCTCCTACTATACTGTCAGTGCACCCTATGCTGGTGAGAGCACCCCCTGCTGGTACCAGGGAGACATTTCCATTCTCTACACTCAGTCCTGGGGACTATTCTCCTACTATACTGTCAGTGCACCCTATGCTGGTGATAGTACCCCCTGCTGGTACCAAGGAGACATTTTCATTCTCCACACTCAGTCCTGGGGACTATTCTCCTACTATACTGTCAGTGCACCCTATGCTGGTGAGAGCACCCCCTGCTGGTACCAGGGAGACATTTCCATTCTCTACACTCAGTCCTGGGGACTGTTCTCCCACTGTACTGTCAATGCACCCTAGCCTGGTGACAGCACCCCCTGCTGGTACCAAGGAGACATTTCCATTCTCTGCATTCAGTCCTGGGGACTATTTTCCTACTCTACTGTCAGTGCACCCTATCCTATAATGTGCTTAAGGATGTAAACTGCAATTATAAAATCTGTCTTGAAAATCCGGTAGCCTCATTGGTGAAAGCATGTCACATGACCGTGTGTAAATCCTGCAACAGATAACCGGTAAAGATCCCGCTGATCAAATGTTTACTTTCTTTGAACCTAATTATTATTTTTAATAACAGATTAATCTATAATCGCAATAATGCAAAGGCAGGACATGTGTAGTAGTGGGACTTACACACTTCTTGTGTAGTTAAAGTCACTCGGCCGCACCTCGTGACACACCATACAAAGGCGTGTAAATTCCACAAACAGCGCGCCGTTGTGCATTATTGCTTTCACCTATAATTCTCATTCCAAGTCAAATAGTTTGTTTAAAATTCCACGTGACAAGGCATTGTATTGGACAAAACTCTGAAGTTACAGGACCAGTATGTTTATGGAATGAAATGCCTGCACCTACTAGATCTTCAACTTCTTCAAGCACCTTAAATACTGGGATGAAGCAGCATTACAACAAATTGAGTGTAACTGCGTGGCAAGACAAGACAAGGCAACTTGATTGCTATAGCGCCCTTTCCTGAAAGCTCAGGCTGCTTTTCAATAAATACCATAGAATATAATAAAACTTCAAAATACTTACTATAGCAATAGGTGATAAGTCATAAATATCAACAATAACTTTTTAACAATTCGGCAAAGGCTTCAGCAAAAAGAACAGGTTTCAGACTGGACTTAATCTATCACTTGTATGTTGCATGTGACCTTTGCATCTCTCACTGCAATATTGGTTTTATGTACTAAATGTATCTGTCATTATATTTGACCTTGTTAAAATTTGCTATGTGTATTTCTTACTGTATTATTTTTATTCCATTCTTTCTGCATGGCCATCAGTTCCAAATTAGCAGCTGAAGGGACAAAGTGATATTCTGTGGAAAAGTTAAGATTTTTTTTGGTATCATCTGTTTATTGAAGTTTTTCAAAATACAAACAACAGCCAGACAACACAGTGGACTTATACAACCTGAGACAATAAAAACAAAAATTACAACAGCCAAGACTTAAAAAGTAATGCTGCACCCTCCCAAACCACCCTCATAAAGACCATACAGGCAAACAAGTCCATATTATTCAGGAGGTACCTACATAAATATATACACAATGCACTTAATACATAAATAAACAACGGAAATGCATATACGGTAATGAATATAAAAAAGAAAAAAAAAAAGAGAGAAAAAACTATTACATAGAACAAAGACATAACACCACCTATTCTGGACCACTACACCACAATACAAGAATCAAGCGCTGAGTTGGGCATAATATCCCTCAGTGTCAACAGGCATATTCAAGTGGGGTGCAAGGGGGTCCACAATGTCGATGATCCTCTCCAGTCTGGATTTTGGAAGAGGCACAGTACTGAGATGGCCCTAGATGAGGTATTTAATGATCTCCTAATAGCGAGAGATCAGAAGAGCCATTCCATCTTGGTCCTTCTTGATCTCTCAGCAGCTTTTGACACTGTGCACCACAGAGTATTATCGGAGTGTCTGCAGCTGATCTGAGGACTGTCGAGAACAGTCCTCAGGTGGTTCCACTATTTTCTCACTGGCAGGTTTCAGAGGGTGGTGTCTGGGATTTATTCCTTAGACCCGTTCTCCCTGTATTGTGGGGTGCCGCAGGGCTCCGTTTTATCACCCATGTTGTTTGCGGTGTATATGCTGCCATTAGGAGACATCATAAGACGGTATGGGCTGAGTTTGCACTGCTATGCAGATGATGCACAGCTATATAAGTCCTTTGTGTCCGAACAAGGTGGTGCAGTCTCGGTCTTTAACAACTGCCTCGTTGAGATCCAAGACTGGATGAGTGCCAACTGATTGAGGTTGAACCCTGACAAGACTGAGGTGTTGGTTGTGGACCCAAGTAATCAGGTAGGGGGGGGCTATTGGCTGAGCGGCCTTCTGGGCTTTGGCTTGGAGGCAGCCAGCTGGTGACCTCTGATCGGGTGCAAAATCTGGACGTTATATCTGATGAGGGGCTGACGCTTAAATATCAGGTGTCAGCTGTCGTCAAGACCTCATTTTATCATCTGAGGCATATCGCCAGGATTAAACACCTCATTCAGCCTGATGACCTTCCAGCGTTGGTCCATACCTTTGTGACCTCCCGCCTTGACTACTGCAACG
Source organism: Neoceratodus forsteri (assembly GCA_016271365.2). Taxonomy (NCBI): domain Eukaryota; kingdom Metazoa; phylum Chordata; order Ceratodontiformes; family Ceratodontidae; genus Neoceratodus; species Neoceratodus forsteri. The sequence goes on from CM028138.1 coordinate 681,752,519, forward strand.
CTCTGTACCTAGGGTTACCAGGAGTTAATATTTGTTGCTTGCAGCTGGTGCAGAATGGGGCTCCCGGGTTGTTGACTGGCTTACCTCGATCATGTCATGTTATGCCTGTGCTCCACGGCCTGCACTAGCTGCCTATTCAGTGACAGATCACCTTCAAGGTCGGCTTGCTGATCTATAAGGCCCTACATGGACAGGGGTCGTGTTATCTGCAAGATCTTTGCCCCTACCACCCCCTCTGCTCACTCTGACGAGGGATTGCTAGAGGTTCCCAGGGTCCATTTGAAGACCTCGGGTGTCTGGACATTTGCATTTGCAGCCCCTACCCTGTGGAACTCTCTACCTTGTTGGATAAGAGACTGCCTGACCGTGGAGAGTTTTAAATCTTCACTCAAAACCCAACTATTTAATCCCACTTTTCCTGAATCTTGATTAAGGTCAGCTGATGTTATTGTGTAGTGTAATGTTTATTAGATATTTGAATTCCTGATTTTATAACTATGTACAAGCACTTTGATCAGTTTGCGAATTGCACTTGTTATAAATAAACTTTGAAACTTCGGTGTGTGAGGCAGAGTGTCCACATGAAAATGTATGTGGCAGCCACTGAGTCTCAGCAGTTTGGCTTCTTGTGTGTCAAAATACCCTGATCTGGGCTATTTATATACCTGTCTGTGGATGGAGGCTGGCCCTTCAATTTTAGGCTACCGGGTGTCACTCTTGCAACTCTTCCCCAACATAATGTTCTGGCTCAGTAATTAACCAGTAACATGACTGTCAAAGTTAAAACTTTTGATATATCAGTATACACCCTATAAGATAATTCACAGTGTCCTGTTAGAGTTTCACACAGGTTTGCTAGAAGGATGTTTTCTTTCCTGTTACCTCACAAAATGTGATATACTATAATAGCTTCCTGGGACCAAGCATTCGGCCTTTGAAGTATATGGTCCATGACAGGAAAATGGATTTTGGCATATCTCTATAAAAGGAACCTGGGAATGCAATTTCAGTTCCTGGCAAGCAGCTGCCTTGTAGGTGAAAGGAAGGTCAAATCTTATTTTAAAAATCCTTCTTGGCATGTACATATACGCAGAATTATATATACATATATATATATTTATATATACGCATACACACTAAGCAGAATTATATAGTACAATTACGTAAAAACTTACCGTAACAGTAGATCTTCAAGAACAGCTCTTGCAGCAGGTTACACCATTCAGACTGAAGCAGGCAGGCGCCAGGACCCCACAAAAGATTTTAGCTAGCAGTATCCAGCGGGGGATAGCCCCCGACGTTCGCTCCTCCCCAACGTCAGCCATCACATAAAAAGGGGCGGTCCCCCACCATCCCCAGTTCTCCCGCCGGAGACTCCCAGCCCAAAGGTGACATCTGAAGGGGGAGACTGAGGATCCACTTCCAAAGGAAGGTTTGTAATAGGCGTCAAAAGACGCAGTAGCCTAGAAACTAGGTCAGCAGACTCAACCTCCAGAGGGGAAGGTGGGAGGGAAACTACCTGCTGCAAGAGCTATTGTCGAAGATCTACTGTTACGTAAGTTCTTACGTAACTGTACTATCTTACTTCGAGAAAAAGTTCTTGCAGCAGGTTACACCATTAGGACTGATTCCCAAGCAGTAAGGGAACAATTCTTATCGGGAGGAGGAGGATAGGAGAGATGTCTCAGAGCTCAGGACAAAAGTCCCTGAAGGACCGCCAAGCTGAAACCAGCTCTGTGCCTAGAGGCAATATCCAAACTGTAGTGCCTGATAAAGGTGTGCACAGTGCTCCAGGTCGCTGCTGCACAGATGGCTGAAGTGGAGACGTTCTTGAGCGCAGCGAAGGAGGTAGCCACCCCCCCTCAGAGAATGACCTTTTACCGGTCCCGGTAAAGTCTTATTACCGCTTCTGGTAACAGAACATAATGCACTTTACCATCCATCTAGACAGTGACTGTTTGGAAACAGAAGCACCAGTCATTCTCTGTGCATAGGAAACAAAGAGCTGGTCCGACTTACAATGTGCCTTGGTTCTGGTTAGATAATATCTGAGGCACCTATGCACATCCAGAGTGTGCAACAGGGCCTCCCCCCGTTACAGTGATTTGGGTAGTACACAGGCAGGTCTATATCCAGGTTGAGAGTGACAGCTGAGACCACCTTATGAAGGAACTTAGGATTCATTCTTAAGGACACCCTGTCCTTGTGAAAAAACAAATAAGGATCCTTACACATAGGTGCATGAAGCTCAGAAATTCTTCTGGCAGAAGTAACGGCAACTAAAAGAAGTGTCTTCCAAGCAAGGAAATGCAGCTCGCAATCCATGTCTGGTTCAAAAGGCGGCAGCGTAAGCTGCTCTAGAATGAAAGGAAGATCCCAAGGTGGAACCGGGTCTTTGATGGGAGGTCTCAAGTGCAGGATGCCGTGCAAAAAGGCGCGAGAAGCCTCTAGCTGAGCTAGAGACCAGTGACCTATTGGAGAATGGTACGCCGAAATGGCGCATAGGTGCACCTTGATGGAGGAGTAGGCAAGACCTGCCTCATAAAGGGATAGGAGGTAGTCCAAAACAGACCTCTCAGAACAATCCAATGGGGTCAATCCACGAGCTTGAACCCAAATACAGAAAGTACAGTTACGTAAGAACTTACCATAACAATAGATCTTCAAGAACAGCTCTTGCAGCAGGTAACACCATTAGGACTGAAGCCGGCAGGCGTCAGGACCCCACGGAAATCTTCTAGCTAGCAGTCTTCAGCGGGGACCTCCCCCACGTCGGTCCCGCCACATTCCCCAGTTCTCCCGCTGGAGACTCCCGGCCGCAGGATGACATCAGAATGGGAAACCGAGGATCCGCCATCGGAAGAAAAAGGGCGTAAACCCCTGCCCAAGACTTGGTAAGCCATACCTCCTCCAAGGGGGAATGATGGGCAGGAAGGTACCTACTGCAAGAGCTGTTCTCGAAGATCTACTGTTATGGTAAGTTCTTACGTAACTGTACTATCTTACTTCGAGATACAGCTCTTGCACCAGGTAACACCATTAGGACTGATTCCCAAGCAATAGCGTCTGTAAGCATTCTGGGAGGAGGAAATTGGGAGAGATCCTAAACAAGTCCTGACTCTAGGACAGGAGACCCTGTAGAACGGCCAGGCCGAAACCAGCTCTCCGCCGTGATGCGATATCCAGGCTATAGTGCCTAATAAATGTGTGCACAGAGCTCCAAGTAGCTGCGGCACAGATGGCCGAAGTGGAGACATTTTGCAGTGCTGCAAAGGAGGTAGCCACCCCCCTAGTCGAATGGCCCCGGACTATGCCCGGGAGGGGCTTCTGTTTGCTGTTGTAGCAAAATGTAATACATTGGACAAGCCAGCGGGAAAGGGTCTGCTTTGAGACTGGTTGGCCCAACATTCTCTCAGCGAAAGAAACGAATAGTTGCTCTGACTTACGAAGCTGTTTAGTTCTGTTCAGATAGTACCTTAAGGAGCAATGAACATCCAGGGTGTGAAGCAACGCTTCTCCTCTATTAGAGTACTTGGGAAAATAAACAGGCAGATCGATGTCCTGGTTGAGAGTGAGGGCAGAGACCACCTTAGCAGGAATTTAGGATTCGTCCTCAGAGACACTCTGTCCTGGTGGAAAACTAAATAAGGCTCCTTGCACATGAGAGCGTGGAGCTCGGAAACTCTCCTTGCTGATGTGACAGCAACTAAAAATAACGTTTTCCACGACAGAAAACGCAGGTCGCAATCCACGGCGGGTTCAAAGGGAGGAAGCGTGAGTTGTTCCAGGACGAAAAGGAAGTCCCAAGGAGGAACGGGATCCCGGATGGGAGGCCTAAGGTGCAACACCCCTTTCAAGAAGTCTCGAGAGGCATCCAGCTGTGCCACTGTGCACTGTCCCACCGGAAGGTGGTAAGCTGAAATCGCGCATAGGTGCACTTTGATAGAGGAGTAGGCGAGACCCGAATGGAATAGGAAAAGCAAGTATTCCAGCACCACTTTCACCGGGCATCCTAAAGGGGAAAGGCTGCATGCCTGCGATCACAAGCAAAAACGGCGCCATTTCATGGTGTACGTCGCATGCGCTGCCGGCTTTCTGGCTGCAGAAAGGACTTCTGCCACCTCTTGCGAGACCCCGTGTCGCATAATGGCTATGTCTCTAGGAGCCATGCATGCAGGTTCAGTGAGCGTAAGTCCGGGTGGACTAGTGAACCCTCCTCCTGAGACAACAGATGGGAGATGAAAGGCAACGGAACTGGAGGTTCCCGGGACAGCTGCGTCAGCATGGGGAACCAGATCTGTCTGGGCCAGAAAGGTGCAACCAGGATCATTGTTGCGTGCTCCCTGCGCAATTTGAGAAGAACTCTCTGGATCAACGGGAAGGGAGGGAAAGCGTAGAGGAATCTGTCCAGCCAGGAGAGGGACAACGCGTCTCGCCAAAAAACACCAGGCCCTGGATCTAGCGAGCAGAAATTGGGCACTTTTGCATTGGATGGGGAAGTGAATAAGTCCAGCTCTGGAGTGCCTCATCGAAGAAACAGATCCTCTGCTACTTCCTGAAGAAGTTCCCACTCGTGGACCCCGGCCTGGGAACGACTCTGGCCATCTGCGATTGAGTTGTCCACTCCGGGAATGTGAACTGCAATCAGGCTCGCGCCGTGTCAGATTACCCAGTCCCACACTCTCATAGCTTCCCTGCAAAGAGGGTAAGAGTGTGCGCCTCCTTGTTTGTTGAGGTAATACATCACCGCCATGTTGTCTGTTTGAAGCAGGAGAGTACTCGGCGGGATTTCTGACTGAAAAGCCTGCAGGGCGTAAAGGACCGCCCTCATCTCCAGAATGTTGATGTGGAGGAGAGCTTCTTGCAGAGTCCACATTCCCTGGGACTTCACCCCGTTTAGGTGTGCTCCCCACCCCAGCCCTGAGGCGTCTGTGGAAAGAATCACCTCTGGGGACGGCGCTGCAAACGTAACACCCGCAGGGAGTGTCCCTGGATCTAGCCACCATTGCCAGTCTCGAATCACGGCGTTCGTGATTCTGACCGGCTGCTGCATATGGTCTTGTCTTTGGTCCCACTGCACCTTGAGCATCCACTGAGTTACCCGCAGGTGGAGCCTTGCCAAAGGGACGGTTGGAATGGCCGCAGCCATGTTTCCGAGCAAACGAAGGACCAGCCTGGCGGGGGCAGTCTTCTTCGCCGAGAGATCCCTGATGAGGGATCTGATGTGCTCTGCTCTTTTGTCGGGAAGAAAGGCTTTCCCTTGGATGGTGTCCAGAACTGCGCCTATGAACTGCAGCTTCTGGGACGGTACCAGGAGAGACTTCTCATAGTTGATAAGGATGCCCAGAGACTGGAACAGATCCTGGGTGCTCTGAATAGCCAGCAACAGCGCCTCTTTGGAGGCGGCCATGAGAAGCCAATTGTCCAGGTACGGGAACACGTAGTGGCCCTGTCTTCTTAGAGACGCTGCCACGACTGCCATACACTTGGTAAAGACCCTGGGTGCTGATGATAGCCCGAATGGAAGAGCCCGGAACTGAAAGTGGTGGCCGAGAAACTCAAAGCGCAGGAACCTCCTGTGCGCTTGAGCTACTGGGATGTGCAGGTAGGCGTCCTGCATGTCCAGGGACGCTAAGAAGGCGTCCTTTTTCAGTAATGGAATGAGCCCTTGGAGGGTCACCATGCGAAAACGTTTGTAGGCGACCGACATGTTGAGGTCGCTGAGGTCCAATATTGGACGGAGGTCCCCTGTTCTTTTCGGAACCAGAAAGAGGTGGGAATAGTACCTGGATTCTATCTGGTTCTCTGGAACATACTCTACCGCTCCCTTTTGTAGAAGTGTGAGTATTTCTTGCCTGATGAGCAATTTGTGCTGACCCGAGTAGCGGGAGAGCAAAGGAGGCCTTGTGGGTGGCTTGTCTGTGAATTCTATAAAATGGCCTCTTTCGACCAACTGAAGGACCCACCTATCGGTGGTTATGGACTGCCACCCTGGCAGGTAGTCCGCAATGCGGCCCCCGACCTTGGTGTCCCGTTGATCCTGAGGGGCAGGGGCTGGGAAGGAGTCATGCTGTGGCGGCGGAAGGACCAGCGAGCTGAGCCGACTTAGCTGGACGTTGACTTCAGCACGTGGACAACTTTCCCTGGGCTCTATGAGAGAAGGAGCCCCTCTGTTGCAGACCGGCACGGAACTGCTGTCTCTGCATCCGGCCACGAAAACGGCTTTGGTTCCTACGAAAGGAACTAAGCCTGGGTCGGTACATTGCCTGGACCGACCTCACCGCCTTCCCGGCCTCTTGAAGTTTGGTGAGAACCTTCTCAAAGGATTCACCGAAAAGAACTTCTCTGTCAAAGGAGGTGTCCAGGATGTTCTTCTGGACATCTGGGGTGAAACCGGAGACACGGAGCCATGAGTGCCTCCGGAGGCATACGCCTAAAGCTGCCGCTCTGGCCGAGGAGTCCGCGGAATCGTACGCGGCTCACAGCACCTGGGTTCCCACGTCCGAACCCGTACGGAGGAGCTGCAATATCTTCTCCTTCTGCTCACCTTCAGGCATCTTGTCCGCCAGATCCAGTCCCTGCTCCCACAAGGCATTTTGGAACTGTACCATGTGGGTCAAGTAGTTGAGGGATCTGATGGCGCAAGTAGCGGAAGCATACGTGCACCTGCCCATAGCGTCCAGCTGTTTGGACTCCGGGTCCGGTGGCAGGATGCTCAAATGTTGCGGTCTCTGGGACCAGTCATGAGAAGCTGTGATGACCAGAGAATCGGCCAGAGGATGTGAGGTCAAGTACTGGTCCTCCTTAGGGGCCTTGTACAGGCGGTCAGCTTTCTTCGGCATCGCCAGGAGCGAGTACGGACGTTTCCACGCTGCCTTGGTGACATCCACGAAAGTGTCCACCAAGGTTGGCACCACCACAGACTTAGGGTCTTTCAGCCAAAGATACCTGGCGAGGTGTAACCTCTCGGGGTCGAGTTCCTCAGCGTCCCAGCCCATGTTCTCCTGGATATGCCTCATGATCTCTGAGAACAATGGGTCATCCGGAGGTGACCTTGGGAGCTCACGTGGGTCCGGAGAAGAACGGTGATCAGAAAGGGGGACCTGGATTCATCCGAGAAGTCCGATCCCGTGTCCTCCGTCGAAGGTGAACAACGTCTTCTGGATCTCTTGGGGGCTGGGTGATCCGGACGAAGATCTGGACGGAGGTCTCCGTTTCCTTGGTCTGCCCCTAGGAGAATCCGCAGGCTCCTGGGGGGGGGAGGTGCTCGGTCCGCAACCCTGGTTGGAGAGGGGGGTGCGGGAGCCAATGGAATCACGGGTGGAAGAGGAGGAGGAGGTGTGGGAACCATATCCCTTTTTTATGGTGTCCCACCAGTAAGTAAACAACTCCTTGACCTCAGAAATGCTGAGGCCCGACGACGGACCGGGCACCGATGGTCGGCCGTCGGGTTCCAGCGTCAGCTCCCCAGGGGCCTCAGGTTCTGGTGAGGGTTCCTGGGGGGGGAGCGCGACAGGACCGGGTTTGCCCGTCTGGTCCTCGGGCTGGGTCAGCTCCTCTTCCATAATCATCTCCTGACCGACGTCGGTGGGAGGCGTCAGGGTCCTCTTCTCGGTGGGTGCGGACGTCGGTCCCCCGGACGGCGTCCGAGAAGACGAAGGCCTAACCGGCGACAGGCGTCTGGCGGTCGACGGTTCCTGGGACCTATGGTGTATGGCCGGTGTCGGGTCCGACGATCTCTTCAAGGAGGTAAGCTCTTTGGTCTTCCGCTGGGGAGGAGGAGGCAAAGAGACAGACCTGACGTCGGGTTCCGAATCGCGGGAACCAGACTTGTGATGGTGATGACGGTCCCCCGACCTTGAAAGGGCATTAGAAGCAGAGGATGAGGAAGGCCTGGAGATCTTGGCCTGAGAGGCAGAAGAGGAACCCGAAGGGGTCTTCACCACTGCAGGGGGGGAGGCTGAGAATGGGACCAGGAAGGAGAGCGGTCGGACCAGAAGCCGGAGCTATGGGAGTCAGAGGCCCTAGACAGGGACCTAGAGCTCACTCTCTCCCTGTGCTTCTCGGGGTGTCTCTGGGCCTTCTCTGAAGATTCCCCCTTGGAGGCTGCATCCATGGCTTTGATTTTCTCTTCGAGCAGAAACGCCTGAAGGGCCTTCTGGCGACGGATCTGGGTCCGGCTGTTGAACCCCTGACAGAAGGAGCAGGCCCGGGTGTCGTGATCTAGGCCTAGGCACCGGACGCAGGCCAAATGTGGATCCTTGAATGGGATTTGCTTCCCACAGGCACACTTCGAAGGATGGCCTTCAACGGAGGTTGGAGAGGACATCAGACAGCAACTGAGCCAAAAAGAACTTTTTCTCGAAGGAAGAACTTAACTGGCGTCAAGGCTAGAAACGCAGAGCCAAGGGATTAGACATGCAAGTTGGACGGCGGAAAGAACTGGGGAATCTTGGGGACCGGGCCTCCTTATGTACTCTACGTCTGGCGTCGGGGGTGGGACCGATGTCGGGGGCAGTCCCCGCTGAAGACTGCTAGCTAGAAGATTTCCGTGGGGTCCTGACGCCTGCCGGCTTCAGTCCTAATGGTGTTACCTGCTGCAAGAGCTGTATCTCGAAGTAAGATCCTGTGCCACTTCATGGCATACGTGGCGCGAGTGGAAGGTTTTCTGGCTGCTACCAGAACGTCCGCATCTTCCTTAGAGACCCCGTACCTCAGGACTGCTATGTCCTCAGGAGCCAGGCATGCCGGTTCAGAGACCGAAGATCCGGATGGACCAAGGAGCCTGCCTCCTGGAACAGAAGATGAGAGCTGAATGGCAGAGGCACCAGAGGTTCCTGGGCTAGCTGATGTAAGAGAGGGAACCAAATTTGCCTGGGTCAAAAGGGCACTACTAGAATAAGGCATACCCGCTCTTGTCGGAGCTTCAAAAGAACCCTCTGGATCAAAGGGAAGGCCGGGAAAACGTAGAGGAACCTGCCCGTCCAAGAGAGGGACAATGTGTCTCACCAGAAAACACCAGGCCCTGGATCCAGCGAGCAGAAATTGGTCAGTTTTGCATTGTATGAAGAAGCGAAGAGGTCTAATTCTGGTGTCCCCCATCTGCGGAACAGATCCTCTGCGACTTCCTGGAGCAGTTCCCATTCATGGACTCTGGCCTGTGATTGGCTTAGACTGTCCGCAATGGTGTTGTCCACTCCGGGAACATGCACTGCAAGTATATCTGCGCTGTGTTGCAATACCCACTCCCAAACCCTTTGAGCCTCCCTGCAAAAGGGGTAGGAATGAGTGCCTCTTTGTTGAGATAGTACATCACCGCAGTATTGTCTGTTTGCACCAGAACAGTACCCAGTGGAATGTCCATCTGGAATGCCTGTAGTGCATAAAGGATGGCTCTCATCTCTAGAATATTTATGTGGAGCTGTGACTCCAGAGATGATCAGGAGCCTTGAGTCCTGACCCCGTTGAGGTGAGCTCCCCATCCGGACCCCAAGGCGTCTGTGGAGAGAGTCGCTGAAGGAGGCGGCGCAGTGAAGGGGACTCCCGTCAAGAGGTGGTCTGGGACAAGCCACCAATTCCAGTCTCTGGTGATAGTGTTCATGATCCGAACTGGATGCTGCAGATGATCCTGCTTCTGGCCCCATTGTGCCCTCAACAACCACTGGGTGACCCGCATATGGAGTTGAGCTAGGGAAACTGTTGCAATGGCAGCTGCCATGTGTCCAAACAGGCAAAGGACGTACTGGGCCGGTACCGTCTTCTTTTCCTTTATGTCCCCTATGAGGGATCTGATGCGTTCCGCCCTATCCTGAGGAAGGAATGCCCTTCCCCAGGTGGAGTCCAGAACTGCTCCTATGAACTGCAAGTTCTGAGACGGGACAAGGTGCGACTTCTCCTGATGCCCAGCAATAGGAAGAGAGAACAGGTATCTTGCATCATGGACATAAGGGCCTCCCGTGAGGGTGCCATGAGGAGTCAGTCATCTAGATATGGAAACACATAGTGGCCACTTCTCCTGAGAGCTGCTGCCATGACTGCCATGCACTTCGTGAACACTCGAGGTGCCGAAGACAGCCCGAAAGGGAGGGCTTGGAACTGGTAGTGGCACCCCAGAAACTCAAAGCGCAGAAATTTCCAATGCTCTTGAGTGATCAGGAGATATAGATAGGCGTACTGCATGTCCAGTGATGCCAGCCAAGCGCCTTGTTTGAGCATGGGAATAAGACCCGGTAGGGTCACCATGCGGAAAAGCTTGTACAACACAAACGTGTTGAGGTTGCTGAGATCCAAGATCGGGCTCAAGTCCCCTGTTTTCTTTGGAACCAGGAAGAAGTGAGAATAGTAACCTTTTCCTCTCTGGTTCGGTGGAACGTGCTCTATGGCCTCCTTATGTAGGAGGGCCAAGATCTCCTGCTGAATAAGCAGGGCATGCTGACCAGAGTAGCGGGAGGGCAGGGGAGGTCTGGATGGTGGGTGATCGAGGAACTCCACAGTGACCTCGTTCGACCAACTGCAACACCCACCAGTCGAAGGTTATCCTCTGCCATCCCAAGAGGTGGTGAGAGATGCGACCCTCAACCTTCTCGACCCTTTGATCCAGAGGAGGAGCGGGGACTGGAAGGAGTCATGCTGTGGTGGTGCTGGATCCCGTGGGCTGGGCTGCTTTGGGATGCTTTGGGCCCTGGCCCGAGGGGCACCTGGGTTGATTTTTTGCAACTGAAGTTGCTCCTGGGTTGCTGGCCAGAATGTGGCTGTTGCCGTTGTTGGCGGCCGCGAAAACGATTTTTGTCCCTACGAAAGGAACCAGATTTCGGTCTGTACATGGCCTGTACATTCCTGACTGCCTTCCCAGCATCCTGCAGTTTGGTGATGACCTTCTCGGACTCCTCACCAAACAGGACCGCTCCATTATAAGGGACGTCCAGGATGTTGTTCTGGATGTCCGGGGTAAAACTGGAGACTCTCAACCACGAGTGATCCGGAGACAAACGCCTGTGGCTGCTCCCCCGGATGCAGAGTCTGCCGAGTCGTAAGTGGCCCGGAGAACCTGGGTCTCCACATCCGACCCAGTTTGGAGGAGGTTCAGCAGCTCCTCCTTCTTTTTGCCATCCGGAAAATCTTTTAGAAGGTCTTGGCCCTGTTCCCAAAGGGCATTCTGAAACTGCACCATGTGTGTCAGATAGTTTAAAGACCTACTTAAGCATGTAGCAGCCGCATACAAGCGTCTTCCCATAGAATCCAACTGCTTAGATTCCTGATCCAGAGGATGGGTACTCAAAGGCTGAGGCCGCTGGGACCCGTCATGAGATGCAGTGATGACCAGGGAGTCAGCCAGGGGTTGTTGCGCCAAATACAAGTCCTCCATAGAAGGTGATCAGCCTTCTTTGGAACAGCCAGAGTGGAATGCGGATGCTTCCAAGCTGCCTTGGTGACGCCGTAAAGGTGTCCACCAAAGGTGGGACCACCACAGGCTTCGGGTCTTTCTGCCTGAGGTAACGAGCAAGGCATTGTCTCTTGGTGTCTAAATCTTCCGTCTCCCATCCCATATTTTCCTGGATGTGCCTCATAATTTCTGAAAAGGAGGGATCATCCGGAGGTGTCCTTGGAAGGTCCCATGGGTCTGGTGATGGGGGACTAAAGGGAGATGGAGACCCGGAGGTGTCGGACGTATCCGGTCTAGAGTCATCTCCTGGTGAGCGATGTCTGCCCCTGGGTTGCTTTGGGCTCGGGGACCCTGAGGGAGAGCGTGATGGGCGTTTTCTGTCTCACGATCTTCCCCAAGGAGGAGGAGGAGTTGGTTACTTGGGGGCCGGGGGTCTGGCACCTTCAGCACCTCGAGGAGGCAGGGGTGACGGAGGTGGCTGAGGCTTGGGGGGCACCACATCTTTTCTGATGTTCTCCCACCAAAAGGTGAACAATTCCTTTACCCCTCTCTGGATAGTCATGCCTGATGACGGGCCTGGGGGACGTCGGTCCTGAGGAACCACCATGTCCAGCAATGGTTCCGTGGGTAGGCCGGCGTCTCTGTGTGCCCGTCTGGTGGTCAGCCCAGCATGGTAGCCTCTTAAGCCTGGGGGCTGACATCTGATATCCACCGGCGTCGGTATCGCTGTCGTCGGGGTTGTCCGTTTTGTGGGCGCTACGTCGGACGCCTTCTTGGATTCCGTCGTCCCCTTGAGGGACATCAGTTCAGAAGTCTTCCATTCAGGAGCCTTTGGAGGTTGGGAGACAGACCTGACGTCGGAGTGCCGGCGTCGGTCAGATGTACTCCTCGATTTAGAGGAGTACTTCTTGTGTTTATCTGAGGAATCAGGTTTGGCGGCGTCCGGTGCCCTGGAGGTCTTGAGCGGGTGCAGGGAGGCAGAAGAGCCCCCTGAAGACCTTACCTTCACCGGTGGAGGTTGTGAGTGGGCCTGGGAAGGAGAATGGTCGGACCAGGTAGAGCTGGAGCTGGCCCTGGACTCGGAGGCCCTGCTGGGGGATCTCACCCTATCCGAGTCTCGATGTTTGTCCTGGTGTTTCCCAGATTTATGGGAAGATTCCCCTTTGGAGGGAGGTCATTTCTCCATCTTTTTTAATTTCTCAAGGAGGAATCCCTGAAGGGCCTTTTGGCGGCGGATCCGGGTCCTGCTGTTAAACTGCTGGCAAATGAAGCAGGCCTGGATGTCGTGCTCTGGGCCCAGGCACCTGACACAGGCAAAATGATGGTCGGCAAAAGGGATGTTTGCCGCAGGCACACATTGAGGGATGGCCTTTGAGAGAAGGGGTAGGAGAAGCAGACATGGATCAATGATTTTAGAAGAAAAAGATTTCACGTATTGTATCTAAAGAGCAGGCATTCGTGAGGCAGATGCTGGCAAGTCGACGGCGGGAAAAGAACTGGGGATGCTGGGGGACCACCCCTTTTTATGTGATGGCTGACGTTGGGAGGGGCCGACGTTGGGGGCGGTCCCCCGCTGGATACTGCTAGCTAGAATTTTTCCGTGGGGTGCTGGCACCTGCCGGCTTCAGTCCTAATGGTGTAACCTGCTGCAAAAGCTGTTTCTCAAAGTAAGATCACACAATGTGCAGAGGAGGCAGCAGAACTGGGACAGCGGAGGGAGGACAGTGCCACAGGCGTGCACAGTGGGACAGTGTGGCACAAGTACAATGCATGGATTGAGGGGTGTAGTGTCATGGGGGGCAGGTGTGGCAGGGCTTAGCGCACCACAGGCAGACAGGTAGGCGCAGCTGCCAGGCACACTGGGGTGGACAATGGGGGCTGAGGCACATGTGGAAAGCAATGTCATGGGCAGTCAGGGGCAGACAGCAGCAGCAGGGCTAAACCCCAGCAGGTGGGAGGGGAGGTAGGAAGGCAAGGAAGGCCAAAACACAGTCAGTGGTGTACCCATACCACGCACAGCAGAGTGCCATGGTGCAGGGGGAGGTCATGCTGCACATGTGATCAGTGGACTAAGAGCCACCCTTGCTCCCCCAGGTGATGCAGCATACCCACTCAGACCCTGGCTACTCACCCCCTTCAGATGACCCGGAACAGAGGCGGAGGAGCGATACAACAAGGCACATCGCCACGTGCACCATTATCAAGTGCGTCTTCGGCATGCTGAAGATGCGCTTCCAGTGCCTGGATAGGTCGGGTGGAGCCCTACAGTATAGCCCAGAGAAGGCCTGTGGCATATTCTTGGTCTGTTGTATACTACAAAACATGGTCACTGACCATGGAATAGCTGTCCAGGCTGTGGAGGGCGACAGTTCCGGGGAGGAGGAGGAAGTGGGGATGAGGACGCAGTGCCACAGGGGCAGCGCTCCGGACCGCCACTTGCGCGTCGTGACCCATGCCTGGCTGCGAGGGCCAGGCAGTACAGACACACAATTGTGGAGGAGCACTTTGGTGACCGCAGGTGAGTAGCACAGGTTTGCATAACATGGAGAGCACAACACAACACACATACAGCACCACACACACAAAACACAGGCCACATAGCAGTGGCGATGCCATGCCAGTTTCCATGTGGCACACACACACACATGCACGCCACAGTCAACATGGCCATGTGCCACGATGTCAGTGCCAGGGATGGCATGGATCAGTGTACAGCTGCTGGCACACGTGCACAGCAGACACAGGACTGCACTCATCAAGCCCATGCCACACAGCACAACAACAGCGCACATGGACATGCAGGTGACACTGCAAAGGGGACCCACGATGGCAATGCACTGGAGCAGGCGCATGCCAACCATGCTACCCCTGGCAGTATTAGCCTGGCAAGTAGGACACACAGGTAGCAGGTGCAGTGGCCATTGGATTAAGGACCTGGACGTCACAGGGAGGCACCACAGCCATGTGGGCGGCCACGTCCATGGCTGGTGGATGCAGCCTGAGCACCACCAGCCACATGGGGTGTTGCCATCATCTCTGTAGGGGTACTGCAGTGGGACCATGAATGGGTGCTCAATTGGGTGGAGGCCCCACGAGCCATGTCAGGTCTGGGGATGGTTGGCATGATGAGTTGCGGCAACGGCGTCAGCAGCAATGGGTCCACCTGACGCCGCTGCCTGGGCATGCATGAGGCACTCCTGGGTGTACAGCTGGAGGCCCGGCGGCCAGAGCTGTGGTCATGCCCACCCACAGTAGGCATGCCTCTGCCAACATCTGGGCATGCCACATGACTGCCAACTCATGCTCAAGAGCCAGCAGCATCTGAAGGCCCCTGAATTCCACCCATAGGGATGTCTGCCACTCCACGGTGTCCTGCAGAAGGTGGGCATAGCCCTCGATCTCGTTGGTGGGTGAAAGCTCACAGTGACTGCACAGATGACTGGGTGGTGTGCCAGCCTGCCACAGAGCATCCACAGGTGGTGAGCGCACCATGGTGGGTTGGGGCATGGGCGGGGAATGGGCATGCACAACTCCATCATGTCCAGGTATGGTGGAATCATGGTCCAACGCCACCTGCGTGTGACCCACAGCACCCGGCTGTGACGCGCTGGCTGACCCTGCTGCCACAGCAAGACCAGGTGCAGCAGGCACAGCACCCACCACCTTGGGGTGCTATGCGGGCTCTGCAGGTGTGCTGTGGGCAGCAGGGCCACCAACGGCGTCAGATGCCACCTGTGCAGGCACCTGTGTTTGTGTGCAACACTGTCGACCATGTCCCCTGGTATCTGTGTGGCGTCTGGATCATCAGGGCCATCGCTGTACCAGATGCGAGCACCAGTAGGGCATCAGCGATGTCCACTGCGTCCCCTGGGTCATCATCAGCCAAACCCAGGAAACCCTCCAGGAATGAGGCATCATGCCCACCAGCAGTGGTACCACTAGCTGAAGGGTTTGACAGGCCCGCCACCGCTGGTGATGCAGGTGGGGACACAGCTGTGTTGCATGGTCCAGGGATGGCACCATCCCCTGTCATGCCCGCAGCCCTGTGGGACAGGCCAGCATCATCACCCGCTAAGGCATTCTGTGTAGCCATGGACATGGCTGCACCTGTGAGGCGTGATGGAGCTAAAAATGAAAGGAGGGATACATGGTCACAGTCAATGGAAATGACAGTGGCAGACATAAACGTACAGTGTGTCATAGTGGTGTGTCATGTCTGCGCATGACAGTCCCTGGCAGGGACAGGCAACGCCCATCCCGCTGCTGCAGCCATGCACCAGCAGCGAATGGTGCTGCCTGGTGCCTGTACATGCCTACATGGCACCATGTGGGACAGTGCTACACTATGCTCATCCAATAGTTGGACGGCACCAGTAGCCTGATTGGCAGCACAACCACACATGTGACCCCTTCCCCCCCGGTCATGGCCTGGCAGACACAGTCATGCACAGCATGTGCCACAGATGGGCACCAAACACCCATGGTATGGCACACAGGCAGCCCGTGGCACACGGGGGGATGCCATGGCAACCATGGCACACACACGTGGCCTAACACATGTCAGGGGCATGTATACTCACAGTGCTGCGAAGGGCTTCCACCCGTCTGGAACCACCCTCCAGGGACACCCTGCACAGCTGCACAGGCAATGCTGGCCACGAGCAGCTCCTCATTTGGGGTGAGATGCACCCCCCAACTGCGGACCATCCCCTGTCCTGCTCAGTGAGGCCTCGATGTGCGCCACCTTCTCCTTGGCCCTCTTCTTCCCATCATTCAGGTGTTTTTTACACTCCTGGGTGGTTCAGCTGTACTTCCCCACCACATTAACGTGGTGTGCCACTGCCTCTCAGGCCTCATCCTGCAGTGCACAGCTACCACCCCTGCCAGACAGGACATCCCTGAGCAGGTTGTATGCCTCTATGAGGGCTCTCCCCTCATCATTTGTAAAGTTAGGCCACCTGCGACCAGCGGCACTGTTTCCTCCAGACATGATGGCTACTGTGGGATAGAAGATACAGACATTAAACATGCATATGCAGGGCCCGAGTGACCTGTACCACCATGCAGTGGCCACTGTGTACCGGCACACTGCTTGCCTGCAGAGCATGTCCTGGACAGTATCATGGTCTATCAGGGCAGTTTGTGCTGTGACCACCCTGTCCAGGTGCATTGCCACAGACAGATGCATATCCCTGGACAAGCCACAGGTGTTGCATGGCATGGTGCACAGGCAGGTGGCCTGGACTACAACCACACTCTGCAACCATCAATGTATGTGCAGTCACAGCACCCTCCACCACCCCCCATGCCTTGCCTCAGGTGGGCTGTGGGACAGTGTGTAGCACACACCGGGGTGTTATTGGTGTCCCTGCACATGTGTGAACTGTACCAGGCTGTCCACGGCCCATACTATCATTTGCAATAGCTACAATGGCACAGGAAATGTAAACAGAACTTACCTTTAAGGCTGTCAAACCTCTCTGTCACCTATGCTCATTGTGGGCTGAGTCAGGAGCATTTATGGCTCAGGGCATGAAAAGAGATTTGGGGCAGGTATAATGAGATACTAAATATGGTGAGATGCCTCTGAATTTGGTAATGGGCTGCATTTGGAGCAATCTCTGAATTGCATAATTGCCCTCAGCTCATCCCAATCAGCATGACACATTTGCTGCATTGGGCGCATATCCACACGGTGCACTGTCCACGCATGAGCGGTATATTCGGGGCATGTCCCTGAATCCGGCACAATCCATGGGCAGATCGTCCGCGCATGCACGGTGTGTTCGGGATATGTCCCAGACCCTTAGGTACATTACCGCATCTGCGCAATTGGCCTGACAGTCGCATCACCAACATGCATCCCACATACGACGCACGGCGACATCCATGTGCACAATGGCCACTGTGCTTCTTGATCCTATTTGTGCCTTGATCATGCAACGACTACCTTGTCATGCCTGTGGGCCACTGCGCATCACTGTTGCCCTGCACGACAATGCATGACACTCACAATATGGCAGACTTGTATGTTGTGAACATGCACAACACGGCCATGATCCCTGACCCCGCTTTCCCTCAATGACACTGCACATTGCACATGCGCGTGTCGGCACCATTGGCACCAACTGCTCTTCAGTGCGCTGTCTTGCACATGGCCTAGTGGCGCTTGTGGCGCGATTAGGTCATTCAATAGCACAGGCCTCACAGAGACCACTGGCTGTGTACAATGAGCATTAGACATGCCACATGCCAGAAGAGCAGGACCCAGGGCCATGAACTCGTCCGAGATGAAACTCCTCCACCTTGTGGCCCTAGTGGTTTGGGTGGAGGGCCAGCTGTTCGGCCAGGAGGACCTGCAGGGGCCTAGGTCAGATGTATGGGCCAGGCTTGCTGGCAGCTGGTGTGCCGCACAGATGTTCTCCACAAAGGGGAGCAGTGCAGGCACATATGTGGCGACCTGCAATGCAGGGACAGGGTGTGGCTGAATCGTTTATGGGAGCATGCCCGAAGGGGTACACTGCCTCAACCAGGTATGTCACAGTCATATATTTGCAGACTGTGCGCATGGGGGTTGGGGCTGCTGCACCAATCAACAGCACACTCACAGGGGCACACACACACACACTTGGGCATGGCTGCACTTACACTGTGGTGCCGTGTACTGCATGTCACATGGGGTGGGCCTCTCTGTTGTGGTGCGGGGCCACTGTGTCCTGCATGGGGTGGGACTGCCATTTGCATTGCATGCCTACAGATGTGCACTTGGGGGGCACACGCCTGGGTGCTGTGCACTGCTGCACACCGCCAGGTCATTCATCACTGGTGCCCTATTTGTTGACACCTTCACTGCATGCACACACCGGTGTTGGGGAGGGGGATGGGGGCTGTTCCACATCGCATCTCCTCATGTCGTACTCTGCTTTTGTGTTTCTTGCAGGGCCGGAAGCCAGGTGGCGGACCATGGAGGCCACTAAGCTGCGGGACTGCAGAGCCACTGGAGATGCACAGGGTGGTGGCGTGCAGGTTCAGGTAAGTGAACCTTCGTGCATGCAATGTCTGTCAGGTGTATGTGTGGGGGTGGGGTGGGGGTTGTTGCTGGCACACCATGCCTGCTCGTGTCGTCTGTTGCGTGGGCCCACTGCTGGTACTGGTGCAGTGTGTGCCTGTTCCGTGGTGCACATGGTCCCTGCATCGGCAACATTCATGTGTGCTTGCCGTGTACACTGTGGCCACTCAGTGGCACCCCACTGGTGTCCTGATGAGGTCTACATGCTTGCGCAGACCACTGCCTTGTGCACGTGGTGGATGAGGCTTGCCCTTATGCCCCCCTGCACAGGCCACTGTCTGTACATGTGGGTCTTGTGCCTGCATTGTTCCTGCGCACATTTGGTGTGGCACCCAGTGGCTGCCTGGTGCGTTGTGCTTGGTGGGATCTGGGCCATTTCCGAGGCGGATGCCTCTGGCCGACGCACGGGGGGGTGGGAGGTGTTTGGTAGATGGAACTTAGTATCTGTTCTATATGTTCCCACACTAGGTTCCAGAGATGCGCATGCCGGTGGTCATGGCCATGGGGGATGTCAGCAGGAGGCACCATTGGACCTTGGCGCACATGTGCAGCGCGCACTCCGCGATACTTTAAGGCCACTGTTCTGGAGGCAGGCTATCTGACTTCATCTGTCTACTCACCGCATAGTGCATCCCTGGCATGCCCCAGACTTTGTTTTGCTTGTTTCATCTTCCTTCATTGCTTCAATGTCCTTCCCATCCCCTATACTCGCTCCCACTGCCACTTTCCTCCCCTGCTTTCCCCAGTTGTTGGTGTTGTAAATAGTCCCACACTCCCCTTCCCTTGTTTGCATTGTGCTTGTACATAGTTGTTACTGTCATTTTTGTTGTTGTTGTTGTACTTTTATTGAATTGTTATTTATCTGACCCATTGTCTGTGGTCCTTCACTGTTCCATGTTAGTGGGTTTGGTTGTTGTCTGCAGCTATCCACTGTCCCCTTGCTGCCATACTACTGTCTGCGCATGTGTTTGTACGGGCAGCTATCTCCGTCCCCCCACTGTGTCCAGCCCACTGTGTGCCCACCAAGTTGCCTGTGGCTTGGCCTACTGCCCTGCTGCACATGTCTATGCCCCTGGTCTGTGTGTGATGCCTGTGGCATGCATCCACTGCACTATCGGTCATCGGACCTGCGGGCGGTCTCCTGTAACTGAGGGTGTGATGTGCCTGTGTGGCGCAGTGGTGTCACCGTGGGCCAACCAGCCTATGCACCAGTGTGGTCCTGTGTGGCTTCGTACACCACCACATCACTGGGAACCTGTGGCGGTGGCCCTGTCCTTTGCACACCACCACGCTTCTTGGTGTCCTCCGCAGGTATGTGGCACCTTGCTGGTGACAGTGTGCCTGTCTTGTGTGCTGCCATGGTTCTGTGTGGGCTGCATCATGTGGTACCAGGTGTTGTTCTGCATTCCCTGTCTCCGCAGTTCATCTGCTGCAGCCACTGTTGGGCCCTTGGCTACTCTGGCTTGTACCTTTGGGTATGTGTCCCTATCTCCTTTGCTCCCTGCATTTTCCCCTATTGCTCCCACAGTCTCTGCTGGGTTATAATAATAAGAACAAAAACTTTATTTTTAAGGCGCCTTTCCAAAACCAAGGCACCGAACAGATTTCAAAATGACTATATTGCACCATTTACAGCAGCTTGATTAAAACACAGTCATCTAAACAAACTTGTAAATAAAATCATAACACCACTCAGTTGCCAAATGCTTGGTGTCACAGATGAGTTTTTAAAGCACATTTAAAACCCTCCACAGTCGCACACTCACGTAACTGGCGGGGTAGAGAATTCCAAACGGAAGGGGCTGCGTGCATGAATGCCCAGGCCCCCGAAGATTTTAAACACACTCTTGGAATCTCTAGCAACCCCTCGCCAGCTGAGCGGAGCGATCGCCCTGGGCAGTAGGGAACCAGAAGCTCTTTCAGGTAGTCAGGACCCAGTCCATGTAGGGCTTTGTAAGTCAACAAACCAACTTTAAAGGGGATCCGCCACTGTACTGGCAGCCAGTGTAGACAACGCAGCACCAGAGAAATATGGCAGGACCAAGAGGTTCCTGTCAAAAGCTGAGCTGCTGCATTCTGCACTAGCTGCAAACCCCAGAAAGCCCTAGATACAGGGAGTTGCAATAATCCAAGCGGGAGGACTCAAAGGCGTGAATCAATGTTGGAAGGTCGCTGGACGGAACAAGGTGCCTAATCCTGGCGATATTCCTCTGGTGGTAAAAAGAGGTCTTGTCGACGGCCGACACCTGCACAAGCAGGGTCAACCCCTCATCAAAAATTACCCCCAGGTTACGCACCTGTTCAGAGGCCGGGAGTGGCAAACCCCCAAAGAATAATCCCGTTGGTAAACCTAAACTCGACCCCCCTATCCGGCGTCCTGGGTCCACGACCAGCACTTTGGTCTTTCCCCGAGTTCAACTTCAACCAGCTCAAATCCATCCATTTCGGGATTTCCGTCAGGCAGTTATTAAAGACAGAGACAGCTCTACTCTGGTCAAGTGCAAAAGAAAGGTATAGCTGGGTATCATCAGCATAGCAGTGAAACCTCGGCTCATACCTCCTTACAATGTCTCCGAAAGGCAGCATATATACTGCGAACAACATGGGGGACAACACCAATCCCTGAGGAACCCCACAAGACAGCGGGATTGGGTCCAAGGAATAAATCCCGGACACCACCCTCTGCGTTCTTCCAGTGAGGAAAGATGTAAACCACTTGAGGACTGTACCAGACAAGCCACAAATGAACCTCAGACGATCAAGGAGAACCCCATGGTTCAGGAGTCCACAGGTTCCACAGGTTCATGGTCCACAGTTCCAAACGCTGATGAGAGATCAAGAAGAACCAAATGGAACAGTTCTTCTGATCTCTAGCCATCAGGAGATCACTGAGCACCCAAACCAGCGCTGTCTCTGTACTATGCCTCTTTCGGAAACCAGACTGAAGGGGTTCATAGATGTCATGGATGGTTAAATGTTTCTCCAACTGTGCGGCCATTACCGTCTCAACCACCTTCCCTAAAAAGGGAAGGTTAGAGAATGGTCTGTAGTTTGCAAGGCAGTTTGGGTCCAAGGAAGCCTCTTCAGGAGGGGTGTTAGCACTGCCTCCTTCAGGGAGCTAGGAAACTCACCTGTTTCCAAGGAGCACCAAACTATCCAAGCAAGGACTGGACTGATGGAATCAATACAACCCAAAATCAGGGAAGTTGGTCCTGGATCCAAACTACAGTAAGTAGGGCGCGCATCCTGGACAATCCTCATGACATCCATGAACTCTGGACTGTCAAAGGTACTCCAGGAAAACTGAAGGCCAGGAGCCAAGCACTGATCATCAGCAACGTTCACAGAGTGTGCTGGGTGGAGGGCCGCCCTCATATTGGCCACCTTAGTCACGAAGAACCGAGCAAGTTCATCACACTCTGTTTGCGGAAACG
The DNA here is from genome assembly GCA_016271365.2 of Neoceratodus forsteri. Classification (NCBI taxonomy): domain Eukaryota; kingdom Metazoa; phylum Chordata; order Ceratodontiformes; family Ceratodontidae; genus Neoceratodus; species Neoceratodus forsteri. The sequence goes on from CM028138.1 coordinate 681,774,405, forward strand.
CTTTCCGAACTTGCAGACAAGCCAGGTTGCACAGCCTGTCCACAGTTCGGAAAAGCTGAAGTGGTTGGTCCTGCGCGACTGCAATCTCCCCAGACAGGAACTCTGCCTTCTTCGGGTGATTGCAGATTGATAGGCTTGATAATGGTCCATCAATCTAAGGCGGTTGGCATCAAGGGCAGATCTCCGCCAGCAACGCTCTAACCTTCAACCTTGTCGCCACATCTCCCTCAAGGTCCCATCAAACCATGGAGACCGAGGGCGAAGGGAGAGAGCACGAACACGGACAGTAGCAACGACATCCAGGGTCATCGTAATGGCAATATTATAGGCCATCACGAGGTCCTCTGGGTCGCTGTTTGCACACGGACTGGAAGATAGGTCAAGCACTGCCATAAGGCCTTCAGAGTCAATATCTTGTAAAGGGTGGTACTTGACCATCTCCACAGGGGTAGGCCTTCGGTTGGGGGGTGCTAAAATTGAACCTCACAGTGTAGTGATCGGACCATCCGACTGGGTCCACCCCAAAATCTGAGGCATCGATCCCCAGGAGAAAAACTAAGTCAAGTGAGAGACCATGTTTATGAGTAGTAGTGGTAACCACCTGTGTAAGGCCCAGAGATGTCATCAACTGGAGGAAGTGTGGTCCAAATTGTAAGAGTTCATCATCGATCCAGGCATTAAAGTCGCCCAGAACCATCAACCTGGGAGACTCAAATGCCATGTTGATGATGAAGTCTGCCACTTCCTGAAGGAACCGTTTCCCCATCCCCGGGTGGACGACAGATGAGAACGATCCTACAACCTACACCTGCTACCACAGTGCACTCAAATGACTCAGCCTCAACTGGTACACTCATGAGGCCCAATTCGGTCTTAAAACAGACCACAAACCACTCTCCCCTGTGATCCAATCTCGAGCGGTGAATCACAGAGTAACCAGCTGGAATTGCAGCCCTAGCACAGGGCCAGAGTTCTCATCCAGCCAGGTCTTGGTGACGCAAGCCAGATCCACTGAATTTACAAGATCTGCAATAATTGCAGTCATGTTTTTAATGGATCTGGCATTGCATAACACCATTCGAGTTGGATGAACTTCCGGGGCCGTCTGAACTACTTGCCCACTCAATTTGGTGGAGCCCTTGGGTATGGAAATCAGACACGGAAAAACGCGATCTGAATTCCATTTCACCCCAGGGCGTCTTCTGGACCCTAGGACCCCGATGTGATGGCCCCGCTCATTCAACCTCCACTGTTCGCACCCCCCGAACCCACTCCTCCTCCAATGAACAATATCCAGCGCTCTACAATGCTAGTATGTGGAGAAATGCAAAGGAGGGGAGACAAAGGGGCAGAGGGAGTGAAGGGTGGAGGAATAATAGCGCACGACCGTGGGGGCAGACCTCCAACACATTCCAACGACCAGATTAAACAAAACCTAAGAATCGTATAAAATTTAACATTAAACATAAAATAAACAAAACACCCTACCCACTAACCAAAAAATACTGGGGAAGGAGAAACCCAAATTTCCAGACCCCGATGGATCTCTCACTTCCAAGGAGATAGGATATCTGTTTTCCAAACAAACAGATAAAAGATCTTAATGGGTTCCTCAAGCCCCTTAGTCACTCACATCAAATTAAAAGGCAGTCCAAATATTTCGAGGAGTTCGGCTGAAATAGGTCCACAAAACATAATCAGTCACCAAAAGCTATAAATAAGCATTTGTCAATGCCGAATGTTTGCTTACTGGCATTGGCAGTGGTAGTGTAGAAGTTACAGAGCTGCGTAATAGGAATGGCAGTGAAGCACTGAACTGAAGCCAACCCCACCACCACCCTGCAGAGAGTGACAGGCATTGGGGTGTGCATTTAAGTCGTCAGGCATAACGGCCACGCCATTTCACCACACCCCACTCTGCAGAGACTGACAAGTGTCACGTGTTCCTTGGGGTCTTTGACCCTTATGTGCACCCCATTGCATTAGGAAATACGGTGAGATGGGTGCAATATAGGAGAATGGGGTGAAGTTTGGGGCCGAAGAGTCCAAGGTATACCTCGATGCCTCTCAGTGACTGCAGGGTGTGGAATGGTATGAGCTTCACAGGCAAGAATCCAAGTCACACCCTGATTCCTGTCATTCTCTATAGGGTTGGGCGATTTAGTTGAAAAGCCTAATACCTCAGGCATTCGTTGGTATTTTAACTCCAATTTTTCAACATGTTTGTTTTGTGACCCCACCTCATGAACAGGGGGAATATCAGTTTGGTAGCCAAAAGCTGCTTATGCACAGTGACTACGGGATTTAGCACCACAGGTGCAAAAATATTCCGAACAGGCTGTAAAAAATGACAGCTGTAGTCTGTCATGGGGAGGTGTAAAAATGGCTATGTTGCAAATGTGTAGTAAAAATATTTAAAAATGGTGAAGTCAATGAAAAGACATAGAAACTGTGCAACGCACACCCGTTATATAAGTAGGTTGGGGATATTTTATAGCAGATTGTCAACTCAGGCATTTTGGTGCCTCCGATCATAAACAGTGTCACTGTGATTTTCTTTAACTGTCCTGAACAATGATTTCCGACAGCGACCACACATCTCTGCACTGAAAGTGTGAAAACACACTTCGGCCATGTTGTGAAAAATGGCAGCTGTACTGTTCATAAGGAAGTGTGGAAAAATGTAACTAGTGAAAATCTGGACTGAAAATATTACAAAGTCATGAACTAACGAGGATGCGTGGAAACTGCACAATGCTCACTCGTAACACAGTCATTTTATGGACTTTTGTCACCAAATTTTCAACATAGCCATTTTAAGACCTCTGCTCATGAACAGTGTAACTGTAATTTTCTTAATCTGTCCTAAACATTGCTTTTGCACACCAACAGCACCATTGTGCGCTACATGTGTGATAACACATTGTGGGTGACATATGAAAAACTGCAGGTGTACTGTTCATAAGGAAGTTTAATAAAATGCACATGTTGAAAATCTAGAGTGAAAATATTAAATTTGCAAACTTACGAGCATGCATAGGAACTGTGCAACGCACGCTCGTAAAAGTCATTTCTAGGCATTTTTCCACCAAGTTTTCAACATAGCCATTTTAAGACCTCTGCTCATGAACAGTGTCACTGTGGTTTTGTTAATGTGTCCCATACATTGAGCTTGCACACTGACTGCGCCTAATAGCTACATGGCGGAAACACGTTTTGGGCAGGATGTGAAAAATGACAGCTGTACTGCTCATAAGGAAGTGTGGGAAAATGGCAATGTTGGAAATCTGGAGTGGAAATATTGAAAATTCGCAAACCTACGAGCGTGCGTGGGAACTGTGCAACGCACACTTGTAAAACAGTCATTTTTAGGAATTCTGTCACCAAATTTTAAACATTGCCATTTTAAGATCTCTGCTCATGAACAGTGACACTGTGATTTCCTTAATGTGTCCCATACACTGAGATCGCACGACTGCGCCATTGTGCGCTACATGGGCAGAAACACATTTTGGGTGAGATGTGAAAAATGACAGCTGTACTACTCATAAGAAGGTGTGGAAAAATGGCAATGTTGAAAATCTGGAGTGGAAATATTGAAAATTCGCAAACCTATGAGCATGCGTAGGAACTGCGCAACGCACGCTCGTAAAACAGTCATTTTTAGGAATTTTTTCACCAAATTTTCAACATAGCCATTTCAAGACCTCTGCTCATGAACAGTGTCACTGTGATTTTCTTAATTTGTCCCGTACATTGATTTCGCACACCGACTGCGCCATTCTGCGCTACAAGGGCGGAAACACATTTTGGGTGAGATGTGAAAAATGACAGCTGTACTACTCATAAGACGGTGTGGTGAAATGGCAATGTTGAAAATCTGGAGTGAAAATATTGAAATTTCGTGAATTTCACGAGCTCTGCGAGGAACTCGCGCAACACATGTTGTAAATGAAGCATTTTTGAATTTTGCACCAATTTCCATATGGGGTTTGGACCCCTTCTCATGAATGATGTCACTGTCATGGTGGTATTCGGTCCCAAAGGGTGATTTCGCAGTCACTGCGCGAAATCACCCTTCGAGCTCGAATAACGCCATGACAGTGACATCATTCATGAGAAGGGGTCCCAAAAACCCCATGTTGAAAATTTGGTGCAAAATTCCAAAATGCCTGAGAGATGCAACAGTTGAAACCCCTATCTAGCCCATTATACAGCTTACCGGCATTTCCTCAGTTCGCGGTGCGCCTTTGAAGAGTGCAGGCGTGTTTCCGTCCACGAAGATGGTCGCGCTGGAGTCCGAGGTAAGTATGGGGTGGGGGGTGTGGGAGGCTGGAGTGCGCAGTGGGTGGGTGCGGGATGTGAGAGGGGGCTCATGAGGGCGCGTGGGACAATATTTTTACAGGATAAAAAAAAAAGGCGTCAGCGGGACCGCTTGCCACGTAGGGTGGGCTCCCAGCGTGGCACAAGGACTTTGGGGGCGTTCTGCCGATGGGGATTAGGCACCCCATCGGCTAAATTATTGATTGCCACGCTGGGGTGGGCTCCCCAGCTGGCACCAAATACTAGGAAGGGGAGATGATGCAGCACAGCCGGCGGGAGTTGGGCACCCGTCGGCTACTCGTTGCGTCCGGTGGGCGCGCCGCGCCTGCGGCTGGGGGGGCTGCATGTGAGCAGCTTCTTATCGCTGCTCACTCAAGCGTAGCTCCCCCTTTCAACTGTATGCCACTGCATTTTGGAGCGTGTCATAGACAGCTCCAGAATGCATTGGCTTACAGGGGCCGCGCCTGCCAGCTGGCTGCCTGAATTGGAGGAGGAGGTGACACACCTCCGAAATCTCCGATGATGGCACTATGTTTCTTGCACATGCGTGCAAGCAAACATAAAAATGAGACCAATGACTGGATAGCTCTGACCAGTCTAGACACAGCCAGATAACTTCAATTTCACCACTACTTCTCACGTAGTGAGTGAAAAAAACATTAATAACTTAAAGTTTGGAAAAAAGCAATATATAGGGTACTCTCACCACGCTTCAAAATCCAAAATCCAGAGTCTGCTGTTTTGGAAAAGGCCAAATTCCTTGTGCTCCTTATTCACGGTTCTGTTCCCCTGGGTGGTTTTGCACATCACAGATGTGCTGGGGCATCTACCCTTGCGCCATGCGCATCACGCGCGATTCAGAGTGGGGTTACACACGGGGCATCCCATGGCACATCCCTTTGTGAATCACTTGGCTGTTGGTGGGCGCATCCTGTTTGCGCCGGCGCATGTCATTTGTGCCCAACGCATCTGCTTTGTGAATCCTGTCCTCTTCTGGGCTTAAGCTAGTGGATGTTTCATCAGCACCCCCGTTGGAATTTTTTGAAGGCCCCCATCGGTAAGCCTGGGTCTTTTGGGGACTGAAAAGGATCCTTCCTCAGCCATCTCTCTAAGCCTCTTTGCTCTGTTTCTCAAGGTTTTAGAATAAAATTTTGAGCAAACTGAACAGTAATGGTACGGACCCAAACACTTTAAGCACAGATCGTGGGTGTCAGCTTTGGCCACAATCCTGTGACAATTTAGGCAATTTTTAAAACCTGTGGGTCTACTCCTCTCTTTGGGGATTTCTGACATGCCAATTGACAGAAACTGTTTCAAACTGAAAGGTTCCACTACAATTAGAAGTGGAATGCAATCAGTTCCCTCACAGTAAAGAAATGAAAATTACGTATATACTGTAATTCTTGATCTTCTCTTGTATCTTCACCATTTATTACTGCTCCGTGTAAGCCGGAGGCACGCACCCGCTATGGGAGGTTTTTTTTTTTTTGGAGAGGAGTCGGCGCCGCCCTCAAGAGCGACGCACTACGTGGTGCGCAAGGGGCAGCCATTAGGAGCCGCAGACTCCTCCTCCATCCCAGTTCTGTAAGCCGGAGAGGCGAAATAAGGATGAAAAAAGGAGAGCGAAGCAAGAGCCGAGGGACAGGCAAAGGAAAGGATATAAACTGAAAAAGGAATAAGGCGATAGAGGACAGGAAAGGAAAGAACCCTATCCTAAGGGACCGCAGGGGCCTCACTCCTGGGGCGGCTCCGAGGGAGGAACAGATAAGGGAGAGAAAGAAGAAGGAAGAAGGAGAGAGAGGGGGACGTTGGGAGGGAAACATTCTGCCAAATTGTGAATTAATTGGCTTAAAGGCTTATAAGCTCGGAACCAAAGGGCAAGGGAACAAGGATCCCATCAAACAGAAATTGGCGTAAGAAGGTTCGATCAAACTTTTTGCACAGCTTGATACACAAAAGGCAGACTTTCTACACCTCCCGCCATCCCCAACCCCTTACTCAAGCTGAGAGCTCACAGATTGCCAAGGCAGATAATCTGTTCCGGAGGGAGGGTGCCCAACTAGGATAGGGGAAAGGACCCCACTAGCACCTTGTTGCATGCTGATACTGATATGTGTGTGTGTGTGTGTGGGGGGGGGTTATTTGAAGCACTACAGAGGGCACCCCTTTGGGAAGGCAGACAAAGAGAGTAGGAAACTTGTTCTGACTCGCCAGGAGGCAGAAGCAATAATCAGATCACCAGCTCAAGGCAATTTAATGCTAGAACTGAGTTTGACTAGCACAGACTGGCGAAAACAGGACAAGACCCAGAGATGCCAGCGGGATCCTAGACCAAAGGAACAGGACCATTAAAGGAGTAGCTTTGTCAACTGGTGATTGAGCAACATGGCCTAGGAAGGTGCCAACAGGTCACCTTCAAGGGAAATCAGAAAGAGTTCCCTCAGGAGAAAGACAAATTCTACTCGTTCCCCTCCCTTTCCAGACTTATGCTACCTGTTCTGAGAAAAGAACGGAAGACAAAAGTTTTTAGGGCTTTAGGCTTTAAGGCCATGAGGATAAGGGGAGGAGGAACGAGCAGGGTGGAGGGGATGCCCAAGAAGAAAAAAATCACTCACCTTAGTAATATTGTTTCTTCTAATAGAGTCTTACTGTATTCTGACTATTGCAGTTAGGTCCTGCCTTTCAACTGCTCCGGAGAACAAAGAGTTAAACTTTCCATGGCCAGTATGGAATGTTCACCGCGAGCTCGGTTGAAGCTCCTGTCTGCTGTTGTTTAAACTCCAACCATCAGATCTTTACGAGCAATACTCACTAGAAGTTCTGTGTGGAAACTGTAAAACTCACACTAGCCAACTGGCAACTAAATTTATATAAAAGGGTTTTTTGGTTTCAAAGCAAAGACTCAAGTCAGGAAACCCAAAAAACAAAACACAACACTCACCCAAAATAAAGGAGGGTGAAAAAGGGGCACCCCTAGGGTGCCAACACTGCTCCTGCCCACCCACAACCCCAAAGGTCAGGTTCTGAGAGGGGAGGCAGGGGGAGAGATCAGAATACAGCAAGACTCTATTAGAAGAAACAACATTACTAAGGTGAGTAATTTTTTCTTCAAACAACATGAAGTCTTGCTGTATTCTTACTATTGCAGACTACCAAGCAGTACCTCCATGGAGGAGGGACAGAACCTACTTTGGAAACAGGCTCTGAAGTACTGCTGTGTCAAACCGAGCATCACTCCTAGCCTGGATATCCAGAGAGTAATGCTTGGTGAATGTATGGACTGTTTTCCAGGTGGCTGCTTGACAAATTTCTAAGATAGGAATAACCTGGCAGGAGCCAGGAAGCAGCTATACCTCTAGTAGAGTGAGCCTCAGGCCAGAGGGTGGAGTTCTACCCAGTTTTCATAGCGGATGTATACAAGAAACAATCCACCTGGCAATAGATCTCTTAGTGGCAGGTTTGCCCTTACCAACCTCTCCATATGTGAGGAACAATTGAGGGACTTCAAACCTGTGACCCTCAGGTGCGTCTATGTAGTAGCTGAGGGCCCTTTAACATCCGTTGTGCAGCCTCCTCTCCAGAGGAGGAATGGTCAGTGAAGAAAACAGGAGAGACATAGACTGGTTAAGGTGGAAATCTGAAACCATCTTAGGTAAAAACTTCCTGTTAGTTGTTAGGACCACTTTATCTCTATGGAAAGAGATGAAATCAGGCTCCACTGACAGGGCTTGCAATTCACTGATATGCCTGGCAGAGGTAATGGCTACCAAAAACACAGTTTTCCAAGTCAAGTACTTAAGCTCTGCAGAGGACAAAGGCTCAAAGGATGGTTGCATAAGCTAAGCAATGCAAACATTAATGTCCAAAAGCAGGAGCAGGGTACCTAAAGGGAGGATTGGTGTGCAGCAATCCCTTCAAGAACTTACAAAACACAGGATGGGCTGACAGAGGAGAGGGCTTGCCTACTGACCAAAAGGCAGAAACAGCTGCCAAATGCACTTTAAGTGTAGCTGGCCTAAGGCCTAGGCCATTGAGATGGACCATATATAGTCCAGAACCGTAGGCAACCCAGCAGAGTCTGGAGAAATATTCTTATTAGAACACCAAATAGTGAACCTTTTCCATTTGGAATAGTAAGTCTTTCTAGTGGAAGGCTTTTGAGAAGCCTTAAGGATATCCAGAACCCCTTGAGAAAGATGCAGATCAGCAAACTCTAACTCTTCAAGAGCCAGGCCTTGAGATTGAGACCTGAGGTTCGGGTACCAAATCCTCCCCTGAGAGGATGTCAACAGGTTGTAATTCCTGGGAAGAGACAGGGGAAGATGGACTGCTAAGGACAGCAACAGGGGGTACCAGGGCTGTCTGGCCCAGTCTGGAGCAATCAGAATCACTTTGCATGGTTGTGACCTTATCTTGACTAACACCTTGAACAGGAGAGGGAAGGGTGGAAAAGCATACAAAAAATTTCCCTTCCCAGTTCGGAATCAGACCATCCAGGGGGACTGAGCCCAAGACTGGGGGGCTGCAACAAAAGAGAGGAAGTTGGTGATTGTCTGGGGCTGCAAAAAGATCTATCTGTGGAGTACCCCATCTCGAGAAAATCACTTTCAAAACTAGGGGATCTAGGGTCCATTCGTGATGGCCCTGGGATATCCTGCTGAGAGCATCTGCTAGGATATTGTCCTTCCCTGGAAGGTGAACTGCTATCAGAGAGGTTTGCAGGGAATAGGCCAGAGACCACAACTTCATTGCTTCTGTGCACAAGGCCGTAGACCGAGTGCCTCCTTGCTTGTTGATGTATCACATTGTGGTGGTGGTGTCTCTTCTGATCTGGACCACCTTGTTCTGTACAGATTTGGAAAAGGCTTGCAGTGCCAGAAACACTGCTCTGAGTTCCAAGAGATTGATGTGAAGCAGAGATTCTTGAGGTGACCACAGCCCTTGGGTGGTAAGATCCCCCAGGTGGGCTCCCCAGCCCAGCAGGGAGGCATCTGTGGTGAGTATCACTGAATGAGACTGAGTGACAACAGAACTCCTTATCTCAAATTGTCCTGATCCTGCCACCATTGCAAAGCCTGGATCAGGGTTCAAGTCACTGGGACTAGTTTGGTAAGGGAATCCTTTCTTTGGGACGAGAAGGCTCTTAAGTGGAACTGAATGTCCCTCATCTGGAATCTTGCTTCCTGGACCACTGCTGTGGAGGCTGCCATGCAGCCCAGAAGCTGAAGGAAATGCATTGCTGGTCGAGACACCTGTAGGGTGAATGAAGAGGCCAGTTCCATAAGGGTCCTTGCCCTGTCCAGGGGAAGGAAGGCTCTTGCCCTTATTGTATCCAGCTCTGCCCCTATGAAGGTGAGGAGCTGTACTGGCTCGAGAACTGACTTTGGAAGGTTGAGGAGGAATCCTAAGGAAGTGAGCACTTGCTGAGTTATTTGCAAATGTGACTTGACTTGGTCTGGAGACTGACCCACTATGAGCCAGTCGTCCAAGTATGGAAAGATGGAGATCTTTTTTCTCCTTAGGAAAGCACCCACTACTGCCAGGCACTTTGTGAAAACCCTTGGGGTTGATGTTAGGCCAAAGGGCATTGCTCTGAATTGATAGTGGCCTGATGGCAACTTGAACCTGAGGTACTTTCTGTGGGAGCACCTCATGGGAATGTGAAAATAGGCATCTTTGAGGTCCAGGGAGGCTAGACGATCCCCTAGCCTTAGAGAGGGAAGAATTATTCCCAGAGTCACCATTTTGAACTTTGGTTTTAAAAGGTGCTTGTTCAGATATCTTAGGTCCAGGATGGGCCGCCATTCTCCTGTCTTTTTGGGGGTTAGGAAGTACCTGGAATACAATCCTTTGCCCTTGTGTAGGGTTGGAACCCTTTCTATGGCTCTGAGAGCCAGAAGGGAAGAAACCTTTACCTTTAGGGCAAGGGTCTCCGATGGATTTGCAGGTGGAAAGGATCTGATTCTCATCTTGGGAAATTTTCTGAAGCTGAGAACCAGTCCCTGGCTTACTACTTCCAGGACCCACTAGTCTGATGTCAAAGACTTCCTGTCCTGGACAAAGTAAGCCAGCCTGCCCCATCAGGGTGTCTGCTTGGCAGGGGCTTTAGGCTGAGGGGTGGATGCAGGCCTGCTCATTCCCCGTCTGCCTCTCCCTCTGAAGAACCCCCTCTGAGCATAAGAAGAAGAAGAGGCCTGGGCCTGGTAAAAAGGCCTTTGGAAAGGCCTGCCCCTGCCCCTGGACTGCTGCCTTTGAGGAGTGGCTTGCCTTTCTTTGGCCTGAGCACTCCTGTAGGGGGTCCTGTACTCATCCATCCTTTACATGTAGTTCTCTGTCTGCTCCCCAAACAGAGAATTACCAACAACAGGGAAATCCATGCCTTCGCCTGGGTATCCTGTGATAGGCTAGTACATCTGAGCCAAGCCATCCTCCGAAGAGCCAGAGATGTAGCCATGACTCTTGACGAAACATCACTGGAGTCCACAGCAGCATGAAATTGCACCTTGGATGCCTCAATCCCCTCTGCAGCCACCTGCTCCAGCTCCTTGGCAAGCTGGTCAGGAGCCTGTTTAGCCAGAGCCAGCACAGTGTCCCATCTGGACTTCTGGTATCTAGCTGTGTAGGCCATATAGTTAGCCTGCCTGAGTCCCAAAGATGCTGCCATGTACTGTTTCTTTGCCATGGCATCAATCCTCCTGGAGTCCTTATCTGGGGGTGTGATGCCAAGGGGATATTTGCCTTATCACAGGCAGCAGCCTGCACTACCCCAACATGGCCGCATTGAGGAGAAAGGAACTCCATGTCTGAGCTTGAAAGAGTGCACCTCTTGTCCATTCGTCTGTCCACAGGAGGTATGGAGTTAGGAGTCTTAAGAATTTTATTTGTCTGTTTCCCAAAAGATTTATGGAGGGGAATAGACAGTCTCCTGGACTCTGGGATGTCCATAATTTCAACAAAATCAGGCTCCTCTTGATCCTCTACTGCTTCTTCCATAGGAAGCTGGAGGGTTTCAGCCACTTTTTTGTAAAACAAAGTGGGAAGGGGACTCAGAAAGCCTAGGAGGAGAAACACCTGAAGGTCTGTCTGGGGAGATGTCCGGGTCAATAGGCACATCCAGACTTTCATAATCACCATCATCATCCTCATACTCTCCCTCCTCCTCATCCGGTTCATAAAATTCTTCTGAAGTGTAATCCGGAACCAGGAGAACCGACTGAACCGAACCCCTGCCAGATGGTGCCGGTTCGGCCGGAACCGAAGTTAGCGATTGCACTATTCTTATCGCCTTGGCTATCTCATCAGCGGTCGGAGTATGAATTTCTGGATCTGAACCGGACAATTTATCTTTTTCCTTTTAACCAGAACCAACTCCTCAGAATCGGCTCTCCTTTTGCCCGAAGAAGTATCGCCCTGGTCAGAGAGCACTCCTTCTGGTTCGATCGGAACTGAACTGGGCTGGCCATCTGGGTCAGCGGACTTCTCGACCTCCCTATCCCTCAGTCTACCTACTCTCTTATCCAGGGTAGCTTTGGGAAAATTCTTACCAATTTGGCAGTCTGAATCGAGGTGGTCAAACCCCAGACAATAAACACAGGTGGTGTGGGGATCAGCCTTAGCAAAGCCTTCCCCACACACACTGCAGTGTTGAAACCCAGTGGGCCCGGTTTTTCTTGGGTTTCTCAGACATGGCCAATCCTATCCAAAACGTACCCTTTTTTCGGCAATCTGCCAGGCAAGACTCCCTTATCAGTTCCTGACTGTGTTACGGGTCTTGGAAAAAACCGTAATAAAAAAACGTTTTTTTTAGAACCGATACCGTTACCACACTCTAAGTAAATTCACAAACTTTTTTTACCTAAACTGATTGGTTCAGCCGAACCGATCCACCATTTACAAGTTCCACACAGAAACTAAATGCAAACCTATCTAGTACTCACGGTACCACAGACAGAGACTTAAACTGACAGATTCGGTAGCAGAAATTCGGTAGAAACCGAGCGAAAAATAACACTTTGACTTTTTTGAACCGAGCAAAGGAGAAATCTCCGGAGCGACTGTTCATTGAGGTGGAGTAAAGAATCTGACAGTTGGAGTTTAAACAACAGCAGACAGGAGCTTCAACCGAGCTCGCGGTGAACATTCCATGCTGGCCATGGAAAGTTTAACTCTTTGTTCTCCGGAGCAGTTGAAAGGCAGGACCTAACTGCAATAGTCAGAATACAGCAAGACTTCATGTTGTTTGAAGGAGGCCCATGACGGGAAGGTGGGCGGGATTCAGTAATGAATGGTGAAGATATAAGAGAAGATCAAGAATTACGGTAGGTATGTAATTTTCATACCTTCCCTTGTCAATCATAATCATTCATTACTGCTGGGTGAGTACCAAGACCCCCGAAGGGGGACTAGAGTAACCCTGAGGGAACAAGCCCCTCAGCCTTCTGCTGGTGAGAAACAGGAGGAAGAGACCCTGGCCTTAACAGACAGGAAGCCTAAGTCCGAGGAGAGCTAGGAGGTGTCCCCTGAAGATGAGGAGATGGAGGAAGCCCCAGCAGAAGCCCCCTAGCCCTGGAAGAAAAGAGGCGGGTCCCTCGGAAGGCAGAGCGAATCACACTACGATGGGCCAGGGGTGACAACCTTGCCAGACAAAGCCATGCCATCTGCCTAATGCAGATCGCTGTCCCCGCAAGCCTGGAGGCCACCTCACTGGCATCATAGGATGCCCTTGCTTGGTGCCTTGCCAGTTCCAGGCCTATAGCGGAGAGGGTAATGGCCTGTCTAGATTGCTCCGTATCAGGCATTGATGCTAGAAGTTGAGAGAGCATCAACCACAAGAAAAAATTACTCACCTTAGTAATTGCTTTTCTTCTCATGGAGTCTTGCTATATTATAACAATAGCAGTCAGCCACTGCAGCTGAACTGCCCCGAAGAGGAAGGAGTTAACTCCAGAGGATCTGGAGTTCTACAGCGCTAGGGCGCTGTGCCAAAGCTCTATCTGGCCAGTTTCAAATAAACTGTCAGATCTTTACGAAGCTAACACTAAGCAACAAGTCTGTGTGGAAAGCTCTACACTAGCCAAATGGCTACCTACTAGTAGTAATAACAACAATATAAACAACAATAGAAACACCAATAACCATAATAACAATGAATCATGGTATTATTATTATTAGTTTTCCCCTTGACAAGCACCATTAGGACCCCCCCCTTCCCCCAAAGACTCAAGTCCAGGAAGGGGGCCAATATATTACCTAAACGAACAACCTAGTTCCTAACCCTAAAAGAAAGAGGGTAAAGGAAAAACTACAATGGCATGACACAGTGCTTGCACTAATTTGCCACCCTACCCAAGTAGAAGTTCTGAGAGGGCAGGAGGGATGGTTAATAATATAGCAAGACTCCATGAGAAAAAAAGCAATTACTAAGGTGAGTAATTTTTTCTTCAAACACCATGAAGTCTTACTATATTACAACAATAACAGATTACACAGCAGTACCTCCATGGAGGAGATCAGAACCTACTTAGAAATGGGCTCTGAAGCACAGCTGTGCCAGAGCGAGCATCTCTCCTGGACTGGACATCCAGGGAATAATGCTTGGTAAAGTGTGAACTGTCTTCCAGGTAGCAGCTTGACAAATTTCCAGAATGGGAATGTCTCTAGCAGCCGCTAGAGGCGCAGCTGTACCCTGGTGGAGTGGGCCCTCAGTCCTGAGGGGTTCTCTACCTAGTTTTGGTAACAAAATTGGATACAAGAGACAATCCACCTTGCAACTGTCCTCTTAGTGGCAGGTTTCCCTTGCCAACCTCGCCATAAGTAAGGAAGAGTTGGAGGAATCGAACCTGTGACCCTTGGTGCTCTCCAAATAGTAGCTTAAGGCTCTTTTGACGTCCAAGCTGTGCAGTCTCCTCTCACCTGAGGAAGAATGCTCAGTGAAAATACTGGGAGAGATATGGATTGGTTCAGGTGGAAATCTGAAACCACCTTAGAGCAAAAACTTTCTATTAGTCCTGAGGACTACCTTATCTCTGTGGAAAGAAATAAAATCTTCTTCCACTGACAGGGCCTGTAATTCACTTATGCGTCTGGCAGAAGTGATAGCCACTAGGAAAACAGTTTTCCAAGTTAGATACTTGAGCTCTGCTGAGGACAGAGGCTCAAAGGGAGGTTGCATTAACTGAGCAATGCAAACATTCAGGTCCCAGGCAGGAGCTGGTTCCCGAAAAGGGGGGTTAGTATGAAGTAACCCTTTAAAAAACTTGGAAAACACAGGGTGAGAAGAAAGGGAGGCAGGCTTCCCTGCTGACACAAAAGCAGAGACAGCTGCCAGATGAACCTTCAAGGTAGCTGGCCTAAGGCCTAGGGAATTTAAATGGACCAAATAGTCCAATAAAATGGGAAGATTAGCGGATTCTGGAATAATCTGCCTCTCAGAGCACCAGATGGAAAACCTCTTCCACTTAGAATTGTAAGTGGCTCTAGTGGAAGGCTTCCTTGAAGCCTTTAAAATATCAGGACACCTTGAGATAGGTGTAAATCAGCAAATTCTAACTCCTCAAGAGCCAGGCCTTGAGATGGGAGGATTTGAGGTCCGGATACCACACTCTCCCTGTGCACCGCCAGCAAGTCGTGGACTCTGGGCAGGCTCAGGGCAGGATGGACTGTCAAGGACAGAAGCAGAGGGTACCAGGGCTGTCTGGCCCAATCTGGGGCAATCAGAATCACTTTGCAGGGTTGAGATCTGATTTTCACTAGTACCCTGAAAAGAAGAGGAAAGGGGAAAGGCATACAGGAACTTCCTTTCCAGTCCAACAGAAAGGCGTCCAGGGGACTGAGCCCAGCACTGGAGGCCTGCAACAAAATAGAGGAAGTTGGTGGTTGTCTGGGGCTGCAAAAGATCTATCTGAGGGGTGCCCATCTGGCAAAAGCGGACCCCAGCACCTGTGGATTCAGAGCCCATTCGTGATGGCCCTGAGAAATTCTGCTGAGGGCATCCGCGGATACTGTCCTTCCCTGGGAGGTGAACTGCTATCAGGGAGGTGTTCAGGAGTAGGCCAGAGACCACAACTCATTGCTTGTGCACAAGGCTGATGACCGAGTGCCCCTTGCTTGTTGATGTACCACATTGTGGTGGTGTTGTCTGTCCTGACTTGAACCACTTTGTTCTGGACAGAAACTGAAAATACCTGAAGAGCTAAAAAGACAGCTCTGAGTTCCAAAAGATTGATGTGGGCAGAGATTCCTGAGGAGACCACTCCTGAGTGGACAGGTCACCTAGTGAGCTCCCCACCCCAACAGGGAGGCATCCGTGGGTGAGGGTGAGGAGTGGAAATGGGAATGAAGGGAACCCCTTGTTTTAGATTGCTTCGGTCCTGCCACCAGTGGAGGGCCAGGATCAGAGTTTGAGTCACTGGGACCAATTTGGAAAGGGGGTCCTTCCTTTGAGACCAATAGGCCCTCAAATGGAACTGAATGTCCCTCATCTGGAATCTTGCTCCTGCACTACAGCTGTGGAAGCAGCCATGTGCCCCAGGAGTTGCAGAAAATGCCTTGCTGGTCGGAGACTCGCAGGGGTAAAGGAGGATGCCAGGGCAATGAGTCTGTCTACCCTTTCCGAGGGAAGAAATGCCTGGCTAACTTTGTGTTCAATTCTGCACCTATGAAAGTTAGGACCTGAACTGGTTCCAGAACTGACTTTGGTAAATTTAGCAGGAATCCCAGGAAGTGAGAAGCTGCTGGGTGACTTGCAAGTGGGATTTCACCTGATCTGGAGACTGACCCACAATGAGCCAGTCGTCCAGGTAGGGAAACACAGCAACTCCTTGCCTTCTTAAGTGAGCCACTACCAGCTAGACATTTTGTGAATACCCTTGGCGCAGAGGTAAGGCCGAAAGGCATTGCCTGAACTGGTAGTGGCCTGAGGGCAGCTCAACCTGAGGTACTTTCGTGAGAAGACCTGATCAGAACATGAAAATAGGCATCCTTGAGGTCCAGGGAAGCTAGCCAGTCCCTGGCTTAGAGAAGGCAATATCATTGCCAGAGTCAACATTTTGAACTTTGGTTTCAAAAGATGCTTGTTCAGGTACCTTAAATCTAGAATGGGCCGCCATTCTCCTGTCTTTTGGGGTAAGAAAGTATCTTGAATATAGCCCCTGCCCTGATGGCAAGGAGGACCCTTTCCACTGCTTTGCAGTCCAGAAGAGAAGAAACCTCTGCTTCCAAAGCAAGGGCTTCTGAAGGATTTGCAGGTGGAAAATGTCTGGCTCTCATCTTTGGAAACTGTCTGAAGCTGAGAACCAGACCCTGGCTTATTAACTCCAGAACCCATCTGTCCGAAGTTAAGGACAGCCAGTTCTGGCTGAAATAAGCCAACCTGCCCCCCACTGGTACAGGAGAATCGGCCCTGGGCACCCCATCAGGGTGCCTGCTTGGCAGCAGCCTTAGGCTGAGGGAAGGGGGACGGTTTACTTGTGCCTCGTCTACCCCGCCTCTGAAGAAACCCTCCTGCAAAGCAGAGGAGGCTTGAAATTGGTAAAAGGCCTGTGGAAAGGCCTGCCCTACCTCTGGGAGCGTGCCTTGTGGAGTGGCATGCCTCTCCTTAGCCTGGGCACTTTTGTAGGTAGTTCTGTATTCATCCATCTTTTCATATAGTTTTCTGTTTGTTCCCAAACAGAGAATTTCCACTACAGGAAATTCCATAGCCTTTGACTGAGTATCTTGGGACAGATTAGTGCATCTGAGCCATGCCAACCTCGGAAAGCTACAGAAATGGCCATGACCCTAGAGGAGACATCATTAACATCAACAGCAGTATGAAACTGAACTTTAGAGGCTTCAATGCCATCAGCAGCCACCTGTTCACACTCACTAGCTAGCGGCTACATGGGCCTGCTTGGCTAACTGCAATATTGTGTCCCAACTAGATTTCTGATATCTAGCTACATAAGCCATATAATTTGCCTGCCTGAGTCCCAAAGAAGCTGCCATACACTGTTTTTTCGCCATGGCATCAATCTTCCTGGAATCCTTATCAGGAGGATGTGAGGCCAGGGGAATATTAGCCTTGTCACAGGCTGCAGCTTGTAACCGAGAATGAACCGAGCTGAAGGAGCTGATCTCCGGAGTGACTGTTCAGTGAAGCGGAGTAAAGAATCTGACAGTTTCATTTGAAACTGGCCAGATAGAGCTTTGGCACAGCGCCCTCGCGCTGTAGAACTCCAGATCCTCTGGAGTTAACTCCTTCCTCTCCAGAGCAGTTCAGCTGCAGTGGCTGACTGCTATTGTTATAATATAGCAAGACTTCATGGTGTTTGAAGTGCCTGTTATAGGCAGCATGGTGTGCCTGATGTGATGCAATGCACAGCATCGCATGAGAAGAAGAGAACACTCTTCGCCCCCACCAGTCAAACTGTAGGGAATCTTAGAGTCCGGAGGTCAGTCGTGCGCCAAGTGGCGGCACCCGGAAGGAGTCTCTAGGAACATCAATACCAAGGGTGGGTTGGGGAGAGAACCTAGGGACCCAGATGGAGCACAATACCTCCTTCTGCAGTCTGCCGGGGCTGGGATAGGGTCGTCTGGAGACTGCCAGGTGTGGATAGACACCTCCTGGAAGGGAATAGGCCATGATGGCACCACCAAATACTGGGTACTGAATTCACCAAGGAATTCACGTGTCTCCCACTCAGTACTGTCACGTCTGACATAGGAGATATGGAGATCCCCAACCATCCTCGAAAGGAAGCGCTGATAATCAGTGAAATCAGCGTCAGAAGAAAGGTGAGCAGAGGGTTCCTCTCCCTCCGAGGAGGGAGCCGAGGAGGATGGGGAACTCAAATGTTCAGATGACTCCTGTAGCGGAGGGGACAGGCGAAATACCTGCTCATGCATGTATCTAATATATGACAGGAAGGCCGCTGCAGTGCCTCTGAACGCCTCCCAGGATAACGGCCCCGTAGGACCAACATAGCCTGGAAGAGAGGGAGGTGGCTGCAGAGGAATAGGAGAGGGGCACCTAAGAGAAGGCAACTATCCTCTGCCAGGGCTCTGAAATCCAGGGAGTGGAGCCCAAGCTGGCGGGGTCCCTGAAATCAAACCAGGTCGCAAGACGGAACCCTGGGGATGCAAACTCTGGAAGGGCCCAACCAGGGAATCTCCCCTGTGACGCACCTGGGGCTACATGGGTCCAGAAGGGCAACCCACGGTGGCACCACCGGAAGGGTCCCCCAAGCCCAAGAGGAGAGGCGGGGTTCGGCACTGTGGTTCCATCCCGCACCCCGAGGGGTGGCAGGGGGGTGCCGACGCCCCTCACTCGAACCTCTCAACCCCTCAGACTCCGAGGATGCCCTCCTCTTCGACTTCAGCGATGGGGTCCATCGATCCCGAGACCTCCCAAAGACAGGACCTCCAATCCACCCCGAGAAAGCGCAGCAGCTGCCAGAGCCCCCTCTGGGGGACAGCCCCCTCCTCGACCCCCAAATCACCCTCCTCCATAGACTCCAGGCCACCCCCAGCCTGGGAGTCCTCGGAGGAAGACTGTTGTGGAGACTCAGGAATGAGTGCACTGGGCCGTCTGACACCGCACCTCCCAAGGGACTCTGACTCCCAAGAATCGGGGAGCGAGACCGGGTCCACGTCTGAATCATCTGCTTCTGGAGAAGAGGCGACCAGAAGGACCTCGATGCTGGCCACCCCAAGAGTCCACTGGAAAGTGGCGCCGCAAACGGTGCTGGTGTCGCTCACGATGCCGGCCGCTCCTAGCTCCTCGCCCATGGCTCCGAGACCCACTCCCAACCCGCCAACAGCCCCGGTCGAAGAATCCAACACAGCGCCACCAGAGGCACTGACAGGACGAACGGCGCCGAGAACCAAACTGGCGTCGCCCCTATCACCAGCGCTGTGAACGGCACTGGGATCAGAGACGGCACCAGCAGGCGGCATCGAGGGTCCACCAGTGCCAGACCCAGCAACCGTGGGCCGCAATACTGGGGGAGTCTGCACCTCCGAAGAGGTGACTGCCGAGGGGGTGTCTCCAACGTGACCCCGGGAGGGGCCACGACGTTTCTCCGACACCGCGAAAGAGGCCTCCTCCTCAGCAAGGCTTGAAGATGAGGAGGCCTCCACCTCACCGGACCGTATATGCCTGGGAGGGGACCCGGAGGAAGGGCCTAAAGTCCTGGCCTGGGAAACCTGTGACCAACACCGTCCTCTGAAAATGAGCAGGCCCTCACCAACTTTAAAAGCGCAGACTTTGAGAACATGGCGGTCCATCGAGAAACAGGTGTCACATCTATCCATGTCATGGTTCGGTCCCAGGCACTGAAGGCAGACATCATGCTGGTCCGTCACAGAAAAATGGCGGCCACAGGAGCACCGACGCATGGGGGCACGGCCCGCTTTGGACTTTTGCTTGGCTCCCGAACCTGACATGATGCGAAACAATTAATAAAACACAGAAAAGCTCCTGGCGCAGTCGAATAATAAAAGAAACGGTCTTGCCAGTTGTCAACGGCGTCCGGAGAACGAACAGGATGAAGGCAGGCGCTGAAAAGACGATAAAAGGTCTAGTGGTGCAGCAACGAACTGTTCACTCGTGTAGCAGGTGTAGCCTTAACAGTGGGAGAAACAGAACTGGGATGGAGGAGTCTGTGGCGCCTAACAGCCACCCCTCGCACACCACGTAGTGCGTCGCTCTGGAGGGCGGCGCCATTGGCGCCGACTCCTCTCCCAAAACCCTCCCGTAGCAGGTGCGCTTACCCGCTTACACCCAGCAGTAATGAATGGTGAAGACTGACAAGGGAAGATACACTAGTTCTGAAGTAAAAAAAAAAAACTTAAAATCACAGTTCCTGAAGAAAAAAGGAAACCACAATTAAATGTTTAAAAGAGACCATCAAAATACACAAATACAGTTAAAATAAATAAATAAAAATATAGGAGGGAACCGTGGAGGAACCACGGAACCGACTGATAAATGCAGTCCCTGGGAACCGCGATAAAACAACTTAAATATACACAGCGCAGTAAAAGAAAAGTAAGATGAAAACATTTTACCACAAAAGTTCAAGAAAACTTGTTTTCTTGGCCAATTGAGTGGAACACCTCAGAGGCAGTGTTGTTCAGTCAGCGGGGAAAAAATTCTGGTGCCTTCTTAGGCAATCTCTCCTCAGCACATCTCCAAAGTCTCTCCTGATTGGCTGCTGCTAATTAATTATCATAAACCACAGTCTTCACCATTCAGTCATACTGCTGGGACTACACCGGAGGTGCTAGGACCCAGTGGGAGCCAAAAATCTTCAGCAGGGTCAGCGTCGCGGTAGGACCGTGCATGCGCGGCACTGCAAAACTGACTTGCGCCTGTGTAGGCTATCTCGGCGTCAACCCTCCAACTGCTTCAGTACCTTTTTGACAGAGGAGGTGCAGTGTAAACTAAACTTAGTAAACACCTTACCTAATCCAGGCATAAGATAGCCCGGCTGACCCGTGTAAGAAAGGTCAAGAAAGAAAGTCTTCACAACCAAACAGGGATGGTGGGTGGGTGTATGAATGAATGGTGAAGACGTGTCCAAGAAGATCAAGCATTACGGTATGTAATTTCCACATCTTCCTGGACTTAAAGTCTTCACTATTCATGCGTACATACTGCTGGGAGAGTACCAAGCTAAAAACCAATCCCCGCGAGCAGGGCGTCAGGAGACAGAGTTCACTCAGGACAGAAGTCCATTAAGGATTGTCCTGCCGAAGGAAGTGGGCTTGCTGTCTGGCACGGACATGCAAAGCGTAGTGCTTCACAAAGGTATGTACTGTGCTCCAAGTAGCCACTTTGCAAATATCTGCAACGGGCACATTACGAATCTCCGCCACGGATGCCGCGACCGCTCTGGTAGAGTGGGCATAAACCCAACCTTCCAACTTGACTTGTGCAATCGAGTAGCAATGGCGAAGGCATGCCACTACTCAAGCAGAAATGCATCTAATAGCAACAGGCTGGCCCAGCCGGGCCATGCTGAACGATACAAATAGTTGCTTGGTTTTATGAATCTCTCTTGTTCTATCAATGTAAAATCATAGTGCCCTCTTGACATCCAGAGAGTGAAGGGTGCATTCCCCTTCATTCTGGAAGTTAACAAAACAAATGGGGAGAACCAAGAGCTGATTGAGGTGAAATTCCGAAACCACCTTGGGCAGGAACTTAGGACGAGTATGAAGTACAACCTTGTCCTTGTGAAAGAGTATACGGAGGGTCTGTAGTTAAGGTATGTATTTCAGAGACCCTGTAAGCGGAAGTGATGGCCACCAGAAATGCGGTCTTCCAGGTCAGAAACTTCAAATCACAGGTGGCTAGAGGCTCAGAAGGCTTACGAGTGGGCATGCCTGGCACTAGGTTAATGTCCCACGCGACCACCAGTCTCCTGACTGGGGGTCTAGAGTGT
The DNA here is from genome assembly GCA_016271365.2 of Neoceratodus forsteri. Taxonomy (NCBI): domain Eukaryota; kingdom Metazoa; phylum Chordata; order Ceratodontiformes; family Ceratodontidae; genus Neoceratodus; species Neoceratodus forsteri. The sequence continues at coordinate 681,796,154 of CM028138.1, forward strand.
AGGATGCCCTTGAGGAACCTCTTGACTAGCGGTAACTGAGCCAGTGTCATGTACTGTGTTGGTTCATAATAGGCAGAAATTGTGCAAAGGTGTACATTCACTGTTGAGTATTGCAGCCCTGCATTTGACAGGTCTAAGAGGTACTCCCAACACCTTATTTGGTGGGCAATGGAAGGGGTCCAGATGGGACTTGGCACACCAAATCGAGAAGCGTTTCCATTTTGCCGTGTAAGTCTTTCTGGTAGTGGGCTTACGTACTGCCAAGAGGATCTCCGAGATTCTCTGAGAAACACTGTACCTGCCCACTTCTATCTCCTCAGGAGCCAGGCATGGAGATGAAGGGATCGCAGGTTGGGATGGACCAGGAGTCCCTGTGTTAGGAGGTCCATTCGCGACGGCAGTTGCCTCGGTGGGACTTCTGGCAACCTGTTGATTAATGGAAGCCGTATCTGTCGAGGTCAGTATGGGGCAATTAGAATCATTCTGCCCCCTTGTGCGCCAGTCTGAGCAGCATCCTCTGATCGGTAGAGGAGGAAATGCGTACAGAAAGTGTCTTGTCCACCGCAGTCAGAATGCAACCTGACAGAAAATGTCAGGTTCTGGATTTCTGGAGCAGAATAGACGCGGTTTTGCGTTGAGTGGGGATGCAAAAAGGTCCAGGTCTGGACTACCCCACTCATCAAATAGCAACTGCATTCTGGTGCGAGCAACCATTCATGTGGATCCGCCTCCATTCTGCTGAGGCGATCTGCCTAATCATTCTGAGTTCCTAGCAGGCAGACTGCCTGAATCAGAGCATCGTGCTCGAGACACCACTCCCATACCCTCATGGCTTCCCTGCACAGACGGTAGGAGTGCGCTCCACCCTGCTTGCTGACGTAGCACATCACAGCCCTGTTGCCTGTCTGAAGGAGAATTACCTTGTGGTAGAGGACATCCTTCAAGGCTCGGATAGCATAGAGGACAGCTCTCATTTCTAGAACATTTATGTGTAGATAAGATTCCTACTGGCTCCATACCCACTGGGTGTGAAGATCTTGACAGTGAGCTCCCCACCCAATCAGAGAGGCATCCGTGGTGATCGTGATCTAAGACTCCAGTGGGGTAAAGGGTAGACCTTGAAGGAGTTTGTCCTCTTGAACCCACCATGCAAGTGATCTCATCAGAGGCTCTGTCACTTTTATGTGGAAGGACTGCGGGTGTGTAGTTGGTGACCACTGTGTGCTGAACATCCATTGTGTGGTCCTCATGTGTAGACGGGCAAGAGGCACTGTGAACACGGACTGTGCCATGTGGACTAACATCTGTTACATGGAAAGACCTGGAACAGAGTTGTTCTCCCTGATGCAGCGAGCCATACAGAGAATGTCGTTCCTCCTGTTCTCTAGACGGAAAGCCCTTGCCCTGGAGGTATCCAGGAGGACTCCTATGAAGAGCAGCTGATGGGAGGGTTGAAGCTGGGATTTTTCCAGGTTCAGTAGAACTCCCATGGATGTGAGGAACTGAGAAGCCGTGGCAACTGCATTCTGTGTCTCCTGTTTGGATGGACTTGCTAGGGAGCCAATCATCCAGGTAAGGGAAGACTTGAATGCAGAGTTCTCTGAGATGTGCCGTGAGAAAAAGTAGAGTTATGTAAGAACTTACCATAACAGTAGATCTTCGAGAGAAGCTCTTGCAACAGGTAACACATAGGACAGTAGCTGGTGTCACAACTCCACTCAGCAGGTCAGGCCCTCTGTTCCCACAATGCCAACCTCCGAGCGCAGTCTTGTGAACAGTTAACAGAACAGGGTAACCCTCCTGTCTGTTTTGTGGGTTCGAATCAAATTTTGGTCTCAAGTTCTGGAGGGATTCAAACTGTGAACCTCTTGCTAGCGTACCCAATGTACAGGCTCAGATAATTCTGCTCTTGGGGGCCAGATAGCTTTCGCCTACGGACGCCCTAACCAAGGTGTACAAAATGAACCCTAAAACTCTATGAAAGACCTCAGAATAAACTCTTACCTTTTCCCAGTTTGGTAAAACAGTAAGCTTTGTACTGTGTCAGCTTTAATCATATATGCTTCCCATGTCAAAGAAAGAATTTCAAAGGCACACCAGGTAGTCTCTAAAAATAGAGGTTTACTTAAAATAGATAAAAATGTAAAATGTAAAACACATAACCATATATCACAAAACATACAATCTTTTAAAACAATAAGGTTTAAAAAGTGCAAATTCCTACTAATAATACACTTAGACCTGTCTATCTAATGTATTCTTATCTTCTTATAGTGCTTTAGATGTTTCTTTTTTCAGAGTCCAAACGTGTGTCTAAAGGTCTGTCACAGCGTAATTAAAACCCTGTCTTGAACCTGCCTTCTCCATGATGTCACCCAGCTCCTCCTCTGTTTATTAAAAATTATACATTCAGGAGGTCTTGTGTCAGGAGGTAAATTAATAGGTGACATCAGCAGAAAAAACTTGTTTCCCCATATGACTTCCCAATTAAGTCTGTAATTTTCCAAGTCCTTTCTTTCATCCATGAGCAGCATCCTCTCTCAAGAACATCAAAGGACCTTTTATGACTTTGCACCCCCGTGACATAACCTGTATCCTTCCTCTAAATGCCATAAAAATTTATTATTTCTAGCCTAGCAGCTGGCAGCTACAATTAAGCTAGATAAACAGGAGATCTTTAATTTAGGTCTCTTCTAGCCTGTTATTATCTCCTGGCTTTTATCTTTTAGCTGAAACAGCATGTCTCATGAAAGACACTAAATACTACATTTTTATATTACAAAAATCATAGATTAATCAGAACCAGCTGTACAAGTGCCACAGCTGGCAGGCAGCAGGACCCCAAGGAAAATTTCTAGTTAGCAGTATGGCGGGGACTGCCCCCAGACATCAGCCTGCCCATGAACATCATGCATAGTATGAAGGGAGGGCAGTCCCCAGTGTCCCTCAGTTCTCCCGCCGGAGACTCCAGCATGGAGGATGGAAGGTGATCAGGAACAGAGAACCGAGGCAAGAACCACATAGAGCAATCATAGTGTTGCAAATGCAAACCAAGTGCAGTAGAGAGTCCCCTAGGTGGAAGGTGTGGGAAGCCATATGTGCTGCAAGAGCTTCTCTCTAAGATCTACTGTTACGGTAAGTTCTTATGTAACTGTACTATCTTACTTCGACAGTCAGCTCTTGCAGCATGCAACACATGTAGGACTGACTCCCAAGCAGTAAAGGAGACCCAGACTAGTCTCGGGTGGAGGTAGCTGAAAAATATGCATAGGGAAGTGCCCTCAGGAGAGGAGTCCCTATAGAACTGCAAGGCCGAAGCCCACTCTGCATCTGGAGGCAATGTTGAGAGTGTAGTGTCTGATAAAAGTATGAACAGAATTCTATGTGGCTGCTGCACAAATGTCAGCCGCAGACACATTTCTAAGGGTGGCAAAAGAGGTTGCTACTCCCCTCGAGGAGTGACCCTTCACCGAACCGGACAAGGGTTTGTCATATGTCTGATAAAATGAAATGCAGTTAACAAGCCATTTGGAAAGAGTCTGTCTGACTACAGGAGCCCCCTGGATCCAGGGGCAAAGGAAACAAAAAGCTGGTCAGAACATCTAAATTCTCTCATTCTGGAGAGATAGAAACACAAAATGCAATAAACGTCTAGCGTGTGGAGAACAGCCTCCCCACGGTTTGAGTGTTTAGGATAATACACTGGGAAGTGTATATCCTGATTCAGAGTCAACTTGGACACTACCTTTGGTAAGAACACAGGATTGGTCCTCAAGGCCACCTGGTCCTTGTGGAACACCAAATCAGGCTCCTTAAACATCAGAGCCTGAAGCTCATAAATTCTTTGAGCAGAAGTAACAGCAACTAAAAATAACACTTTACAGGAAAGAAAGCGAATCTCGCAATCTGCAGCTGGTTCAAAGGGGGGTAAGGTGAGCTTTTCCAACACGAAAAGCAAGTCCCAAGGAGGGACCGGTTCCCTTATGGGGACTTCATATGGCGAATGCCAAGCAGAAAGGTGTGGGCTACATTCAACTGTGCCAAAGTTTTGCCTCGAACAGTGGCACGGTAGGCAGAAATTGTACACAAATGCGCTTTGATGGATGAGTAGCCCAACCTCGAGTCCAAGAGCGACAACAGGTACTCGAGGATCAAGCTCACCGGACAGGCCAAGGGATCAAGATGGCAGGTTGCAGCCCAGAAGCAAAAGTGCTTCCATTTCATGGCATAAGTGGCTCTAGTGGAGGGTTTCCTGGCAGCCACCAAAACGTTGGCAACCCTGTCCAGGACCCCAAAGCATCACTTAGCTAGGTCCTCAGGAGCCGCACATGGAGATGCAGTGACCGAAGGTTTGGATGAACCAAGGTCTCGTCATCCTGGGAGAGCAAGTGAGTGCTAAGTGGCAGGGGAATCCGGGGCTTGGCAGCCAGTTGTTGCAACAGAGGACACCAAATCTGTCATGGCCACAGCGGGGTCACAAGGATCATGGCGGCCCCTTCCGCTTGCAACTTGAGAAGAACCTTCTGAAGGAGCAGGAAGGGGTGGAAGGCGTAAAGGAATCTCCCTCTTCAGGACAGGGACAACGCGTCTCGCCAGAAAACTCCAGGCCCTGGATCTAGCAAGCAAAAACTAGGCAACTTTGCATTGGTAGGGGATGCAAAGAGGTCTAGCTCCAGCCTGCCCCATCTGTCGAAGAGGTTGTGGATGACAGACTGTAGAAGGGCCCATTCATGCGCTCTGGACCGAGTCTGGCTGACAGCATTGGCCAGGGTGTTTTGAACCCCTGGAACATGAATGACCGAAATTTCTAAGCGGTAAGAGATGATCCAGTTCCCGACACAACGGGGGTAAGAGCGAGTGTCACCTTGTTTGCTGAGGTAAAACACCACTGTAATGTTGTCTGTTTGGATGAGGAGGTGACCCGGGCAGAGCACCGTGCTCAAGGCCTGCCTTTGGTGCGTTGATGATGATACCCTGATTTTCAAAGAGAGAACAGGTGTCCAAAATCATGTGCTGCAGCTGCTCGCTGGATGAAGCTGTCAAGAGCCAGTCATCCAGGTAAGAGAAAACATAGTGCCCTTTCCTTCGAAGAGCCATTGTGACCACTGCCAGGCATTTGGTAAACACCATTAGGGCCAAAAATAGGCTGAAGGTTAGCACCCTGAACTGGTAATGCCTCCCTTGGAACAGGAATCTGAGAAACCTCCTGTGAGGCTTGGCGACTAGGATGTGGAGATAGGTATCCTGCATGTCCAGTGATGCTAGCCAATTACCCTGATGGGTCATGGATAGCAAACCCTGTAGCGTGACCATCCGGAACCATCTGTATTCTACAAACTGGTTGAGGTCGCAGAGGTCCAAAATGAGGTGCAGATCCCAGGTCTTTTTAGGCACAAGGAAAAAATGTGAATAGAAGCCCGCTGCCCCTCTGAGATGGAGGGTACAGGCTCTATGGCTCTTTTGCACAAGAGTGCCTGAATCTCTGCTTGGACGAGCCCGGCATGAGCTGGGGAACAGTGGTAGGGAAGGGGGGGCCTGTCCAGCGGCATCTGGATGAACTCTAGTGAGTGTCCGTTGTCTATCATCTGTAGGACACACAGGTCTGAGCTGATCTCTTGCCAGCCCCTGGAGAAGAGAGAAAAGCAGCCTCCAATCACCTCCCCTGTCAGGGTCATGGGAGGGGGTGGGTCCAACAAGGAGTGAGGCAGTTGTGGTTGGGGTGAAGGTGGCTTGGGCTGTTCTGGCGGCCTGAGAGGCGGGCCCTGCAGCACCTCTGGAAGAGCCCTTACAGCCGTAACCACCTCGCTGTCGCTGCTGAGGCTGAAAGCAAGCTTGATGTCCCCCTCTCCACTGAAAAAGTGAGGCTTTCGAAAAGGCCTTTGCTTCAGTTTATACATGGAGTGCACTGACCGAACGGCCTTACCGGAGTCCTGCAGTTTGGTGATGATCTTTTCAGAGTCCTCACCAAAGAGGACAGAACCTTGGAAGGTTGCATCTAGGATGTTATTTTACACATCCTGTGTGAAAGCCGAGACCTGGAGCCATGAATGCCTGCGGATGCACACTCCTCTGGCTACTGTGTCCGTCGAATCGTAGGCTGATTAGAAGACATGCATGCCCACATCTGAACCAGTTTGCAGAAGCTTTTCAAGCTCTGCTTTCTGTAGACAATCTGGGATCTCTTTCACAGTATCAATCCTCTGTTCCCATAGGGCATTCTGGAACTGTACCATATTGATAAGGAAGTTTAGGCTTCGTGTGGTACAGGTGGCAGAAGAAAGTACAGTTACGTAAGAACTTACCGTAACAGTAGATCTTTGCAAGGAACTCTTGCAGCAGGCTGTTATCATAAGGACTATGTCGCCAAACACCAGGACCCCATGGAAACCTTCTAGCTAATAGTCTTCAGCTGGGGCCACCCCAATGCCAGCTCCACCCCAACGTTGGCCAATGGTACACAAGAAAAAATTATTCACCTTAGTAATGTTGTTTCTTCTAATGGAGTCTTGCTATATTATGACACATGCAGTTTGTCCCAGCCTTAGAACTGCTCCTGAGGTGAAAGAGTTAAAGTCCATGCCAGGCATGGAATCTTGAGCACGAGCTCGGTTGAAAATTCTATCTGTTGTTCTTCAAATTTAAACTGTCAGATCTTTACGAGCAAAAACTCACTAAGACTTTGTGTGGAAGCTGTAAACCTACACTAGCCAACTGGCTACTAATTAAATAAACACATTTTTTGGTGCAACAATGAAGACTCAAGTCAGGAGACCCAAAAAATGACAAACACAACACAAATCACCCCCAAAAAAGGGTGAAAAACAAGGTGGGCATCTAAAAAGTGCCAACGCTGCCCTGCCCACCCACATGCCCAAGAGTAACGTTCTGAGAGGGGCAGGCGGGGTCATAATATAGCAAGACTTCATTAGAAGAAACAACATTACTAAGGTGAGTAATTTTTTCTTCAAACAACATGAAGTCTCGCTATATTATGACATATGCAGACTACACAGCAGTACCTCCATGGAGGAGGGACAGAACCTACTTAGGGAATAGTCTCTGAAGCACAGCTGTACCAAAACGAGCATCACTCCTAGCCTGGATGTCCAGGGAGTAATGCTTAGTAAAAGTGTGAACTGTTTTCCAGGTAGCTGCTTGACATATCTCTAGGATAGGGATGTCCCTGGCAGCAGCCAGAGACGCAGCTGTACCTCTGGTGGAGTGAGCCCTCAGGCCTGAGGGAGGAACTTTACCCAGTTTTTCATAGCAGAATTGGATACAAGAGATGATCCACCTGGCAATGGATCTTTTAGTGGCAGGTTTCCCTTTGCCAACCTCACCATAAGTGAGGAACAGTTGGAGGGAGTTAAACCTGTGACCTTTGGTACGATCTACGTAGTAGCTAAGGGATCTTTTGACATCTAAACTGTGCAACCTCCTCTCACCAGAAGAGGAATGGTCAGTGAAGTACACAGAGAGAGACATAGATTGATTAAGGTGGAAATCTGAGACCACCTTAGGCAAGAACTTTCTGTTAGTCCTGAGGACCACTTTATCTCTATGAAAGGAGATAAAATCAGGCTCCACTGACAATGCTTGCAACTCACTTATGCGCCTGGCAGAAGTGATGGCTACCAAAAACACAGTTTTCCAAGTTAAGTACTTGAGCTCTGCTGAAGACAAGGGCTCAAAAGGGGGTTGCATAAGCTGAGCAATGCAATATTAAGATCCCAGGCAGGGGCAGGATCCTTGAATGGGGGGTTGGTGTGAAGCAACCCTTTGAAAAACTTGGAGAATACAGGATGAGCTGAAAGAGAAGAGGGCTTACCTGCTGACAAGAAAGCAGACACAGCTGCCAGGTGCACTTTTAAGGTAGCTGGTCTCAGCCCTAAAGTATTTAAATGGACCATATAATCCAGGACTGTGGGTAAGTTAGCAGATTCTGGGGAAATATGCTTCCCAGAGCATCATATGGAAAATCTCTTCCATTTGGAATTATAAGTAGCCCTGGTGGAAGGCTTCCTAGAAGCCTTCAGGATATCCAATACACCTTGGGAAAGGTGTAGGTCAGCAAACTCTAACTCTTCAAGAGCCAGGCCTTGAGATTGAGAGATTTGAGGTTCGGGTACTAAACCCTCCCCTGAGCACAGGATAACAGATTGTGATTCCTGGAAGACACAGGGGAAGGTGGACTGCTAAGGACATAAGGAGTGGGTACCAGGGCTGTCTGCCCCAGTCTGGAGCAATCAGAATCATCTTGCAGGATTGGGACCTGATTTTGACTAGCACTTTGAACAGGAGAGGGAAGGGGAAAGGCATAGAGAAACTTCCCTTCCCAACTGAGAAGGAAGGCATCCAGGGGGACTGAGCCCAACACTGGGGCCTGCAACAGAAAAGGGGAAGTTGGTGATTGTCTGGGGCTGCAAAAGATCTATCTGGGTGTGCCCCATCTGGCAAATACCACCTCCAGAACTAGGGATCCAGAGCCCATTCGTGATGGCCTTGGGAAATCCTGCTGAGAGCATCTGCCAGGACATTGTCTTTGCCTGGGAGGTGAAATGCTACAAGGGAGGTGTTCAGGGAGTAAGCCAAAGACCACAACTTCATTGCTTCGGTGCACAAGGCCGTAGACCGAGTGCCCCCTTGTTGATGTACCACATTGTGGTGGTATTGTCTGTTCTGACCAGAATAACCTTGTTCTAAACAGATTTGGAAAAGGCTTGAAGTGCTAGAAAAACTGCTCTGAGTTCCAACAGATTGATGTGGAGCAGAGATTCCTGAGGGGACCACAATTCCTGGGTAGTGAGGTCGTCCATGTGAGCTCCCCACCCCAATAGGGATGCATCTGTAGTAAGGATTAAGGAGTGAGACTGATGGGTAAAGGGGACCCCCTGTCTCAAACTGCCCTGGTCCTGCCACCACTGAAGAGCCTGGATCAGGGTTCGAGTCACTGGAATTAATTTGGTTAGCGGGTCCTTTCTTTGAGACCAAAATGCTCTCAAATGGAACTGGATGTCCCTCATCTGAAATCTGGCTCCCTGCACTACTGTTGTCGAAGCAGCCATGTGTCCCAGGAGCTGTAGAAAGTGCCTTGCTGGTCGAGAGACCTGCAGGGTGAAGGAGGAAGTCAGAGAAATGAGGGTTCTTGCCCTTGTTCAGTTCTGCACCTATGAAGATGAGAAGCTGGACAGGCTCTAGGACTGACTTTGGAAGACTGAAAAGGAAACCTAGAGAAGTTAGCAGTTGCTGAGTTACTTGAAGATGTAACCTGACTTGGTCTAGGGACTGGCCTACTATGAGCCAGTCATCCAAGTAAGGAAAGATGGCAATTTTTTGCCTTCTTAAGTGGGCAACTGCTACTGCCAGGCATTTTGTGAATACCCTTGGGGCAGATGTGAGGCCGAAAGGCATTGCTCTGAACTGGTAATGGCCTGAGAGCAGTTCGAATCTGAGGTACTTTCGATGGAAGCTTCTGATGAGAACATGAAAATAGGCATCCTTGAGGTCCAGGGACACTAGCCAGTCCCCTGGCCTTAAAGAGGGTAAAATAATTCCCAGAGTCACCATTTTGAATTTCGGTTTTAAAAGGTGCTTGTTTAGATACCTGACATCCAAGATGGGCCGCCATTCTCCTGTCTTTTTTGGGGTAAGGAAGTACCTGGAGTACACACCTTTGCCTTGGTGTAGGGGTGGAACCCTTTACACAGCTCTGAGAGCCAGGACGGTAGAGACTTCTGCCTCCAGGGAAAGAGCCTCTGAAGGATTTGCAGGTGGAAAGGATCCGATTCTCATCTTTGGAAATTTTTTGAAGCTGAGAACCAGTCCCTGGCTTACTACTGGCTTACTACTTCCAGGACCCACTTGTCTTGACGTTAGAGACTCCCAGTCCTGGACAATGTAAGCCAGCCTGCCCCCTACAGGTAGTGGAGAATCGGCCCTGGGCGCCCCATCAGGGTGCCTGTTTGGCAGGGGCTTTAGGTTTAGGGGAAGAAGCAGGCCTGCTTGCACCCCGTCTGCCTCTCCCTCTAAAGAACCCCTTCTGAGCAAAAGCTGAAGAGGAAGTCTGGGCTTGGTAAAAAGGCCTATGAAAAGGCCTGCCCCTGCCCCTGGGAGGCTGCCTTTGGGGAGTGACTTGCCTTTCCTTGGCCTGTGCACTCCTATAGGTGGTCCTATATTCATCCATTTTCTTCATGTAATTCTCTGTTTGCTCCCCAAACAGAGAGTTGCCTACAACAGGAAATCCATGGCCTTAGTCTGGTATCCTGTGACATGCTAGTACATCTGAGCCAAGCCATTCTCACGGAGAGCCACAGATGTAGCCATGACTCTGGATGATACATCATTAGAGTCCACTGCAGCGTGGAATTGCACCTTGGATGCCTCAATACCATCAGCGGCCACCTGCTCCAGCTCTTTTGCCAGCTGGCCAGGGACCTGCTTTGCTAGAGCTAAAACAGTATCCCATCTGGATTTTTGATATCTAGCAACATAAGCCATATAATTAGCCTGTCTGAGTCCTAAGGATGCTGCCATGTACTGTTTCTTTGCATTGGCATCTATCTTTCTGGAGTCCTTGTCAGTGGGGGTGAGAGGCTAAGGGAACATTTGCCTTGTCACAGGCTGCAGCCTGCACCACCCCCACGTGGCTGCGTTGTTGTGTAAGGAACATCGTATCAGAGCCTGATAATGCATACCTTTTGTCCATTCTTTTATCAACAGGAGGTATGGTGTGAGAAGCTTTTAAAATCTTTACTGTCTGTTTCCAAAAAGATTTATGCAGAGGAATAGACAGTCTCCTGGACTCTGGGATATCCATCATTTCTACAAAATCAGGCTCTTCCTGATCATCCACAGCTTCCTCCATAGGGAGCTGGAGGGTTTCAGCCACTTTTTTATAAAACATGAAATGAGAAGGGGACTCAGAAAGCCTAGGGGGAGACACTCCTGAAGGTCTGTCTGGAGAGATGTCCGGTTCAATGGGCACATCCAGACTTTCAAAACCACATTCACTCTCCTCATACTCCTCTTCCCCCTCCTCTGGTTCATAAAATTCCTCTAAATCATACTCTTGAACCGGAAGAACCGGAACGAACCAAGCGCTTACCTGATGATGCCGGTTCGGTCGGAACCGAGAGTGACTGAACAATTTTATTGCTTTAGCTATTTCTTCAGCGGCTGGAGAGGGAAGTTTTGGCTCCACATCAGCTGATTTTCTAGTTTTCTTTGTTGGAACCGACTCCTCAGAGTCGGCTCCCCTTTTGCCCGAGGAAGTATCGCCCTGGTCAGAAGGCACTCCCTCCGGTTCGGTTGAAACCGAACCGGGCTGGCCATCCGGATCAGCAGACTTTTTGGCCTCCCGTTCCCTGAGTCTACCAACTCTCTTATCCAAGGTAGCTGCAGGAAAACTCTTGCAAATCTGGCAGTCTGAATTGAGGTGGTCAAACCCCAGACAATAAACACATGTGGTGTTGGGGTCAGCCTTGGCAAAGGCTTCCCCACAGACAACACAGTGCTGAAACCCAGTGGGCCCGGTTTTTCTTTTGGGTTTCTCAGACATAGTGCCAGCCTAACCAAAAACTTGCCCGTTTATGGCAATCCGCCAAGCAACACTTCCTTATCGGTTCCCAACCGTGTCACGGGTCGTGGAAAAAAACGTAATTAAATCTGTTTTTTTTAGAATCGATAAGAACCAGGAACCGCACTTCTAAAAGACTGTGATGTAATAGAAGTAACTTGATCGGTTCAAACCGAACCGATGAAATTGCTTACAAGTTCCACACAGAAAATAAATGTAAAACCTATCTAGTACTTACAATATCACAGATAGAGCTTGAACCGACCGGTTGCGGTTTAACTTCGGTTAAAAAACCGAAAACTTTTATACTTTAACCGACAAAATGAACTGAGCAGAAGGAGGAATCTCTGGAGCGACTGTTCAGTGAGGCGGAGTAAAGAATCTGACAGTTTGAGTTTGAAGAACAATAGATAGAGTTTTCAACCGAGCTCGAGCTTTAAGTTCCATGCCTGGCATGGACATTAACTCTTTCACCTCCGGAGCAGTTCTAAGGTTGGGACAAACTGCATATGTCATAATATAGCAAGACTTCATGTTGTTTGAAGGGGCAGTCCCCAGCCCCACCTCAGTTCACCCACCAGAGATGCATTGGTAAGGCTGGCAGGTGGACCGGGCAGAAGTCTGCCATAAAAAAGATGCAGAGATTCATTAGGGGGAAGGAGAGAGGGAAAGCAGTGTCTGCTGCAAGAGCTCCTCTCGAAGATCTACTGTTATGTTAAGTTCTTATGTAACTGTACTACCTTTCGTCGAGTGGGAGCTCTTGCAGCAGGCTATTACGAAAAGGACTGAGTTCCAAGTAGTCCCAGAAAAAGGACTGAGGTAGATCTGGGAGGAGGCTGAAGTGCAACTGCCAGAAGAAGGTATCAGGACAGGAGGCCTTGAAGGACAACCAGACCAAAACCTGCCCTTCTGCTAGAGGCTATGTCCAAGCTGTAGTGCTTGATAAATGCCCCCCCCCGAGGGTGGTCGCAAGGGCCAGACGAACACAGAGCCCTCCCCAGAGCAAATCAAAGGCACCTCTACCTGCAAGCAGATAACTGGCTCCTCCCGAGGGTGGTCGCAAGGGCCAGATGGACACAGATCCCTTCCCAGAGCAAATCAAAGGTGCCTGGAGCCCCTCTCCCTGCAAGCAGGTACACTCGCAACTTTGCATTTGGACTTGGCTCGGAAGTGAAATGGAAGAACATTTTGGCGCCATAATTTAAATTCAGACAAAAGGACTGTTTTTAGTCTGGCTAAAGGACTAATTTTGGTGGGCTACAATGAATTAATTATTTGCCAGAATATACAGTTAAACTAAATCAATTGCTGAACAAATATTTACTGTGTACTTAATGTATTTATTATAGCCTGTTCTAACATGCGTGTATATGGCCTGGCTAAATTAGTGTGACGAGCAGTACACTGAGCTGGATATAGAGAATACTGAATGGGTAACCAAGCAGAACCAGTGTGTTCTGCCACAGAGGGGTCTGATTCCTGGTGACCTCGATAGCGAAGCTCGAGAAGTCCATGGAATCAGACCCTTGAGGTGGCAGAACACACTGGTTCTGCATGGGTTACCCATTCATTTTTTTATGTTGGCGCTTAGCCAACATTGTGGGACAGTGCAGCTTTAGGAGGCACGGTCGCTGTTGGGTGAATGCAGGCACGCACCAGTATGTGAATCTCGTGACCCTAATCAGCCTGCATGCCGACACCACACCATGCATACAAAGGTGGCAGCACATGTAAGAAAAGGTCCGCTGCAATCTGAGTAAAGCTCATCAGGACGGAGTGTCCTTTCTGCCATGCTCCTATTATGTACATATAGTGGGGCACTGGCTATAGAACAGCCGACTTTGGGGGTGTCCAACCTCCATCGACTGCCTCTGCCCCTGTATGTAGCTGACGGGGAGCCCACTCCCGCCGGCATAAAGCACCCCCTCAAATTGTTTAATGCCGAAGGAGTTCCCAATCCCCCTCGGCTCTGCACTCCTCCACCCTTCTTTGTGTGCCGACGGGGGAGCCCAATCCCTGTCGGCATAAATCCTCCCCACGTGTTGTTTGCAGACGAGGGTGCCCAATCCCCCGTCGGCTACAGATACCCCCCCAAACAGTTAGGTGGCATGCTGGGAGCCCAACCCAGCATGTCAAATGCCCTGCAAACCAAAAAAAGGCCCGCAATGTTTTTTTTTTTTTTTATAACCTGTAAAACGAAAACGGTCCCTTGTAGTCTCAATATCCCCTCCCCAACCACCCACTCACGCACCTGCCTCCCCTCACCCCATACTTGCCTCCGAAGTCACAGACAATCTTCTGTCGACCGGGAACACGTCTGCACTCTTCAAAGCCGACAGTGAACTGAAGAAATGCCGGTAAGCTGTATAATGGAATAAATAGGGTTTTTTCAACTTTACTGCATATCTCGGGCATTTTTGCGAATTTTGGCCCCAGATTTTCAACATGAATTTCTGGGACCCCTTCTTATGAATTCTTGCACTGTCATGGCATTATTCGGTCCCAAAAGGTGATTTCGCAGTCACTGCACGGAATCACCTTTCAGGGCCGAGTAACGAAATTACAGTGCAACTGTTCTTGAGAAGGGCCATCAAAAAGCCTATGTTGCAAGTTTGGTGGGAAAAATCCCAAAAATGATTGTTTCTGATGTGCGTAGCAACTGCAGCAACGACGCCGTAAGTTAGCGATTCGCACTATTTTCATGCCAGATTCTCAATATTGGCATTTTACTACACCTTCTTGTGAACTGTACAGCTGTCATTTTCACATCCTGCCGGAAATACAGGTTACTCACCTGCAACAGGAGTTCTAGGAATGGTATATGTTGTTCATCCACACTGTCTGGCAGGTTCCTTGCCGCTAAATCTTGCCGGAAGTCATCGGCCGACTCCTCCCACCCACCCGGGTGGTAAAACTCTCTGCTCCGCCCCATGACGCCAGATCTAGCCTGCTGAAGCCAGGTTGTGCGTCGAAGCCGGGGAGGTCAGGTGGGTCGTGTGGATGAACAGCATACACCATTCCTAGAACTCCTGTTACAGATGAGTAACCTGTATTTCTAGGGACATGGATATGTTGTTCATCCACACTGTCTGGCAGACTCCTAGCAGTTCTCCGGGAGGAGGAAGGCAAGGCACACACACCCTACTTGGGAAATAAGAGACTGGAGAACCGAGGCCCCAAAAACCAGCATCCTGGCGTGACTCAAGGTTGATGTGGTAGTGGGTAATGAAGGTGTGTGCCGACTTCCAGGTAGCAGCCCTGCAGATTTCCTGGAAAGGGACGTCCCTGGAAGCAGCCACTGAAGCAGCGGTATGGCAGGTAGAATGAGCTCTTATCCCTCTGGGAGGCTCCATGCCCGCCAACCTGTAGCAGAGATATATGCAGGAGGTGAACCACCTGCCTATCGTCCGCTTGGCTGCAGGTCTGCCAGGCGCGGCTTCAGCGTAGGTGACAAACAGCTGGCGAACCTCTCCCCGAACTTCAGCCGTCTGCTCCTTATAATAAGCAAGCACTCTTCTAGGGTTCAAAGTATGGAGCCTATATTCGGCCTCTGAGGTGTGATTGGGGTAGGACACCAGCAGAGTCAACACCTGGTTAAGGTGAAACTCCGACACCACCTTCGGAAGGAATTTCGGGTGGGGGCACAGGACAACCTTGTCCCTGTGGAAGACCAGATAAGGAGACTCGATGGAAAGCACCTGAAGCTCTCCCATCCTTCTGGCTGACGTGATAGCCACCAAGAAGGCGGTCTTCCACGACAGGTGAGAGATGTCACACCTGTGCATCAGTTCAAATGGCTTGCCCATGAGCTTAGCAGATACCAGCAGCAGATCCCACGGAGGTGGAGGTTCTTGCACTGGAGGAGATATGTGATCAAGGCCTTTAAAAAAACGCCCGACCACCTTCTCCTGCACCACCAACTGCTCCCCGGCCCGCGCCTGGTAAGCAGAGATGGCTGCCAGGTGCACCTTAAGGGTCATCGACCGAAGCCCTAGCTGAGAAAGGGACCACAGGTAGTCCAGAATGCTTGCCAAGGAACAAGAGGAAGGTCAGGCCTTTGCCCTGACAACAAATGGAGAATCTCTTCCATTTGAAGGCGTAGCATTTTCTGGTCGACTCCTTACGGGACGCCTCAATGACGTTGAGGACCTCGTTGGAAAGCCCCAAGGCCTGGAACTCTAGCCACTCAGGAACCAGGTCGTCAGGTGCAGAGATTGAAGGTCCGGATGGAATACCTTCCCCTGACTGACTAAGATCAGGTCCAGGCGAGCTGGAAGCCGCCTCGGGAGCCTAGAGCTGAGACTGAGGAGATCTGGATAACAGAACTGGTGGGGCCAGTCTGAGGCTACCAGAATCACCTGCGCCTTGTCCCTCCTTGCCTTGAGAAGCACCTTGTGGTTCAAGGGAAATGGAGGAAATGCGTAGAAGAGGCCCGGGGTCCACGGCCTCAAGAAGGCATCCTCCTGCAGCGAGCCCTGCTGAGGAGGAAGGGCATGAAACAGTCTCGGCTTCGCATTCTCCCTGGAGGCAAACAGGTCCACCTCAGGTGTGCCCCAGTGGGAGAAGAGATCTTGTACTACCTCCGGCAAGAGAGACCACTCGTGAGACGCAGCCCCTATCCAGCTTAGGGCATCGGCCAGGGTGTTGGAGGCTCCTGCCACGTGAATGGAGAGGAGATTCGCCTCCAGGCTGCGTACGAGTAACCAAATGCAGACAGCTTCCCTGCACAGAGGCATGGAGCGTGTCCCGCCCTGGCGGTTTAGGTAGTACATGGTCATGGCATTGTCCGTCTGGACCTGAACCACTTGACCCCGTAGAAATGGAGCGAAGGCGGTGAGGGCTAGACAAACCGCTCGAAGCTCCAGCAGGTTGATATGGCATCAGGACTCCCCCAGATGGGCACTCCAACCCATCAGAGAGGCATCGGTCAATAGAGAGACCGTCGGCTCAGGGCGGACAAACGGGATGCCCTCCGGCAGATGTGCTGGAACAGTCCACCACTGGAAAGCATTCCACATCCCCTGGATCACTGTCACTAGCTGATCCAGCGGATTGAAGTGCTGTGACCATTGGCTGGCCAAACCCCATTGAAGGCGATGCATGTACCAGCGGGCCCAACGGACCACGCTGGTGCAGGCCGCCATGAGGCCCAGGAGGCGCAGGAAGTCCCAGGCAGGGCGTGACTGCCCAACTTGAAATGATTGGGCAAAGTAGGAAGAACCTCGGCCCTGTCACTTGGGAGCAAATGCTCTGGCTCGAGAGTCGAGCTCTGCACGATAAGTGATATCACCTGCTTGGGCACGAGTTCCGACTTGGCCTGGTTGATGAGGAGGCCAACCTGAGAGCAAACCTGGAGGGCCAGATCTCTGGACCGCTCCACTTCCGCTCTGGAGGGGACCGCAATCAGCCAGTCGTCCAGGTAGGGGTACACCTGGACCCTTTGGTGCCGCAGGAATGCTGTCACCACTGCCATGCATTTGGTGAAGACCCTGGGAGCTAGGGAAAGGCCGAAGGGCATGGCCCGGAACTCGTAAAGGGATCTCTCCGCTCTAAAGCGGAGGAATCCCTGGTGGGACGGACGGATTGGGACGTGAAAGAATGCATCCTGAAGGTCCAGAGAGCACAACCACACACCTCGTTCCAAGGATGGGATTATCTGAGCTAGAGTGACCATCTTGAAGGTCTGAGACCTTAGGAGCCTGCTCAGGTCGTGCAGGTCAAGAATGGGGCGCCAGCCCCCCGTCTGTTTTGGGACTAGGAAGTATCTGGACACAAATCCTGGGTCTGGAGGAGGATCCGCCACCTTCTTGATCACCTCTTTTTCGAGGAGCAGGGCAATATCGGCTCAGTGGGCCGACAGAGAGGCTGCGGACCCTGTGGCCCCCCAAGGGGCGACGGCTTGGAAGGGTGGGGCCTGCTCCAACTCCAGAGGCAGGCCCTTTCCTACCACCTCCAATACCCACCGTTGCATGGTGATAGCGGAGCAGGCGGAAAGGAAGTGGCGGAGCCGTCCCCCCATGAGGGGAACCCAGTGGGGAGTGACGAAGCTGGGGGCGACACCACTCAACCCGTCACTGCGCAGGCTTGGAGGAGGGACCGGCCAAGGGACCTCCTGGGCCTTTACCTCCCTGCTTCCTATTGGAGGAAGCCACGGGCTTGGGTTTGGGATCCCAAGCGCGAGCCTGCTGGTCCTGGTGCTGGTGCTGTTGGGACGGACGTGCCACAGGCGCAGAAGGGCGAAAGGACTTGTGCTGCTGCTGTCGGCGGCCTTTGTCCTTCTGGGCGGAGGTGACCGAGTCCAGAGTGGCACTGGACTTTTTTGATCCGCTGGAGGTGACTATCCACTCCAGGGCCAAAGAGGTCGGTCCCCAGGAAGGGGACATCCGCCAATTTGTGCTAGGTATCCGCCGTGAAGGTGGATATCCTCAGCCATGCTCTGTGGCGCATGGCCACCGCGGCCGCAACCGATCTGGCACAGGAGTCTCCTATGTCCAGAGCCGTTTGGAACTGCTGCTTAGCCACTGCCCTACCCTGGTCCCACACCTGCCAGACCATGGTCTGCAGGTCGGCCAGGAGATGAGGGATCACCTCATCCAGGGAGCCCATGAGGACATGGGAGAAGTGTGCCATCTGCATGGCCGAGCTGGCCTGGCGGAGTCCAAAGGAGAATGCAGCATACAGCTTGCGCCCGGCATAGTCCAGCTTTGTGGACTCCTTGTCGGGGGGCTTGTCCACGTCCCTAGCATTCCTGGAACACCGGAAAACGCTGTCGGTGACCAACCCCTCGGCAGAGAGGTGTTCCAAAAAACTGGGCAAAGAGCCGGTAGGGATCGCATACTTCCTGGCCATGCTGGCCGAAGGCGCAGGGCAGGAAGCAGGCCGCTGCCAGAGCTCCAAGGCTGGGCCAACAATGGCTTCAGCCACCGGAAAGGGCTCTGTGGGTGAATCCCCTCGGTCTAGTACCTCCGTCAGGGGATACTTGGCCCGCTTGGATACGGGCTCGAGCTGCTTCCCGGTAGACTCAGAGATGAGCCAAAGCAAACCCACGAAGGACGATGGGCTTTCATCCAATGACTGGCCCCCGAAAGACTCCAGGTCAACGGGCCTGGAGAAAGTACAGTTACGTAAGAACTTACCGTAACAGTAGATCTTCGAGAACAGCTCTTGCAGCAGGTTACACCATTAGGACTGAAGCCGGCAGGCGCCAGGACCCCACGGAAAATTTCTAGCTAGCTATCTTCAGCGGAGACCGCCCCCGACGTCGGTCCCGCCCCCGATGTCAGGCGTGGTACAAAAGGGGGCGGTCCCGCCAGATTCCCCAGTTCTCCCGCCGGAGACTTCCGGCTGCAGGCTGAAAACAAAATGGGAGACCGAGGATCCACCATCAGAAGACAAAAAGGGAATAATCCCTGTTAGAAATAGCTCAAGTCATGCCTCCTCCAAGGGGGAAGGTGGGCGGAAGGTACCTGCTGCAAGAGCTGTTCTCGAAGATCTACTGTTACGGTAAGTTCTTACGTAACTGTACTATCTTACTTCGAGACACAGCTCTTGCAGCAGGTTACACCATTAGGACTGATTCCCAAGCAGTAGCGCTTGTAAACACGCTGGGAGGAGGAAATTAGAAAGAGCGTTCCAGGCCCCAAACTTAGGACAGGAGACCCTGCAGCACGGCCAGGCCGAAGCCTGCTCTACGCCATGAAGTGATATCCAGGCTATAATGCCTGATAAAGGTGTGAACAGAACCCCAAGTGGCAGCCGCACAAATGGCAGAAGTGGAGACATTTCGAAGAGCTGCAAAGGAGGTGGCCACACCTCTAGTGGAATGACCCCGAACTGTTCCAGGGAGGGGCTTTCTTTTGATATCATAACAGTATGAGATGCACTGGACAAGTCAGCGAGACTGGGGCTGTTTGGATACCGGTTGGCCTTCATCCTTCGTTAAAGGAGACAAAAGCTGCTCTGTGCGGTTGCTGTAGTTCTGCTCAGGTAGTACCTTCAGCTGGGAACATCCAGGTGAAGCAACGCCTCCCCTGTTAGAGTAATTAGGAAAGTAGACCGGGTAGGTCAATATCCTGATTGAGAGTGTGAGAAACCACCTTAGGCAAGAATTTTGGATCTAGTCCTCGGGAAACTCTGTCGGTGGAAAATTAAATAAGGCTCCTTGCATGAGAACCTGAAGCTCAGAAACTTTCTAGCTGACGTAACAGCAACCAAAACGTTTTCCACGAGAGAAAACGCAGCTACATAATCCGCGGCAGGTTCAAAGGGGAAGCGTGAGTTGTTCCAGGACAAAGAGCAAGTCCATGGAGGCACCGGGTCCTTAATAGGCGGCCTATAGTGTAACACCTCTCAAAATTCCCGATAGGCATCTAATTGCGCCACTGTGCACCTGTCCACCGGAGGTGAAAGGCTGAAATGGCACAGAGGTGTACCTTAATAGAGGAGTAGGCGAGTCCCGAGTAAAAGGGAAGCAGGTACTCTAACACACTTTCACCGGACAACCTAAGGGAAAGGATGCTTGCGACACCATAAAAAAAAGCGGCGCCATTTCATGGCGCATATCGCATGTGTTGCCGGCTGGCTGCGGCAGAACATCCACAACCTCCTGCAAGACCTGTGATGAGGATGGCTATGTCTCTAGGAGCCATGCATGCAGGTTCAGTGAGCGTAAGTCCAGGTGGACCAGTGAATCCTTCTCCTGAGGTAAGAGGTGGGAGCTGAATGGCAATGGGGACGGAGGTTCCTGGGATAGCTGAATTAGCAAGGAAACCAGATCTGCCTGCTGGGCAGCGGCCACCAGGATCATTGATGCATGTTCCTGAGCAGTTTGAGAAAACCTCTGGATCAACGGAAGGAAGGGAAGCACGAGAGAATCTGCCCACCCAGGAGAGGACAACGTGTCTTGCCAGAAAACACCAGGCCCTGGATCTAGTGAGCAAAATTGGGCAGTTTTGCTTGGATGGGAAGCTAACAAGTCCAGTTCTGCAGTTCCCCATCAAGAAACAAATCCTCTGCTACCTCCTGAAGAAGTTCCATTCGTGGACTCTGGCCTGGGAGCGACTTGAGGCCGTCTGCAATTGTGTTGTCCATCCCGGGAACATGTACAGTGATCAGGTTCAAGGCCAGGTCAGATTGCTCAATCCCACACCCCCATGGCCTCCTGCAAAGGGGTAAGAGTGTGCGCTTGTTTGTTGAGGTAATACATCACACGCCCGTGTTGTCTGTCTGAAGCAGGAGAGTGCTCATGGGATCTCTGACTGAAATGCCTGCAGGCATAAAGGACCGTCCTCATCTCTAGGACGCTGATATGGAGGTGGGCCCAAAGGGGTCCACGTACCCTGGGACTTCACCCCGTCCAGGTGTGCTCCCCACCCTAGACCTGAGGCGTCTGTGGTGAGGATTACCTCCGGGGACGGCGCTACAAATGAGACACCCACAGAGAGCGTCCCTGGGTCTAGCCACCACTGCCAGTCTCGAATCACGGTGCTCGTGATTCTGACTGGATGCTGCATGTGGTCTTGCCTTTGGTCCCATTGCACCTTGAGCATCTACTGAGTTACCCGCATGTGGGCCTTGCGAAGGACAGTAGGAATGGCGCGAGCAAGTGTCCGAGCAAGCGAAGGACCGACTGGTAAAAGGTCTTGTACCGACAAAAGCTCCTGATGAGGGATCTGATGCTGCCCGCCCGTCGCCTGAAGAAATGCTCTTCCCTGAACGGTGTCCAGTACTGCGCCAATGAACTGCAGTTTCTATGATGGTACCAGGAGGACTTCTCATGGTTGATTAGGATCCCCGAGAACCAAAACAGGTCCTGGGTGCTCTGGATTGCTCATAACAACGCCTCTCTGGAGGCGGCCATGAGAAGCCAATCGTCCAGGTACGGGAACACATAATGGCCCTGTCTCCTTAGAGACACTGCCACGACTGCCATGCATTTGGTAAAGACCCTGGGAGCCGATGACAGCCCGAACGGAAGAGCCTGGAACTGAAAGTGATGGCCTAGAAACTCGAAGCGCAGGAATCTCTTGTGCGCTGGAGTTATGGGGATGTGCAGGTATGCGTCCTGCATATCTAGAGACGCTAAAAAAGCGTCCTGCTTCAACATGGGAATAAGACCCGGGAGGGTTACCATGCGGAATCTTTTGTAGGAGACCGACCAATTGAGGTCGCTGAGGTCCAGAATCGGACGGAGGTCCCCTGTCTTCTTTGGAACCAGGAAAAAGTGGGAATAGTATCCGTATCCCCTCTGGTTCTCTGGGACGTACTCTACCACTCCCTTTTTCAGGAGCGCGAGCACTTCCTGTCTGATCAATGAATTGTGCTGACCCGGGTACCGGGAGAGCAGCGGAGGCCTCGAGGGTGGCTTTTCCGCGAATTCTATAAAGTGGCCTCTGGCGACCAACTGTAAAACCCACCTGTCGGTGGTAACAGTCTGCCATCCTGGCAGGAAATTCGCAATGCGACCCCCGACCATGACGTCCCATTGATCCTGAGGGGCGGGGGCCAGGAAGGAGTCAGGCTGTGTCGGCTGAGGGTCCCGCTGGCTGAACCGGCTTAGAAGCACGCTGGCTACGACCTGCAGGTTGTTTTCCCTGGGCTCTGCGAAACCCGGAGCCCCTCTGCTGAGGAACGGGCCGGGACTGTTGTCTCTACGTACATCCACGAAATCTGCTTTGGTTCCTACAAAAGGAAATAAGCTTGGGTCGGTACATAGCCTGAACTGACCTCACCGCCTTCCCGGCCTCTTGGAGTTTGGTAATTATCTTCTCCGAGGGTTTACCAAACAAAACTTCTCCCTCGAATGGGGCATCCATGATGTTTTTCTGGACGTCGGGGTTAAAACCGGAGACACGGAGCCAACAGTGTCTCCGGAGGCATACGCCTGAAGCTGCTGCTCGGGCCGAGGAGTCGTACACGGCTCGTAGCACTTGGGTTCCTACGTCCGAACCCGTATGGAGGAGCTGCAACATCTCCTCCTTCTGTTCACCTTCCAGCAATTTCTCAGCCACATCCAAACCCTGTTCCCACAGGGCATTTTGGAACTGCACCATGTGGGTCAAATAATTCAGGGATCTAATGGTGCAAATAGCGGAAGCATACGTGCGCCTACCCATGGAATCCAGCTGCTTGGACTCTGGGTCCGGTGGAAGGGTGCTCAGATGTTGCGGTCTCGGGGACCGGTCATGAGAGGCTGTTATGACCAGAGAATCGGCCTGAGGATGCTGAGACAAGTACTGGTCCTCTCTTGGAGCCCTGTACAAGCGGTCATCTTTCTTCGGCATCGCCGGGAGTGAATGTGGACGCTTCCACGCTGCCTTGGTGACGTCCACGGAAGTGTCTACCAAGGGTGGTACCACCACAGGCTTGGGGTCCTTCTGCCGAAGATACTTCGCAAGGCGTAGCCTTTCGGGGTCTAACTCTTCCGCATCCCATCCCATGTTCTCTTGGATGTGTCTCATAATATCCGAGAATGAAGGGTCATCCAGAGGAGACTTCGGCAGCTCATGTGGGTCCGGAGAAGGGATGGAGAGTGGAGATGGGGATCTGGATGAAGAAAATTCCGATCCAGTGTCCTCCGTCGAAGGCGACCGGTGGCGTCTTCTTTGATCTCTTGGGACTTGGTGATCCAGAAGAGGATCTGGACGGAGGTCTCCTCTTATCTGGTCTCCCCCTTGGAGGGGTCCTGGACTCCCGGGGAGGAGGTAACCAGCCTGCAGACCCAGACGGAGAAGGGGGCACAGGAGCCAGAGTAGTAACTGATGTAGGAGGAGGAGGAGGAAGCTGAGGTGGAGTGGGGGCCATGTCCTTTTTGACGGTCTCCCACCAGAAAGAAAAGAGCTCCTTCACCTCTGCAAAGGAAAGGCCCGACGACGGCCCGGACGCCAGAGGACGGTCGTCGGGTCCCGGCGTCGGCTCCACAGTGGGCTCGGGTTGAGGCGATGGTGCCCTGGGAGTCTCAACAGGACCAGGGTTGCCCGTCTGGTCTTCAGGCTGAGTTAACTCCTCCTCAGTGATGGTCTCCTGACCGACGTCAGTCGGAGGCGTTGGGGTCCTCTTTTCAATGGGAGCGGACGTCGGTCCCCCTACCGGCGTCCGGTGATGAGTAGGCCTGGCCGGCGACGGTCTCCTGACGGTCGTCGGCTCTGGGGACCTGTGTCGAGAGGCCGTCGGACGAGCTGGCGTCGGGTCCAGTGGCCTCTTAAGCGAGGTAAGCTCCTTGGTCTTCCTGTGAAGAGGAGGAGGCAGGGAGGCAGACCTGACGTCGGGTTCGGGATGGCGGGAACCCGACTTGTGGTGATGGTGGCGGTCCCCTGACTTAGCCAGAGCCTTGGAAGACGAGGAAGGCCTGATAGTCTTAGCCTGAGAAGAGGAAGATTTGCTCACCGCAGTGGGGGAGGCTGAGAGCAGGCCCGGGAAGGAGAGCGGTCGGACCTGGAGCCGGAGCTGCGCGAATCGGAAGCCCTAGAAGGGGATCTGGAAGAAGCTTTCTCCCTATGCCTCTCAGAATGTTTGCGGGCCTTCTACGAAGAATCCCCCTTGGAAGCCATGGTCTTGAGTCGTTCTTCTAAGAGAAAGGCCTGGAGGGCCTTCTGACGACGGATCTGGGTTCTGCTGTTGAAGCCCTGGCAAAAGGAGCAGGACCGGGTGTCATGGTCCAGGCCTAGGCACAGGACACAGGTCGAGTGCGGATCTTTGAATGGGATCTGCTTCCCACAAGCGCACTGAGGAGTGACCGGAGGTCGGGAGGACATCAGAGAAGGCTGAAACCGAAATGAATTTCCGTGGGAAAAGCCTTAACCATGCTGCGTCGCCGCTAGAAAACGAACCGAAGGGTCGAGTACATGCAAGTTGACGGCAGGAAAGAACTGGGGAATCTGGCGGGACCACCCCTTTTTATACCACGCCTGACGTCGGGGACGGGACCGACGTCGGGGGCGGTCCCCGCTGAAGATAGCTAGCTAGAAATTTTCCGTGGGGTCCTGGCGCCTGCCGGCTTCAGTCCTAATGGTGTAACCTGCTGCAAGAGTTGTGTCTCGAAGTAAGATCAGGGAGGAGTCGTCGTTGGACTCGGAGGAGTCCACGAAGTGCTGCCTGGGGCCTGAGCCACCCTCCACCTGCCAAGGACGGTTGGGAGTGAGGGTGACCGACAACCTGTGGGGCAGGCCTTAACCTGACCGAGAGTCCTTGGTCGACACCCTCGATTTCAGTTGTGGAGGCAGAGGTTCCACCACAATCGGTGGGGCAGCTGGTTTCGGCCGAACAACCGGCCCAGGCTTGGGCACCTCGACTACAGCGAGGGGTTGTTTCGCCGCCGGGTGACAGCCACTTGATGGCCGGGGAAGGCGACGGCGTCGACTTGTTCCCAGACAGAAGTAACTGCTGCCACATCAGGTCCTCGTAGCATCGACGTAATTTGCGCTTAAGCCTCTCCTCTTCCGAGGAGGAAGACGAGGACTAGCGGCGGCGCCGCTTACCTCGGTGCCGAGACTGAGACCGCTGATGTCGGCAGGACCGAGACAAAGTCAGAGACAGAGATCCTCGGTGTTTCTGAGGACGGGTCTGGGAAGGAGCTGGGGACACCCGCTCTTCCCTCGGCTTGGAAGCCTTAACCAGGGACTGCTGCACTGGGGGCGCAGGCAGATCCTCGGTCTCCACTGGGGAAACCAGTGAAGAAGGGTTGTCAGCCTCACCAGTCGACAGCCCGCCCGACGGGTTGAGAAAAATCTCGACCGCACTTGACGGGTGTCTCGGCCGGCTGGCCTGTCGGTGACGCCGTGAAGCCAGCGGCCTTAGCCGCAACCTCGACTTGAAGTCGAGTAGGCTGTCCGGGAAGGAGACCTCCTGCTCCTAATGCCGACGGGATGGATTTACCCTTGAGTCCTTCTTTCTGGACCGAGAGGAATGTCCCGATGGCCCCTCTCCCTTCGTGGAAAGGGACTGTTAAAGCTCCTTGAACTAAGCTGAATACGAGGTACCCAGAGAGAGCGGGATAAAAGCCGCGACCAAGGAAGAGGATGATGCGGCCTGGGCCGCCTCCTCCTCAAGGGCGATCATCTGCTCGAGTTGCTCAACCGAGCCAGCCGCAGCAGTAACAGCCCAGCAGGCCTCATGACAACCAGGGTGGCGGCTTCTCGCCCAAGCTTGAACCTGCAGCGCGGGTCCTCCAGGACGCTGGTCGAAAACTACGCCACACCACGAGGCCCGCGGCCGCGTTCTAGGCCGAGGTAGTAGACGATGTGGAGTGCGGTCCGTCCCGGACATCTTCGCCCACAAGGGCACCGCCGAAACCGAGTCTATTTGTCCATCGCAGCCGAGCGAAAGATGAGCGAAGTCTTGAAAATTTTAAAATGAGTTTCGGGCGAACCGAAGAATTAGGATCCAGTCTATCACGCAGAGTGTTAAGGAGGGAACCTGAGCTTCCAAGCGGTAAGGAAGATTTGGCGTCATGGGGCAGAGCCGAGAGTTTTATCACCCTGGTGGGTGGGAGGAGCCAGCTTGAAGACCTTCCGGCAAGATTTAAAGCAGCAAGGAACCTGCCAGACAGTGTGGATGAACAACATATCCGTGTCCCTAGAAATGTGTTTTGGCACTTCAGGCAGAGAATAGCGCAGTCGCTGTGCAAAATCAGTGTTCGGGACACATTACGAAAATGACAGTGACACCGTTCATGAGCAGAGGTCCTAAAATGCCTGTGTTGAACATTTGGTGACAATACTACATAAAATGACTGTTTTATTAAGCGCATGTAGCAATCTTCGCAATGACGTCAGACCCTAGCGACGGTAATATTTTCAAGCCAGATTTCAAATCTGGCATTTTACTACACCTTCTTATGAACTGTACAGCTGTCATTTTCAAATCCTTGCCAAAATGTGTTTCGCACTTTCGCGCAGAATAGCGCATTTACGGTGCGAAATCAGTGTTCGGGACACATTACGAAAATGACAGTGACACTGTTCATGAGCAGAGGTCCTAAAATACCTGTGTTGAAAATTTGGTGACAATACTCCATAAAATGACTGCATTACGAGCGTGCATGGCACAGTTTGCACGCATGCTCGTACGTTCGCAAACTTCTAATATTCTCACTCCAGATTTTCTACAGTGCTATTGTTCTGCACCTCGTAATGAACAGTACAGCTGTCATTTTTCACATCCTGACCAAAATCTGTTTTCGCAGTTCCGGCACAAAATAGCGTGGTCACTGTGGAAAGTCCGTGTTCGAGACACATGATGAAAATGACAGTGAGACTGTTCATTAGCAGATGCCCTAAAATGCCTATGTTGAAAATTTGGGAACGAAAGTCAATAAAATGAGTGTTTTATGAGCGTGCGTTGCACAGTTTGCACACACGCTCATGAATTTGTGAATCTGTAATACTTTCACTCCAGCTGTTCATCACTGGCATTTTTCCATA
Source organism: Neoceratodus forsteri (assembly GCA_016271365.2). NCBI lineage: Eukaryota > Metazoa > Chordata > Ceratodontiformes > Ceratodontidae > Neoceratodus > Neoceratodus forsteri. Next base: position 681,823,148 of record CM028138.1, read on the forward strand.
CCTCCTTATGAACACTGCAGCTGCCTGAAATGTGTTTTCGCACGTCAAGCACAGAATTGCACGGCCGCTGTGCAAAATCAGTTTTGGGACAGTTTGAGGAAATGATGGTGACACTGTTCATGAGCAGAGGTCTAAAATGCCTATGTTGAAAATTTGGTGCCGAAACTCCATACAATGACTGTGTTGCAAGCTGCAGCATTGCGCAGTTTCCACGCACCCTTGTAACTTCATCAATCTGCAATATTTTCATGCCACATTTTCACCACTGGCATTTGTGCACATCTCCTTATCAACAGTCCAGCTGCCATTTTCACAGCCTGCCCAAGGCGTGTTTCCAGCTGATGCGGCATAGCCATGTCACAGTACAAAATCACCTTCTGAGACACATTCATAAAATCATAGCACTATGCGTCTCTAGCTACACTACTGCCAATGCCAGCGTGACAACATTCGGCATTGACAAATGCTTGTTATAGTGTATGGTGCCTCATAGAAACATAGAGGTTGACGGCAGATAAGGACCACAAGGCCCATCCAGTCTGCCCATTTTTTCTACCATACAGTATCAAGGGAAAGGTGAGCAGATCAGCTATACATGCTGCTGTTCCAGCTCCAACAAATTTCACTGCAGCAGTGGGAGGAACATCGGTGGGCTTGAATCCAACGATGATGACAGATTAGTTATAGGACAAACCAACCCAAAAAAGGAGACTAGTATAAATCTGTACCTACAGACAAGGCAAATGTACTCTGCCCAACCTTTGTCAAGTATTTCAGGATGTTAGGCGTTGATCAACATTCTCTGAAGGCATCTCTTTCACTCAAACTTTTAAATATGCTTTTATGATCTCCTTGCTGTTCCACAGAACAATCTTCAGTAACGGAACACCTAATAATCATACTACAAATCCTGATGATAAATTGGGATAAAGGAGAGTTGTTAAAAGGAAGTTACATATATTTCTTTGCTTGCCCGTGGTGGCTGGAGATTTAATTCTTTCTTCCTAATCTAACTGAAACCAGCTTCTAAAAAAATAATTATAACAGTAGATTTTCGGCTTTTAAAATTTGTTTTGTTAGTGTAAAAAAACGTTGTCTCTGGCTTCATGCTGGCGAGTTGTGTGGTTGCTAGGGACTGGGCATCCCTACATTAGCAGTGCACACTGCCACTGGCTGCTGTTCTTGTGTGGGTGGCATTTGATAAAAAAAATAACATGGCAACTGGACATTTCGCTTAGAGAGAAAAAAAAGAACTCCATATGCTGAAATATGTAAGTAAACTTGTTTTAAACATAACATCTAGTTGATCCAACTTACTAATTAACTGATCCGTTGTCTGACAAACCGCAACAGCCATTTTCGGTGTGTTTACAGAAAAAAATGGCACGTGGCAGTTTTCCGTTTATGCTTCATAAACAGAGCTCAGGCTTTGAGGTCTACATGAAGGGAATGCTGTTGTGCACGTACGGTCAGTGCAGCATTCCATTCATTCTTGTGTGTGTGGATGAACAGCATTTTGGTGTGGTGGAATTTCCAGCGAGAACAACGTTCCACCATACATTATATTAAGATCAGCATTTTTTACACAGTTACTTAATACACGTTGTACTAGCTGCTGCAATATTTCCCAGAATGTGGTGCCTAAGCCTTGCACTGGTACACTGTGTAACTGTTTAATTTTTAAGAACTTATCCTAGCATACTGCTGCTGAGAGTTGTACTTGCCATGCAGCCCCTCAGTGCTTTGCTGGGTCGCAGTCACTGAGTGCACCTCACAGGGCTCAGACTGCCACTGTGTGTCGTTTTCGACTCCCCCTCCCCGGCTACCTGCAACAGGGCCTCCTGGGAGTACAATTACCTGTCTCTATACTTGTACAGCAGAGAAATATTGCGAGCCCACTTCAACTGTTCAGCCCCCCCCCCCTCCTTACCGGTACTTAATCTGATTCTGCTCCTTTTGTCTCCACAGATAACCGCCCCCGATGGTGTCACGAGGGCCAGACAGACACAGAGCCCTCCCCAGAGCAAATCAAAGGTGTCCGGAGCCCCCTCTACCTGCAAGCAGGTAAGCTCGGAACTTTGCATTCGGACTTGGCTCAGAAGTACCCCGCCGACGCTTTGCGTAGGCTGCCCCACTGCCCCCACCACCACCATTCTTGGCAAACATCGTGTTATTTAGGAAGGCTCAGGTGACGAATATAGCCAATCATCTTGATTCCCCATTTTGCAGCATATCTGGTACTGCCACTAGTGGCTGCTACAAAAAGCCTAGACAGGGATCCCCAATCCTAAGCTGTGATCTGTTTCTCCAAACCACATGCAGTGTTACCATGCTACCTCTCCTTATAATAATCTCTCTGCTTGCTCCACCGAAGTCTCTCCCACCAGCCTTATTCCCCAATCCTCAGGAATGCCTGTTGGCATCTGGCACCCTCTCTGCCTCACCAACTCCCTCTGCCACTTACGCCACTAACCTACCCCCGTTGTACCCTTTCAAATTACTTTTCCAGGGCCAACCATACTACTGCCCTCCTTCCATATAGGCTTGTTAGCCCTAAAATTCCCCGCTCAAGCGCCTCCAGCATCTACTGAACAGGCATCTGTCTCCCCTCTCAAGCTTTGGTGGGCACGACTGTTAACAAAGCTACTGTTACACATACTGCTCCTTGCATCTGGCAATGTTGAGCCAAACCCTGGACCAATCTCCACCCACACACAAAACTCTTTCCCCTTCTACAACTCCCTAGGGGTCTAAAATTGGCGCACTTAAATATTTGCAGCCTGCTGCATAAACTACCCCTGCTGTGGCCTATCACCCTATCCCTACGTCCAGACATCTTGATCATCTCAGAGACCTGGCTGAAACCTCACATAAGTGATGCTGAAATCTCTATTCCTGGATATACCATCGTCTGTCACGACCGCCCAGGCAACAAAAGAGGAGGTGACATAGCCATGTATGTCACTTCCTCACTACAATTCACTCAACTTGTGGTACCCATGTCCACGCAGTCCACAGACTCCCTACTATTAAAGCTAACCCTACACCACTTCATACCCCTTTTCATAGTAGGCTCCTACTGTGTGCCTCAATCCCCTACATCTGCCATCATGGAACACCTAGGCTTCCTAAAATCACTTTTTGAGGGGGGCAAGCTTCACATCCTTGAAGACTTCAATCTTAATTGGTTCACTAGTGCTAACTCCAAGTTGCATAACCAGGCAGCTGCTCTTAATTTATATCAACTGATCAATGAGCCTTCATGCACCAACCAGAAATCTCTAAACCACTCTCTCACTGATTGGTTCCTCACTTCACATCCGCAGCGGATAATAGCCTCCGGCATACTACCAGACTCCCTTAGTGATCATCACATGATCTACTCAGTAAGGAAGGTTCTCAAGCTTAAGGCATCCCCCCCCCCAAAAAAAAATTCTCCTAACCAGGTCCTACAAATCCCTGAACCTTGACTCTCTACTAAATGACCTGGCTGGCACAGACTGGTCAGGCACCCACAGGGCTACCTCCATCAACTCCGCCCTGGAGTACTTCAAATCCAAGTTCATTACAGTATGGGATAACTATGCCCTTCTCAGACGGGCTCGAGTGAGAGGTGCACACCTGCCTTGGGTTACAGCTGACATCATGTCCTTCCTCAGAGCTACAGATCAAGCTTGGATGTCCTACAAGGCATCAGGTTCACCCCCTGCTCACTAAAAGTACTGCACTCTACGCAACAACTGCACAAGACTAATCTGGCAAGAAAAAGCCAATTATTTCAAAACCATCTTCCACACTAATCTAAACCACCCTGCTAAATTTTGGCAGGTAGTCAAATCACTCTTCTCCACACCTTCCTAGCCTCCTTCCCCTAACTTAAAGGTTGGTGGCTCCACTACCACTGACCCGCTCACTATGGTCTCTGAATTCAACTCATTCTTTACAAGCTGCACTTCGTCTCTGCTGGCCTCTCTCCTAACTACCCCCATATCATTATCATCACCTCACACCTCCCTCACAGATGCCACTTCACCCGTCTCCTCCTTCCCTTCCGTCAGGTCACCTCACAAGAAGTTTTGAAAGCGCTGCTTGCACTTAACCCTTTCAAAGGCAAACACCCTACAGGCCTGAACTCAAAAATGCTCTACCTCTCTGCTCCAGCCTTTGCCAGCCCTCTGGCTACACTGTTCAACCTCTCATTCTCCCTAGCTGCAATTTCATCCGAATGGAAACATGCCACAGTCATCCCACTCCCGAAGGGAGGCGATCCCTCCACCGCTGGGAACTACCACCCTATTTCCCTCCTCCCCATTCTGGCCAAGCTACAGGAACACCTAGTCTTCTCACAACTTTCCTCCTTCCTAGATTCCTCATCCTTCTTCACACCTTACCAGTCTGGTTTGAGGAAGTCCCCTCCACCGTCACCTCCCTGCTAAGGCTCACCAACTCCATCCTTACTGGTATGGACATAGGCCACATCACCTCAAATATTTTTGTTGACCTGGCAAAAGCGTTTGATGCAGTCTCTCACCAACTCCTGCTGTCCAGGCTGTCACTAGCAGGGCTATCCAGCATGGCCACCAACTGGTTCCACTCATACCTGGTAGGCAGATCCCAATCGGTCCACACTGGAAACTCCACCTCTGCCCCCACCTTGTCATTACTGGTGTGCCATAGGGCTCTGTCCTTGGGCCACTCCTGTTCTTCATCTTCCTAAATGACCTACATACTGCCTGCCCTCACTCATCCATTCACATGTATGCGGATGATACAGTTCTGTATGCATCCAGTCCCACATCCTCCGATGTGGTGTCCAGACTGCAATGGATTTCAAAAATGCCCAGCTCTGGTTTCGCTCAAATCAGCTTTCCCTCTATGCCAAGAAAACTGTCTCCATGACCTTTGGCACAAGGCAGAGACTCTTGCAGCTCCCCTCCACCCCAACTTTCCACACCCTGGACGGGACTAGGATAGAGGCCTGTTCCTCCTTTAGATACTTTGGGATCTGGCTAGACCAGCACCACAACTTTTCTGTACACATCGATGCATTACACAAAAAGCTCCACCCCAGGCAGGGTGCCCTACACCTCAATCGTGGTTGCATCCCTCTGCCAGCTCGCCGTGCCATTGTTCAGAAAATGATCCTCCCTGTTTCTGACTACAGGGACATAGTCTACAGTGCCATTCCCAAGTCCATCCTGGCCAGACTGGACCCATTCTTCCATTCCTTCTGCTGTTTCACCTTAAGACTGCCTGCCCTCCATGCATCACTGTGCCCTTTACCAGACCCCGGGCTTCCCATCTCTTCAGCACTGCAGACAGTCCCACTGTGCCTGAATCACCACCAAGTACTGATCCCAGTCGCTGCCTAGTTACCTCCTTGCTGAACTAATGACTATTACCCACCTGGTTTACTCTCTAAGAAACACGAAGACAGGCTCCTAGCTGTCCCTCACATGGCCACCAGTGCAGGCCAGGCTGCTTTCAAATACCGCATGCCTGAACTTTGGAACTCCCTCTTGGTGGATATTAGGCATGCCCCCCTCACCCAGCACCTCAATTCCCTCCTCAAAGTACACTACACCTCCACCTGCACATGTGACTATAAGTGCTGATTTTTGACTCACTGTACCTATTCTCCTGTATGCTGAAGATAAGTAATTAATTGTGTTAGCCAATTTGTGGTAGAATTTGTGTCTTATCCTAACTTACTCAAACTAGCCTTGCGCTCAACCTGTCCCACTGCACTGTACCTTAGGATTGCATTTTCTGTACTGTGTCATTATAGATGTGTACTTGTATGTAAACTGTAGCACATGCTATTGTCTCCTTCCTATTCCTCTGTACCCCAATCCCCAGAATGCATCTGGAATCGAGCAGTAGTCTGCTCAGTATGCCCTCCGGGTAAAACTTTTAAATAAATAAAAGTATGCACTGAGCTCCAGGTAGCCGCTGCGCAGATGTCCGCAACTGAGACATTACGCAAAGAAGCGAAGGAAGTAGCCACTCCCCTGCTGGAATGACCACATACCGAGCCCGGATGGGGTTTATTGTACTTGTCATAGCAGAAAACAGTGCAATTCACCAGCCACTTAGATAAGGTATGTTTAGACATCGGAGTGCCTTGACAGCAAGGCCCGAAGGCCACAAACAACTGATACGTCTTACGGTATGGAGCAGTAAGGTTGAGAGAGTAATGTAGTGCCCTGTGAACATCCAGAGAATACAGGATCGCTTCCCCTCAGTTCGACTGGTTGGGATAATACACAGGCAGGTTAATGTCCTGATTATGTGTGAACTCAGACACTACCTTAGGTAAAAACTTAGGGTTAGTACGTAAGGACACCCTATCCTTATGGAAAACTAAAGGCTCCTTACATATCAGAGCATGAAGCACGGAAGCTCTCAAAGCAGAAGTAACAGTAACTAAAAATAATGCTTTCCAAGAAAGGAACCAAAGCTCACGGTGCGCAGCAGGCTCGAATGGAGAAAGAGTATGTTTTTCGAGCGTGAAGAGGAGATCCCACAGTGGTACGGGATCTCTGTTGGGAGGCTTAATGTGTAGTATGCTCTGCAAAAAAGTGCGGAACACATCCAGCTGGGCGAGGGTTTTCTTTCCCATAGGTACATGGTAAGCAGAAATTTCAGAAAGATGTACCTTCATGGAGAAGTAGCTAAAGCCTTGGTTTGATAAGGAGAGAAGATACTCTAAGACAGAGTTCACTGGACAGGTGAGCGACTCCAGTTGATAGGACGAAGCCCACAGACAACATCTTTTCCACTTCATGGAGTAAATGGACCTAGTCGAGGGCATTCCCGCTGCAACGAGAACATCCACCACCTCCTGGGAGACCCCATACCTGGACTTAACTAAGTCTGCAGGAGCCACGCATAAAGATGCAGGGATTTGAGGTCTGGATGGACCAGGGTGTCCTGATCCTGCAATAGCAAGTGCGAGCTCAGCAGTAGCTGTATTGGAGGTGCCATTGCCAGTTGCTGAAGTAGTGGGAACCAAATCTGCTGAGGCTAATAGGAAGTGATGAGGATAATCTCTGCTCCCTTGGCCTGCAACTTCACAAGAACCCTCTGGAGAATGGGAAAGGGAGGGAAGGTGTATAGAAACCTCCCTGTCCAAGACAGGGACAAAGCATCTGGCAAAAAAAAAAAAAATCAGGCAATGGCTCTAGTGAGCAGAAACTGAGCAGTCTGGCGTTCAGTGGAGACACAAAGTGGTCTAACTCTGGATGGTCCCATCTGTCAAACAGCTGGTCTGCTACCAAATGAAGGAGCTCCCACTCAAGAGTCTTGGACCGAGACTGGCTTAAGCTGTCGACCAAGACATTTTGGATGCCTAGAACATGAACAGCGGTGAGGTCCAAGTGGTGTTCCAGGGCCCAATACCAGACCCTCATTGCCTTCCGGCAAAGGGGGTAAGAAAGTGTGCCCCCTTGCTTGTTGACGTAAAACACTACCGACATGTTGTCCATTTGGATGAGAAGAGGGTCTGGTGAAAGGTCCGACTGAAACGCTTGCATCTCTAGGACACTGATGCAACGCATCTGCTCATCTGGAGACCAGATCCCCTGGGTCAGTCTGTTCTCCAGGTGAGCACCCCAACCGAGACTGGAAGCATCTGTAGTCAGAACCCATCTTGGGGGCTCCTGTTGGAAGGGAACCCCCTCATTCCAGGTTTGAGGGGGTCTAGCCACCATAATAGAGTCCTGGGTCGGAGATCCTGACCGGCTGGTCTAGGTCCTCTGACCTCTGGTCCCATTGTACCCTGAGCATTCACTGAGGAACCCTCATGTGGAGGTGGGCCAAGGGAACTGTAGGAATGGCCGTCACCATTTGCCCCAGAAGTCTGAGGAAGGTCCTGGCTGGGACCTGGGGAGCCATGGATACTGCTTGGACTAAATTTTTTAGGTAATCTTCCCTGTTTTCTGGGAGAAAGGCCATGCCCTGAACCATGTCCAGGACCGTTCCTATGAAAACGAGTCTTTGACTGGGCCATGGGGATGACTTTGGGAGGTTCAGGGTGATCCCCAACTCCCAGAAGAGTGTAAAGGTGTCTCCGAGAGTGTGAAGTAGTTGAGCTCTGGAAGGAGCCAGTTGTCTAGGTAAGGGAAGATGTAATGGCCCTGGCATCATAGACACGCAGCCACCACCGCTAGACACTTGATGAAGACTCGTGAAGTGGAGGAGAGGCTGAGCAGTAAGGCTCGGAACTGGTAATGTCTCCCACGGAAGTGGAACCTCAGAAACTTCTGATGGGGAGGAGAAAGACCCTTATGTGCAGGTAGGGGTTCTGCATGTCCAGGGAGCAGAGCCAGTCCCCTTGGTGCAAGGGAGGAATGAGGCTTGGAAGGGTGACTATTCTGAACCACTTGTACTCTTTAAAGAGGTTTAGAGAGCTGAGGTCCAGAATGGGCCGAAGGTCTCCGGTCTGTTTTGGGACCAGGGAGAAATGACAGTAAAAGCCCTGCCACTGTCATTCTGGGGGGGCTGGCTCTATTGCCTGCTTCTGCAGAAGGGCCTGGATTAAGGGGTATGTGAGATGGAGAATAAGGGGAGGACCCTGGTGGCTTGTGTGGAGGGATCTGTAGAAACTCTGGAGTATGTTCTCTTCTGATCAGAGCCAACATGCAGAGGTCTGTGGTGAAATTGCTCCATTCTTCTAGGTAGAGGGAGAAGTGACCCCCTACTGCCTCCCCCATGGCCTCCGCCAGAGGAGGTGGGGCAGCGGTAGCGAGTCATTGGGTGGATCCGGGAAATAGAAATTACGTTCTTACCGTAATTATGATCTTTCTGTGTATCTTCACCATTCATCACAGATGGGTACTGGCCGGAGATCAGGACCCCGCAGAATCCTTTTTTTTTTTTAAAAAGGATAAGCGGAGCCGACGCAGCATCAGCGCCACCCTCGAGGCCGACGTACTACGTGGCGCTTGAGGAATAGCCGTTAAGCTGTGTCGACTCCACCTGCCTACCAGTTCTGAGTCGCCGGAGAGGTAAGAGGAAGGGATGGAGCGTGGGACAAGAAAAAGGAAGAGAAAGCTGAACTAAAAGGAGAAATAACGACTGAGAGGACAGCATAGAAAAAGTAAAACTAAGGGGATTGGGTAGGGGCCCCAATCTCTGGAAAAGGAAGAAGGGAAGGGGGGGGGGGAGAGAGAATTTAGGAGAGAGTGAGAAGTAACAAGGATCCAAGACCCTTGTCCTTCACCAGACTGTATAGGAACTGCAAGGAATGGCAAAGCTCATCTGCCAGAATTCAAGCCACAGAATAACTGGCAATACTCCCAAAAGCAGAGTCGGCTATTCTGGAGAAGGACAGGGTACAGGGACTCAGTACTCTCTCTGTAAAGATATTTGATAAAAAAAAAGGGTTGTCTTTTTTTTTTTAAATAGAAGGATAACAGAAGGAGGGCAACCACCAGTTCTCACCCCGTAGGGGTGAGGATAAATATTAGAGAGGAAGTGCCACTTGAACTGTATCCCATGGGGAAGAAAATTACCCCCCTGTGTGTCCCAACTTTACCCCGCTCAAAAAGGGGTAGGCACAGAGGGAGGAGGATCCAGAGACTGGAGCCCCAGGGGGATGGCGGGTGGGATTGTGATGAATGGTGAAGATAAAGATACACAGAAAGATCATAACTACGGTAAGAACGTAATTTCTACATCTTATCTGTGTCAATCTTCACCAATTGCACCCTAAGGGACAGTGTCCCTTAGCCCTCAGAGGGTGACACACTAAGGGGGGGGGAACCTTCTGGGCCTGAGGAGGCCCGAGAGTGGCGGGGAAGGAATCTGCCCCGACAAACGTCGTCTTGCCCTACGGGAAAAGAGATAGGTTCCCTGGTGAGCGGAGCAAATCACCCTACGCCGGGCCAAGGGTGACAACCGGGAAAGGCGAAGCCACGCTGATCTCCTGGTGCAGATTACTGTCCCTACTACCCTGGTAGCTACCTCACTGGCATCGTAAGATGCCCTTGCTTGGTGCCTTGCTAGCTCCAGGCCATGTGCAAAGAGTGCGATGGCTTGCCTGGTTTGCTCCGAGTCAGGCAAAGCAGCTAGGATCTGACCTAGTGCTGACCACAAGAACCTGTTGTAGGCTGCATAGTGGGCCTGATGAGCGGAGATGGAGAGAAGCAACCGTGCCGAGTAGAAAGTCCTCCTCCCCCAGAAGTCAAAATCCGAAGAGTCTTGATCTGGGGGCCGGTCACGGTGGAGGGCTCGAAGCCCATCAGGAGTGTCCAGGTGCGTCAATCCGGACTGTGGATGAGGCATAGAACCTGGAGACTCCGGGGGAGCGCAATACCTCTGGCTGAGGTCCCTAGGGGCAGGAACTCGGAAGGGCCTCTGCCAGAAACGCATGGACGCCCCGAAGGGAGAGGCCAGAAGGGCACCACAGGGGGGTGACCATTTGAAATTGCCTAGAAAGGCGCAGCGCCGCGATGCTCTGGATTGCTCGCGGGATAGGGGAAAAGGCGAAGGTCCTCCAACATCCTCGCGAGGAAACGCTGATACTCGGAGATCAGCGGCAGGAGAGATGTGGACAGATGGTTCCTCTCCCCCAGAAGAGGGGGATGAGGAGCTGGAGGTCACCATATGCTCCGAGGGTGGCTGCTCGGGGGAAGGTTGAAAAACCTGACTGTCAAAGGCCCTAACGTAGACAGGGAACCGAGAAGCCACCGCTCTGAACTGCTCCCAGGTGAGAGGCCCGGTAGGACCAAGAATGCCCGGAAGTGCTGGAGAATGCGGCAGAGGGGTAGAGGCAGAGTCGAGGGAAGGAATCGGCTGGCCTCTGCCAGGGCTAGGGAGCGGACCATGGACACCCAGGGAAGGTGTCCCGGAAGACTCCGCAGCCGACAGCTGTACAACCATGTTGGTACTGCCTAAGCTGCACCCAGAAGAATCCCCCCAGTGAGGCGACCGGGGCCGTATGGGTCCAGAAGGACGGTCCCCTGCCTTCAAAGAATGGGACCCTCTCAAGGACCCTGAAGGGGAAGGACGGAAGTCCACACTCCGGCTTCGTCCAGGACCTGGGTGGACCCCAGAGAAAGGCCTACACACGGACCCCACACCCCTCGACCCCTCAGAGTCCTGGTCCTCGGAAGGATCAGCCTAGGTAGCTGGCAGCCCTGGGATGTCCCTGAGGGGGAAATCCAGGGCGCAGCACCTTCCCCACCTGTAGGCTTCTCGATGGGCCCCAAAGTTGGGCGATCAAGACACACCACGGGAGGGGGGTACACCTGCTGAGGGGTCCAGGAACCCCCCCAGGCCAGGTTGCATGGCTATAGTGGCACGCACCATAGCCTGCTGGTCAGCGCCACTGACCCCGACCTGGGGGAGAACCCGACGCTCTTCAAGAGGGGGCTGACTCCAACTCGTCGAAGAGACCACTGGTTCACCCTGCTGTGCAGGCAACCCCGAAGGGTGTGACTGCTCGTCCGACTCTGAGCCCAACTCCGACTCCAAAGAGGTGGAGTCCGAGGCCCTAAGCCAGACGGCAGGAGGGCGAGGAAAAGTGACCTTCGTGAAGGGCCCGAAAGTCATGGTAGTGGTCGAGGCAGCACCCGCACCCTGCACGGCCCCGCGGACGGGGCTACCAGAAGGAGGCAGGATGGCTGGGACCAGAGGTCTGGAGCTAGGGCCAGCCGCGGCGCCGTTAAGTCCACCGGCACCGGGGACAGAGACGGTGCCTGTGGGAGCCCCAGCGGTGGCCCCAGAGTCGCAGACATCGCCAGGCCCCGGCGCGCGAGTGGCACCGAGTCATGCGCGCCGACCACCCAAGAGCAGGCTCGGCGCCGCCGACACCGCCAGGGTTCTCAAGAGCGCGAGCGCACCGAGAACCAAAGCGCCGACGCCCCAAAACGGACCCGCGCTGAAAGCGGGCACCCGCCAGGCTTCGGTGCCGCGAGCGGCCGAGCAGAGGTGGCGCTCAATACAACGACTCCCGAGGTTCCTGTGGGCGCTCGGCTCATCCTCGGCACTGAGCTACGCCGAGACAGATATAGCAAAGGCGATACCAGATCTAGGACGCTGAGGCCGCGAGCGGCGCGTTGACAGAGCCCACGGCACGGAGAGATTAGGCGGCGCCGACAAGGCCCTCGGCAACACGAACGGCACCGAAGGCCTCGACAGCACCGACCAACAGCGTCGAGGATGGCGTAGTCCCAGGCCTTTTGAACCGCAGGAGCGACACCGGGGGGCCTTCACCCACGAAGGGGTGATTGCCATAGCGGCGCCTCCCGCCCGCTCCTGGGAGGAAGCGGGACAGGCCTCCTGCGCCGCAGGAGGAGCCTCAACCAAGGCTAGGCTACGGGGGGTTGAGATTCCCTCCTCCACGGTCCGTATAGAACCAGGAGGGGACCCGGAGGAAAGGCTGAGAGAACGCGCCTTGGCCCGACGAGTGCGAATCCTACCTCTGAAAGTTGGCGGAGCTCGTCCAACTTTCCACGCTCGCTGTTCGAGAACACGGCGTCCATAGAGGAAGCAGCGCCGCATTTAATCCATGTCGGAAGCGGCTAAGACACGAGACACCGGTCATGCTGGCTGTCACAGAGAATTGCGGCCGCACGGGCACCGATGCATAGGGGGCCGCCCCGCCTTAGATGACTTCTTGCCCTCCAACCGCGACATGACCTGCGGAAAAAAACACCAAAAATAGACTCGACATCGCCAAAACTATAAATAATGGAAAAATTTTACCAGCGACGTCGAGTAGGGCAGACTAGAACTAGTAGACTGACGAACTACTGACGATAGAAGACTAAGGCCTAAAATTTCGAAAAACACTTCTTCAGGCTTCCCACGAGGCGACCTCGATGGCGGGAGACGAAGAACTGGTAGGCAGGCGGAGTCGGCTACAGCTTAACGGTTATTCCTCGCGAGCCGCCCACGTAGCACGCCAGGCCTTGAAGGCGGCGCCGCTAAGCCGCGCCGCTCCACCTATCCTTTTAAAAAAAAGCCTCCCGCGGGGTCCTGATCTCCGGCCAGTACCCATCTGTGATGAATGGTGAAGATTGACACAGATAAGATCAGGCAGAGAGGGTTGGGAGGTTTTGGGACCTCTGGAGGCAGAGCTCCCAGGAGTTTGGGTTGGTGCTTTCCTCTTGAAGCCTCCCCTCTGCTGGAACCGGTTTCGGGAATTTTGCCCAGAGGGCTTCCGAAAAGGCTTCTGGTCCCCCTTGCACATTTACGGATGGACCAGATGGATTTCTCAGACTTCTGGAGATGGGAGATCAGTTTTTCCGTTTCTTCCCCAAAAAGCATGGAACCCTGGAAGATAAGGTGCAGGATACCGGACTGCAGATCCTGTGAGAATCCAGAGACTCTGAGCCAGGCGTGGTGCCTAAGGCAAACGCTGGATGCCACTGCCCTAGAAGCCATATCTGCAGTATCATACGAGGCCCTCAGGACATGAGTGCCTACATCTGATCCTGACTCAAGAATATCCAGGAGCTTGGTCTTCTGAGACAAGTCTAGCAAGGCCTGAGCAAAACTCTAGTCTTTTCTCCCACATTGCATTCTGGTACTGGACCATGTGTGTGAGAAAGTTTAAAGATCTGATAGAACAGGTGGAGGCAGAAGAAAAAATTACCTTAGTAATGTTGTTTCTTCTAATGGAGTCTTGCTGTATTCTGACAAACTGCAGTGAGGTCCAACCTTTGAACTGCCCCGGAGATGAAAGAGTTAACTGTCCATGCCAGGCATGGAACGCTGAGCTCGAACTCGGTTGAGACTCTGTCTGTTGCTGTTTGAACTCAAAATGTCAGATCTTTACGAGCTATACTCACTAGGTGTCCTGTGTGGAAGCTGTAAACCTACACTAGCCAACTGGCTACTAAGTATAATAAAACAGACTTTTTGGTCCCAAAACAAAGACTCAAGTCAGGAAACCCAAAAAATGAAATGAACACAACACCCACTCACCCAAAGAAAAGGGGGTGATAATAAAAAAGGTGGGGCACCTCTTGAGTGCACACACTGCTACTGCCCACCCACATCCCAAAAGAAAAAATTACTCACCTTAGCAATTGCTTTTCTTCTCATGGAGTCTTGCTATATTAGGACCATTGCAGTTGGCCCCTGGCTCTGAACTGCCCTGGAGAGGAAACAGTTAACTCCAGAGAGATCTGGAGTTCCACAGCGCGAGGGCGCTGTTCAAAGCTCTATCTGGTCAGTTTCAAATGAAACTGCCAGGTTCTTTACAAAGCTAAACTAACATAGCAAGTCTGTGTGGAAAAGCCCTACACTAGCCATTGGCTACCTACTAGTAGTAGAACAACGAAACAACAACAACAAACACAGAATAAAAACAATATACTTATTATTGTTAGGATCACCCCTGACAAGCACTAATAGGCCCCCTCCCCCAAAAGACTCAAGTCCAGAGAGGGGGCCATCTACCACTTAACAAAAAACAGAATTACCTAGTTCCCTAACCCAAATGAAACGGGGCCGGGGGACTAGAAAGACTAAAATGGCATGACACAGTGCTTGCACCAAATTGCCAACCCCATACCCAAGTAGGAATTCTGAGAGGGGTAGGAGGGGGGGTTGTCCTAATATAGCAAGACTCCATGAGAAGAAAAGCAATTACTAAGGTGAGTAATTTTTTCTTCAAACACCATGAAGTCTTGCTATAATTAGGACCATTGCAGATTATACAGCAGTACCTCCATGGAGGAGGGCCAGAACCTACTTAGGGAATAGGCTCTGAAGCACAGCTGTGCCAAAACGAGCATCTCTCCTGGACTGGACGTCCAGAGAATAATGCTTGGTGAAAGTGTGGACTGTCTTCCAGGTAGCAGCTTGACAAATTTCTAAAATAGGAATATCTCATGCGCCGCTAGAGATGCAGCTGTACCCTTAGTGGAATGAGCCCTCAGTCCTGAGGGAGGTTCTTACCTAGTTTTTGGTAACAGAACTGGATACAAGAGACAATCCACCTTGCGATTGTCCTCCTAGTAGCAGGTCTCCCCTTACCCACTTCTCCATAGGTAAGGAAGAGTTGGAGGGATTCGAACCTATGACCCTTGGTACGTTCTAAATAGTAACTAAGAGCTCTTTTGACGTCCAAACTGTGTAATCTCCTCTCACCAGAGGAAGAATGCTCAGTAAAAAATACTGGGAGAGAGATGGATTGGTTAAGATGAAAATCTGAAACCACCTTAGGTAAAACTTTCTGTTAGTCCGAGGACCACTTTATCTCTGTGGAAAGAAATAAAATCCTTTTCCACTGACAAGGCTTGTAATTCACTTATACGCCTAGCAGAAGTGATAGCCACTAGAAAACAGTCTTCCAAGTTAAAAACTTGAGATCTGCCAAGATAGAGGCTCAAAGGGGTTGCATTAGCTGAGCAATGCAAACATTCAGGTCCCAGGCAGGAGCTGGTTCCAAAGGAGGGTTAGGTGAAGTAACCCCTGAAAAACTTGGAAAACACAGGGTGAGAGGAGAGGGAAACTGGTTTCCTGCAGAAACAAAAACAGAAACAGCTGCCAAATGAACCCTCAAAGTAGCTGGTTTGAGGCCCTAGTAATTTAAGTGGACCAAGTAGTCCAATAAAATAGCCAAGTCAGCAGATTCTGGTACAATCTGCCTCTCAGAACACCAGAAGGAAAACCTCTTCCACTTGGAATTGTAAGTGGCTCTAGTGGAAGGCTTCCTAGAAGCCTTCAAAATATCCAAGACACCTTGAGAAAGGTGTAAATCAGTAATTCTAGCTCCTCAAGAACCAGGCCTTGAGGTGGAGTGAATTGAGGTCCGGATACCACACTCTCCCCTGTGCACAGGTCAGCAGGTCGTGGGTCCTGGGCAAGGTCAGGGGAGGGTGAAATGTGAGGGACAGGAGAAGAGGGTACCAGGGCTGCCTGGCCCAGTCTGGAGCAATCAGAATCACTTTGCAGGGCTGAGTTCTGATCTTTACCAGTACCCTGAAGAGGAGGGGAAAGGGGGGGGAAGCATACAGGAACTTCCCTTCCCAATTCAACTGAAAGGCGTCCAGAGGGACTGATCCCAGCACTGGAGGCCTGCAACAAAACAGAGGAAGTTGGTGGTTGTCTGGGGCTGCGAAAAGATCCATCTGTGGGGTGCCCCACCTGGCAAAGACTGACCCCAGCACCTGAGGATTCAGAGCCCATTCGTGATGGCCCTGAGAAATCCTGCTGAGGGCATCCGCCAGGACATTGTCCTTCCCTGGAAGGTGAACTGCTATCAGGGAGGTGTTCAGGGCGTAAGCCAGGGACCACAACTTCATTGCTTCGGTGCACAAGGCTGAAGACCGAGTGCCCCCTTGCTTGTTGATGTACCACATTGTTGTGGTGTTGTCTGTCCTGACTTGGACTACCTTGTTCTGGACAGTATCTGAAAAACTTGGAGAGCTAAGAAAACAGCTCTGAGTTCCAACAGGTTGATGTGGGAGAGATTCCTGAGGGGACCACACTCCTTGAGTGGAAAGGTCGCCTGAGTGAGCCCCCACCCCAACAGGGAGGCATCCGTGGTGAGGGTGAGGGAATGAAGAACGGTAAGAATGGGACCCCCTGGGTTAGGTTGCTTTGATCCTGCCACCACTGAAGGGCTAGGATCAGGGTTTTGGTCACTGGGACTAACTTGGTAAGGGGTCCTTCCTTTGAGACCAGTAGGACCTCAAGTGGAACTGGATGTCCCTCATCTGAAATCTTGCTCCTTGCACCAGCTGTGGAAGCGGCCATGTGCCCTAGGAGTTGCAGAAAGTGCCTTGCTGGTCGAGAGACCCGCAGGGTAAGGAAGATGCCAGGGCAATGATTCTGTACACTCTCTCCGAGGGAAGAAATGCCCTGGCTGACTTTGTGTTCAACTCTGCACCTATAAAAGTTAGTACCTGAACTGGTTCGAGAACTGACTTTGGAAAGTTCAGCAGGAATCCCAAAGAAATGAGAAGCTGCTGGGTGACTTGCAAGTGGATTTACCTGCTCTGAGGGACTGACCCACTATGAGCCAGTCGTCCAAGTAGGGAAACACAGCTACCTGCCTTTCTCAAATGGGCCACTACCACAGCTAGACATTTTGTGAAAACCCTTGGAGCAGAAGTGAGACCGAAGGGTATTGCTCTGAACTGGTAGTGGCCAGAGGGCAGTTCGAACCTGAGGTACTTTCGGTGAGAAGGCCTGATTAAGATATGAAATAGGCATCCTTGAGGTCCAGGGAAGCTAGCCAGTCCCCTGGCCTTAAGGAAGGCAAAATCATTGCCAGAGTTAACATTTTGAACTTTGGTTTCAAAAGGTGCTTGTTCAGGAATCTTAAATCTAGAATGGGCCACCAATCTCCTGTCTTTTTTGGGGTCAGGAAATACCTCGAGTACAGCCCCTTGTCCTGATGGCAAGGGGGAACCCTTTCCACTGCTTTGCAGTCCAGAAGAGACGAAACCTCTGCTTCCAAAGCAAGGGCTTCTGAAGGATTTGAGGGGGGAAAATGTCTGGCTCTCATCTTTGGAAACTGCTTGAAGCGGAGAACCAGACCTTGGCTTACCACTTCCAGAACCCATTTGTCCGAAGTTAGGGACAACCAGTTCTGGCTGAAATAAGCCAACCTGCCCCCCACCGGTACAGGAGAATCGGCCCTGGACACCCCGTCAGGGTGTCTGCTTGGCAGCAGCAGCTTTAGGCTGAGGAGAAGGAGAGGGCCTGCCTGTGCCCCGTCTACCTCTGCCTCTGAAAAAAACCCTCTGTGCAAAGGCTGAAGAGGCCTGAAATTGGTAAAAAGGCCTGTGGTAAGGCCTGCCCCTACCCCTGGGGGCATGCCTTTGAGGAGTGGCATGCCTCTCCTTAGCTTGGGCACTTTTGTAGGTAGTTCTGTATTCATCCATCTTTTTCATGTAATTTTTCGTTTGATCCCAAACAGAAATTTCCTATCACAGGAAAATCTATGGCCTTTGACTGGGTATCTTGGGACAGATTAGTGCATCTGAGCCATGCCAACCTACGGAGAGCTAAAGAGTGGCCATGACCTAGAAGAAACATCATTAACATCAACAGCAGTATGAAATTGAACTTTAGAGGCTTCAATGCCATCAGCAGCCACCTGTTCAACTCACTAGCCAGCTGGCCCTGGGCCTGCTTGGCCAACTACAATATAGTGTCCCATCTAGTTTCTGATATCTAGCCACATAAGCCATATAATTAGCCTGTCTGAGTCCCAGCGAGCTGCCATATAATTGCTTTTTCGCCATGGCATCAATCTTCCTGGAATCTTTATCAGGAGGATGTGAGGCCAGGGGAATATTAACCTTGTCACAGGCTGCAGCTTGAACAACACTCATGACTACACTGCTCAGTGAGGAAGTCTGTAGTAGGGCCTGATAAAGTATAACTACGCTCATTTTTTTATCTACAGGAGGGACAGAATGAGGATTTTAAAATCTTCGTTGTTTGCTTCCTAAATGATTATGCAAAGGAATAGACAACCTTCTAGACTCTGGAATATCCATCATTTCTACATAATCAGGCTCCTCTTGCTCATCACAGCCTCCTCTAAAGGGGCTGGAGGTTTCTACCACCTTTTATAAAACCTGAAATGAGAAGGGACTCAGACAGCAAGGGAAGACTCAAGGGTCTGTCTGGAGAAATGTCCGGCTCTATAGGCACTTCAGACCTTCCCAGTCACAAATACACTCATCAAAGTCCTCCTCCCTCCTGTGGTTCATAAAAATCCCGACATCATAATCCTGAACCACTGGACCTGAGCAAGCCCCTTTCCCACCTAGGGGGTTGAAAAAGTCCCTGAGACAAAGACTGGACAATCTGAATGGCTTTAGCTATCTCTGCAGCAGTAGGAGAGACAATATTGGACTCCAGACCTGCTGATTTCTTTGTCTTTAACTTTGACTGGTTCTTCTGAACCAGCCTTCCTTTAGCTGAGAAGTCTAGCCCTGGTCAGAGGGCACTCCTCTGGTCCAGTAGGAGCTGGACCGGGCCGGCCATCGGGTCAGCGGACTTTTGGCCTCTCGTTCCTGGCCGGCCCAATCTCTTTTCCAGGGTGGCTGCAGGAAATTTTACACACCTGGCAGTCTGACAGGAGGTGGACCCCAGACAATAGACACAAGTGGTATGTGGGTCAGCCTTGGCAAAGGCTTCCCACAGACATCCTATGTTGAAACCCAGTGGGCCCGATTTTCTTTTGGGTTTCTCAGACATAATGCCAGCCTAACCAACAAACTTGCCCTTTAAGCGGCCGTGCCAGAAAGCAAGACCCTATATCGGTTCCTAACACGTGTCACGGGTATTGGAAAAACCCAAAAATTAACGTTTTTTTAGAACCGATAAGAACTGAGAACCGCACTTCTAAAGTCGAGTAAAGTCAAAATAAGTAAACCGATCGGTTCAGACTGAACCGAGCAATGAATTCCACAAGACTTTAATTTTTTAGTACTACGGTTCACCAGATAGAGCTTCTGAACGAAACGTGGTAATTTTAAAAACTTGCGGTTCAAATGGAACCGAATAAACCGGCGAACCGAGCTGAAGGCTGATCTCGGGCGACTGTTCAGTGAAAGCGGAGTAAAGAATCTGGCAGTTTCATTTGAAACTGACCAGATGAAGCTTTGAACAGCGCCCTCAAGCTGGAACTCAGATCTCTCTGGGTTAACTATTTCCTCTCCGGGGCAGTTCAGAGCCAGGGGCTAACTGCAATGGTCCTAATTATAGCAAGACTTCATGGTGTTTGAAACAAAGGTTCTGAGAGGGGAAGGCAGCGGGGGAGGTCAGAATACAGCAAGACTCCATTAGAAGAAACAACAGTACTAAGGTGAGTAATTTTTTCTTCAAACAACATGAAGTCTTGCTGTATTCTGACAAATTGCAGACAACCAAGCAGTACCTCCATGGAGGAGGGACAGTACCTACCTAGGAAATAGGCTCTGCAGCACTGCTGTGCCAAACCGAGCATCAGTCCTAGCCTGGATATCAAGGGAGTAATGCTTGGTAAAAGTGTGAACTGTTTTCCAAGTAGCTGCTTGACATATCTCTAAGATAGGAATATCCCTGGTAACAGCCAGGGAAGCAGCTGTACCTCTGGTAGAGTGAGCCCTCATGCCTGAGGGTGGAGTCCTACATAGTTTTTCATAGCAAAATTGAATGCAAGAGACAATCCACCTGGCAATGGATCTTTTAGCGGCAGGTTTTCCCTTACCAACCTCACCATAGGTGAGGAACAGTTGGAGGGAGTCAAACCTGTGACCCTAGGTACGCTCTATGTAGTAGCTAAGGGCTCTTTTCACATCCAAACTGTGCAGCCTCCTTTCACCAGAGGAGGAATGGTCAGTGAAGAATACAGGAAGAGACACATAGACTGGTTAAGGTGGAAGTCTGAAACCACCTTAGGCAAAACTTCCTGTTGGTCCTGAGGGACCACTGCATCTCTATGGAAGAGATAAAATCAGGCTCCATTGACAGGGCTTGTAACACGCTTATGCGCCTGGCAGAAGTGATGGCAACCAAGAAAACAGTTTTCCAAGTCAAGTACTTAAGCTCTGCTGAGGAAAAGGGCTCAAAAGGGGGGTTGCATAAGCTAAGCAATGCAAACATTAAGGTCCCAAGAAGGGTCAGGGTCCCTGAATGGCGGATTGATATGAAGCAATCCCTTGAAAAACTTAAAGAATACAGGATGAGCTGAAAGGGAAGAAGCCTTACCTGCTGAAAGAAAAGCAGAGACAGCTGCCAGATGCACTCTTAGTGTAGCTGGTCTGAGTCCCAAGCTATTCAGATACATAGATACATAGACAGTGTCGGCAGATAAGGGCCTACGGCCCACCCAGTCTGCCCATTTGAGCTTGTAAGTTCAGTTTATGTTTTCCAACAAGTCTGTTGCCCATTACCCCTGACCTCCAGAATTCCTTTATGTCTATCCCATGCATTCTTAAATCCCGTGATTGTTTCAGCCCCCACCACTTCCTCTGGCAGGGTGTTCCACTTGTCCACCACCCGTTCTGTGAAGAAATTCTTCCTCATGTTTGCTCTGAATCGTCCTCCCTCCAACTTCATCCCATGCTCTCTAGTCCTGGAAATACAGGTTACTCACCTGTAACAGGAGTTCTAGGAATGGTATATGTTGTTCATCCACACTGTCTGGCAGGTATCCTTGCCGCTTTAATTCTTGTCGGAAGGTCTTCAAGCTGGCTCCCCCCACCCACCCAGGTGGTAAAACTCTCGGCTCCGCCCCATGACGCCAGATCTAGCCCGCTGGAAGACAGGTTGTGCGTCGAAGCCGGGAGGCGGGTGGGTTGTGTGGATGAACAACATATACCATTCCTAGAAGTCCTGTTACAGGTGAGTAACCTGTATTTCTAGGGACATGGATATGTTGTTCACCCACACTTACTGGCAGACTCCTAGCAGTTCGCCGGCAGGAAGGAGGCAAGGCGCACACCCCCTACTTAGATAAAAAGACTGGAGAACTGAGGCCCCGACCAACATCCCAACGTGACCCAAGGTCGATGTGGAAGGGGAAACGGTATAGCCTGCTTCCAGGCAGGAGCCCTGCGGATATCCTGGACAGGAGTATCCTCGAAAGCAGCCACCGATGCAGCAGAAGGGCAGGTAAAATGAGCACTTATCCCTCAGGAGACCCATGCCTGCCACCTACAGGCGGAGACCTATGCGGAGGTGACCCGCCTGCTAAATAGTCGCATGCTGCAGGTCTGCCAGATGCGACTTCAGCGTAGATGACAAACAGCTGGCAAACCTCTCCCGAACTTTGAGACCTATGCTCCTGGGTAGGCGGCGCGAAATAGGGTTCAATTGATCCTATATCGGCCTTGAGGTATGAATGGGATGAACCCCGGCAGAGACAATACCCGGTTTGGGAAAGACTCCGCCACCGCCTACGGAAGGAACTTCAGGTGGGGCGCAGGACAACTTTGTCCCTGTTGAAGGCCAAATAGGGAGATTGAAGGAGCGCCTGGAACTCTCCCCTCCTTCTGGATGGCAGAGAAGCCCCAAGAAGGTGTTCCTCTACAACAGGTGGGGAAAACCGCACCTGTATAAAGGTTCTAACGGCTTGCCCATGAGCTAAGCCCATACCAGCGAAGATCCCGCAGGAATGCGGATACTCTCCCCGAAGGGGAGGCGTGATCGAGGCCTAGAAAAGCACCAGACCACCTTTTCTGCGCCACCGACTGCCTAACAGCCCGCACTTGGAAGACAGGAGTGACCGACAGAAGCACCTAGAAGGGTTGTCGGCCGAAGACCTAGTTCAAAAGAACGGACCGTAGATGGTCCGGAATGCTCGCCGAGGGATGGGAGAGGGGCCCCAGGCCCTATCCCAACACCAGATGGAGAACTAATCCATTCGAAGGCGAGCATGTTTGGCCGACTCCTGGCAGGACGCCTCGAAAACGTCAAGGACCTTGCCGAAGGACCCCAGGCCTGGCCCCTAGCCACACAGGGACCAGGCCTTCAGATGCATGGGATTGAAGGTCCAGATGGAAAACCTTCCCCTGAAAACAAAGATCAGGGCCGGGTGTGCTGGAAGCCACCTCGGGAGCCTGGGGCAGAGACTGAGGAGAGCTGGATGCCAGAGCTGGCAAACCAGTCTGGGGCTACCAGCATCACCTGCGCCTAGTCCATCCTCACCTTGTCCGTGGGTCAAGGGAAATGGGGGAGAGGCGTAGAAGAGGCCCGGGGTCCACGGCCTTGATGGCATCCCCTACAGCAAACCCCGCTGAGGGGGCGGGCATGAGACAGTCTCAGCCTCGTATTCTCCCTGGAGGGAAGGAGGGAGAAGATCCTGTGCTACCTCCGGCAGGGGAGACCACTCATGAGGCGCAGCCTATGTCCGGCTTAGGGCATCAGCCAGGGTGCTGGAGGCTCCTGCCACACAAGCAG
This sequence comes from Neoceratodus forsteri, assembly GCA_016271365.2. Lineage (NCBI taxonomy): Eukaryota > Metazoa > Chordata > Ceratodontiformes > Ceratodontidae > Neoceratodus > Neoceratodus forsteri. Next base: position 681,846,011 of record CM028138.1, read on the forward strand.
GAAAAACGCCTCCCGGCTGCGCGAAAGACCCAGTGCGGACAATGTCCTTACGCAGAGGCAAGGGGCTCGTCCGAACCTGGCGGGTTAGGTAGCAAATGGTCGTGGTGTAGTCCGCCTGGACTGAAACCACTAGACCCCGCACAAATGGAGCGCATGGTGCAAGCAAACGGTCCGCCTGAAGCTCTAGCGGGTAGGAAAGACATCGGGACTCCCGAGAGGACCAAAGGCGGAGCACGCTGTATTCCCATAGATGGGCACCCCCACCCATCCGAGAAGCATCGCTCGGAGAAGACCGTTGACTCAGGGCAGACGAACAGGATGTTCTCCTGCAAGAGCTGGAATGGTCCAAGGGAGAGCGTTCCCTTAACTCCTGGGCTGTAGTCACGAACTTGTGCAAAGGAACGCATCACCGTAACCGCTGGCTGGCCAGTCCCCACAAGGGGGACACATGAACTGGCTGGTCCAACAGACCACGCTGGAGCCAGCTGCCGCAAGGCCCAGGAGGTGCAGGAGGTCCTGGCAGGGCGCGAATGCCCAGTCAGACCCGACTAGGTAAGGGAGAAAGAACCTCAGCCCTGTTTGCCAGGAGCCAAGCTCGGACTAAAGAGTCGAGCCTCGTCCCGAAGAAGGATCACCCGCTAAGATATGAGTTCCAACGTGGCTCCGATAAAGGGAGACCAGTCTGAGACACAGAACTCTGGATCGTCTCCTTCCGTCCGGAAGGGATGCAGTCAGGCCGCCATCCAGGTGGAGTTATGCCCGGACCCCTCGATGCCACAGAAGCTGCTGGGTAGAGACCAAAGGACCTGGACTGGAACTTGCAAAGAGATCCCCGCTTAAGAAAGGAGGAGTCTCCCAAGAAACGGACGGAACGAAGGTACGTACGTTCTGGAGGCCCAGGAAGAAGCCTCATTCTGAGGATGGGATATCTGAGGCAGCGAGACCATCCGGACTGCGGAAAAAATGGGGCACAAGCCCCCCGTCCGTTTGGGACCAGGAATACCTGGACAAGAACCCAGGGTCTGAAGGGGGGGGGTCCGCAACCTTCCCAATCACCTCTAATTAGAGGGGGCAAGTCGGCTCAGCGGGCCAACAACTAGGCTGTGGACCCCAAGACCCCCGTGGGGAAACGGCTTGAAAGGGTGGTGCCTGCTCGCAATCCTGAGGCAGGGCCTTCCCCTAGCACCTCCGACACCCAAAGGTCCGGGAAGCGGACCAGGTGGAGAAGGGGCGGACCCGGGGGAACCCGGGTAGAAGCGACAGGGCCGGGGACATCGCCCCTACCCCGTCACTGGTCAGGCTTGAAGGAGGAATTGGACAAGGGAGCTCCTGGGCCTTTGCCTCCCTTTTAGAGGAAGACGCTGGTTTGGAGTCAGGATGCCCAGCGCAAGCCTGCTGGCCCTCGTGCTGGGCGGTTGAGCCGCAGGGTTAGGGGCAAGGGGTTCATACAAAGGCTGCCAGCTGCCCTTGTCCCTCTGGGCGGGAGTCACCGAGTCCGGAGTGGCATCGGACTTCTCGGTCCCCTCACTCCAGGGCCGAAAAGGTCAGTCCCCAAGAAGGGGATGTCCGCCAACTTGTGCTGGGTTTCCAGGAGAAAGAGGATAACCTCATGCCGCCCTGGTGCATAGCCATTGTGGCGCCACCAACCTGGAACAGGGAATCACCTAAGTCCAGAGCAGTCTGAAGCTGCTTACTTCACCGCCCTACCTAATTCGCACCCGCCGGATCATGGTCCTCGGGGTCGGCGGGAGATGAGGAGCACCTGCGTCAGGGCCCAAAGGCGTGGGAGAAATGTGCCATCAGTGCAGCCGAGCTGGCCTGTCGGAGGCCTAGGAAGGGCTAATGTAAACCTGCGCCCAACATAGCCATCCTTTGGACTCCTTGTCAGGGGCCTATCCACATCAGCGTTCCCAGAACACTGGAAAACAGTGCCGGTAACTAACCCCTCAGCCGAAGGGTGTTCAAGAAACCGGGCAAGAACCAGGCAGGGACAGGTACTTCCTGGCCATCCTGGCTGGCGCAAGGGCAGGAAGTAGGCCACTGCCAGAGCTCCAGGCTGGGCCCACAATGGCCTCGCACCAGGAGCCTCTGAGGGTGAACCCCTCGGTCTAGAATCTCCGTAGGGGATAAAGAGGCCGTTGGACACGAGCTCGAGGCACATCCAGTGAATTCAGAGATGAGCTGAACAGACCCATGAAGGGCGATGGGCTGTCGTCCACTGAGCGTTCGGAGAGGACCCTGGGTCCTCCGACTAAAGAACATAGAGATTGACTTTGGACTCCGAGGGTCAGCAAAAAGCTGCCTCAGGCCTGAGTCACTCTTCGTCCGCCAAAGGCAGGCGGGAGTGAGGGGGACAGACAATCTGCAAGACAGGTCATGACCCGACCAAGGTTTCACCAAGGGCGGTGGGGCAGCAAGGTTCGGACGAACAACCGGCCCCGGAGAGGGCACGTCGACTGCAGCAAGCTGTTGAGTCGGCCGATCACGTGGCAGCTGCTTGCTAGACGGGGAATGAATCGGGGTCGATTGGTTCCCGGACAACAATAACTGCTGCCAAATGAACTCCTCATGTGTCGGCGCCAGCCGACGCCAAGCCACTCCTCCACCGAGGAGGAGGCGGAGAAGCGGTAATGCCACGCCTTTCGGTGCCCTGACGAGCGCCCGAGGTGGCGTGGCGGCTAGACGAGAGGACCCGAGACCGAGACCCGAATCCCCGGGGAAACTGAGGGCAGGCCTGGGAAGGAGCAGACCGCACCTGCTCCTCCCTTGACTCGGAAGAAAGGGCTGAGGTCTGTGGACCCAAAGGTGCAAGCAGAACCTCAGCCTCCACCGGGGGAACTGGCGAAGGGATGGCAACTCCAGCAGAAGACAGCCCAGATGACGGGTCGAGAGACTGCGACAGCGTCAGCAGGGTCACAACCCCTGACCTGGCCAGGGAACACCGTGAAGCCAGAGGCCTGGCGCACCCTCGGCCGAGGTAGAGCGTGACCAGCAGGGAGGAACTCTTACTCCCTCCAGCGCCGACAATGGGACTTAGCCTGCGACTCCATGGACTTGGGCCAGAGGCAGGTCAGAGAGTCCCTCTCCTTTCAGAAAGGGACTGGCGAGAGCTCCTTGAAAGAAGCTGAATGGGGAGAGACTCAAGAGGCGGGATAAGCACGAGACCGAGGGAGAAGGGGCAACCGTCCCCTCCATGGAGGAAAGATCGAGCTGCTCAGCCGAGCCAGCCGACGCGGACACTGCCAACGAGTCTCCAAGGAATTTTCCGGAGTGGAAAAGGTTTTAGGTCGCCCAAGCCCAGAACAGGCCGCATGATCCTCCAGTGAGCTGGTCGAAAGGGCACAGCAAAATTCACAAACTAGTGGATCATGATCCAAGTCGAGGCAGTAGACGCATGTGGAGTGAGGTCTTTCCTGGAGGAATTAACTGAGGCGCCTCGAGAACCGGAAAGCAGATGATTCATCGCCATGGCGAGAGAAGAAGATCAGTATAGAAACTTCCAATTAAATTGGAGAGACCGAAAATTTCAGGAACCAGTCAGCAGGAGCTAAAGAGGAACCTGAGCTTCAAGCGGTAAGGAAGATCTGGCGTCACGGGGTGGAGCCGAGAGTTTTACCACTTGGGTGGGTGGGAGGAGCCAGCTTGAAGACCTTCTGGCAAGAATTAAAGCGGCAAGGATACCTGCCAATAAGTGCGGATGAACAACATATCCATGTCCCTAGAACATCTTTTTTGGTTAAAAATAGTGTATTCCTGCACCCTGTTCCTTCCTGTATGATACTTGTATCTCTATCACATCCCCTCTCTCCCTTCTTTCCTCTAGGAAGTACATGTTCAGTTCCTTCAACCTGTCCTCATAGGACTTGTGATGCAATCCATGCACCATCTTTGTTGCCCTCCTCTGAACCTTCTCTATCCTGTCTATATCCTTACGTAGGTAAGGTCTCCAGAACTGTACAGTGTACTCCAGGTGGGGCCTCACTAGTGTCTTGTATAGTGGAATTATGACCTCCTTTTTCCTGCTGGTGATTCCCCTGCCTATGCATCCCAGCATCCTATTTGCTTTACCTGCTACCTTGTCACACTGTTTCCCTGCCTTGAGGTCATCAGAGATGATAACCCCAAGATCCCTTTCCTGTTTGGTACATGCTATATCCTCACCCCCCAACTGATATATTGTGCCAGGGTTTTTGTGCCCCATATGCATTAGCTTGCACTTCCTTGCATTGAATTTCAACTTCCAAATCCCTGACCATTCTTCAAGTTTCTGCAGGTCCCTTCGCATTCTGTCTACACCCTCTGGTGTGTCTACTCTGTTACAGAGCTTTGTGTCATCAGCGAACAGTGAAATTCTGCCTTCTAGGTCCTGCGCAATGTCACTGATGAAGATATTGAATAGGACCGGTCCCAGCACTGATCCCTGTGGTACTCCACTGGTCACCTCTGTGGAGTGATAGCCATTTACCACCACCCTCTGTGTACTGCCACCCAACCAGTTACCCACCCACCACACCACTGTCCTGCCCACACCCATATTCCCCAGTTTGTGCAATAGTCTTCTATGTGGCACAGTGTCAAAGGCCTTGCTGAAGTCCAGATAGGCCATGTCCACTGCCCTCCCTTGATTCACCTCCCTAGTTATCCAGTCAAAAAATTCAATGAGGTTGGTCTGACATGACCTCCCCCTGGTGAAACCATGCTGCCTTGGGTCCTGTAGTCCATTGACAACCAGATGTTCACCAATCTCTCCTTCAGTAGTGCTTCCATGATCTTCCCCTACTACGCGGTGAGGCTGACTGGTCTGTAGTGCCCGCTTCCTCTTTGTTCCCACTTTTGTATAAGGGGACTACATCTGCTATCCTCCAGTCTTTGGGTACCTCCCCTGTTTCCAGTGATCGGCTAAACAGGATAGACAGAGGTTCAGCCACCACCTCTCTTAGTTCTGGGATGCACCCCATCTGGCCCCATTGCTTTATCAACTCTTATTACTTCCAGTTCCTTCAGGACCCTTTCTCGTGTAAAGGGACTTGTGTCCATTTCTGCACCATTCTCACCCCTTGTACTCCGTTCAGACCCATTACCTTCCTCTTCCTCAGTAAAGACTGAGCAGAAATACCTGTTCAATATGTCAGCTTTACTGTTGTCATCCTCCACAAGCCCTCATCCTCCCCTTCAGTCTCACTATCCCTCCTTTGCCTTTCTTTTTTTCACTTATGTACCTGTAAAGGTTTTGTCCCTCTACCAACTGATTTTGCAATGTGTTCTTCTGTCTGAGCTTTGGCTTTCCTTACTGACCTCCCTGCCTCCCTCTGCTTCTCCTGGTATTTCTCCCTATCCCCTTCTGCCTGTGCCTTTTTGTATTGCCTGAATGCAATCTTTTTGGCTTTCACTTTTTTTGCTACCTCTTTGGAAAAAAACACAATGGTCTCCTCTTCCTTTTCCTCTTGCTAACCTGCTTAATACATAATTCTGTTGCTCTTGTAATCCCCATTTTAAATACTGCCCACCATATAGTCAAAGACTGTGGGCAGGCCAGCAGACTCTGGAGAAATATGCTTCCCAGAGCACCATATGGAGAACCTTTTCTATTTGGAATTGTAAGTGCTTCTGGTGGAATGCTTCTGAGAAGCCTTTAGGATATCCATAAACCTTGGGAGAGGTGTAAATCAGCAAACTTTAACTCTTCAAGAGCCAGGCCTTGAGATTGAGAGATGAGAGATTTGGATACCAAACTCTCCCCTGAGCACAGGTTAACAGGTTGTAATTCCTGGGAAGAAACAGGGAAGGTGGACTGCTAAGGACAACAGGAGAGGTACCAGGGCTGTCTGGCCAGTCTGGAGCAATCAGAATCACCTTGCAGGGTTGAGACCTGATTTTGACTAGCACCTTGAACAGGAGAGGAAGGGAAAAGCATAGGAACTTCCTTCCAATTGAGAACTAGGGCATCCAGGGTGACTGAGCCCAACACTGGGGGCCTGCAGCAAAGAGGGAAGTTGGTGATTGTCTGGGGCTGCAAAAGATCTATCTGTGGGTGCCCCATCTGGAGAAGATCACCTTCAAAACCAGGAATTCAGTGACCATTCGTGATGGCCCTGAGATATCCTGCTGAGAGCATCTGCCAGGACATTGTCCTTGCCTGGGAGGTGTACTGCTGTAAGAGAGGTGTTCAGGGAATAGGCCAGAGACCATAACTTCATTGCCTCTGTGCACAAGGCCGTAGACCGAGTGCCCCCTTGCTTGCTGATATACCACATTGAGATAGTATTGTCCGTCCTGATCTGAACTACTTTGTTCTGAACAGACTTGGAAAAAACTTGAAGTGCTAGAAACACTGCTCTGAGTTCTAATAGATTGATGTGAAGCAGAGATTCCTGAGGAGACCACAACCCTTGGGTGGTCAGGTCTCCCAAGTGGCCTCCCCACCCCAAGAGGGAGGCATCTGTAGTAAGGATTAGCGAGCGAGACTGAGGGACAAAAGGAACTCCCTGTCTTAGATTGTCTTGATCCTGCCACCACTGCAATGCCTGGATCAGGGTTCAAGTCACTGGGATTAGTTTGGTCAGAGGATCCTTTTTCTGAGACCAAAAGGCTCTCGAGTGGAACTGAATGTCCCTCATCTGAAATCTTGCTCCCTGCACCACTGCTGTAGAAGCAGTCATGTGCCCCAGGAGCTGCAGAAAATGCCTTGCTGGTCAGGACACCTGTAGGGTGAATGAAGAGGCAAGTGCAATAAGGGTCCTTGCCCTGTCCAGGGGAAGGAAGGCTGTTGCCTGTACTGTATCTAGCTCTGCGCCTATGAAGGCGAGGAGCTGTACAGGCTCTCGAACTGACTTTGAAAGATTCAGAAGGAAACCTAGAGAAGTGAGCAGTTGCTGAGTTATCTGTAGGTGTAACTTGACTTGGTCTGGGGACTGGCCTACTATGAGCCAGTCGTCCAGGTATGGGAAGATGGCAATCCTTTGCCTTCTTAGGAAGGCAACTACTACTGTCAGGCATTTTGTGAACACCCTTGGAGCAGAGGTTAGGCCGAAGGGCATTGCTCTGAATTGGTAATGGCCTGAGGGCAGCTTGAACCTGAGGTATTTTCGATGGGAGCTTCCGATGAGAATATGGAAATAGGAATCCTTGAGGTCCAGGGAGACTAGCCAGTCCCCTGGCCGTAGAGAGGGTAGAATTATTCCCAGAGTCACCATTTTGAACTTTAGCTTTAAAAGGTGCTTGTTTAAATATCTGAGATCCAGGATGGGCCGCCATTCTCCTGTCTTTTGGGGGGTGAGGAAGTACCTAGAGTACAACCCTTTCCCTTCGTGTAGGGGTGGAACCCTTTCTATAGCTCTGAGAGCCAAGAGGGAAGAGACCTCTGCCTCTAGGGCAAGTGCCTCTGAAGGATTTGCAGGTGGAAAGGATCTGGTTCTCATCTTTGGAAATCTTTTGAAGCTGAGAACCAGTCCCTGGCTTACTACTTCCAGGACCCATTTGTCTGATGTTAAAGACATCCAGTCCTAGACAAAGTAAGCCAGCCTGCCCTACAGGTGGTGGAGAATCGGCCCTGGCAAAGCCCATCAGGGTGCCTGTCTGGCAGGGCTTTAGGCTGAGGGGTGGAAGCAGGCCTGCTTGTACCCCGTCTGCCTCTCCCTCTAAAGAACCCCTATGAGCATAAGTAGAAGAGGAGGCCTGGGCTTGGTAGAAAGGCCTATGAAAAGGCCTGCCCCTGCCCCTGGAATGCTGCCTCTGGTGAGTGGCTTGCCTTTCCTTTGCATGAGCACTCCTCTAGGTGGTTCTGTATTCATCTATTTTCTTCATGTAGTTCTCTGTTTGCTCCCCAAACAGAGAATTACCCACAACAGGAAAATCCATGGCCTTAGTCTGGGTATCCTCAGACAGGCTAGTACATCTGAGCCAAGCCATCTTACGAAAGGCCACAGATGTAGCCATGACTCTAGATGAAACATCATTGGAGTCCACTGCAGCATGGAATTGCACCTTGGATGCCTCAATACCATCCACAGCTACCTGCTCCAGCTCCTTGGCAAGCTGGCCAGGGACCTGTTTAGCTAAAGCCATTACAGTGTCCCATCTAGATTTCTGATATCTAGCTGTATAGGCCATATAATTGGCCTGCCTGAGTCCCAAGGATGCTGCCATGTACTGTTTCTTTGCCATGGCATCAATTCTCCTAGAGTCCTTATCTGGGGGGTGTGAAGCCAAGGGTATATTTGCCTTATTACAGGCAGCAGTCTGCTCTACCCCAACATGGCTACATTGCTGGGTAAGGAACTCTGTATCTGAGCCTGAAAGAGTATACCTCTTGTCCATTTTCTTATCCACAGGAGGTATAGAATTAGGAGTCTTTAAAATTTTAAATGTCTATTTCCCAAAAGACTTATGAAGGGGAATAGACAGCCTCCTGGACTCTGGGATATCCATCATTTCAACATAGTCAGGCTCCTCCTGGTCATCCACAGCTTCTTCCATAGGAAGCTGAAGGGTTTCAGCCACTTTCTTGTAAAACATGAAATGGGAGGGGGGCTCAGAAAGCAGAGGAGGAGACACTCCTGAAAGTCTGTCTGGGGAGATGTCCGGATCAATGAGCACATCCAGACTTTCATAATCACATTCACTTTCCTCATACTCTCCTTCCTCCTCCTCCTCTGGTTCATAAAACTCCTCTAAATCATAATCCGGAACCAGTGGAACCGACCGAACCGAGCACCTTCCTGATGGTGCCGGTTCGGTCGGAACCGGGGATAGCGACTAAACAATTTTTATCGCTTTGGCTATTTCATCAGCGGTTGGAGAAGAAGCTTTTGGATCCACACCGGCTGATTTATCCCTTCTTGTTCTCTTAACCAGAACCGATTCCTCGGAATCGGTTCTCCTTTTGCCGAAGAAGTTTCGCCCTGGTCAGAGGGTACTCCTTCTGGTTCGGTTGGAACCGAACCAGGCTGGCCATCCAGGTCAGTGGATTTTTTGGCCTCCCTTTCCCTGAGCCTACCAACTCTTTTTTCCAGGATAGCTGCAGAAACATTTTTACAAATCTGGCAGTCTGAATCGAGGTGGTCAAACCCCAGACAATAAACATAGGTGGTGTGGGGATCAGCCTTAACAAAGACTTCCCCACACACACTACAGTGTTGAAACCCAGTGGGCCCGGGTTTTCTTTTGGGTTTCTCAGACATGGCCAGTCCTAACCAAAAACTTGCCCTTTTTCCGGCAATCCGCCAGGCAAGACACCCTTATCGGTTCCTGACCATGTTACGGGTCGTGGAAAAAAACGTAATAAATCCGCTTTTTTTTAGAACCGATAAGAACCGGTAACCACACTCTGAAAGTAGAAATAAAGACTTTTAACCAACCTGATTGGTTCAAACCGAACCAAACCCACGTTTACAAGTTCCACACAGAAAATAAAAATAAACCTATCTAGCACTCACGAATACCACAGACAGAGACTGAACCGACAGGTTGCGGTTTAAATTCGGTCGAAAACCAAGAAAAACGTTACTTTAACCGACAAATTGAACCGAGCAAAGAAGAAATCTCCAGAGCGACTGTTCAGTGAGTCGGAGTAAAGAATCTGACGGTTTCAGTTCAAACAGCAACAGAATCTCAACCGAGCTTGAGCTCAGCGTTCCATGCCTGGCATGGAAAGTTAACTCTTTCATCTCCAGGGCAGTTCGAAGGTTGGACCTCACTGCAATTTGTCAGAATACAGCAAGACTTCATGTTGTTTGAATACATTTTCTTGCCCACCTGGTCTAGAAATCTGGACTCTGTGTTGGGAAGCTGTGAACTGAAATGTTTTGGCTTCTCTGACTTATCGTGAGCAGCCGTGATAACCATCAAGTCCACCTGAGGGTGTTCCGCCAGGAAAGGTTCATCCCTTGGTGCCCAGTACAGCCTGTCTGACTTTTTAGAGACCGCTGGAGTGGTAGAGGGATGCTTCCAGGTAATCTTGATGAGGTCCTGGAACGTACCCACTAAAGCAGGAACGACTAAGGGCTTTGGCTCCTTCTGCCTCAGGTACATGGCCAACCTCCGGCGCTCAGGATCCAGATCCTCCATCTCCCATCCACTGGAGGTTTGAATATGCCTCACAATGTCTACAAAGTTAGGATCATCAGGAGGTGATCTAGGGGTGTCCTTCTCCTCTGGCGAGACATGTCTATCCCTAGAAGGAGATCGGTTGGAACCCGAAGCACTAGAGTCCGATCCGGGATCCCTAGAAGAGAGGGAAGCAGATCTAGATCTACAAGACCACCTGCGCCCTTCATCTGAACACCACCCACTAGGGGACCAGTGACAGCTCTGGGACCGGCGATGGCTGGTGGAGTGCCAGCGATGGCTGGTGACTTGCCGGCGACTGACGTCGGCTGTCAGACCACCTACAGCTGGAGTAGGGACATTGATAAGTGCTAAGTGTGCAGGAGCAACATTGGTGATGTCGCTCCTGGTGCAAAGTCCTGCCACGGGAGTCGGTGGGACTGTGAAAGCAGGACTTTGATTTAGGAGCAGGTGAGGATGGTTTGTCCGCCCCCTGCTCTGGTCCTTGTCCATATCCGGATTTAGGGTAAAATCCGGTTGCGGGGGAAGGACATCTTGTTTTACCTGGCTCCACCAGAATTGAAAGATCTCCGCCAGTTCTGCCTGGGAAAACTGGGGAACCACGGTGCCCACTGCGGAGCGAGGTGGTTAGTCACCCGGGATGGGTGGATCAACAGGAGACGAAGGGCGATCTGGTTGATTCCTGGAGGAAGAGGTAGACTAGTCCCCCTGGTCGTCCGGTGTAGTAGACCTTTGGATTGGCAAACTAGTGAGGTCCAGAGTAACCTTATTTAACATACATCCCTTGGCCTGGACCATTGACAGTATGCAGCTGTCTGCTTTGTGGACCGTCATCAGCTTGAACATAGGTATCTGAGAGGCCGATGTGTGGTGAGCTGAGGTCGGTTTGGAGACCAGCTCCCGACCCTGGTGCTCTTTGGTCATACTCGGAACCCTGAGAGAGACCGATGCTGGGACTTTGCACGATGGGACCGAGGTCCCCACGCTAGACGAAGAGAAGGTCCCGACCCCTAAGGTGGAGGGTGACTGCATGGGTGTGACCTTCGCCTGCAGGGTAACCAAGGCCGGGGTAGAGGAGCCCGAGCCTTGTTTTTCACTCCCCGATGATGGAGTTTAGACGGGAGTGGAGGAGTCCTTCCACCCAGAAGAATGCCAAGAGTGGTAGGAGGAGTGATCCGAGCCCAAGGAAGTATTTTTGTGGTGCGGGGACTGGGAGAGTGAACGCCCCTTAGATCTACCCCAGTCCTTCTCACGGGACTTGCGCTGGTCCAGATCCTTTTTCTTTTCCTTGTGCTTGGAAGAATGGGAAGAAGAGGCAGACTTCTTGGCATGACGGCCAGCTGCTGCTCCATGATGTGTGCCTTCAGAGCCTTTAGGTGGCAGATGTGAGTCCAGCTGGTAAAACCACCACAGATGGGACAGGCCTTGGTGTTATAGTCCAGCCCAGGCAGTAGACACAGACCTCAGGCCTGTCCTTGGCTGGGATCTGTTGACCATGAGCACACTTGGTCCTCATCTTCTTAATAAAAAAAATGACGATGACAAAGAAGACATGCAGGAGATGCAAAGGCTAAAGAAAAGCGGACTTCTCTTCAGAAAAATAAGAAAATGCTAGTTTAGTTCTAGAAGGTGACCGATGAGCCGAAGTAGACGGGTCGACGGCGGGAAAATAACTGAGGTGGGGCTGGGGGCCTCCCCCTTATGTACCACTGGTTGACGCCAGGACGGATCTGGCATTGGGGGCAGTCCCAGCTAAAGATTGCTAGCTAGAAGGTTTCTGTGGGGTCCTAGTGCCTGGCACCATAGTCCTCATGGTAACAGACTGCTGCAAGAGCTCCCACTCGAAGTATGATTATACTTTCCGCCTCATGGAATTTAGTTGCTTAGATTCTTTATACAGGGGCTGAGTATTGAGGTGTCTTAGCCTCTGGGACCCATCATGGGTAGCCAAGATAACCACTGAGTCTGCCAAGAGTTGTTCTCCCAAAAAAGATAGAAGGAGGGCAGTTCAGGGGCAATGTGAGGAAGTATTATTTCACAGAGAGGGTAGTGGATGCATGGAACAGCCTTCCTCAGGAGGTTGTGGGGTCTAAAACTGTGGGAGAATTCAAGAATGCATGGGACAGACATAAGGCAGTTCTTGTGGGGGGTAGGAAGAAATAGGCTGTTGGTTAACTAGGATCTGCGGCCTATCCTGTAGTTAGGGAAATGGGCAGACTAGATGGGCCAAGCGGTCCTTATCTGCTGTCAAAGTCTAAGTTGTTCTATGTCTAAAAGGCTGCTCCTTAGGAGCCCCGTAATGGTGGTCCGCCTTCTTGGATATGGAGGCAGAAGTATGGGGGGCCCTTCCAAGCCGCTTTGGTGATGTCTGCAAAGGTATCCACCAAGGGTGGGATGACCACCATTTCGAGTCCTTTTGGCACAAATACTTGGCCAAGCGGAGTCTCTCTGGGTTCAGGTCCTCCGTCTCACATCTCATACTGGTTTGGATATGCTGCATGATCTCCATGAAGGAGGGATCATCTGGCGGTGATTTGGGAGTATCTCTTGGGTCTAAGGGGGACAAGTCCCCAATAGCCAATACATCAGAGGAAGACATGTCCGAGGATTGGTCCGAGACCACTGATGAGGAGGAGGACAGAGACCTGTTGCATCATCGCTTGTGCCTGTGGCAGTCTAGGGAGTCTGAGGAAAGTACAGTTACGTAAGAACTTACCGTAACAGCAGATCTTCGACAGAGGCTCTTGCAGTAGCTAATTACATATAGGACTGAATACGGCAGGCTTCATGACCCCACGGAAAAATTTTAGCTGGCAGTCTCTGGTGAGGGACCGCCCCATCAGGTGACCCGGCGTCAGGCAACGTCAATATAAAGGGGCAGTCCCTCACTCCCGCCATCCAGTTCTTTACCGCCAAAGGCCAAAAAGGCAAGACGAGAGAGAAGCGGAGATTTCCCTTCCTGGAAAAGAAGCTGAAAAAAAACTAAGGGGGATGGAGGACAGGAAGGTATTACCTACTACAAGAGCCTCTCTCGAAGATCTACTATTATGGTAAGTTCTTATGTAACTGTACTATCTTACTTTGAGAGGGTTCTTGCAGTAAGTAATTACATATAGGACTGAGTCCCAAGCAGTCTGGAACAAAGAGAAGCACATGGGAGGTGGAGGAGACTACTCATAAGAGATCCTCTGGCTGATAAGGACTTAAGAAAGAAGTCCTTGCAGAACAGCCAACCCGAAGCCGACTCTACGGCGAGAGGCACTGTCCGAACTGTAGTGTTTCGTAAAAGGTATGGACAGAAGTCAGAGTTGCGGCGGCGCAAATATCAGCCGCTGACACATTCTTGAAACAGGCAGCAGAGGCTGCGACACCCCTGGCGGAGTGATCCCTGACCTGACCTGGCAAGGTCTTGTGATACTTCTTGTAGCAGAGCAGAAAGTGATACAGTGAGCCAACCATTTGGACAAACATTGTTTGGAAACAGCGTTGCCCTCTCTTTTGCTGGCAAAAGAAACAAATAGTTGTTCAGTCTTTCTGAGATCCTTCGTCCTGTTGGTGTAGTATCTCAGAATCCAGTGAACGTCCAGGGTATGTAAAAGACACTCCCCATGATTGGAGTGCTGCGTGAAAAAGGCAGGCAGTTCAATGGACTGGTTCAACGTAGATTCCGCTACCACCTTAGGGAGAAACTTAGGATTGGTGCGCAAAACCACACGTTCCTTATGGAAAATCAGATATGGAATTTTGGACATCAAGGCCTGAAGCTCGGAAATTCTTCGATCGGAAGTAATGGTTATTAGGAAGAGAGCCTTCCACGAAAGGAACTTAAGTTCTGCTGAGGCTGCTGGCTCAAAGGCAGGCAGCGTAAGCTTCTCGAGAATGAAATTCAAATTCCCAAGGAAGGGCAGGAACCTGAATGGGGGGGTCTCAAATGAACAACCCCTCGTAGAAAGGTCTTTGCGACCTCCAGCTGAGTGAAGGTTCTGTCCCCAAAGCGAACATGATAAGCGGCCAGAACCGCAGCGTGAACTTTCAAAGAGGAATGACAGACCCAGGTCGAAGAGATAACGCATGTAGTCTAGTAGTCACCCGACAGGACAGGAGAAAGGCTCCAAGTCTTTGGACGAAGCCCAAATGGAAAACTGTTTCCATTCCATGGCATAGGTGGAGCAAGTGGACGGCTTCCTGGCCTCCACCAAGATCTCTGCCATTTAAGGAGAAACCCCAAAACGGACTTGTGCTACGTCTGTAGGAGCCAAGCATGTAGCTGAAGGGACTTGAGGCCTGGATGGACCAGGGATACCCGACCCTGGGTCAACAGTAGTCTCGAAAGAGGAAGAGGAATCGGAGGTTCCTCTGAGTACTGTTGCAGAAGACAGAACCAAACTTGCCTGGGCCAGAAGGGAGCGATGAGAATCATACGGGCCCCTTCTGAGTTGAGCTTGTGCAGGATCCTCGGAATCAAAAGAATTGGGGGAAAAGCATAAACGAATCCGCCCTTCCAGCGAGAGACAGAGCGTCTCTCCAGAGTTGCCCGCGCCCAAGATCGAGCAAGCAAAAGGTGGGCAGTTTTGCGTTTAGTGAGGACGCGAACAGGTCGACCTGCAGGATTCCCCAATGTAGGAAGATGCCGTCTGCTATTTCCTGGTCTACTTCCCATTCGTGAGGTTGTGCCGAGGATCGGCTCAAGTGATCTGCCAATGAATTTTCTACCCCCGGGATGTGGACCGCCGTGAGATGAAGGTTGTGTGGAGTCGTCCATTCCCAGACCCGCATCGCTTCCCAACAAAGAGGGTAGGAACGAGTCCCCTCGTTTGTTGAGGTACCAGACTACACTCATGTTGTCAGTCTGGACAGCCAGGTGACCAGGAAGCAGAAAGGGGTGTAGCGCTTGAAGACTGTACAACACCGCTCTGAGCTTGAGCACATTGATGTGAAGCTTCTGCTCAAGTATGGACCATGAGTCCTGGGTGCACTGGATCCCAAAGGAGCTCCCCAACCTTCGCCCGAGGTGTCCGCTGTTAGTGTTTGGGAGGGGGGGCGGAAGGCAGAAGGGAACTCCCCGACAAAGGTTCTCCTAAACCAACCACCAGTGCAAATCTCGAAGCATCAGGGTCCAGACTAACACCTCTTGGTCCAAGTCATCGACCAACTGATCCCACTGAGACCGAAGAGTCCACTGAGAGATTCTCATGTGGAGCCAAGCACGCGGAACTGTCAGAATTGCAGCTGCCATGAGCCCCAGGAGGCGAAGGAATGACCTGGCGGGAATCCACCTGTGAGAGGACAAGAAGCTTGCATGAGCCTGGAGTGTGGCCACCCTGTCTGGGGGCAGAAAGGCCATACCACTGGTCATGTCCAGAATCGCCCCGATGAACTGGAGGTGTTGAGATGGGATCAAATGGGATTTGGCCTGGTTGATGGTAATACCCAGGCTGATAAAAACCTGCCTGGTAAGGCAAAGGGAACGCAGGAGCTCCTCCTTGGACGGGGCCACCAGGAGCCAGTCGTCCAGGTACGGGAAAACCTGCACTCCCTGGGTACACAGGTGAGCCGCTACCATGGAAAGGCATTTGCTGAATACTCGGGGGCGGGGGGGCTGAGGAAAGATCAAATGGGAGGGCCTTGAACTGGTAGTGGTCCCCCTGGAAAGCAAACCGAGGTATCTGCGGTGGGAAGGGCAGATAAGGATATGCAGGTACATGTCCTGCATGTCCAGAGCACACAGTCACAGTCCTGGCCATAGGAGGGGCAGAAGACTCTGTAGGAAGAGCATCCTGAACCTTTTGAACTCCATGAACAGATTTAGAGAGCTGAGATCCAGAATGGGCCTCACGTCTCCTGTCTTCTTGGAGACCACGAAGAAATGGGAGTAGAAGCCCGTCTCTCGAAGAGGAAGGGGGACAGGTTCTATTGCCTCCTTCAACAGAAGGGAGGAGATTTCTTCCTGAACCCTGAAAAGATGTCCGGGGGAGTAAGATGACCTGGGGGTTCTGAAAAAACTCGTAGGAGTGGCTCTCTGCTATGAACTGAAGGACCCAAGAGTTGGTAATGATCCTCTCCCAACCCGGCAGATGAAGGGAGACTCTCCCGCCTACCGGTTCCTCTGGATTGACCAGAGGCTGTGAGAGAGGGAGGGAGGGAGTCAGGAGGTGTGGGGCAGTGCCCTGGCTGGAGCTCCTGCAGACCATTTGGGTGGGGGGGGGTGGGGACTCGCAGCCGGAGGGGCCCGGCATTTGTTGGCCCGCTTTCCTTGTGGTTTCGCCTTAGGCCATGCGCGACAGCGAAAGTAATGACACTATGCTTGAGGGGCTCCGTACAAGGAGTCAACCTCCTTGAGAGCAGTGCCCTTCTCTCTCAGTCCGGTAATAATGCCCTTGACATCACCACCGAACAACACCGAACCTCAGAAGGGGGTGTCCTGGATGGCGGATTGTACTTCTGAGGCCAAACCTGACACCCGAAGACAGGCATGTCGCCGCAGACTCACGGCGAATGCTGAACTTCGTCCAGAAGCGTCCACAGTATAGTAAGTAGCACGCAGCATGTGCCTACTGGCCGAACGTGTGGAGCGGACTAGGTCTACCATTTCCTATGGAGTCTGGGACTGAGGAAGGGTGTCCAACTTGGCTTCCACCTCGCTAAGGATAGCCTTCTGGTAATCCCCCATGTGAGCCACATAGTTCAAGGATCTGATACCCAGAGTGGAAGAAGAAAAGACCTTCTTGCAATACTGGTCCAGAAGGTGGGATTCCTTATTGGGTGGGGACAAGCTCAGGTATTTTGGGTTAGCCGAACGGTCGTGGGCAGCGCTGATCATGACCGAATAAGCCTTGGGGTGCGATGAAAGAAAGCCAATCCCATCAGGAGCCTGATACAGCCTATCTGCCTTCCGAGGAAGGGGGCCTAAAGCCACCGATTGTTTCCAGATAGTGGAGACGAGGTCGGCGTGAGGCTCGATTCAGGGTGGAACTAACGTGGGAGTGACCTCGAGCAAATCCAAATGGGCAGCTAGCTTCTGCCTCTGTGGATCCGGCTCCAGAGATTTCCACTGATGAAGAGACTGGATTTTTCTTAGCAACTCCGTAAATGAGGGCTCCTCTGGAGGGGACTTTGAAGGAGTCCTGGGCCTGGGCTTGTCAGGAGTGCGAGGCTCGTCCGGATCGGAGCTGTCATCGGAGTCCTCCGATGAGTCCGAAGAAGAAGAAGACGAAGACCCCTCCTTACTCAGGGGAGGAGCATGGCCCCTAGGGGGCAAGGTGCCACCCCCAGCCTTAGACCCCGTAGCAGTGTCTCTGGGGTTGGGGGGAGGAGGGGTCTCTCGTCCCCGGCGACGGGGGATCCAGGACCGGGTCCATCATCAGGAGGCAGCTCTCTACCTCCCTGGTGAGTTAAGCCTTGGCCTCAGCCCACCAAGAAGCCAGAGTCTCCTTCAGATCCACCAGCGGCTGAGAGAGAGGTGGAGGAGGGGGATATGGATACTGGGCGTATCCGTAGCCCGACAGCGGGAAGCCCGGCGTCTGGTACTGAGGCACCGGGTACTGCGACGTCAGATACTGTGGTGTCGGGTACTGCGGTGCCGGATACTGCGGAGCCGGATAAGATGGCGTAGGATCCGGTATCAGGGGCTCTACCGGGGTAAAAGGTCCTAGAAGAGGCCCTGCAGGTGGGCCAGGGACAGGTGGCCCGGAGGGCGTCAGGTCCAGCATCGGGGTGACTTCCGGCAAGGGGACGCCGGCCAGTGATGGTGCCAGCGTCCAAGGGTCCGACGTCAGGCCATCTGGACCTACAGGAGGGAGGCCTGATGGAGGCGCCAAAGAGTCCCCAGTGGTGTCCGGGGGAGGGCCAGAGGGATCCTCCGGGTCCAGCTGGGGAGACGCAGGGGCCTCAGACTGCAGTGGTGAAGTTTGCGGGGAGCCAGCGGCGCCGGGTAAGGTCAAAGGATCCAGTGTAGGAGCCAATGTCCGAATGATCGGACCCAGTGCTCGAAGAAGGCTGTGCAGGGGAGGCGACCTTGACAGGCAGCTTGACGACGATGCGCTGCCCCAAAGGGTCGAGCGACTTAGCGGTTGGCTCCAGGCGGACGCCAGAGGAGCCGACACCCGACTTACCAGAGAGGCTCAAACCAGAGGGCCGCACAGGGGTGGCCTTACTGGGAGCGGATGCCTCCTTTGTCCCAGAGGCTCCCGACTGACCCAAGTGTGAACCAGCCGGGGAGACCGATGCCGTCTCAGACACCACCAAAGTCGGCTGTCAGGGAACGGTCTCCCGGAGAGGACGCTACCTGAAGTGTGGCAACCCCAGCCACAGATGAGGAGTCCTGGTGCTTCTCCATCTTCTTCTTCTTCTTAAGGCCCTCGGGGAGGTGAAAGCCTGTCGGAGCTTTTTCAGCTCATTTTCCATGGAGGACATCTTCTTCTTTAGTATGTGAGCCTCGAGAGACTGCTGCCTTCTTCTGCGGGTAGCCGTGTTGAACTTCAGGCAGTGCTGACAAGAATCCATGGGGTGGTCGAGGCCTAGGCAGATGAGACACCAAGAATGGCCGTCCTTGTGTGGGAGTTGGGCGCCACACGAGCCGCACTAGTTTTTGTGCTCAGACGTGGTAGGGGACGACATACACGGCAGGTAAGAGAATCCAGACGAATATATTTAGAAAAATCGAAAAAAAGAACGACAGTATAACTACCGGTGACGACTGACTGACGAGCAGTGGAACTTAACCGCGACACGCTGTTGAAAGCAAACAGCGGGAAAAAACTGGTAGGCGGGCGTGAGGGACCGCCCCTTTATACCGACGTCACCTGACACCGGTCACCTGACGTGGGGGCGGTCCCTCGCCAGAGACTGCTAGCTAAAATTTTTCCATGGGGTCCTGACGCCTGCCGGCTTCAGTCCTATATGTAATTACCTACTGTGAGAGCCCTCTCGAAGGAAGATCTCGGGCTCCTGGACCGAGACCTGGAGCGGCGTTTTCGAGGAGCCTTATCCTTGTCTTTGCCGAAGGAGGGGTAGGCTCTGTGCCTATACCCTAACCCGAAGGTGGGTTGGGATCCGTCAGAGATGGGGTCCCTGCATCCCGGGGCTCACTCAGTGGAAGTTTTGGTGGTATGAGATCCGTCCAGATGGTCTCCCACCAGTATCCTAAAAGGTTCTTAACCTGGAACAAAATCAGCTTTGGGTCTTTATCGGAGACTGTTTATTGACACTGTTTATATTATTTTCTGTACACCCCAGTGAGAGGGTGTACTTCGGTTTCATTTTTTGCATTTAATGGTTTTAAAGTTTAATTTACAGATTGTGAGAATGTCAAAATCTCACCTTATTTAATGTTTTGCCCTGACAAAATGTGACAGGTATTGTTTTGGGACATCAAATTGTGTTATCGTTTGGGGGGTGGGAACTTCATTGTTAGAGACAAATTGTTGGTTTTGGATTGTTCTGCTGCTGCTTTGAAACCTTTGTGTTTTGTTTTAGTTAGTTTTATTTTTTGGGGTGGGGGTTGTATTTGTATTGTGTTGTTTTGTGTGGTTATATATTATTTGGTTTGTGTTATTTGTTTTTAAAAATGTGTTGGCCAGGGTTGACGGTTAGGCACTATTCCCCCTCTAGGCTGAGGGATCTTCACCCTTTTTGCTGCCCCCCTTTATCCCTGGAGGTGTATAATCAGTGCAGGGGTTTGTGGATAGCAAGGAGGGTTTGGTCGGGAACTCGGCCTGCCGGAGAATGGAGAGGAGTGGACGGATTGGGATAGTGGGGACAAGGAGACGCCCTGGGGTGAAATGGGTCCAGAAAATGGGTGTTCCCTGTCTGGTTCCCATACCCAAGGGTTCTGTTTATTTCAGACAGGAAACTCGGTTTTCCCAGGCTGCTCATCGAACTCGGGCGGTGTTATGCAATGCCAGGTCTATTAAAAACAAGACCGCCATAATTGGGGATCTTGTTAATTCAACTGACCTGGCTTGCATCACCGAGACCTGGCTGGATGGAAATGCTGGCCCTGTTTTGGCTTCAGCAGTTCCACCCAGGTACTCTGTGATAATCCGCCTGAGGACTGATCGTAGGGGCGGAGGTGTTGCCTTTTGTTTAAATCAGAACCGAACCTAAGGAAAATTCCAGTGGGAGCCACCAACTCCTTTGAATGTAACGTAGGCGAGGGTGTAGGGTGCAGGATTCTTCTCTTCTACCATCCACCAGGAAACGGGAATGTTTTCCTGTGGGAAGTTGCGGACTTCATCGCCAACCTAACATTGGGACCCCATAGATGGCTGATCCTTGAGGATTTCAATGTTTAGGTCGACGATGAACTCTTGCAGTTTGGACACAACTTAATGAGTTTACTGGGCACACACGGGTTGTTTCCTTCTCGCCCCACACTGGTGGTCATTCATTGGACTTGGTGTTTCTCCTGGGGCTGGAGATATCCGACTTGGTGGTGGAACCAGTCTGGTGGTCGGACTATCATACCATCAGCTTCAGTTTTGAGGCCCCCCCCTTAAGAAGCCTGCCCCTATGAAGATGGTCCAGTGCCGCTCTTTGAGGGGTGTATCCCCAGATGGTCTGATTGCGGTACTGGACCTATCTGGCATGCCGAGGGAATGCATGGATCTAGGGCATCTTGTACTTGCCTATAATAAGGCGGTGACAGAGGCCCTAGATTCCTCTTACTCCTATTAAATGGAGTCCTCTCCCTTGGCCCTAGGTCTCCATGGTTTGATGGGGACCTTAGGGAATGAGGAGAGTGGGATGAAGGCTAGAGAGGCGATGGCGGAGGTCTGGCCAGGTGTGCGACAGGCTTAGTTTGATGGACCATTATTCAGTCTATCAATCAACAATTTCCCATAAGAAGGCAGAATTCCTGTCCAGGGAAATTGCTGCAGCGCAGAATCGACCAGCTCAGCTTTTCCGGACTGTGGACAGACTGTGCAATCCACTCTGTCTTCAGCCCAAAAATGCTTTTTCACAAGAGCAGTGTGAGGAGATTGCTAGATTCTTCGCGGATAAGGTTGCTACAATTAGGTCTGATATCAGCCTGACCCTTTTTCTAGGGAGTAGCAGTGGTCAGCAGGAGATGTCAGATCCCCAGTTTGAGTGATGTGACTTTGGCCAGCCTACAATCAGTGATATTGTGATGGTCATCCAGACTTTACATCCTACTAACTAGTTTGGATCTGGGCCCCGTGCGCTTGCTTGTTGGCTGCGTTGATGTCATTGGCTGGTCCTTGTCAAGATAGTCTGGTTATCCTAGGAGAGGGGAAGTTTTCCAGCTTCCCTTAAAGAGGCCATGGTTCGGCCCCTTCTTAAGAAGACCTCCCTGGATCCCGACTGTCTTACAAACTACAGCATTAATATGTATACCCTTGAGGAAAGAAGGGAGAGGGGGGACATGATAGAAATTTTTAAGTACCTCAGTGGAATCAACAAAGTCCAAGAGGGTAGCATCTTTCAGAAAGAGAGACTTTCAGAACAAGGGGACACAATTTAAAGATAGAAGGAGGGCAGTTCAGGGCAATGTGAGGAAGTATTATTTCACAGAGAGGGTAGTGGATGCATGGAACAGCCTTCCTGAGGGGTTGTGGGGTCTAAAACTGTGGGAGAATTCAAAAATGCATGGGACAGACATAAGGCAATTCTTGTGGGGGTTAGGAAGAAATAGGCTGTTGGTTAATTAGGATCTGCAGCCTATTCTGTAGGTAGGGAAATGGGCAGACTAGATGGGCCAAGCGGTCCTTATCTGCTGTCAAAGTCTATGTTTCTATGTTTCTACAGGCCGGTCTCTAACCTTCCCTTTTTGGATAAGGTTATTGAGAAGGTGGTGACTTTACAGCTGGAGGACCATTTGACCAGCCACAATATCTACAGGCGCTTTTACACACAGGTTTTTAAAACTGAATCAGCGTTACCTGTGTTGCGACGTTGTACTCTGTTGCGTTCAGGTTCCTTTCTACACACTGCGAGTATTCCGGCAACATTTGTTTCGGCTCCCCCAGAGTTTGCTCTACAAATGCTGTTTTCTGCCTTTGTACCGGAATGGCTGTTTTACACAGGACGACAAAATGGTACATAACGGTGCAAACTGCAATAAGCAGAGACTGTGGTTTGGATGAACGTTCGCCTAGGGCCCAAAACAAATGCAATTTACACACAAGGGATGTAACGGAATACTGTTTCCGTAACAGTTATTCCGTTACATAAACCTGTGTGTAAAAGCGCCTTATGATTCTCTCTAGTTCGGTTTCAGAAAGAGACATAGTACCGAGACGGCTCTTATTCGGGTACTAAATTACCTGATAGCGAAAGATCGAAAGACTCGTTCCATCTTGGTCCTTCTTGATCTGTCTGCAGCATTTGACACTGTGGACCATGGTGTGCTGTTGGATCACCTGCGGCTTATCTGTGGACTGTCGGGGGCTGTCCTCAGATGGTTTCAATCTTACCTCACGGGTAGGACTCGGACAGTGGTGTCTGGAGTTTGTACCTCAGCTCCATTCTCTCTGCCCTGTGGGGTTCCGCAGGGATCCATTCTAGCGCCCATGCTGTTTGCAGTGTATATGCTGCCATTGGGAGCAATTATTAGACGGTATGGCTTGAGTTTTCACTGCTATACAGATGATACTCGGCTATACATGTCTTTTGTTCCTGAACAAGATGGTGCTGTCTTGGTGCTCAACAGCTGTCTGACTGAAATCCAGGCCTGGATGAATATGAGCTGGCTAAGGTTGAACCCTGAAAAAACTGAGGTGTTGGTTGTGAACCCGGGTCGTCATGAGGCGGGTGTGTTGGTAGGTCCACCTTCGGGTTTGTAGCTTGGAGGTTTCCAGCTAGTTACCTCAGACTGGGTGCGGAACCTGGGCGTTAAGTTTGATGACTGTCTGACTCTGAAATCACAGGTGTCAGCAGTTGTTAAAACCTCTTTTTACCATCTGAGGAATATCGCCTGGGTGAAACATCTGGTTCCTCCCAATGATCTTCCAACATTGGTTCACGCCTTTGTTACCTCCCGCCTTGACTACTGCAATGCCCTTTACCTAGGGCTGTCAGGGGTTGATATCCGCCGCTTGCAGCTGGTGCAGAACGTGGCTGCCAGGCTACTGACTGGTGTTTCAAGAACCGGTCATACAACGCCTGTGCTCCACGACCTGCACTGGCTGCCGATTAAGTGGCGGATCACCTTTAAGGTTGCTTTGCTAACCTATAAGGCCCTACACGACCAGGGACCAAGTTACCTGAAAGATTTCCTTTGTCCCTACTGTCCTCCCCGTTCCACCAATGAGGGACTGCTAGAGGTTCACAGGGTATGTTTGCAGACATCGGGAGCAAGGGCATTTAGCTTTGTCGCTCCGCCCTGTGGAACTCTCTACCTCATCAGGTACGAGATTGCCTAACCATCCTGAGTTTTAAAACTGCTTTAAAAACTTACCGTTTTAATCTGCCGTTTGCTGATTGATCTGGTTATTCTGATTTATTATGTGGTTTTATATTGTTTTCTGTTGGAATGTATATGTTTGTTTATAATCATTTATTCTATTTTATGTATTTTATTGTACAGGCGCTTGGTTTTCGAAAGGCACCTTTTTTATAAATAAAACTGATTAATTGATGAGTCAGTCGTCAGACTAGCAACGGTTCAGAGCCTTTATCTGGTGTAGCGCCATAGTCTGGCGGCATTGGACAGATGGGAGGCAATATCAGGACTATGTTTGCAGACCCGACGCCAGTAGCCGGCACCTGATCTGGCGGTCATCAGGAGGGCTGTGTTCAGGCCAATCCTCCACTGGAGGCGGGGGAGAAACCGGTGACGTCAGGGACTGGGTCAGTGGGGCCAGCAGCTTTACTGCCGAAGCAGCAATGTAGGTCACCTGAGACCAGTGGGTATCCCCACCAGACTGAAGCTGCGTCGCCGGATGCTTATCCGACAACAGTTTGGCAGGCTTCGGCGGTTGAGAGGCAGATCTCCCGGAGGAGTGCCCTAAGGCCTTATGCTTGTCCCAGGAGTCGTCGCCAGAGACAGAGGCTGATTGCGAGTGGGCTGATGTCTGACAACCTGGTGGAAGGCTTTCTGGCCTTTACCAAGATGTCCGTTATGAGTGGAGAAACTCCGAAGTGGGCTTTTGTTATGTCTGCAGGAGCCACGCATGTAAATGAAGTAATTTGAGACCTGGATGAACAGAGGTCCCCTGATCCTGGGTCAACAATTGTTGCGACACAGGACGAGGAAGTGGAGCTTCCTCTGAAAACTATTGCAGAAGAGAGAACCAAACTTGCCTCGGCCAGAAGGGAGTGATGAGAATCATTTGAGCTCCCTCCGATCTGAGTTTGTTCAGGTCCTTGGAATTAAGAGAACAGGAGGGAAGGCATAAATGAATTTGTCCCTCCAAGCAAGAGACAGAGCATCCCACCAAAAAAATGTCTAGCTCTGGAGCGAGCAAACAAAAGGCGGGAAGTTTTGCATTTTGGGGAGAAGCCAAGAGGTCTATCTGAGGTGTTCCCCATTGCTGAAAGATGTCGTTTTTGACTTCTTGATCCAATTCCCATTCATGGGACCTGGCTGAGGACCGAATGAGTTGGTCCACCAGCATGTTTTCCACTCCCGGAACGTGAACTGCAGTCAAGTGAAGGTGGTGCTGGGTTGCTCAAAGTCAGACTCTCATCACTTCCTGGCACAGAGGGTAGGAACGTGTTCCTCCCTGGTTGTTGAGATACCAGACTACACACATTGTCCGACTGTATGAGAAGATGACTGGGAAGGATAATGGAGTGTAGAGCCTGAAGGGCATAAAGGACTGCTCTCAGTTCGAGCTAATTTATGTGCAGGTTTTGTTCGAACTTGGACCAGCTGTCCTGAGTCCTGTGAGACCCTAGATGAGCTCCCCAGCCTTCTCCTGACGCATCTGTCATCAGCGTCTGGGGGGGGGGAGGGTTCGATACTGAAGTGAACTCTCCGGCACAGGTTCTCCTGCACCATCCACCACTGTAAGTCCCCGATAATGGGATCGGAAACTAGTACCTCTTGGTCTAGATTGTCCAACGTCTGGTCCCACTGTGACCAAAGCGTCCACTGAGAGATCCTCATATGGACCCGAGCGAGTGGGACTGTCGGAATGGCAGCTGCCATTAGTCTGAAGAGGCAAAGGACTGACCTGGCTCCGATTCTCCTGCGACTGGTCAGAAGACGGGCCTCAGTGTAAAGGGTGTCTACCCTGTCCGGAGGCAAAAAGGCTTTGCCAATAGTCGTGTCCAGAATCGTCCATATAAATTGGAGGCGTTGGCAAGGGACCAAATGGGACTTTACCTAGTTGATGGTGATACCCAGGCTGGTGAAAACATGCAGGGTAAAGGAAAGGGAGTGCAGGAGTTCCTCCCTGGATGGGGCAGCCAGGAGCCAATCGTCCAGGTATGGGAATACCTGAAATTCCTGGGTACGCAGGTGGACCGCTACCACAGAGAGGCATTTGGTAAATACTTGGGGAAGGGGGCCAAGGAAAGATCAAATGGGAGGGCCCTGAATTGGTAGTGGTCTCCCTGAAAGCAGAAACGAAGGAATCTGCGGTGGGAAGGGCATATGCAGGTAAGCATCCTGCATGTCCAGAGCGCATAGCCACTGTCCCTGCTGAAGAAGTGGTAGAAGGCTCTGCAAGAAGAGCATTATGAAGCGTTTGTACTCCACAAACATGCTCAGGGAGCTGAGGTCTAGGATAGTCCTCACATCTCCCGTCTTCTTCGGAACTAGGGAATAGTAACCTGTCCCCCAAAGATGGTTGGGGACTGGTTCTATCGCCGCCTTCGAGAGAAGGGAGATGATTTCCTCTAGTACCAGAGGAAGATGTTGCGGGGAGTAAGATGACTGGGAAGGGGGGTGGTTTCTGTAGAAACTCTATTGAGTGTCCTGCTGATATCAACTGGAGCATCCAAGCATCTGACGTTATCCTCTTCCAACCCAGCAGATGGAAAGAGAATCTCCCCCTTACTGGTTCCTCTGGATCCTCCAGAGGCAATGGGAGAGGTAGGGAGTCAGGAGGTGTGGGGCAGTGCAGCAGCCGAGGATCTCATGTCTTTTTTGCTGGGGGGAGTCTTGGTTGCTGGAGAAGTCCGACATTTGTTGGCCCATTTGCCCTGTGGTTTTTGCCTTTGTCGGTTTTGTCTACAAAAAGGACGCCTCTGCCCTTGAGGGGGTCTGTACATAGGGTTGACAGACTTGAGTGCAGTGCACTTCTCTTGCAGTTGGGTAATGATTTCCTTGACATCACCCCTGAACAGCACTAAACCCCTGAAGGAAGCATCCTGGATAGCAGATTGCACTTCAGGGACCAAACCCGACATGCAGAGTCAGGCATGATGCCGTAAGCCTACAGCGAAAGCCAAGCTCCTTTCAGCAGTGCCCACTGCGTCGTAAGTGGCACGAAGCATGTGCTGACTGGCCGAACAAGCAGAACGTACAAGATCCACCACTTCCTGCTAAGTCTGAGACTCAGGAAGGGAGTCCAATTTAGATTCTACCTGACTAAGAATGGTCTTCTGGAAATCCCCCATATGTGCCACATAGTTCAGGGCCCTAATACCCAGGGTAGAAGAGGAGTAGATCTTCTTCCCGTATTGGTCCAGAAGCTGTGATTCCTTATCAGGCGCAGATGAGCTGAGGTGTTTGGGATTTGCGGAGCGGCCATGAGCGACGCTGATGATGACGGAGTCCACCCTGGGGTGGAGGTTAAGTAAATCTACACCCTCAGGAGCCTGATATAGCCTGTCTGCCTTCCTCGGAAGGGGGGCTAACACAGAAGGTTGTTTCCAAATGGTGGAAACAAGATCTGCGTGAGGCTCTATCCAGGGTGGAATCAGCGTAGGAGAGGTCTTGGGTAGATCCACATGAGCAGCGAGTTTCTTACTCTGTGGGCCTGGCTCCAATGATTGCCACTGATGGACCTCCTGGATTTTCCTCAATAACTCCAGAGAGGAGGGATCCTCCGGAAGAGACTTTGGAGGGGTCCTCGGCCTGGGGCAATCTGAAGTATGTGTCTCGTCTTTGGGGTCAGAGCGTCCCGTCTCTTAGTCTGAGTCAGACGTATCTGATGAAGAGGAGGAAGACTCCCACCCATGAGGGGGAGGAACGGCCCCTTTGGGGAGTTCCCTGGGGCACCAGAGGGCTCTCCTCTGGTGTCGGGAAGGGGGGATGGAGGGAGTCTCCCGTCTCTGACATAGGGGATCCTGTACAGGGTCCGGTGTCGGTAGATGACTCTCGACCTCACGAGTGAGCTGAGCCTTGGCCTCAGCCCACCAGGAGGTCAGTGTCTCCTTCAGATCCTCCGGCGGCTGGGGAGTGGGCGGCGGAGGTGGAGGATGAGGGGGATATGGATATTGAGGATATCCGTAGAAGGAGTATCCGTGACCTGACAGCGGGTAGCCCGGCGTTGGGTACTGCGGCAATGGATACTGCAACATCGGGTACTGAGGCGCCGGATACTGTGGAGTCGTTTATTGTGGCACCGGATATTGCGGTGTCAGATACCTGGGTGCCAGGAGCTCTGATGAAGCAGAGGGGCCTGGCAGAGGCCCAGCTGGCAGGCCAGGCGGAGATAACGCTAGCCCCATGGGTATCGTGCCTAGCGTGGGTACGCCTTTGACAGGGTCCCAAGGACCAGACGGTAAAGGGACACCAGATGGCATCAGGTATGCCAGCATCAGGACTGGCGTCCAAGAGTCCGGTGTTAGGGTATCAGGTCCCGAAGGAGGGTTCCCTAATGGCAGAGTCTCAGTATCCCCTGTGACAACCGGGGAAAGAGGATTATAATCCCCCGGGGGTCAGCGGAGGAGACGCGGGGACCTCAGAAGGCAACTTAGCATGTTGTGGAGAGCCTGGAGCGTTAGACTGTTCTGTAGGGTCAGGTAGAGGCTTCTTGGTCGGGCAGGCGTCGATGGAACTGGCGTCCAACGTATCTGCCTAATCCGGGTGGGCGTCGGAGCTGACGTCCACGTTATCGGACTCTCTGCTCGAGGAAGGCTGCGCAGGAGATGCGGCCTTGTCGAGAGTAGTCTTGGCTGGAAGCTCCCCACAGGGGTAAGCAGTTTAGCAGCCTTGTCCGGGTGAGCGTCCGTGGGACAGACGTCCAACTTACTGGACCCACTCTGACCTGAAGGCCGCGTGGTAGAAGCGACCTTCACAGAAGCGGAGGCCTCCTTTGCCCTGGAGGCTCCCAAAGGGCCCGAGTGCAAGCTAGATGGGCGGGGCGATGCCTTCTTGGTAACCACCAAGACGGCCGTCGTGGAGCGATCCCCCAGAGGGGATGTTACCTTAAGTGCCGCGACTCCGGCTGGAGTCATGGCTGCTGTGGAAGCTGGTTCCCGCTCCCGGTGCTACTTCTTGTCGCGTTTTTTCTTGTGACATTCGGGGGAAGTGGACGCCTGCCTGAGTTTCTTTAGCTCCTTCTCCATGGAGGCCATTTTCTTCTTCAAGGTATGGGCTTCTAGGGTCAGCTGCCTTCTTTTGCGGGTAGTGGAGTTACATTTCTGGCAGTGTTGGCACTTCTCCATGGGATGGTCTGGGTCCAAACAGAAGCAGCACAAGGAGGGGCCGTCCTTGTATGGAAGTTGGGAACCACCCGAGTCGCACTTATTCTTATGCAATTTGGAGGGCATTGGGGACAACATACACAGCAAATTGAAGATAAAGGCTTAAAGACAGAGAAAAAAGTTTGAAAAGTTCGAAGACTTAAGGACTGACGAATGACTGACAAAGCGTTGTTCAACCTCAAGGAACTTTCACAAGCCAGTGGCGGGAAAGAACTGGAAGGCAGGCGTGGGGGGACCGCCCTTCTATACTGATGTCGTGTGACGCCGGTCACCTGACGTGGGGTGGCCCCCCCGGCAGAGACTGCAAACTAGAAACTTTTCCGTGGGGTCCTGACGCCTGGCAGGTCAGTCCTATATGTGAATACCTACTGCAATAGCCCTCTTGAAGTAAGATCTGTTATTTAATACAACAGCATATTAGGTACATATTGATACATGGACATATTAGAATAACAGTATCGCAATTACAAGGGGGTCTGTGTTAGGTTTGGGTTTCAAATATACACATACACTAGTCACTTGTTACAGAATTGCATTTAAGACAGTAAGTTTGACTATTCATGAGTAATATGGACTTATTGTACAGAGTTTAAGAAAAATGTACCTGAACAGTACACTGTGTAAAACTGTATTGACACCACTGTGTGAAACGTCTGGTGAATGCTTAATTTACACTAGGGCAGGTTGTCTTCTAACCTATTTTTTTTTTACTGAACACATATATTTTCATATGTATAAGACTTTTAACATTGTTTACCATGTATTGCTGAAACCTTATTTTTCCTTGTGGTTTTTAATCATTGTCATTTACTAATGCTAACACAGACACACACAGAGGGTTTCTTCTGATGAAACTTTTGCTGTCTTTATATGGGTATGTTGTTTTTTTGAATGCAGTTTTAACCAATGGGGTCCTTAACAACTTTTCACCTGTTTTTTTGTTTTTTTTTTTCTTTTGTTTTTGTATGATCTGGGTTTCGAGAAAGTATGTTCTTCTAAAATAACTGTGAAACAACCAAACAAATGAGGAGCTCAAATTCACTACATGTGAATATATTTGACCTGGTGCAAAAACGGAATCAGAGTAAATTCATTCGAGACCACTAGCCTTTGAGACCAAAGGCAACCCGACTGCACAAACACCCGTCAGTTGACCAAATAAATCAAATGAGGCACGGCTTACCATATCTTCATAATTTTATTCTGGTCACACACTGTTTCACGACGCAGCATACAAAAGAGTGCAGCGGCGACTAACTCGATGAATAATTAGTTAAAAAAAAAACTTTCACCATCAAAGTGCAAACATATTACTGACCCGGGTCAGCGAGAGGCAGAGACCAGCCTGCAGCGGCGTGATGACCTTGCAGAATCAGCTGGCGTTCGGCTAACGCCTTCCTCAGAGCTGATTGGTCAGACAACACATCTATCATTTATAATGAAAAAAATACATATGCAAACACCCAGAACCAATTAAAAACATACACAGCTCATGAATATTTATATTGCCCCAAATCCAATCATAAATAACAATGTAGCAATAGTTCTTCATTCAAACCCTTTGGTTGCAATGTTTCAAGTTTAAAAATCCAAAAGCATTCCCTTTGATCCAATTTCTTTGCTAGATTCCCACCACGAAGTCCAACATGTACTTTTTCAATACCAATAAATTTGAGATTTGCTGGTGAGCCATGTCCTGCAGCAACAAAATGACATGCCATTGCATTAGTTAATACATTGTTTCTAATGGCTGATTTATGTTCACTTATTCTTTCCCTAGGTTTTTTATACATCTCCTTCAAATCAGGATGAGGAGATTGCGAATGTAGTGAAGAGGCATTGGAATGTTTTACAGGGTGATTGTGCTTTTAGGAAGGAGATGTATAAAAAAACCTAGAATTACTTATAAGAGGGTTAGTAATCTTAAGGATATGTTGGTACATAGTGTACAGAGCCCTGAAAAAGTGAGAAGTACTTGGATTCCAGCATTTCCAAAGGGAAATTACAAGTGTGGAAACTGTGCACAATGTAACAATACGTATAACAGCAAATATTTGTTAGATCCACACACAAATCAGAAATTCGAGATAAATGAGTTCATTAACTGTAGAAGCACTGGGGTAATATATATGCTCACTTGTCCATGTGGATTGAATTATGTGGGGCAAACAAAACGTCAGTTAAGGGAAAGAATAAGTGAACATAAGTCAGCCATTGGAAACAATGTATTAACTAATGCAATGGCACGTCATTTTGTTGCTGCAGGACATGGCTCACCAGCAAATCTTAAATTTATTGGTATTGAAAAAGTACATGTTGGACTTCGTGGTGGGAATCTAGCAAAGAAATTGGATCAAAGGGAATGCTTTTGGATTTTTAAACTTGAAACATTGCAACCAAAGGGTTTGAATGAAGAACTATTGCTACATTGTTATTTATGATTGGATTTGGGGCAATATAAATATTCATGAGCTGTGTATGTTTTTAATTGGTTCTGGGTGTTTGCATATGTATTTTTTTCATTATAAATGATAGATGTGTTGTCTGACCAATCAGCTCTGAGGAAGAAGCAGATAAACGTCAGCTGATTCCTGCGTCATACAGCAATGCGGGCTGGTCTCTGCTCGGCTGACCCGGTCAGTAATATGTTTGCACTTTGATGGTGAAAGTTTTTTTTTTAACTAATTATTCATCGAGTTAGTCGCCGCTGCACTCTTTTGTATGCTGTGTCGTGAAACAGTGTGTGACCAGAATAAAATTATGAAGATATGGTAAGCCGTGCCTCATTTGATTTATTTGGTCAACTGACAGGTGTTTGTGCAGTCGGGTTGCCTTTCTTCTAAAATAACTGCCAGTGTTTTCTGACAAAGGATTCTGTGTAATCCAAAAGCTAAAAGCACCGGTGTCCTTTTTTAACAACTCTGTTGGTCCAATAAAAGGTATCAAATCATCTGTTTCTGTGGATCTTGTGTTACAAAGCCCAATACAGCAACACGTTTTTCTATGGCTTCATGGTTTCAGAAGTGTTAGCAGGAAATGAAAATTACGTACCTACCGTAATTCTTGATCTTCTTGGACGAGTCTCCACCACTCATTCACACTAGTGGGATTAGCGCCGGAGGCACTAGGACCCATCGGGAGCAAACTTTTTGCTGGAGGGTTGGCGCGAGAGATGGCGCCGCGAGGCACGGCGTCGCGAGCAGCGGCTCGAGCGGCAATGACCGTCTCGGAGACAACCCTCCAACCGCCTCAGTTCCTTTTTTACCAAGGAGGTGCAGCACAACTAACGTAAAGAGTAAATCTAACCTTAAAAGACGGACACAAGATAGTCCGTACGACCCGTGTAAGAAGGGTCAGCAAAGAAGTCTTCGAGCCCTAGATTTGAGGAAGTGAAGCATAACCAGTGATGAGCTTGGGGATGGAGGGTGGGCGTGTGAATGAGTGGTGGAGACTCGTCCAAGAAGATCAAGAATTACGGTAGGTACGTCATTTTCATATCTTCCTGGACATAAGTCTCACCACTCATCACCACTCAGGGAGAGTACCAAGCTGATAATCCCCCAAAAGGGCGGCAGGAGAGCCAGAGCTCACGCGACTAAGATAGAAGTCCATTAAGGATAGTTCTGCCGAATGCGGAATGCCGCCTGGCATGAACATCCAGTGCATAATGCTTAACGAAGGTATGCACTGAGCTCCAGGTGGCGGCGTTGCAGATATCTGCAATTGGAACATTGCGAATTTCCGCTAGGGATGCCGCGACCGCCCTAGTAGAGTGAGCGTACACTCTACCTTCTAGTTTAACTTGAGCCATGGAATAGCAATGTGAGGCATGCCACTAACCATGATGAGATGCATCTGATAGCGACAGGTTGACCCAGCTGGGTGTCACTGAAAGAAACAAGAGTTGCTGAGTCTTGCGAAAATTCTTGGTTCTATCTGAATAGAACATGCAAGGCTCTTAACATCCAAGGAATGAAGAGCTCGTTCCCTTCATTTTGGAAATTAAGCAGTAAGAGGAAGTACCAGAGGTTAGTTTAGATGGAATTCTGACACAACCTAGGAAGAAATTTGGGATGAGTACGGAGAACTACCTTGTCTTTATGGAATACAGTGAAACGGAGGGTCCGTAACCAGGGCATGTATCTCAGAGACCCTGCGGGCTGAGGTAATGGCCACCAGGAAGGCAGTCTTCCAGGTAAGAAATTTTAGCTCACAGGTAGCTAGGGTTGAAGGGCTTCAGTGAGCATGTCCATCACCAGGTTAATGTCCCAGGCTGCAACTGGACGCTAACAGGGGTCTGGTATGAAGAATCCTTAAGAAATCTCTTCACCATAGGTAACTGAGCCAGAGTCAGGGAAGAAACCGGCTCATGGAACGCTGAGATGGCACTAAGGTGAACTTTAACTGTGGAGTATTGGAGACCTGAGTTTGATAGGTCCAAAAGATACTCCAGAACCTTGTCAGGAGGACAGGAAAAAGGATTCCAAGAGGACTTTGCACACCCAGAGAGAAAAACGTTTCCATTTGGAAGCATACGTTTTTCGAGTGGCTGGCTTCCGAGCAGCCAGAAGGATGTCTGAGACTCTACGAGAGACGTTGAACCGATTCACTTCTACCTCTTCAGGAGCCAAGCATGAAGGTGAAGTGATTTCAGGTTGGGATGGACCAACGAACCCTGAGTCAAAAGATCGATTTGCAAGGGAAGTAGTCTCGGAGAGGCTGCCAACATACTGTTGAGTAGAGGAAACCATAGTTGCCGAGGCCATGAGGGAGCAATGAGAATCATTTTGGTCCCCTGAGACTCGAACTTGAGGAGTACTCTCTGGATTAGAGGAAGCGGTGGAAAGGCGTAAAGAAAGTGCTTTGTCCACCGCAGCCTGAACGCATCCTGACAGAAAATGCCAGGCCCTGGATTTCTGGAGCAGAAGAGAGGCAGTTTTGCGTTGAGTGGGGATGCAAAAAGGTCCAGGTCTGGAGTCCCCCACTCTTTGAACAGGGACCGAGCTACGGCTGGATCGAGAGACCACTCGTGAGGGTCTGCCTCCGTTCTGCTGAGGTGATCTGCTAGGTCGTTTTGTATACCTGGCAGATAAACCGCTTGAATCAGAGACTTGTGCTCCAAGCACCACTCCCACACCCTCATTGCTTCCCTGCAAAGGGGATAAGAATGAGCACCACCTTGCTTGTTGATGTAATACATCACAGCTTTGTTGTCCGTTTGAAGGAGAATGTTCTTGTGACAAAGGACATCCTTCAGAGCTCGGATCGCATGAGGACCGCTCTCATCTCCAGGACATTTATGTGGAGATGAGTTTGAACTGAGTTCATACACCTTGAGTGTGGAGGGTGACAGTGAGCTCCCCATCCCATTAGCGATGCATCTGTGGTGATGGAGATCTGATGATCCAGGGGAGCAAAGGGGAATCCTTCCAGGAGATTGCTCTCTTGAGACCACCAGGTGAGAGACCTTCGAAGGGACTCCGTCACCTTGATGGGATAAGACTGGGGGTGAGAGGTCGGAGACCACTGAGTGGAGAGCATCCATTGGGTGGTTCTCATGTGTAACCGGGCCAGGGGTACAGTGAACACCGAGGACGCCATGAGACCCAACATGCGTTGCATTGAGAGAGCTGTAACCGATTGGTTCTCCCCGATGTAACGGGCCATCTGAAGGATGTCGAGTCTTCTGTCCTCTGGAAGGAAAGCCTTCACGGAAGAGGTGTCTAGAAGTGTCCCTATGAAAAGGAGCCTCTGGGAGGGCTGCAGTTGTGATTTTTTCAAATTCAGCAGAACTCCCATGGACGTAAGAAGACGAGAAGTCGTTTGCACGGCTTCCAAAGTCCCTTGGCTGGAAGGGCTTGCTAGAAGCCAATCGTCCAGGTAGGGAAAACACTCGAGTCCGATCTTCCTGAGATGCACCGCGAGAACTGCACAACACTTTGTAAAAACTCGCGGCGCCGAGGATAGCCCAAAGGGCAGGACTCTGAACTGATAATGTTGACCCAAAGCTACAAACCTGAGGAACTTGCGGTGGGTCGGGTGGATGGGGATATGCTGGTAAGCGTCCTGCATATCCAGGGAGGCCAGCCAGTCGTGCTGATGCAGCAAGGGTAACAGGGTACCTAGGGAAATCATTTTGAATTTCTCCCTGGGGAGAAATGTGTTTAACTTTCTGAGGTCTAGAATGGGGTGCATCCCCCCAGATTTCTTTGGAACCAGAAAGTAATGGGAGTAGAACCCTGTGTTTCGCAGATCGGGGCACCAGTTATGCCCTGTTGTGTAGAAGGCCCTGGATCTGGCGGTGAGGAGGTCCTGACTGAGGCCGACAACCTGGGTTGTCGTCTGGGAGGATTCGGTCGGGGGTTTCAAGAAATTGAGAGAATAACCTGTAAATTATCCGAAGGACCCATTGAGTCGAGTTATGGACTTCCACTGGTTGTAGAAGTACATCAGGCGACCTCCCACCGAGAGAAGTTCCACCTCGGGCAATGTGGATGGAACTTGGGCCAGCAATTCATAAGGTGGCGCTGGGGGCTTTAGGCCCCTGCGCTTTCTGCTGCATCTTCTTTTGAGGTTGGGCAGGTTGGCTTTTATGGAAGCTTCCTCTGCCTCTGCAGGACTGACAACTATGAAACTGACGTCTGTTCACATGCCCCGAGAGGGGCAGGCGGAGTCTGGCCAACTAATGGCCGATCTAGTCTTCTGGTGGCCTCTAAGGCTTGCTCCACCTGAGGGCCAAAAAGATAGGAGCCATCAAAAGGCAGCGCCATTACCTGTTGCTGAGCATCATTCATGAAGCCAGAAGTACGCAGCCAGGAATGGTGC
Source organism: Neoceratodus forsteri (assembly GCA_016271365.2). NCBI lineage: Eukaryota > Metazoa > Chordata > Ceratodontiformes > Ceratodontidae > Neoceratodus > Neoceratodus forsteri. The sequence goes on from CM028138.1 coordinate 681,881,462, forward strand.
CGAGTACAAATACCTGCGGCTGCTGAGCGAGAAGCAGTGTCGAAAGCGTCAATGGCGGCTTTGACCTGTTGGTTATTGGACTCAATACCTCTAATAACGATCAGAAGAAGCTCTGACTTGGAGTCCGAATCTGGAAGGGTTTCAACCATTCTTTTCATAGAGTGCCACAGGATATACTCATACTGAGAAAAATAGCCTTGATAACTGGCAATACGCATACTTAGAGTGGAGGCAGCAAAGACTCTCTTACCTAATGTATCAGTCTTACGAGACTCTTTGTTAATAGGTCGAGCTGTAGTAGTTTGAGGAAGAACGACCTTGTCATTCTCTGCCAGGACTACAATAGGATCTGCAAAGGCTTGGGATGCCAAAATGGGACGATCCTTGGGAGCTGAATACTTCTTATCAATGGATTTAGCCACTGAGGGAATAAGAGCAGGATTATTCCATACCATTTGAGACAGCGTCTCGAAGGAAGGCTGGATCGGAGGAGTCAAATCCGTAGAGATCTCCGAAGCATGAAGATACTGGAGTCTTAATATCTTCCCAGGATCGATGTCTGTAGTCTGGAGAGAAAGAGTGGATCTCAGGTTCTTCAACAGAGACTTAAAGGACAGGTCCTCGACCACAGGCTCTGTAGCAAAGAAAGATCCTGTTTCCTCCACTTCATCACCCAACCGAAGGTCTGGGTCAGGCTCAACATCATCTCCTGATGGTCCAGGAAGGACTGCTTGGACAGGAAAGGAGTGAAAATTAGAAGAGGAGGAAATAGCAGAGAAACAAGGAGAGTCCCCAAGGGCCCCGGCTCGAGAAGGCAAAAGCGGTCGGAAGCGGCACCGAGGAGGAGCCGGCGCTCGAAGAGCCTGGCGACACCGCAAGTGCCCCTGGAAGGCGCCTTGACAGGCACCTGGCGCCGCCGACCAGCGGCGGCGGCGCGCAGGCGGCACCCGCGGCAGCGCCCGAGGCGGCACCAAAAGGCGCCGACAAAGCCAACAGACCCTGCGGAAGGCACCGGGAACGCCCCAGGAACCTGGAAAGCTAAAGCAGAAAAAAAACCAGGAGATAAGGGCATCGGTGTGGCCCCCTGCACCGCAGCCATGTGGGGGGGGAACACCTAAGCACGGAGTCGCTGGCACCGAAGAAGGCGCTGCATGACTAGGAAGGTCCAACTGCCCTACCTGATTGCCGGAAGAGCCCGAGGGCTCCGTGGCAACCGAGCCAGGCTGAAGAACCAACCTCCGAGCCCATCGCTCCATAAGAGCGGCCCACTGATGAAACTGCTCATCTGGAGCCCTACCTATAGGCGGGGAGGGGCTCCGATGTTGAGGACGACGGTTACCAGAAGTTGGCGACTCCGAAGAGAGACGGCAACTAGCGATAACCGATGCGATACGACGGACATACCAGAGGCGAACTCTAGTGATGCCTTCTCTTTTGGACCCTGTGGCCGAAGACAGGCCGAGGTTTAACGGTGCCGAGAATGCGACCGTTTATTTTTATGCCGGCGGGGACCGCCCATCCCCGGCATCGGACTGACCGCTGTCGGAACCCCGCTGAGAGAAGGAGGCTGGCCGGACCCAGCCGGCTGACTGAACAGCTTCATCAGAAGTCTCTACCGTCACCTGACCTGCTCATGAGTCGAACTCCGTCCAGTAGGCGAGACTTCTTCAAGTAAGTTAAATTTAAAATATTAGAAAAATTTAACGAAAATAGAATAAAATTAAGCGATACTACTATCGTGATAATGTTACAAAAAATAAACTGAAAACTATCGCTAGTTTGAAGTTTGACTCCCGACAAGCGGCGACATTGTCACTCAAACACACTCGGCAGCGGGGAAAAAAAGGAACTGAGCGGTTGGAGGTCGTCTCTGAGATGGTCATTGCCGCCGAGCCGCTGCTCACGGGCGCTGCTCTCTCACACCACCCTCCAGCAAAAAAGTTTGTTCCCGATGGGTCCTAGTGCCTCCGGCGCTAATCCCACTAGTGTGAATGAGTGGTGGAGACTTATGTCCAGGAAGATCTTATCAGTACAATGCACACGGTTCTGAAACCATGAAGTGACATAGTCAAAACTCCAAATTCTTGGTTCCAGGAAAGGAACTGCACAGAATGTTGTCCACACAAAGAAAAACAATACAAAACACAACTGACAGCTTCAGCTTTTATTCAGGTACAGGGATCCTTTAAAGGTATAAATGTAATTTATGAAAAGAGACACATTTCAAACAGTTGCATTTAAGTAATCAATTCCTGTCCACTTTAAATTAGGCGTGATGAGATGAACAAGGTGGTCTGGTTTAGAATTTCACTTAACCAGCGTAGCAATTTGCAAAACAGGCTGTTTAGAAGTGCAACAGGAGTTATGCTAAACAAATGTAAATATCTCTAAAAGTTTACGAGTTACAGTAAAAAACAGTATGACAACTGTTCAGGACAAAAAGACCTTTCAAATGAGCCTATTTAATAAGCTGCACTAATTATATTTTTTAAACTACGACCATCTGATTACCTCAATTTTCAGTTTTCATAGGAGTTACGCCAAACAAATTTGCACTATATTTTTTAAACGATGGCCATCTGATTACCTGAATTTTCATTTTTTCTTCACAATTTTCACCTTTCGGATGGCTACATTTAAAAATATTTAATGAACTCCGATTAGTGACTACCCTCATTTGAAAGGTCATTTTGTCCTGAACAACTTTCATGTTGGTTGTATATTGGTAACTTGTATACCTTCCAAGATATTTACATTTGTTTGGCATGACTCCTACTGTGTTCACTCAGAGAAAAAACACAGGTTGTTTGGAAGACCATATTTTACAAAATATAAAGAATTCAGATTAGTGACTACCCTCATGTGAAAGGTCTTTTTGCCCTGAATAACTTTCACGCTGGTTGTTTTTGTGCAACTTGAACAGTTTTAAAGATACTTAGATTTGTTTAGAAGGTGTGCACATTTGCCCTCAGAGAAAAGCAGCTTGGAGTTCTATGTCCATCATTCTAAAAAGAAAGAAGGGAGTATTTTTTAACTGCAATGAGGATTTACAGTGTTATGGGAGGATACACTGAAAACAACTAAAAAATGTGTTCCATGGAAAACCCTTTTCAAGCTAAAGCGATATGGCTGTAGGCTCCTGTGACAGGGTGGAATAGGACCCTGTCCCAGTTGTTATGAGAAAGTGTTTAAGTGCAAGGATCTGTTCTGTCCTTTCCTGTCTATTTGTCTGTCCGGTAGCGCAATCATCATTTTCCTGTGAGACTTTGGATTTGATCATCCCGAAAATCTCGCAATTCTTTGCCTCTCACTATCTCTCATTTTTCTCTTGCTGTTTTTCTCCCTTGCATATCTAGATCTGCTGATATAAAAATATGTGCAAATCACTGTATGGAAATGTAACTGATATTGGGATCCTTTTATTTAGAATAATATATCGTATTACTGTAGAAATGCATATAATTATAATTTGAGATGACTGTAAAAAGCTAATGGAAAACTCCAGAGGTTACTTGAGTGCAAATGTTCCAGCCTTTTGCAAAAGCTGTAGGGGCCTCAGAAAGCACACTGTATTCTAGCAGCTCCTGAAACTTACAAGAACAGAACATTTACAAGGACAGAATGTTTGCTAAGAATGGGGGTTGAAAAGACTTATAAAAGAGCTAAGCTGCAACTGCAAGAGAGATTATTAGAACAAGGAACACAGAGACTGAAATAAAACTGTTTTATTTTGCCTTAGTAAATAGTTATACTGAACAAGTTTATTTTATGATACTGCACATGTAAATAAATTTTTTTTGATGAATTCTACAACTACCCCTGGTTTTCCTATGCTTCCTGACCTATGCCTCGACGACAGCTCCATCCACAGCCATACAAATGCAGGTTCAAACAGTTGAAAGAAGATTCAGTCCACACTCTTGGACACTCTTTTGACTAGTTCTTTAATTATAAAAAACAGTATAACACAGACAAAGATGTCTTGAGTACATCAAACGTAGTAGCACCCGCTACAATCACCGTCAACGTTTCATATCTAACAATGGTTTTTCAAATCAGTCTTGAAAAAGCATTGAGTTAGACATGAAACGTTGACGGTGATTGAAGGGGGGGTGCTACCACATTGAATGTACTTGGAACATCTTTGTGTTTTTTTTTTATAATTAAAGAACTAGTCACAAGAGTGTGGACAGAATCTTCTTTCGACTGTTTGAGCCCGCATTTTATCTTTTTGCTGCTGCCAGGGAATTGCTGTGTTTAGTTAGAACTCCAGACAGGAGTAGTTTTTCTATCTATGCTGGTCAAGGGGCCGTGACCTCGGTTAGCTGGAAACAATAGTGCCTTAAATAAACTGCACTGATGCACCTGACCTTGGACTGTGTACATCTCCTTGGACACACCTACACCAGCACATCCAGAGAAATAACAAGGGTCACTCTTCCACAGGACGCTTTTAAAGGAAACGCTAATACAGTATCTTGAATCCAGCAGATTACAAGATCCAAGGAAGCACAGATTCATGGGGGGAGGTAATGTCAGATGAATCTGATCAATTTCTTTGACTGGGTGACCAGGGAAATAGATCAGGGTGGGGCTATGGGCGTAGCCTACTTAGACTTCATTAAGGCCTTCAAGATCATGCCACACAGGACGTTCACATGGAAACTAAGCAGTTTGGGGATGGATCTCAAAGTGGTAAACTGGGTATGAAATTGGTTGGTGACTACGCGAGAGAAGGTGTTGATAAACAGCACTCACTCACTCTGGGGAGGGGACAGTGACCAGCAGGGTACCTCATGGCGCAGTACTGGGACTAGTCCTCCTTAAAGGGGAAGGTATGCCTCTTTGCAGATTACCCAAAAGGGTAGATACTTCAGAGGAGGTGGAAAGAATGTGTAGAAACCTAGGAAAACTAGAGAAGTGGTCAAGGGTTTGGTAGCTTGGCTTCAATGCAAAAAAGTGCAAAATCATTCACCTAGGGCACAGAAACCCAGACACAGAGTATAAAATGGGGGAGAGGTACTGACAGTCACTACAGAGGAAAGGGACCCTGAAGTAATCATATCAGATGACCTCAAAGTGGCATGGCAATGTGACAAGGCAGTGTGTAGGGCCAGCGGGATTCTGGGGTGCACAGAGAGGGGTATCACCAGCAGAAGGAGAGAGGTTGTGTTACCACTGATCATTGGTGAGACGCCACCTGGAGTACTGTGTCCAGCTGAACTTGTAGAGACCATATCTCAGGAAGGACATAGATCGGATGAAGGCTAGCCAGAGGAGAGCAACTAAAATGGTACAGGGGCTGCATAAAAAACCCTATGATGAGACTAAGGGATCTCAATATGTACACTGTGGAAGACAGGAGGGAGAGGGGGGACATAAGAGAGACTTACAAATACCTTCGTATCTGTACAGACACCCTCTATGCATAATCTGCTTAAGTTTTGCCTAACTAGATAGTGTACCTTTTGGGTCCTATATGCGTGGCCTTAATATTTGCCTAACTTGATAGTTGCACCTTTTGGGTCTGTTTGTTGTTTAATTACTGCACAGTCATCCTCTATGCATAAACTGCTTGTGATCTACCCTACTAGATTTTGCACCTTTTGGATCCTATACCTTCTGAGTCTTATATGTATAACCTGCCTGATTTGACTAACTGGATGGTGTACGTTTTTGGGATCCTATATGTATAACCTGCTTGTTAATTTGCCTAACTAGATAGCTGCACCTTTTAGGTTCTATAGACACATATCTACTTGCGTACTGTAGTACACCAATGTAGCCTACGCAGTACCTCAGGGACTCTGCTCGTTTTTAATTTCTGTACAAATACCCCTACACATAAACTGCTTGTTATTTGCATACTGTAGCTAGACAGATTGACTCTATATATCTTAGCCTCTTATTTCACTCACTAGCTGGGTAGCCAGCACCCCAGTAGTCCCCTCAGAGCACAAGTATTGATAATGGCCTTATCTATGAAAACACATTTTCTAGGCATCAGTACTTAACACAACAGTTAGGCTCACCCCCACCTCACCTGGTTGAGTACTGAAATCCCCACCTCCTGTACAAGCACACAGGTCCAGGTCATTGTACAGCCCATTGTACACAGTGGTCCAATGACATGCTACTTAGCACCCTTACTAAATTACAGCAGTCCTGCTGCTGTTACATTACTACAAATTCTTAAGACAATCCCACTGCTCGACACAGAAGGCCAATGGAAGATGCAGGTTTGCATCAGAATCCATGAAACTGTACCTTGCCCTCAGGCAAGTGTTACTACTGCTGCTGCTAATCATCGGTGGCAATGTGCGCACCCTAATCCTGGCCCTGGTACTACAGTCACGGCCTTCCGAGGATACCTGGAGGTAGCCCATGTGAACATGCAGTGGGGAGGGGGCACATGCCTAAACTTGATGAGTTTAAGCTCTGGGTAACTAACTCCCAGTATGAAGCTGTGGCTGTCACAGAGACGTGGCTCACTTACAGAAGAAAATACAGTTATGTAAGAACTTACCGTAACAGTAGATCTTCGAGAGAGGCTCTTGTAGTAGGTATTCACATATAGTACTAAGCCGCCAGGCGTCAGGACCCCCACGATAAACTTCTAGCAAGCAGTCTCTGGCGAGGGACCGCCCCCTCGTCAGGTGACCAGCGTCATGTGACTTTGGTATAACGGGGTGGTCCCCCACGCCCGCCTTCCAGTTCTTTCTCACCAAAGGCCAAAAGACTCAAGACGAGAGAGAAGTGGATATTCCCCCCCATGGAAATGAAGCAAAGAAACTTAGGGGGACGGAGGGTGAGAAGGTAATACCTACTGCAAGAGCCTCTCTCGAAAATCTACTGTTACGATAAGTTCTTACGTAACTGTACTATCTTACTTCGAGAGGGCTCTTGCAGTAGATATTCACATATAGGACTGAGTCCCAAGCAGTCTGGAACAAGAAAAATCAGACGGGAGGATTGTCATCCATAACATAAAACCTCAGGGCTAAACAGGTTTCATAAGAGGAGACCCTGTAGGACAGCGAACCCAAAGCCTGCTCTACAGCGAGAGGTAATGTTCAAATTGTAGTGTTTCGTGAAGCTATGGACAGAAGTCCAAGTTGCGGCTGCACAGATGTCTGCTGCTGAAACATTCTTGAAACAAGTTGCAGAGGCAGCTACTCCTCTGGTGGAGTGACCTCTGACTTGACCCGAAAGGGTCTTGTTGTACTTGTCATAACAGAAAGTGATACAACTCGCCAACCATTTTGAGAGGCACTGCTTAGAAACAGCATCGCCTTCTCTTTTGTGCATGAAAGAGACAAACAGCTGATCAGTCTTCCTGAGATCCTTAGTCCGATTGGTGTAGTATCTCAGGATTCTGTGAACATCCGAAGTATGTAAGAGGTACTCCCCTTGATTGAAGTGTTGCGTAAAGAAAGCCAGTAGCTCAATAGATTGATTCAGCATAGATTCAGCCACCACCTTAGGGAGAAACTTTGGGTTGGTGCGTAGAGCCACACGTTCCTTGTGTAAAATCCTGTATTTGATTTTTCACATCAAGGCTTGGAGCTTGGAAATGCGCCGAGCAGAAGTGATGGCCACTAGGAAGAGTGTCTACCAAGAAAGGAACTTTAAGTCTGCTTCCACTGCAGGCTCGAAGGGAGGCAGTGTGAACTTCTCCAGGATGAAATTCAAGTCCCATGGAGGGGCAGGAATGCGAATGGGGGGTCAAGTGGAGAACCCCTCTAAGAAAAGTCTTGAAGAATTCCAACTGAGCAAAAGTCCTGTCTCCAAGGGGAATATGGTAGGCTGAAATAGCTTCCATATGGACTTTTATAGAGGAATGACAGGGACCGAGGTCAAAGAGGTGATGCATGTAGTCCAAGACTTTGTTGGTTGGGCATGAGAAAGACTCTAAGTCTTTAGAGTCTGCCAAGATGGAAAATAGTTTCTACTTCATAGCATAGGTGGACAAGGTGGAAGGCTTCCTCGCCTCCACCAAAATGTCCGCTACCAAAGGAGAGACTCCAAAGTGGGCTTTAGCTACATCTGCAGGAGCCACACATGGAGATTAAGGGATTTGAGGCCTGGGTGAACAAGGGTCCCCTGATCCTGCGTCAACAATTGCTGCGACAGAGGAAGAGGTGGTTCCTCTGAAAACTGTTGCAGAAGAGAGAACCAAACTTGCCTGGGCCAGAAGGGGGTGATGAGAATCATTCGAGACCCTTCTGTTCGGAGTTTGTTCAGGACCCTCAGAATCAAAGGAATAGGAGAGAAGGCATAAACGAATCTGTCCCTCTAACAAAGAGGCAGAGCGTCCCGACAGAAAGCGTCTCATCCTGAAGCGAGCGAGCAAAAGGCGGGAAGTTTTGCATTTTGGGGGGAGGCGAAGAGGTCTACCTGAGGTGTCCCCCATCGCTGGAAGATGTCGTTTACGACCTGCTGATCTAACTTCCATTCATGAGACCTGGCTGAGGAGCAACTGAGTTCATCTGCCAGTGTGTTTTCCACTTCTGGAACGTGAACTGCGGCCAGGTGAAGGTGGTGATGGGCTGCCCAATACCAGATTCTCATTGCCTCCCGGCACAGGGGATAGGAATGTGTTCCTCCATTTGCTGAGGTACCAGACTACGCACATATTGTCTGACTGAATGAGAAGATGACCGGAAAGAATGAAGGGAAGAAGAGCCTGGAGGGCATAAAGGACTGCCCTCAGTTCAAGCACATTTATGTGCTGTTTCTGCTCGACCCTGGACCAGTCGCCCGGAGTCCTGTGAGATCCTAGGTGGGCACCCCAGCCCTCCTCTGACGCACCTGTTGTCAATGTCTGGGAAGGAGAAGCGATGCAGAAGGGAACTCCCAGACACAGGTTCTCCTGAACCATCCATCAGTGCAAGTCCCTGCTCATGGGATCCAACACTAGCACCTCTTGGTCTAGATCATCCATGGTCTGGTCCGATAGCAACCGACACGTCCACTGAGTGATCCTCATATGCAGCCCAGCGAATGGGACTGTCCGAATGGCAGCTGCCATTAGCCCGAGGAGGCGGAGGACTGGCCTAGCTGCGACCCGTCTGTGACTGGACAGAAGATGGGCCTGATTCTGAAGGGTCTCGACCCTGTCCAGAGGCAAAAAGGCATTGTCTATAGTCATGTCCAGTATCGCCCCTATAAACTGGAGGCATTGGCAAGGGACCAAATGGGACTTGACCGGGTTGATGGTGATAATCAGGCTGGTAAAAACCTGCAGGGGAAAGGGAGTTCAGGAGTTCCTCCCTGGACGGGGCCACCAGGAGCCAATCGTCCAGGTACGGGAAGACCTGCACGCCCTGGCTACGCAAGTGGGCCGCTACCACCGACAGGAATTTGGTAAACACTCGGGGAGCCGAGGAGAGAGCACATGAGAGGGCCCTGAATTTGTAGTGGTCCCCCTGAAAACAAAATCAGAGGCATTTGTGATGGGAAGGGCATATGGGGATATGCAGGTACGCATCTTGCATGTCCAGATCACATAGCCACTGTCCCAGCTGGAGTGACAGTAGAAGGCTCTGCAAGGGGAGCATTCTGAAGCGTCTGTACTCCATGATAATGTTCAGGGAGCTGAGGTCTAGAACTGGCCTCAAGTCCCCCATCTTCTTTGGAACTAGAAAGAAATGGGAATAGTAACCCGCCCCCAAAGATGAGTGGGGACTGGCTCTATCGCCACCTTCGACAGAAGGGATATGATTTCCTCTAGAACCAGAGGAAGATATTGCAGGGAGTAAGACAACTTGATTGGGGGGGGGGGGGATTTCAGGAAGGTGTCTGTAGAAACTCTATAGAGTGTCCGGCCGATATTAGCTGGAGCACCCAAGAGTCCGATGTTATCCTCTCCCAACCTGGCAGATGGGAGGAGAAATCTCCCCCCTACTGGTTCCTCTGGAATGACCAGAGGCAGAGGGGGAGGCAGGAAGTCAGGAGGTGTGGGCCAGCGCAGCAGACAGGGATCCTGCAGACTTTTTGCTGGGAGGAGTCTTAGCTGCTGGAGGGGCCCGACATTTGTTGGCACGCTTTCCTTGAGGCTTTTGTTTTTGTCAGGTTTGGCAATGAAAAGGACGTCGCTGCCCCTGAGGGGGTCTGTACAAAGTCTAGACAGACTTTAGTGCAGTGCCCTTCTCTTGAAGTTCAGTTATGATGTCCTTGACATCATCCCCGAACAGCACCGAACCCCTGAAGGGAGCATCTTGTATGGCAATCTGCACTTCAGGGACCAATCCTGATACACGGGTCAGGCATGACGCCGTAGGCCCACGGCGAAAGCTGACCTCCTGCCAGCTGTGTCCACCGCGTCGTTAGTGGCACGCAGCATGTGCCTACAGGCCGAATGAGTGGAACAGACTACGTCTTCCAGTTCCTGTTTAGTTTGTGAATCAGGTAGGGAGTCCAACTTGGACTCCACCTGGCTAAGGATGGACTTCTAGAAATCCCCATATGGCTGATGTAATTGAGGGCCCTGATGCCTCGGGTCGAAGAAGAGTAAATCTTTTTCCAGTACTGATCCAGAAGCCGGGATTCCTTGTCAGGCAGGGACGAGCTCAGATGTTTAGGGTTGGCGGAGCGGTCGTGGGTGGCACTGATGACAAATGAATCCGCCTTGGGGTGAAGGCTGAGAAAGTCTATACCCTCCAGTGCCCGGTATAGCCTATCTGCCTTCCTCGGAAGGGCGGTTAGTGCGGAAGATTATTTCCAGATGGTGGAAACAAGATCAGCATGAGGCTCTATCCAGGGTGGAATCAGTGTGGGAGCGGTCTCGGACAGATCCAAATGAGCAGCGAGTTTCCTACAATGTGGGTCTGGCTCCATTGCTTGCTACTGACGTGTCTCCTGGATCTTCCTTAAGAGCTCCAGAAAAGAAGGGTCCTCCGGAAGGGACTTCGGAGGGTCCCTCGGCCTTGGGCGTTCTGGAATATGGGGCTCGACTCCATGATCAGAGTGGTTGGACTCCAAGTCCGAGTCAGATGTCTCTGAGGAAGAAGAAGAAGAGGATGCTGGGATGCTCCCGAGGAGCGATCTCTCCATATCAGTGTATTGGAGATGCGAGCGGTTCTCTATGCCTTACAGGCTTTTCAAGAGGACCTGGTGCCAGGCTTTCTTCTAATTCAAACAGACAATATGGTGGTCATCTTCTACATCAGCAAGCAAGGGGGTACTCATTCGTATTCCCTTTGCAGGGAGGCAATGAGAGTCTGGCACTGGGCGCTGGAGTGGCAAATCCCTTGCGTCTGATGAGCACCCAGATGCGCTCCCCATCCCAGATCCGATGCATCTGTCGTAAGAATCTGACCTGGTGGCTCCGGACTAAACCAGACCCTTTCTCCAAGTTCTGGTTGTCCATCCACCAAAGCAAAGTTCTCCTGACTGGCTCGGTGATCCTGACCATGAAGTCTAGATTGTCGAACCTTGGTCCTACTGTACCCTGAGCATCCACTGTGGGACCCGCATCTGCAGGCGGGCCAGAGGAGTGACTGGAATGGCCGCTGCCATGTGCCCCAGTAGCCTGAGGAAGTTCCATGCTGGAACTTAAGGAGTTACTGAGATCCATTCGGCAATCTCTTGCAGGCGATCGTCCCTGTCCAGGGGTAGGAAAGCCATGCCCTGGATAGAATCCAGGACTGCTCCAATGAAGACAAGTCTTTTACTGGGCTCGGGGGATGATTTCTGAAGGTGCAGGGTGATCCCCAGCTCTCGGAACAGAGTATAGGTGTCTCCGAGGGCATGAAGTAGGCTTGACGTGGACAGGGCTGTAAGCGGCCAATCGTTGAGGTAAGGGAAACCGTAGTGCCCCATGCACCTTAGAGCCACAGCCACCACTGCCAAGCATTTTGTAAAGACTCGCGGAGCGGAGGAGAGGCCGAATGGAAGAACTCGAAATTGGTAGTGCTCCCCTTGGAAGTGGAACCTCAGAAACTTCTGGTGGGAAGGGAAAACCCCAATATGCATATATGCATCTTGCATGTCTAGGAAGCAGAGCCAGTCTCCTTGGTGCAGTAGGGGGAGTACACCTAGAAAGGTCACCATCCTGAACCTTTTGTACTCTATAAAGAGATTGAGAGAGCCGAAGTTCAGAATGGGATGAAGATCCTGTGTCTTTTTTGGGGCCAGGAAGAAGTGGAAATAAAACCCCTTTCCCCGCTAATGCAAGGGGACTAGCTCTATTGCCTTTTTTTGCAAGAGGATCCGAATTTCTCCTTCTATCAGTGGGATGTGAGAAGGAGGATATCGGGAGTACTTTGGTGGAGTATCTGGAGGGAACTCCGTGAACTCTAGCATGTGCCCTCTCCTGATAATGTCCAGGACCCACTGGTCTGCAGTTATTGACCTCCACCCTTCGAGATGAAGGGAGAAGCGGCCCCTGACCGTCTCCCCAAAGTCTTCCTCTGGAAGGGGGTGGTGGAAGGGAGTCACTGGGCTGAGCCAGGCGTAGGCAGAGAGGCCTGGGCCTCCAGGTTGCTGGTTACTGGCTCTCCTACGAAGGCCACCTCTCTGACCCTGCTGATTACCACGGGCTTGTCCACCTTGACCACCTGAGGGCTTGCGAAATGGCTGTTTCCGTTGCTAGTCGCCACGGTACATTTGGCGGATCGACCAGATGGACTTGCCCGACTCCTGGAAACGAGAAATCAAAGCTTCCGTCTCTTGCCCAAAAAATATGGTACCCTGGAATGGCAAATCCCTGATACCGGACTGCAGATCCTGGTGAAAACCCGAAACTCTTAACCAGGCGTGGTGCTGAAGGCACACTCCAGAAGCGGCTGCCCTGGCTGCCGTATCTGCAGTGTCGTACGAGGCTCTCAGGACATGAGAACCTATGTCGGAGGCTGATTTAATGATGTCCAGAAGTTCCGTCTTCTGCTCAGAATCTGGCATGGCTCTCAGTAGCTCTTGTTCCCTCTCTCACAGCGCATTCTGGTACTGGACCATATGTGTCAGGAAGTTAAGGGACCGGATGGAGCAGGTAGAGGCAGAGTACACTTTCTTGTCCACCTGGTCCAAATACCAAGACTCCGGATCGGGAGGCTGTGAGCTAAGGTGCTTCGGCTGCCTGGACTTGTCATGGACAGCAATGATGACTGAAGAGTCCACCTGAGGGTTCTCTACTAAAAAGGCTTCTTCCCTCTGGGCCTTACACAGCCTATCTGATTTTTTGGGAACAGCCGGGATGGAAGCCGGACGCTTCCAGGTAGTCCAAGTCAGGTCCCGGAAAGTGTCCACCAAAGGAGGGACCACCAATGGTTTTGGCTCCTTTTGCCTCAGGTATTGAGCCAACCTTCGGCGTTCCAGATCCAGGTCCTCCGTTTCCCACTCACTGGAGGCCTGGATATGCCTCTTGATGTCCATAAAGGTCAGATCGACTGGAGGCGAGCGAGGCTGGTCCTCCTCTCCTGGGGACCGCCCCATGTCAAGAGAGGAAGATGATGTCCACGAAGAAGAGGGAGATCAACTACTAAGTCGGGAATAGTCAGATCTCTCCTTATGACCAGACTCCCTCCGTCGTCAGTAGCTGGGGGGCCAACGTCAGTTTGAAGACCGGCTCTGGTCCCGAGACCGGCGACAGAGCAAAGACCGACGCCTGTCAGAGGATCGACGTCGGAAGCGCTCTCGTCTAGAAGAATGAGAAGGGCTGCGAGTGTGAGACCTGAACTGGCGATGGTATCCAGAGTCTTTGGAGTCTCAGCGGTGGTCTTTCGATCGAGTGCAGGAATGAGCCCTGGATGGAGGCGTAGGTGGCTGCTCTGAGGACTTTCTCGGGGAAGGCTCACCTTTAGGTTGTGGTTTGCCCGCTGGGTCCAGTACGTGTCTGGGCCAGCGACGGGGGCAGCTGGCCCTGTCTCCACCAAGGAGAACAACTCCTGCAGCTTGTCCTTCGAGAAAATCTCAGCAGCTCGGCCCGGAAAGGGAGTATCCGGGATGTCGGCCCATGAAGGAGAGCCTCTTGGGAGCCGGGGAGGAGGAGGACTTGGGAGGCAGGGGCGTTGGCTCTTCTGTGGCCGCCTGCTGCACTCCGCCCCTTCAGCCGGTATCGGTGTTGGGACCGACCGGGTGCCACTGGAGAGAGAATCCTTCGGCTCCGGAGGTGCACCTTTAGCAAGCGGCACTGGAGCCTTGAGAGGTGGGGCTGAAGCTTTTACCTCCAAGGGCTTGGTGGTAACCCTTAGCGGGGTTACCTTAGGCTTGGCTGGCTTCTACCCCAATGGGCCAGCCTTGGAAGATTTTGGACGCTCGCCTGAGCCCGGGGAAACACAGGCCTTCTTGGGAGAGGGCTGCGAGCAAGAACAGGACAGCAACCGGGACCGACTATGGTCTTTCCCGTGGAGCTTGATCTTCTCTTTGCGCTTCCCGTCCGGGGAATGCAGGTCCATCTTTTTTCTAAAAGGAAGACCTTCAGGGCCCTGAGACGTCTGATCCGAGTCTGACTGGTGAACGCCTGGCAAGCTGAGCAGGCCGCGGTGTCGTGGTATGGCCCGAGGCAAAAGACGCAGCACTTGTGCCCGTCCTTGGCAGGGATCTGCCTCCGCAGTTGCACTTGTTCTGGTGTGGATCTGAAGAGACCGAAGGCAGCAAAGACATCCATCGAAAATCCAGAAAAACTGTCAAAAATGGTACAAATAACGGGTTGAAAAATATAGATTTAGCCGTTTCTGGCAAGCTGTAAATGAAGGCTTCTTCTCACGTACGCGGGACGTGGTGGGAAAAGAACTGAGGTGGAGCTGGGTCCGCCCCCTTTTGTACCAGGGCCGACGTTAGGGGCGGTCCCTGCTGTATACTGCTGGCTGAAAAGTTTTCTGGAGGGTCCTAGTGCCTGCGGCATAGTCCTAACTGTTACAGCCTGCTGCAAGAGCTCCCACTAGAAGTAGGATTGGGTCTTCCATCGGGCATCGGGATGCCAGAGGGCAGCATTGGGTTGGCTGGCATCGGGACTGGCATCTGAGGGTCCGGCGTGAGTCCAGTGTAGGAGGGGGGGACCCTTGACGGCAGTGTCCTAAGGTTGTCGGTCTCAACCAGGAAAGGAGGGTTGAAATCCCTGGGTCTAAACTGAGGGGACCTCAGTAGGCAACGCGGTTATCCACTGCAGAGAGCCTTGGGTGTCAGATGTGATGACAGGGTCTGACGCAGGCTGGCTGACCAGGTGGTCATCGGAGAAGCCGGCGGCCGTCTTATCGGCAGTGTCCGGCCGGACGGCGGAGGAGCCGTCGTCCAACTTATCGGACTCCCTGGCGGAGGAGCCGCGGCCTTGTCAGAAGGGGGTTGGGCTGAGCAATCACCTAGAGAGGCGATCAGCTTAGCAGCCCTGTCTGGGCAGGCGTTGGTAGAACCCATGTCCGACTTACCAGACCCGCTTGAACCGGAAGGCCACGAAGGAGGAGCGGCCTTGACAGCAGCAGAGGCCTCCTTTGCCCCGGAGGCTTCCGAGGGGCCCGAGAGCGAGCCTGACAGGAAGGGCAACGCCTCCTTGGTAGCCAGGTTGACGGCCCAGAGGGGATTTTACCTTTAGGGCCGCGACTCCAGTTGAGGTCACAGCTGCTGTGGAAGATGACTCCCGCTCCCCGTGCTTCTCCTTGTCACGCTTCTTTTTGCGGCCTTCGGGGGAAGTGGATGCCTGCCTAAGCTTCTTTAACTCTTTTTCCATGGAGGCCATTTTCTTCTTGAGCAGATGGGCTTCCAGGGACTGCTGCCTTCTCTTGCGGGAAGCCGAGTTGAACTTCTAGCAGTGCTGGCACTTCTCCACGGGGTAGTCGGGGCCCAGACAGAACAGGCACAAGGAGTGGCCATCCTTATGTGGAAGCTGGGAACCACATGAGTCGCACGACATACACAGCATATATTGTAGGAAAATTGAAGAAATTAAGAAAAAAGGTCAAAAAAGTTGAAAACTTTAGTACCAACGAATGAACTGACGACAGCTGTTCTACCGTAAGGAACATTCACAAGCAGACGTCGGGAAAGAACTGGAAGGCGGGTGTTTGGGACTGCCCCTTTATACTGACGTTGCATGATGCCGGTCACCTGACATGGGGGCGGTCCCCCGCCAGAGACTGCTAGCTAGAAGTTTTCCGTGAGGTCCTGACACCTGGCGGCTTAGTCTTATATGTGAATATCTACTGCAAGAGCCCTCTCGAAGTAAGAACACTACCTGCTGCTCACCAATAGGACATTTTCATTCTCTGCACTCAGTTCTGGAGTTCCTCTCCCACTGTGCTGTTAGTGCACCCCAACTAGGTGAGAGCACCCCCTGCTGGCACCCGTGACACATTTAAATTCTCTACACTTACATTTGGATGGAGCTAATACCAGGACACTCAGGACTCACCTTTGATGGGAAATCTCCACCTTGGAAGAACGAAAACTCCATCCGCAGCCAGTTAGACACTCTGCTGTCGTCACAGCCGTAGCCCGCAAGCCGCTCGCACCAGTAGTTAATCCGCAGCCCACCATACTGCTCCATCCCATAATACAGGCCCCGCTTGGTGAAGCCAATCTGAAATGGGTTAACAGGAGGCAATCTGCAACAACGTGATGAGTTTTAAACAGAAACAACCACATAAAATATGGAAATGGCTTTGCAAAGGCAGGACACCCAACAGCCAGCATAAGAATGCTAGAGGATGTCCAAGCAACAGCAATGAAATTACTTTTGACATAAACAAAGCTCAGTCACACTGTACTGCATTTCACCCAAATTTGCATTTATAACATTCTGTTCCTCACTGCTGTGAGGAGGTCTATGAAAGCAGGAGCGTCACCCCTTCAGGAGCCAAACTTACAATGCCTTGCTTGTGACATCATCATTGCTTTCACAGCAACAGACTAATGTCAAAAGCAGGGGATCATGAGTGCAGTGCCTGAAGAAGCCTCAGCGAAAAGTAGAATAGAACACTGATGGCAGAACAACACCCCATGGTCTGTCCAGTCTGCTGTTGGCTACCTAGGTGAGGCAGTTCCAGGGACTCTAAAATTGTCAATACCAATTCTCCCCCACCTCCCCAATGCACTTAACTAGTCCCTGTGCCCGCCCCATCCCCTTCTGAATCCCCCTTGCCATATTCGCACTGACCACCTCAGTGGGGAGTCTGTTCTACTTTTCCACCACCTGCATGCTCTGAAAAAGTATTCTGTGACATATTTCTTAAACTTCCTGGCACCCTGGCATTATTGTCACAACTATTAGTGAACATTCACTAGTGTCCACTTTGTTTATACCTTGCATGTAATAAGCATTTTGGTTGTGTACCCCTTCTTCCTCCTGACTTCCAGCGAGTACCTATAGGGGCTCTCCAGTCCCTGCTCACACAGTTTACCTTGTTATGTATGTATCATCCTAGTTACCCCCTCTGTTACAATCATCACTGTTCCCAGCCTGTATTCTACTCCAGGGTTTCTGCAGCTCATGTGCATGACCCTGCATTGTTTGTCTTAGCTGTCAGATCCTTGAACATTGTTCCAGCCTATCCAGAGCATCTCAAATCATGAATACCCTCCTCACTATCCACCCTGCCACAGAGCTTGGCGTTATGTGAAAAAAAAAAAAAAGTAGATTTTCCCTCAGATACCCTCCCCTGTCACTGAGATTACTGGTCTGAAGAGCAACCCCTGCAGGAGCCCACTTGTGACCCCTTTCACTCCCAAGTACTTCCCACTTACTATGACTCACTGTGTTGTCAGTCTATAGCCAGTTCCCCACCCACTGTGTTAGTCTGCACCCCATCCCTAGTCCCCTAGTGTTTTTACCAATCTCCTGTGTGCAACTGAGCTGAATGCCCACTGTTTTAATCTGCCCCACACCCCTGCGTCCCCTAACATTTTTACCAATCTCCTGTGTGTAACTGAGTTGAACTCCCACTGTTTTAGTCTGCCCCACACCCCTACGTCCCCTAACATTTTTACCAATCTCCTGTGTGCAACTGAGCTGAACGCCCACTGTGTTAGTCTGCCCCCCCAGTACCATAGCTTTTTTTTTTTTACCAGTCTCCTGTGCATAACTGAGTTCAATGCTCTGTTAAAGTCCAGATACACTGTGCCAAGAAGCTGCCAATTATCAACAGCCTTTGTTACCGAGTTGAAGAAGTCAATCAGGTTAGTCTGATAGGTTCTACCTGCCACAAACACGTTACCCTTCCGTCCTGTAGCCACTTGTCACTAGAAACTTTACTAGATTCCGGCAATTTCACCACTGTTGAGATCAGACTGACAGTTTATAGTTTATGGGCTCATCCCTTTTTCCACCTTTGTGCAGGGCCACAACATCCACCCTCTCCAGGCTACAGCAAACTCTCCTGAGTGCAGGGAATATCTGCAGAGATCTGCCAGAGGCAGTGCCAGCATTTGCCCCATCACCATTAACATTCTGCTGTGTAGCCCCTCTAGTCCCAGAGACTTAGTGACTTTTGAGGTCCCTAGTCGCCTGACCACTCTTTCTGCAGCTACTGGTTCCATGCTTACTTCTGATCTCCCTCCTGTTGTGGGGTGGTGTACCGTCAGCACAATGAAAATTTTACAGTGAACACCATCACAGTGACAAATCTTGGCAGTTCACTGAGGTGGTCCGCTGTACACCAACACCACGACTCCCGGTGTTTCCCCCCACCCTGAACCAACTCTGATTTGGAGTTGGTTATTTAGAGATGGGCGGGTGTGGGGGGCACAATCATCAACATGAGGGGTGTGGGGAGCTTTGCCCCCCCCTCAAAAAAACACTCTGTCCCAACAGGAACAATGCTAACAGTCCACATTGTTCCTGTCGCTGTCACGAATGTCAACATTGTTGTCGATATCTTGATATGGAACCATCTGGGGCCAGTCTACACTCAGGTAGTATACATTCATTCTCCCTCTTGAATACCCAACAGAAGTAGTAGTACAGTATTTCCACTTTACCCTATTCATCCTCCATCCACCCTTCTCCCCATATTAGTTTAACAATGCCTTATGTTGCTGTTCACTTCTCTGCTGTAGTAAAGTAAGGTCTTATCACCTTCCTTAACTCCTTCCGAGATACTAAGTTCTGCTCCAGCTTCAGCGTTACTCACCACACTATTAACCTCACTTACTTCTCCAGCTACGCTGCCACATCTCTTTCTGCCTGGCTCCAGTTTACATTTCCTGAACACTACCCTCGTTGCTCTCACTGCTGCTCCACCTCCCTGTGAACCATATGGGATTTTTTTTTTTTTTGTGGGATACTGACAGGGAGCTCCAGTCCCTCCCTTGGAGGGACTAGTCCTCCGACCTGATAGTCGGGTCGTCATAGACCCTGTCTGCTCCCGATTTTGCTGTTTTACCCCCGGCCCCACGATCATTCAATGGGCAGAGCGGCTGACTCCACCTTTGCAGAGACAGACTGATGCCCTGGACATGGGCCCTCCCCATTCTCGGCAGCATGCCTGTGCTGACACCCAGCCGCTGCTGGGTGTCAGTCTACAGCGTGCCATGTGATTCCCCCCTCTCCTGAGGAAGGAGAGCTGTTTATAAATGCTCTATCCTTCCTCGCCCCACCGACCCCTGAGCAACCAGAGTCCATTTCTGAACTCGGGTCGCTGGCATGGCATGAGGTGTGGTGGCCAGTGCCTCATCCCTCAGGGATACCTGGCCGGCTGGGGTTCCTTTTTTCTGAAAGTGACAGAAATGCTCCTTTTCATGTTGATATCCTTACTAATAAGGACAGAAATGGTTTTAGGGAACCTTTGAATGAACTAAACATCACATACAAAGATGACACACTAGTCACAGGAGGTCACCCATTGCACATCAATATACATAGATTAAAAACAAGCTAATGAAAACATTACTATACAGTACGCTCAGCAAACATGTGGAACAGACTGCCAGTAAGTATAATATCAAGTAAGAACAAAACTGAGTTTAAAATACAACTAGATAAGTATATCGCCAATGGTGGAAGCTTAAAATATTATACTATGTCCTAGAAGAAGCCATGGTATGGGCTATTCAGCCTTTTTTGCTCTCCTACAAACTAAGTGAACTTTTTACAGTCAGGTTATGATGGTACCAACTGTGGCCTTTTTGCTCTTGACCAGATCCTCTCTTTAAACACTTTTTAAAGATCCAGTCCAGTTCCTCCCAACACTATAAAACAGAGGCTCCAAGTTTGAATCCCACCATAGTCTCTGGCTCAGTGTGTGACCGTGGCCATGTCACATGAGCTCCCTATTTGTTCATTGCTCACCTCCAGCACATCTCCCTCAGGAGCTCCCTAAGCACACATGACCCACCCCCAACACCCCTCTCACCTGCAAGCTCCATCATCCATGGAGCCTTGGTTCCCCCAAGGCAGGATTGAGGGATTTACCCCTGACTGTGCTCTTGTGTCAGGAGGCGCTGCTGTGAAAGGCAAGGGCTCAGCTATACAAGGATCAGTCGTCGCAGGTGCTGTATCAGGAGGCGTTGCCGTGGGGGTGGGGGGCCCAGATATACTGAGGTCTGTAGTCATGGGTGCTGCTTCAGGAGGCGCAGCCACAGAAGTGCGGAACCAGACATACTGGGGTCCATCATCATGGGTGCTGCATCAGGAGGTGCAGCCACGGAGGTGCAGGGCCCAGATATACCAGGGTCTGTCCTCATGGGTACTGCATCAGGAGGCGCTGCTGTGCAGGTGTGGGGCCTAGATATACCAAGGGTCTGTCACCATGGGTGCTGTGCCAGGAGGCACTGCCACGGAGGTGCAGGGCCCAAAAATACCAGGGTCTGTCATCGTGGGTGCTGTGTCAGGAGGTGCAGCCACAGAGCCCAGAAATACCAGGGATCTGTCATCAAGGGTGCTGCATCTGCACGTGCTGCCATGGAGGTGCAGGCCCCAGAAACACCGGGGTCTGTCATCATGGGGGCTGCGTCAGGATGCACTGCCAAGGAGGTTCGGAGACCAGAAATACTGGGATCTGTCATCGTGGGTGCTGTGTCAGGAGGCACTGCTACGGAGGTGCAGGGGCCCAAATATACTGGGGGTCTGTCATCATGGGTGCTGTGTCAGGAGGTGCTGCCATGGAGGTGCAGGGCCCAGATATATTAGGGATCTGTCATCAAGGGTTCACATCAGCCTCCGTCAGCTGGCTGACGAAACAGAGTTTCTCCCAGCTGGAATTTATATAACTTTCCAGAGGTGGCTACAATTGGGACTAATATACATATTCCAATTTCTAGATACTCATGGAGTTCGTCCGTTTGCATAACTTCAATCAGAGTATGCCCCGACAGGCAGGGAACATTTTTGGTACCAACAGGTTGGACCTTTTTATACCATAAGGGACAGCATAAAAGTCACCTCCCAGATCCCATACCTACCCTGCTGAAATTAATACTGGATGCCTTAAAGGGAACACAGGGCACTCGATTGATTGGCTTGGTATATAGAGGGTTGCAGGAGATCCTGGGGGACACAACAGCCTCAATCCTAAGGGCTTGGGAGGGTGAACTGAACTTAGCTATACAATATGAAGTTTGGTTGAAAGGTACTGGCCCTTCCATGAAGCTGTCCTGGGCACCTTACTGGCGGGAGTTTTCATGGAAATGCCGTAATAGAAACTTCTACATTCCCGCTACCTTGGCATGGATCTACTCCCTGCAGTTGGGGGCTTGCTGGCATCAGTGTGTGAGGATCTGAAGGCCACACACTCGCATATATTCTGGTATTTTCCACGCATAACTTCTTTTTGGTCTTGCATTGAGGACCGTATATTTCAATTACTGGACTATACTGGCCCATTAATGCCAGAACTGGTATTATTGGCTATCCCCCACAGGGTCTTCACAAATCTTCCATTCTCCTACTTAACCTGTGTATTTTGATAGCTAAGAAAGGAATAACCCACCTTTGGCATCAATCAGATGTCCAACTGTAGAAATGTGGCATAATATAATTAATACGGTTTACAAAATGGAACAAATTACTGCAAAATTAGAACATCAGGATTCACAATTCGAAATGAAATGGCATCGCTGGTGTTTTTATATATCTCAAGAAGACCCTAGTTTTGTCCCACAGACAAGGGGCTGGTGTTTGTCTCCTGCGAACTTCATACAGCAAGGGAATTTTATTATTTTCTGCCCAGGAGGATCTCGGTTGGGAAGACTGAAGTTATTGAAATTACAATCTTTAAAAATCTTTGTATAATTTATAATAATAGAACTCAAGTGCCTGGATGGGGCTGTGAAGGGCGATTATTTTATCACTACTGTACTTGCCATTTGTTATGATACATAGTGGTAAGGAAACTGTTACACGAGGTCCCTGCACCCTTACTGGTACACTGAGAGGTACACCGCAGACAGCTAGTGCTTAGGTATATGTTGTACTAACATATAGGGCTAAGGGCATCTACCATATAAGAGTAGATGTCAGGATATGTACACATGTTATTGTAATACACTTTGCTTGCTAATACATATATATATACTCTTCTATGTATTTTCTGTGTATCCCTTACTTATAAGATGTTAGGAAACCTGTGTCCTTGGAATAATTATAAGTCGGCATTGCCACCTTTCGTTGATTTGTACTACTACACTGAGTTATGTAAGACTCTGTATAAGAACTCTTTTGTTCCACAAACTGATGACTATACAAAATTATATAATGTTATCTTGGACCATGGAGTCTCCTCTAATTTAGCCAATAGGGCTCATCTCTGTAACTAGAAATGTTTCTATCTTACAGTAACCATAATAATTATCATAGGTATATAATGTGAGACACTAAGTCTTGTATCTCGGAAATCCCAAGAGACACAAAGAAACCTTGAGGTATAGGGAACGCTTAGCACTGGCTCCCGGTTCGTATTGGTAAGAACTGCTTAGGGCAACTGTGATGTTATCCTTTTTTGTAGTAATAAACAAGTTTATTACTCTAATGCAACATGGCTGTGATTACTTGCATTCCCAATATTGCCAAGAACCTGAAAGTGAGGTTTAGACCTCCTGACAATTGGCGACCATGGCAGGACACGATACCTTATCATGGTTGTCTGGACCCTAACACAGAAGTATATCAATCAATCTATCAAAATCTTTATTTATCCAGGTGGGCACCATTGAACAAGGCTCATTTGCAAGATGGACCTGGTCATGAATACATCAAAGTACAGTACAGATGCAAGAACATATTTATTTATATTTCATGTCATGTACTGTGATGTGAAAGCTGCCTTTTTCAATGTATGATGTGACACTCAACCTTTTCTTTATTGTGAATATTAAAATAAAGATGATTAAAAAAAAGTGTGCTGCGTCAGCAGGTGCTGCCATGGAGGTGCGGGGCCCAGAAACACCAGGGTCTATTATCATGGGTGCTGCATCAGGAGGCACTGCCATGGAGGTGTGGGGATCATAAATACCAGGATCTGTCATTGTGGGTGATGCGTCAAACAACGCTGCCATGAAGGTGCGGGGCCCAGATATACTGGGGTTCGTCATCGCTGGTGCTGTGGCAGAAGGTGCTGCCATGGGGGTACAGGGCCCAGATATACTGGGGTCTGTCATTATGAGTAGGCTTTCTTAGAATGGCAGAAAAGAAAAAATTACTCACCTTAGTAATGTTGTTTCTTCTAATGGAGTCTTGCTATATAATGACAAGTGCAGTTTGTCCCACCACTAGAACTGCTCCGGAGGTGAAAGAGTTAACTTCCATGCAGAGCATGGAGCTTAGAGCTCGAGCTCGGTTAAGAAGCTCTGTTAGGGTGGTTTCAAAACGAAACCGTCAGATCTTTTCGAGCAAAAACTCACTAAGGTTCTGTGTGGAAGCTGTAACCTACACTAGCCAACTGGCTACTAACATATTCACACATTTTCCTGGTCCCAACACCAAGACTCAAGTCAGTGGACCAGAAAAATAAGATAAAATAACTAAACACAACACCCAAACATGAAAGAGGGCATCAATAAATGCCAACAGAGGACTGCCCACCCCATACCCAAAGTAGAAGTTCTGAGAGGGGCAGGCTGGGGGAGAGGTCATAATATAGCAAGACTCCATTAGAAGAAACAACATTACTAAGGTGAGTAATTGTTTCTTCAAACAACATGAAGTCTTGCTATATTATGACAAGTGCAGACTACACAGCAGTACCTCCATGGAGGAGGGACAGAACCTACTTAGGGAATAGGCTCTGAAGCACGGCTGTGCCAAACCAAGCATCCCTCCTGGCCTGAATATCCAGGGAGTAATGCTTGGTGAAAGTGTGTACTGTTTTCCAAGTAGCTGCTTGACATATCTCCAAGATAGGGATGTCTCTAGCAGCAGCTAGAGATGCAGCTGTACCTCTGGTAGAGTGAGCCCTCAGGCCTGAAGGGGGAACCGTACCCAGCTTTTGATAGCAAAATTGGATACAAGAGACGATCCACCTGGCAATGGATCTCTTAGTCGCAGGTCTCCTTTCCCAACCTCACCATAAGTGAGAAACAGTTGGAGGAGTCAAACCTCAGACCCTTGAGTGACGCTCTATGTAATAACTTAGGGCCTCTTAACATCTAGGTTGTGCAGCCTCCTCTCACCAGAGGAGGAATGGTCAGTGAAGAACACTGGAGGTGAAATAGATTGGTTAAGGTGGAAATCTGAAACCACCTTAGGCAAAAACTTCCTGTTAGTCCTGAGGACTACTTTATCCCTGTGAAAGGAAATAAAGTCAGTCTCTACTGATAAAGCCTGTAACTCACTTATGCACCTGGCAGAAGTGATGGCTACCAGAAATACAGTTTTCCAAGTCAAATACTTAAGCTCTGCCAAAGACAGAGGCTCAAAGGGGGGTTGCATCAGCTGAGCAATGCATACATTAAGATCCCAAGCCGGGGCAGGGTCCCTGAATGGAGGATTGGTATGAAGAAATCCTTCAAAAAACTTGGAAAATACAGGGTGAGCAGAAAGAGAAGAGGGCTTCCCTGCTGAAATGAAGGCAGAGACAGCTGCCAAGTGCACTTTCAGGGTAGCTGGTCTAAGTCCCAAAGAATTAAGATGGACCACATAGTCCAATACAGTGGGTAGATCAGCAGATTCCGGGGAAACATGCTTCCCAGAACACCATATGGAAAACCTTTTCCACTTGGAGTTATAGGTAGCCCTGGTGGAAGGCTTCCTAGCAGCCTTCAGGATTTCGAGAACACTTGAGAAAGTTGTAGATCAGCAAACTCTAACTGCTCAAGAGCCAAGCCTTGAGGTTGAGGGATTTGAGATTCGGATACCAAACTCTCCCCTGAGCACAGGTTAACAGATTGTGGTTCCTGGGGAGACACAGGGAAGATGGACTGCTAAGGACAGAAGGAGTGGGTACCAGGGCTGCCTGGCCCAGTCTGGAGCAATCAGGATCATTCTGCAGGGCTGAGACCTGATTTTGACTAGTACTTTGAACAGGAGAGGGAAGGGGGGAAAGGCATAAAGAAACTTCCCTTCCCACTCGAGGAGAAAGGCATCCAGGGGGACTGAGCCCAACACTGGGGGCCTGCAACAAAACAGTGGAAGTTGATGATTGTCTGGGGCTGCAAAAAGATCTATCTGAGGAGTGCCCCATCTGGCAAACACTATCCCCAGTACTAACATACTAAAATGCTAGCAGAATAGGCCTAATGGTCTTTCGTGTCTGCTCGTTTGGTCAGTCCCCAAGCTGGGTGCTGACCTTGCTGTCCCCCTCACCTTCTCTGGCTTCTCCCTTCCCAGTTCCGGATATTCTTGCTGCATTGGATTTTGCTTCCAGAACCCTTCCCTGTACCTGTCCCACCCCTCTTGAACCCCTCCACTGTCTCTGCCTCCACCAGCCCCCTAGGCAGTGCATTCCATGGCTCCACCACCCTCCAGTGAAGTAGCACCTCCTCCTTTCTCCCTGAATCTTCCCCTCCAGCTTCCAGCCATGCCCTCTAGTGGTCCCTTCCTTGAAGCACCCCACTGTTCCTCCCTATTTACCCTCTTCATGTACCTAAAGACCTCTACCATGCCCCCGGTCCCTTCTCTCTTCCAATGTGTACATATTTAGCTCTTGAGCTCTCCTCATAGGTCCTGTCCCCAAGCCCCAAATCATTTTGTTGCCTCCTCTGGACCCTCTCCAGGAGGTTAATGTCCCGCTTTAAGTGTGGCCTCCAAACTGCACGCAGTACTCAAGTGCGGCCTCACCAAGCAGTTATACAGAGGGGTATCACTTCCCTCCTTCTGGAGGTGATCCCTAGCGATGCATCCCAGCATCCTGTTGGCCTTGGCTGCTGCCCTCCTACAAGTCTCAGAGTTGTTCATCTTGACATCCACCACCACCCCAGGTCCCTCTCAGCCATCGAGACTTGTAGCATCCCCCGGTTGTACACTTGACCTGGGTTTCTGGCCCAGGTGGAGTACCTGCATTTCCCTGCATTGAACCTCAGCTTCCACTTTCTAGACCATCTTTCCAGAGCCTCCAGGTCCCCCTGTAGGGCCACCCTCCCCTCCTCCACATCCACCACCGCCCCCAGTTTCGAGTTATCTGCAAAGAGACTCATCTCACTCCTGATTCCTGTCCTTACGTCAGATACGTAGGCGTTGAACAGAAGGGGCCCAGGACTGATCCTCTGTGGGACCCCACTAATGACCCTCCTTGGGGATGAGACTATCCCACTAACTACGACCCTCTGGGTCCGGTCCTGGAAGCCAATTCTATCCATCTGATCATCTGGTTCCCCACCCCATTTCTCCCAGCTTATCCAACAGGCCCACGTGAGGAACAGAGTCAAGTGCCTTGCTGAAGTCCAGAAGAGGACATCCACTGGTCTACCCAGGTCCAAGGCACTTGTCACCCAGTCATAGAACTCCACCAGGTTTGTCTGACACGATTTCCCCGGGATGAATCCATGCTGTCTATCGTCCAGGCACCCTGACTTATCCAGGTCCACCCCTAGCCTCTCCTTGACAATGCCCTCCATCACCTTGCCCACCACCGAGGTCAGGCTGACAGGCTTGTAGTTCCCTGCCACCTCCCTTGTACTAGGGGATCCAGTGATCATTCGTGATGGCCCTGGGAAATCCTGCTGAGAGCATCTGCCAGGACATTGTCCTTGCCTGGGAGGTGAACTGCTATGAGGGAAGTGTTCAGGGAATAAGCCAGAGACCACAACTTCATCGCTTCGGTGCGCAAGGCCAAAGACCGAGTGCCCCCTTGTTTGTTGATGTACCACATTGTAGTGGTGTTGTCTGTTCTGACCTGTACCACCTTGTTCTGAACAGATGCATAAAAAACCTGAAGTACTAGAAAAACAGCTCTGAGTTCCAACAGATTGATGTGGAGCAGAGATTCCTGAGGGGACCATAACCCCTGGGTGGAGAGGTCACCCATGTGAGCTCCCCATCCCAAGAGGGATGCATCTGTAGTAAGGGTCAGGGAGTGGGACAGAGGGATGAAAGGCATCCCTTATCTCAGATTGCTCTGATCCTGCCACCACTGAAGGGCCTGGATCAGGGTTCGAGTCACTGGGATTAACTTGGATAGGGAATCTCTTCTTTGAGACCAGAAAGCTCTCAAATGGAACTGAATGTCCCTCATCTGAAATCTTGCTCCTTGCACTACAGCTGTGGAGGCAGCCATGTGTCCTAGGAGCTGCAGGAAATGCCTTGCTGGTCGAGAGACCTGCAGAGTGAAGGGCGAGGCCAGGGCCACTAAGGTCCTTACCCTTTCCAAGGGAAGAAAGGCTCTGGCCTGCTTTGTGTCCAGTTCTGCGCCTATAAAGGTGAGTACCTGGACAGGTTCCAAAACTGACTTTGGAAGATTGAGAAGAAAACCCAGAGAGGTAAGCAGCTGCTGGGTAACTAGCAGGTGTGATCTGACCTGGTCTGGAGAATGACCCACAATGAGCCAGTCGTCCAGGTAGGGAAAAATGGCAATCTTTTGCCTTCTTAGATGAGCAACTGCTACTGCCAGACATTTTGTGAACACCCTTGGGGCTGACGCTTATCATTAACAAATCCCTACGCCTCGGCCAATTCCCTAAGGCTTGGAAGCATGCAGAAGTAACCCCATCCATAAGTCCGGGGACTGCACTCTGCCTAATAACTACAGGCCCATCTCCATCCTTCCCCCCCCATCCAAAGCCTTAGAAAAAATAGTAAACACACAGCTCTCGGAATATCTCACCAACTACAACCTTCTTTGTCCGGAGCAACACGGGTTTCGCCCCGGCCATAGCACATCCACTGCCCTTCTGGAATTCTCCCACCACATTCACTCAGCACTAGACAAAGGTCATCTTGCAGGGCGGTCTTTATTGACCTGTCCAAGGCCTTGCGACATGGTGTGCCATCCCCTGCTACTAAACTCCTCAGTATACTAGGTCTCAGCCGGCCCACTGAAGTGGTTACATAGCTACCTACACAACAGGTCCCAAAGAGTCAAGCTAAATGGGACCCTCTCCTCCTACCTTCCTGTGCACTCGGTGTCCCCAAGGCTCCATCCTTGGCCCGACCCTTTCAGCCTATTCCTGAACACCCTCCCCAGCTCCTGTTCCAGTAAAATACTACTCTATGCTGATGACGCTGTTATCCTTGCATCACACCTGACCCACTCCCACTCCAAATCATACTGCAAGCGCCTTCCTCCAAACCGAAAAGTGGTTCAACAATCACTGCCTAGTCCTGAACCTAAAGAAAACTAAGTCCATGCTATTTTCTCATCGGCAAAATAATGCCAGGGACTTTCCCCTCCACATCACCACCAGCACACCCCTTCCTCTGGAGCAGGTTTCATCCTACAAGTACCTGGGCATCACCTTCGACTCCGGCCTTACTTTCCACACCCACCTTAAAGCTCTGTCATCTGCAATGAACTCCAGGATCGGTCTTCTCTACCGCCACAAAGACTGTCTCCCTGAACCCGCCTTAAAACTAGCCATCACCTCATCGGTATTATCGCTGGCTGACTACGGTCTCCCTGTTTACGCTGCCGCTGATGCCTCTGCCTTATCCAAAGTCCAGACCTCTATTAATAAAGCATGTAGGCTCCTTACCGGTGCCCACAGCAGAACCCACACCTGTTTGCTATACTCCGCCACAAAAATACTCACTCTTGAGGAAAGACTGAAATATCAAACCTGCCTACTGGCCAAAAAATCCTTGTCAGGTCTCTGCCCCCCTGGGGTCTCTGGACCTTTGCAGCGGGCTGCTAGGTCCCTGCCAACCTGGTACGCCGCCACCGCCACCTTCAACGTTCCCAGAGCGAGGACCTCTCGCTGCCAAAGATCTTTCCATCACCAAGCCCCGTCCTGGTTTAACTCCTTCCTGAAACTATCTCCAAGATCCCAGGTATTGGCCTTCAAAATTGCCCTCCGCCAGCATATTATTGACAGCCGATGTTGTGAATGCCTGTAGAAGTTACCCATGCCGGTCCCTACTGCCCTATGCGGTCCTACTAACCTTCTCAAGCCCTCGCCTACCGGACTTATAACTCTACATATCAGCTTGTGACATGTACAATTTGAATAATGTATCTCTTATTATTTTACCAATGTTAGCACCTATTAGCTTGTGACTTGCTGTCAAATTGAATATGCATCTCCTGTTGTTCCACCAATGTAGTACCTTACACAAGCTTTAATCCAGCGCAGCTCGCTGCCTGCTCTCTCTAAGTGTATATTTTTATGTATCTAACCTGTTTGTCACTCCATGTCCTAACCTCGCACTATTGTTGTCTCCCCCCCTTTTTTGACGAGGTACCTTTGTAAACAGTCTTTGACTCAAAGGTTGTAAAACTGATCTCTACAATAAATAAAAAAAAAAAAAAAAAAAAAAGAAGTGAGGCCGAAGGGCATTGCTCTGAACTGATAATGACCTGAGGGCAGTTCAGATCTGAGGTACTTAGGTGGGAGCTTCTGATAAGAACATGGAAGTAGGCATCCTTGAGGTCCAGGAGGCTATCAGTCCCTGGCCTTAGGGAGAGGTAAAATCATTCCCAGTGTCACCATTTTGAACTTTGGTTTTAAAGGTGCTTGTTTGAAATATCTTAGATCCAGGATGGCCGCCACTCTCCTGTCTTTTGGGGTAAGGAAGTACCTGGAGTACAGACCCTTGCCCTGGTGTGGGGAAAACCCTTTCTACAGCTCTGAGAGCCAGGAGGGTTGAGACTTCTGTTTCCAAAGCAAGAGTCTCTAAATGGTTTGCAGGTGGAAAAGATCTGGTTCTCATCTTTGGAAATTTTTGAAGCTGAGAACCAGACCCAGCTCACTACTTCCAGGACCCACCTGTCTGAGTTAAGACTCCCAGTCCTGGGCAAGTAAGCCAGCCTGCCCCCTACAGGTAATGGAGAGCCGACCCTGGGCATCCCATCAGGTGCCTGTTTGGCAGGGGCTTTAGGCTGAGGGGTGGGAGCAGGCCTGCTGGTACCCGTCTGCCTCTCCCTGAAGAACCCCCTCTGTGTATAGGCTGAAGGAGGGAGGCCTGGGTCTGGTAAAAGGGCCTGTGAAAAGGCCTGCCCCTACCCTGAGGGCTGCCTCTGAGGGTGGCTTGCCGTTCCTTAGCCTTGTGCACTCCTATAAGTGGTTCTATATTCATCCATTTCTTCATATAATTCTCTGTCTGCTCCCCAAACAAGAATTTCCCACCACAGGAAAATCCATAGCCTTAGACTGGGTATCCTGTGACAAAGTAGTACACCTGAGCCAGGCCAATCTCCGAAAAGCCACAGATGTAGCCATGACTCTAGAGGATACATCGTTAGAATCCACTGCAGCATGGATTGCACCTTAGATGCCTCAATACCATCAAAGCCACCTGCTCCAGCTCCTTTGCAAGCTGGCCAGGGACCTGTTTGGCTAAGGCCATGACAGTATCCCATCTAGATTTCTGGTATCTGCAACATAAGCCATATCATTTGCTTGTCTGAGTCCCAAGGATGCTGCCATGTATTGTTTTTGACCATGGCATCAATCTTCCTGGAGTCCTTGTCAGGAGGATGTGAAGCCAGGGAATATTAGCTTTATCACAGGCTGCAGCCTGAACTACTAACATGACTGCATTGCTGTGAAAGAAAATCTGTATCAGGACCTGACAAAGTGTACCTCCTGTCCATCTTTTTATCTACAGGAGGCACAGAATTAGGAGCTTTTAAAATTTTTATTGTTGGTTTCCTAAAAGATTTATGCAAAGGGATGGACAATCTCCTGGACTCTGGGATATCCATCATCTCTACATAGTCAGGCTCCTCTTGCTCATCCAAAGCCTCCTCTAAGTGAAGCTGGAGGGTCTCAGCAACTTTTTTATAAAACAAAAAATGAGAAGGGGACTCAAAGCCTAGGGGGAGATTCATCTGAAGGTCTGTCTGGGGAGATGTCCGGTTCAATGGGCACATCAGACTTTCAAGTCACATTCACACTGATCATAATCCTCCTCCCCTCCTCTGGTTCATAAAACTCTTCATATCATATTCCTGAACCATTGGAACCGACCGAACCGACCTTTGCCAGACAGTGGCGGTTCGGAGGAACTCGAGGACAGAGACTGGACAATCTGTATTGCCCTAGCTATCTCTGCAGCAGTTGGAGAAGAATTTTGGACTCCAAACCTGCTGATTTTTAGTTTTCTTTGCTGGAACTGGCTCCTCAGAGCCAGCTTTTGACGTTGCGAAGTCTAAGCCCTGGTCAGAGGCACTCCCTCCGTTCGGTTGGCACGAACCGGGCTGTCATCGGGTAAGCGGACTTTTTGGCCTCTCGTTCCCTGAGCCTGCCCACTCTCTTGTCCAGGGTGGCTGCAGGGAAATTTTTACAAATCTGGCAGTCTGAATTGAGGTGGTCAAACCCCAGACAATAGACACATGTAGTGTGTGGGTCAGCCTTGGCAAAGGCTTCCCCACAGACACTACAGTGCTGAAACCCAGTGGGCCCGGTTTTCCTTTTGGGTTTCTCAGACATGATGCCAGCCTAACCAACAAACTTGCCCTTTTAATGGCCGTGCCAGGCAAGACACCCTTATCGGTTCCAAACCGTGTCACGGGTCGTGGAAAAAACCGTAATGAAATCCGTTTTTTTTAGAACCGATAAGAACCGGGAACCGCACTCTAACAAGCCTTAAAAGGCTTTAAACTAAGTTCAGTACAATCGATCGGTTCAAACCAACCGATAACAATTTACAAGTTCCCATATAAAAAACCTATCTATTACTTACAATACCATAGACAGAGCTTGAACCGATCGGTTTTCTGGTTAAAACAAATCAATCGCGGTTAATTCAACGAGAAATAGCGTTTTAAACCGAAGAAATGAACGAGCAACAGGAGGAATCTCCAGAGCGATTGTTCAGTGAGCCGGAGTAAAGAATCTGACGGTTTCGGTTTGAAAACACCCTAACAGAGCTTTTTAACCGAGCTCGCGCTCTAAGTTCCATGCTCTGCATTGAAGTTAACTCTTTCACCTCCGGAGCAGTTGTAGTGGTGGGACAAACTGCACTTGTCATAATATAGCAAGACTTCATGTTGTTTGAAAGGGGAGATATTGTTGATGGGGGACCTGAATATGCCAGATGTTAACTGGAGCACCATTGCTGCAGGCACATCCAAGAGCAGGGTCATTCTTGATACCCTACAGGGGGCATGTTTCAGGCAGCTAGTATCGGAACCCACTCTGGAGGGAGCAATCTTAGACCTGGTACTTTCTAATGGGGATGGAGAAAGAATCGTAGATTTAGAAGCGGGTAGCCATCTGGGAACAAGCGACCACCAAACAGTGTGGTTCACGATAAACACAGCCATACAATCAAGCACCTACAAAGCAAGGGTACTAGACTTTAGGAGGGCTGACTTTGGGAAAATGAGAGACTGCCTCAGAAAAGCACTAGCAAACAAGCAAGAAGGAGGGTGGAAGAACAATGGGGAGTGATCAAAACAGCCATCACAGAGGCAACAAGCCTTTGTGTAAAAAAAATCAATAAAACACAACAAAGGAAAAAAATGCTATGGTTCACAAAAGAGGAGGCAGGGAAGGTTAAGGAGAAAAAGACAGCATTCAGGAAATATAAGAAAACACAGAAGGAGCAGGACAGAGAACTTTATCAGTTAAAGCAGAAAGAGGCAGGGAAGGCAGTCAGAATAGCAAAGGCCCAAACCGAGGAAAGGATAGCCAATTCTGTTAAGAAGGGGATAAAACCTTTATGGAGGTACATTAGGGAGCCAAAATACCAAAGGAGGGATAGTGAAGCTTAATAAAGGGAGGAATGTGGGTAGAGGGTGACAGTGAAAAGCAGGGATACTGAACAAATATTTCTGCTCAGTATTCACAAAGGAAGAGGAGGGAGTTACTAAACCAAACAAGAGAAACACTCTGAAGGCGGGGTTGATACCAGCCCATTTACAGAAGAAAGGGTTCTGAAAGAACTAATAAAATTGAAGATGGACAAAGCAATGGGGCCTGATGGGATTCACCCAAGAATTCTAAAAGAACTAAGGGTAGAACTAGTGACATCGCTGACTACTCTCTTTAACAAATCATGGGAGGATGGGGTGGTACCCGAGGACTGGAGGAGGGCAGATGTGATTCCTCTTCACAAAAGTGGGAGCAGGACAGAGGCAGGAAACTACAGACCAGTTAGTTTGACCTCAGTGGTAGGGAAAATGATGGAATCACTTCTGAAGGAAAGAATTGTTGAGTACCTTCAGGCCAGTGGGGCACAGGACCCAAGGCAGCATGGATTCACGATGGGAAGGTCATGTCAGACGAATCTAATAGATTTCTCTGACTGGGTGACCAAAGTAGTAGACCAGGAAGGGGCTGTGGACATGGCCTACCTAGATTTTAGCAAGGCATTTGATACAGTTTCACACAAAAGATTAGTATACAAGATAGCCAGCCTTGGAATGGGTCCCAAGGTGGTAGCCTGGATAAAAAACTGGCTAGACATCAGGATGCAAACGGTAGTAGTAAATGGAGTACATAGTGAAGAAAGGAGGGTTACTAGTGGGGTACCACAGGGTTCAGTACTGGGACCGGTCCTTTTTAATGTCTTTATAAGTGACATTGCAGAGGAACTGGTAGGAAAAGTATGTCTCTTTGCAGATGAGACAAAGATCTGCAACAGGGTTGATACACGAGATGGAGTGGAAAGGATGAGAAGGGACTTGGCAAGGTTGGAGGAATGGTCAAATGTATGGCAGCTCAGATTCAATGCAAAGAAGTGCAAGGTAATGCACATGGGAAACAAAAACCCAGGGGAAGCGTATACAATGGGGGGTGAGATACTTATAACAGTAAAAATAGAAAAGGACCTGGGGGTAATTATATCAGATGACCTAAAGGTGGGCAAGCAATGTGAAAAGGCAGTAAGGAAGGCTGGGGGGATACTGGGATGCATAGGAAGAGGCATCAATAGTAGAAAACAGGAAGTTGTTACCCTCTGTACAGACAGTTGGTGAGACCCCATCTGGAAAACTGTGTGCTGTTCTGGAGACCCCATCTCAGCAAAGACATAGACAGAGTGGAGGCTGTCCAGAGGAGGGCAACCAAAATGGTGCAGGGTCTGCACCAGAAGACATACGAAGAAAGACTAAAGGAGCTTAATATGTATACTCTTGAGGAAAGAAGAGGAGGGGACATGATAAAACGTTCAAGTACCTCAAGGAATTAAAGTCCAAGAGGGTAGCATCTTCCAGAAAAGAGATGTGCAAGAACAAAGAGGCTACAATTTGAAGATGGGGGGACGGCTCAGGGTAATGGAGGAAGTATTTTTCACTGAGAGGGTTGTGGATGCAAGAACAGCCTCCTGAGGAGGTCAGTGAGTCAAGAACAGTGTGGGACTTCAAGAATGCATGGGACAGGCATAAGGCAATCCTAGGGGCGGGTAAGAGGAAGTAAGCTGTTGGTTAACTAGGATCTGCAGCTTATCTGTTAGGTAGGAAAATGGGCAGACTAGGTGGGCCAAGCGGTCCTTATCTGCTGTCAAATTCGATGTTTCTATGTTTCAAAGGGGATTCACCCCCGATGGTGCTCTTGCATCAGGAGGTGCTGCCACAAAGGGCGAGGCCCAGATATACTGGGTTCTGTCATCACAGATGCTGTGGCAGGAGGTGCCACCATGGGGTGTGCAGGGCCCAGATATACCTGGGTCTGTCAGCGTGAGAGCTACATCAGGAGGTGCTGCGGCGAAAGTGTGGTGCCCAGATATAATGGGATCTGTTACTGTGGGTACTGCATCTGGAGACAGTGCCCAGATATTGTGGGGTCTGTTACTGTGGGTGTTGTGTCAGGAGGTGCTGTCGTGGAGGTGCGGGGCCCAGATACAGTAGAGTATGTCGGGTCTGTCATAGTGGGTGCTGCATTTGGAGGCTCTGCTGTGGAGATGCAGGGTCCAGATATCAATCAATCAATCAAATCTTTATTTATCCAGGCAGACACCACTGAGCATGGCTCATTTGCAAGATGGACCTGGTCATAGCAAAAAACATAGTAAAGTAACAAAATAAAACATAGAACAATGACCTACATATAAGTAGAATATACATATGTACAGTATGATGTCATTTATATCTACAATCTACATCAACACTGAACAAAAGAGCCTTTACAACAGATAGGCTCACAGCTGGGTTTAGCCGGCATATTCCCTTCAAGAAAAACCAGGCAAAGATAATAATAATGGAATCAGAATGGGTGGCTAGCATACACGTGGGATAAAGTGACACATGGCCTTGACCAAGCAAGGTAATGACCGTTTAGATCCCGGGGAGGGGTCTGTATGGGGGAAGGAGACAGGAGATAGACAGAGACTGAAGGGACGAAAAGGGATAGAGTAAGGAGAGTGAAGGCAAAGGACCCTGGTGAGAAGGAGAGGCATGTAGGATAGAAGAAAGGCTGGAAAGGAGGAATGCTAGCAATGAGTGAGACAACTGCATGTTTCCTTCACGGAGAGGTCATAAAGCGACTTGAAAATACTCAGGCTAACAGGACGACAGTTTCACGTCTTTTTGCATTTTATTCCACAACGAATGCAGCGTAAAACTCATAGCTGCTCTGCCAAAACGAGACTTGACCTTAGGTATTTGCAGGGCAATTAGAGTGTAACTTCTTAGAGCATAAGTACCTATCACACTCAGAGGAATACACTCAGAAATGTATAAGGGAAGCTTTTTGGTAACCGCTCTGAATGCCCATAGTACGGCATTTCTGTTTCTTCTATAATGAAGGGAAGTCCAGCCCACTGCTGTGTACAACGAGCAATGGTGAGTGGAAAGGGGGAGACCAGTCATGAACCTGATTGCTCTATGATAAAGGGTGTCAAATTTAGCCAAGGAAGATACTATACAACGGCTGTAGAGAAGGTCTGTGTAGTCAATCAACGAGAGGAACATTGACCGTATCAGCCGCAACTTAGCATCTCTAGTAAGGAAGCGGTAAATTCTGAAGAAGAGGCCTAACCTCTGTCTTAGTTTCTTCTGTAGATCTTCGAGATGTTCACAGTAGAAGAGTCTGTGGTCAAGCCCACACTTCCAAATATTTAAATTTTGACACAAATTCTAATTTTTCATATAGTACTGTGGTAATCTGGGGGATAGCCCCAGCGCTAG
The DNA here is from genome assembly GCA_016271365.2 of Neoceratodus forsteri. Classification (NCBI taxonomy): domain Eukaryota; kingdom Metazoa; phylum Chordata; order Ceratodontiformes; family Ceratodontidae; genus Neoceratodus; species Neoceratodus forsteri. Next base: position 681,917,986 of record CM028138.1, read on the forward strand.
CAGTGTACACTGCATGGGTAGAAGGGGAAAAAAGCATCGCTTTTGTTTTTTTTGCGATAGGCAGAAGTTTTTTGCTTAGGAGCTGGTTCTGCAATAGATTAAATTCGGCTTAAAGGTCTTCGCAAGCTGCGTCTGGTGTTGGACGACTTAGATAAAGTACCATGTCGTCTGTGAACAAATGGCTATTGGCCTTGTAGATGTTGTCATCAATGTTGTTAATATAAACAGCAAACAAGAGGTGACCAAGAATGGACCCTTGAGGCAGACCTCTTAGTAGAGGTTTAAGAGGTGAAAGTTCACCCTTCAGCTTTAACCTGCTGTTGCCGGCCTGCACGGTAATCGGCAAACCAGCACATAGAAATGGGGTCCAGACCTAAACCACGCAGGAAGGAGAGAAGCAGACTATGATTGACTGTATCGAAGGCCTTACTTAAGTCCAAAAACACTGCGTAGACAAAGTTCCTATTATCAAGGTCAAGAAGCCAATCATTCGTCACTTTTGCTAGGAACGTTATGGTGCTGTGTTTTGCTCTGAAGCCAGACTGTACTGGGTTTAACAAACTCCTGGATACTAGGTACATCCTAAGCTGACCACTCACTATCTTTTCCAGTAATTTAGTCAGAATGGGCAGAAGGGAGAACGGCTAGTAGTTATTAAGGTCACAAGGATCCCCTGATTTAAGCAGAGGGATGACATATACTCTCATCGTGGTTGCTGTGTCAGGAGGTGCTGAAACAGAGGTGTGGGGCCCAGATATACAAGGGTTTATCATCATGGGGGGCTGTGTCAGGAGGTGCTGCCGCGTAGGTGCAAGGCCCAGATATACCGGTGTCTGTCACAGTGCGTGCTGCATCTGTCATTATAAGTGCAAAGAATTCACCCCAAATAGTTGCTTTTATTGTCCAGCAGGTATTGCTGCAAGGGCTAACGCCCGAATATACTAGAGACCTGTCATTGTAGGTGCTGTGGCAGGAGACACTGGCATTGGGGTGCAGGGCCCAGATATACCAGGGTCTGTCAATGTGGGAGCTGCATCAGAAAGTGCTGCCGTGAAGGTGTGGGGCCCAGGTATACTGGGGTCTGTCGCCGTGGGTGCTGCATCAGGAGGCGCAGCCGTGGGGGTGCGGGGCCAGATATACTGAGATCTGTCACTGTGGGCGCTGCATCTGGAGGCAGAGCCCAGATAGTACAGTAACGTAAAAACTTACCATAAAGTACAGTTACGTAAGAACTTACCGTAACAGTAGATCTTCGAGAACAGCTCTTGCAGCAGGTTACACCATTAGGACTGAAGCCGGCAGGCGTCAGGAACTCACGGAAAAATTCTAGCTAGCTATCTTCATCGGGGACCATCCCGACGTCGGTCCCGTCTCCGACGTCAGGCGTGGTACATAAGGGGGCGGTCCCGCCAGATTCCCCAGTTCTCCCGCCGGAGACTCCCAGCCGCAGGATGACATCAGAGAGGGAGACCAAGGATCCACCGTCAGAAGAAAATAAGGGAGGAAAATGCCAACATGAAAAGGCAAAGCCATGCCTCCTCCAAGGGGGAAGTTGGGCGGGAAGGTACCTGCTGCAAGAGCTGTTCTCGAAGATCTACTGTTACAGTAAGTTCTTACGTAACTGTACTATCTTACTTCGAGACACAGCTCTTGCAGCAGGTTACACCATTAGGACTGATTCCCAAGCAGTAACGCTGCCAGAAATTCCAGGAGGAGGAAAATAGGAAGTACATTCCAGGCCCTGAACCTAGGACAGGAGACCCTGTAGCACCACAAGGCCGAAACCAGCCCTTCGCTGAAAGGCGATGTCCAGGCTATAATGCCTGATAAAGGTATGCACAGAGCTCCAAGTGGCTGCAGCACAAATAGCAGAGGTGGAGACGTTTCTGAGTGCTGCAAAGGATGTGGCCACACCCCTAGTAAAATGACCCCGGACCGAGCCCGGGAGGGGCTTTGGTTTTATATCATAACAGTAGGAAATACACTGGACAAGCCAGCGAGACAGAGGCTGTTTAGATACTGATTGGCCCATCATTGTCTCAGAGAAGGAAACGAAAAGCTGTTCAGAACTACGAGAGGGTTTTGTTCTGTTGAGGTAATACCTCAGGCTGCGGTGAACATCCAGGGTGTGGAGCAAAGCCTCTCCTCTATTTGAATAACTCGGGAAGTGGACCGGAAGGTCAATATCCTGGTTTAGAGAGAGTGAAGAGACCACCTTAGGTAAAAACTTAGGATTCGTCCTCAGGGATACTCTGTCCCGGTGGAAAGCTAAATAAGGCTCTTTGCACATGAGAGCGTGAAGCTCAGAAATTCTTCTTGCTGAAGTAACAGCAACTAAAAATAACATTTTCCACGACAGAAAACGTTGCTCGCAATCCGCGGCAGGTTCAAAGGGAGGGAGCGTGAGCTGTTCCAGGACAAAGAGCAGATCCCATGGAGGCACAGGGTCCCTAATGGGAGGCCTAAGATGTAACACTCCCCTAAGAAATTCCCGCGAGGCATCCAATTGAGCTACTGTGCGATGTCTCACCGGGAGGTGATAGGCAGAAATAGCACAGAGGTGCACCTTAATAGAGGAGTAGGCTAGGCCTGAATGAAAAAGGGAGAGGAGGTAATCCAACACTACTCCCACAGGACAACCTAAAGGGGAAAAATCACGAGCTCGTGACCATAAACAAAAACGGCGCCATTTCATGGCGTACGTCGCATGCGTTGCCGGCTTTCTGGCTGCAGAAAGAACCTCTGCAACCTCTTGCGAGACCCCATGATGCTATGAATACAGTGCAGGGCTTCAAACAGGCATGGGATAGGCATAAGGGAGCAATACAAATGACTATGAATAGATAGGTCACTGACATAGCAAAGGCCGATGGCACATTTATAAGGTAGAAAAAGAAATGGGCAGACTGGATGGGCCTTGCGGTCCTTATCTGCCGTCAACTTCTATGTTTCTATGTTTCTAAGATGGCTATGTTTCTAGGAGCCAAGCATGCAGGTTTAGAGAACGTAGGTCCGGATGGACTAATGAACCTTTCTCCTGAGACAGGAGGTGGGAGCTGAGTGGCAACGGGAGCGGGGGTTCCCGAGATAGTTGTACCAACAAAGGAACCAGATCTGTCTGGGCCAAGCAGGGCCACCAGGATCATGACTCGTGCTCCCTGCGCAGTTTGAGAAGAACTCTCTGGATCAACGGGAAGGGAGGGAAAGCGTAGAGGAATCTGTTCGCCCAGGAGAGGGATAACAAGTCTCGCCAGAAAACACCAGGCCCTGGATCTAGCGAGCAAAAATTGGGCAGTTTTGCATTGGATGGGGATGCGAACAAGTCTAGTTCCGGAACTCCCCAATGAAGAAACAGATCCTCTGCTACCTCTTGAAGAAGTTCCCACTCGTGGACTCTGGCTTGGGATCGACTCAGGCCGTCTGCAATCGTGTTGTCCACCCCGGGAACATGCACAATGATCAGATTTGTGCCGTGTCCGATTACCCAATCCCACACCCTCATGGCCTCCCTGCAAAGGGGTAAGAGTGTGCGCCTCCTTGTTTGTTGAGGTAATACATCACCGCCCGTATTGTCTGTCTGAAGCAGGAGAGTACACGGTGGGATTATTGACTGAAAGGCCTGCAGGGCATAGAGAACCGCCCTCATCTCTAGGACACTGATATGGAGATGAGCTTCCATCGAGGTCCACGTACCCTGGGACTTTACCCCGTCCAGGTGCACCCCCCACCCAAGACCTGAGGTGTCCGTGGTGAGGGTTACCTCCGGGGACGGCGCTACAAATGGGACGCCCGTGGAAAGCGACCCTGGGACTAGCCACCACTGCCAGTCTCGGATCACTGAGTTCGTGATCTTGACCGGATGCTGCAAGTGGTCTTGCCTTTGGTCCCATTGCACTTTGAGCATCCACTGGGTTACCCGCATGTGGAGCCTTGCGAAAGGGACAGTAGGAATGGCTGCAGCCATGTGTCCGAGCAAGCGAAGGACCAACCTGGCAGGTACGATCTTGTCCGACAACAAATCCCTTGAGGGATCTGATGTGCTCCGCTCTGTCGTCTGGAAGAAAAGCTCTTCCCTGAACAGTGTCCAGTACTGCGCCTATAAACTGCAGTTTCTGCGACGGTACCAGGAGAGACTTCTCGTAATTTATGAGAATGCCCAGAGATTGGAACAGGTCCTGGGTGCTCTGGACTGCGAGTGACAACGCCTCTCTGGAGGCGGCCATGAGAAGCCAGTCGTCCAGGTATGGGAACACACAGTGGCCCTGTCTCCTCAGAGATGCTGCCACAACTGCCATGCACTTGGTAAAGACCCTTGGTGCGGATGACAGTCCGAACAGAAGAGCTCAGAACTGAAAGTGGTGGTCGAGAAACTCGAAGCGCAGGAACCTCTGGTGCGCCTGAGCTATAGGGATATGCAGGTATGCGTCCTACATGTCTAGAGACGCTAAAAAGGCGTCCTGTTTCAGCATGGGAATAAGGCCCGGAAGAGTCACCATGTGGAATCTCTTGTAGGCGACCACACGTTGAGGTCGCTGAGGTCAGAATCGGACGGAGGTCCTTGTTTTCTTAGGAACCAGGAAGAAGTGGGAATAATATCCTTGTCCTCTCTGGTTCTCCGGGCGTACTCTATCGCTCCCTTTACTGGGGCGCGTAGTACCTCTTGCCAGATCAAATTTTTGTACTGACCCGGATTCGGAGGCAAAGGAGGCCTCGAGGTGGCTTTTCTGCGAATTCATAAAGTGGCCTAGACTGACCAAATGAAGAACCCACCTGTCGGTGGTTATAGCCTGCCATCCGGCAGGAAGTTATAATCGACCCCGACCATGATTTCCGTTGATCCTGAGGCGGGGGCGGAAGGAAGTCAGGCTGTGGCGGCAGATGGGCCCGCTGGCTGGGCGGCCTAGAAGACGCTGACCTCGGCTGGCGGGCTGTTTTCCCTGGGTTCTCTGGAGCTTGAGCCCCTCTGATGTGGCGGAGGCGGGGCTGCTGCCTCTGTGTCCGCCTGCAAGCGGCTTTGGTTCCTACAAAAGGAACCAAGCTTGGAGTCATATATGGCCTGAACCGACCTTACCGCCTTCCGGCCTCTTGAAGTTTGGTAATGATCTTCTCGGAAGGATTACCAAACAGACTTCTCCCTCAAAGGGCGTCCATAATGTTCTTCTGGACGTCCGAGATAAAACAAGACGCGTAACCGGAGTGTCTCCGGAGGCATACGCCAGAAGCTGCTGCTTGGGACGATGAGTCCGCGGAGTCGTACGTGGCTCGAAGCACTTGGGTCCCCACGTCTGAACCCGTACGGAGGAGCTGAAGCATCTCCTCCTTCTGCTCACCTTCCGGCAGTTTTTCAGCCGTGTCCAGACCCTGTTCCCACAAAGCGTTCTGGAATTGAACCATGTGGGTCAGATAATTCAAGGATCTGATGGCATGGTGGCGGAAAGCATCGTCGCCTGCCCAGCGATCCAGCTGCTTGGACTCTGGGTCGGTGGCAGGGGTGCTCAAATGTTGCGACCTCTGTGACCGGTCATGTGGAGGCTGTGATGACCACAGAATCGGCCTGAGGCTGCTGCGTCAAGTACTGGTCATCCTTAGGAGCCTTGTACAAGCGATCAGCTTTTTTCGGCATCGCCGGGAGCGAATGTGGACGCTTCCACGCTGCCTTGGTGACGTCCACGAAAGTGTCCACCAAGGGTGGTACCACCACAGGCTTGGGGTCCTTCTGCCGAAGATATCTGGCGAGGCGTAACCTTTCGGGGTCTAGCTCTTCTGCATCCCATCCCATGTTCTCTTGGATATGTCTCATAATATTCATGAACGAAGGGTAATCCGGAGGAGATCTCGGCATCTCACGTGGGTCCGGAGAAGGGATGGAGAGAGGAGATGGGGATCTAGAGGAAGAGTAGACTGATCTCGTGTCCTCCGTCGATGGTGAACATCGGTGTCTCCTGGATCTCTTGGGGCTGGGTGACCCAGAAGAGGATTTTGACGGAGGTCTCCGTTTTTCTGATCTTCCCCTGGGAGAGGATCTAGGCTCCGGGGGAGGGTAAACGGCCTGCCGCCCGATGGTGAAGGGGTGCAGGAACCGGAGGAGAGAGGAGGAGAGGTGGGACCATGTCCCTCTTAATGGTGTCCCACCAGTAAGTGAAGAGATCCTTCACTTCCGCTAAAAGGCCGACATGACGGCCCGGGGCGCGATGGGCGATCGTGGTCCCGACGCCGGCTCCACAGGAGCCTCGGCTGGCTAGGTCGCCCGTCTGGTCCTCAGGCTGCGTTAAGTCCTCCTCAGTTAAAGTCTCCTGGCCGACATCGGTCGGGCGTCAGGGCCCTCTTCTCAGGAGGAAGTGGACATTGGTCCCCAATCCGCTGGGATGGGCTGGCCAGCGGCGGCCGTCCGGCGGCTCAGGGAGGAATGCGCCTGGACCACGGCGTGATGGGTGCAGCGTCGGGTCTGCAGGTCTCTTCAAGGGTGTGAGCTCCAAGGTTTTCCGAGGAGGCACAGGCGAACGGACGTGGGAACCCGACTTGTGATGATGGTGGTGGCGCTCCCTGGACTTGGCAAGGCCTTGGATGAAGAAGGCGGCGGCCTGGCGGACTTGGCCTGAGAAGAAGGCTTCCTTACGCAGCGGGTGAGGCTGAGAGCTGGCCCTGGAAGGAGGCGGTGGACCGGCACGGGCTCGGGGCTCAAAGCCCTGGAAGGGCCTTCTCCCTTCTTTTCTCCGCGTGCTTGTGGGATTTAGAAGAAGATTCCCCCTTGGAGGACATGGTCTTCAGCTTTTCCTCCAACAAAAAAGCCTGAAGGGCCTTCTGACGTTGGATCCTAGTTTGACTGTTGAACCCTTGGCAGAACGAACAGGCCCAGGTATCGTGGTCTGGGCCCAGGCACCTAACGCAGGCCGTGTGGGGGTCCTTGAAGGGGATCTGTTTTCCACAAGCACACTTGGAGGAGTGACCAGAGGTCGGAGAGCACATCGGCAACAGTCTTGCTTGAAGAAAATTGAATTTCCCGAAGGAAAGCTCTGAACCACGCGTCGCGCGCTAGACTGTAACCGAAGGGTCGAGACATGCAAGTCGACGGCGGGAAAGAACTGGGGAATCTGGCGGGACCGCCCCCTTATGTACTACGCCTGACGTCGGAGGCGGGACCGACGTCGGGGGCTGTCCCCGCTGAAGATAGCTAGCTAGAATTTTTCCGTGGGGTCCTGACGCCTGCCGGCTTCAGTCCTAATGGTGTAACCTGCTGCAAGAGCTGTGTCTCGAAGTAAGATCAGTAGATCTTCAAGGGGAGCTCTAGCAGCAGTTAATATCAATAGGGCTAAGATGCCAGGCGTTAGGACCCCATGGAAAACTTTTAGCTGGCAGTCTCTGGCGGGGCACCGCCCCTGATGTCAGCTCCGCCCCGTCACCTCTGGTATAAAGGGGGTGGTCCCCTGGCACCACCTCAGTTCTTCCACAGAGACCCAGCTGAGATGAAGAAGGAGAACCGAGGAGGATCTCCCATCCCCCAAACAGAAAAGAAATACTAGTCCATCGGGGACAGGTGGGTGGGAAAACCACCTGCTGCAAGAGCTCCTCTTGAAGATCTACTGTTATGGTAAGTTCTTACGTAACTGTACTATCTTACTTTGAGGGGGAGTTCTTGCAGCAGGTAATACCAATAGGACTGAGTCCCAAGCAACACCCAAAAAGAGAGAGACCCAGGTCAGAAGGGTGGAGGACTGTCTAAGCAAAAGCCCTAAGCACCCCAGGAGAGAAGTCCCGGAAGAACTGCTAGGCGGAAGCCTGCTCTCCTTCTTGAAGCAATGTCCAGACTGTAGTGCCTAACGAAAGTGTGTATGGAACTCCAAGTAGCGGCTGCACAAAGGTCCGCTGACAAGACATTCCTTAGGGACACGAATGATGCTGCAACCCTTCTGGTGGAGTGAACCTTGACCGGTCCCAGTAAAGGTCTACTGTACTTCTGATAACAGAACATGATGCAATTTACAAGCTACTTGGACAGTGTCTGTTTTGATACTGATGCCCCTACTGTCCTTTGGGCAAAGAGAAAAACAACTTGGTCTGTCTTTCTGGAAGAACTGGTATGAGCAAGGTAGTAACGAAGAACTCTATGTACATCCAGAGTATGTAGTAAGGCCTCCCCTCTGTTAGAGTACTCTGAGTAATAAACTGGTAGCTGGATGTCTTGGTTCAAAGTGAACTCAGACACTACATTCAGAAGAAACTTAGGATTTGTGCGCAGGACTACCCAATCCCTGTGAAAAACAAGATAAGGCTCTTTACACATCAGAGCCTGCAGCTTGAAAATCCTCCGAGAAGAAGTCATGGCAACTAAAAATAGTGTCTTCCAAGATGGAAGCCATAGCTCACGACTTGCGGTTGGCTCAAAGGGGGGGCAAGGCTAAGTTTTTCTAACACAAACAGGAGGTCCCAAGGTGGAACGGGGTCTCTCCTGGGGGGTTTAATACGCAAGATTTCTCTTAAAGTATTGCATAGGTCCAACTATGCCATAGTCTTCCCATCCAGAGGTGCATGATAAGCTGAAAGTGCACAGAGATGCACCTTAATAGACGAGTAGCTCAGACCCAAGTCTGAGACGGAAAGGAGATACTCCAGCACAGATTCCATCAGACAGATGAGGGGATCCAGAGAGTGGGGGGAAGCCATAAGCAGAAACGCTTCCACTTCATGGCATATGTTGCCCTAGTAGAGGGCTTTCTCGCTGCGATGAGAACCTCTGCTACTCTGAGGGACACTCAGAACCAGTCCCTAGCTAAGTCTGCAGGAGCCATGCATGCAGATGCAGGGACCGGAGGGCTGGATGAACCAGCATCCCCTGCTCCTGGGAAAGCAAGTGAGTGGACAGGGGTAACGGAACAGGTGGTTCCAATGCCAGTTGCTGTAACAGCGGGAGCCAAATCTGTTGAGGCCAGAACGGCGCGACCAGGATCATTCGGGCACCTTCTGCCTGCAACTTGATCAGTATCCTCTGAAGAGGGAAGGCATACAGAAACCTCTTTGTCCAAGAGCGGGCCAATGCGTCTCGCCAAAAACACCAGGCCCTGGATCTAGCGTGCATAAATTAGGCAGTTTGGCATTCTGTGGGGACACAAAGAGGTCCAGTTCTGGCTGACACCACCTTCTGAAGTGGTCGTCTACGACCTCTTGCAGTAGTTCCCATTCGTGACTCTGAGATCGAGAGCAGCTTAGGCTGTCTGAAAGGACATTGTGGATCCCTGGAACATGGACTACTGTGAGATGCAGGCTCTGATACACTGCCCAGGTCCATACTCTCATTGCCTCTCTGCACAGGGGTAAGAATAGGTGCCCCCTTGCTTGCCGAGATGGAAGACTACTGGGGTATTGTCTGACTGGTCTAGGTAAGTGCACCCCTTGAAAAGCTTGTAAGGCATACAGGACAGCTCTTATCTCTAGAATGTTTATGTGGAGAGACCGTTCTGTGGAGATCCAAGAGCCCCTCATCTGGTGAGATGCCAGGTGAGCTCCCCATCCCAGTCCCAAGGCATCTGTTGTCAAAATATGTTAGGGACTGGGATGTTGGAAGAGAATCCCTTTGTCTAGATGAGCCGGGGTGACCCATCAATCAAGGGACTGATGAACCGCACTGGAGACTCTGATCAGCTGATTAAGATAATCTGTGATTTAGTCCCACTGAACTCTGAAGTGTCACTGCAGAGCCCTCATGTTCAAACGAGCGATGGGGAACTGTGGTTATGGCTGCAGCCACATGGCCCAGGAGCTGCAGAACCACTCTTGCTGGGACATGGTCTGAGGCCATCACCCTGTGAGCAACCTCCCTTAGCCGGACTGCTTGGTCTTCAGGAAGAAAATTTCCCTTGGAAGGTGTCCAGGACTGCTCCAATATACTGCAGCATTTCAGCAGGCCATGTGTATGACTTAGAAAGATTAAGAGTTATGCCCAAGGCTTGAAACGGACTGAAAGTCTCCTCCAGCGTTTGACGCCATTGGTCTTTTGAAGAAGCTGTGAGAAGCCAATTGTCCACGTAAGGGCAGACATACAGTAATGACCCCTTCTCCTGAGGGCTGCCGCCACTACTGTTGTTAATTATGTATGTATGTATGTATTAAGGACCTCACTGGAAATGAGCTCATCTCAGTTGATCCTCCTATTCTTTTGCTTGTCAAATGAATAAAAATTTTACTACTACTACTACTACTGGCAGGCACTTGGTCAAGACCCTTGGTGCCGATGACAGGCGAAATGGAAGCACCCTGAACTGGCAGTGCTCTCCTTGGAAGGTGAAGCGAAGGTACTTCCTGTGGGACGGCAGGATCTTTATGTGCATATAAGCATCCTACATGTCCAGGGAGCAGAGCCAGTCTCTTTGATGGAGCATGGGTAGCAGGCTCGCTAATGTCACCATTCTGAACCTTTTGTATTCGATGAAGGTGTTCAGCTGGCTTAGCTCCAGAAATGGACGGAGGTCCCCTGTCTTCTTAAGGACTAGGAAAAAGTAGGAGTAATACCCCTTGCTTCTTTAAGCCCGGGGCACCTCCTAAAAAGTTCTTTTTTCAAGCAATACCTGTATCTCTGCACACAGGAGCCATATGGGAGGGGGAGCAGTGGGAGGGAACAGGTGGGCTGCCCAGAGGAATCTGGGTGAACTCCAGAGAGTACCCCCTTTCGACTATCTGGAGGACCCATTGGTCTGTGGTGATGCAGGATCATCCTGGTCGGTAAAGGGAGAACCTCCCTCCTACCATCTCCCCTTGAGCCTCTGCCGGAGGAGGGAAGGTTGGCAGGGAGTCATGCTGTAGTGGAAGGGGTGGGCAAAGGGGGTCTGTCCGTCTTGGCACTTTTGGGGCCCTGGGAACCTGGAGCAAGGGGAGGGCCTCTTCTCTTAAATCCGCCTTTATGCTGCTGTTGGCGTCTGCCTCGTTGTCCTTGATTCTTGCAAAAAGGGCGGCGCCAAGCTGCTGGTGGTTCTGACCAGTACATTTGATGTACGTCAGTCACCACCTTCCCTGAATCCTGAAGCCCTGTTATGAGCTTTTCTGTTTCTGTGCCAAAAAAGACAGACCCTTCAAAGGGTGCATCAAATATGGCATCCTGCAAGTCTCGATGAAAACCAGAGACCCTCAATCAGACATGTCTCCTCATATATACCCCGGTTGCTGCCACCCTGGTTGCCGTGTCTTCCGAGTCATAAGAGCTCACCAGTACATGTTTGTCAGTGTCAATGCCCGACTGGATGACAGCCATGAGCTCTGACTTGCCGTCCAAGTCTGGTTGGGCTTTCACCAAATCCACAGCCTTAATTCAAAGAGATTTTTGGTACGTGACCATGTGTGCTAAGAAATTCAGAGACCTGAGCATGCAGGTGGCTGAAGAATAGACCTTGCGGCCCATTTGGTCCAACTTCTTCAACTCTGGATCTGGGGGCTGAAAGCTCATGTGCCTTGGCTGCTGCACTCTGCCATGTGCTGCTGTGAGCACCACAGAGTCAGCCTTCTGCTGTTCACTTAGGTGGGGCTCTCCCTCGGGTGTTTTGTAGAGCTGATCTGCTTTTCTGGGCATGGCTACAGTGGTAGCTGGATGCTTCCAGGCCAACTTTGTAACGTCCTGGAAGGGTGTGACAAATGGGGGAACAACCAGGGGTTTTGGGTCGTTAGCCCGGAGGAATTTAGCCAGACGGCGATGTTCCGAGTCAAGGTCCTCTGTATCCCATTGATTAAGGGCCTGGATGTGTCTCATTATATCCAGGAAGAATGGATCATCCGGAGGTGATCGCAGGGAGTCCTTTTTTGGATACGGAGAGGGTAAGGGTAGCTCATCCTCTGAATCTTTCCCTGAGAAAGAGTGCGGACATCCCATGGAAGTGGCAAATGATGAAAAGGGTGCCTCTTCCGGTCACCTGGGGCTGGCGACCACCAGTCATTGTCGCTGGTAAATGGACGATCTGGTGTCGGGGGAGGTCGCCTGGGTCTCTGAGGCGATGGCTCCCTGGGCAGTACTGGAACAGGGAGATGGTTCTCTTAACCTTGGCAGCAAGTCCCCCTTGATAGTGTTCCACCACATGTTGAACAGAGACCCTACTTATGCCAATTGGATGATTGGTGGTGGTGGCGGCAGGGTAGGGACATTTGATGAGCATGGCGGCGGATCCTGTGGTGTCTTGGGTACCGATGTCTGGTCCTGAGACTCCTTGCCTTTGGGTGCCTTGGGTTTTACGGCCAGTGGGGCCTTATCTGGCAATGCCAAGCCTTCTTGGGGTCTGGTGTTCAGCTCCTTAGGAGGAGGAGGGAGCGGCTGCTTATCCATAGGCTCGGGTGTCTTATCCTTTGGGGCACTGGGCATTTGATCTGACGCTCTGCCTTTCAGGGTAGACGGCCACTCTTTCGGTGGCGGCACCATGTCTATTTCCGACGCAGAGTCAGAGTGGCCCATAGTATGTCGACCCTCTGAAGCCAAAGTCACCTTGTCTTCGGGTGGAGGAGGCGTTTGGTACCTGACAACCTCCTGGCATCTAGAGGAGTCGTCCGACCCCTTGTGCCTGTCAGAAGACACTTAGGACTTTTGGGCAGTAGTATCTGCTTTCTTGCCTGAAAGAGACGCCTCTCCCTCTGGCGCCGACTCATGCGTATGCTTGTGGGGCCTATGCACCAAGGGAACTTGAGTTGGACAAACGCCAGCGAGTAGAAGACTCCTTACCTTTGGAATGGGAGGAGGCGATAAGTCTTCTTGGAGGAAGCCCCAGCAACAGTCACTGAACCTGGGGGAATGGATTCCGACCTCCCGCCAGAGGTGGAAGAAACAGAAGGCCTGTGAGGGGACCTAGTGTGGGATTTAGAACTGGCTCTCTCCTTTTCCTTGTGGTGATGTTTCCCGCCCAATCTCTTCTCTTTAGGGAAGGAGTCCCTAGCTGAAAAGGAAGAGCTTTGTCCTGAATGGGTCCTCTGCATGGTGGCCACTTGTTGCTCCAACAGGTAATAATAATAATTTTATTTATGAAGCACGATCTCTAAAATCAAAGTGCTGTACAATTCATAAAAACAGTTAAAAAATCAAAACATAAGCATAAAAAAGTACAGTTACGTAGGAACAAACCGTAAAGTACAGTTACGTAAGAACTTACCGTAACAGTAGATCTTCGAGAACAGCTCTTGCAGCAGGTTACACCATTAGGACTGAAGCCGTCAGGCGCCAGGACCTCACGGAAAAATTCTAGCTAGCTAAACGGCGGGGACCTACGGCGATCAATCCGCTATCGGCGATCGAAGGCGTGGTACAAAGAGGCGCGTCCCGCCAGATTCCCCAGTTCTCCCGCCGGAGACTTCTTGCCGCAGGCTGACATCAAAATGGGAGACCTAGGATTCGCCGTCAGAAGACAGAAAGATAACACTTCCTGCTCAGAAAGACTGAGCCATGCCTCCTCCAAGGGGGAAGGTGGGCGGAAGGTACCTGCTGCAGAGCTGTTCTAGAAGATCTACTGTTACGTAAGTTCTTACGTAACTTGTACTATCTTACTCAGACACAGCTCTTGCAGCAGGTTACCCATTAGACTGATTCCCAAGCAGTAACACTGTCAGAAAATCCGGGAGGAGGAAAATAAAGGATAAATACCAGGTCCTGAACCAAGGACAGGAGACCTGAAGCACGGCCAAGCCAAAACCAGCCCCCTTCGCCGAGGAAGCATGTCAAACTATAATGCCTGATAAAGGTATCACAGAACTCCAAGTAGCTGCAGCGCATATAGCAGAAGTGGAAACATTTTGAGCTACATGAAGTAGCCACCCCTCTAGTGGAATGACCCCGGACTGTACCGGAGCGGCTTTGTTTGATACCATAACAGTGAGAAATACACTGGACAAGCCAGCGAGAAAGGGACTGTTTGGATCAGGGTTGGCCCATCATTCTCTCAGAGAAGGAAATGAAAAGTTGCTCAGAACTACGAAAGGACTGAGTTCTGTTGAGGTAAAACCTCAGGCTGCGGTGAACATCCAGGGTATGGAGCAGAGCCTCTCTTCTATTTGAGTAGCTCGGAAGTAGACCGGAGGTCGATATCCTGGTTCAGAGTGAGAGAAGAAACCACCTTAGGCAAAAATTTAGGGTTCGTCCCTCAGGGATACTCTGTCCGGTGGAAAACTAAATAAGGCTCTTTGCACATGAGGCGTGAAGTTCAGAAATTCTTCTTGCCGAGTAACAGCAACTAAAACAACGTTTTCCATGACAGAAAGCGTGGCTTCATAATCGCGGCAGGTTCAAGGGGAGGCGTGAGCTGTTCCAGGACAACGAGCAAATCCCATGGAGCTGGGGTCTCTAATAGGAGGCCTAAGGTGTAGCACCTCTCTAAGAAATTCCGAGGGCGTCAACCTGAGCCACTGTCGATTTCACCGAGGGTGGTAGCTAAATGGCACAGAGGTGCACTTTAATAGAGGAGTAGGCTAGACCCGAATGAAAGAGGGAGAGCAAATATTCCTAATATTACTCCCACAGGACAACCTAAAGGGGAAAGGTCGCGTGCTTGCATGACCATACACTAAACGGCGCCATTTCATGAGTGCGTTGCATCGCTACTCGCTTTCTGGCTGCAGAAGAACTTCAACCTCTTGCAGACCCGTAGCACGAAAATGGCTATGTCTCTAGGAGCCAAGCATGCAGGTTCAAGGAACGTAGGTCCGGGTGGACAAGTGAACCCTTCTCCTGAGACAGTAAGTGGGAGCTGAGCGGCAACGGGAGCGGGAGTTCCCGAGATAGTTGAATCAACAAAGGGAACCAAATCTGTCTGGGCCAAAATGGGGCCACCAGGATCATTAGTGCGTGCTCCCTGCGCAGTTTGAGAAGAACTCTCTGGATCAACGGGAAAGGAGGGAAAGCGTAGAGGAATCTGTTGCCCAGGAGAGGATAACGGCGTCTCGCCAGAAAACACCAGGCCCTGGCTCTAGCGAGCAAAAATTGGGCAGTTTTGCGTTGGATGGGAAGCGAACAAGTCTAGATCTGGAGTTCCCATCGAAGAAACAGATCCTCTGCTACCTCTTGAAGAAGTTCCCATTCGTGGACTCTGGCCTGAGAGCGACTCAGGCCGTCTGCAATCGTGTTGTCCACTCGAGGAGCGTGCACAGTGATCAGATGCGCGCCGTGTTTGATTACCCAATCCCACACTCTCATGGCCTCCCTGCAAAGGGGTAAGAGTGTCGCGCCTCTGTTTGTTGAGTAATACATCACCGCGTGTTGTCTGTCTGAAGTAGAAGAGTACATTGTGATAACTGACTGAAAGACCTGCAGGGCATAGAGGACCGCTCTCATTTCCAGCACGTTGATGTGAAGGTGAGCTTCCATCTGGGTCCCACGTGCCCTGGGACTTTACCCGTCCAGGTGTGCCCCCACCCAAGACCGGAAGCGTCCGTGGTGAGGTGACCTCCGGGGACGGCGCTATGAGCAGGACGCCTGATGAGAAGCGACCCTGGGGCTAGCCACCACTGCCAGTCTTGAATCACTGAATTCGTGAGTCTGACGGATGCTGCAAGTGGTCTTGCCTTTGGTCCCATTGCACTTTGAGCATCCACTGAGTAATTCGCATGTGGAGTCTTGCGAAGGACAGTAGGAATGGCGCAGCCATGTGTCGAGCAAGCAAAGGACCGACCTGGCAGGTACAACTTTGCAATGATAGGTCCCTTATGAGGGATCTGATCGCTCAGCTCTGTCGGCCGGAAGAAAGGCTCTTCCCCGAACAGTGTCCAGAACTGCTCCTATGAACTGCAGTTTCTGCGACGGTACCAGGAGAGACTTCTCGTAATTTATGAGAATGCCCAGGGATCGGAACAGATCCTGGGTGCTCTGGATTGCAAGAAGCAACGCCTCTCTGGAGGCGGCCATGAGAAGCCAGTCGTCCAGGTACGGGAACACGTAGTGGCCCTGTCTCCTCAGAGACGCTGCCACAATTGCCATGCACTTGGTAAAGACCCTTGGTGCGGAAGACAGTCCGAAAGGAAGGGCTCGGAACTGAAGGTGGTGGTCGAGAAACTAGAAGCGCAGGAACCTCATGTGCGCCTGAGCCATAGGGATGTGCAGGTAAGCATCCTGCATGTCTAGAGACGCTAAAAAGGCGTCCTGTTTGAGCATGGGGATAAGACCTGGAAGGGTCACCATGCGGAATCTCTTGTAAGTGACCGACACATTTGAGGTCGCTGAGGTCCAGGATTGGACGGAGGTCCCCTGTTTTCTTGGGAACCAGGAAGAAGTGAATAGTATCCTAGTCCTCTCTGGTTCTCTGGGACGTACTCTATCGCTCCTTTCGTAGTGGCGAGTACTTCTTGCCAGATCAAGGCTTTGTGCTGACCTGATACGGGAGAGCAAAGGAGACCTCGAGGGTGGCTTTCCTCAGATTCTATAAAGTGGCCTAGACTGACCAACTGAAGAACCCACCTGTCGGTGGTAATGGCACCATCCCGGCAGGAAGTTATGTCGACCCCGACTATAAACTCCCGTTGATCCTGAGGGCGGGGCGGAAAGGAGTCAGGCTGTGGCGGCAGATGGACCGCTGGCTGGGCCTGCCTAGGAGAACGCTGGCCTCGGCTGGCGGGGTGTTTGCCCTGGGCTCTACGAAAACCAGAGCCCCTCTGAGGTGCAGCGGAGCGGGTCTGTTGCCTCTGCGTCCGCGCACGAAAACGGCTTTGGTTCCTACGAAAGGAACCAAGCTTAGGTCGGTACATGGCCTGAACCGACCTTACCGCCTTCCCGGCCTCTTGGAGTTTGGTAAGGATCTTTTCTGTAGGATTACCAAACAATACCTCTCCCTCAAAAGGAGCGTCCAAGATGTTCTTTTGGACGTCCGGGGTAAAACCGGAGACGCGCAACCAAGAGTGTCTCCGGAGGCATACGCCAGAAGCTGCTGCTCGGGCCGATGAGTCCGCGGAGTCATACGCGGCTCTTAGCACTTGGGTCCCCATGTCTGAACCCGTACGGAGGAGCTGAAGCATCTCCTCCTTCTGCTCACCTTCGGGCATCTTTTCAGCTGCTTCCAGACCCTGTTCCCACAAAGCGTTCTGGAACTGAACCATGTGGGTTAAATAGTTTAAGGATCTGATGGCGCAGGTAGCGGAAGCATACGTGCGCCTACCCAATGCATCCAGTTGTTTGGACTCTGGGTCCGGTGGCAGGGTGCTCAAATGTTGTGGCCTCTGTGACCGGTCATGTGAGGCTGTGATGACCAGAGAATCGGCCTGAGGATGCTGCGTCAAGTACTGGTCGTCCTTAGGAGCCTTGTACAAGCGATCAGCTTTCTTCGGTCTCGCCGGGAGCGAGTGTGGACGCTTCCACGCAGCCTTGGTGACGTCCACGAAAGTGTCAACCAAGGGTGGTACCACCACAGGCTTGGGTCCTTTTGCGAAGATATTTGTGAGGCGTGCCCTTTGAGGTCTAAGTCTTCAGCATCCCATCCCATGTTCTCTTGTATATGTCTCATAATATCAAGGAGCGAGGGATCATCCGGAGGAGATCTAGGCATCTCACGTGGGTCCGGAGAAGGGATGGAGAGTGGAGATGGGGATCTAGAGGTGGAGTAGTCTGATCCTGTGTCCTCCGTTGAAGGCGATCGTCGGCGTCTCCTGGATCTCTTGGGGCTGGGTGATCCAGAAGAGGATTTCGACGGAGGTCTCCGTTTATCAGGTCTCCCCCTGGGAGGGGTTCTAGGCTCCCGGGGAGGAGGAACACGGCCTGCCGACCCCGATGGCGAGGGGGGGCAGGATGGGAGGAGGAGGAGGAGGAGGGAACCATGTCCTTTCTAATGGTATCCCACCAGGAGGTGAACAGATCTTTCACCTCCGCTAGAGAGAGGCCCGACGACAGCCCGGGAGCCGGTGGGCGGTCGTCGGGTCCCAGCGTCGGCTCCACAGGGGGCTCTGGTAATGGCGAGGGTTCCTGGGAGTACCGGCAGGACGGGGTCGCCGTCTGGTCCTCGGGCTGCTCTGAGTCCTCCTCCGATAGAGGCTCCTGACCGATGTCGGTCGGAGGCAACAGGGCCTTCTTTTTTTCTCCAGGAGGGGCGGTGTGGTCCCCCGGCGTCCGCTGGGATGCAATGGCCGGCGTCGGTCGTCGGGCCGACGGCGGCTCCAGGGAAGCAGGGCGCACGGCTGACGGCTGTCGAGCCGGCGTCTGGGCTACAGGCCTTTTTAAGGGCGTGAGCTCCAGCGTCTTGCGTGGAGGCACCGACGAAGACCTGACGTCGGGTACCGAGGAGCGGGAACCCGACTTGCGGTGGTGATGGTGTCGTTCCCCGGACTTCGCCAAGGCCCTGGAAGGGGAGGAAGGCCTGGCGGATTTTTCCTGAGAGGAAGGCTTCCTCACTGCAGCCGGGGGAGATTTCGAACCGAACTACGGGACTCCGAACCCCTGGATGGGGACCTGGAAGGCCTTCTCCCTTCTCTTCTCCGCGTGCTTGTGGACCTTGGAGCTTTCCCTGGAGGACATGGTCTTCAGTTGTTCCTCCAGAAGAAACGCCTGCAAAGCCTTCTGGCGCGGATTAGATGCGGCTGTTGAACCCTTGAGAAGGACAGGCCGGTATCGTGGTCTGGGCCCAGGCACCGAGACATGAGCCGTGTGGGGGTCATGAGCGGGATCTGCTTTCCACAAGCGCTCTTCGATGGATGGCCAGAAGTTGGTGATGACATCAAGATCTTGCTTGAAGAGAATTCTACAAAATTTGTCGAAAAAGGCACTATTCACGCGTCACGCGCTAGACTGGTAACCGAAGGGGTCAGGTAGCTAAGTCGACGGCGGGAAAAGAACTGGGGAATCTGGCGGGACCGCCCCCTTTTGTACCACGCCTGACGTCGGAGGCGGGACCGACGTCGGGGTCGGTCCCCGCTGTAGTTAGCTAGCTAGAATTTTTCCGTGGGGTCCTGGCGCCTGACGGCTTCAGTCCTAATGGTGTAACCTGCTGCAAGAGCTGTGTCTCGAAGTAAGATCAGTAGATCTTCGAGAGAGGTTCCTTCAGTAGGTCATTACATATAGGACTGGCGGCACCTGGCGTTGGGCGCTGCGCAGACTTTCTAGCAATCTCTGAGGGGACTGCCCACCTGCGCCACGTGACGGACGCTGCATGGCAGATATAGTGGGCAGTCCCCACACCCGCCCTCCAGTTCTCCCGTCGGAGCCAGGAAGAGGCCTGACAGCAGGCGCGAACAGGACTTGGAGTCCCTGTAAGAAATAAAATAAGGACAAGGAAGGAGGGAAAAATATGATCTACTGAAGGAACCTCTCTCAAAAATCTACTGTTACGGTAAGTTCCTATGTAACTGTACTGTCTCACTTCATAGGTTTCATAAGTTTTTTCAAGCTAGAGAACAACAGTCAATAATGCTTACCTATTATTTTCAGTGTTATTACATATATTATCTTTATCGGTTATCACCAGAGCCAAGTTTTTTTTTTTTATGTATCCATATTTGAACTTTCTGCTACAACAGTAGGAAGGTTATTCCATATTGGGATTGATCTTATACTGAACCAGTTTTTCTTCCTTAATGAATTCCATTTTCCAGTCAGTAACTATTTGTTATGTCTGCGACTACTAAGTCTGAATTTGGATTTGAATAAGCCTATGCCATTCGTAAGTGTAGAATCTTGTAGTAGGCCATAAATGAGGCACAGATCCCCCTTAAGCCTTCTGTATTTTAAAGTATACAATTTCAAATCCTTCAGCCTGTTTTCATAGTTTTTCCCTTTCATTCCTATTAATGCCCTACTAAATCATCTTTGGACTCTTTCGATTTTGTTAACGTCATCCTTTATGTATGGAGACCACAACTGCACACAATACTCAAGATGGGGTCTCACCCGAGCATTATACAATGACAACATAACTTCATCAGTCCTGCTTGCCACATGTCTAAATGTACAGTTTAGATTCTGATTTGCCTTTTTAACTTGTTTGGAACAATACAACTTAAATTTCAAGTCGGGGTTAATGATAGGCCCAAGATCCCTTCCTTCCATAGTGTGGTGCAGTGTTTGATTCGCCAATTTGTATGTAAAAAGTACAGTTACGTAAGAACTTACCGTAACAGTAGATCTTCGAGAGAGGCCCTTGCAGTAGGTAATTACATATAGGACTGATGCTGGCAGGCGGCAGGACCCCACGGAAAAATTTCTAGCTAGCAGTCTCTGGCGGAGACCGCCCCGTTAGGTGACCGGCGGCCATACGACGGCCGGGGTATAGGGCGTGTCCTGATGCCCGCCTGTAGTTCTTTCCCCGCATAGGCTCGGAAGAGAGAGAAGCAGATACTTCCCTCAATGGAAAAGGAGCTGAAAAAGCCTAGGGGGATGGAGGGCGGGAAGGTATTACCTACTGCAAGAGCCTCTCTCGAAGATCTACTGTTACGGTAAGTTCTTACGTAACTGTACTATCTTACTTCGAGAGGGCTCTTGCAGTAGGTAATTACATATAGGACAGAATCCCAAGCAGTCTGGAACAAATGAAAGGCACCGGGAGGAGGAACTACTCAAAAAGTAGCAAAAATCTAGCAGGTCTCAAGAAAGGAGGCCTTGCAAGACAATAACCTCGAAGCCTGCTCTACGGTGAGAGCAATGTCCAAACTGTAATGTTTAGTAAAGGTATGGACTGAAGTCCAAGTGGCGGCAGTGCAGATGTCTGCCGCAGACACGTTCTTAAAACAAGCCGCAGAGGCGGCAACTCCACAAGTGGAGTGACCTTTGACTTGACCAAGGAAGGTCTTGTTGTACTTGTCATAACAGAAAGTGAGGCAATGGGCCAAACATTTTGATAGGCATTGCTTAGAGACAGCATTGCCTTCTCTTTTGTGAGCGAAAGAGACGAACAACTGATCAGTCTTTCTGAGATCCTTCATCCTATCGGTGTAGTATCTCAGAATCCTTTGAACATCCATGGTACCGAGCCGGTATTCTCCTCGATTGGAGTACTGCGTGAAGAAAGCAGGTAATTCAACAGACTGATTTAAGGTAGATTCCACTACCATCTTCGGGATAAACTTAGGGTTCGTATGGAGAGCTACTCGTTCTTTGTGAAAAATCAGATAAGGGATTTTGCACATCAGGGCCTGGAGCTCGGAAATTCTGCAAGCAGAAGTAATGGCCACCAAGAAGAGCGTCTTCCACGACAAAAACTTCAAGTCTGCGGAAGCCGCAGGCTCAAAGGGAGGAAGGGTAAGTTTCTCGAGGACAAAGTTTAAGTCCCAAGGTGGAGCTGGAGTCCGGACAGGGGGGCCTGAGATGAAGGACCCCTCTGAGGAAAGTTTTGGATACCTCCAGCTGGGCAAATGCCTTATCAGTGAAAGGGACATGGTAGGCTGAAATAGCCGCCATATGAACTTTCAAAGAGGAGTGACTGAGACCCAAGTCGAAAAGATGACGCATGTACTCAAGTAGAATGGTCATAGGACAGGAAAAGGGTTCCACGTTCCTGGACGCAGCCCAGATAGAAAATCTTTTCCATTTAATGGCGTAGGTGGATCTAGTGGAGGGTTTTCTAGCCTCCACCAGAATCTTGACCACCTTAGGAGAAACGCCAAAACGAGATTGAGCTAGGTCTGCAGGAGCTATGCATGAGGTTGAAGGGACTCGAGTCCCGGGTGGACCAGAGTCCCCCTGATCCTGGGTCAGCAATCCTGAAGATAAAGGAAGAGGAAGAGGAGGAACCTCTGAGTATTGTTGTAGAAGAGAGAACCAGATTTGCCTGGGCCAGAAAGGAGCGATCAGAATCATTCTCGCTCCTTCCAAAGCAAGCTTCTGTAGCACCCGAGGGACCAGAGGAATTGGGGGAAAACGCATAGACGAATCTGTCCTTCCAGCTTAGAGATAGAGCGTCGCTCCAGAAAGCGTCTCGCTCTGGAGCGAGCGAGCAAAAGATTGGAAGCTTTGCATTTTGGGAGGAAGCAAACAGGTCTATCTGAGGAGTCCCCCAAATCTGGAAGATGCTTTTTAGAACTTTTTCGTCCAATTCCCACTCGTGTGGTAGAGCCGACGAGCGACTTAGTCTGTCTGCCAGGACATTGTCGACTCCCGGAACATGGATCGCCGTGAGGTGAAGGTTGTGAAGCATTGCCCAATCCCAAATCCTCATCACTTCCCTGCACAGCGAGTAGGACCGAGTCCCTCCCTGCTTGTTGATGTACCACACCACGCACATGTTGTCCGTTTGAACAGCTAGGTGACCAGGAAGGATGTATTGGTGAAGGGCCTGGAGAGCATATAGCACTGCTCGAAGCTTGAGCACGTTGATGTGGAGAACTAGCTCCAACTTTGACCACAGGCCCTGGGTTCGGTGAGGACCCAGATGAGCTCCCCAACCTTCACCTGAAGCATCTGTGGTCAGAGTCTGATCGGGGGGAGGATGAAAAAAGGGGACCCCCTGGAATAGGTTCTCTCGAACCATTCACCAATGCAAGTCTCTTACCATCAGCGAGGAGATCAGAACCAGATGATCTAGGTTGTCTACCCGTTGATCCCACTGAGATCGGAGAGTCCACTGAGAGATTCTCATGTCGAGGCGCGTGCGCGGAACCGTCGGGATGGACGCTGCCATAAGCCCAGTAGATGGAGCACCGACCGCCGGAACCCTCCTGTGTTCCAATAGGAGGAAATCTGGACTGGAGGGAGGCCCCCCTGTCCGGAGGCAGGAAGGCCTTGCACATTGTCGTGTCAAGGATTGCCCCGATGAACTGGAGCCTCTGTGAAGGATCCAGGTGAGACGTGGAATGGTTGATGGTAATACCCAGGCCAGTGAAAACCTGCTGGGTGAGGGAAAGAAAATGCAGGAGTTCCTCTCTGGATGGGGCCGCCAGGAGCCAGTCGTCCAGGCAGGGAAAAACCTGAGCTCCAAAAGTAAGCAGGTGGGCCGCTACCATCGCCAGGCATTTGGTAAAGACTCAGGGAGCTGAGGAAAGACCAAAAGGGAGCGCCCGGAATTGGTAGTGGTCCTCTGGAATGTAAACCTGAGGTACTTTCGGTGCGAAGGGCGAATGGGGATGTGCAGGTACGCATCCTGCATATCCAGTGCACAAAGCCATTGGCCCGGCCGAAGCAGGGGCAAGAGGGTTTGAAGGGAGAGCATTCTGAACCTCTTGTATTCCACATATAGGTTCAGGAAGCTGAGATCAAGAATGGGTCTGAGATTTCCCATCTTCTTTGGTACGACGAAGAAATGGGAATAGTAACCCGTCCTATAGAGGTGAGGGGGACGGGCTCTATAGCCTGCTTCGCAAGGAGAGCAGAGATTTCTTCCCTGACCAAAGGAAGATGGTCCCTTGAGTAAGAGGAGTTCAGAGGGGGGTGATGTGGAGGTTTCTGTAGAAACTCTATGGAGTGCCCCTCTGCTATGATCTGAAGCACCCATGAATCCGTCGTTATCCTCTCCCAACCCGGAAGGTGGAGGAAGAACCTCCCTCCTACCGGTTCCTCCGGGAGTCCAGAGGCGGTGGAAGAGGAAAGGAGTCAGGTGGTGTGAGGCAGCAATGCAACTGGGGCATCCGTTGCTTTTTTGGGTGGCAGGGGCCTGGCAGCTGTGGGGGCCCGACATTTAGTGGCCTGCCTTCCCTGAGGTTTCGCTTGAGGCCGGCTGCGTCTCCGAAAGGGACGGCGCTGTGGGGGATGGGGACGGTACATTGAATCAATAGATTTAAGGGCTATCCCCTTCTCCTGCAAGTCAGTGATGATGTCTTTGACATCACCGCCGAAAAGCACAGAACCCCTGAAAGGTGCTTCTTGAATTGCTGACTGCACCTCTGGGACCAGACCTGACACACGGAGCCATGCATGACGCCGGAGACTTACGGCGAATGCACAGCTCGGTCCTGCGGTGTCCTCTGCATCGTAGGTCGTCCTCAGAATATGACGACTGGCCGAACGAGCAGAACGGACCAGGTCGGCTAACTCCTGCTTGACTTGGGAGTCAGGCAAGGAGTCAATCTTAGATTCCGCCTGGTTAAGGACAGCCTTCTGGTAATCCCCCATATGTGCTACATAATTCAGGGCCCTAATCCCCAGTGTGGAAGAAGCGTAGATCTTCCTTCCGTACTGATCCAGAAGGCGGGATTCCTTATCCGGGGGAGACGAGCTCAAGTGTTTCGGGTGTGCTGACCGGCCGTGAGCGGCGCTAATCACCACTGAGTCTGCACGGGGTAAGAGTCTAAGAAGTCTACACCCTCCAGAGTCTGGTATAGCCTGTTTGACTTCCTGGGAAGTGGGGCTAAAGTCGACGGTTGCTTCCAAATAGTGGAAACAAGGTGGGCGTGAGGCTCGATCCAGGGTGGCACTAGAGTAGGAGCTGTAAGGGGCAAGTCCAGATCTTCGGCGAGTTTAACCCGTTGAGGATCTGGCTCTAAGGAATGCCACTGATGAACTTCCTGGATCTTCCTGAGCAACTCCGTGAAGGAAGGATCCTCCGGAGGAGACTTCGGAGGAGTCCTCGGCCGGGGCTTGGACGGAGAGCGCGGCTCGTCATCTTTCTCGGAACACCCATCGGAAGCTTCCGAGGAGTCCGAGAGAGAAGGAAGAAGAATCTGAAGCACAGTAAGACTCCCTAGCTCGTCTAGAGGGAGGAACGGATTCCTTGGGGGGAATCCCAGAACGCATGCCCTGCTCCTCTCTGGATCCCAAGGGCAAGGTCCGGGAATCCGGAGGTGGAGAGGGAGTGTGCCGTCTGGGGCGTACGGGAGCCAGGGGGTGGCACCGTCGCCGTAAGATAGCTCTCAACTTCCTTGGTGAGCTGAGCCTTAGCCTCAGCCCACCAGGAGGCCAGAGTCTCCTGGAGATCCACTGGCGGCCTAGGGGGCGGTGGAGGAGGAGGAGGAGGATAGTTGTACAGATGAAATCCATAGGGAGAGTATCCATAACCCGGCTGCGGGTATACCGGAGTCGGGTACTGCGGCGTCAAAGGAGTCGGTGCCGGGTACTGCGGCGCAGGATACTGTGGAACTGGGAAAACCGGCGTCGGATAGGATGGCGGATACCCAGGCACTGGAGGAGCTGCTGGAGCAGACAGCCCAGCCGGGTACTCCACGGGCGGATCAGCCGGGATAGGCCAGTGGGGTGGAGGGCCCGATGGAAGAGGAATGTCCCCCGCCGGCGGGGCCGGCGCCAGATCCGGCTCTTCAGGAAGAGGATCGGACGGTAGCCCAGGGTCGTGAGCCTCATCTGAGGACGGAGGGGAAAAATCCCCGGGGTCGGGCAGGGGGGACTGGGGCTCCCCTGACGGCAGTGAAGGCTGCGGGGAGCCTGGCACAACAGACGCAGCAGGGTCGGCAGTAGGCTCCGAGTCCCGGCGCACGTCGGAGGAGCAGACGTGTGGCTTAGAGGCTGAATTCCAGTGGACGCCAGAGGAGCCAGCGTCCGACTTCGGGGGTCCCTCGTCGGAGACAGGCCGAGGATGAGAGGATGCCAAGTCCGAGGGGGACTATGCCGTGCGCCGCCTCGAAGGGTCGAGTGTCTTAGTGGCCTTCTCCCGGCATACGTCGGAGGAGACGACGTCCGGCTTAAGGGAGGTGCCCGCACCAGTAGGCCACAGGCCTGCAGTGGTACTGGGGGCAGGAGTCTCCTTTTGCCCGGAGACACCCGGCGGACTCGAACGCGAATCCGACAGGCGGGCAGACGCCTCCTCCAAAGCCTTGGAGGCTGCCGTTGGGCGATCCCCCGGAGGGGATGTTACCTTGCCCGCGACTCCAGCCAAAGTCACAGAGGAGGAGGAGGAGGCCTTCTCCCGGTGCCTTTCCTTGTCTTGCTTCTTGTGCCTTTCAGGGGAGGTCGACACCTGCCGAAGTTTCTTCAACTCCTCCTCCATCGCGGACATCTTCTTTTTGAGGAGATGGGCATCGAGGGACTGCTGGCGTCGTCTGCGGGTGGCCGCGTTGAATCAAAGGCAGTGCGGACACTTGTCGACCACGTGGCCGGGGCCTAAGCAGAAAAAGCAGAGGGAGTGACCGTCTTTGAGAGGCAGTTGGGTGCCGCACAAGTCGCACTTATTCTTTGAAGGGGACGACATATACCGACGTTCACCTGACGAAAGAAGTATAAAATACAATACTGAAAATTTTTACGGAAAACTGACGAAGTAACAGGACTGAACGATATGAACTTAACCGCGAGGCGCTGCATGAGCTGACGGTGGGAAAGAACTGGAAGGCGGGCGTCCGGGACCGCCCCTTTATACCGACGTTGTATGACGCCGGTCACCTGACGTGGGGGCGGTCCCCGCCAGGGACTGCTAGCTAGAAATTTTTCCATAGTCCTGCACGTCAAGGCCATAGTCCTATGTAATTACCTACTGCAGAGCCTCTCAAGTAGGATTATGGTTATGTCTTCCACGTGCATCACCTTACACTTATCACTATTTAATATTAATTTCTTCTCATGGGCCCAGTCGGTAACTTCATCAAGGAAGTTTTGCAGGAAAATGTTTTCTTTACTGTTGTTGATTATGGAATGTATGCGGCAATCATCCACAAACTTAAGCAGCCAGATGTTATTTTTGTTTGATTCTAAGATAGAAAAATAGATCTTAAATAGACAAGGTCCCAGCACGGACCCCTGGGGAACGCCATCAGTTCCATTGGCCCATTCTGATAATTCTCCATTTACGGCCACTCACCGTTTCCTATTCCTAAGCCACTTTATTATCCAGTTTACAACGTTTGGATTCAATTTAGCTTCTCTTACAGCATTTATGAGTTCCAAATCTGGGATTTTGTCAAATGCTTTAGCAAAATCTACAAACACTAGGTCAACCGAGTTGCCTTTATCGATTTTTCAGTAACTTTGTTACAAAAGCTCAATAGGTTAATAGACATTATCTTGATTTCGTAAATCCATGCTGGTATTTATCAGTAAGTTTACTATGGTTTAAATGTCCCAAAATAATTTCCTTAACAAACAGTTCAACTATTTTCCCAATTAGTGATGTAAGACTTATGGGTCTAAAATGTTCTGGCTTGTTGGTAGGTCCTTTTTATGTTTGCTTGCACGCATGTGCAAGAAACATAGTGCCATCATCTGAGTTTTTCAGAGGTGTGTCAGCATCTTCCAATTCAGTCAGTGTGTTTGCAGGCGTGGTCACAGTTCTCCAATCACTGCTGAAGCTGTCTATGACAGCAGTTGAAATGCAGTGGCATACAGTTGAAAGAGGGAGCTACGCTTCAGTGAGCAGCTCCCCCACACACACACAGATCAACTGTGTCAGTTCCTGATAGGATTGTGTAGTCTTGTCTAGCTTAGAGAGACAAGCCACACATCATTTTAGTGCTGTCATATACACACCCCTGTGTGGTAATTCACTAAACTGCACACACAGTCTGGTAATGCAGCTTCAAAATATTATTTTTTCCTCTGAATTGCCATGAGCTGGCATTTACATAGAATCACACAGCTCTTTCTCAAATCAGATGCTCAATGAAGTCACATCACCTTGTGACCCTAAACATCTTAGGGTTGGACATGTGCCCTAACAAAATAGCGAAAACTAGGTATAGAAAAAGAACACACAAATTCAACTGTAGCTCACAATCGAGTCCTCCCTTTTCTCCGGTGAATCTGAAGCCACTTAACAGCCCACCCTGGGTGCTCATGCACTCCCTCCACCCGCACAACATATGGCCGACGGGGGTGCTGTTGCATTATATTTCATAATTTCCTGATCCGTTGCTCCCACCATACTGACACAGTAATACTTTTTATGGCTCGAAAACTGCTTGACATTAGCTGAATTATAAATGGCATCCCTGTTTGACGCTGTGGTGCGGAATATGGTGGTGCTCAAATTTTAAGCCAAGTATTACATGCAGATATGTTGTTATTGACTCATGTCACTTACCATTTTATACATCTATTGATTTTTCCAATTCACTTGTGCTGACAAATGTTGATCGCAGGGATTCTGGTGTCACAATTCAGTTCAGCGACGTGTAACATCTTAGTGCAGATGCCAAATAACTGTTTTAAAATGCTGAAAAAGTTAACCGCGATGAAAGTGCATGAACTTCTTTCTTCCATGTCTGGAGCTGTAGTGGTGTTATTGGCAAGTGCATGTCCCTTTGCTCCAGATCTATCAGTGAGATGTCTATTCTGTGCAATGGACAGTGGCTGAATGTTATCAGCTGACAGTTTTCATTTCATTATCAACAGATAAATATTCAGGGCTTTGCAAATGCAACTTTGCTGGTAGCACAGTTTCATGCCCCCAAGTGTCTCATCAGTGAGTGGTTATATCTTAACCGATGATCACAAAAAGTATGAAAAAGATTTGCCGCTGAGTAATGTAAATGCCAATCCACCCAAGCACCTTTAGGCTGCAAACATAATTTGAACGTATAGGGATTCTGGACCGGTGTATCACTCCATGGCACAGCAACAGTTAATAGGTTTAAGCACATTCTCAGGACATTGTTTCACTTGCCCCCTCTCCCCACTAATATCCTGGTCACCTGAAATAAACCTGACATTTTAGTATCTGTTTTACATCTTGGCTCAGTTAGGCAATCAGCGCTATAAGAACATAAATGGACATATACATGGGGACTATAAGAACATGCCGTGGGTGCTTGTACCTTAGTCCAGCTGTACAACATCAGTCTGAAGCTCACATAGGGCTTGCTGTCTACCACTTTGTTCACCCCCCCTCCACATACCTGTACCATTTCACATCCTCCCTTGCCTTAGTCCAGCTGTGCTACATCAGCCTGAAGCTCTGGTAGGGCTTACTGTCTACCACTTTGTTCACCTCCCCCCCCCCCAATGTATCGCTGTGCTACATCAGCCTGAAGATCTGGTAGGGATTACTGTCTACCACTTTGTTCACCCTCCCATGTACTTGCACCATTTCACATCCTCCCTTGATCTACAGTGAGTGGATCCCTCATTCATATGCATGCACAAAAAAAAAAAAAAAAAAGTCTTCAAAAATTAAGATACATTTATTATGTTTGTTATGTTTGCTTGCACGCATGTGCAAGAAACACAGTGCCATCATCCGAGATTTCGGAGGTGTGTCACCCGCTCTTTCAATTCAACCAGTGTGTTGGCAGGCGCAGCCCTATAAGCCAATGCATGATGGAGCTGTCTATGACAAGCTCCAAAATGCAGTGGCACACAGTTGAAAGGGGGAGCTACGCTTCAGTGAGCAGCGATAAGATGTCGCTTGCTCATGCGCAGCTCCCCCACACCACCTGCGTCGCGCACCCCCAAGCGCACACACTGTACCTTAGCCGATGGGGTGCCCAGTCCTGTCGGCTGTGCTGTGCTCCCCGCCCCAAAGCCTTCAAATGCCACGCTGGGTGTCCACCCCATCGTGGCAACTCACGATATGCTGGGGTGCCCAATCCCCGTCGGCTCCACTGTCCTCACCCCAAGTACTGAGTGCCACGCTGGGCCCACCCCAGCATGGCAATCGATGCTGAGGCGACGAAGTGCCCAATCTCGTCGGCTGAATGCCCCCAACTCGTCCTGTGCCACGCTGGGAGCCCTCCCCAGCATGGCAAACGTCCCGCGTCATCATTGGAAACAAAAAGAACACCTGTAAAGAAAAGACGGTCCCACGTAGTATCCCTGGCCCCCCTCCCTCAACCCACACCCACCCATTGCGCACTCTGCCTTCCCACACACCCCCTCACCCCCTACTTACCTCTGGAGCTTGGTGCGACGATCTTCGGTGGACCGGGAACATGTCTGCACTCTTCAAAGCCAACCGCGAACAGAGGAAATGCTGGTAAGCTGTATAATGGGCTAGATAGGGGCTTTGCAACTTTGTTGCATATATCTCAGGCATTTTTTGGAATTTTTGCACCAAATTTTCAACATGGGGTTTTTAGAACCCCATCTCACGAATGGTGTCACTGTCATGGCGTTATTCGGGCCAGAAGGGTGATTTCATAGTCACTGCGTGAAATCACCTTTCGGGACCGATTAATGAAATGACACTGCCAGTGTTCATAAGGTGGGCTCTCAAGAAGCCTATTTTGAAAATTTGGTGGAAAAATGTCAAAAAACGACTGTTTTATGATCGTGCGTTGCGCAGTTCCTATGCATGCTCGTAAGTTCGCAAATTTTCAATATTTTCACTCCAGATTTTCAACATTGCCATTTTACCACACCTTCTTAAAAGTAGTACAGCTGTCATTTTTCACATCTCACCCAAAACATGTTTCCGCCCATGTAGCGCACAATGGCACAGTCGGTGTGCTAAATCAATGTATGGGACAAATTAAGAAAATCACAGGGACACTGTTCATGAGCAGAGGTCTTAAAATGGCTATGTTGAAAATTTGGTGAAAAAATTCCAAAAAATGACTGTTTTACGAGCATGCGTTGTGCAGTTCCTACGTACACTCTTAAGTTCGCGAATTTTCAATATTTACACTCCAGATTTTCAACATTGCCATTTTACCACAACTCCTTATGAGCAGTTCAGCAGTTATTTTTCACATCTTGCCCAAAATGTGTTTCCGCCCATGTAGCGCACAATGGTGCTGTTGATGTGCGAAAGCAATGTTTGGGACAGATTAAGAAAATCACAGTTACACTGTTAATGAGCAGAGGTCTTAAAATGGCTATGTTGAAAATTTGGTGACAAAAGTCCATAAAATGACTGTTATGAGTGAGCACTCACGAGTTTCCACGCATCCCATAAGTTCATGTGACTTAATATTTTAAGTCCAGATTTTCACCAGTGGCATTTTTCTACACTGCCTTATTTACAGTACAGCTGTCATTTTCACAACATGGCTGAAGTGTGTTTTCACACTTTCAGCGCAGAGATGCGTGGTCACTGTGAGAAATTATTGTTCGGGACAGATAAAGAAAATCACAGTGACACTGTTCATGATCGGAGGCACCAAAATGCATGAGTTGACAATCTGCTGTAAAAAAATCCCCAACCTAATTATATTACGGGTGTGCGTTGCACAGTTTCTATGTATGCTCGTGACTTCACCATTTTTTTAAATATTTTTACTGCAGATTTACAAAATTGCATTTTTTACACCTCCCCATTAACAGTACAGCTGTCATTTTTTACATCCTGCTCGGAATGTTTTTGCACCTGTCGTGCTAAATGCCATAGTCGCTGTGCATAAGCAGCTTTCAGCTAAGAAACTGATATTCCCCGTTCATGAGGTGGGGTCACAAAAAAAACCATGTTGAACATTTAGAGTGAAAATACCAATGAATGCCTGAGGTATTAGGGTTTCCAACCATAACAACCAACCCTGTAGAGAATGACAGGCATCAGGGGTGTGACATGGGATTCTTGTCTGTAATGCTTATACCATTCCACACTCTCCAGCCAGTGAGAAGCATTGAGGTATGCCTTGGACTCTTCGGCCCCAAAGTTCACCCCATTCTCCTATATCGCACCCATCCCAATGTATTTCCTAATGGAATGGGGTGTGCATAAGGACCAAAGACCCCAAGGAACACCGTGACACTTGTCAGTGTCTGCGGGGTGGGGTGTACTGAAATGGCGTGGCCGTTATGCCTGACGACCCAAACGCACACCCCAATGCCTGTCACTCTCTGCAGGGTGGTGGTGAGGTTGGCTTCAGTTTAATACTTCACTGCCATTAATATTATGCAGCTGTGTAACTTCTACACTACCACTGCCAATGCCAGCAAGCAAACATTTGGCATTGACAAATGCTTGTTATGTGTAGATACAACTATTGCTACTCTCCAATCATTTGGGACTTCCCCACTGTCTAATGAATGTTGGAATATATTAGTCAGGGGTAGATAGATTTCATTAGCAAGTTCCCTTAATACCCTTGGATGAATATCATCTGGACCCAGGGATTTGTTAATATTTATTTTATTAAGTTTATCTAAAATATCTTTAGGTTGAATTACAAATCTGCCAGGTATGGAGCCCTCCAATTCAATTATTCACCATGGGAAGTAATATTAAAATAGAAGAAAAATATTGATTCTGAATATTTGCTGTTTCATGTTTATCTGCTACACAACCAGATTGCATGGTAAATGAGCCTATAGTCTTGGAATTAGCTTTGGTTTTATTTATATAAGAAAAAAAGGTTTTTTTATTGTCCTTCACCCTTGATGCTAATATTAGCTCAAAATGTTTTTTTGCTAGTCTTATTTTTGTTTTTACTGTTTTTAATAAATCCCTATATTTCGAATTAAGATGTGTAAAACCTTTTTGTATTTGTTTATAAAGTTTATTTTTTTTTTATTAAGGATTTTATTTTAGAAGACATCCATCCAGGTGTAGGTTTGTGCTTAAATTCATATTTGCTTTTAATAGGAATGTTAGTTTTAATAAGGTCCTTCAATTTGTTAACCATTAACTGCCATTTGGCCTTTACTGATAAATTTGTAAATAATACTTGCCAATCCCGGCATCTTATGATATTTTTTATATTTTCAAAGTTAGCTTTGGTGAAATTTAAGATTTTAGTTGTACCAGTAGCTAGCATGGGTTTACTAATTGTAATTTGAAATTTAACAGTATTATGGTCACTGTTACCTAATGACATCAGTTTGTGTTACACAATGGGCAATGTTAGTTAGTATAAGGTCCAATATTATATTGCCCCTAGTATTATTTTGGAACAGTTGTTCCAAACCTATTTCGTTAAATAACTCTACATAACATCTATCAGCTTTGTCTATTGCGGATACATGTTCCCAGTTTACACTGTTTAAGTTGAAATCTTCCATAATGACATAGTTTTTTGATGGGTCAAGGTTTTTAAGAAAATGCACTAATTTTCCATCATTATCAGGATTCATGGAAGGAGGTCTGTATACTAGAGCCAGAATAAATGATGGGCCCATCTGGGGTTTTATTCTAATCCATAGAGTTTCAAGATCAGTACCGTCTACTGTATGATTTCTTCACTATCAATTGATTGATGGATATATATAGCTACCCTTCCCCCTTTTCTGTACTTCCTATTTTTGAAATATAAATTATATCCCTGGATACTTTTATCCCAAGAATCGTTATCATCCCACCAAGTCTCAGTGATAAGGGCAATAAGTATGTCATTCATCCCAAGGTACAATTTGAAATCATCAAATTTGTTAGACTACGTGCATTTAAGAAGACCGAATTCCAACCATAGTCTTTTGTTTTATCGCAGTTTGGCATATAAGAAAAAATTACTCACCTTAGTAATGTTGTTTCTTCTAATGGAGTCTTGCTATATTATGACATATGCAGTTTGTCCCAGCCTTAGAACTGCTCCGGAGGTGAAAGAGGTAACTTCCATGCCAGGCATGGAACTTAGAGCTCAAGCTCAGTTGAACATTCTAAAATTCTATCTGTTGTTCTTCAAACTTAAACTGTCAGATCTTTACGAGCAAAAACTCACTAAGACTCTGTGTGGAAGCTGTAAACCTACACTAGCCAACTGGCTACTTAATTAAACACATTTTTTTTTTTTTTGGTGCCACAAAGAAGACTCAAGTCAGGAGACCCAAAAAATGACAACACAACAAAGATCACCCCAAAAGGAGGGGTGAAAAACAAGGTGGGCATCTAAAAAGTGCCAACGCTGCCCTGCCCACCCACATCCCCAAGAGTAAGGTTCTGAGAGGGGCAGGCAGGGGAGGTCATAATATAGCAAGACTCCATTAGAAGAAACAACATTACTAAGGTGAGTAATTTTTTCTTCAAACAACATGAAGTCTTGCTATATTATGACATATGCAGACTACACAGCAGTACCTCCATGGAGGAGGGACAGAACCTACTTAGGAAATAGGCTCTGAAGCACAGCTGTGCCAAAACGAGCATCACTCCTAGCCTGGATGTCAAGGGAGTAATGCTTAATAAAAATGTGCTGCTTTTCCAGGTAGCTGCTTGACATATCTCTAGGAAAGAGATGTCCTGGCAGCAGCCAGAGACGAGCTGTACCTCTGGTGGGAGTGAGCCTCAGGCCTGAGGGAGGAACTTTACCCAGTTTTCATCAGAATTGGACACAAGAGACGCATCCACCTGGCAATGGATCTTTAGTGGCAGGTTTCCCTTTGCCAACCTCACCATAAGTGAGGAACAGTTAGAGGGAGTTAAACCTGTGACCTCTGGTACGATCTATGTAGTAGCTAAGTGATCTTTTGACATCTAAACTGTGCAACCTCCTCTCACCAGAAGAGGAATGGCCAGTGAAGTACACAGGGAGAGATATAGATTGATTAAGGTGGAAATCTGAGACCACCTTAGGCAAGAACTTTCGGTTAGTCCTGAGGCCTATCTTATCTCTGTGAAAGGAGATAAAGTCAGGCTCCACTGACAATGCTTGTAACTCACTTATGCGCCTGGCAGAAGTGATGGCTACCAAAAACACAGTTTTCCAAGTCAAGTACTTGAGCTCTGCTGAGGACAAGGGCTCAAAAGGGTGCTGCATAACCTGGGCAATGCAAATATTAAGACCCCAGGCAGGGGAAGGATCCCTAAATGGGGGGTTGGTGTGAAGCAACCCTTTGAAAAACTTGGAGAATACAGGATGAGCTGAAAGAGAAGAGGGCTTACCTGCTGACAAGAAAGCAGACACGGCTGCCAAGTGCACTTTTAGGGTAGCTGGTCTCAGCCCTAAAGTATTTAAATGAACCATATAATCCAGGACTGTGGGTAAGTCAGCAGATTCTGGGGAAATATGCTTCCCAGAGCACCATATGGAAAATCTCTTCCATTTGGAATTATAAGTAGCCCTGGTGGAAGGCTTCCTAGAAGCCTTCAGAATATCCAATACACCTTGGGAAAGGTGTAGGTCAGCAAACTCTAACTCTTCAAGAGCCAGGCCTTGAGATTGAGAGATTTGAGGTTCGGGTATCCGAACCCTCTCCTGAGCACAGGATAACAGATTGTGATTCCTGGGAGACACAGGGGACTGTGGACTGCTAAGGACATAAGGAGTGAGTACCAGGGCTGTCTGGCCCAGTCTGGAGCAATCAGAAACATCTTGCAGGATTGAGACCTGATTTTAACTAGCACTCTGAACAGGAGAGGGAAGGGTGGAAAGGCATAGAGAAACTTCTCTTCCCAACTGAGAAGGAAGGCACCCAGGAGGACTGAGCCCAACACTGGGGACCTGCAACAAAAAAAGAGGAAGCTGGTGATTGTCTGGGGCTGCAAAACGATCTATCTGGGGTGTGCCCCATCTGGCAATACCACCTCCAGAACTAGGGGATCCAGAGTCCATTCGTGATGGCCTTGGGAAATCCTACTGAGAGCATCTGCCAGGACATTGCCCTTGCCTGGGAGATGAACTACTACAAGGGACATGTTCAGGGAGTAAAACAGAGACCACAACTTCGTTGCTTCGGTGCACAAGGCCGTAGACCGAGTGCCCCCTTGCTTATTGATGTACCACATTGTGGTGGTATTGTCTGTTCTGAGTTGAATAACCTTGTTCTGAACAGATCTGGAAAAAAACCAAAAACTTGAAGTGCTAGAAAAACTGCTCTGAGTTCCAACAGATTGATGTGGAGCAGAGATTCCTGAGGGGACCCCAATCCCTGGGTGGTGAGGTCGCCCATGTGAGCTCCCCACCCCAATAGGGATGCATCTATAGTAAGGATTAAGGAGCAAGACTGAGGGGTAAGGGGGACCCCCTGTCTCAAATTGCCCTGGTCCTGCCCCCACTGAAGGGCCTGGATCAGGGTTCGAGTCACAGGAATTAATTTGGTTAGATGGTCCTTTCTTTGAGACCAAAAGGCTCTCAAATGGAACTGGATGTCCCTCATCTGAAATCTGGCTCCCTGCACTACTGCTGTCGAAGCAGCCATGTGTCCCAGGAGCTGTAGAAAGTGCCTTCCTGGTCGAGAGACCCGGAGGGTAAAGGAGGAAGCCAGAGAAATCAGGGTACTTGCCCTTTCCAGAGGAAGGAAGGCTCTGGCTTCTCTTGTGTTCAGTTCTGCACCTATGAAGGTGAGAAACTGAACAGGCTCTAGGACTGACTTTGGAAGATTGAGAAGGAAACTAGAGAAGTTAGCAGTTGCTGAGTTACTTGAAGGTGTAACCTGACTTGGTCTGTGGACTGGCCTACTATGAGCCAGTCGTCCAAGTAAGGAAAGATGGCAATTTTGCCTCTTAAGTGGGCAACTGCTACTGCCAGGCATTTTGTGAATACCCTTGGGGCAGATGTAAGGCCGAAGGGCATTGCTCTGAACTGGTAATGACCTGAGGGCAGTTCGAATCTGAGGTACTTTCAATGGGAGCTTCTGATGAGAACATGAAAATAGGCATCCTTGAGGTCCAGGGACACTAGCCAGTCCCCTGGCTTAAAGAGGGTAAAATAATTCCCAGAGTCACCATTTTGAATTTTGGTTTTAAAAGGTGTTTGTTTAGATACCTGAGATCCAGGATGGGCCGCCATTCTCCTGTCTTTTTTGGGGTAAGGAAGTACCTGGAGTACAACCCTTTGCCTTGGTGTAGGGGTGGAACCCTTTCCACAGCTCTGACAGCCAGGAGGATAGAGACTTCTGCCTCCAGGGGAAGAGCCTCTGAAGGATTTGCAGGTGGAGAGGATCTCATTCTCATCTTTGGAAATTTTTTGAAGCTGAGAACCAGTCCCAGGCTTACTACTTCCAGGACCCACTTGTCTGACGTTAGAGACTCCCAGTCCTGGACAAAGTAAGCCAGCCTGCCCCCTACAGGTAGTGGGGAATCGGCCCTGGGCACCCCATCAGGGTGCCTGTTTGGCAGGGGCTTTAGGCTGAGGGGTGGAAGCAGGCCTGCCTGCACCCTGTCTGTCTCTCCCTCTAAAGAACCCCTTCTGTGCAAAAGCTGAAGAGGAATCCTGGGCTTGGTAAAAAGGCCTATGAAAAGGCCTACTCCTGCCCCTGGGAGGCTGCCTTTGGAAAGTGACTTGCCTTTCCTTGGCCTGTGCACTCCTATAGGTGGTCCTATATTCATCCATTTTCTTCATGTAATTCTCTGTTTGCTCCCCAAACAGAGAGCTGCCCACAACAGGGAAATCCATGGCCTTAGTCTGGGTATCCTGTGACAGGCTAGTACATCTGAGCCAAGCCATTCTATGGAGAGCCACAGCTGTAGCCATGACTCTGGATGACACATCATTAGAGTCCACTGCAGCATGGAATTGCACCTTGGATGCCTCAATACCATCAGGGGCCACCTGCTCCAGCTCTTCTGCCAGCTGGCCAGGAACCTGCTTTGCTAGAGCCAGCACAGTATCCCATCTGGATTTTTGATATCTAGCAACATAAGCCAATAATTAGCCTGTCTGAGTCCTAAGGAAGCTGCCATGTACTGTTTCTTTGCCATGGCATCTATTTTTCTGGAGTCCTTGTCAGGGGGGTGAGAGGCTAAGGGACCATTTGCCTTGTCACAGGCTGCAGCCTGCACCACCCCCACGTGGCTGCATTGTTGTGTAAGGAACTCCGTATCAGAGCCTGATAATGCATACCTTTTGTCCATTCTTTTGTCAACAGGAGGTATGGTGTGAGGAGCTTTTAAAATCTTTACAGTCTGTTTCCAAAAAGATTTATGCAGAGGAATAGACAGTCTCCTAGACTCTGGGATATCCATCATTTCTATAAAATCAGGCTCCTCTTGATCATCCACAGCTTCATCCATAAGCTGGAGGGTTTCAGCCACTTTTTTTTTTTTTAAAACATGAAGTGAGAAAGGGACTCAGAAAGCCTAGGGGGAGACACTCCTGAAGGTCTGTCTGGAGAGATGTCCGGTTCAATGGGCACATCCAGACTTTCAAAACCACATTCACTCTCCTCATACTCCTCTTCCCCCTCCTCTGGTTCATAAAATTCCCTTAAATAATACTCCTGAACTGGAGGAACCGACCGAACCGAGCGCTTACCTGATGATGCCGGTTCGGTCGGAACCAGGGAGACTGAACAATTTTTATTGCTTTAGCTATTTCTTCAGTGGTTGGAGAGGGAAGTTTTGACTCCACACCAGCTGATTTTCTAGATTTATTTGTTGGAACCGACTCCTCAGAGTCGGCTCTCCTTTTGCCCGAGGAAGTATCGCCCTGGTCAGAGGGCACTCCCTCCGGTTCGCTGAGTCAACCGGCTGGCCATCCGGGTCAGCTTGACTTTATGGCCTCCTGTTCCCTGAGTCTACCAACTCTCTTATTCAGGGTAGCTGCAGGAAAACCCATGCAAATCTGGCAGTCTGAATTGAGGTGGTCAACCCCAGACAATAAACACATGTGGTGTGGGGGTCAGCCTTGGCAAAGGCTTCCCACAGACAACACAGTGCTGAAACCCAGTGGGCCCGGTTTTTCTTTTGGGTTTCTCAGACATAGTGCCAGCCTAACCAAAAACTTGCCCTTTTACGGCAATCTGCCAAGCAAGACTCCCTTATCAGTTCCCAACCGTGTCACGGGTTGTGGAAAAAAACGTAATTAAATCTGTTTTTTTTAGAACCGATAAGAACCGGGAACCGCACTTCTAAAAGACTATAATGTAACAGAAGTAACTTGATTGGTTCAAACCGAACCAATAAAAATGTTTACAAGTTCCACACAGAAAATAAATGTAAAACCTATCTAGTACTTACAATACCACAGATAGAGCTTGAACCGACCAGTTGCGGTTTAATTTCGGTTAAAAAACGAAAACTTTTATACTTTAACCGACAAAATGAACCGTGCAGAAGGAGGAATCTCCGGAGCGACTGTTCAGTGAGGCGGAGTAAAGAATCTGACAGTTTAAGTTTGAAGAACAACAGATAGAATTTTCAACCGAGCTTGAGCTCTAAGTTCCATGCCTGGCATGGAAGTTAACTCTTTCACCTACGGAGCAGTTCTAAGGCTGGGACAAACTGCATATGTCATAATATAGCAAGACTTCATGTTGTTTGAATTTCCTATTTCGGGGGTAAAGTGTTGAGCTTCATCCCCTTCATCCAGTTTAAATGAAATGCTATTACCCTGTTAATTCTGTTAGCCAGTATTCTAGTACCAATCTGGCTAAGGTGAAGGCCATCATTTTTATAACATTTTGTATTTTTAAAAGTCTGAGTATTATCCATAAACCCTATATTCTTCATCATACAAAAGAGTCTTAGCCAAGAATTTAACTGTTTAGCTTGTTCATTTCTGTATGTTTGATTTCCTAGTAGTGGTGCTATGCCAGACAATATGTCTCCCCCTCTTTCTTTGATCCTTAAAACAATTTTTTTGTAGTTTTCCTGAATATCAGGGCCCATTTAGATAAATCATTTACTCCCACATGTAGGATAACTAATGGGTTATCTGTATTTTCAAGTAGCCCATCTAGTAGTCTGACTATATCATGAGTTTTTACCCCTGATAATGCACTTACAGTTGTGTGTGCCTTTCTCCCTTCACATACAATAGTATCAATTCCTTTCAGTATTGAATCTCCTACTACTACAACACCTCTTTCTGTAGTCGTTTTTTTGCCTGCTTCATTTGGAATTGATATACTATTGGCTGTAGCACAGTCCCTAGAGGTCTGATTTTTTTTGAGGTTTGATGTCATCTGCCGATACTTCAAATTTATTATATAAACTAATAGGCTGTATATAAGTTTTAAACACTTCACATGGAGTGGATGTATTAGTTGTTTGAATTTTATGGGCATGGGGTAGATTTTTATTTATGGACTTCTCATATGTGTCATTTCCTTTTAAATTTATATCATTCCCATTAATAGCTGATGAGATGTTTGGGCTTGGGGGGATGTGTTTTTGGGGGGGTTCTTTATTATGTGTTTCAAAGTGCTTAATAATTGCTTCTTTAATCGCATCATTAATGAATTGTTCCAGGAGCATTATTTCCTTGTGTGTTTCCAACTTTTCTTTTAGATTACAAATTTCTTCTTGTACTGTTGTGATCATTTTATATTTTTCACAGATAAATTCAAGATCCGGAGTATCCTCCACATACATTAGACATTGTACACACCCCCTTTTTTTAATACTTCTGCCTTTTTTTGATTTCACCTGTGCCATGTTTATATTTAGTTTTTTTATACACAATATTCAACAATAGTTTAGCTTTTAAGCTACCCAGCAAACTCACCCCGACAAGGTCACAGCGGACACAGCAGACGCGCGCCCCACTCGCAGCAGTGTTCTCTTACATAGCCCAAAACTGCCCCGGAAGTGAATGAGAGGGTTCACAGTTGTATTTGTAAATTATCTCAAAAAATAAATGTAAATTCAGTCGGGCAATGCACTGATTTATGTGCCGTAGCTAGAAGAGCCATAGGAGAGTCAAGAGCAAGCATTTAGTGAAACGCGATCCTTTGAACAAAGCAGACCTATTAAGGGTCTCTCCACCTGGATACCTTGAGGGTAGCAACCAGGGCTCCAAGAGTAAACACTTCAGTCATTTAAAATAACAACAGTTTCATTTACACATAACCATAGAATCACTTAAAAAGTGTATTTTCCGTTATATGTTTCATAAGGCAGCTCCCACAGCCATTTTGAAGGCACAGCTGTTTTGCTAGTTTGGTCAGTCGCCCCGCTCGCGGCAGGGTTGTCTCATATAGCCCAAACTGCCCCGGAAGTGAATGAGAGGGCTCACAGTTGTATTTGTAATTTATCTCAAAAAATAAATGTATATTCAGTTGGGCAATGAACTGATTTATGAGCCCATAGCTAGGACAGCCATAGGAGAGGGTTCCTTCAGTAGGTCATTACATATAGGACAGAGTCCCAAGCAGTCCCTCCAAAGAGAGACAGAGAGAAACAAGGGAGGAGGAGGAGGAAAAAAATAGCTCCAACAGAAACTGGGAACCAGAATGGAACCAGCCTAGGACAGAAGGCCCTGCAAGACAGCTAGGCCAAAGCCAGCCCTCCGCCTAGAAGCAATTTCCAGACTGTAGTGTTTGGTAAAGGTATGGACAGAACTCCAAAGTGGCTGCGGCACAGATATCAGCCACAGAGCCGTTCTGCAAAAAGGCAGTGGAAACAGTCATGCCCCCGGTAGAATGACCTCTGATGGGAACTGGCAGAGGTTTTTTCATACTTTTGGTAACAATACCGAGTACAGTTGCCTAACCATTTGGTAAGGTGCTGCTTGGAAACAGGTCTGCCCTTAGACCTGGGGGCAAAAGAAACAAAAAGCTGATCGCAGCTATGGAAATCCGTGGTCTGGTATGTGTAGCACTGAAGGATCCGGTGGACGTCCATGGTGTGCAGGAGTGCCTTACTTCTATTAGAAGGGGATGGAAAGTGGACAGAAAGCTCTACTGCTTGGTTCAGTGTGGCTTCTGACACCACCTAGGGAAGAAACTGAGGCTTTGTCCTGAGGACTGCCCGTTCCTTGTGGAAAATAAGATGAGGCTCTTTACAAACCAGAGCATGAAGCTCCGAAATCCCTCGGGCTGACGTAATGGCAACTCACAATAATGTCTTCCAGGAAAGGAAGCTCAAATCACAGCTCATGACCGGCTCAAAAGGGAAAGAGTGAGCTTCTCCAACACAAAGTTCAAATCCCAAGGTGGAGTTGGGTTGGGGGTGTTTCAGACTTCCAACTGAGCCATGGGTTTACCATCCACCAGCTCGTGGTACACCGAAATTGCGGAAAGGTGGACCTTCAAGGAAGAATATAGTAGACCTGAGTCGGACAGATAAAGGACGTATTCCATGATTTTAGGGGCAGAACAAGAAAAGGGGTTCCAATTCTTGGAAATCGCCCAGACGGAAAAACATCTGCACTTCATGGCATAAGTGAAACGCTTAGAGGGTCTTCTAGTATCTATAATGACTTAAGCGACTCAGGAGGAGACCCTGAAGCGAGAAATCGCTATGTTTGCAGGAGCCATGCATGAAGATGCAGTGTCCTGAGCCCCGGATGTACAAGACAACCTCGATCCTGGGTCAAGAGGTCATGGATCACTGGAAGTGGAACCGGTGGTTCCCTGGATAGCTGTTGTAACAGCAGAAACCAAATTTCTCGGCCAGGGAGGAGCAAAGAGAATCATCCTCGCCTTCTCCGCCAGAAGCTTGAGAAGGACCCTCTGGAGAATGGGAAATGGAGGGAAGACGTGCAAAAATGTCCCTGTCCAGGAGAGAGACAGCGCGTCATGCCAGAAAGCACCATGCCCTGGAACGAGCGAGCAAAAACTGGGAAGCTCTGCACTGCACTGGGAGGTGAAAAGGTCAATTTCCGGACGTTCCCAATTTAGGAAGAGATTCTGCCACTTTCTGATTTAATTCCCACTCGTGAGCTAGGGTTCAAGACCTGCTGAGATTATCCGTCAGGACATTCAGAATGCCTGCAACGTGCACAGCCACAGAGCCAGATTGTGCTGAACCGCCCAGTTCCACACTCGCATCACTTCCCTACACAAGGGGTACGATTGGGTTCCTCCTTGTCTGTTGAGGTACTAGACTACTGACATATTGTCCACTTGGACGAGCAGTGATCCCTTGGGAAGGAGGGTCTGGAAGGCTTATGAGGCGTACAAGACCGCTCTCACCTCCAGAACGCTGATGAGCAAAGGTGTTTCCAAACTGGACCATAGTCCTTGAGCTTGGTGCTCCCCATCCCATGTTCAAAGCATCCATAGTTAGGGATTCCAGAGGAGCAAGGCTCCTCAAAAAGGAGACCTAAGGAAAGGCTGCAGGGGTCCCTCCACCAAAGCAAATTCTTTTTGAACCGTTGCAGAGATCAGTATCGGATGGTCCAGGTCATCCAGGAGTTGGTCCCACTGTGCGTGCAAGGATCACTGAGTAACTCTCACGTGAAGCCTCGCCAGAAGAACAGTAGTGATGGAGGCTGCCATCAAGCCTAGAAGGCGAAGGGTCTCCACCCTGTTTGGAGGAAGGAAGTAAGGCTCTGCATTGGACCATATCTAAGACTGCTCCAATGAACTGTAGTCTCTGGGATGGGATCATGGATAATTTGGGAATACTGATAGTAATCCCTAGTCTGCCAAAGAGGTCCAAGGTGAAAGAGAGAGCCTCCAGTAAAGAGTCCTTGGATGGTGCTGAGATCAGCTAGTCGTCCAGGTAAGGTAAAATTGCAATACTCTGGTGGTGTAAGGAAGCCGCCGCCACCGCCAGGCACTTAGTAAACACCCGGGATGCCGAGGACAGACCAAAAGGGAGCGCTCGAAATTGGAAGTGCTCCCCTTGGAACTGGAACTACAGGAAATAGTGGTGGCCGGGGAAGATCGGGATGTGCAGGTAAGAAAAAATTACTCATCTTAGTAATTGCTTTTCTTCTCATGGAGTCTTGCTATATTAGGACTTATTGCAGTATGCCCTTGGCTTTGAACTGCCCCGGAGATGAAATAGTTAACTCAGAGTAATCTGGAGTTCCTACGCCTTGAGGCTATTCAAAGCTCTATCTGGGTTGTTTGAACCCAAACTGTCAGGTTCTTTACAGAACTAAACTAATATGGCAAGTCTGTGGAAAACCCTACACTAGCCATTGGCTACCTACTAGTAGAACAACATAACACAACAACAAACACATAATGAGAACAAAATTACCTATTGTTGTTAGAATAACCCATAACAATCACTACTAGCCCCCCTCTCCCCAAAGACTCAAGTCCAGAGAGGGGCCCAACTACCATAACCAAAACAGAAATTATCTAGTTCCTAACCCAAAGAAGAAAAGGGGGACTAGAAAGCTAAAAGGCATGACACAGTGCTTGCACCAATTGTCAACCCCATGCCCAAGTAGGGACTTGAGAGGGTAGGAGGAGGTTGTCCTAATATAACAAGACTCCATGAGAAGAAAAGCAATTACTAAGGTGAGTAATTTTTCTTCAAACACCATGAAGTCTTGCTTATATTAGGACTTATTGCAGATTACAGCAGTACCTCCATGGGGAGGGTCAGAACCTACTTAGGAATAGGCTCTGAAGCACAGCTGTGCCAAAACGAGCATCTCTCCTGGACTGGACGTCCAGAGAATAATGTAGTGAAAGTGTGGACTGTCTTCCAGGTAGCAGTTTGACAGATTTCCAAGATAGGAATATCTCTAGCAGCAGCTAGAGATGCAGCTGTACCCTGGTGGAATGAGCCCTCAAGCCTGAGGAGGTTCCTTACCCAGTTTTGGTAACAGAACTGGATACAGAGGCGATCCACCTAGCAATTGTCCTCCTAGTAGCAGGTCTCCCTTACCCACATCTCCATAGGTAAGGAAGAGCTGGAGGGATTCAAACCTG
Source organism: Neoceratodus forsteri (assembly GCA_016271365.2). Classification (NCBI taxonomy): domain Eukaryota; kingdom Metazoa; phylum Chordata; order Ceratodontiformes; family Ceratodontidae; genus Neoceratodus; species Neoceratodus forsteri. The sequence continues at coordinate 681,962,087 of CM028138.1, forward strand.
TGACCCTGAGTACGTTCCAAATAGTAGCTAAGAGCTCTTTTAACGTCCAAACTGTGCAGCCTTCTCTCACCAGAGGAAAGAGTGCTCAGTAAAAATACTGGAAGAGAGATGGATTGGTTAAGATGAAAATCTGAAACCACTTTAGGTAAAAACTTTCTTGTTAGTCCTGAGGACCACTTTATCTCTGTGGAAAGAAATAAAATCCTTTTCCACTGACAAAGCTTGTAATTCACTTATACGCCTAGCAGAAGTGATAGCCACTAGAAAACAGTTTTCCAAGTTAAAACTTGAGGTCTGCTGAAACCAGGGGCTCAAAGGGGTTTGCATTAGCGGGCAATGCAAACATTCAGGTCCCATGGAGGAGTTGGTTCCCAAAAGGAGGTTAGTATGAAGTAACCTTTGAAAAACTTGGAGAACACAGGGTGAGAAGAAAGGAAACTGGTTTCCCTGCAGAAATAAAAACAGAAACAGCTGCCAAATGAACCTTCAAGGTAGCTGGTTTGAGGCCTAAAGAATTTAAGTGGACCAAATAGTCCAACAAAATAGGCAGGTCAGCAGATTCTGGAATAATCTGCCTCTCAGAACTTACTAAAATGAGAATCTCTTCCATTTAGAATTATAAGTGGCTCTAGTGGAAGGCTTCTAGAAGCCTTCAAAATATCAGGACACCTTGAAAGGTGTAAATCAGCAAATTCTAGCTCCTCAAGAACCAGGCCTTGAGGTGGAGGAATGAGGTCCGGATACACACTCTCCCTGTGCACAGGTCAGCAGGTCGTGGGTCCTGGGCAAGGTCAGGGAGGTGAAATGAGAGGACAGGAGAAGAGGGTACCAAGGCTGCCTGGCCCAGTCTGGAGCAATCAGAATCACTCTGCAAGGCTGAGTTCTGATTTTCACCAATACCCTGAAGAGGAGGAGGCGGAGGGAAAGCATAGAGGAACTTTCCTCCCAATTCAGTTGAAAGGCATCCAGAGCAACTGATCCCAGAACTGAGGCCTGCAGCAAAACAGAGGAAGTTGGTGGTTGTCTGGGGCTGCAAAGAGATCTACCTGAGGGGTGCCCCAACGCGGCAGAGCCGACCCAGCACTTGAGGGTTCAGAGCCCATTCAGTGATGGCCCTGAGAAATCCTGCTGAGGGCGTCTGCTAGGACATTGTCCTTCCCTGGGAGGTGAACCGCTATCAGAGAGGTGTTCAGGAGTAGGCCAGAGACCACAACTTCATTGCTTCGGTGCACAAGGCTGAAGAGCGAGAGCCCCTTGCTTGATGTACCACATTGTTGTGGTATTGTCTGTCCTGACTTGAACTACCTTGTTCCGACAGCCTCCGAAAAAACCTGGAGAGCTAGGAAGACAGCTCTGAGCTCCAGTAGATTGATGTGAAGCAGAGATTCCTGAGGGACCAGACTCCCCAGTGGAAAGGTTGCCCAGGTGAGCCCCCAACCCAGCAGGGAAGCGTCCGTGGTGAGGTGAGGAATGAAGAACAGGTAGGAATGGGACCCTGTGGACAGGTTGCTTTGATCCAGCCACCATTGTAGAGCTAGGATCAGGTCTTGGTCACTGGGACCAATTTAGTAAGGGGTCCCTCCTTTGAGACCAATAGGACCTCAAGTGGAACTGAATGTCCCTCATCTGAAATCTCGCTCCTGGCACGACAGCTGCAGAAGCAGCCATGTGCCCCTAGGAGTTGTAGAAAGTGCCTTGCTGGTCGAGAGGAATCTGCAGGGTGAAGGAAGATGCCAGGGCAAATGATTTGTCCACTCTTTGGAGGGAGGAATGCCCTGGCTAACTTTGTGTTCAGCTCTGCACCTATAAAAGTTAGTACCTGAACTGGTTCGAGAACTGACTTTGGAACATTCAACAGGAACCCCAGAAGGTGAGAAGTTCCTGGGTGGATTTGCAAGTGGATTTTACCTGCTCTGGCTGACCACAATGAGCCAGTCATCCAAGTAGGGAAACACAGCTACCCCTTGTCTTCTTAGGTGGGCCACTACTACAGCTAGGACATTTTGTGAACACTCTTGGTGCAGAAGTGAGTCCGAAGGGCATTGCCCTGAACTGGTAGTGGCCAGAGGGCAGTTCGAACCTGAAGTACTTTCGGTGAGAGGCCCTGATTAGGATATGAAATAGCGTCCTGAGGTCCAGGGAAGCAACCAGTCCCTGTCTCAAGGATGGCAAAATCACTGCTAAAGTTAGCATTTTGAACTTTGGTTTTACAAGTCTTGTTCAGAAATCTTAAATCAAGATGGCCGCCAGTCTCCTGTCTTTTTGGGGTCAGGAAATACCTTGAATACAGACCCTTGCCCTGGTGGAGGGGACCCTTCTACTGCTTTACAGTCAAGAAGAAACCTCCACACTCTAGTGCAAGGGTTTCTAAAAGACTTGAAGGAGGAAAGTGTCTGGCTCTCATCTTGGGAAATTGTTTGAAGCTGAGAACCAGGCCTTGACTACCACCTCCAGAACCCATTTGTCCGAGGTTAGGGACAACCAGTTCTGGCAGAAATAAACGCAGTCTGCCCCCACCGGAACAGGAGAATTTGGCCCCAGACACCCGTCAGGGTGCCTGCTTGGCAGGAGCAGCTTTAGGCTGGGAGAGGGAAGGGCCTGCCTGTGCCCCGTCTGCCTCTGCCTCTGAAAAATCCCTCGCGCAAAAGCAGAGGATGCCTGAAATTGGTAAAAGGCCTATGGTAAGGCCTGCCCTACCTCTGGGGTGCTGCTATGGAGTGGCATGCCTCTCCTTAGCTTGGGCACTTTTGTAAGTAGTTCTGTATTCATCCATCTTTTCATGTAATTTTCTGTTTGTTCCCCAAACAGAAATTTCCTATGACAGGAAAATCTATAGCCTTTGACTGGGTATCTTGGGACAGATTAGTGCATCTGAGCCATGCCAACCTACGGAGAGCTACAGAAGTGGCCATGACCCTAGAGGAAACATCATTAACATCAACAGCATGAAATTGAACTTTAGAGGCTTCAATGCCATCAGCAGCCACCTGTTCCAACTCACTAGCCAGCTGGCCCTGAGCCTGTTTGGCCAACTGCAATATAGTGTCCCATCTAGATTTCTGATATCTAGCCACATAAGCCATATAATTAGCTTGTCTGAGTCCCAAAGCTGCCACATACTGTTTTTTGCCATGGCATCAATCTTCCTGGAATCTTTATCAGGAGGATGTGAGGCCAGAGAATCTAGCTGTCACAGGCTGCAGCTTGAACAACACCTACTGACTACACTGCTCAGTAAGGAAGTCTGTATTAGGGCCTGACAAAGTATACCTTCTGTCCATTTTTATCTACAGGAGGGACAGAAAAAGGATTTTTAAATCTTAGTGGTTTGCCTCTAAATGACTTATGCAAGGAATAGACAACCTTCTAGACTCTGGAATATCCATCATTTCCACATAGTCAGGCTCCTCTTGCTCATCCACAGCCTCTTCTAAGGGAGCTGGAGAGTTTCTGCTACCTTCTTATAAAATCTGAAATGTGAGGGACTCAGACAACAAGGGAGACTCAAAGGGTCTGTCTGGAGAATGTCCAGTTCTATAGGCACTTCCAGACCTTCCCAATCACAATTACAATCATCAAAATCCTCCTCCCTCCTGTGGTTCATAAAATCCTCAACATCATAATCCTGAACCACTGGACCTGAGCAGGACCCCCTTCTTCCAACCATAGAGGGTTCAACAAGTCCCTGAGACAAAGACTGGACAATCTGTATGGCTTTAGCTATTTCTGCAGCAGAAGGAGAGACAAAACTGGACTCCACACTAGCTGATTTCTTTGTCTTTTTACTTTGACTGGTTCCTCAGGACCAGCCTTTCTTTACCTGAGAAGTCTGCCCTGGTCAGAGGGCACTCCCTCTAGTCCAGCGGAGCTGGACCGGGCTGGCCATCGGGTCAGCGGACTTTTAGCCTCTCGTTCCCTGAGCCGCACAATCTCTTTTCCGGGGTGGCTGCAGGAAATTCTTACACACCTGGCAGTCTGACAGGAGGTGGTCAACCCCAGACAATAGACACAAGTGGTGTGTGGGTCAGCCTTGGCAAAGGCTTCCCCGACACATCACAGTGTTGAAACCCAGTGGGCCCGGTTTTTCTTTTGGGTTTCTCAGACATAATGCCAGCCTATCCAAACTTGCCCTTTTTCCGGCCTTGCCAGAACAAGACACCTTATCGGTCCCTAACCGTGTCACGGGTATTGAAAACCAATAAAATAAAAGTTTTTAGGACCGATAAGAACAGGGTACCTCACTCTAAATGCACAGAAAATGAGTTTAAAACAAACCGATCGGTTCAGAGTGAACCGATAATGAGTTCCACACAGACTTAATTTCTTTTACACACGGTTACCAGATAGAGCTTCAACCGAAAACGCGTGAATTTTTAAACACTTTGCGGTTCAATGAACCGATAAAACTACAATAAACCCATAAAGCGAACCGAGCTGAAGGAGCTGGTCTCCGGGCGACTGTTCAGTAAGAGAGGAGTAAAGAATCTGACAGTTTGGGTTCAAACAACCCAGATAGAGCTTTGAATAGCGCCCTCGCGCTGTGGAACTCCAGATTACTCTGGAGTTAACTATTTCATCTCCGGGGCAGTTCAAAGCCAAGGGCATACTGCAATAAGTCCTAATATAAGCAAGACTTCATGGTGTTTGAAGCCTCCTGCACGTCCACAGCGCACAACCAACGATTCTCCAGAAGGCGTGGGAAGAGACTCTGGAGCTTAACATCCGAAGCTTTTTGTACTCGACAAACTGATTGAGGTTGCTTAAGTTGAGAATGGGTCTATAGACTGCCAACTTTTTTGGAACCAAGAAAAAATAGAAGTAAAACCCCCTGCCCCTTTGCAAGGGGGGAACACGCTCTAGTGCTTCCTTGGGCAAGAGGCTTAGAACTTCTTCTCGAACGAGAAGAGCCTGATCCTTGGAATAAGACGACATTTTTGGTGGAGATTCTGGAGGAAGTTCCAGAAACTCTATGGTGTGTCCAACACACACCAGTTGCAGGACTCATGCGTCGGAGGTTATTGCCTTCCATTCCTGCACATGGCGGGCAAATCTCCCCCACCCACCAGCTCCTCGTCGTGAGACTGAGGAGGTAGTGGGGATAGTGAGCCAGGAAGTGGCACGACGTTCAGGGGGAGGGCCCCCTGCATGTCTCTGGTTCTTGGAGGCCGGAGGAGTGACAGAACCCATGGATTTGCGTTTGAACAGGCGCCGAGCCAGGGTCTGCTTCCTCTGCCTCCAGGTCCTTTTCCAAAAGGGCTGCTGCTGCTTTTGAGTGCCCGATCGGTACACTGACCTCACTGATCTGAGAGCAAGGCCTCTGTCCTGTAGATCAGTGATGATATCTTTGGTGTCCCACCAAAAAGCACCAAGCCGCAGAAGGGGGCATCCTGAATCGCCAACTGTACCTCATTGGCAAGGCCAGAGATGTAGAACCAGGAATGCCATCTTAGGCCAATGGCAGTTGCCGAGGTGTGAGCTACAGAGTCGATGGAGTCGTATGTAGCCCGCAAGGCATGCCTACATGAAAAGCGAGAGAGGCAAAGGTCATTGGCAAGCTCCTCTTTGAGACTCGAGGGTTCCATAGACTGGACACAAGCCTCTAACCTGGCCTGGATAGTCTTTTGGTGGGACACCATGTGGGCCAAATAGTTGAGGGATCTAAGCACGCATGTGGCCGAGGCGTAAACTTTTCTACCAAACTGGTCCATCTGCCTTGACTCTTTGTTTGGAGGACAGGTGCTCATGTGCTTGGGTGCAGCGGAGCGGTCATGAGCAGCTGAGATGACAACAGAGTCCACCTTAGGATACGTCTTTAGGAATGGAGCGTCCTTCGGCGCCCAGTAAATCCTGTCCACCCTCTTGGGGACAGCCGTGAGGGAATGAGGCATCTGCCAGACCGCAGAGGTGACGTCCTGGTGAGGTCCAAACGAGGGAGGAATGGGAATCTGGGACAGAGACTCTAAGTCCAGGTGTTCGGCTAACCTCTTTCTCAATGGATCTTGTTCATCTGACTCCCAGTCAAAGAAATCTTTCATGGACCTCAGAAGATCAGAGAAGACAGGGTCCTCTGGGGGGGACTTGGGGGAAACTTTGCTTTTCGGACCCTCAGGCTCCTCCAAGGCATCCTCCGCTGACATCCTCATCACCATCATCGTCGTCTGCCCCCTTGTCAGGAAGATTACGGATGTTGGGAAGGGTAATGTCCCGATGAATTGCCCCCCCCGAGACGTAACGTGGATGGAGAACAGCTCCTCGGGAAAGCAGACCTGGGAGAGCGCGGAAGAGGGAGTCTTGTCTCCAGGTCCGAAACCAACTCAGAGCATGCCTCCTTGCCACCAAGACTGGATGAGGGTCTTAAAATCCGGCGCAGGTGGAGGAGGAGGTTGCGGCTGGGGGGAGGAATAGGCATAACCGGTGGGGGCGGGTAATGGTAACCCTGGTATCCCTGGTAATGGTGGTAGGAGTTATAACCAGGGTAGTACTGCTCAAAAGAGCCCCATTCAGGAGGAGGACCAGCTGGGAAGCGGTCCTCAGGATACCTGGAAGGGTAATGTGGGACAGTCTCGGGTCTTGTACAAATCCCCGTCGTCAGATCTGATGGAGGGGGTACCCACGTTGGACCCGCTGTGGTATAACTCGGCAGGGGGTCCATCGTCAGGATAGCCAATGTCAGGGGAACCGACGTCGGAAATGGCACCACCCAATCTGGTGCTGGAAGGAGGGCTGGCGTCGGGGCCGGACAAAGGGGGCCCGATGGTGGGACCGGGTCTGGTGCCGGAGCCGAAGGCTGGGGCAGACCACAGGGCCCTGGCTGTGGAAGTGTCATTGGAATATCCAGCGTCGGAATGGGATTCACCGGATCTGGGATCGGGGCTGGGACAATCATTGGCTCGGAAGGGATCCCACCTGAAGGAGGAGGAGAGGCCTCCACAGTAAGGCCAGACGGCCAAGAAGGAGCCTTCTTCTCCGTGACCCCATCAAGACAGCACGGAACAGACCCCGAGGAATCTACCACAGAGGGATTCGGCGCTGTCTCCGCCGGAAGTACCCACCTGAGAAGAGGAGGGTAAAGGTGAAGGTGAAGCAGGAGGGGGGAGAGAGTCCTTGTCCCCCTAATTCTGCCAGTCGTCAGATAACACGCTGCTAGACCCCGACAGGAAAACCATGCCTGAGTGGCCGTCGAAGACAGGCGTCTTATCAGGTTGAGCCGGGCGGCCGGGGAGGAGCCCCTGGCTGACTTACTGACTAGTGCCGGGCGGGTCCCTGAAGGCTGGGGAGCCATCTTTTCTGGCGGCTCTGCGGTCCCCGGAGGAGTTGTGGGCCGCCTCAGTGGCTGTAGCGGTGCGGTTGTCGGAGGAGCAGACGGTTGACTGACCCGTTGAAGATTTGCCAGACTTACCGTCCGAGGTTTTCTTAGGTGGTGGCTGGGCCTTGCTCGTCGAAGGCCGCAAGGTCTCATCCGTGAGGGTTCCTGCTCCAGAGATTTCTCTTTATGGTGCTTCTTTGAGAGAGAAGATTTCTCAGAAGACTCTCTAATGCAATCCATTTGCTTTTCTAAAGAAGCTAAGAGGACCTTTAGAAGGTGGGCCTCCAAAACCTGCTGTCTCTGCTTTCTGGTGGCCTGATTAAAAGTTTGGCACTCTGACATGGCGTGGTGTGGGAACCCCTAGAAAAGTCTGTCGTGCAGCCCGATGTCAGGTGGCACCAGTCCTATATGTAACGATCTACTGAAGGAACCCTCTCAAAGTAAGATACATAGATACATAGTGTCGGCAGATAAGGGCCTATGGCCCACCCAGTCTGCCCATTTGAGCTTGTAAGTTCAGTTTGTTTTCCTAGAAGTCTGTTTCCCCTTACCCCTGACCTCTAGAATTCCTTTATGTCTATCCCATGCAATCAGTTAATCAAGATCAGTTAAAATCAAATCGTAAAAACACAGAAACAAACAGAAGCATATAACATGACTAGTCACCGCAAGCCTGGCAGAATAAAAAGGTCTTTAAAGCCGTTTTAATGATCCCCACAGTCTGGCACTCTCGAATTTGACGAGGCAGAGAATTCCACAGGTTCAGGGCTGCAAACATAAAAACACATAAGCCAGAGGTTTTCAATCGTACCCTGGGAATCTCTAACAACCCCTCATCAGCAGAGCGGAGTGAGTGGATGGGGCAGTAAGGAACCAGGATCTCTTGAAGGTAGCCCGAGCTCAGTCCATGTAGGGCTTTAAAGGTCAGAAGACCGACCTTGAAGGTGATCTTCCAATGAAAAGGCAGTCAGTCCAATTCGCGCAGCACAGGCGTGATGCGGCTCAAACGAGAAGCCCCAGTCAAAAGCCATGCCGCAGCATTCTGCATCAGCTGCAAGTGGCAGATACCAACCCCCGGAAGCCCTAGGTAGAGGGAGTTGCAGTAGTCCAGGCACGAGGACACAAAGGCGTGGATCAGTGCTGGCAAGTCACTGGACGGAACAAGGTGCCTGAGATAGTAGTAAGAAGACTTGACAACTGCGGACACCTGTGAACGCAGTGTCAGCCTGTCATCAAGGAGCACCCCTAGGTCATGCATCTGTTCAGAGGAAGGCAGCTGACTATTCCCGAGCCAAAGCCCCAAGGGGCGCCCTGCCACCGACCCCTCTATCCAGAGACCTGGATCCACAACCAACACCTCAGTCTTATCGGAATTCAATTTCAACCAGCTGGATTTCATCCAGTTCTGGATTTGTGCAAAGCAGCTGTTAAAGACCCGAGAGAACACTGTCCTGGTCGGGAACCAAAGACAGGTAGAGCTGGGTATCATTTGCGTAGCAGTGAAACTTACAATGTCTCCTAGAGGCAGCACATACACTGTGAACAACACTGGGGTGAGCACCAAGGGACCCCGCAAGACAGGGAAACTGAGTCAGAGGAGAACAACCTGAACACCACCCACTGAGACCTGCCAGAGAGGAAAGATTGAAACCACCTGAGGACTGGACCAGCCAGACCACAGATAACCCTCAGGTGGCGCTCGAGCAACACCCCATGGACAAGGGTGTCAAAAGCTGATGAGAGATCAAGAAGCACCACGATAGAGCGGCGCTTCTGATCTCTAACCAATAGGAGATTATTAAGCACTCGAACCAGAGCTGTCTCAGTACTATGCCTCTTCCGAAAACTGGACTGGAGAGGTTTGTAGATATCATGGATGGTAATGTGGTTGTCCAGCTGCAGCACGGCAACTTTCTCAATCACCTTCCCTAAAAAGGGAAGGTTAGAGATGGGTCTATAGTTAGCCAAGCAGTTTGGGACCAGAGGAGCTTTCTTAAAGAGTGGTGTAGCTACCGCCTCTTTCAGGGAGCTAGGGAATTCACTCATCTCTAAGGAGCACCACACAATCTTGGCCAGGACAGGGCCAATAGAATCCCTACATCCCAAAATGAGGCATGTTGGGCCTGGGTCCAAACTACAGTAGGTTGGCCGCATATTCTGGATAATCGCACGATATCGACGGTCTCCAGCTGGTCAAGAGAAGACCAAGAAAACCGTGTTGTATGTCCACCCTGATGTTGGCCACCATATCAGCAAAGAATCGAGTGAACTCATCACACTTAAGATTGTGAAAATGGTCCTAAGACCTGCAGACAGGTTAGGTTGCAATGGATGAGCCATCTAGAAAGGGTTTGCTTAGAGACCGGAGCACCCAACATCCTGTGGGCACAGGAGACAAAAAGCTGATCAGATTTATGGTGTTGCCTGGTTCTGGCCAGGTAGCATCTTAGACACCTATGCACATCGAGAGCGTGCAGCAGGGCCTCTCCTCTATTAGAGTACTTTGGGAAGTACACTGGTAGATCGATAAATCGGGGTTAAGGGTAAGGGCTAAGATCACCTTAGGCAAAAATTTTGGATTTGTCCTTAGGGACACCCTGTCCTGGTGAAAAATCAAATAAAGTTCTTTGCATACAAGTGCGTGTAGCTCAGAAACCCTTCTGGCCAAAATAACAGCAACTAAAAATAACATCTTCCAAGCAAGAAGACGTAGCTCACAATCCATGGCTGGTTCGAAGGGAGGCAGCGTAAGCTGCTCCAGGACAAAGAGTAGGTCCCAAGGAGGAATGGGATACTTAATCGGAGGTCTAAGGTGGAGAACGCCTCTCAAAAAGGCACGTGCGGTGTCCAACTGGGATAAGGACCGTAGGCCTATAGGAACATGATAGGCCGAGATAGCACAAAGGTGTACTTTTATCGAGGAGTAGGCCAAGCCTGCCTGAAAAAGGGAAAGGAGGAAGTCTAATACCGAACCTTCAGAACAATCCAGTGGGGAAAGTCCCCAAGCTTGAGCCCAGAGACAAAATCTGCGCATGGCGTATGTGGCATGAGTGGCCAGTTTTCTAGCCGCTGCTAGAACATCTGCTACCTTTTGTGAGACCCCATAGCACATGATTGCTATGTCCCTAGGAGCCAGGCATACAGGTTCAGACAGCAAATGTCTGGATGGACCAAGGAACCTTCCTCCTGGGACAGCAAGTGAGAGCTGATTGGCAGAGGCACCGGTGGTTCCTGAGCAAACTGGTACAGCAGAGGGACCAAAAGGGTGCAATTAAGATCAGTTTCGCCTGCTCTCTGTGGAGTTTCAGAAGATCCCTCTGGATCAACGGGGAGGGAGGAAATGCGTAGAGGAATCTGCCCGCCCAAGAGAGGGACAATGCGTCTTGCCAGAAAACACCAGGCCCTGGACCTAGTGAGCAGAAACTGGGCAGTTTAGTGTTCGATGGAGACGCGAAAAGGTCTAATTCTGGTGTGCCCCATCTGAGAAACAGGTCCTCTACGACTTCTTGGAGTAGTTCCCATTCGTGGACTCTGGCCTGAGACTAGCTCAGACTGTCTGCGGTAACGTCCACTCCCGGAACACGTACGGTGATAAGGTTTGCTCAGTGTTGCAGTACCCAGTCCCACACCATCATGGCCTCCCTGCACAGAGGGCAGGAGTGAGTGCCTCCTTGTTTGTTGAGGTAATACACCACTGTGGTATTGTCTTTTTGCAGCATAAGAGTATCCAGTGGAGTCTGCGATTGAAAAGCCTGCAAGGCATAAAGGACCACCTTCATCTTCAAAATCTTTATCTGAAGATGAGCTTCTTGGGTTGTCCACGAGCCCCAAGACCTGACACCGTTGAGGTATGCTCCCCAACCGGACCCTGAAGCATCCATGGAGAGTGTCACAACCGGAGATGGCGCAACAAAGGGGACTCCCAATAAAAGGTGCTCTGAAACGAGCTACCATTGCCAATCCCAGATGACGGTGTTTGTGATCCTGAATGGATGCTGCAGATAGTCTTGCTTCTTGTCCCACTGCACCCGTAACATCCACTGGGTCACCCGCATGTGGAGACGGGCTAAAGGGACTGTTGCAATGGCCGCAGCCATGTGTCTGAGCAAGCAAATGACCAATTTTGCTGGAACTATCTTCTTTGCCAAGCTATCCCTTATGAGGGATCTGATGTATTCCACTCTGTCCTGGGGCAAGAAGGCTTTCCCCTGGACGGTGTCTAGGAATGTGCCTATGAACTGCAGTCTCTGAGATGGAACCATGTTCAACTTCTCCCGATTGATGGTGATGCCCAAGGATCCGAAGAGGGAACGAGTACAATGGATCGCGGACATCAGAGCTTCCCGAGAGGGGGGCCATGAGGAGCCAGTCATCCTGGTAGGGGAACACCTAGTGGCCTTGTCTCCTGACAGTTGCCGCTACGAATGCCATGCACTTCGTCAATACCTGACATGCCGAGGACAGCCCGAAAGGGAGGGCTCAGAACTGATAATGGCGACGAAGAAACTCGCTGTGGAAGAATTTTCTGTTCGCCCGAGCTATTGGGATATGCAAGTAAGCATCCTGCATGTCCAGTGGCGCTAAGAAGACGCCTTGCTTGAGCATGGGAATTAGTCCCCGGAGGAGTCACCATGCGAAAGCGTTTGTAAAGCACCGAAGCATTGAGGTCGCTGAGGTCAAGAATCGCACGGAGGTCCCCTGTCTTTTTGGGAACCAGAAAGAAGTGGGAATAATATCCTGTGCCTCTCTGGTTGCTCAGAACGTACTCTATGGCTTCTTTGTCCAGAAGCACTAGCACCTCCTGCTGAATGAGCAGGGCGTGCTCTTCTGAGTAACGGGAAAGCAGGGGAGGCCTTGAAGGTGGGTGGTCGAGGAATTCAATACAGTGACCTCTCTCTACCAACTGTAGGACCCACTGGTTGGCGGTTATCATCTGCCACACTGATAGGTAGTGGGAGATGTCATCCCGACCTTTTCTTCCCGTTGATCCAGAGGAGGGTTGGGGGCCGGAAAGGAGTCATGCTCTGGGTCATGTGGACGAACAACATACACCATTCCTAGAACTCCTGTTACAGGTGAGTAACCTGTATTTCTAGGGACATGGACTACGAAAGGAACCAGTTTGGGGACTGTACATGGCCTGTATAGTCCTCACCGCCTTCCCGGCGTCATGTAAATACAGGTTACTCACCTGTAACAGGAGTTCTAGGAATGGTATATGTTGTTCATCCACACTATCTGGCAGGTTCCTTGCCGCTTTAAATCTTGCCGGAAGGTCTTCGAGCTAGCTCCTCCCACCCACCCGGGTGGTAAAACTCTCGGCTCCGCCCCATGACGCCAGATCTGGCCCGCTGGAAGCTCAGGTTGTGCGTCGAAGCCGGGGAGGTCGGGTGGGTCGTGTGGATGAACAACATATACCATTCCTAGAACTCCTGTTACAGGTGAGTAACCTGTATTTCTAGGGACATGGATATGTTGTTCATCCACACTATCTGGCAGACTCCCTAGCAGTTCTCCGGGAGGAGGGAGGCAAGGCGCACACCCCCTACTTAGGGAACAAAGACTGGAGAACCGAGGCCCCAAAACCAGCATCCCGGCGTGACTCAAGGTCGATGTGGTAGTGGGTAATAAAGGTGTTTGCTGACTTCCAGGTAGCAGCCCTGCAGATTTCCTGGATAGGGACATCCCTGGAAGCAGCCACCGATGCAGCAGTATGGCGGGTAGAATGAGCTCTTATCCCCTCTGGGAGGCTCCATGCCCGCCAACTCATAGCAGAGATTTATGCAGGAGGTGACCCATCTGCCTATCGTCCGCTTGACTGCAGGTCTGCCAGGTGCGGCTTCAGCGTAGGTGACAAACAGCTGGCGAACCTCTCCCCGAATTTCAGCCGTGCGCTCCTTATAATAAGCGAGCGCCCTTCTAGGGTCCAAAGTATGGAGCCTATATTCGGCCTCCGAGGTGTGATTGGGGTAGAACACCGAGAGTCAACACCTGATTAAGGTGAAACTCCGACACCACCTTGGAAGGAATTTCGGGTGGGGCGCAGGACAACTCTGTCCCTGTGGAAGACCAGGTAAGGAGACTCGATGTAAGCGCCTGGAGCTCTCCCATCCTTCTGGCTGGCGTGATAGCCACCAGAGGCGGTCTTCCACGACAGGTGGGAGACCACACCTGTGCATTGGTTCGAATGGCTTGCCCATGAGCTTTGCCAGTACCAGCAGTAAATCCACGGAGGTGGGGGTTCCCGCACTGGAGGAAATGTGATCAAGGCCTTTGAAAAGCGCCAGACCACTTTTTCCTGCGCCACTGACTGCTGACCCGGCCCGGTAAGCAGAAATGGCTGCCAGGTGCACCTTAAGGGTCGTCGACCTAAGCCCTTGACTAGATAGGGACCATAGATAGTCCAAAATGCTTGCCACAGGACACGAGAAAGGGTCCAACCCTTTTTCCCGACACCAAATGGAGAACCTCTTCCATTTGAAGGCATAGCAATTTCTGGTCGACTCCTTACAGGACGCCTCAACGACGTTGAGGACCTCGTCGGAGACACAGGCCTGGAACTCTGGCGCTCAGGAACCAGGCCGTCAGGTGCAGGGATTGAAGGTCCGGATGGAACACCTTCCCTGATTGACTGAGAGCAGGTCGGGCGAGCTGGAAGCTGCCAGGAGTCCTGGAGCTGAGACTGAGGAGATCTGGGTACCAGAACTGGCGAGGCCAGTCTGGGGCTATCAGAATCACCGCGCCTTGTCCCTCCTCGCTTCAGCAGGACCTGTGAATCAGGGAACGGGGGAAAGGCGAAGAGGCCGGGGTCCACGGCCTCGAAAGGCATCCCCTGCAGCGAGCCCTGCTGAGGCGGGCATGAAACAGACTCACCTGCGAGTTCTCCCTGGAGGCAAACAGATCCACCAGAGGTGTGCCCCAGCGGAGAACAGGTCTTGTACTACCTCCGGCAGGAGAGACCACTCGTGCGATGCAGCCCCTATCCGGCTCAGGGCATCGGCCAGGGTGTTGGAGCTCCTGCCACATGAATGGCGAGGAGATCCGCCTCCAGGCTGCCACAGTGACCAGATGGAGAGCTTCCTTGCATAGAAGCATGGCAGCGTCCCGCCCTGGCGGTTTAGATAGTACATGGTCGTGGTAATTGTCCGTCTGGACTCGGACCACTTGACCCGAGAAAGCGACAAAGGCGGTGAGAGCTAGGCGGACCGCACGGAGCTCCAGCAGGTTGATATGGCATCGGGACTCCCGCGGGGACCAGAGGCCGTGCGCTCGGTGTTCCCCCAGATGGGCACCCCAACCCATCAAAGAGGCGTCGGTCGATAGAGACCGTCGGCTCGGGGCGGACAAACGGGATACCCTCCTGCAGATGGGGCGGAGCGGTCCACCACTGGAAGCGTTCCACATCTCCTGGTCGTCCACACCACGCTGGTCAGAGGATCGCAGCGCTGTGACACGACTGGCCAGTCCCCACTGGAGGGGGCGCATGTGCCAGCGTGCCCAACGGACTACGCTGGTACAGGCCGCCATGAGACCCAGGAGTCACAGGAAGTCCCGGGCAGGGCGCGATTGCCCAACCAGAAATGATTGGGCAAAGGAGGTAAGAACCTCGGCCCTGTCCGCCGGGAGCCGTGCTCTGGCTCGAAGAGAGTCGAGCTCTGCCCCGATGAAAGATATCACCTGCTTCGGCTCGAGTTCCGACTTGGCCTCGTTGACCAGGAGGCCCAGTTGAGAGCAAACCCGGAGGGCCAGATCTCTGGACCGCTCCACCTCCAACCTGGAGGGGGCTGCTATCAGCCAATCGTCCAGGTAAGGGTACACCCGGACCCCTCGGCGCCGCAGGAAAGCTGTCACCGCTGCAATGCATTTGGTGAAGACCCTGGGAGCTGAAGAAAGGCCGAAGGGCATGGCCTGGAACTCGAAGAGGGATCCCTCCGCTCTGAGGCGGAGGAATCTCTGATGAGGCAGACGGATAGGGACGTGAAGGCAGCGTCCTGGAGTCCAGAGAACAGAACCACTGCACGTGTTCCAGAGATGGTATTATCTGAGCCAGAGTGACCATTCTGAAGGTTCGAGACCTTAGGAACTTGTTCAGGTCGTGTAGGTCCAGGATGGGGCGCCAGTCCCCCGTCCGTTTCGGGACCAGGAAGTACCTGGACACGAACCCCGGTTCTGATGGAGGGTCCTCTATCTCTCTTATCACCCCCTTTAGAAGGAGTAGGGCGATGTCGGCTCGACGAGCCTGTAGAGAGTCTGGGGACCCCAAAGCCCCCCGCGGGGCGACGGCCCTGAAGGGCGGAGCCTGCTCGAATTCGAGAGGCAGGCCTCTTCCCACCACCTCCAAAACCCACCTGTCCGTGGTAACAGCGGACCAGGCGGAAAGGAAGTGTCGAAGCCGTCCCCCCACGGGGGGAACCAGGGGCGAGGTGACGGGGATGGGGGCGACACCCCTCAGCCCGTCACTTTGCAGGCTTGGAGGAAGGACCGGCCGAGGGACCACCAGGGCCTTTTCCTCCTTGCTTCCTATTTGAGGAAGCTGGTGGCTTGGGCTTGGAATACCAAGGTCTAGCCTGCTGGCCCTGACGCTGATGTTGGGCCGGACGTGCAGCGGGAGCAGAGGGGCGAAAGGGCTTAGGCTGAGGCTTACGACCCTTGTCTCTCTGTGGGCGAGACCGAGTCCAAGGTGGCATTGGACTTCTCGATCCTCTGGAGGTGGCCTTCCACTCCAGGGCCGAAGAGGTCTGTTCCCAAGAAGGGAACGTCCGCAAGCTTGTGCTGGGTATCCGAGGTGAAAGTGGATATCCTCAGCCACGCCCGCCGACGCATAGCCACAGCGGCCGCCACTGACCGGGCGCATAGTCCCGATATCCAAGGCAGTCTGGAGCTGCTGTGGCTACTGCCCTGCCCTGGTCCGCACCTGCTTGACCGTAGTCTGCAGGTCGGCGGGAAGATGAGGACAACCTCATCCAGGAGCCCAACAGGGCATGGGAGAAGTGCGCCATGAGGGCGGCGAACTGGCCTGGCGAAGACCAGGAGGGGAGGCAGATACACTTTCCGCCCGCATAGTCCAACTTCTTGGACTCTTTGTCGGCGGTTTGTCCACGTCCCTGGCATTGCGGCCGCCAGAAAAGGCTGTCCGTAACCAACCCTTCAGCCGAAGGGTGTTCGGAAAAGCCGGACAGAGAGCCCGTAGGGACCGCATACTTCCTGGCCATCCTGGCCGACGGCGCAGGACAGGAAGCCGGACGCTGCCATAATTCCAGGGCCGGGCCGACAATGGCTTCGGCCACCGGAAAGGCCTCCGTAGGAGAATCCCCTCGGTCCAGAATCTCAGTGAGGGGATATCTAGCCCGTTTGGATACGGGTTCAAGCTTCATCCCAGTGGATTCTGAGATGAGCCTAAGAAGCCCGAGGAAGGACGAAGAGCTATCGTCCGCTGACTGCCCCTGGAGGACTCCAAGTCCAGACGCTTGGAGAATAGGGAGGAGTCATCCGATTACGACGAATTGTCGAAGAGCTGCCTGGAGCCTGAGCCACTCTCCACTTGCCGAGGCTTATCGGGCGTGAGAGTGACCGACAGCCTGCGGGGAAGGCCATGGGCCGACCGTGAGTCTTTCGACGGTGCCCCAACTGTCGGCTGAGGCGGAGGCAGTTCCATCAAAATTGGTGGGGCAGCTGGAATAGGTCGAACAACCGGCCTGGAAACAGGCTCCTCGACCACCACGAGGGGTTGATTCGACTGGTCCGGTGGCAACCATTTAATGGCCGGGGAAGAGGCCTGAGCCGGCTTACTGCCTGCCAGTAAAAGTTGTTGCCACATGAGATCCTCATATTTTCGGCGCAACTTACGCCGAAGCCTCCCCTCGTCCGAGGAGGAGGAAGATGAGGAAGAGCGGCGACGTCGCTTACCGCGGTGCCGAGACCGAGAATCTCGGCCAGGCCGAGGTCGGTGAGACGGGGAGCCGAGGATTGGCTGACAAAACCGACGGCTCTAGGGCCGGAGGCGCAGATGAGCCGACGGTATCCACAGTCCTCGCCGGGGGAACCGGGGAGGAGGGAATCTCGGCTTCTCCAGCCGACAACCCGTCCAACGGGTCGAGAAAAATCTCGACCACGTCGGCGGGTGTCTCGGTCACCTGCCTGACGGGGCACCGTGAAGCCAGTGGCCGCCGAAGACCGATCAAGTCGACTGTCGACAAGGGAGGGAGATCTTTCCCGCTCCCAGGAGCGTCGACGATGGGACTTACCCTTACTTTTCTTCGACCGATGAAACGGTCCCGAAGAAGTTGGACCCTCGCCCTTAGTTGAGAGGGTCAGGCAAAGCTCCTTAAACGAAGCTGAGTAGGAGGCCCCAAGAGAAAGCGGAACTAAAGTCGCGGTAGGACTTAAGTGCGGCCTGAGCCGCCTCTTCCTCAAGGGCAACCAACTGTTCTAGTTGTTCAGCGGATCCTGCAGCAGCGCGAAACGCCAGTCGAGCCTCCCTTGATTTAACTGGAGGAAATCTCCTTCAGGCGCCCTGGTTAGCGAGCAGACAGCGTGGTCCTCGAGGCGTGGGCCAAAAGGAGGAACACAGATCACAAGCCTGCGGGTGGTGTTCTGGCCAGGCAGTAACATCGACGTGGAGTCTTGGTCCGTCCGAGACATCTTCTGCCCACAGGGACATCTCCGAAATCCGGGAGTCGATTTGTCCATCGCAGCCGCGAGGAAAGAAGACCGATGAGGTAAAAGTTTTAATTTTTTTTTTTTTTTGAAAGTTTCAAACCGAAGATTTTTGGGCCCAAAGCTTAAACGCAGAGCGTTAAGGAGGGAACCTGAGCTTCCAAGCGGTAAGGAAGATCTGGCGTCATGGGGCGGAGCCGAGAGTTTTACCACCTGGGTGGGTGGGAGGAGCTAGCTTGAAGACCTTCCGGCAAGATTTAAAGCGGCAAGGAACCTGCCAGATAGTGTGGATGAACAACATATCCATGTCCCTAGAAATACAGGTCACTCACTTGTAATAGGAGTTCTAAGAATTATATATGTTGTTCATCCACACTTCATGGCAGGTTCCTTGCCGTTTTAAATCTTGCCGGAAGATCTTCAAGCTGGCTCCTCCCACCTACCCAGGTGGTAAAACTCTCGGCTCCACCCCATGACGCCAGATCTAGCCTGCTGGAAGCCAGGTTGTGCTTCGAAGCACACAAGAATTCTAAATAAACTAAGGGTAGAACTAATGACACCGCTGAATACTCTCTTTAACAAATCGTGGGAGGATGGGGTGGTACCTCAGGACTGGAGGAGGGCAGATGTGATTCCTCTTCACAAAAGTGGGAGCAGGACAGAGGTAGAAAACTACAGACCAGTTAGTTTGACCTCAGTGGTAGGTAAAATGATGGAATCACTTCTGAAGGAAAGAATTGTTGAGTACCTAGAGGCCAGTGGGGCACAGGACCCAAGGCAGACTGGATTCACGATGGGAAGGTCGTGTCAGACAAATCTAACAATTTCTTTGACAGGGTGACCAAAGTAGTAGACCAGGGAGGGGCTGTGGACATGACTTACCTAGATTTTAGCAAGGCATTTGATACAGTCCCACACAAAAGATTAATACACAAGTTAGCCAGCCTTGGAGTGGGTCCCAAGGTGGTAGCCTGGATAAAAAATTGGCTAGACAACAGGACGCAAAGGGTAGTAGTAAATGGAGTCCACCGCGAAGAAAGGAGGGTTACTAGTGGGGTACCGCAGGGTTCAGTACTGGAACCGGTCCTTTTTAATGTCTTTATAAGTGACACTGCAGAGGAACTGGAAGGAAAAGTATGTCTCTTTGCAGATAACACAAAGATCTGCAACAAGGTTGATACACTAGATGGAGTGGGAAGGATGAGAAGGGACTTGACAAGGTTGGAGGAATGGTCAAATGTATGGCAGCTCATATTCAATACAAAGAACTGCAAGGTAATGCACCTGGGAAACAAAAACCCAGGGCAAGAGTACACAATGGGGGGTGAGATACTCACAACAGTAAAAATAGAAAGGGACCTGGGGGTAATTATATCAGATGACCTTAAGGTAGGCAAGCAATGTGAGGAGGCAGTAAGGAAGGCTGGGGCGATACTGGGATGCACAGGGAGAGGCATCAATAGTAAAAAACAGGAAGTTGTTATCTCTCTATACAGACTGTTGGTGAAACCCCATCTGGAGTACTGTCTGCAGTTCTGGAGACCCTATCTCCTCAAAGACATAGACAGAGTGGAGGCTGTCCAGAGGAGGGCAACCAAAATGGAACAGGGTCTGCACCAGAAGACATATGTAGAAAGACTAAAAGAGCTTAATATGTATACCCTTGAGGAAAGGAGGGAGAGAGGGGACATGATAGAAACTTTCAAGTACCTCAAGGGAATCAACAAAGTCCAAGAGGGTGGCATCTTTCAGAAAAAGAGATGTGCAAGAACAAGGGGGCAAAATTTGAAGATAAAGGGGGGACGGCTCAGAGGTAATGTGAGGAAGTATTTTTTCACAGAGAGGGTTGTGGATGCATGGAACAGCCTCCCTGAGGAGGTTGTGGAGTCAAGAACAGTGGGGGAATTCAAGAATGCATGAGACAGACATAAGGCAGTCTTAATGGGGGGTAGGATGAAGTAAGCCATTGGTTAATTAGGATCTGCAGCTTATCTGTTAGGTAGGAAAATGGGCAGACTAGGTGGGCCAAGCAGTCCTTATCTGCCGTCACATTCCATGTTTCTATGAAGCCAGGGAGGCTGGTTGGGTCATGTGGACGAACAACATACACCATTCCTAGAACTCCTGTTACAGGTGAGTAACCTGTATTTCTAGGGACATGGATATGTTGTTCATCCACACTATCTGGCAGACTCCTAGCAGTTCTCCGGGAGGAGGGAGGCAAGGCACACACTCTCTACTTAGGGAACAATGACTGGAGAACCGAGGCCCCAAAACCAGCATCCCGGCGTGACTCAAGGTTGATGTGGTAGTGGGTAATGAAGGTGTGTGCTGACTTCCAGGTTGTAGCCCTGCAGATTTCCTGGATAGGGACATCCCTAGAAGCAGCCACCAATGCAGCGGTATGGCGGGTAGAATGTGCTCTTATCCCTCTGGGAGGCTCCATGCCCGCCAACCTGTGGCAGAGATCTATGCAGGATGTGACCCACCTGCCTATTGTCCGCTTGGCTGCAGGTCTGCCAGGTGTGGCTTCAACATAGGTAACAAACAGCTGGTGAACCTCTCCCCGAACTTCAGCCGTCCGCTCCTTGTAATAAGCGAGCGCTCTTCTAGGGTCCAAAATATGGAGCCTATATTCGGCCTCCGAGGTGTGACGGGGGTAAAACACGGGCAGAGTCAACACCTGGTTAAGGTGAAACTCCGACACCACCTTTGGAAGGAATTTCGGGTGGGGGCAGAGGACAACCTTGTTCCTGTGGAAGATCAGATAGGGAGACTCGATGGAAAGCACCTGAAGCTCTCCCATCCTTCTGGCTGACGTGATAGCCACCAAGAAGGCAGTGTTCCATGACAGGTGAGAGATGTCACACCTGTGCATCAGTTTGAATGGCTTGTCCACGAGCTCAGCCAACACCAGCAGTAGATCCCATGGAGGTGGAGGTTCTTGCACCGGAGGGGATATGTGATCAAGGCCTTTGAAAAAGCACCCGACCACCATCTCCTGCGCCACTGACTGCTTTCCAGCCCACGCCCGGTAAGCAGAGATGGCTGCCAGGTGCACCTTAAGGGTCGTCGACCAAAGCCCTAGCTGAGAAAGGGACCACAGGTAGTCCAGAATGCTAGCAAAGGAACAGGAGGAAGGGTCCAACCCCTTGCCTTGACACCGAATAGAGAATCTCTTCCATTTGAAGGCACAGCATTTTCTGGTCGACTCCTTACGGGATGCCTCAACAACGTTGAGGACCTCGTCAGAAAGACCCAAGGCCTGGAACTCTAGCTACTCAGGAACCAGGCAGTCAGGTGCAGGGATTGAAGGTCCAGGTGGAGAACCTTCCCCTGGTTGACTGGCATCAGGTCCGGGAAGGCTGGGAGCCACCTCTGGAACCTGGAGCTGAGGCTGAGGAGATCTGGACACCAGAACTGGTGGGGCCAGTCTGGAGCTACCAGAATCACCTGCACCTTGTCCCTCCTTGCCTTGAGAAGCACCTTGTGGATCAAGGGAAATGGGGGAAGGCGTAGAAGAGGCCCGGGGTCCACGGCCTCGACAAGGCATCCTCTGCAGCGAGCCCTGCTTGGGGGCGGGCATGAAACAGTCTCAACTTTGCATTCTCCTTGGAGCAAACAGGTCCACCTAGAGGAATACCCCAGAGGAAGAACAGATCTTGTACTACCTCCAGCAGGAGAGACCACTCGTGAGACGCAGCCCTCTCCGGCTTAGGGCATCGGCCAGAATGTTGGAGCTCCTGACACATGGATGGCTAGGAGATCCGCCTCCAGGCTGCGCATGAGTGACCAAGTGCGGGGAGCTTCCTTGCACAGCGGCATGGAGCACGTCCCACCCTGGTGGTTTAGGTAGTACATGGTCGTGGTACTGTCCGACTTGACCTGGACCACTTGACCCCGTACAAACGGAGTGAAGGCAGTGAGGGCTAGATGGACCACTCGAAGCTCCAGCTGGTTGATGTGGCAACGGGACTCCCGAGGGGACCAGAAACCATGCGCTCTGTGCTCCCCAAGATGGGCACCCCAACCCATCAGAGAGGCATCAGTCGACAGGGTGACCGTCAGCTCGGGGCCAACAAACGGGATGCCCTCCTGCAGATGGGCTAGAACGATCCACCACTGGAGAGTGATTCACATCTCCTGGGTCACTGACACAGGCTGGTTCAAAAGACCGGCACGCTGTCACCACTGGCTGGCCAGTTCCCATTGTAGGGGACACATGTGCCAACGGGCCCAACGGACCAAGCTGGTGCAGGAAGTACCGGGCAGGGCGGAATTGCCCAACCTGAAATGATTGGGCAAAGGAGGAAAGAACCTCTGCCCCATCCGCCGGGAGCCGTGCTCTGGCTCAAAGAGAGTTGAGCTCTGCCCCAATGAACTGAATCACCTACTTTGGCACGAGTTCCGATTTGGCCTCGTTGATGAGGAGGCCAATCTGAGAGCAAACCTGGAGGGCCAGATCCCTGGACTGCTCCACCTCCAGTCTGGAGGAGGCCTCAATCAGCCAGTTGTCCAGGTAAGGGTACACCTGGACCCTTCGGTGACACAGGAATGCCGTCACCACTGCCATGCATTTGGCGAAGACCCTGGGAGCTGGAGAGAGGCTGAAGAGCATGGCCCGGAACTCATAAATGGACCCCTCTGCTCTGAAGCACAGGAATCGCTGGTGAAACGGACATTTTGGGACGTGAAAGAACGCGTCCTGGAGGTCTAGAGAACAGAACCACATGCCTTGTTCCAAGGATGGAATGATCTGAGCCAGAGTGACCATCCTGAAGGTTCGAGACCTTAGGAACCTGTTCAGGTCGTGCAGGTCTAGAATGGGGCGCCAGCCCCCCCCCGTCCGTTTCGGGACCAGGAAATACCTGGACACAAACCCTGGGTGTGGTGGAGGATCCATCACCTCCCTGATCACCTCCTTCTGGAGGAGCAGGGCAATGTCGGCTCGACGGGCAGACAGAGAGGCCACGGACCCCGTAGCCCCCCTGTGGGGTGACGGTTCGGAAGGGCGGGGCCTGTTTAAACTCCAGAGACGGACCCTTTCCTACCACTTAAAACACCCAGCATTCCGTGGTGATAGCAGAGCACGCGGAAAGAAAGTGGCGGAGCCGTCCCCCCACGAGGGGAACCCAGGGGGAAGCGACGAGACTGGAGGCGACACCCCTCAACCCGTCACTGGGCAGGCTTGGAGGAGGTACCGGCCGAGGGACCTCCCGGCTTCCTGCTGGAGGAAGCTGCAGGCTTGGCTCCGTGGTGCCAAGTGCGAGCCTGCTGGCCCTGATGCTGGTGTTGCTGGGCCGGACGTGCTGCAGGGGCAGAAGGCCGAAAGGGCTTACGCTGCTGCTGGCGGCCTTTGTCTTTCTGGGCAGACGTGACCGAGTCCAAGGTGGCACTGGACTACTCGATCCTCTGCAAATGGCCCTCCACCCCGAGACCGAACAAATCGGTACCCAGGAAGGAAACGTCTGCCAGCTTGTGCTAGGTATCCGCCGTGAAGGTGGAGATCCACAGCCAAGCTCTGCAGCTGCAACTGACCGGGCACAAGAGTCATCGATGTCAAGAGTAGTTTGGAGCTGCTGCTTCGCCACTGCCCTTCGCTGATCCCGTACCTGCTTGACAGTAGTCTGGAGGTCGGCCAGGAGATGAGGAATCACCTCATCCAGGGAGCCCATGAGGGCATGGGAAAAGTGTGCCATCAGTATGGCCAAACTGGCCTGACGGAGGCCTAAGGAGAACGCAGCATACACTTTATGCCTGGGGTAGTTCAGCTTCTTGGACTCTTTGTCGGGAGGCTGTCCACATCCCTGGTGTTCCCGGAATGCCGGAAAACACTATTGGTTACAAGCTCCTCCGCAGAGGGGTGTTCTGAAAAACCGGATAGTGAACCGGTGGGGACTGCGTACTTCCTGGCCATCCTGGCCGAAGGAGCAGGACAAGAAGCTGGCCGCTGCCATAACTCCAAGGCTGGGCCAACAATGGCTTCAGCCACCAGAAAGGCCTCCATGGCAGAATCCCCTCAGTCCAGTATCTCCATGAGGGGATACGCCCACTTGGACACGGGTTCGAGCTGCATCCCAGTACATTCTGAGATGAGCCGAAGCAGACTCATGAATGAGGATAGGCTCTCATCCACCGACTGTCCCCCAGTGGACTCCAGGTCAAGGGGCTGGAGAACAGGGAAGAGTCATCGTCTGACTCTGAGGAGTCTGAGAACAGCTGCCTAGGGCCTGAGCCACCCTCCACCTGCCGAGGACGGTCGGGAGTGAGGGTGACAGACACCCAATGGGGCATCCCCTGACCCGACTAAGAATTCTTGGTCGGAGCCCCAGATTTAGCTTGTGGAGGCAGGGGTTCCACCACAATTGGTGGAACAGCTGGTTTCGGCCGAACAACTGATGCCGGTTTGGGCTCCTTGACAACCACGAGGGGTTGTTTCGGCAACTTAAGGGCCAGGGAAGGCAACAGGGTCGGCTAGTTCCCAGTCAGAAGGAGCTGCTGCCACATTAAGTCCTCATAGCATCGACGCAACTTAAGCCGAAGCCTTTCCTCCAAGAAGGAAGAAGACAAGGATGAGCGGCGCTGCCGCTTTCCTCGGTGCCAAGACCGAGACTGCCGGTGTCGGCAGGATCAGCTGGACCGAGAAGAGGTCCGAGACCGAGACCGTCAGTGTTTCCGAGGGTGGGTCTGGGAGGGAGCGGGGGAAACCCATTACTCCCTCGACTCAGGAACCTTAACCGGAAACTCCAGCACAAGAGGTACAGGCAAGTCCTCGGTTTCCAACGGGGAACCAGTGAAGAAGGGTTGTCGGCTTCTCCAGTCGACAGCTCATCCGATGGGTCGAAAAATCTCGACCGCTCGATGGTGTCTAGGCCGGCTGACCTGACGCGGACACCAAGAAGTCAACGCCCGAATGCTAACCTCGACTGAAGTCGAAGTGTCGACTGTCTGGGGAAGGGGACCTCTCCCGCTCCCACGAACGCCGATGGTGGGACTTACCCTTTGAGTCCTTCTTCTTGGACCGAGAGGAGTGTCCCGATGGACCCTTACCATTTGTAGAGAGGGACTGACAACGCTCTTTAAAAGAAGCTGTGTCGGAGGAGCCCAAGGAGAGCGGGATAAATGCAGCAACCGAGGAGGACAAAGATGCGGCATGAGCCGCCTCCTCCTCGTGGGCGATGATGCGCTCAGTTCCTCAGCCCAGAGCCCGCGCCCTTGGACATCACCCAACGGCCTCCTTAAACATCACCGTGGAATATGTCTCTCGGGGCACCCAAGTTGAAGTCTGGCAGCACGGTCTTCGAGGACATTGGCCAAGAAGGACTTGCACAAATCGCAGGCCTGCAGATCGTGATCAAGCCCGAGGCAATAAACGCACGTGGAGAGTGGGTCGGTCCGAGACATCTTCTGCCCGCATGGGCACCACCGAAAACCGGGAGTCGACTTATCCATCGCAGCCGCGAAGGAAGAAACAGAAGTCTAGAAATTTTAAGAATAAGTTTTGGTTTAACTAACGAGTTTGGATCCAGGCCTAAAATGCAGAGCGCTAAGGAGGGAACCTGAACTTCCAAGCAGTAAGGAAGATCTGGCGTCATGGGGCAGAGCCAAGAGTTTTACCACCTGAGTGGGTGGGAGGAGCCAGCTTGAAGACCTTCCGGCAAGATTTAAAGTGGCAAGGAACCTGCCATGAAGTGTGGATTGAACAACATATCCATGTCCCTAGAACTTGGTGATTACCTTTTCGGAATCTTCACCAAACAGGATCTCGCCGTTGTAGGGAACGTTCAGGATATTTTTCTGGATGACCGGGGTAAATCCAGAGACGCTAAGCCTTGAGTGTCTCCAGAGACAGATGCCAGAGTCTGCTCCCCTGGCTGCAGAGTCCACCGAATCGTAGGCAGCTCTCAGAACTTGGGTCCCCACGTCTAACCCATTCCGAAGGTTCAAAAGCTCCTCCTTCTGATCACTATCTGGAAGGACTTTGACTAGGTCTTGACCCTGTTCCCGTAGGGCATTCTGAAACTGAACCATGTGTGTCAGATAGTTCAGTGACCTGATGGAACATGTCGCAGCCGCGTACATGCACCTACCCAGTGAATCCAATTGCTTGGATTCCTGATCCGGTGGCTGGGTGCTCAAATGCTGTGGTCTTTGAGATCAGACATGAGAGGCCGTGATGACCAGTGAATCAGCCAGGGGTTGGTGCGCCAAATATGGGTCCTCTACAGGGGCCCTGTACAGGTGGTCAGCCTTCCTTGGCACAGTGGGGGTGGAATGCAGACGTTCCCATGCGGCCTTGGTGATCTCCGCGAAGGTGTCCACCACGGGTGGCACCACCACAGGCTTAGGATCTTTCTGCCGAAGGTATCAAGTTAGGCACTGTGGTTCGGGGTCTAGACCTTCAGTTTCCCATCCCATGTTCTCCTGGATGTGCTGCATGATTTCAGCAAAGGAAGGATCATCCGGAGGTGACCTGGGGAGGTCTCATGGGTCTGGTGATGGTACGCTTATGGGAGATGGAGACCCGGAGGTACTGCATAGCAGGAATGTTTTGCATCCTGATATATTTTGCTATATTTGCTACTGCATATCATAACGCGAAATCTAGCATGACGCGATAATTATTGAACACCAAAGCTTAACAGAAGACACAGTCATCCAGTGGTACAATTAAACGTTGTAACTTTAAGCACAAAAGCTACCCCAAAATTAAACCATAAATGTTTCCCTTGATAGCCCAAAACAGTGAGCAGCTTTCATCCACTTCCTCTGGCTAAACCCCATTCGATTGCAGAAATCCCATGCCCATTCTAATGAAAGAACCAGGTGCCCCCTATTTTCAAACAGAAGCTGTGGAGCGTTTGCCTTTATGATGCCAACAGCTACCGCATGGATGACTCGAGCGTTTACAACCGCTCCTTCAGCTCGCACAGTCTGAACCATTTTTCTGAGCTGCTCCTCAAAATCGACCAATAGGTGTGTAGGTCGTCTCCGTGGTTTCCAAGGCAGCGAGAGGGCCTCAGCCACATTAACTAAAGCCAGATAATCGGTTTTGAATTTTCAGACCGTGCTTTCATTAACTGACCCTCCATGCTGTGATTGATGAAAGCGAACAGCTGTCATTACCCCATTCTCTGCCCCGTACTTCCCGAGTCAGTAACGGAGGTCAAGGGTGCATGTGGCATGTGTAGAGGGCCTGGGTTTCTAACTCGGTGGGGTTGACAGTTCTCTTGAAACAGATGCTGCAACATGAAGCTTCGCACCAGAGTTCTCAGAGAGTTCAATGGCATCTACAGCACTCGGATCCACTGGATACCTGCGCTTGTACTGGGAGGACTTTATCCACTTCAGCAGGGACATACTAGCTTAACAACAGAGATTCAGTATGGGGCAGTTGGTGCAGTAATTGTAAGTGAAACACAGACTAGTTAAATACTCTCACAAATTGCAACCAGCTGTCAGCCTATTAAACACCATATTTATTGGTACTGCCGGAACGCGATTTCTGCAAGACTCGAATATGTTTCACAAATGTCTTGTGTGAAAACTACAGGAAGTGATTTCATTCTGCTATACAGTATCTGAAGTGTCTGGTCTAGAGTCATCCCCCTGTGGAGTGGGCCTTCTTCCTCTGGGGTCGCTTGGGGCTGGGGGACCTTGAGGAAGATCGTTAAGGGGTCTTCTCCTTTCTCTAGATCTGCCCCAGGAGGTAGTGTAGGTTCCTTGGGGGTCGGAGGTCTTCCTGCTGGACCCTGAGGAGGACCAGTGGAGAGTGTAATTATGAAGAGGCAAAACACCCCAAAATGCACCAAACAAACTGGCTGTACCCCGAACCACAAAAGACCTGTGGCTACAGGCACCACAGTGGGCCAGCTACCAGCCAGACCATGGAGATGGTTTAGGGGAAGCTCCGGAATCCCTTCGGCTCCCCGGAGGTAGGAGGAGGAGCAGGCTTGACTGGAACCACGTCCTTATTAATCGTGTCCCACCAAAAGGTGAAGAGGTCTTTTACTTCTTCAATGTTCATATTGGACGAAGGTCCTGGCATCAGGGTTGGTCTGTCGCCGGTTTCGGGCGTCGGGTCGACGGTTCGGGCAAAGGCTCCCATGGAAGCCCGACATCTTCATTGTCGCCTGTCTGGTCATCAGGCAACATCAGATCCTCCTTGGAAGAAGCCCGGCAACCAGTATCAACTGATGAAGGGAGGGTAGTCGTCAGCTCCTTAGGTTGCTTGACCGATGTGTGCTAAACGGATGTCTGGTCCGACGGGAGTTTGGCCGAGGAAGGATCGGCAGCCTGCTTAGGGTCCGACGTCGGCTTAAGGGACGTCAGGTCCTTGGTCTTCCTGGGAAGGGGATCAGGTCTCCTGAGGGCTGGAAGGTCGATCTGGCGTCAGGTTCCCGGCGCCTGTCCAAGGAAGCAGAAGTAGACTTAGAAGAGGACTTGGACCGATGACGGTCAGCAAACTTTGCAGAGGCCCGGGAGGGTGCTTGAGCATGGTCCGAAGTCCTGGAAGTCCTGAGAAGATGAAGAACTGCCTGAAGTCCTGACTAACAGGAGTAGGCTGCAAGCGAGCCCTGGAGGGAGTGCGGTCTGAGCTTGTGGAGCCTAAGCTAGTGCGCGAATCTGAGGTCCAGTTCGGGGATCTGGATCTGGCCTTCTCCCGGTGTTTTTCCTGGTGATTATGGGATTTGGAGGTAGACTCATCTCTGGAGGCAGGGTCTCTATCCATAGTTTTTACTCTTTCTTCTAACAGGAACCCCTGAAGTGCCTTCTGATGGCGGATCCTGGTGCAGCTGTTAAACTGCTGACAAAAGGAGCAGGACTTGGTGTCGTGCTCCAGGCCTAGGCACCGCAGACAGGCCGAATGAAGATCCTTAAAAGGGGATCTGTTTGCCGAAGGCATACTTTGAGGGGTGTCCTACTGTGGAAGGAGTAGGAGATGCCGACATTTAGTTAAATAAACGTTGGAAGATCAAGTCATCGTTATCTGAAAACCGACATCCGTGAGGCTGATGCTGACTTGTAGATGGTGAGAAAAGTACTGGGAATTCTGGGGGACCACCCCCTTTTGTATGACTCCTGACGTCGGGGGCGGGGCTGATGTCAGGGGCGGTCCCTGCTGGATACTGCTAGCTAGAAAATTTACGTGGGATCCTGCCGTCTGCCGGCTTCAGTCCTAATGGTGTAACCTGCTGCAAGAGCCGTTTCTCGAAGATAGATCGACTGATCTAACATTCGATGGCTGTCAACTGCTAAAAGAGGCATCCATGGGGCCGAACTACGCGGGCCGACGGTGGGAAAAGAACTGAGGTGGCGCCAGGGGACCGCCCCCTTTATACCACATCTTTATACCTTTATACTGCAGAGCCGACATCGGGGTGGTCCCCTGCCTCAGACTGCTAGCTACCAGTTTTCCGTGGGGTCCTGACGCCTGATGGCTTCAGTCCTAATGATATTACCTGCTGCAAGAGCTCCACCCCTGAATACAGATATCTGTCATCTTATGCGTGATTGCTGACTGATAGAGCTGATAGTGCTCCATCAATCTAAGGTGGTCAGCATCCAGGGAGGATTTCCACCAGTGACGCTCTAGCCTTAGTCCAGCTCGTCTCAACTCCCTCAAGGTCCCATCAAACCAAGGGGACCAAGGGCGAAGAGAGAGAGGATGAACACGGACAGGACTGATCGAGTCCAAGGCATCCGGCACGGCCTTGTTATAGGCCACGACCAAGTCCTCAGGACTCCCACTTGCACCCGGTAAGCTACGATAAGTCAGCTGCCAAGTAGACAATCAGGAGACACATCCCTCAAACGGCAGTATCTGACCATCTCCACAGGGGCAGGCCTATAGAGGGGAGCCTGGAAATTGAATCTTATGGTGTGATGGTCTGACCAACCGACTGGTTTCACCACTAAATGGGTGGCCTCCAAACCCAGGAGAAAAAACAGACCGAGTGAGTGACCTTGCTCATGAGTTGCAGAGGTAACTACCTCTGTGAGGTCCAACGAACACATAAGTTGGCAGAAATCCTGACCAAACTGCAAGAATTTGTCATTGACTCAGGCGTTGAAGTCACCCAGTACTATCATCATGTCGACAATGAAGTCTTCGAATTCCTGCAGGAAAGTACAAGCACGTAAGAACTTACCATAACAGTAGATCTTCGAGAACAGCTCCTGCAGCAGGTTACACCATTAGCACTGAAGCCGTCAGGCGTCAGGATCCCACGGAAATTTTCTAGCTAGCAGTCTTCAGCAGGGACCACCTCCGACGTCGGTCCGGCCCCCGTTAGTCGTAGCACATAAGGAGGCGGTCCTGCCACAATCCCCAGTTCTCCCACCGGAGATTCCCGGCCGCTGGATGACATCAGAAGAGGAGACCGAGGATCCGCCATCAGATGGCCAAGACTAAAAAACAATCTTCCATCCCGAGAGATGGATGTTAAGCTATAACCTACTTCCTCCAAGGGGTAATGGTGGGCGGGAAGGTACCTGCTGCAAGAGCTGTTCTCGAAGCTCTACTGTTACGATAGGTTCTTAAGTAACTGTACTATCTTACTTCAAGATACAGCTCTTGCAGCAGGTTACATCATTAGGACTGATTCCCAAGCAATAGCAACAATCTTACGCCATCAGGAGGAGGAAAGACTGAGGTTACCACTCTGCTCGAGCCTAGGACAGGAGTCCCTGGAGGACGGCTAGGCCAAAACCTGCCCTTCGCCTTGAAGCGATATCCAGGCTGTAATGCCTAATAAAGGTATGCACCGAGCTCCAGGTAGCTGCAGCACAAATAGCTGAAGTGGAAACATTCTTCTGCGCTGCAAACGAGGTGGCCACTCCTCTGGTAGAAAGACCCTTGACCACGCCTGGCAAGAGTTTGCTGCACTTGTCATAACAGAAAGAGATACACTGGATGAGCCAACATAAAAGAGATTGTTTAGAAACAGGAGCCCCTTTCATCCTCTCAGCATAGGAGACAAACAGCTGATCCACTTTCCGGTACTGTTTGGTTCTGGTCAGATAATATCTGAGACACCTGTGAACATCCAGGGTGTGAAGCAGTGCTTCTCCTCGATTGGTGTACTTGGGAAAGTACACTGGTAAGTCGATGTCCTGATTAAGGGTAAGGGCTGAAACCATCTTAGGCAGAAACTTAGGATTTGTCCTCAGGGATACTCTATCCTGGTAGAAAATTAAATACGGCTCTTTGCACATGAGTGCATGTAATTCAGAGATTCTTCTCACCGAAGTAACTGCAACTAAAAACAAAGTTTTCCATGACAAAAAATGTAGCTCGAAATCCATGGCTGGTTCGAAAGGTGGCAGCGTAAGCCGCTCCAGGACAAAGGGCAAGTCCCAAGGAGGAACCGGGTCCTTGATAGGTGGCCTAAGGTGGAGGACCCCCCTTAAAAGACACGAGTAGTGTCCAATAGGGCCACCATACGATGGCCTATGGGGGCAAGATGAGCCAAAATTGCGCACAAGTACACCTTAATCGAGGAGTAAGCTAGTCCGGATTTAAAAAGCGAAACCAGGTATTCCAGAACCAGATTCTCGGGACAGCTTAAGGGCGAGAAACCACGCGCTTGAGCCCACAAGCAAAACCTGCGCCACTTCATGGCATATGTTGCGTGTGTTGCCGACTTTCTAGCAGCAGAAAGTACTTCCGCCACTTCCTGCGAGACCCCGTGTCACATCATGGCTATGTCTCTAGGAGCCAGGCATGTAGGTTCAATGAACGCAAATCCGGACGGACTAGTGAACCTTCCTCCTGAGATAACAGATGGGAGCTGATCGGCAAAGGAAGCGGAGATTCCCGGGATAGTTGATGCATGAGCGGGAACGAGATTTGCCTGGGCCAGAAAGGCGCTATCAAGATTAGCGTATCATGCTCCCTGCGAAGTTTGAGGAGAACTCTCTGGATCAACGGGAAAGGAGGGAAGGCGTAGAGGAATCTGCCCGCCCAGGAGAGGGACAACGTGTCTCGCCAGAAAGCACCAGGCCCCGGATCTAGCGAGCAAAAATTGGGTAGTACTGCGTTGGATGGGGACGCGAAAAGGTCTAATTCTGGAGTGCCCCATCTATGGAACAGATCCTCTGCCACCTCCTGCAGAAGTTCCCACTCGTGGACTCTGGCCTGAGAGTGACTCAGGCTGTCTGCAACAGTATTGTCCACCCTGGGGACGTGAACTGCAATAAGGTTTGCACCGTGCCATATTACCCACTCCCACACTCTCATGGCCTCCCTACAAACGGGGTAGGAGTGTGTGCCTCCTTGTTTGTTGAGGTAATACATCACCGCAGTATTGTCTGTTTGTAACAGGAGAGTACTCGGTGGGATCTCCGACTGGAAGACTTGCAGGGCATAGAGGACCGCCCTCATCTCCAGTATACTGATTTGGAGATGAGATTCCTGGGTTGTCCATGTACCTTGAGACCTCACCCCGTTCAGGTGTGCTCCCCACCTGAGCCCTGAGGCGTCTGTGGAGAGAGTTACCGTCGGAGATGGCGCTGTGAAGGGAACCCCCACAGAGAGGTTTCCCGGTTCTAGCCACCATTGCCAGTCCTGAATCACGGCCTTCGTGATTCGGACTGGCTGCTGCAGATGGTCTTGCCTTTGGTCCCACTGTACCTTAAACATCCACTGGGTTACCCACATGTGGAGTCTTGCCATTGGGACTGTTGGAATGGCTGCAGCCATGTGTCCGAGCAGGCGAAGGACCAGTCTGACCGGGACAGTCTTCGTCGCTGACAGATCCCTTATGAGGGACCAAATGCGTTCCGCTCTGTTCTCGGGAAGAAAAGCTTTCCTTTTGACAGTGTCCAGAACTGCTCCTATAAACTGCAGTTTCTGTGACAGTACCAGGAGAGACTTCTCGTAGTTGATGAGGATGCCCAGGGACTGAAAAAGGGTCTGGGTACGCTGAATGGCCATCAGCAATGCCTCCTTGGAGGGGGCCATGAGAAGCCAGTCGTCCAGGTACAGGAACACATAGTGGCCCTGTCTCCTCAGAGACACTGCCATAACTGCCATGCACTTGGTAAAGACCACAAGAGCTGATGACAGCCTGAAGGGAAGCGCCCGGAACTGATAATGGCAGCAGAGAAACTCGAAGCGCAGGAACCTCCTGTGCGCCTGAGCGATAGGGATGTGCAGGTAGGCATCTTGCATGTCCAGGGACGCCAAGAAAGCATCCTTCTTAAGCAAGGGAATTAAACCCAGAAGGGTCACCATGTGGAAGCGTTTGTAGACGACCAACAGACTGAGGTCGCTGAGGTCCAAAACTGGACGGAGGTCCCATTTTCTTTGGAACCAGGAAGAAGTGCGAATAGTAACCTACTCCTCTCTGGTTCCCTGGAACATGCTCCAAATCTTCCTTCTCTAGAAGCGTGAGCACTTCCTGCTGTATGAGCAGGGCATGCTGACCCGAGTAATGGGAAAGCAGAGGAGGCCTTGTGGGCAGGTCGTCTACAAATTCTATATAATGACCTTTTTCGACCAACTGTAGGACCCACCTGTCAGTGGTGATCCACAGCCACCCTGGCAGGTGGCCTGCGATGCAACCCCCGACCTTCATTTCCCGTTGATCCAGAGAAGGGGCGGGGCCCAGGAAGGAGTCATGCTGTGGCAGCATTGGGTCCTGCAGGTTGGGCCAACTTTGTGACTCGTTGGCCTCTGCCTGAGGATGTCTTAGCCTGGGCTTTTAGGGTGAAGGAGCCCCTCTGTTGCTGGCCAGAACGTGGTAGTTGCCCTTGGGTCCAGCTGCGAAAACGACTCTGGTTCCTGCGAAAGGAACTAAGTCGAGACCTGTACACAGCTTGCACAGATCTAACCGCCTTTCCGGCTTCCAGCAGCTTGGTGATCACCTTTTCCGAGGCTTCGCCAAACAGAACTTCACCATGATAAGGGGCGTCCATGATATTCTTTTGGACGTCCGGGCTAAACCTGGAGACATGGAGCCATGAGTGTCTCCGGAGACACACACTTGAGGCTGCAGCTCTGGCCGAAGAGTCCGCAGAGTCTGATGCGGCTCTAAGCACCTGGGTCCCCATGTCCAAACCCGTGCGGAGGAGTTGCAACAGCTCCTCCTTTTGGCCACCGTCTGGCAGTCTTTCAGCTAGGTCCTGTCCCTGCTCCCTCAACGCGTTCTGGAACTGAACCATGTGGGTGAGGTAATTTAACGACCTAATGGCGCAAGTCGCAGCTGCGTACGTGCGCCTGCCCAGTAGATCCAGCTGTTTGGATTCCGGGTCTGGTGGCTGTGTGCTCAAGTGCTGCGGTTTATGAAACCGGTCATGTGAGGCCGTAATGACCAGGGAGTCGGCCAGAGGATGGTTCACCAGGTACTGGTCCTCCCTCGGGGCCCTATACAGGCGGTCAGCCTTCTTCGGCATTGCCGGAGTCAAATGTGGATGCTTCCACGCTGCCTTGGTGACGTCCATGAAGGTACAAAATCAAACATGCCCCCACAATGCAAAGCATCATGGGCTGCATATGCAAATCACCACAGAATGTTATGCTAGTCCAACTTTAAGCAGAATTGCATGGTGCGGAAAGGCCTCTCACACAGTTTGCAAAGGGTGCTAACAGAAGACATAGACACGTGTTTCATCCTACCAGGACTCATCAGTATGCCTCGTCTGTTTGACACCCCAGTGGAATGGACCAGCTACCCTTAAGGCAGTGTGCCTTGGATACATTGTGGTGAACCCATTAAAATAAAAAATATTTAAAAGACAAAGAACCTCTGTGTGCAAACACTGAGGCAAGGGTTACCCCAAAGGGCATTTGGCTGGGAAGCCAAGTTTCAAGAAAGTACAAAATCACACATGCCCCCACAATGCAAAGCATCATGGGCTACATATGCAAATCACCACAGAATGTTGTGCTGGTCCAACTTTAAGCAAAATTGCATGGTGCCGAAAGGCCTCTCACACAGTTTGCAAAGGGTGCTAACAGAAGACATAGACACGTGTTTCATCCTACCAGGACTCATCAGTATGCCTCGTCTGTTTGACACCCCAGTGTAATGGACCAGCTACCCTTAAGGCAGTGTGCCTTGGATAAATTGTGGTGAACCCATTAAAATAAAAAACTATTTAAAAGACAAAGAACCTGTGTGTGCAAACACTGAGGCAAGGGTTACCCCAAAGGGCATTTGGCTGGGAAGCCAAGTTTCAAGAAAGTACAAAATCACACATGCCCCCACAATGCAAAGCATCATGGGCTGCATATGCAAATCACCACAGAATGTTATGCTGGTCCAACTTTAACCAGAATTGCATGGTGCCGAAAGGCCTCTCACACAGTTTGCAAAGGGTGCTAACAGAAGACATAGAAACGTGTTTCGTCCTACCAGGACTCATCAGTATGCCTCGTCTGTTTGACACCCCAGTGGAATGGACCAGCTACCCTTAAGGCAGTGTGCCTTGGATATACTGTGGTGAACCCATTAAAATAAAAAACTATTTAAAAGACAAAGAACCTGTCTGTGTGTGCAAACACTGAGGCAAGGGTTACCCCAAAGGGCATTTGGCTGGGAAGCCAAGTTTCAAGAAAGTACAAAATCACACATGCCCCCACAATGCAAAGCATCATGGGCTGCATATGAAAGATTTTGTACTTTCTTTGTCCACGAAGGTGTCCACCAAGGGTGGCACCACCACAGGCGGGGTCTTTTGCCTAAGGTAGCGGGCGCAGGCGTAGTCTCTCTCGGGGTCAAGCTCTTCAACGCTCCACCCTATGTTCTCCTGGATATGCCTCATGATTTCGGCTAACGAGGGGTCATCTGGAGGGGACCTAGGAAGGTCGTGTGGGTCCGGAAAAGGGACGCTGATTGGAGAAGGGGATCTGGAGCACACCGAGGTGTCAGATCTGGAGTCCTCCATGGATGGTGTATACCGACGCCGTCTGGGTCTCTTGGGGCTAAGGGACCCTGAGGTGGATCTTGAAGGAGGCCTTCTCCTCTCCGAGGATCTGCCCCTAGGAGGGGATGCTGACTCCTTGGGGGTCAATGTCCATCCTGCTGACCCCCTGGGTGGGAGCAGGGGCACTGATGTTGAAGGGGGGGCCGGCGTAGGAGGAGGTTGTGTGGTGACCACATCCTTCTTGATGGTGTCCCACAAGAAGGTGAAGAGCTCCTTCACTTCAGTCAAGTTGAGGCCCGATGACATGCCGGGTGCCGGTGGCCTGTCGCTAGGGACGGACGTTGAGTCCCTGGTCCGAGGAGGGTTCCCGTGGGAGCTCGACGGTTCTGGAGTCGCCCGCCTGGTCTTTGGGCTGGGTAGTGTCCTCCTCCTCCGACACCTTCCGACCAACGTTGGAAGGCGGTGGTGTGGTCCTTCCCTCTGCAGTAGGTGACGTCGGTCCCCCAGCCAACGCCTCAGGGGCAAATGCCTGACCGGGCGACGTGCGTAACGACGGTAGCCGTTCACAGGAGTGCCTATGTAGTTTTGCCGAAGTCAGGTGGGATGACGGCCAGGTCCGCACGTCCACTTTTGTGGGAGGTCAGCTCCTTTGTCTTACACTGGGGTGGCGGCGGTGGGGAGACAGACCTGACGTTGGAGTCCGGACGATAGGAGGAAGGCTTATGGCGCTCCCGAGACCAGGATGAGGCCTTGGACGGAGTAGACGAAGACACAGACCTGGAGGTCTTGACAGGTTGCAGAGAGGAGGAACCACTAGCTGATCTGACAAGAACCGGGGGAATCTGAAGCGAGCCCTAGAGGGGGAGCGGTCAGACCTGGAGCCAGAGCTGCGGGAGTCTGAGGCCCTGGAAGGGGATCTGGGTCTTGCCTTCTCCTGATGCTTTTCACGATGTCTGTGGGACTTCCCCGACGACTCTCCCTTGGAGGAAGGGTCTTTATCCATCACTTTGAGTCGTTCCTCAAGAAGAAAAGCCTGAAGGGCCTTCTGGTGGCGGATCCTAGTTCGGCTGTTGAAGCCCTGGCAGAAGGAGCAGGCCTGGGTGTCGGGTCTGGGCCCAGGCAGGCATATTGCCCAGTGGAGGATCCTGAGCGGATCTGCTTGCCGCAGGCACACTTGGATGGATGACCTCCAAAGAGGTGTTTGAGAGGACATCAGACGAGTCCGGTGAGAAAGAGTTAGAAAACTTTGGAGATTCCTGGTCGTCGAGGACTAGAGAGAGACCGTAAGGCCGATGCTGCGAAGTCAACAGCGGGAAAAGAAATGGGGATTGTGGCGGGACCGCCTCCTTATGTACTACGCCTGACATCGGGGGCGGGACTGACGTCAGAGGCGGTCCCCACTGAAGACTGCTAGCTAGAAAATTTTCATGGGGTCCTGACTCCTGACGGCTTCAGTCCTAAAGGTGTAACCTGCTGCAAGAGCGGTATCTCGAAGTAAGATCAGTTTCTCGTCCCCAGCTGGACAGTAGACAATAAGAAAGAATTACTCACCTTAGTAATGTTGTTTCTTCTAATGAAGTCTTGCTGTATTCTGACATATGCAGTTAGGTCCTGCCTTTCAACTGCCCCGGAGAACAAAGAGTTACACTTTCCATGGCCAGCAAGGAATGTTCACCGCGAGCTCGGTTGAAGCCCCTGTCTACTGTTGTTTAAACTCCAACTGTCAAATCTTTACGAGCAAAACTCACAAGAAGTTCTGTTTGGAAACTGTAAAACTCAAAACTAGCCAACTGGCAGCTATATCTATATAAAAGGGTTTTTTTGTTTCAAAAGAAGACTCAAGCCAGGAATCCCAAAAACAAAACACATCCTAAAACACAATCACTCACCCAAAATAAAATACTGCTCCTGCCCACCCACATCTCAAAAACTAGGTTCTGAGAGGGGAAGCGGGGGGAAGGTCAGAATACAGCAAGATTCCATTAGAAGAAACAACATTAGTAAGGTGAGTTAATTTTTTCTTCAAACAACATGAAGTCTTGCTGTATTCTGACATATGCAGACTACCAAGCAATACCTCCATGGAGGAGGGACAGAACCTACTTTGGAAACAGGCTCTGAAGTACTGCTGTGCCAAACCGAGCATCACTCCTAGCCTGGATATCCAGAGAGTAGTGCTTGGTGAAAGAATGGACTGTTTTCCAGGTGGCTGCTTGACAAATTTCTAAGAGAGGAATATCCCTGGCAGCAGCCAGGGAAGCAGCTGTACCTCTAGTAGAGTGAGCCCTCAGGCCTGAGAATGGAGTTCTACCCAGTTTCTCATAGTGAATTGTATACACGAAACAATCCACCTGGCAATAGATTTCTTAGTGGCAGGTTTGCCCTTACCAGTTTCTCCATACGTGAGGAACAACTAGAAGGATTCAAACCTGTGACCCTTGGAATGCTCTATGTAGTAGCTCAGGGCCCTTTTAACATCTAAGCTGTGTAGCTTCCTCTCTCCAGAGGAGGAATGGTCAGTGAAGAAAACAGAGAGAGACATAGACTGGTTGAGGTGGAAATCTGAAACCACTTTAGGCAAAAACTTTCTGTTAGTTCTTAGGACCACTTTATCTCTATGGAAAGAGATGAAATCAGGTTCCACTGACAGGGC
The DNA here is from genome assembly GCA_016271365.2 of Neoceratodus forsteri. Classification (NCBI taxonomy): domain Eukaryota; kingdom Metazoa; phylum Chordata; order Ceratodontiformes; family Ceratodontidae; genus Neoceratodus; species Neoceratodus forsteri. The sequence continues at coordinate 682,000,573 of CM028138.1, forward strand.
TTGCACCACTGATAATGCCTGGCAGAGGTGTAATGGCCAACAAAAAAACACAGTTTTCCAAGTCAAGTACTTAAGCTCTGCAGAGGACAAGGGGTCAAAGGGGGGTTGCATAAGCTAAGCAATGCAAACATTAGGTCCCAAGCAGAAGCAGGATCCCTAAAGGGGGGGACTGGTGTGAAGCAATCCCTTGAAGAACTTACAAAAACACAGGAAGCACTGACAGAGGGAATGGCTTGCTTACTGACAGGCAAGCAGAAACAGCTGCCAAATGTACTTTAAGGGTAGCTGACCTAAGACCTAGGCCATTAAGATGGACCAAATAGTCCAGAACCGTAGGCAATTCAGCAGAATGTGGAGAACTATTTTCCTTAGAACACCAAATGCTGAATCTTTTCTATTTGCAGTTATAAGTCTTTCTGGTTGAAGGCTTTCAAGAAGCCTTAAGGATATCCAGAACCCCTTGGGAAAGATGCAGATCAGCAAACTTTAACTCTTCAAGAGCCATGCCTTGAGATTGAGAGACCGAACATTCGGGTACCAAATCCTCCCGAGAGGATGTCAACAGGTTGTAATTCCTGGGACAAGACAGGGGAAGGTGGACTGTTAGGGACAGCGACAGGGGATACCAGGGCTGTCTGGTAAAGTCTGGAGCAATCAGAATCACTTTCCATGGTTGTGACCTTATCTTGACTAATACCTTGAACAGGAGAGGTAAGGGGGGAAAAGCATACAGAAATTTCCCTTCCCAATTCAGGATCAGAGCATCCAGGGGGACAGAGCCCAAGACTGGGGGTCTGCAACAAAAGACAGGAAGTTGGTGATTGTCTGGGGCTGCAAAAAGATTCATCTCTGGTGTGCCCCATCTCGAGAAAATCACTCTCAAAACTAGAGGATCTAGGGTCCATTCGTGATGGACCTGGGATATTCTGCTCAAAGCATCTGCTAGGACATTGTCCTTCCCTGGGAGGTGAACTGCTATCAGAGAGGTTTGCAGGGAATAGGCCACAAGGCCGTAGACTGAGTGCCTCCCTGTTTGTTGATGTACCTCATGGTGTTGGTGTTGTCTGTTCTGACCTGGACCACCTTGTTTTGCACAGATTTGGGAAAAGCTTGCAGTGCCAAAAATACAGGTTACTCACCTGTAACAGGAGTTCTAGGAATGGTATATGTTGTTCATCCACACTTATTGGCAGGTTCCTTGCCGCTTTAAATCTTGCTGGAAGGTCTTCGCTGGCTCCTCCCACCCACCCGGTGGTAAAACTCTGTTCCGCCTCCATGACACTAGATCTAGCCTCAGCCAGCTTGTCAGCGTCCAAACCGGGAGGTCAGGGTGGTCGGTGAATGAACAATATACACCATTCCTAGAACTCCTGTTACAGGTGAGTAACCTGTATTTCTAGGAACATGGATATGTTGTTCAATCCATACTGATTGGCCGACTCCTAGCAGTTCTCCAGGAGGAGGGAGGCAAGGCGCAAACCCCCGATACTTACTTGAGAAATAGCGACTAGAGAACCGAGGCCCCAAAACCAGCATCCCGGCATGACTCAAGGTAGAAGTGGTAATAGGTAATAAAGGTATGTGCCGACTTCCAAGTAGCAGCCCTGCAAATATCCTGGACAGGGATGTCCCTGGAAGCAGCTACCGAAGCAGCGGTATGGCAGGTAGCACAAGCTCTTATCCCTCTGGGAGGCATCATGCCCACCAACTTATAGCAGAGCTCTATGCAGGAGGTGACCCACCTGCTTATCATCGCTTGGCTGCAGGTCTGCCAGGTGCGGCTTCGGCGTAGGTGACAAATAGCTGGCGAACCTCTCCCCGAACTTCAGCCATCCGTTCCTTGTAATAGCGGCGCTCTCTAGGGTCAAGTATGGGCCTATATTACGACCTCGAAGTGTGATTGGGGTAGAACACGGTGAGTCAACACTGGTTAAGGTGAAACTCCGACACTACCTTTGGAAGGAATTTCGGATGGGGGCGCAGGACAACCTTGTCCCTGTGGAAGATCAGATAAGGAGACTAGATGGAAAGCACCTGGAGCTCTTCCATCCTTCAGGCTGACGTGATAGCCACCAAGAAGGCGGTCTTCCACGACAGGTGGGAAATATCGCATATGTGCATCGGTTTGAATGGCTTGCCCATGAGCTTGGCCAATACCAACAGTAGAACCCACGGAGGTGGAGGTTCTCGCACTGGAGGGAAATGTGGTCAAGGCCTTGAAAAAGCACCCGACCACCTCTCCTTACTCACACTGACTGCTTCCCGCCTGCGCCCGTAAGCAGAGATGGCTGCCAGGTGCACCTTAAGGGTTGTCGAATCGCCCTGCTGAAAATGGACCACAGGTAGTCCAGAATGCTTGCCAAGGAGCAGGAGGAAGGGTCCAGGCCCTTGTCTTGACACCAAATGGAAAAGCTCTTCCATTTGAAGGCGTGATCATTTTCTGGGTTGAATTCTCACGGGACACCTCAACGATGTTGAGGACTTGTCGGAAAGACCCAAGGCCTGGAACTCTAGCCGCCAGGAACCAGGTCAGCAGGTGCAGGGATTAAAGGTCCAGATGGAATACCTCCTGGTTGACTGAGATCAGGTCCGGGCGGGCTGGAAGCCGCCTCGGGAGCCTGGAGCTCAGGCTGAGGAGATCTGGATACCAGAACAGGTGGAGCCAGTCTGGGGCTACCAGAATCACCTGTGCCTTGTGCCTCCTCGCCTTGAGAAGTACCTTGTGGATCAAGGGAAATGGGGGAAAGGCGTAGAACAGGCCCAGGGTCCACGGCCTCGAGAAGGCATCCTCCTGCAGCAAGCTCTGCTGAGGCGTGGGCATGGAACAGACACAGCTCGCATTCTCCCTGGAGCAAACAGGTCCACCCAAGGCCCAGCAGAGGGAGAAGAGATCTTGTACTACCTCTGGCAGGAGAGACCACTCGTGAGACGCAGCCCCTAACCAGCTTAGGCATCGGCCAGGGTGTTGGATGCTCATGCCAAGTGACTGGCTAGGAGATCCGCCCAGGCTGCAGAGACGAGGGACCATATGCGGAGAGCTTTGCATAACAGCATGAGCGCGCCCCGCCCCTGGGCGGTTCAGACAGTACATGGTCGCAGGCTGTCTGTCTGACCTGAACTACTTGGACCCCGTAGGAAACGGAGCAAAGGTGGTGAGAGCTAGCGGACCGGCCAGGGCTCCAGCAGTCTGAATGGCATCGACCCTGAGTGGACCAGAGGCCGGCGCCTGTGCTCCCCCAGATGGGCATCCCAACCCATCAGAGATGCATCGTCGGATAGAGAGACCCGGCTCGGGTGGACAAACGGATGCCCCTCCTGCAGATGCCGGAACAGTCCACCACTGGAGAGCTGCCCACATGTCCTGGGTCACTGTCACGAGCTGGGTCCAATGGAGCTGCAGCTGCCAGACCACTGGCTGGCCAGTCCCCACTGAAGGGGACGGTGTACCAACAGGCCCAACGGACCATGCTGGTGCAGGCCGCCAAGAGGCCCAGGAGGCGCAGGAAGTCCCGGGTAGGGCGCGATTGCCCAACCAGAAATGATTGGGCAAAGGAGGAAAGAACCTCGGCCCTGTCCGCCGGGAGTCGAGCTCTGCCCTGATGAAGATTATCACCTGCTTCAGCACGAGTTCCGACTTGGCCTCGCTGATGAGAAGGCCAATCTGAGAGCAAACCTGGAGGGTCAGATCTCTGGACCGCTCCGCCTCCGCTCTAGAGGGGCTGCAATCAGCCAGTCGTCCAGGTAGGGGTACATCTGGACCCTTCATTGCTGCAGGAATGCTGTCACCACTGCCATGCATTTGGTGAAGACCCTGGGAGCTAGAGAGACGCTGAAGGGCATGGCCCGGAACTCATAAAGGGATCCCTCTGCTCTGAAGTGGAGGAATCTCTGATGAGACAGACGGATTGCAACGTGAAAGAACGCGTCCTGGAGATCCAGGGAACAGAACCACATACCTCGTTCCAAGGATGGGATTATCTGAGCCAGAGTGACCATCCTGAATGTCCGAGACCTTAGGAACCTGTGCAGGTCGAGAATGGGGCACCAGCCTCCGTCCGTTTTGGGACCAGGAAATACCTGGACACAAACCCCGGGTCTGGAGGAGGATCCGCCACCTTCCTGATCACCACTTTTCGAGGAGCAGGGCAATCATCGCTCGGGCGGGCTGACATCGAGGCTGCGGGACTGGCCCCCCGGGGGGGGGTGACGGCTCGAAAGGGTGGAGCCTGCTTGAACTCCAGAGGCAGGCCTTTTCCTACCATCTCCAACACCCAGCGGTCCATGGTGATAGCGGACCAAGCGGAGAGGAAGTGGCTGAGCCGTCCCCCCACGGGGGGAACCCAGGGGGAAGTGACGAGGCTGGGGGCGGCACCCCTCAACCTGTCACTGGGCAGGCTTGGAGGAGGGACCTCCTAGGCCTTTACCTCCTTGCTTCCTGTTGGAGGAAGCCGCTGGCTTGGGTTTAGGACACCAAGAGCGAGCCTTCTGGCCCTGTTGCTGGTGCTGTTAGACCAGTCGAGATGCAGGGGCCGAAGGACGTAAGGACTTCTGCAGTAGCTGATGGCGGCCTTTGTCCATCTGGGCGGAGGTGACCGGGTCCAGGGTGGCATTGGACTTATCAATCCGCTGGAGGTGACCTTCCACTCCAGGGCTGAAGAGGTCAGTCCCCAAGAAGGGGACGTTTGCCAACTTGTGCTGGGTATCCGCCGTGAAGGTGGATATCCTCAGCCATGCCCTGCGGCGCATGGCCACCGCAGCCGCTACTGACCTGGCACAGGAATAATCTATGTCAAGAGCAGTCTGAAGCTGCTGCTTCGACACCGCCCTACCTTGGTCCTGCACCTGGCGGACCGTGGTCTGCAGGTCGGGTCGAGATGAGGGACAACCTCATCCAGGAGCCCAAGAGGGCGTGGGAGAAATGTGCCATCAGCACGCCAAGTTAGCCTGGTCGGAGGCTGAGGGAGGATGCAGTGTACACTTGGCGCCGCAAAGTTCAGCTTTTGACTCTTTTTGTCAGGGGTTTATCCATGTCCCAGTGTTACCGGAAAACGCTATTGGTGACCAACCCCTCGGCAGAGGGGTGCTCCGAGAAACCGGGCAAAGAGCTGGTAGGGATCGCATACTTCCTGGCCATTCAGGCCGAGGGCACGGGACGGGAAGCAGGCCGCTGCCAGAGCTCCAAGGCTGGGCCGACAATGGCCTCAGCCACCGGAAAGGCCTCCGTGGGGGAATCCCCTTGGTCCAGTATCTTCGTCAGAGGATACTTGGCCCGTTTGGACACGGGCTCGAGCTGCATCCCGGTGAACTCCAAGATGAGACGAAGCAGACCCTAAAAGGATGATGGGCTATCATCCAAAGACTGGCCCCCAGAGGACTACAGGTCGACCTGCCTGGAGAACAGGGAGGAGTCACCGTCGGATTCCGAAGAGTCTGCGAAGAGCTGCCTCTGCCCTGAGCCACCCTCTACCTGCCAAGTACAGTCGGGAGTGATGGTGACCGACAGCCCGTGGGGCAGGCTGAGACCCGACGGAAAATCCTTGGTCGGTGCCCCAGATGTCGGCTGTGGAGGCGGAGGTTCCACCACAATCAGTGGAGCAGCTGGCTTTGGCCAGCAACCGGCCCTGGAGCAGGCAACTCGACTGGGGCAAGTGGTTGCTTCGGTCGTTCGGGCGACAGCCACTTGATGGGCGGGGTCTGGACCAGGGTTGGCTTAGGACCTGACGTAACAGCAACTGCTGCCACATAAGCTCCTCAGCGCTGACATACTTACGCTTAAAGCCTCCTCATCCGGAGAAGAGGACGTGGAGGAGTGGTGTTGCCGCTACTGGTATCGAGACCGAGACCACCCATGTCGGCGCGGAACGGCTTAACCAAGATGAAGTCCGAGATCGAGACCCTTGGGGGACCAGGGAGGATTCAGGAAGGGCGGGGACACCGCTCATCCCTCGGCTCGAATCCTAACCGGGACCGCGGCCCCAAAGGCACAGGCAGATCTCGTTCTCACCGGGGAACCGTGAAGGAGGGTTGTCAGCCCACCAGCCGACAGTCTGCCTAATGGATAGAGACATCTCAACTGGCGCTGACGGGAGTCTCGGCAGGCTGGCCTGACAGGGACACTGTGAAGCCAGCGGCCTGAGCCGCAACTTCAAACCAAGTCGATAGTCGGCTGTCCGGGAAGGAGACTCTCCGCCTCCCACGAATGCCGTCGGTGGGACTTTACCCTTCGACTCTTCTTCTTGGGCCGAAGAAGTGTCGAAGGGACTTCCTTCGTGGAAGGGGACTGATGTGCTCCTGAATACTGCCGTGTACGGCGAACTCAGAGCGGGTTAAATGCCACGGCCAAGGAGGAGGAAGATGCGGCCTGGGTCGCCTCCTCCCCGAGGGCGATCATCTGCTCGATCTGCTCAGTTGAGCCAGCCGCCACGGACACCACCCAGCAAGCCTCTTTAGATTTTACCGGTGGAAAACGCTTCTCGGGGCCCCCAAGCTTCAAACGGGCAGCGCAATCATCCAGGATGTTGGCCGAGAAAGAGCGGCACAACTCGCAGGCCTGCGGGTCGTGATCTAGGCCAAGGCAGTAGACGCACATGGAGTGCGGATCTGTCCTGGACATTTTCTGCCCGGAAGGGCACCTCCAAAAGCTGGGAATAGATTTGTCCATCGCAGCAGCGAAGGAAGATGAAGACCGAAGTTTAGAAAACTTCAAAACCAATTTCGGACGAACCGAAGAGTTAGGATCCAGTCTAAAACGCAGAGTGCTACGGAGGGAACCTGAGCTTCCAAGCGGTAAGGAAGATCTGGCATCATAGGGTGGAGCCGAGAGTCTTACCACCCGGGTGGGTTGGAGGAGCCAGCTTGAAGACCTTCCGGCAAGATTTAAAGCGGCAAGGAACCTGCCAATAAGTGTGGATTGAACAACATATCCATGTCCCTAGAAACACTGTTCTGAGTTCCAAGAGACTGATGTGAAGCAGAGATTCCTGAGATGACCACAGTCCTTGGGTGGTAAGATCCCCCAGATGGGCTCCCCAGCCCAGCAGGGAAGCATCTGTGGTGAGTATCACCGAATGAGACTTGAGTGACAAAAGGAACCCCATGTCCCAAATTGTCCTGATCCTGCCACCATTGCAAGGTCTGGATCAGGGTTCAAGTCACTGGGACTAGTTTGGTAAGGGAATCCTTTCTTTAGGACCAGAAGGCTCTTAAGTGGAACTGAATGTCCCTCATCTGGAATCTTGCCCCTTGGACCACTGCTGTGGAAGCTGCCATGTGGCCTAGAAGCTGAAGGAAATGCCTTGCTGGTTGAGGCAACTGCAGGGTGAATGAAGAGGCCAGTTCCATAAGGGTCCTTGCCCTTTCTAGGGGAAGGAAGGCTCTTGCCTTTATTGTATCCAGCTCTGCCCCTATGAAGGTGAAGAGCTGTACTGGTTCAAGAACTGACTTTGGAAGGTTGAGAAGGAATCCTAAGGAAGTGAGCACTTGCTGGGTCATTTTCGAAAGTAACTTGACTTGGTCTGGAGACTGACCTACTATAAGCCAGTCGTCCAAGTATGGGAAGACGGAGATACTTTTTCTCCTTAGGAAAGCAACCACTACTGCCAGGCACTTTGTGAAAACCCTTGGGGCTGATGTTAGGCCAAAGGGCATAGCTCTGAATTGATAATGGCCTGAGGGCAACTCGAACCAGAGGTACTTTCTGTGGGAGTACCTGATGGGAATGTGAACATAGGCATCTCTTAGGTCCAGGGAGGCTAGACATTCCCCTGGCCTTAGAGAGAGAAGGATTATTCCCAAAGTCACCATTTTGAACTTTGGTTTTAAAAGGTGTTTGTTCAGATATCTTAGGTCCAGGATGGGCTGCCATTCTCCTGTCTTTTGGGGGGTTAGGAAGTACCTGGAGTACAATCCTTTGCCCTTGTGTAGGGTGGGAACCCTCTCTATAGCTCTGAGAGCTAGGAGGGAAGAAACCTCTGCCTCTAGGGCAAGGGTCTCCGATGGATTTGCAGGTGGAAAGGATCTGGTTCTCATCTTGGGAAATTTTTTGAATCTGAGAACCAGTCCCAGGCTTACTACTTCCAGGACCCACTTGTCTGATGTTAGAGACTTCCAGTCCTGGACAAAGTAAGCCAGTCTGCCCCCTACTGGTACGGGAGAATCGGCCCGGGCAGACTCATCAGGGTGTCTGCTTGGCAGGGGCTTTAGGCTGAGGGGTGGATGCAGGCCTGCTCATCCCCCGTCTGCTTCTCCCACTAAAGAACCCCCTCTGAGAGTAAGAAGAGGAGGCCTGAGCTTGGTAAAAAGGCCTTTGGAAAGGCCTGCCCCTGGACTGCTGCCTTTGAGGAGTAGCTTTCCTTACTTTGGCCAGAGCACTCCTGTAAGTGGTCCTGTACTCGTCCATTTTTTTCATGTAGCTCTCTGTCTGCTCCCCAAACAAAGAATTACCATTAACAGGGAAATCCATGGCCTTAGCCTAGGTATCCTGTGATAGGTTAGTACATCTGAGCCAAGCCATCCTCCGAAGAGCCACAGATGTAGCTATGACTCTTGATGAAACATCACTGGAGTCCACAGCAGCATGAAATTGTACTTTGGATGCCTCAATCCCACCTGCAGCCACCTGCTCCAGCTCCTTGGCAAGCTGGCCAGGGGCCAGTTTAGCCAGTGCCAGCACAGTGTCCCACCGGGACTTCTGGTATCTAGCTGTGTAGGCCATATAGTTAGCCAGCCTGAGTCCCAAAGATGCTGCCATGTACTGTTTCTTTGCCATGGCATCAATCCTCCTGAAGTCCTTGTCTGGGGCGTGTGATGCCAAGGGGATATTTGCCTTATCACAGGCAGCAGCCTGCACTACCCTAACATGGCTGCATTGCTGGGAAAGGAACTCCGTGTCTGAGCCTAAAAGAGTATACCTCTTGTCCATTTGTCTGTCTACAGGAGGTATGGAATTAGGAGTCTTAAGAATTTTATGTATCTGCTTCCCAAAGGATTTGTGGAGGGGAACAGTCTCCTGGACTCTGGGATGTCCATCATCTCAACAAAATCAGGCTCCTCCTGATCCTCTATTGCTTCCTCCACAGGAAGCTGGAGGGTCTCAGACCCTTTTTTGTAAAACATATAGTTAGAAGGGGACTCAGAAAGCCTAGGAGGAGAAACACCTGAAGGTCTGTCTGGGAAGATGTCCGTGTCAATAGGCACATCCAGACTTTCATAATCACCATCATCATCCTCATACTCTCCTTCCTCCTCCTCCGGTTCATAAAATTCTTCCAAAGTGTAATCCGGAAACGGGGGAACCGAGCAAACCGAACCCCTGCCAGATGGTGCCGGTTCGGTCAGAACTGAAGTAAGCGATTGCAATATCCTTATCGCCTTGGCTATCTCATCGGCGGTCAGAGTATGAATTTCTGGGTCCGAACCGGACAATTTATCTTTTCTTTTTCTTTTTACTGGAACAGACTCCTCAGAATCATCTCTCCTTTTGCCTGAAGAAGTATCACCCTGGTCAGAGGGCACTCCTTCTGGTTCGGTCGGAACTGAACCGGGCTGGCCATCCGGGTCAGCGGACTTCTCGGCCTCCCTTTCCCTCAGTCTATCTAATCTCTTTTCCAGGGTAGATTTGGGAAAATTCTTACAAATCTGGCGGTCTGAATCGAGGTGGTTAAACCCCAGACAATAAATATAGGTTACTCACCTGTAACAGGAGTTCTAGGAATGGTATATGTTGTTCATCCACACTGTCTGGCAGGTATCCTTGTCGCTTTAAATCTTGCCGGAAGGTCTTCAAGCTGACTCCTCCCACCCACCCAGGTGGTAAAACTCTCGGCTCCGCCCCATGACGCCAGATCTGGCCCGCTGAAAGCTCAGGTTGTGCGTCGAAGCCGGGGAGGTCGGGTGGGTCGTGTGGATGAACAACATATACCATTCCTAGAACTCCTGTTACAGGTGAGTAACCTGTATTTCTAGGGACATGGATATGTTGTTCATCCACACTGTCTGGCAGACTCCTAGCAGTTCTCCGGGAGGAGGGAGGCAAGGCGCACACCCCCTACTTAGGGAAAAAGAGACTGGAGAACAGAGGCCCCAAAACCAGCATCCCGGCGTGACTCAAGGTCGATGTGGTAATGGGTGATGAAGGTGTGTGCTGACTTCCAGGTAGCAGCCCTGCAGATTTCCTGGATAGGGACGTCCCCGGAAGCAGACACGCATGCAGCAGTATGGCAGGTAGAATGAGCTCTTATCCTCTGGGAGGCTCCATGCCCGCCAACTTATAGCAGAGATCTATGCAGGAGGTGACCCACCTGCCTATCGTCCACTTGGCTGCAGGTCTGCCAGGTGCGGCTTCAGCGTAGGTGACAAACAGCTGGCGAACCCTCTCCCGAATTCCAGCTGTGCGCCCTTATAGTAGGCAGCGCCCTTCTAGGGTCCAGAGTATGGAGCCTATATTCGACCTCCAAGGTGTGACTGGGGTAGAACACCGGCAGAGTCAACACCTGGTTAAGGTGAAACTCCGACACCACCTTCGGAAGGAATTTCGGATGGGGGCACAGGACAACCTTGTCCCTGTGGAAGACCAGGTAAGGAGACTCGATGCAGAGCGCCTGGAGCTCTCCCATCCTTCTGGCTGACGTGATAGCCACCAAAGGCGGTCTTCCACGACAGGTGAGAGAGTTCACACCTGTGCATCGGTTCGAATGGCTTGCCCATGAGCTTTGCCAGTACCAGCAGTAGATCCCACGGAGGTGGAGGTTCTCGCACTGGAGGGGAAATGTGATCAAGGCCTTTGAAAAAGCGCCAGACCACCTTCTCCTGCGTCACTGACTGCTTCCCGGCCCGCGCCCGGTAAGCAGAGATGGCTGCCAGGTGCACCTTAAGGGTCGTCGACCTAAGCCCTTGCTGAGAAAGGGACCAAAGGTAGTCCAATATGCTCGCCAAGTAACAGGAGGAAGGGTCCAGGCCCTTGCCCTGGCACCAAATGGAAAATCTCTTCCATTTGAAGGCGTAGCACTTTCTGGTCGACTCCTTACGGGACGCCTCAACTACGCTGAGGACCTCGTCGGAAAGACCCAAGGCCTGGAACTCTAGCCGTTCAGGAACCAGGCCGTCAGGTGCAGGGATTGAAGGTCCAGATGGAATACCTTCCCCTGATTGACTGAGAGCAGGTCCGGGCGAGCTGGAAGCTGCCTCGGGAGCCTGGAGATGAGGCTGAGGAGATATGGGTACCAGTACTGGCGGGGCCAGTCTGGGGCTATCAGAATCACCTGCGCTTTGTCCCTCCTTGCTTTGAGCAGCACCTTGTGCATCAAGGGGAACGGGGGAAAGGTGTAGAAGAGGCCCGGGGTCCACTGCCTCGAGAAGGCATCCCCCTGCAGCGAGCCCTGCTGAGGGGGGCGGGCATGGAACAGCCTCAGCTTCGCATTCTCCCTGGAGGCAAACAAGTCCACCTGAGGTGTGCCCCAATGGGAGAACAGATCTTGTACTACCTCCGGCAGGAGAGACCACTCGTGGGACGCAGCCCCTATCCGGTTTAGGGCATCGGCCAGGGTGTTGGAGGCTCCTGCCACATGAATGGCTAGGAGATTCGCCTCCAGGCTGCGCACGAGTGACCAGATGCGGAGAGTTTCCTTGCATAGAAGCATGGAGCGCGTCCCGCCCTGGCGGTTTAGATAGTTCATGGTCGTGGTATTGTCCGTCTGGACCCGGACCACTTGACCCCGAAGAAACGGAGCAAAGGCGGTGAGAGCTAGATGGACCGCTCGGAGCTCCAGCAGGTTGATGTGGCATCGGGACTCCCATGGGGACCAGAGGCCGTGCGCTCAGTGTTCCATCAGTTGGGCACCCCAACCCATCAGAGAGGCATCAGTCGATAGAGAGACCGTCGGCTCGGGGCGGACAAACGGGATGCCCTCCTGCAGATGAACTGAAACAGTCCACCACTGGACAGCGTTCCACATCCCCTGTGTCACCGTCACTAGCTGGTCCAATGGATCGCAGCGTTGGGACCACTGGCTAGCCAGCCTCCACCGAAGAGGGCGCATGTTCCAGCGGGCCCAACGGACCACGCTGGTACAGGACGCCATGTGAGACCCAGGAGGCGAGGAAGTCCCGGGCAGGGCGCAATTGCCCAACCAGAAATGACTGGGCAAAGGAGTAAAGAACCTCGGCCCTGTCTGCCGGGCCGTGCTCTGGCTCGAGAGAGTCGAGCTCTGCCCGATGAACAGAATCACCTGTTTTGGCCTGCGTTGATGAGGAGGCCGACCTGAGAAGCAAACCTGGAGGGCCAGATCTCTGGACCGCTCCACCTCCTGTCTGGAGGGTCTGCTATCAGCCAATCGTCCAGGTAAGGGCAAACCCAGACCCCTCTGTGCCTCAGGAATGCTGTCACCACTGCCATGCATTTGGTGAAGACCCTGGGAGCTGGAGATAGCTAAGGGCATGGCTTGGAACTTCGAAAGGATCCTCATCTCGAAAGGGAAGGAACCTCTGATGTGACGGATGGATAGGGCGATGGAAAGAATGCGTCCTGCAGGTCAGAGAGCAGAACCACACGCTGTGTTCAAGGATGGTATTATCTGAGCCAGAGTGACCATCCTGAAGGTTCGAGACCTTAGGAACTTGTTTAGGTCGTGTAGTTCGAGAATAGGGCGCCAGCCCCCCGTCCGTTTCGGAACCAGGAAGTACCAGGACACAAACCCCGGGTCTGAGGGAGGGTCCGCCACCTCTCTGATCACCTCCTTCTCGAGGAGGAGAGCGATGTCGGCTCAGCGAGCCGACAGCGAGGCTTCGGACCCCGAGGCCCCCCGAGGTGTGAGGGCTCTGAAGGGTGGGGCCTGCTCAAACTCCAGAGGCAGGCTCTTTCCCACCACCTCCAACACCCACTGGTCTGTGGTGACAACGGACCAGGTGGAAAGAAAGTGGCGAAGACGTCCCCCCATGGGGGGTACCTGGGGTGAGGCGACGGGGTTGGGGGCGACACCCCTCAACCCGTCACTGGGCAGGCTTGGAAGAAGGACCGGCCGAGGGACCTCCAGGGCCTTTACCTCACTGCTTCCTGGAGGAGGAAGTCAAGGGCTTGGGTTTGGGATGCCAAGCTCGAGCCTGCTGGCCCTGACATTGCTGGGCCGGATGTGCCGTGTGCGCTGAGGGACGCAAAGGCTTAGGCTGTGGTCTGCGGCCTTTGTCCTTCTGTGCGGATGAGACCAAGTCCAAGGTAGCATTGGACTTCTCGATCCTCTGCAGGTGACCTTCCACCCCAGAGCCGAAGAGGTCGGTCCCCAGGAAGGGGACATTCGCCAACTTGTGCTGGGTATCCGAAGTGAAGGTGGATATCCTCCGCCAAGCCCGACAGCGCATAGCCACTGTGGCCGCTACTGACCTGGCACATGAGTCTCCAATGTCCAGAGCAGTCTGGAGCTGCTATTTGGCCACTGCCCTGCACTGGTCCCGCACCTGCCTAACCATGGTCTGCAGGTCCGCTGGAAGATGAGGAACTACCTTGTCCAGAGAGCCCAACAGGGCATGAGAGAAATGTGCCATGAGTGCGGCCGAACTGGCGGACGAAGGCGAGGAAGAGCGCGCAGTGTACACTGCGCTCGGCATAGTCCAATTTCTTGGATTCCTTGTCGGGAGGTTTGTCCACCTCCTAAGCGTTCCCGTGCGCGAAAACGCTGTCGGTAACTAGCCCCTCGGCTGAGGGGTGTTCCGAAAAACCGGACAAGGAACCGGTAGGGACCGCATACTTCCTGGCCATCCTGGCCGAGGCGCAGGACAGGAAGCAGGGCGCTGCCAGAGCTCCAAGGCCGGGCCCACTATGGCCTCGGCCACCGGAAAAGCCTCCGTAGGGGAATCCCCTCGGTCCAGTATCTCCGTGAGGGGATACCTGGCCCGCTTAGACACGGGTTCGAGCTTCATCCCGGTGGACTCCGAGATGAGCCGAAGCAATCCCAGAAAGGACGAAGGGCTATCGTCCATCGACTGACCTCCAGAGGACTCCAAGTCTACTCACCTGAAGAAAAGAGAGGAATCATCGTCGGACTCCGAAGGGTCCGCAAAGAGCTGCCTCGAGCCTGAGCCACCCTCCACCTGCCGAGGCCGATTGGGAGTGAGGGTGACAGACAGCCTATGGGGCAGTCCCTGAGCCGACCGAGAATTCTTGGTCGGAGCCCCAAATAACGGCTGTGGAGGCGGAGGTTCCACGGGATCGGTGGAGCAGCTGGTTTTGGCCGAACAACCGACCTGGGAACAGGCTCCTCGGGTAAGTCGAGGGGTTGTTTTGGCTGCTCCGGTGACAGTCACTTAATGGCCGGGGAAGGCGACGGCGTCGGCTTGTTCCCGGTCAGAAGGAGCTGTTGCCACATGAGGTCCTCGTACCATTGACGTAGCTTACGTCGAAGCCTCCCCTTGTCCGAGGAGGAGGACGAAGACAAGCAGCGGCGCTGCTTACCGCGTTGCCGAGACAGAGACCGCCTATGACGGCGGGATCGGCTGGACCGCGAAGAAGTCCAAGACCGAGACCGAGAACCTCGGCTTTTCCGAGGGCGGTGCAGGGAGGAGACGGGTGGAACCGGCTCTCCCCTCGGCTCAGAGGGATCACTTAAGGGTTCCGGAACCAGAGGCACTGGCAAGCCCACGGGATCCTCAACTCCCACCGGGGGAACCGGGGAGAGAGGATTCTCGGCTTCGCCTGGCGACAACTCGACCAACGGGTCGAGAAAAATCTCGATCTGGTCAGCGGAAGTTTCCGGTCAACTGGCCTGGCGGGACACTGTGAGACCAGTGGTCGGTTTAACAATCGACTGTCGATGGCCGACAACTCGGGGAGAGGGACCTTTCCCGCTCCCACGAGCGTCGACAGAGGGACTTACCCTTGTCTTTCTTTTTGGACCGAGAAGAAGGTCCAGCAGACGTTGGTCCCTCTTCCTTAGTTGAGAGGGACAGGTGAAGCTCCTTAAAGGAAGCTGTATAAGAGGAACCCAGGGAGAGCGGGATAAATGCCGCAGCCGAGGAAGATGCGGCCCGCGTCGCCTCCTCTTCGAGGGCGATCATCTGCTCTAGCTGATCCGCCGAGCCCACCGCCGCAGAGACCGCTGACCAGGCCTCTTTTGACTTCACCGGAGTAAAACGTCTCTCGGAACGCCCCAGTTGTAAACGAGCAGCACGGTCTTCGAGGACATAGGCCGAGAAGGAAGAGCACAGGTCGCAAGCCTGCGGGTTGTGCTCAAGGCCTAAACGGTAGACACGCGTGGAGTGCGGATCTGTCCAAGAGATCTTCTGCCCGCAAGGGCATCTCTGAAAACCGGGAGTAGATTTGTCCATCGCAGCCACGAGGGATAGAAGACCGAAGTCTAGAAGTGCAAAACTTTTTAATTGCAAAACCGAAGAATTAGGAACCAGTCTTATACGCAGAGTGTTAAGGAGGGAACCTGAGCTTCCAAGCGGTAAGGAAGATCTGGCGTCATGGGGCGGAGCCGAGAGTTTTACCACCCGAGTGGGTGGGAGGAGCCAGCTTGAAGACCTTCCGGCAAGATTTAAAGCGGCAAGGATACCTGCCAGACAGTGTGGATGAACAACATATCCATGTCCCTAGAAAGATGCAAGTCATACGTGGGGTACCTCAGGGATCAGTCCTGGGACCAGTCCTCTTCAATATCTTCATCAGTGACATTGCAGATGGACTGGAGAGTAAGGTTTGTCTTTTTGCAGATGACACCAAGATCTGCAACAGAGTAGATGATTCAGATGGGGTGGGCAGAATGAGAAGAGATCTGGATAAACTGGCAAAATGGTCAGAAGAGTGGCAAATGGGGTTTAATGCAAAGAAGTGCAAGATCATGCACATAGGAAAGAGAAACCCTGAAATCACCTACAGGTTGGGAGGGGAGTTTCTGCCAGTCACAAGAGAAGAAAGAGACTTAGGCATCATCATCTCCAATGACCTGAAATCATCCAAACAGACCATTAAAGCAGTAGGTAAGGCTAGGGGGATGTTGGGGTGTATTAGTAGAGGTATCACAAGTCGGAAGAGGGAGGTAATAATCCCTCTTTACAAGACACTGGTTATACCCCAGTACTGCGGGCAGTACTGGAGGCCACACCTTCACAAGGACATTAACTAAACTGAAGCAGTCCAGAGAAGGGCAACGAAAATGATGCAGGGACTGCATCAGAAAACATATGAGGACAGATTAACGGAACTCAATATGTATACCCTACAGCAAAGGTGGGAGAGAGGTGATATGACTGAAACATTCAAACACCTTAAGGGCATTAACAAGGTGAAAGAGTCTAACATGTTTCAATATAAGAAAAATAGCAGGACAAGAGGACACAGCATGAGATTAGAGGGAGGCCGATTAAGGAGTAATGTGAGGAAGTTCTTTTTCACAGAAAGAGTGGTGGATGCATGGAATGGCTTACCTCAGGAAGGAAAAAAATACCGTAGTAATGTTTTTTCTAATGGAGTTTTCTGACTATATGTGTTCAGAAAAAGAGATGTGCAAGAAGAAAATATTACTTACCACAGTAATCTTCTTTCTTCCCAGTGATGCTCAGATTTTGATAACTTTATGCAGTAGCCCTCTAAAGGTAGAACTGCCCAGAGAGATGGAGCACATGCAAATGATGGAATCTTTTGCATAAGCCACTTTTCAAATGCTGCATTTTACTAACTGCCTTTGCTCTAAACCCTCAGATTGCCTAGAAGCCTGGAAAGACAGGCCCACGAGGACCAAGTGTGACAATGATGACAATATTGAGCATGATAACAATAAAAACAATAATAATTATAGTAGGAACTCTAACACCCAGAAAAAGAGCCTCCAACAGGAGGGCATAGCTTGTGAAAGAATACCCCTGAATGGCAGAATCACCTGGCAAGGGGGGAATAACAATAGTGAATGCAATCACAACATATGTGCCACACATGGCATTTATACCCCTGAGGGCACAGTATACAGGAGTGCAGAGGCTGAAGTTCTGGAAGAGGAGGTAGGGAGGGGAAGTTATGAATATCTGAGCATCACTGGGAAGAAAGAAGATTACTATGGTAAGTCATTTTTTCTTCTAACCTCAGTAATGCTCAGTATATTCATAACTTTATGCAGACTACCAAGCAGTACCCCTGGAAGTGGGTACAGAACTCTAATTTGGAGACGGACTTTGCAGGGCTGCTGTGTCAAACCTAGCATCGCCCCTAGATAAACTATCCCGATTGTAATGCTTGGTAAAGGTGTATACTGTTTTCCAGGTAGCTGCTTTACAAATGTCCAGTAATGGAACATCCCTGGCAGCTGCTAAAGTAGCAGCTGTCCCTCTTGTGGAATGAGCCCTCAAACCTGATGGGGGCTCCTTACCAGCCTTTGTGTAGCAGAACTGGATACACTGGACTATGCAATGAGAAATTAACCTTTTGATGCTGGATTAGCCTTTCTCACATTTCATAGGTCAGGAGCAGGTGTTTCCTATCCTGCCTATGGACTGTAGTGGTTGTCAAGTAGCAGCTAAAAACTCGTTGACATCCAAACAATGAAGACTCCTTTCACTTGAACCAAAGTGATCAGTGAAAAGACAAGTAAGATAATGGTTCGGTTCCAATGGAAATTTAAATCCATTTTAGGAAGAAAATTCCTGTTTATTTTCAGGACCACTTTGTCTCTGTGGAATGAAATGTAGCCATGTTCAATGCAGTGAGACTGGGGCTCACTGATTTCTCTGACAGAAATTACCATACGGAAAGAACAATTTCCATGTGGCATATCTCCAATAAACTGAAAGCATAGGCTCAAAAGGGGAACCCATGAGCCTAACCATACACACATTTAGGTACCATGCTGGCACCGGTTCCTTGTGAGGGTGTGTGCAAATAGGACAGGCCTTTAAAGAACCTTTTGAAAACAGGGTTTGGGGCACAGAGAAACAGAGGAACATTCTGTCCACTGAAATATAAATATATGTGTAACCCCCCTGCAAATGGGGGTTCCCAAAAGACTTCCAGGAGCTTGCTTGAATGCTCCAAGCCTGAATGGTGTTTGGCATTTAAGCCATTTATCAGTGAGTGTTTTTAGAGCCTCTGGTACTGTCTCTTTAAGAGCTGTCTGCTTGCAGACATAATTAGTTTGTATGGGGGGACTGTGTGCTTCTCTGAGTACCACTCGAGCTGCTGCCAATTCACTTCATTTTTGCAGTCACTAGGAGTGCAAGGGAACCTATCTGAAAGATGTAACTGTTTGCCAGAAATTATTTAGAGTAATAATGAAATTACAGTTTGTCTAACCTGCTTTCTTTGCAGTCAGAACTGTGTCTGCTAGTTCCCATTCTAGTTTTGAACTGCTGAACTGGACCAATCAGTGTGGGTAAGCTAGCTCTAAAATGATGCCTTGGACGAATCAGAACTTGGACTCATAATCTGAGCCAGCCACAAGAGGATTGTATGGGCAGTGACTCTGGGAGATGTAGTTTAGACTTCAGTGCCTTTTGGACCAACAGCAGCAGTCTATTGTGGTGACAGCCAATCCAGTCAAGAACTGGGAGGAACTCAAAGGAAGTGCCCGGTTTCGTCAGTTGGAGTTCAGTTGAGCTTTGGCAGTGAAGAAGGAAGGAGCCCTGTGCTTTTTCAGTGTGCAGTTTTAGTCAAAAAACGTGTGTAAGGCCCAGAGTTCCGGTCTGCAGCTTGTGTAACAGCTTGTTAGGACTGAATCTGTCCTGTGAAAAGAATCAAAGGATCTCTGAAGAGTAGAAACCAGGCTCACCCTGTAGAAGACTGGAAGAATTGCTGAAAATTGCACTCGGTCTGTCAGGAACTGAATCTGCTGTGTGTTCTCCCGGTATTGTGCAGTAATTGCGATCGGGATACAGATGCAGCCTGCCTGGTATAGTACTTTCTTTTATATGGATGTGTGAAGAGGTTTGTGTACCTCAAGTGAGCCCTGCTGACATTGAAGGACCCTATCTTATTTGGAGGTCGTGAGTACTAATTCAGGGTTGCTCCTGTTGAATTGCCACATTAAATCCAAATGGAATTACTGTACTGCTGACTGTTTAATTCTCCTTTTCTCTGTGTGAAAGGGCCCCTACCAGCTGCCACGGTTTGGACTAGCCACTAGGGCTTGGGTACCCAGGGACAGTAACTGATAGGGATAGGCCTGTGCACAGAGCCATAAATTAGATTATTAGGTGATAAGCTAATTAACCTGATTTCCCCTGTCCTTGTTATATCCCCTAAATAAATCAGAGCTGCTTGTTTCAGCAAAGTTATACTGCCTGAGGTATTTGTCTATGTTAAAGTACTGTACTGTGATTGTTGCACTGTATCTCATTTCACAGGAGGTCCCAGTGCCGGAACCAGACCTGGGGTAAGTGTATACCGTGAAGGTAATTCTGATATATTGTGTGGGCCACTAGTGGGAAGAAAGGGGGTTGCAGTGTCCCAGAGGGCTGTGACCAAGTTAGTTTAACTATTGCAAACCCTGACCTCTGGGTGGAGGCACCCGCCATTGGATCAGGCCCCTCAACCTGTTAGTGGCAAATCAGGCAGGGGTAGTAGCCCCTGGGATAGCGCCATCTAGGGGTTACATCTTGGAGCTCACCGCTGGGATTGTGTGTCCTCTGGTGGCCATATTCCCGAACCACTGTTAAGAAAAAATGGGTACCCGACAGAAGTGGCTGTGCACCGGCTGGTGGAGTGGTGTACTGGGAGGAGATCGACCCCAAAATGCTATGCTTATCCTGGACATCCCTCTGGGTATCAATACGGACACTGTGCAGGAGTACTTTCCAAGGTGGAAGGTTTACAAAACCCTGTGGTGGTGGGTCGGCATGCTAATCTGCTCACCCACACTTTCCTGGCCCTAGTAGAGTTTAAGGATCCCATAGATAGCTCCAAAGTGCCACAGACCATTACCCCAGAGGAGCCCTCACTGCTTGGAGAGTGATAACTAAGGACAGTAAAGACCTGGGGAATCAGCCCCACCACTATCTGAAACTTTGAGGAGAAATTTGCTGAATGGTTGCTGGGAGAGGGAAAACTGTGGAGGACTTGAAGAAACTATTCTTGCCACCTGGGGTGTTCCTCCCCAACACCCTCTCCTGCTCCAGTGCCCGTAATGGTGGCTGAACCAATGCAGACTCCTATTTCTGCACCTGCCATTAGTCACGACTCTTACGAAGGTTGAGGATCTTCTCTGGCACCTCCCCACCCCCAAGGGGAGGATGACTGGGAGACCTGGATAGACTATGTTGCCCCCAAGTGCTAGAATGGCAATGCTCGGAAGGTGGCGAAAGAGGGTTAGTGAGAGCCTCAGGAGGTCCTGCCTGGCTACCATCCGTGCTAAACGGGCCAGTAACCCTGAAGCGACTGCACAGGCCTATCTTGAGGCCTTGGAGAATGTGTAGGGAGCCCAGATTCTGATGAGGACCTATGGTGGAGAGTAAGAGATGCACAACAGTACCAAGGGAGTTGTTGTCTGTGTATGTATCTCGGCTGGAAAAATTGTTGCAAGAATGCCTCAGAAAAGGTAGTTTGCCAGCGATTGAACTGGACCGAACCAGGCTGGACAGGATCCTTAAGTCTGCCCCTTCTCAGAACTGCTGTTGCTTCAGTTACACCTGGCAGATCGACTGGAATCCCACCCTCCTATGATGAGTTAATGAGAGAAATTCGAGGAGTTGAGAAAAGACGACCTCGGGAGGGACCTGCACCAATAGCTGCGGCTACGACCCGAGTGACTGAGGGTGACCCATCAAGTGAAGTTCAGGGGCAGAGGTTGGCAGTCAATGAGTGCTCTGACAAGGAAAAAGATATGTCACAATGGGGCGAACTGTTGAGAGAGATCCGGGAATTAAAAACAGTCCCTTTATGAAGGCCACTGCAAGTACAGACTGACCTATATCCGACTGCATCTGCTATGGGGTGGGGGTACCCACCATGTATCTCCTGCTGATAACAGCTCGAACTCGATTCCTTGACCATGGAAGTGGAGAAACTGACGAGATGTCTCCAAATGCTTATCACGCCGCGGACAGAGATGGCACCAAGGTTTCCAGTTAGTAATACCCCGCCCTGGCTCCCAGTGTGGCGCCTCGGCCAGCTCAAACTCAGAAAGTATGTTTTGCTATAATTGTGGGAAGATGGGCACATGAAAGGAATGCCAGTCCCCAAAGACACTGACAAAGTTGCATATAGGCTACAAGGAGAGCTTCGGAGAAGAAATCAGTGGTTAAGAGGTGCGCACATGATCCCAGTGAGGGCACCAAAAATGCTAATTCACGTCCTTTTGTGGCAAGGTCAGTTGCCCAGGCCCCCACTACCGCCTCTCCAGACTGGTCCAGAATAGTGGGTCCCTCCATGGAGACCACTGTAAAGGTGAACGGGTGTCTACAAGAGCTATATTAGACAGTGGCTCCCAAGTGACAATTATGTTCCAAGATTGGTATCAGAAGCATTTGTCAGACGTTACCTTACAACCATTAGAAGGACTGCATGTATGGGGTTAAGTGAGAAGGCCTACCCCTATTCGGGTATATCCGATTTGGCTGTCTTTCCCCACCTCCGTGGCTGGAGTGGCTGAACAAGTAGAGACCTAGCCTTAGTGTGTCCCCCCACTGGACTGTATGATGGTGTCCCTTTGTTGATTGGAACAAATGCTCATATGTTCGGAAGGCTGGCACAGTTGTGTTATAGAAAACAGGGTCAAAGACTAGTAGAGCTTTAAGAGTTCCGGCTTTAATTAAGAAGGCCTATGAGGCACAGAGAGATGCTGAAAAACAGAACCAGAGGAACGGTCGGAATTGTATGGAAGAAGGATCCTGAGTCTCTGATCCTGGCGCAAATGCCCAGTGTACCTTACAGGAGAGGTCCATATCAGAAAGGATGTTAAGAATAAAATATTAATGTTGGATGCACCAGGCGATGGAAAATTGCCAGAGGGACTGCTGGTCAAGCCTAGTATTTTGCCGCTAGAGCCCATGCTTATGCCAGAAGGGTAATGGTCCAAGTTCATAATGTGTCTGAAAGAGACATTCGAGTAAACAGAGGTTGCATCCTGGCTAATGTGCATTGTGCAGACACTGCAGTGCTACCCAGCAGCAAGAGTTCAAGGAAGAATGACAGAGTAACGCCTGACTTGTTTGATTTGCGACTCCGCTGCCAGCTGAATGGAAAGTGAAGATCAGTGAGAAGCTTGCCCAGAGAGACCAGGTGTTTTCTTTAAAGGAATGGGATGTAGGATGCGTGCAAGGAGCTGAGCACAATATCCGGCTGCATGACGAAAGACCATTTTATGTGAGAGGTCTCGACGCCTGGCACCTGCTGACATAGATGATGTGAGCGGCATCTGCAAGAGATGTTAGCTGCTGGTGTAATACAAGAATCCAGAAGCCTTATGCTTCCCCATTGTGGTAGTGAGGAAAAGAATGGAACAGTAAGGATGTGTGTGGATTATCGCACCTTAAACCGGCGGACTATCCCTGATCAGTACACAATGCCCCGCATTCAGGATGCTTTGGACTGCCTAAACAGGAGCAAGTGGTTCTCTGTGCTGGATCTCCGCAGTGGGTACTATCAGATCCCGATGGCCCCAGAGGACCGTGAAAAGACAGCCTTTATCTGTCCGCTTGGCTTCTATGAATTCATGAGGATGCCTCAAGGATTTCAGGTGCCCCAGCCACTTTTCAACGATTGATGGAGCGTGCAGTGGGGACATGAACTTACTAGAGTGCCTGGTATACCTAGATGATGTTATTGTGTTTGGCAGCTCACTGGAGGAACATGAGAGCAGATTATTTAAGGTATTGGACCGACTGGAGGACTTTGGCCTTAAACTGTCCATTGATAAGTGTCAATTTTTCAAACATCAGTAAAGTATGTGGGACACATAGTATCCACCGAGGAATAGAGACCGACCCAAGTAAAGTTGAGGCCTTGACCACCTGGCCACAGCCCAAAATCTAAAAGAACTGCAAGATTCCTGGGATTCTGTGGTTATTATCGGCGCTCATCAAGGACTATTCAAGAGTGATCCGCCCTTTACTTAACCTTACTCAAGGTATCCCAACCCACAAAAAATACCAAAAGTCAGCATCCCTCAAGACTGAAAGAGTGTATTTTCATCCAGTGAAGTATTTGGGGCCAGCTGGACTCCTGATTGTGAGACTGCTTTTCATGAGATCATATATCAACTACCCATGCTCCAGTGCTGGCCTATGCCGATCCAAGAAAACCTTACGTCCTGCACCTGATGCTAGCTTGCAAGGGTTGGGGGCTGTGTTGTACCAGAGCACGAGAATGGCCTGAGACCAGTGGCCTTTGCCAGTAGAAGCCTGACCCCATCCGAAAAGAACTATCCTGTACATAAGTTAGAGTTCCTAGCTTTGAAGTGGGCTATTGTTGACCAATTCCATGAGTACTTGTATGGGGCTAAAATACTAGTAAAGCACCAATAATCCTTTGACCTATGTGCAGACCTCATCTCAAGTTGGATGCCACTGGCCATAGGTAGCTTTCTGCATTATCTACATATGACTATGCTCTCAAATACCGAGCAGGTCTGAACCACATAGATGCTGATGCTCTCTCCGGAGGCCTGTTCCCCAGAATGATTGGGTCCGACTGGCAGAACCTGACATTCGGGCACTCTGCGGAAGTTTGACAAGGAGGAACAAATGTCCACGGACGCAGTGGACTGCATGGTGGATTGCTTAGGAGCCTCTGAGAATTGCATACCTGCTGCTTGTTGCCACTTTTCTGCAATAGACATTGGTGCACTGCCTCAGCTGGACAATGACAGTATTCGGCGGGCTCAATCCGCGATCCCATGATCAAAGCAGCTTTAGAAGCCCTCTATGCAGGAAAAGATGTGTCCAAATTACGCTCCACTGATTTGAGAACTGCACTGTTATACAAAGAAGGTCCTAAGTTGAAACTGATCAATAAACTGTTATACAGAGAAACAGTAGACAGAGGGACAAGTAGACAAACAACAACTAGTGCTGCCCACTGCCTTCGAGACTCAGTATTGAGGTCCTTGCACAACCACATGGGGCACCTTGGTATAGACAGAACACTTGACTTGGTGAGATCCAGATTCTATTGGCCTAAGATGGGGGCTGATGTGGAGCAACACATTCGAACTTGTAGTAGCTGCTTACAGAGGAAAGCTTTGCCCCAGAGGGCTGCCCCTTGTTAACATAACCACCAGTGCACCCATGGAGCTGGTCTGTATTGATTTTCTAAGTTTGAGTCAGATCAAAGAAATATCAGTAATGTGCTGGGTGGTCACTGACCATTTCACGAGATATGCCCAAGCTTTCCCACCAAAGACCAGAAAGCATCCACTGTAGCCAAAGTACTTGTAGAAAACTTTTTGTTCACTATGGGGCTCTACAAAGAATCCATTCTGATCAAGGGAGAGACTTTGAGAGTCGTCTGATCAAAGAGATGCTTTCTCTGTGGGAGTCGAAGTCCAGAACCACTCCTTACCACCCCAGGGGGACCCACAGCCTGAACGTTTCAACCGCACTTGCTAGATATGCTAGGCACCCTGCACCCAAAGGACAAGCCTAGATGGAGCCAACAAATTAGCACCCTGGTACATGCTTATAACTGCACCAAAGTGATGTCACTGGATTCTCCCCTACCGCCTGATGTTTGGAAGAGAAGCTCGACTACCAGTAGATGTGTGTTTGGGTCTCTCCTGATGGGGTTCAAGCTGACAACTATTTACAGTATGTGCAAAGTTAAAGGCCCAGCTAACTCATGGTACCAACTGGCTCAAACCATGGCTGCCAAAGAAATCTGGCCAACAAAGAAAGGTATGATAAAAAGGTGAAAGCACAGAACTCCAGGAGGAGATCGGGTTGCTAAGAAATCTGGGACTGCATGGCAAGCACAAGATTGCTGACAGATGGCACCATCTCCCTCACATTGTAGTGGGCAAACTAGATGATCTGCCAGTGTACAAAGTAAGGCCTGAGAATAATTCAAAAGATGTAAAAACAATGCATAGAAATCATTTACTGCCCATTGGACAAATCTTAATTGAGTCTGAGCCCTAGAAGATGCCCCCTCTGGACCAGTGACTAGAGCTGCTGCAAGAAAAGATCAAGAAAGTCTGCACCTACAGAAGCAAAGTTAAAGTGTTCCCTCCACAAGTCCCAGTTGAGCATGACTGTCAGTCCATATCGGAAGAAAGTGAGAGTGACTTTGAATACTATCCTTCTTACGAACTGAGTCAATTGTTTCAGGGCAATCCCTAGTCAATACTGGAGACAAAGCTGGGCCTTCTGGACTGTCTAAGCCCCCAGCTTCATCCCTGGAGCCAATGCTCCCAGAAAGTGAAGTGCAAAGCATCAGATCAGATGAAATGGAATCATTGTGCATGGTTGAACTGTTTGAGCTTTCAGGGAGGAAATGATAGATTGGGCAGACTGGTGATACACCGGAACAAGAAGAGTATTTTGAGTGCCCTGACAGTCCACTGCCAGTGTCAGAAAGCTCTCCATGCAGAGCCAAATGTTGTGGACTCAGAAACTGTAACTCCTGGAGCTGAAAGTGCCCCAAGTTCTAGCCTCTCTACCCCATGGAGACTCCCTGACAAGTGAGGACAATGCTGAAAATGAGGCTCAGAGTGCAGAGACTATAACAGTTCCCCTAGAAAGACTGGTCGAGCTGTAAAGCCTGTGGTGCACCTCAGTTATGATTCACTTGGGAGGCCTGTGGACTTGCCTCTCAATGTTGTCCATAAAGGAGTGTATGTGTCCCCGAGCTCATTGCCCAAACTGAGCATCAGTGCTAACTCAAGTTACTTGTGTTGCCCTCTACAGTATGGTGCCCTGCCCCATCCAGCCCTCAAGGTAACTGATAGGGAAGGGGCCCCTCTCTTCAGGTTTCATGTACAAGAGGTAATAACTTGAGTTATGGTACAATGTGTATTAATACTGTGTAAAAGAGTGACTACTGCAATGTTTCAGAAATGTGTTCTTGGTAAAATGATATATTGACTGATGATCACATATGGAGCCTAATGCAAATGTATATGGTTGCAGTTGAAACTTATGGGGGTACTTGCTTGACGCGGACGTCAAGCTTTCCCAGGCCAGGAAGGGTGTAACCCCCCTGCAAATGGGGGTTCCCAAAAGACTTCCAGGAGCTTGCTTGAATGCTCCAAGCCTGAATGGTGTTTGGCATTTAAGCCATTTATCAGTGAGTGTTTTAGAGCCTCTGGTACTGTCTCTTTAAGAGCTGTCTGCTTGCAGACATAATTAGGTTTGTGGGGGACTGTGTGCTTCTCTGAGTACCACTCGAGCTGCTGCCAATTCACTTCATTTTTGCAGTCACTAGGGTGCAAAGGGAACCTATCTGAAAGATGTAACTGTTTGCCAGAAATTATTTAGAGTAATAATGAAATTACAGTTTGTCTAACCTGCTTTCTTTGCAGTCAGAACTGTGTCTGCTAGTTCCCATTCTAGTTTTGAACTGCTGAACTGGACCAATCAGTGTGGGGTAAGCTAGCTCTAAAATGATGCCTTGGACGAATCAGAACTTGGACTCATAATCTGAGCCACCTACAAGAGGATTGTATGGGCAGTGACTCTGGGAGATGTAGTTTGAGACTTCAGTGCCTTTTTGGACCAACAGCAGCAGTCTATTGTGAGTGACAGCCAATCCAGTCAAGAACTGGGAGGAACTCAAAGGAAGTGCCGGTTTCGTCAGTTGGAGTTCAGTTGAGCTTTGGCAGTGAAGAAGGAAGGAGCCCTGTGCTTTTTCAGTGTGCAGTTTTAGTCAAAAACGTGTAAGGCCCAGAGTTCCGGTCTGCAGCTTGTGTAACAGCTTGTTAGGACTGAATCCGTCCTGTGAAAAGAATCAAAGGATCTCTGAAGAGTAGAAACCAGGCTCACCCTGTAGAAGACTGGAAGAATTGCTGAAAATTGCACTCGGTCTGTCAGGAACTGAATCTGCTGTGTTCTCCCGGTATTGTGCAGTAATTGCGATCGGGATACAGATGCAGCCTGCCTGGTATAGTACTTTCTTTTATATGGATGTGTGAAGAGGTTTGTGTACCTCAAGTGAGCCCTGCTGACATTGAAGGACCCTATCTTATTTGGAGGTCGTGAGTACTAATTCAGGGTTGCTCCCTGTTGAATTGCCACATTAAATCCAAATGGAATTACTGTACTGTTGACTGTTTAATTCTCCTTTTCTCTGTGTGAAAGGGCCCTACCAGCTGCCACGGTTTGGACTAGCCACTAGGGCTTGGGTACCCAGGACAGTAACTGATAGGGATAGGCCTGTGCACAGAGCCATAGGTAGATTATTAGAGTGATAAGCTAATTAACCTGATTTCCCCTGTCCTTGTTATATCCCCTAAATAAATCAGAGCTACTTGTTTCAGCAAAGTTATACTGCCTGAGGTATTTGTCTATGTTAAAGTACTGTACTGTGATTGTTGCACTGTCTCTCATTTCACAGGAGGTCCCAGTGCGGAACCAGACCTGGGGGGTAAGTGTATACCGTGAGAGTAATTCTGATATATTGTGTGGGCCACTAGTGGGAAGAAAGGGGGGTTGCAGTGTCCCAGAGGGCTGTGACCAAGTTAGTTTAACTATTGCAAACCCTGACCTCTGGGTGGAGGCACCCGCCATTGGATCCAGGCCCCTCAACCTGTTAGTGGCAAATCAGGCAGGGGTAGTAGCCCCTGGGATAGCGCCATCTAGGGGTTACATATGCTTCTAAGGTACTGAACTGTAAGTCCAGTAAATGCAATAGGTAAGACAGTCCAGCACAGATGGAACACCAGCCTGTACTGTTATGTGTGAAGCCCTTAAAGAGCCCTTTTGGAGATAGGATCTGGAGTGACTTGAAACATCTTATCCAGCTGATATGCAGGCTGATGCTACAGCTAGGTGGACCTTAAGGGTGCTGGACTGCAAGTCCAATGAATGTAAATAAGAAAATAATCAGGCACAGCTGGGACCCCAGCATGTGCTGGTACCAGTTCCTAGTTGAATAGCAATAGAAAAAACCTTTTCCATTTGAAGCATAAATTTCCTTAATAGAGGGACTCCTGTAACCACTTAAAATGTTCAAAACATTTTCAGAAAAATGCAGTTCCACATATTGTAGGCCCCCAAGAGCCATGCCTTGAGCCCAAGTTTTAGGTACAGGAGCTTCCCTTGGTAGGAGGTTAGCAGATTGTACCTCCGAGGAAGGTGCACTGGTTCAAACCCAGACATGGAGAGTAGCAGAGAGTACCATGGCTGCCTGGCCCAGTCTGGTGCTATCAAGAGCACTGATGCTGACTGGCACCTAAGCTTAAGAAATACTCTATACACCAGAGGGAAAAGAGGAAAAGCATGTAGATGCTTCTCTAATACAGAGCCAGAGCATCCAAAGGGACTGTTCCTGTATCTGGTGGTCTGCCACAGTACAATGGCAGGTGGTGGTTCCGGTGGGACACAAACAAGTATAGCTCTAGGGTGCCCCACCTCCTGAAGTTTCTTGCACCACCCGACTGTCCAAATCCCATCTATGATTGGACTAGCTGATTTGAGTCAGGGTATCTGCCCAGGTATTGTCCTTGCCTGGCAGATGAATAGCCCACATGGAGCATCCTATGCTGACTCCCTATTATCATAAGTCTTCAACAGGCAGGGCTTGACTTTATCCATCCCTGCTTGCTTGTGTAATACATTGCGGTGGTACTGTCTCTTCTGACCCGTACCACCTTCCCTGTACTAGTTGTGTGGAAACCCTTAGTGCCAGTGACACTAATCTTGGCTCCAACAGGTTTGTGTGCAGAAGTGACTCTGTGCTGGGATGGTGTGAACCCCTAGTTGGGAGTCACACACTAGCAGAGATTCATCTGCTGACTGAACGATTGATGGGGACTCTTGCTGAAAAAAGGGGACCCCTTTCCTCAGGTTGGTTTCTTCTTTCCACCCTTAGGTGACCTGTAACAATATCTGTTGTTATCAGAATTAGTTTTAAAGGAGGGACCTTTCCCTAGTGAACCCAGAGGTGAAACTGAATGTCCCTCATCCATAACCTGGATTCCACGACTATGCCAGTGGCAGGTGTCATGGAGCCAATAGCTGAAGAAACTGTCTTTTGGCTTTCTGTTTGTTCAGGCTGAATGAGCCCACTACCAGTGGGATACATCTTGCCCTGCTGAGAGGCAGGCAGGCCCTGCCTTGCAAGGTATCTAACTCTGCTCCTATGAACCGTAGTACCTAAGCAGGCTGAAGGGCAGAACTTCTTTAGATTATCAGGGACCCTAGTGACTCCAGGAGCCCCTATGCCACTTGCTGGGTTGATTTTACAACCCCTAGCCAGTCATCTAGGTATGGGAAAAACTGTAACACCTTGTCCTTGAAGGTGTGTCAGAAACCCTGCCAAACACTTAGTGCAGTCTCTTGGAGAGTGAACTGATGGGAGTATGCACTTGAGGTACTTTCTGTGAAATTCCCTTATGAAGGTGAGGAAATAAGCACCCTTTAAGACCAGTGATGCCAACCCTTCCCTTGTCTGGAGTGTTGGCAGGATCAGTGACAAAGTTATAATTTTGAACTTTGGCCTTGTTAAAATGCCTGTTTAGTACCGTGAAGTCGTAGACAAGCCAGCACACCCCATTCTCTTTCTGGTACCTTTTGCTGTACTAGGACAGGCTCCACTCTGTGACACTAACATGTTTTGAATCTCTCTCTCTTTTTTTTTTTTTTACTGTTGGCAGGGATTTGAACTCTGAGCCATTCCCTAACCCTCTGGGGAGCCTGAAGTGCCCCCTGTGTGGTACTGCTGATTGTGAGGCACAACTCTAGCCTGATAAAAGTAAGGCTTAATGTGAAATGATTTGCCTCTGCCTCCCATTCCCTATATTTTAGTGGAGGGGAAGCTTTGTTTTGCAGAACTGCAACTATAGGCGGTTTTTGTATACATCCACCTTTTTCATGTAAGCCTTTATCTTTCTTCCAAGAGGGGATGACCCTCAACTGGAAAAAACATAACCTTGGTTTGGGTATCCTGAATGAGGTTTGTGACTGTCAGCCAGGCAAACCCCCTTGAGCTACTTAATCTGCCATGTATCTGGCAGTAGTGCCTGAAAAGCAGCAGTCATATGACTGGTATTTGGCTGCTCCCAAACCCAACTTAACTGTTTCAGCTAGATCATCTGACAGGGAAGTCTGAGCCTCGACTGCCATAGCAAGGATAGACTGCCATAGTGACTTTTGGTATTGAGCATCAAAGGCTTGAAAGCCATGCTGTCAGTTTTCCTGAAATCCTTGTTAGGAGGAATGCCAGGGTATCTTTGCCCTGTTACAGGCTGTCACTTGTACTACTCCTTGGCAAACAGGGTGGGAGAATAAAAATTCAGCTCCCTTCCTGTCCAGCTATTTCTTATCCAGCCTCATTTCAAGAGGGGAAGACAGAGCTTTGAATTTGTAGAAATCCTTAAAGTATCTTTCCTGAAGAATGTAGTCACAGGAAGGAAAAGCTTTCAGTGGGTGTCAGCCCAATCATTTCTCACAATATATGAAAAGTGAGGAATAATCCTCAAATGCTCTGTGGGAATAGCCCGACTGCTGTTCAGGGAAAACCTCAGTTTAATAGGTTCCCCTTTATTCTGTTTAATCATAAACATATATTCTTCCTCTTAATAATGGGAAGACTGATCAGAGGAGAAAGACCGCTTTGCAGTCATCTGCTGCTGAGAAACAGACAGCCCTTGCAAGGCATTTTTCCACACTTTCTCCTAGAAAGCTTTACAATTTCTGCAGGAGTTGTTAGGCTTTATAGCAGACACAGAAGTCCCCAAATGCTGTCCAGCAGGAGGCTCTGTGTTTGATTTATTTGAGAGAACCAGGGAGTCAGCCGGTTCAAGAAATCTAGCAAGCACAGAAGTCCCCATACACTGTCTAGCAGGGGGTTCAGTGTGCTTAGTTTTATTTTATTTCTTAGAGGGAACCAGGGAGTCAGCCAGTTCAGCAAGCCTCTCAAGAACTGCTTGTATACCCGTCTCAGGGGCAGCAGTTACAATAATTGTTGTGGTTTCAGCCACAGAAATTTAGGGTGTCTGCTGGTCACAGCTAGAGGGACCCTTAGGTGGTGATAACTTTTTTCTTTTTTAGCCGTATCCAGGCATGTTCAAATAGTTTTCTGAGGACATGTAAAGCAGATTTCACCCTGCTTGGAAGTGAACATGCCCAGAAAGCAAACAAAGACTGTTTGCCTTAACAAATATCACCACCCTCAACACATGATTCAAAACCAGGATCACCAGTTTTCTTTCTCGGTTTTTCTGACATTTTCCAATAAAACCGATAAAAGTTGTAACCGCTAAAATAAATACATTTATTTAAACTTTATTTAACATTCGCGGTCGGTTCCAGACTGATGAGGAACCAATCGGGACCAGAAACCCAAGTAAAATGAACCGAGGCTATCGGTTCAAAACCCAGTATTAGCGGTTCTTAAAACAAGCTAAATTGAATAAAATTAAACATAACTGAGTTTTTTAGTCAGAAAACTCCGATAAATGTAAAACACACTTCGGTTCCCCCCGGTTATACCAAACCTGAAGAAACCGATAAACTTGCAATTTAAACACTAAAACTATGGGTTTACTTAAAATCATAAAAGTAAGAAGGCAGCAAATGAAATGTAAAGAAAACTTATATAAATTTTATAAGTTTTCTCACGTCAGAACAAGATGATGAGGAGAGGATCTCTGAGCGTCTAGTCTCGACAGGCGGAAAGAAAAATCTGAATGTTTAAAGCAAAGGCAGTTAGTAGAATGCAGCATTTGAAAAGTGGCTCATGCAAAAGATTCCATCATTTTCATGTGTTCCATCTCTCCGGGGCAGTTCTACCTTAGAAGGCTACTGCATAAAGTTATGAATATACTGAGCATAACTGAGGTTAGAACAAGGGGGCACAATTTGAAGATACAGGGGGGACAGCTCAAAGGTAACGTGAGGAAGAAATTTTTCACAGAGAAGGTTGTGGATACATGGAACAGCCTTCCTGAGGAGGTAGTGGACTCAAAAACAGTGGGGGAATTCAAGAATGCATGGGACAGACATAAGGCAATTCTAGTGGGGAGGGGGTAGGAGGAAGTAGGCTGTTGGTTAACTAGGATCTGCAGCCTATGCATTTGGTAGGGAAATGGACAGACTAGGCGGGCCAAGCGGTCCTTATCTGCCATCAAATTCTATGTTTCTATTCTGACTATATGCAGTTAGCTCCAACACTTGAACTGCTCCGGAGAGGAAAGGGTTAACTCTATGCCAAGGCACAGAACGTTGACCTCGAGCTCGGTTTTCAAACCTCTGTCCCAGGTACTTCCTTAGTGTAACCGTCAGATTCTTATGAGCATTATGGTAACTAACTATAAACATAAATTGTTTTTCTTAAATTTTGTGCCAAAAGGCAATAAACAGATTTTAGGGTCCAAAACACTCAAGTCGAGAACCCCAAAAAGAATCCAAGTAGATAGTAAAACTTAATAATATATTTAAAGTAAAAACCAAAACCTCATCCTAAGAAGAGGTAACCCAAGTACACCCCTGGGGTGTAGCACTGCGCCTGCCCACCCACATCCCAAAAACAACTAGGCTCCAGGAGGGGAAGGGAGACAGGGAAGGATGTCAGAATACAGCAAGACTCCATTTGAAAAAACAACATTACTATGGTGAGTAATTCTTTCTTCAAACAACATGAAGTCTTGCTGTATTTTGACTACATGCAGACTACCGAGCAGTTCCCCCTTGGAGGAAAGAGTTACATAACCTATTTTGGGAACAGGATCTGCAGTACTACTGTGCCTAACCTAGCATCACTTCTTGACTGGATGTCGAGAGAGTAATGCTTGGTGAATGTGTGAAGTTTTCCAGGTGGCTGCTTTACAAATTTCCACTTAAGGTATGTCTCTAGCTGCTGTGACCGAAGCAGTTGTACCTCTGGTGGAGTGAACCCTCAGGCCTGAGGGTGGTTCCTTCCCCAACTTTGAATAGCAGAACTGGATATAGGAGACAATCCACCTGGCAACAGTTCTCTTAGTGGCAGGTTTACCTTTTCCCACTTCTCCATAAGTGAGAAACAGCTGTGAACAGTCATTTCTATGGGTCTTAGGGAATTCTAAATAATAACCAAGGACTCTCTTTACATCAAGACTGTGTAGTCTTTCTCCAGAGAAAGAATGGTCAGTGAAAAATACAGGCAATGACACAGATTGATTCAAATGAACGTCTGATACCACCTTGGGAAGGAATTTTCTATTCATTCGAAGGACCACCTTATCCCTGTGAAATGAAATGAAATCAGGTTCCACTGATAAAGCCTGTAACTCACCGATTCTCCTGGCAGAGGTAATGGCTACCAGGAACACAGTTTTCCAAGTCAAGTATTTTAGCTCAGCTGAAGATAATGGTTCAAAAGGAGGCTGCGTAAGCTGTGCAATGCAGATATTCAGATCCCAAACAGGAGTAGGGTCCCTAAGTGGAGGACTGATATGAACCAAACCCTTGAAAAATCTCTTGAAAACCGGATGGGAGGCTAAGGAAGAACCCTTCCCAGCTGAAAGGAAGGCTGAAAGGAATGGCTGCCAAATGCACCTTGAGAGTGGTAGGCCTGAGACCTAAACTGTTAAGATGCACCAAAGAATCCAAAGCAGTGGCAATGTCAGTTGAATCTGGCTGAATATGCCTCTGAGAACACCAAAAAAAACAAACCTCTTCCATTTGGAATTGTAGGTTTTCCTAGTGGAAGGTTTTCTACTAGCCTTAAAAGTGTCTAGGGCTGATTGGGAAAGATGGAGGCCTGCATATTCTAGCTCCTCAAGAGCCAAGCTTTGAGTCTGAGAGTCTGATGGTTGGGATACAGTATCTGCCCCAGTGAGGAAGCGAGAAGACTGAACCATCTGGGAAGACAAAGAGGAATTGTCACTGACTGACAGTAGCAGGGGGTACCAAGGATGCCTGGCCCAGATTGGGGGGCCACCAGAATCACAGCGCAAGGCTGAGATCTGATCCTGATCAGAACTCTGGAGTATCAGAGGAAAAGGAGGAAAAGCATACAGAAACCTGTTTATTCAATCCAACAGGAGAGCATCTTGAGGAACATACTCCAAAAGAGGACGTCTGCAGCAGAACAGGGGAAGCTGATGATTGTCCAGGGCCGCAAAGAGATCTCTGGAGTGCCCCACCTTTTGAAAATGATCTGAAGAATTAAAGGATTCAGGGCCCATTCGTGGTGACCCTGGGAAATCCTGCTGAGAGCATCTGCCAGCACACTGACCTTCACTGGGAGATGCACAGCTATCAGGGAAACCTGCAGGGAATATGTTAGTGACCATATTTTCATGGCTTTGGTGCACAAGGTCGAGGACCAAGTGCCCCCCCTGCTTGCTGATGTACCACATGGTTGTGGTGTTGTCTGTCCTGATCTGCACCAATTTTCCCTGAATTGTGTTCAAGAAAGTCTGAAGTGCTAGAAAGGTAGCCCTGAGTTCGAGAAAATTTATGTGCAGGGGAGATTCCTGATGAGACCATGTTCCCTGACCAGTAAGCTAATCCAGATGGGCTCCCCATCCCAGTAGGAAAGTGTCTGATGTGAGAATCACTGTTGGGGCTGACTGAGAAAGGGGACACCTTGCTTCAGATTGTCCTCTTCCAGCCACCACTGAAGAGCCTGAACCAGAGTTTGAGACTCTGGAACTAACTTGGAGAGGGGGTCTTTTTTCTGAGACCGAAAAGGTTTTAGATGAAATTAAATATTTCTCATTTGAAACCTTGCCCCTTGCACTACTGCAGTGCAAGCTGCCATGTGGCCTAGCAACTGCAAGAAATGTCTGGCTGGCCAAGACACTAGTGGAAGAAAAGAGGAAGCCAGAGTGATGAGAAACTGAACCTAAAAGAGGAAGAAAGGCCTTGGTCTGGACAGTATCCAGCTCCACCCCTATAAATGTGAGAAGCTGGGCTGGTTCCAGAACAGACTTTTCTAAATTTAAGATGAATCCTAAAGAGTCCAGAAGCTTTTCATTGACCTCTAGAGCTAACCTGACTTGGTCTGAGGACTGAACCACTATGAGCCAGTCATCCAGGTAAGGGAACAGCAAGATGCCTTGTCTCCTGAGAAAGGCCACCACTACTGCTAGACACTTGATGAATACCCTTGGAGCAGATGTTAGGCTGAAAGGCATTGCTCTGAACTGGTAGTGGCCTAAGGGAAACTCAAACCTGAAGTACTTTCTGTGGGAATGTCTGATAGGTATGTGGAAATAGGCATCCTTGAGATCCAGGGAGGCTAGTCAGTCTCCTGGTCTCAGAGAGGGGAGAATTATTCCCAGAGTCATCATTTTGAACTTTGGCTTTAGTATGTATTTGTTCAGATATCATAGGTCTAGGATGGGTCACCACTCCCCTGTCTTTTTTGGGGTAAGGAAGTATCTGGAATAGAGTCCTTTTCCCCTGTGATTGAGAGGTACCTTCTCTACTGCTCGCAGGAGCAGTAGAGAGGAGACTTCTGCCTCTAAAGCCTTTGTCTCCACAGGAGAGGGAGGACTGAAAAACTCTGCTCTCATTCTTGGGAACCTTCTGAAGCTGAGAGCAAGTCCCTGGCTCACTACATACAGGACCCATTTGTCTGAAGTAATAGACTTCCAGACCTGGATATAGTGAGCTAGTCTGCCCCCTGCTGGAACCGGGGAGGCGACCCTGACACATCAGGGTGTCTGCTGGGCAGAGGGCTTGGACTGAGTGGAGGATAGATTCCTGGTCATCCCCTTCTGCCTGTTCCTCTAAAGAACTCCCTCTGCTGGAAAGAAGAGGAGCCCTGGGCTTGGTAAAAAGGCCTTTGAAAAGGCCTGCCCCTGCCAGCCCTAGATTGCTGCCTCTGTGGAGTGACCTGCTTTTCCTTGGCTGCAGCACTCCTGCAGGTGTTCCTGTATCTGTCCATCTTTTTCATGTAAGCCTCTGTTTGCTCCCCAAACAGAGAGTTACCAGTGACAGGAAAATCCATGGCCTTGGTCTCGGTATCCTGTAACAAACTGGTACACCTGCGCCAAGCAAACCTCCTCATGGAGACAGATGTAGCCATGACTCTAGAATGTACATCATTCGAGTCAACAGCAGCATGAAACTGGACCTCTGATGCCTCAATACCATCCACAGCCACTTGCTCCAACTCCTCGGCCAGCTGGGGAAGGGCATTTTTAGCCAGCTCCAGAACGTATCCCACACAGACTTCTGGTATTTGGCTGTATATGCCATGTAACTAGATTGCCTGAACC
Source organism: Neoceratodus forsteri (assembly GCA_016271365.2). Lineage (NCBI taxonomy): Eukaryota > Metazoa > Chordata > Ceratodontiformes > Ceratodontidae > Neoceratodus > Neoceratodus forsteri. The sequence continues at coordinate 682,036,845 of CM028138.1, forward strand.
CTAAAGAGGATGCCAAGTACTGTTTCTCTGCCATGGCATCCACTTTCCTGGGTTCCTTATCTGGGGGGTGAGATGCCAGGGGAATGTTAGCCTTGTCACGGGCTGCAGCTTGCACTACCCCAACATGGCTGCAATGATTTGTAAGGAATTCCGTCCCAGGACCTGACAGGGCATACCTCATCTCCTACTCGTGAGTTACAGGTCTCCCTTTCCACTCATGAGTTATGGGTCTCCCTTCCCACTCGTGAGTAACAGGACTCACTTCACTCTTGTGAGTTATGGATCTCACTTCACACTCATGAGTTATGGGTCTGACTTACCTCTCGTGAGTTACTGGTCTCCTTTCATTACTTGTGAGGTATGGATCTTGTCTCACTTCGTACTCATGAGTTACGGGTCTCGCTTCCCACTCATGAGAGGAACAGGACTCACTTGCCACTCGTGAGTTGAAGGACTTGCCTCTCACTTGTGGGTTAAGGGTCTCGCTTCTCACTTGTGAGTTATGGATCTTGATTCCCAATTCCACTTGTGAATTATGGGACTCATTTCCCAGTCATGAGTTACAGAACTTGCTTTCAACTCGTGAGTAATGGGTCTGACTTTCCACTTGCGAGTAGCAGGTTTCACTTTACACTCCCGAGTTGTGGGTCTCATTTCACACTCACGGGTTTTGGGACTCACTTCCCACTAGTGAGTTTAGGGACTCACTTCCCACTCATGAGTTATGGGTCTCGCTTCCCACTCGTGAATTAAGGGACTTACTTCCACGTAATGAGTTATGGGTCTTGCTTCCAACTCATGAGTTATGGGTCTCACTTTGCACTTGTGAGCTACTATACAGGTCTCACTTCCCACTCATGAGTTATGGGTCTCACTTCCCACATGTGAGGAACAGGACTCACTTCCCACTCATGAGTTAAGGATCTTGCTTCCCACCTGTGAATTATGGGACTCATTTCCAAGTCATGAGTTACGAGACTCACTTACAACTTATGAGTTACATGTCTCATGTCATACTCCTGTGTTACAGGTCTTGCTTCCAACTCATGACTTACTGGTCTCACTTCCTACTTGTGAGTAACAGGACTCACTTCACACTCCCGAGCTGTAGGTCTCATTTTCCACTTGCGGGTTTTGGGACTCGCTTATTGTCTGGTGTGTCAAAGGTCTTGGAGAGACTGGTTCAGAGGCAACAGAGTGAACATTTAGAGGCAGGTTCTTTGTTGTACTGTTACCGGTCTGGCTTTCGAAAGGGCCACTCCACAGACACTGCCCTCACCGACCTGAATGACGACATTGCTACCCCTGTAAATAGGGGCAGCGCGGTTGGGAGTGGTGTTCATGGATCTCTCCAAGGCCTTCAACACCACAGACCATGGAATGCTGTTACACAGAATGCGGGGGTTGGTGATAGTTAAATCCTTCCCCAGTTTCAATCTTATCTAACTGAAAGAGTTCAGCAAGTGCAGGTTGGGGATGTTTTATCAAATCCAGCCACCATAAAAACAGGGGTTCCCCAAGGCTCGATTTTGGGTCCCCTTTTATTATAATGTACGTAAATGAGTTACCAAACGTTGTAGAATTTTCTGCCCTGAGAACGTATGCAGATGACACTGTTTTATTAATGCATGGATGCTCAATTCAGGAGATGGAAAAATGTCCCAAAGGGATTTTAGTGGGCTAGAGTTATGGTTGTGCCAGTCAAAGCTTGCTTTAAATAGTAAAAAAACAAATTTAATGGTCTTTCAGAGTAAAGGGAAAGTATATAATTATTCTAAAATTCATATAAAAAAACAGCAAAGAATGAAACATTAAGTCGAGTGCTACAAGTATCTGGGTTTTTTTGTGGACCAAAACTTGAATTTTGACATCCACATAAAAGAGTTAGTCGATAAAACAAATAATAAATTAGCTTTTTGGATATCACAATATTGCTTAAATCAAAAAATGAGAGGGGATATTATAAAGCAATTGATTATACCCAGTATTTAGTATGGAATCCATGTTTACAGCATGGCTAGTAAGACAAAGCTTAGAGCAATTCAGGTTTTATATAACAACTTGGCTAGATTTGTGTTAAATTATGAGTATCATGCTCACCATTGTGATATGTTTATTTTATTGCAATGGCCTCAATTAGAGCAAATAATAGAACAAAAACAGTTAAAACAAATTCACGGGGTGGTGCACAATCATAGCCCTAGATATCTTGTGGACTAAATGTCAAAATTGACATATGAACATAATCATAATCTCAGAGGAAATGGGGGGAAAAGACATTTGTTATACCGAAATTAAACAATTTGGTGACATGGCCTTTGGTACAAAAGTTGTTCAATTATGGGAACAAATTGATGAAGGAACAAATCTAATTAAGCAAACAAAAAACATTTTAACAGACACTGGATATGACCTAACTATGAAATGTATGTGCAACGGTTAATGTGTTTAAGAATAGATGGATTGACAAAAGTGTGTATGAAAACTGTAGAAAAGATTTTAAATTTGAGTAATAGTGCAATTTATAGTGGTTAGATGTATAGTATTGTGACTGTAATCTATGTCTCTGATCTAAATGAGAATGTATAGGTGTTATGTAATAGTTGTTTGGGTGTATGTGGTATATGTTTTAAAAAAATGTGTTTAACATGTCTAAAATGTAGATTTGTAAATGCAACAGGTCCATCTTGAGAAAGGGTCTTTGACCCAATGAGGTTTCAGCACTGCTGCCTGTATAACAATAAACTTCTACTACTACTACACTTCCCACTAGTGAGTTAAGGGACTTGCTTCCCACTTGTGAGTTATGGAGTTTGCTTCCCACTCGTGAGTTCTGGGTCTCACTTTGCACTCAGGAGTTGCGGGTCGTGTAACCCACTCATGAGTTATAGGACTTACTTCCCCCTCGTGAGTTATGGGTCTTGCTTCCCACTTATGAGTCATGGGTCTCACTACACATCCTTGAGTTATGGGTCTCACGCTGCACTTGTGAGTAACAGGTCTCACTTCACACTCATGAGTTATGGGTCTCACTTCCCACTTGCGAGCTATGGTTCTTGCTTCCCATTTGTGAGTTACTGGTCTCATCTCCTCTCCCTTCCCACTCATGATTTATGGGACTTTCTTTCCACTTGTGAGCAACAGGACTCATTTCACACTTGTGAGTCATGGATCTCACGTCACACTCACGAGTTATGGGTTTGACTTCCCTTTCTTGAGTTACAGGTCTCGCTTCATACTTGTGAGGTATGGGTCTTTTCTCACTTCGGACTCATGAGTTATGTGTCTCGTTTCCCACTCTTGAGTTATGGGTCTCACTTTCCACAGTAGAGGAACAGGACTGACTTCCCACTTGTGGGTTTAAGGGTGCGCTTCCCACTCGTGAGTCAAGGGTCTCACTTCTCATTCATGAGTTATGGGTCTCGCTTCCCACTTTTGAGCTATGGTTCTTGCTTCCCATTTGTGAGTTACAGGTCTCATCTCCTCTCCCTTCCCACTCATGATTTATGGGACTCGCTTCCCACTTGTGAGCAACAGGACTCATTTCTCACTTGTGAGTCATGAATCTCACGTCACACTCACGAGTTATGGGTCTGACTTCCCTTTCTCGAGTTACAGGTCTCGCTTCATACTTGTGTGGTATGGGTCTTGTCTCAATTCGTACTCATGAGTTATGTGTCTCGTTTCCCATTCTTGAGTTATGGGTCTCACTTTCCACAGGACTGACTTCCCACTCGTGGGTTTAAGGGTGCGCTTCCCACTCACGAGTCAAGGGTCTCACTTCTCACTCATGAGTTATGGGACTCATTTGCAAGTCATGAGTTAAGGGACTCGCTTCCAACTTATGAAGTTACAGGTTTGGCTTTATACTCTTGTGTTGCAAGTCTTGCTTCCAACTCTTGAGTTATTGGTCTCACATATCATTTGTGACTAACAGGACTCACTTTACACTCCCGAGCTATGGGTCTCATTTCCCACTTGCGGGTTTTGGGACTCACTTCCCACTCACGATTTATGGGTCCTGCGTCCCACTCGTGAGTTATGGGTCTCACTCTGCACTTGTAAGTAATTGGTCTCACTTCGCACCCATGAGTTATGGGTCTCACTTTCCACTTGTGATTTATGGTTCCTGCTTCCTATTTGTGAGTTATGGGTCTCATCTCCTATTTATGAGTTACAGGTTTCACTTCCTACTAGTTAGTTATGGGTCTTACTTCCCACTTGTGAGTAATAGAACTCACTTCACACTTGTGAGTTATGGATCTCACTTCACACTCATAAGTTATGGGTCCAACCTCCTTCTCGTGACTTAAGGGTCTTGCGTTATACTTGTGAAGTATGGGGTCTTGTCTCACTTCATACTCATGAGTTACTGGTCTTGCTTCATACTCGTGAGTTATGGGTCTAACTTCCCACATGAGAGGAACAGGACTCACCTTCCACTCGTGAGTTAAGGGGCTTGTCTCCCACTCGAGAGTTAGAGGACTCGCTTCTCACCTGTGAGTTATGGATCTTGTTTCCCTCTGGTGAATTATGGGACTCACTTCCCAATCATGAGTTACGGAACTTGCTTTCAACTTGTTAGATACAGGTCTTGCTTCGTACTCTTGTGTTACGGGTCTTGCTTTCAACTCGTGAGTTATGGGTCTTACTTCCTACTTGTGAGTAACAGGACTCACTTCCCACTCCTCAGTTGTGGTTCTCATTTCCCACTTGTGGGATTTGGGACTCATTTCCCACTAGTCAGTTAAAGGACTCACTTCCCACTCACAAGTTATGGGTTTTGCATCACACTTGTGAATTATGGGTCTCACTTTGCACTCAGAAGTTATGGGTCTTGCTTCCCACTCACTATGGGACTTACCCCTCCTGAGTTATGGGTCTTGTTTCTCACTCATAAGTTATGGGTCTCACTTCACCCTTATCAGTTATGGATCTCATTTTGCAATCGTGAGTAACGGTTCTCACTTCTCACTCGTGAGTTATGGGTCTCACTTCCCACTTCTGAGTTATGGATCTCACTTCGCACTCATGAGTTATGGTTCTTGTTTCCCTCTTGTGAGGTACAAGTCTCATTTCCCACTTTTGAGTTGTGGGACTCCCTTCTCACTCATGAGTTAGACTCACTTCCTACTTGAGGTCTTGCTTCACACTCGTGAGTTATGGGTCTCACTTCCCACTTGTGAATAACTGGGCTCACTACACACTCGTGAGTTATGCGACTCACGTCCTATTTGCAAATAAAGTACAGTTACGCAAGAACATACTATAACATTAGATCTTTGAGAGAGGCTCTTGCAGTAGGTATTTACATATAGGACTGACCCGCCAGGCGTCAGGACCCCACAGAAAAATTTCTAGCTAGTAGTCTCTGGCTGAGGATCGCCCCCACGTCAGGTGACAGATGTCATGCGATGTCAGTATAAAAGGGCGGTCCCCCACGCCCGCCTTCCAGATCTTTCCCACCAAGGGCCCAAAAGAGGCAAGACGAGAGAGAAGCGGATATTTCCTTTCACAGAAAAAGAGCTCAAAAAGCTTAGAGGGATGGAGGGTGGGAAGGCAATACCTACTGCAAGAGCACCTCTCGAAGATCTACTGTTACGGTAAGTTCTTACATAACTGTAGTATGTTACTTTGAGAGGGTTCTTGCAGTAGGTATTTACATATAGGACTGGATCCCAAGCAGTCTGGAACAAGGAAAAGCAATCAGGAGGAGGATAACTATCCATGGTATGGAGCCTCTGGCCGAACAGGTCTTATGAAAGAAGACCTTGGAGCACAGCCAACCCAGAGCCTGCTTTACGGCGAGAGGCAATATCCAAATTGTAGTGTTTCGTAAAGGTATAGACAGAAGTCCAAGTTGCAGCTGCGCAGATGTCTGCCGCTGACACATTCTTGAAACAAGCCACAGAGGCAGCTACTCCTCTGATGGAGTGACCTCTGACTTGACCCTGCAGGGTCTTGTAGTACGTGTCATAACAGAAAGTGATACAATGAGCCAACCATTTAGATAGGCAGCCCTCTCTTTTGAAAGCAAGAGACAAAAAGCTGATCAGATTTCCTGAGATCCTTGGTCCGAGAGACGTAGTATCTCAGTATTCTGTGAGCATCCAAAGTGTGCAATAGGTACTCTCCTTGATGGGAGTGTGGCGTAAAGAAAGCAGGTAGCTCAATGGATTGATTCAGCGTAGACTCAGCCACCACCTTAGGGAGAAACTTAGGGTTGGAGCGTAGAGCCACATGTTCCTTGTGAAAAATCAAATACAGGATTTTGCACATCAAGGCCTGAAGCTCGAAAATTTGCCGAACTGAAGTAATGGCCACTAGGAAGAGAGTCTTCCAAGAGAGGAACTTTAACTCTGCTGAGGCTACCGGCTCAAAGGGAGGCAGAGTAAGCTTCTCAAGAATAAAATTCAAGTCGCAAGGAGGAGCAGGAATACAAATGGAGGGTCTCAAATGGAGGACTCCTCTGAGGAATGTCTTAGAGACTTCCAGCTGCGCAAAGGTCCGGTCTCCGAAGGGGACATGGTAAGTAGAAATCGCTGCTATATGGACCTTTAAAGAGGAATGGCTGAGACCCAGATCGAAGAGATGACGCATGCAGTCCACAACTCTGTTGTTTGGGCAAGAGAAAGGGTCGAAGTCCTTTGATGTGGCCCAAATAGAAAACTGTCTCCATTTCATAGCGTAGGTGGACCTGGTGGAAGGCTTTCTGGATTCTACCAATATGTCTGCTACGAGCGGGGAAACCCCAAAGTGGGCTTTAGCCATGTCTGCAGGAGCCATGCATGCAAATGAAGGGATTGGAGACCTGGATGAACAAGGGTCCCCTAATCCTGGGTCAACAGGTATTGCGACAGAGGAAGAGGAAGCGGAGGGTTCCTCGAACAACTGTTGTAGAAGAGAGAGTCAAACCTGCCTGGGCCAAAATGGAGCGATGAGGATCATTCGTGCCCCCTATGATCTGACCTTGTTCAGGACCCTCGGAATTAAGGGAACGGGGGGAAGGCATAGAGGAATCTGTCCCTCCAATCGAGAGACACAGTGTCCTGCTAAAAAAAAAGCCTTGCCCTGAAGCGAGCAAGCAGAAGGCGGGAAGTTTTGCATTTTGATGAGCCGTGAGCAGGTCTACCTACGGGGTTCCCCATTGCAGACAAATGTCCCCTACAACCTCTTGATCCAGTTCCCATTTGTGGGCCCTGGCTGAGGACCGATGGAGGCTGTCTGCCAGTGTGTTTTCCACTCTCGGAACGTGAATGGCCATCACGTGAAGATCGTGATGGGTAGCCCAGACCCACACAGTCATTGCTTCCCTGCAGAGAGGGTAGGAACGAGTTCCACCCTGTTTGTTGAGATACCAGACCACACACATGTTTGTCTGCATGAGGAGATGACCGAGAAGTATGGAGGAGTGCAGGGCCTGTAGGGCATAAAGCACTGCTCTGAGTTCAAGCATATATATGTGCAGAATTTGTTCGAACTGGGACCAGCTGCCCTGAGTCCTGTGAGACCCGAGGAGGGCTCCCCAGCCCTCTCCTGAGGCATCTGTTGTCAACATCTGGAAGGGGGGGGGTCGATATTGAAGTAAACTCCACGGCAAAGGTTCTCTTGTACCATCCACCACTGCAAGTCCCTGATCATGGGATCGGAAACTATTACCTCTTGGTCTAGGTTGTCCAGTGTTTGGTCCCACTGAGACCGAAGCGTCCACTGAGAAATCCTCATATGGAGCAGAGCGCATGGGACTGTCAGAATGGCAGCCGCCATTAGCCCGAGGAGGCAAAGAACTGACCTGACTCTGACCCTTCTGCGACTGGACAGAAGATGGGCCTGAGACTGAAGGGTGTCCACTCTGTCCGGAGGCAAAAAGGCTCTGCTGATGGCGGTGTCCAGGATCGCCCCTATAAATTGGAGTCGCTGGCAAGGGACCAAATGGGACTTTGCCTGGTTGATGGTGATACCCAGGTTTATGAAAACCTGCAGGGAAAGGGAAGGGAGTACAGGAGTTCCTCCCTGAATGGGGCCGCCAGGAGCCCATCATCCAGGTACGGGAATACCTGTACTCCCTTGGTACGTACGTGGGACGCCACCACGGACAAGCATTTGGTAAATACATAGAGGGCAGAGGAAAGACCAAATGGGAGGGCCTTGAAATGGTAGTGGTCCCCCTGAAAACAAAATCAAAGGAATTTGTGGTGGGAAGGGCATATGGGGATATGCAGGCAAGCATCCTGCATGTCCAAAGTGCACAGCCACAGTCCCTGCTGAAAAAGAGGCAGAAGGCCCTGCAGGGAGAGCATTCTGAAGCATTTGTACTCCATGAACATGTTCAGGGAACTGAGGTCTGAAATAGGCCTCACATCTCTAGTCTTCTTTGGAACTAGAAAGAAATGGGAATAGTAACCCGTCCCCCAAAAGTGTTTGGGAACTGGTTCTATCGCGGCCTTTGACAGAAGGGAGGTAATTTCTTCTAGGACCAGAGGAAGATGTTCCGGGGAGTAAGACGACTTGGGGGGTGGTCTTAGGGTTGGTTTCTATAGCAACTCTATAGAGTTCCTGGCTGCAATTAGCTGAAGCACCCAAACATCAGATGTTATCCTCTCACAACCCGCTAGATGAAAGGAGAACCTCCCTCCTACTGGTTCCTCTGGTACCTCCAGAGGCCGTCGGAGAGGCGAGGAGTCAGAACGTCTGGGGTAGAGCAGCAGCCAGGCTCCCGCTGCTTTTTTTTTGCTAGGGGGAGTCTTGGTTGCTGGAGGGGCCCGACGTTTGTTGGCCCATTTGCCCTGTGGTTTTCATTTTTGTTGGTAAAGTCGATGAAAACGGCACCGCTGCCCCTCAGGGGGTCTGTACAAAGAGTCCACGGACTTGAGCGCAGTGCCCTTCTCTTGCAGGTCGGTAATGATGTCCTTGACATCACCGCTGAACAGCACCAAACCCCTGAAGAGTGCATCCTGAATAGGGAATTGCACTTCAGGGACCAATCCTGACATGCAGAGCCATGCAAAACACCGAAGACCCACGGCGAAAGCCAAGCTCTGTCCAGCTGCGTTGTAAGTGGCACGAAGCATGTGCTGACTGGCCTAATGAGCAGAATGGAAAAGATCTGCTACTTCCCGTTTTGTCCAAGACACAGGAAGGGAGACTAAAGTACAGTTACATAACAACTTACCGTAACAGCAGATCTTCGAGAGAGGCTCTTGCAGTAGGTACTTACATACAGGACTGAAGCCGGCAGGCGTCAGAACCCCACGGAAAAATTTCTACCTAACAGCGTCTCGCGGGGGACTGCCCCCACGTCAGGTGACTGCCATCAGACGACGTCAGTATATAGGGGCGGTCTCCCATGCATGCTCTCCACTTCTTTCCCGCCAAAGGCCCCCAAAAAAGGCAAGACAAGAGAGAGGTGGATATTTCCCTTCCTGGAAAAGGAGCTGAAAAAGCTAAGGGGGATGGAGGGCAGGAAGGCATTACCTACTGCAAGAGCCTCTCTTGAAGATCTACTGTTACGTTAAGTTCTTACGTAACTGTACTATCTTACCTCGAGATGGCTCTTGTAGTAGGTAATTACATACAGGATTGAGTCCCAAGCAGACTGGAACAAGGAGAAGCAAACGGAAGAGAAAAACTACACCTCCATAGAGCCTCTGGCTGTAAGGGTCTCAAGAAAGGAGACCTTGCAGAACAACCAACCCGAAGCCTGCTCTACGGCGAGAGGCAATGTCCAAACTGTAGTGTTTCATAAAGGTATGGACAGCAGTACAAAGTGGCGGCTGCACAAATGTCAGCCACTGACACATTCTTGAAACAAACCGCAGAGGCCACGACTCCTCTGGTGGAGTGATCTCTGACTTGAACCGACAGGGTCTTGTGGTACTTGTCGTAACAGAAAGTGATACAATGAGCCAACCATTTAGATAGGCACTGCTTGGTAACAGCACTGCCTTCTCTTTTGTGAGCAAAACAAAAAGCTGATCGGATCTCTTGAGATCCATAATCCTAGTGGTATAGTATCTCAGCATTCTATGAACAACCAAAGTATGTAAGAAGTACTCCCCTTGATTGGAGTGTTGCGTAAAGAAAGCAGGTGGCTCAATGGATTGATTCAGTGTAGATTCCGCTACCACCTTAGGGAGAAACTTAGGGTCCGTGCGCAAAGCCACAAGTTCCTTGCGAAAAATCAAATACGGGATTTTGCACATCAAGGCCTGAAGCTCACAAACACGTCGAGCAGAAGTAATGGCCACTAGGAAGAGAGTCTTCCAGGATAGGGACTTCAAGTCTGCTGAGGCTGCTGGTTCAAAAGGAGGCAGAGTAAGCTTTTCAAGAATAAAATTCAAATCCCAAGGAGGGGCAGGAACGCGAACAGGCGGCCTCAAATGGAGAACCCCGCTAAGAAAAATCTTAGAGACTTCCAGTTGCACGAAAGTTCTATCCGCAAAAGGAACATGCTAAGCGGAAATACGCTATGAATCCTCAAAAGGAAAGTACATACGTAAGAACGATCAGAAAAGTACAGTTACGTAAGAACTTCATCAGTAACAGTAGATCTTGGAACAGCTCTTGCAGCAGGTTACACCATTAGGACTGAGGCACGCCCAGGCGCCAGGACCCACGGAAAAATTCTGGCTAGCTAACTACAGCGAGGACCGCCTGACGTCGGTCCCGCCTCCGACGTCAGGCGTGGTATAAAGGGGCGGTCCCGCCAGATTCCCCAGTTCTCCGGGCTGAGACTTCTTGCTGCAGGCTGACATCAAAATGGGAGACCTAGGATTCGCCAGAAGACAGAAAGATAACAATTCCTGCTCAGAAAGACTGAGCCATGCTTCCTCCAAGGGGAAGGTGGGCGGAGTACTTGCTGCAAGAGCTGTTCGAAGATCTACTGTTACGGTAAGTGCTACGTAACTGTACCATCTTACCGAGACACAGCTCTTGCAGCAGGTTACACCATTAGACTGATTCCCAAGCAGTAACGCTGTCAGAAAATCCGGGAGGAGGAAATTAAAGGATAAAAACCAGGTCCTGAACCTAGGACAGGAGACCCTGAAGTACGGCCAAACCAAAACCAGCCCTTCGCCGAGAGGCGATGTCCAGGCTATAATGCCTGATAAAGGTATGCACAGAACTCCAAGTGGCTGCAGCGCATATAGCAGAGGTGGAAACATTTTTGAGCGCTGCAAAGGAAGTAGCCACCCCTCTAGTGGAATGACCCCGGACTGTACTCGGGAGGGGCTTTTGTTTGATACCATAACAGTGAGAAATACACTGGACAAGCCAGCGAGAAAGGGACTGTTTGGATACTGATTGGCCCATCATTCTCTCAGAGAAGGAAATGAAAAGCTGCTCAGAACTACGAAAGGACTGAGTTCTGTTGAGGTAAAACCTCAGGCTGCGGTGAACATCCAGGGTATGGAGCAGAGCCTCTCCTCTATTAGTAGTGTGAAGTAGACCGGAAGGTCGATATCCTGGTTCAGAGTGAGTGAAGAAACCACCTTAGGCAAGAATTTAGGGTTGATCTCAGGGATACTCTGTCCCGGTGGAAAACTAAATAAGGCTTTTGCACATGAGCGTGAAGTTCAGAAATTCTTCTTGCCGAGGTAACAGCAACTAAAAACAACGCTTTTCCACGACAGAAACGAGCTCGTAATCCGCGCAGGTTCAAAGGGGAAGCGTGAGCTGTTCAAGGACAAAAAGCAAATCCCATGGAGGCACAGGGTCTCTAATAGGAGGCCTAAGGTGCAACACTCCCCTAAGAAATTCCCGAGAGGCGTCCACCTGAGCCACTGTACGATTTCCCACCGGGAGGTGGTAAGCCGAAATGGCACAGAGGTGCACTTTAATAGAGGAGTAGGCTAGACCCGAATGAAAGAGGGAGAGCAAATATTCTAATATTACTCCCACAGGACAACCTAAAGGGGAAAGGTCGCGTGCTCGTGACCATACACAAAAACGGCGCCATTTCATGGCGTACGTCGCATGCGTTGCCGGCTTTCTGGCTGCAGAAAGGACTTCTGCAACCTCTTGCGAGACCCCGGGACGCAAAATGGCTATGTCTCTAGGAGCCAAGCATGCAGGTTCAAGGAACGTAGGTCCGGGTGGACAAGTGAACCCTTCTCCTGAGACAGTAAGTGGGAGCTGAGCGGCAACGGGAGCGGGGGTTTCCGAGATAGTTGAATCAACAAAGGGAACCAAATCTGTCTGGGCCAAATGGGGCCACTAGGATCATTATTGCGTGCTCCTCGCAGTTTGAGAAGAACTCTCTGGATCAACGGAAAGGAGGGAAGCGAGAGGAATCTGTTGGCCCAGGGAGGGATAACGCTGCTTGCCAGAAAACACCAGGCCCTGGATCTAGCGAGCAAAAATTGGGCAGTTTTATGCTGGATGGGAGGCGAACAAGTCTAGATCTGGAGTTCCCATCAAGAAACAGATCCTCTGCTACCTCCTGAAGGAGTTCCCATTCGTGGACTCTGGCCTGAGAACGACTCAGGCCGCCTGCAACCGTGTTGTCCACTCCGGGAACGCACAGTGATCAGATTCGCCGTGTCTGATTACCCAATCCCACACTCTCATGGCCTCCCTGCAAAGGGGGTAAGAGTGTGTGCCTCCTTGTTTGTTGAGGTAATACATCACCGCCGTGTTGTCTGTCTGAAGTAGAAGAGTACACTGTGGGATAACTGACTGAAAGGCCTGCAGGGCATAGAGGACCGCTCTCATTTCCAGCACGTTGATGTGAAGGTGAGCTTCCATCTGGGTCCACGTACCCTGGGACTTTACCCCGTCCAGGTGTGCCCCCCACCCAAGACCGGAAGCGTCTGTGGTGAGGGTGACCTCCGGGGACGGCGCAATGAACGGGACGCCTGATGAGAGCGACTCTGGGTTAGCCACCACTGCCAGTCTTGAATCACTGAATTGGTGAGTCTGACCGGATGCTGCAAGTGGTCTTGCCTTTGGTCCCATTGCACTTTGAGCATCCACTGAGTAATGCGCATGTGAGTCTTGCGAAGGGACAGTAGGAATGGCGCAGCCATGTGTCCGAGCAAGCAAAGGACCGACCTGGCAGGTACAACCTTGCTTAGTGATAGGTCCTTATGAGGGATCTGATGCGCCCGCTCTGTCGGCCGGAAGAAAGGCTCTTCCTCGAACAGTGTCCAGAACTGCTCCATGAACTGCAGTTTCTGCGACGGTACCAGGAGAGACTTCTCGTAATTTATGAGGATGCCCAGGGATCAAAACAGATCCTGGGTGCTCTTGATTGCAAGAAGCAACGCCTCTCTGGAGGCGGCCATGAGAAGCCAGTCGTCCAGGTACGGAACACGAGTGGCCCTGTCTCTCAGAGACGCTGCCACGACTGCCATGCACTTGGTAAAGACCTCGGTGCGGAAGACAGTCCGAAGGAAGGGCTCGAACTGAAGGTGGTGGTCGAGAAACCTCAAGCGCAGGAACCTCCTGTACGCCTGAGCCATAGGGATGTGCAGATAGGCATCCTGCATGTCTAGAGACGCTAAAAAGGCCCTGTTTGAGCATGGGGATAAGACCTGGAAGGGTCACCATGCGAATCTCTTGTAAGTGACCGACACATTGAGGTCGCTGAGGTCCAAGATTGGACGGAGGTCCCCTGTTTTCTTGGGAACCAGGAAGAAGTGGGAATAGTATCCTAGTCCTCTCTGGTTCTCTGGGACGTACTCTATCGCTCCCTTTCGTAGTAGCGCGAGTACTTCTTGCCAGATCAAGGCTTTGTGCTGACCCTGATACCGGGAGAGCAAAGGAGGCCTCGAGGGTGGCTTTCCTGCGAATTCTATAAAGTGGCCTAGACTGACCAACTGAAGAACCCACCTGTCGGTGGTAATGGCCTGCCATCCCGCAGGAAGTTCGCATGCGACCCCTGACTATAAACTCCGCTGATCCTGAGGGGCGGGGCCGCAAGGAGTCAGGCTGTGGCGCAGATGGACCCGCTGGCTGGGCCTGCCTAGGAGAACGCTGGCCTCGCTGGCGGGTGTTTGCCCTGGGCTCTACGAAACCAGAGCCCTCTGAGGTGCAGCGGAGTGGGTCTGTTGCCTCTGCGTCCGCCAAGACGAAACGGCTTTGGTTCCTACGAAAGGAACCAAGCTAGGTCGGTACATGGCCTGAACCGACTCTTACCGCTCTTCCCGCCTCTTGAGTTTGGTAAGGATCTTTTCTGTAGGATTACCAAACAATACTCTCCTCAAAAGGGCGCCCAAGATGTTCTTTGGACATCCGGGGTAAAACCGAGACGCGCAACCAAGAGTGTCTCCGAGGCAAACGCCAGAAGCTGCTGCTCGGGCAATGAGTCCGCTGGAGTCATACGCTGCTCTTAGCACTTTGTCCCCATCCTGAACCTCGTACGAGGAGCTGGAAGCATCTCCTCCTTCTGCTCACCTTCGGGCATCTTTTCAGCCGCTTCCAGACCCTGTTCCCACAAAGCGTTCTGGAACTGAACCATGTGGGTTAAATAGTTCAGGGATCTGATGGCGCAGGTAGCGGAAGCATACGTGCGCCTACCCAATGCGTCCAGTTGTTTGGACTCTGGGTCCGTGGCAGGGGTGCTCAAATGTTGTGGCCTCTGTGACCGGTCATGTGAGGCTGTGATGACCAGAGAATCGGCCTGAGGATGCTCGTCAAGTACTGGTGAGTCCTTAGGGCCTTGCTTGCAAGCGATCAGCTTTCTTGGTCTCGCCGGAGCGAGTGTGGGCGCTCCATGCAGCCTTGGACGTCCACGAAAGTGTCAACCAAGGGTGGTACCACCACAGGCTTGGGGTCCTTTTGTCAAGATATTTGGCGAGTCGTACTCTTTCGGGGTCTAAGTCTTCAGCATCCCATCCCAAGTTCTCTTGTATATGTCTCATAATATCAAGGAACGAGGGATCATCCGGAGGAGATCTAGGCATCTCACGTGGGTCCGGAGAAGGGATGGAGAGTGGAGATGGGGATCTAGAGGTGGAGTAGTCTGATCCCGTGTCCTCCGTGAGGCGAGCGTCGGCTCTCCTGGATCTCTTGGGGCTGGGTGATCCAGAAGAGGATTTGACGGAGGTCTCCGTTTATCAGGTCTCCCCTGAGGGGTTCTAGGCCCCGGGAGGAGGGAACGACCTGCCGACCCCGATGGCGAGGGGGCAGGAACCGGAGTAGGAGGAGGAGGAGGAGGGGAGTAGGAGGAGGAGGGGGAACCATGTCTTTTTAATGGTATCCCACCAGTAGGTGAACAGATCTTTCACCTCCACTAGAGAGAGGCCCAACGCACGCCCGGTGCCGTGGGCGGTCGTCGGGTCCCGCCGGCTCCACAGGGGCTCTGGTAATGGCGAGGATCCTGGGAGTACCTACGGGACCGGGTCGCCTGCCTGGTCCTCGGGCTGCTCTAGGTCCTCCTCCGATAGAGGCTCCTGACCGATGTCGGTCGGAGGCAACAGGGCTCTTCTTTCAGGAGGCGGGCGTCGGTCCTCTACCGGGCGTCCGGCTGGGATGTAATGGCGGCCGGCCGGTCGCCGGGCTACGGGCGGCCCAGGGAAGAAGGCGGGCGACGGTTGACGGCTGTCGAGCCGGCCGCCTGGGCCAGGCCTTTTAAAGGCGTGAGCTCCAACGCCTCGCGTGGAGGCACCGACGAAGACCTGACGCCGGGTACCGAGGAGCGGGAACCCACTTGCGGTGGTGATGGTGTCGTCTCGACTTCGCAAGGCCCTGGGGGAGGAAGGCCTGGCGGATTTCTCCTGAGATGAAGGTTTCTTGATTGCAGCCGGGGGAGATTTCGAACCGGAGCTACGGGACTCCGAACCCCTAGAAGGGGACCTGGAAGGGGCCTTCTCCCTTCTCTTCTCCGCGTGCTTGTGGACCCTGGAGCTTTCCCCCTTGGAGGACATGGTCTTCAGTTGTTCCTCCAGAAGAAACGCCTGCAAAGCCCTCTGACGCCGGATCCTGGTACGGCTGTTGAACCCTTGGCAAGAAGGACAGGCCCGGGTATCGTGGTCTGGGCCTAGGCACCGGACGCAGGCCGTGTGGGGGTCCTTGAACGGGATCTGCTTTCCACAAGCGCACTTTGAAGGATGGCCCGAAGTTGGTGATGACATCAAGATCTTGCTTGAAGAGGTCTGAAGAGTTTCGAAAATTTTATCGAAAAAAGAACTATTCACGCGTCGCGCGCTAGACTGGTAACCTAAGGGGTCAGGTAGCTAAGTCGACGGCGGAAAAGAACTGAGAATCTGGGCGGACCGCCTTTTTATACACGCCTGACGTTTGAGGCGGACGACGTCGGGGCGGTCCTCGCTGTAGTTAGCTAGTTAGAATTTCAGCCAGGTCCTGAGTGCTGAGTGGCTTAGTCCTATCGGTGTCTGCTGCAAGAGTTTCGTCTCAAGTAAGATCAGCAGATCTTTGAGAACAGCTCTTGCAGCAGGTTACACCATTAGGAATGAAGCCGGCAGGCGTCAGGACCCCGCGGAAATTTATCTAGCTAGCAGTCTTCAGCTGGGACAGCCTCCAATGTCGGTCCCACCCCTGACGTCAGGCGTAGTACATAAGGAGGCGGTCCCCCCACAATCCTCAGTTCTCCCACTGGAGACTCCTGGCCGCTGGATGACATCAGAAGATGAGACTGGGGATCCGCCACCAGATGGCCAAGACTATAAATCGGAACGTCTCATCCCGTAAGATGGGTGTTTGACTATGACCTACCTCTAAAACATAGAAACATAGACTTTTACGGCAGATAAGGACCGCTAGGCCCATCTAGTCTGCCCATTTCCCTACCTACAGGATAGGCCGCAGATCCTAGTTAACCAACAGCCTATTTCTTCCTACCCCCCACAAGAATTGCCTTATGTCTGTCCCATGCATTCTTGAATTCTCCCACAGTTTTAGACCCCACAACCTCCTCAGGAAGGCTGTTCCATGTATCCACTACCCTCTGTGAAATAATACTTCCTCATTGCCCCTGAACCACCCTCCTTCTATCTTTAAATTGTGTCCCTTGTTCTTGCAAGTCTCTTTTCTGAAAGATGCTACCTCTTGGACTTTGTTGATTCCACTGAGGTACTTAAAAGTTTCTATCATGTCCCCCTCTCCTTCTTTCCTCAAGGGTATACATATTAAGCTCTTTAGCTCTCCTCATACGGCTTCTCTTGCAGACCCTGCACCATTTCAGTTGCCCTCCTCTGGACTGCCTCTATCCTGTCTATGTCCTTGCGGAGATGGGGTCTCCAGAACTGGACACAGTACTCCAGATGGGGTCTCACCAACTGTCTGTACAGAGGGATAACAACTTCCTGTTTTCTGCTGATGATGCCTCTCCTATACATCCCAGTATACACCAGCCCTCCCTACTGCCTTCTCACATTGCTTGCTAACCTTAAAGGGGCACTGTCAGCTTTGGTCCTTCGTTGTGTGCACATTGTGAAAAGTGTGCCTCCTGGCACATACCTAGCACACATGTGCTCAATAATGCCCCATGTATGTAAAATGTATTATTTATTACCTTAATCTGCAGTTTTGAGTGAAATACTGTTCCATCAGGGACGATCAAAAATCAGCTGTGCCCCGGAAGCACACTGAGATCGGAGACGAGGGTTAGGCAGACGCGCAGTCCCGGAGTAGGACTTTTACACAAGGTAGCTGCAAAAACAAGTTATTTCTGTCCCAGGTAATATACGGAAAAGCTGCTGCTATTTAAAACGTGAAAACAAGCACTGCAAAAGCACAGTTAAAACTTTTAGTATGCAGCTAAGATCCCGCGCATGCACACAAACGGCATGCTCCTGCGCATGCGCGGGATCGTTCTTTATGTCTCTTGTTCGCATGCGCTGGATCTTAGCTGCATACTAAAAGTTTTAACTGTGCTCTTTGCAGTGCTCGTTTTCACGTTTTAAATAGCAGCAGCTTTTCCGAATATTACCTGGGACAGAAATAACGTGTTTTTGCAGCTACCTTGTGTAAAAGTCCTACTTCGGGACTGCGCGTCTGCCTAACCCTCGTCTCCGATCTCAATGTGCTTCCGGGTCACAGCTGATTTTTGATCGTCCCGGATGAAACAGTATTTCACTCAAAACTGCAGATTAAAGTAATAAATAATACATTTTACATACATGGGGCATTATTCAGCGCATGTGTGCTAGGTATGTGCCAGGAGGCACACTTTTCACAATGTGCACACAACGAAGGGCCAAAGCTGACAGTGCCCCTTTAAGGTCATCTGATATGATTACCCCCAGGTCCCTTTCCTTTTTATGTTTGCTTGCACGCATGTGCAAGAAACATAGTGCCATCATCTGAGTTTTTCAGAGGTGTGTCAGCATCTTCCAATTCAGTCAGTGTGTTTGCAGGCATGGTCACAGTTCTCCAATCACTGCTGAAGCTGTCTATGACAGCAGTTGAAAATGCAGTGGCATACAGCTGAAAGAGGGAGCTACGCTTCAGTGAGCAGCTCCCCCCCACCACACACACACAGATCAACTGTGTTGATTGCCTGATAGAATGGTGTAGTCTTGTCTAGCTCAGAGAGACAAGCCACACATCATTACTTTAATAAACTGTTCCTTGCCAAAGCAGGACCACCAAAATGTGTGGGTGCCTAACAGTCCTTACACATGCCAGCTCTCCAAAGCACACCTTCATGGACTCCATGGGTTCTAATCCTCCAGAAAAAAAAATACCTCAGCATTTGATGTGAAAACTCAGACTTCTTCGTATGTGTAATTCCAAGCATTTTCTCTTACTAGACTCTGTCAGTGTGAACTCCTCGCTGCTAAAACCTATGCAAACGAACTTGAGTGTACTGTACTACCTGCAGCTGAAGCAAAGGACAGCCAGAATGCACAAAGAACATGCTGCTATGCATTTCAGCAGCAGCCAGTGGGGGAGGTTTTCATGACTGAAGCACTTTAATGCACCTTTTAGTGCTGTCATATACATACCCCTGTGTGATAATTCACTAAATTGCACACACAGTCTGGTAATGCAGCTTCAAAAAATTTTTTTCTCTGAATTGCCGTGAGCTGGCATTTAGATAGAATCACACAGATCTTTCTCAAATCAGATGCTCAATGAAGTCACATCACCTTGTGACCCTAAACATCTTAGGGTTGGACATGTGCCCTAACAAAATAGCGAAAACTAGGTACAGAAAAAGAAAACAAATTCAACTGTAGCTCACAATCAAATCCACCCTTTTCTCCAGTGAATCTGAAGCCTCCTAACAGCCCACCCCTGGGTGCTCATGCACTCCCTCCACCCGCACAACATATGGCCGACAGGGGTGCTGTTGCATTTTATTTCATAATTTCCTGATCCTGTTGCTGCCACCATACTGATGCAGTAATACTTTTTATGGTTCGAAAACTGCTTGACATTAGCTGAATTATAAATGGCATCCCTGTTTGACGCTGTGGTGCGGAATATGGTGGTGCTCAAATTTTAAGCCAAGTATTAACATACTAACATACTATTTGCCAGCAGATTAGGCCTTACGGTCTATCGAGTCTGCTCGAACCTAGATCCTTGGTTGGGTGCCGAGACCCTCCCATCCCTTGTTCTCTAGAAACCCCTATCATCCATCCCCACCCCCCCGGGACAGGCCATCATCTGATACATCCACTTTCTGTGTCTGTCCCACCCTCTCTTGAAGCCCTCCACAGTGGATCTCTGAACCAGCTCACCAGGCAGTGCATTCCAAGGGTCCACCACCCTCTCGGTGAATAACCTCCTCCTCTTTTCCCCCCTCACCCTTCCACCTTCCAACTTCAAACCATGCCTTTTGGTGATACCTCCCTGCTTTAGTCTAAAGATCCCCTCCATGTTTACCCTATTTATTCCCTTGAAGTACTTGAAGACCTCAATCATGTCCCCCCGTCTCTCCTCTCCTCCAATGAAAACAGGCAGAGCTCCTCAAGTCTGTCCTCATAAGTCAAATCCCCTAGCCCTCGTATCATCTTTGTTGCCCTCCTCTGTACCCTCTCCAGGAGCTGTATGTCCCTCTTCAAATGTGGTCTCCAGTACTGTACACAGTACTAAGGTGTGTCTAACCAGTCCATTGTACAGTGGCAGAATCACTTCCTTGCTCCTAGAGGTGATCCCCTTACGATGCATCCCAACATCCTGTTTGCCTTGCTAGCTGCTCTCCTGCACTGCTCAGAGTTATTCATACATGTATCCACCATGACCCCTAGGTCTTTTTCCCCTATTGAGGCCTCCAGCGCCGCCCCTCCCAGTGTGTACCTGTGTTTAGGGTTTCCCCGACCAAGATGCAACACCTTGCACTTGGTGATATTGAAATTACATGCAGATATGTTGTTATTGACTCATGTCACTTACCATTTTACACATCTATTGATTTTTTCAATTCACTTTTGCTGACAAATGTTGATCACAGGGATTCTGGTGTCACAATTCAGTTCAGCGACGTGTAACATCTTAGTGCAGATGCTAAGTAACTGTTTTAAAATGCTGAAAAAGTTAACAGTGATGAAAGTGCATGAACTTCTTTCTTCCATGTCTGGAGTTGTAGTGGTGTTATTGGCAAGTGCATGTCCCTTTGCTCCAGATCTATCAGTGAGATGTCTATTCTGTGAAATGGACAGTGGCTGAATGTTATCAGCTGACAGTTTTCATTTCATTATCAACAGATAAATATTCAGGGCTTTGCAAATGCAACTTTGCTGGTAGCACAGTTTCATGCCCCCAAGTGTCTCATCAGTTAGTGGTTATATCTTAACCGATGATCACAAAAGTATGAAAAGATTTGCCGCTGAGTAATGTAAATGCAATCCACCTAAGCACCTTTAGGCTGCAAACATAATTTAAAACATATAGGATTCTGGCTGGTGTATCACCCTTGGCACAGCAACGGTTAATAAGTTTAAGCACATTCTCAGGACATTGTTTCACTTGCCCCCTCTCCCCACTACGATCCTGGTCATCTGAAATAAGCCTGACATTTTAGTATCTGTTTTACATCTTTGCTCAGTTAGGCAATCAACACTGTAAGAATATAAACGGACATATAAATGGGGACTATAAGAACATGGTCACCTGAAATAAACCTGACATTTTAGTGTCTATTTTACATCTTGGCTCAGTTAGGCAATCAGCGCTGTAAGAACATAAATGGACATATACATGGGAACTATAAGAACATGCCGTGGGTGCTTCTGCCTTAGTCCAGCTGTGCAACATCAGCCTGAAGCTCAGGTAGAGCTTACTGTCTACCACTTTGTTCACCCCCCATGTACCTGTACCATTTATTTCACATTCTCCCTTGCCTTAGTCCAGCTGTGCTACATCAGCCTGAAGCTCTGGTAGGGCTTACTGTCTACCACTTTGTTCCCCCCATGTATCGCTGTGCTACATCAGCCTGAAGCTCTGGTAGGGCTTACTGTCTACCACTTTGTTCACCCCCCATGTACCTGCACCATTTCACATCCTCCCTTGATCTACAGTGAGTGGATCCCTCATTCATATGTCACATATGCACACACAAAAAAGAAAAAAACGGTCTTCAAAAATTAAGATACATTTATTATGTTTGTTATGTTTGCTTGCACGCATGTGTAAGAAACATAGTGCCATCATCCGAGATTTCGGAAGTGTGTCACTCGCTCTTCCAATTCAATCAGTGTGTTGGCAGGCGCGGCCCCTGTAAGCCAATGCATGATGGAGCTGTATATGACAAGCTCCAAAATGCAGTGGCATACAGTTCAGAGGGAGCTATGCTTCAGTGAGCAGCGATAAGATATAAACTTGCTCATGCGCAGCTCCCCACACCTCCATGAGCGTGTGCATCCCCGTCGGCTGTGCTGCGCTCCTCTGCCCCCAAAGCCTTCCAAATGCCATGCTGGGTGCCCACCCCAGCGTGGCAAGTCATGATATAGCCGGAGAGTGCCCAACTCGACGCTCCACTGTCCTCACCCCGAGTACTGGGTGCCACACTGGGAGCCCACCCAGCATGGCAATCGATGCTTTGGGCGACGGGGGTGTCCAATCCCCCCATCGGCTGAATGTCCCCCAACCGTCCTTGTGCCATGCTGGGAGCCCACCCCAGTATGGCAAACGTCCTGCATCGTCATTGGAAACAAAAATAACACTTGTAAAGAAAAAACGGTCCCACGTAGTCTCCCTGGCCCCCCTTCCACAACCACTCATTGCACACCCTGCCTCCCCACACACACCCTCACCCCATACTTACCTCTGGACCTCGGCGCAACGATCTTCGGTGGACTGTGAACACATCTGCACTCTTCAAAGCCGACCGCGAACTGAGGAAATGCCGGTAAGCTGTATAATGGGCTAGATAGGGGTTTTCAACTTTGTTGCATATCTCAGGCATTTTTTTTATTTTTGCACCAAATTTTCAACATGAGTTTTTTGGGACCCCTTCTCATGAATTATGTCACTGTCATGGCGTTATTGGGGCCCGAAGGGTGATTTCGCAGTCACTGCGCGAAATCACCTTTCCGGACCAATTAATGAAATGACACTGCCAGTGATCATAAGGTGGGCTCTTAAAAAGCCTATTTTGAAAATTTGGTGGAAAATTTAAAAACGACTGTTTTACGAGCATGCATTGTGCAGTTCCTATGCACGCTTGTAAGTTCGCAAATTTTCAATATTTTCACTCCAGATTTTCAACATTGACATTTTACCACACCTTCTTATAAGCAGTACAGCTGAAATTTTTCACATCTCACCCAAAACGTGTTTCCGTCCATGTAGCACACAGTGGCGCAGTCGGTGTGCTAAATCAATGTACGGGACAAATTAAGAAAATCACAGTGACACTGTTCATGAGCAGAGGTCTTAAAATGGCTATGTTGAAAATTTGGTGAAAAAATTCTAAAAAATGACTGTTTTACGAGTGTGCATTGCGCAGTTCCTATGCATGCTCATAAGTTTGCAAATTTAATATTTTCACTCCAGATTTTCAACACTGCCATTTTATTACACTTCCTTATGAACAGCACAGCTGCTATTTTAAATGCTGCCCAAAATGTGTTTTCGCATGTAGCGACAATGGTGCTGTTGGTGTGTGAAAGCAATGTTTGGGACAGATTAAGAAAATCACAGTTACACTGTTCATGAGCAGAGGTCTTAAAATGGCTGTGTTGAAAATTTGGTGACAAAATTCCTTAAAATGACTGTGTTACGAGTGAGCATTGCACAGTTTCCACACACCCTCGTAAGTTCATGACTTTGTAATATTTTAAGTTCAGATTTTCAGCAGTGGCATTTTTCCATACTGCCTTATTTACAGTACAGCTGTCATTTTTCACAACATAGCCGAAGTGTGTTTTCACACTTGCAGTGCAGAGATGCGTAGTCGCTGTGGGAAATTATTGCTCGGGACAGATAAAGAAAATCACAGTGACACTGTTCATGATCGGAGGCACCAAAATGTCTGAGTTGACAATCTGCTGTAAAAAAAAATTCCCAACCTAATTATATTACAGGTGTGCGTTGCACAGTTTCTATGTACGCTCATGACTTTACCATTTTTTTAAATATTTTTACTGCAGATTTACAACATTGCCATTTTTTACACCTCCCTATGAACAGTACAGCTGTCATTTTTTACATCCTGTGCAGAATGTTTTTGCACCTGTGGTGTTAAATGCCGTAGTCGCTGTGCATAAGCAGCTTTCGGCTAAGAAACTGATATTCCCCCTGTTCATGAGGTGGGGTCACAAAAAAAACATGTTGAACATTTGGAGTGAAAATACCAATGAATGCCCGAGGTATTAGGGTTTCCAACCAGTAGCTAACCTTGAGAAATGACAGGCATCAGGGGTGTGACTTGGGATTCTTGCCTGTAATGCTCATACCATTCCACACCTGCAGCAGTGAAAAGCATTGAGGTATGCCTTGGACTCTTCGGCCCTAAAGTTCACCCCATTCTCCTATATCACACCCAACCCACTGTATTTCCTAATGGAATGGGGTGCGCATAAGGACCAAAGACCCCAAGGAACACCGTGACACTTGCCAGTGTCTGCTGGGTAGGGTGTATTGAAATGGCGTGGCCGTTATGGCTGACGACCCAAAGGCACACCCCAATGCCTGTCACTCTCGGCAGGGTGGTGATGGGGTTGGCTTCAGTTCAGTACTTCACTGCCATTACTATTACGCAGCTCTGTAACTTCTACACTGCCACTGCCAATGCCAGCAAGCAAACATTCGGCATTGACAAATGCTTGTTTGTTTTTGTTACTACCTCCCCACCCATTGTGTATTCTTCCCCTGGGTTCTTGTTTCCCAGGTGCATTATTTTGCACTTCTTTGCATTGAATCCTAGCTGCCATACTTCTGACCATTCCTCCAACCTTGCCAAGTCTCTTTTCATCCTTTCCACGCCTCGAATATCAACCCTGTTGCAGATCTTTGTGTCATCTGCAAAAAGGCATACTTTTCCTTCCAGTTCCTCTGCAATGTCACTGATGAAGACATTAAAAAGGACTGGACCCAATACTGAACCCTGCAGTACCCCACTAGTAACCCCCCTTTCTTCAGAGTGGACTCCATTTACAATTACCTTCTGTGTCCTGTTGTCCAGCCAATGTTTTACCCAGGCTACCACCCTGGGTCCCTGGGTAAAAGGAGGGGGATGGTGGGCGGGAAAGTACCTCCTGCAAGAGCTGTTCTTGAAGATCTACAGTTACAGTAAGTTCTCACGTAACTGTACTATCTTACTTTGAGATACAGCTCTTGCAGCAGATTACACCATTAGGATCGATTTCCAAGCAATAGTGGCAATCATGCACCACTGGGAGGAGGAAAGGTAGAAGTCTCAATACCTCTCGAGCCTAGGACAAAAGTCCCTGAAGGATGGCTAGGCCGAACCCTGCTCTTCGCCTCAATGCAATGTCCAGACTGTAATGCCTGATAAAGGTATGCACAGATCCCCAAATAGCTGCAGCGCAGACAGCCGAGGTAGAGACGTTCTTTAACGCTGCAAAAGAAGTGGCCGCCCCTCTGGTGGAATGACCCTTAACCGCGACCGGTAAGAGTTTATTGCACCTATCATAATAGAAAGTGAAGCACTGGATGAGCCACCTCGAGAGAGACTGTTTGGAAACAGGAGCTCCTCTCATTCTGAAAGCAAAGGAGACAAAAAGTTGGTCCGCCTTTCGAAACTGTTTGGTTCTGGTCAGATAATATCTGAGGCACCGATGCACATCAAGGGTGTGCAGAAGGGCTTCTCCTCGATTAGTGTACCTTGGGAAATACACTGGTGGATCGATATCCTGGTTAAGCGTGAGAGCTGAAACCACATTAGGCAAAAAATACAGGTTACTCACCTGTAACAGGAGTTCTAGGAATGGTATATGTTGTTCATCCACACTCATTGGCAGGTATCCTTGCCGCTTTAAATCTTGCCGGAAGGTCTTCAAGCTTGCTCCTCCCACCCACCCGGGTGGTATAACTCGGCTCCGCCCCATGGCCGCCAGATCTGGCCGCTGGAAGCTCAGGTTGTGCGTCCGGGCCGGAGGTCGGTGGATGTAGGATGAACAACATATACCATTCCTAGAACTCCTGTTACAGGTGAGTAACCTGTATTTCTAGGGACATGGATATGTTGTTCATCCACACTCATTGGCAGACTCTAGCAGTTCTCCGGGAGGAGGAGGCAAGACGACACCCCCATACTTACTTGGGAAGAGAGACTGGAGAACCGAGGCCCCAAAACCAGCATCCCGGCGTGACTCAGGGTCGATGTGGTAATGGGTAATGAAGGTGTTTGCTGACTTCCAGGTAGCAGCCTGCAGATTTCCTGGATAGGGACGTCCCTGAAGCAGCCACCGCTGCAGCAGTATGGCGGGTAGAATGAGCTCTATCCTCGGGAGGCTCCATGCCCGCCAACTTATAGCAGAGATCTATGCAGGAGGTTACCCACCTGCTTATCGTCCGCTGGCTGCAGGTCTGCCAGATGCGGCTTCAGCGTAGGTGACAAACAGCTGGCGAACCTCTCCCAATTTCAGCCGTGCTCCTTATAATAAGCGGCGCCCTTCTAGGGTCCAGAGTATGGAGCCTATATTCAACCTCCGAGTGTGATTGGGGTGGGAACACCGGCAGAGTCAACTACCTGGTTAAGGTGAAACTCCGACACCACCTTCGGAAGGAATTTCGGGTGGGGGCGCAGGACAACCTTGTCCTTGTGGAAGACCAGGTAAGGAGACTCGATGGAAAGCGCCTGGAGCTCTCCCATCCTTCTGGCTGACGTGATAGCCACCAAGAAGGCGGTCTTCCACGACAGGTGAGAGAGAGACACCTGTGCATAGGTTCGAATGGCTTGCCCATGAGCTTTGCCAGTACCAGCAGTAGGTCCCACGGAGGTGGGGTTCCCGCACTGGAGGGAAATGTGATCAAGGCCTTGAAAGCGCTGACCACCTCTCCCTGCGCCACCGACTGCCTCGGCCCGCGCCTGTAAGCAGAGATGGCTGCCAGGTGCACCCTTAGGGTCGCCGACCTAAGCCCTTGACTAGAAAGGACCATAAATAGTCCAAGATGCTTGCCAAGGAACAGGAGGAAGGGTCCAGCCCTTGCCTCTGACACCAAATGGAAAACCTTTTCCATTTGAAGGCATAGCATTTTCTGGTCGACTCTACGGGACGCCTCAACTACATTGAGGACCTCGTGCGAAAGACCCAAGGCCTGGAACTCTAGCCGCCAGGAACCAGGCCGTCAGGTGCAGGGATTGAAGGTCCGGATGGAACACCTTCCCTGATTGACTGAGAGCAGGTCCGGGCGAGCTGGAAGCTGCGCGTGAGTCCTGGAGCTGAGACTGAGGAGATCTGGGTACCAGAACTGGCGAGGCCAGTCTGGGGCTATCAGAATACCTGCGCCTTGTCCCTCCTCGCCTTGAGAAGCACCTTGTGGATCAAGGGAAATGGGGAAGGCGTAAAGGGCCCGGGTCCACTGCCTCGAGAAGGCATCCCCTGCAGCGAGCCCTGCTGAGGCGGGCAGGCTGGAACAGACTCAGCCGATGCTCTCCTGAGGCAAACAGGTCCACCTGAGGTGTGCCCCAATGGAGAACAGATGCTGTACTACCTCCGGCAGGAGAGACCACTGTGGGATGCAGCCCCTATCCGCTCAGGGCATCGGCCAGGGTGTTGGAGGCTCCTGCCACGTGAATGGCTAGGAGATCCGCCTCCAGGCTGCGCACGAGTGACCAATGGGAGAGCTTCCTTGCATAGAAGCATGGAGCGCGGCCCGCCTGGCGTTTAGATAGTACATGGTCGTGGTATTGTCCGCCTGACCGGACCACTTGACCCCGGAGGAACGGAGCAAAGGCGGTGAGAGCTAGGCGACCGCCGGAGCTCCAGCAGGTTGATGTGGCATCGGGACCCGCGGGGACCAGAGGCCATGAGCCCGGTGTTCCCCAGATGGGCACCCCAACCCATCAGAGAGGCATCGGTCGATAGAGAGACCGTCGGCTCGGGGCGGACGAACGGGATGCCCTCCTGCAAATGATCTGGAACGGTCCACCACTGGAGAGCGTTCCACATCCCCTGTGTCACCGACACAAGCTGGTCCAAAGGATCGCAGCGTTGTGACCACTGGCTGGCCAGTCCCTACTGAAGGGGACGCATGTTCCAGCGGGCCCAACGGACCACGCTGGTGCAGGCCGCCATGAGACCCAGGAGGCGAGGAAGTCCCGGCAGGGGCAGTGCCCAACCAGAAATGATCGGGCAAGGGAGGAAGAACCTCGGCCCTGTCCGCCGAGGCGCCGCTCTGGCTCGAAGAGAGTCGAGCTGCGTCGATGAATAGAATCACCTACTTGCTCGAGTTCGACTTGGCCTGTTGATAAGGAGGCCCAGTTGAGAGCAGACCTGGAGGGCCAGATCTCTTGACCACTCCGCCTCCTTCCTGGGAGGAGCTGCTATCAGCCAGTCGTCCAGGTAAGGGTACACCCGACCCTCGGCGCCTTAGGAATGCTGTCACCACTGCCATGCATTTGGTGAAGACCCTGGGAGCTGGAGACAAGCCCAAGGGCATGGCTTGAACTCAAGAGGATCCTTCCGCTGGAGGCGAAGGAATCTCTGGTGAGACGGACCGGATAGGGGACGTGAAAAACGCGCCCTGCAAGTCCAGAGAACAGAACCACGCCGCGTTCCAAGGATGGTATTATCTGAGCCAGAGTGACCATCCTGAAGGTTCGAGACCTTAGGAACTTGTTTAGGTCGTAGAGTCGAGAATGGGGCGCCAGCCCCGTCTGCTTCGAACCAGGAAATACCTGGACACAAACCCTGGGTCTGAAGGAGGGTCCACCACCTCTTATCACCTCCTTCTGGAGGAGGAGGCGATGTCGGCTCGGCAGGCCGCCAGTGAGCTGGGGATCGAGGCCCCCAAGGCGGCGGCTCTGAAGGGTGGTGCCTGCTCGAATTCAGAGGCAGGCCTCTTCCCACCACCTCCAAGACCCACCTGTCCGTGGTAGCAGCGGACCAGGCGGAACGGAAGTGCCGAGCCGGCCTCTCCACGGGGACCTAGGGGCTGGGTGACGGGAATGGGGCGACACCCTCAGCCCGTGCCACTGGGCAGGCTTGAGGAGGGACCGGCTGAGGACCTCCTGGGCCTTTCCTCCCTGCCTCCTGTTAGAGGAAGCCGGTGACTTGGGTTTGGGATGCCAAGGCCGAGCCTGCTGGCCCTGGCGATTGCTGGGCCGGGCGCCCGGGGCGCAGAAGGACGAAAGGGCTTAGGCTGTGGTTTGCGGCCTTTGTCCTTCTGAGCTGAAGAGACCGGTCCAAGGTAGCATTGACCTCGGCTCTCTGCAGGTGACCTTCCACCCCAGGGTCAAGAGGTCAGTCCCAAAAAGGGAACATCCCCAACTTGTGCTGGGTATCCAGTCAAGGTGGATATCCTCAGCCAAGCCCGCCGACGATAGCCATACTGCGGCCGCCACCGATCTGGCACATGAGTCCCTATATCCAAAGCAGTCTGGAGCTGCTGTTTCGCTTCACTGCCCTGCCCTGGTCCCGCACCTGCTTAACCGTAGTCTGCAGATCGGTCGGGAAGATGAGGGATGACCTCATCCAGGGAGCCCAACAGGGCATGAAAAAATATGCCATGAGGACGGCCGAACTGGCCTGGACGGCGCTTCGAGAGAGGACGAATGACTTTTCACCCGACATAGTCCATTTCTTGACTCCTTGTCAGGAGGTTTGTCCACATCCTGGCGCTGCCGTGGCAGCGGCGGCTGTCGGTAACCAACCCCTCAGCAGAGGGGTGTTCAAAAACCGGACAAGGAACGGTGGGACCGCATACTTCCTGGCCATCCTGGCCGGCGCAGGGCAGGAAGCAGGCGCTGCCAAAGCTCCAGTGCGGACCCACTATGGCCTCGGCCACGGAGAGAGCCTCCGTCGGAGATCCTCGGTCCAGAATCTCCGTGAGGGATACCTGGCCCGTTTGGAAGCGGGTTCGAGCTCCATCCGGTGGACTCGAGATGAGCGAAGCAGTCCTAGGAAGGACTGACGGGCTATCGTCCCATTGACTGACCTCCTGAAGACTCCAAGTCCAGTCGCTTGGAGAAAAGGAGGAATCATCTTCGGACTCGGAAGAGTCCTCGACTGCCTCTGGCCTGAGCCACCCTTCACCGAGGTCGGTCGGGAGTGAGGGTAACTGACAGCCGATGGGGTAGACCCTTAGCCGACCGAGAATCCTTGGTTGGAGCCCCAGTTGGTGGCTGTGGAGGCGGAGGTTCCACCGGAATCGGTGGAGCAGCTGGTTTTGGCCGAACAACCGGCCTGGGTATAGGCTCCTCGGATAAGTCGAGGGGTTGTGTCGGCCGCTCCGGTGACAGCCACTTAATGGCCGGGGAAGGCGGCGAGGGCGGCTACTCCCGGCCAGGAGAAACTGTTGCAACATAAGGTCTCGTACCGTCCGGCGTAATTCGCTGGCCTCCCTCGTCCGAGAGGAGGGCAGACGTGACGCCGCTTACAGCGGTGCAGGGACAGAGACCGCCTGACGGTGGGATCAGCTGGACCGCGAAGAGGTCTGAGACCAAGACCGGAGTCCCGGAATTTCCGAGGTCGGTGCGGGAGGTGTCGGCGGAACGGCACTCCCGCCGCTCGGATGGTCCATCCGAGGGCTCCAGAACCGGAATTACAGGCGAGCCCACGGGATCCTCAACTCCTCCCGGGGGAACCGGGGAGAGAGGAATCTCGGCTGCTAAAGGCGACAGCCCGTCCAACGGGTCGAGAAAAATCTCGACTCCATCGGTGGGAGTCTCGGTCAACTGACCTGACGGGGACACCGTGAGGCCAGTGGCCGAAGCCGAGCGGTCGACCGAAGCGGCGGTCGACGACCGAGGAGAGGGACCTTTCGCTCCCAAGAGCGCGACGGAGGACTTACCCTGTCCCTCTTTTGGACCGAGAATAAGGTCCGCAGGACGTAGGCCCTTCTCCTTTAGTGAGAGGGACAGACAAAACTCCTTAGGAAGCCGTGTGAGAAGAGCCCAGAGGCGGGATAAATGCGGCGGCGGGAAGATCGGCCTCGCGCGCCTCCTCTGAGGCGACCATCCGCTCAAGTTGATCCGCCCGAGCCCGCCGCCCGCGGACACCGCCAACCGGGCCTCCTTGGACTTCACCGGAGGAAGCGGCTTCTCAGGGCCGGTTGTTGCAATCGGGCAGCACGGTCTTCGAGGACGTAGGCCGAGTGAAAGATGAGCCACAGGTCGCAAGCCTGCGAGTCGTGCTCAAGGCCTAAGCAATGAACTACGTGGAGTGTGGATCCAGTCAGAGACATCTTCTGCCCGCATGGGCATCTCCGAAATCCGAATGTGATTTGTCCATCATGGCCCGCGGGGATCGAAGACTGAAGTCTTTTCGCAAAATTTATTTTAAATCCATAAGCGGAAATAGGAACCAGTCTCAAGCACGAGCGTTAAGGAGGAACCTGAGCTTCCAAGTGGTAAGGAAGATCTGGCGTCATGGGCGAGCCGAGGTTATACCACCCGGGTGGGTGGGAGGAGCAAGCTAGAAGACCTTCCGGCAAGATTTAAAGCGGCAAGGATACCTGCCAATGAGTGTGGATGAACAACATATCCATGTCCCTAGAACTTTGGGTTTGTCCTCAGGAATACCCTGTCCTGGTGAAAAACCAAATAAGGCTCTTTGCACATTAGAGCATGCAATTCCGAGATCCTTCTCGCCGAAGTAACAGCAACTAAAAATACAGGTTATGCACCTGTAACAGGAGTTCTAGGAATGGTATATGCTATTCATCCACACTGTCTGGCAGGTTCCTTGCTGCTTTAAATCTTGCGGAGGAATCAACTAACTCCTCACCAGACTGTCGGCTCCTGTAGCGCCAAATCCAACCTGGAAGCCAGGTTGTCTTGTCAGCTGGGGAGGTCGGGTGGGTCGTGTGGATGAACAATATATACCATTCCTAGAACTCCTGTTACTAGTGAGTAACCTGTATTTCTAGGGACATAGATATGTTGTTCATCCACACTGTCTGGCAGACTCCTAGCAGTTCTCCGGGAGGAGGGAGGCAAGGTGCACACCCCCTACTTAGGGAATAAAGACTGGAGAACCGAGGCCCCAAAACCAGCATCCCGGCGTGACTCAAGGTCGATGTGGTAGTGGGTGATGAAGGTGTGTGCTGACTTCCAGGTAGCAGCCCTGCAGATTTCCTGGATAGAGACGTCCCTGGAAGCAGCCACCGATGCAGTGATATGTCGGGTAGAATGAGCTCTTATCCCTCTGGGAGGCTCCATGCCCGCCAACCTATACCAGAGATCTATGCAGGAGGTGACCCACCTGCCTATCGTCCGCTTGGCTGCAAGTCTGCCAGGTGCGGCTTCAGTGTAGGTGAAAAAACAGCGAACCTCCCGAACTGCCATCCGCTTCTTGTAATAAGCGGCGCCCTTCTAGGGTCCAAAGTATAGAGCCTATATTTGGCCTCCGAGGTGTGACTGGGGTAGAACACCGGCAGAGTCAACACCTGGTTAAGGTGAAACTCTGACACCACCTTCGGAAGGAATTTTGGGTGGGGGCGCAGGACAACCTTGTCCCTGTGGAAGACCAGATAAGGAGACTTGATGGAAAGCGCCTGGAGCTCTCCCATCCTTCTGGCTGACGTGACAGCCACCAAGAATGCAGTCTTCCACGACAGGTGAGAGATGTCACACCTATGCATCGGTTTGAATGGCTTGCCCATGAGCTTAGCCAATACCAGCAGTAGATCCCACAGAGGTGGAGGTTCGCGCACCAGAGGGGATATGTGATCAAGGCCTTTGAAAAAGTGCCCAACCATCTTCTCCTGCGCTGACTGCTTCCTAGCCCGCGCCCAGTAAGCAGAGATGGCTGCCAGGTGCACCTTAAGGGTTGTCGACCGAAGTCCTAGCTGAGAAAGGGACCACAAGTAGTTCAGTATGCTTGCCAAGGAACAGGAGGAAGGGTCCAGGCCCTTGCCCTGACACCAAATGGAGAATCTCTTCCATTTGAAGGCGTAGCATTTTCTGGTCGACTACTTATGGGTTGCCTCAACGACGCTGAGGACCTTGTCGGAAAGACCCAAGGCCTGGAACTCCAGCCGCTCAAGAACCAGGACATCAGGTGCAGGGACTGAAGGTCCGGATGGAATACCTTCCCCTGATTGACTGATCTAGGTCTTCCTCTAGCTGGTCCCACTGGGAGTGTAGAGTCCACTGAGAAATTCTCATGTGGAGTCGAGTGCAAGGAACGGTCAGGATAGCAGCGGCCATGAGCCCGAGGAGGCGAAGGACTGACCTCGCCGAGACCTTCCTGCGGTCGGACAGCAGATTTATCTGGGTCTGAAGGGTGGACGCCCTGTCTGAATGCAGGAAGGTCTTGCCTGTGGTCGTATCGAGAATTGCCCCAATAAACTGAAGTCTCTGGGATGGGACCAGATGAGACTTGGAATGACTTGATGGTAATAGCCAGGCAGGCAAAAACCTGCTGGGTAAGGGAGAGGCAACGCAGGAGTTCCTCCTGGGCCGAAGCAGCCAGAAGCCAATCGTCCAGATGGAAAACCTGCACTCCCTTGGTAAGCAGGTGGGCCGCCATCACTGCCAGGCATTTGGTAAACACTCAGTGGGCCGAGGATACACCAAACGGGAGCGCCTTGAACTGGTAGTGGTCCCCCTAGAAAGAAAAACAAAGGTATTTACGACGGGATGGGTGAACAGTAATGTGCAGATAAGCATCCTGCATATCCAGAGCACACAGCCATTGACACGGCCGGAGGAGGGGCAGAAGGCTCTACAAAGAGAGCATCCTGAACCTTTTGTATTCTACGAAAAGATTCAGGGAACTGAGATCTAAAATAGGTCTGAGATCTCCTGTCTTCTTTGGGACCAGCAAGAAATGGGAGTAGTAACCCGTCCCGTGCAGATGGAGTGGGACGGGTTCTACTGCATGTTTCAACAGGAGAGCCGAAATTTCCTCCTGGACCAAGAGAAGAGGTTCCCTTAAATAAGACGACACCAGAGGGGGGTGACGAGGTGGTTTCTGAAGAAACTCTATTGAGTGTCGTCCTGCTATGAGCTGGAGCACCCAAGAATCTGTGGTTATATTCTCCCAGCCCGGAAGGTGGAGGGAAAACCTCCCTCCTACCGGTTCCTCCAGGGAGCTGGGGGCTGTGGGAGAGGGGAGGAGTCACGTGGTGTGGAGCAGCGCCGCAGCTGAAGCACCTGTGGGGGCCCAGTGTTTTGTGGCCCGCCTTCCCTGGGGTTTCGCCTTGGGCCGATTCTGTCTGCGAAAGGGACGGTGCTGCTGCTGATGGGGATGGTACATGGAATCAACTGACTTTAGAGCCATCCCTTCTTCCTGCAATCGGTGATGATGTCCTTGACATCCCACTTCAAAAGCAATCGACCTCGAAAGGTGCTTCCTGGATAGCAGATTGTACCTCTGGGACCAACCCTGACACACAGAGCCAAGCATGGCGCCAAAGGCCTACAGCGGCTGAGCTCCATCCAGCAGTGTCCACTGCAGCCAGTATGTCACACAAAGCATGTGGCGACTGGCCGAACGAGCAGATCAGACAAGATCAGCCAACCCTCTTGACTGGGGAGTCAGGCAGGAGCCAATTTGGCTTCCACCTGAGTCAGAATGGCCTTCTGGTAGTCCCCCATATGGCCGACATAATTTGGGCCCCTGATCCCCAGCGTGGAAAGCGTGATCTTTCTCCCATACTAGTCAGAGGCGTGATTCTTTTCAGGTGGTGGCGAGCTGAGATGTTTGGGGTTGGCCAACAAATCCGTCAGTGGCGCGTAATCATGACAGAGTTGGCCGGGGTGAGAATCAGAAAATCAACACCCTCTGGAGCCTGATATAGCCTGTTTGACTTCCTAGGAAGTGGGGCTAAAGCCGATGGCTGTTTCCATATCGTGGTAACGAGGTCGGCGTGAGGCTCTATCCAGGGTGGTACCAAGGTAGGAGCTGTCACGGGCAGATCCAGATGTTCAGCGAGTTTCAGACGCTGAGGCTCTAGTTCCAGGGAGTGCCACTGATGAACCTCCTGGATTTTCTTAAGCAAGTCCATAAAGGGAGGATCTTCCGGAGGAGACTTCGGAGGAGTCCTTGGCCTGGGCTTCGAAGGAGAATGTGGCTCGTCATCTCTCTCGCAGCAACCATCAGAAGAATCCGAGGAGTCCGAGGATGAAGAGGAAAAAGAAAAAATTACTCACCTTAGTAATGTTGTTTCTTCTACTGGAGTTTTGCTGTATTCTGACTATTGCAGTGATCACCAAACTTTGAACTGCCCCGGAGAACAAAGAGTTAACTTTCCATGCAGGGCATGGAACGCTGAGCTCGACCTCGGTTGAAGCCTCTGTCTGCTGTTGTTTAAACTGCAACCGTCAGATCTTTACAAGCTACACTCACTAGACGTTCTGTGTGGAAACTGTAAAACTCACACTAGCCAACTGACAACTAAATTTGTTAAAAAATGTTTTTTGGGTTTCAAAGCAAAGACAAGTCAGGAAACCCAAAAACAAAACACAACACACACCCAAAATAAAGAAGGGTGAGAAAGGGGCACCTCTAGGTGCCAACACTACTCCTACCCACCCACATCCCAAAAACCAGGTTCTAAGAGGGGAGGCGGGGGGGAGGTCAGAATACAGCAAGACTCCATTAGAAGAAACAACATTACTAAGGTGAGTAATTTTTTCTTCAAACAACATGAAGTCTTGCTGTATTCTGACATATGCAAACTACCAAGCAGTACCATCATGGAGCAGGGACAGAACCTACTTTGGGGAAAGGCTCTGAAGTACTGCTGTGCTAAACCGAGCATCACTCCTAGCCTGGATATCCGGAGAGTAATGCTTGGTAAATGTATGGACTGTTTTCCAGGTGGCTGCTTGACAGATTTCTAAGAGAGGAATATCCCTGGCAGCAGCCAGGGGAGCAGCTGTACCTCTAGTAGGAGTGAGCCCTCAGGCCTGAGGGTGGGGTTCTACCCAATTATTCATAGCAGAATTGTATACAAGAGACAATCCACCTGGCAATAGATCTTTTAGTGACAGGTCTGCCCACACTGACCTCTCCATAAGTGAGGAACTGGAGGGACTCAAACCTGTGACCCTTGGTGCGCTCTATGTAGTAGCCAAGTGCCCTTTTTACGTCCAGGCTGAGCAACCTCCTCTCTTCAGAGGAGGAATGGTCAGTGAAGAAAACAGGGAGAGACATAGACTGATTAAGGTGGAAATCTGAAACCACCTTAGGCAAAAACTTCCTGTTAGTTCTTAGTACCACTTTATCTCAATGGAAAGAGATGAAATGGAGGCTCCACTGACAGGGCTTGCAATTCACTGATACGCCTGGCAGAGGTAATGGCCACCAAAAAGGGCTCAAAGGGTGGTTGCATAAGCTGAGCAATGCAAACATTAAGGTCCCAACAGCAGCAGGGTCCCTAAAGGGAGGATTGGTGTGCAGCAATCCCTTGAAGAATTTACAAAATACAGGATGGGCGTAGAGAAGAGGGCTTACCTACCTACTGAGCAAGAGGCAGAAACAGCTGCCAGATGCACTCTAAGTGTAGCTGGTCTAAGTCCCAAGCCATTAAGATGAACCATACAGTCCACGACTGTAGGTAAAACAGCAGATTCTGGAGAAATATGCTTATTAGAGCACCAAATAGTGAACCTTTTCCATTTGGAGATGTAAGTCTTTCTGGTGGAAGGCTTTCGAGAAGCCTTAAGAATATCCAGAACACCTTGCGAGAGGTGCAGAACAGTAAACTCTAACTCTTCAAGAGCCAGGCCTTGAGATTGACAGATTTGAGATTCGGATACCAAATCTTTCCCTGAAAGGATGTTAACAGGTTGTAATCCCTGGGAAGAGAGACAGGGGAAGGTGGACTGTTAAGGACAGCAACAGTGGATACCAGGGCTGTCTGGCCCAGTCTGGAGCGATCAGAATCACTTTGCATGGTTGAGACCTGATCTTGACTTGCACCTCGAACAGGAGAGGGAAGGGGGGAAAGCATACAGGAACTTCCCTTCCCAATTCAGAACCAGAGCATCCAGGGGGACTGAGCCAAAGCCTGGGGGTCTGCAACAAAAGACAGGAAGTTGGTGACTGTCTGGGGCTGCAAAAAGATCTATTTGTGGAGTGCCCCATCTGGAGAAAATTACTTTCAAAATTAGGGGATCCAAGGACCATTCTTGGTGGCCCTGAGATATCCTGCTGAGAGCATCTGCTAGGACACTGTCCTTCCCTGGGAGGTGAACTGCTATCAGAGAGGTTTGCAGGGAATAGGCCAGAGACCACAACTTCATTGCTTCTGTGCACAAGGCCATACACCGAGTGCCTCCTTGCTTGTTCATGTACCACACTGTGGTGGTATTGTCTGTTCTGATCTGGACCACCATTTTCTGTACAGATTTAGAAAAAACTTGCAGTGCCAGAAACACTGCTCTGAGTTCAAGAGATTGATGTGAAGCAGAGATTCTTGAGAGACCACAGCCATGGGTGGTAAGATCCCAAGTGGACTCCCGGCCCAAGAGGGAGGCGTCTGTGGTGAGGATTAGTGAATTAGACTGAGTGACAAAAGGAACTCCCTGCCTTAAATTGTCCTGATCCTGCCACCATTGCAAAGCATTGATCAGGGTTCGAGTCACTGGGACTACTATGGTAAGGGAATCCTTTCTTTGGGACCACAAGGCTCTTAAGTGGAACTGAATGTCCCTCATCTGGAATCTTACCCCCTGGACCACTGCTGTAGAGGTTGCCATGTGGCCCAGGAGCTGCAAGAAGTGCCCTGCTGGTCAAGACACCTGAAGGGTGAAAGAAGAGGCCAGTTCTATAAGGGTCCTTGCCCTGTCCAGGGGAAGGAAGGCTTTTGCTCTTATTGTATCCAGCTCTGCCCCTAAAAAGGAGAGGAGCTGTACTGGCTCAAGAACTGACTCAGGAAGGTTTAGGAGGAATCCTAAGGAAGTGAGCAGTTGGTGAGTTATCTGAAGATGTGACTTGACTTGGTCTGGAGACTGACCCACTATGAGCCAGTCGTCCAAGTATGGAAAGATGGAGATCTTTTTTCTCCTTAGGAAAGCAACCACTACTGCCAGGCACTTTGTGAACACCCTTGGGGCTGATTTTAGGCCAAAGAGCATTGCTCTGAATTGACAGTGGCCTGAGGGCATCTCGAACCTGAGTTACTTTCTGTGGGAGCACCTGATGGGAATGTGAAAACAGGCATCTTTGAGGTCCAGGGAGGCTAGCCAGTCCTTTGGCCTTAGAGAGGGCAGAATTATTCCCAGAGTCACCATTTTGAATTTTGGCTTTAAAAAGGTGCTTGTTTAGATATCTCAGATCCAGGATGGGCCGCCATTCTCCTGTCTTTTGGGGAGTTAGGAAGTACCTAGAATACAATCCTTTGCCCCTGTGTAGGGTAGAAACCCTTTCTATGGCTCTGAGAGCCAAGAGAAAAGAAACCTCTGCCTCTAGGGCAAAGGGTCTCTGATGGATTTGCAGGTGGAAAGGATCTAGTTCACATCTTGGGAAATTTTTTGAAGCTGAGAACCAGTCCCTGGCTTACTACTTCTAGGACCCACTTGTCTGATGTTAAAGACTTCCAGTCCTGAACAAAGTAAGCCAGCCTGCCCCCCTACAGGTACTGGAAAATCAGCCCAGGTAGACCCATCAGGGTGTCTGCTTGGCAGGGGCTTTAGGCTGAGGGGTGGAAGCAGGCCTGCTCATTCCCAGTCTGCCTCTCCCTCTGAAGAACCCCTGCTGAGCATAAGAAGAGAAGGAGGCCTGGGCTTGGTAACAGGCCTTTGAAAGGGCCTGCCCCTGGAATGCTGCCTCTGAGGAGTGGCTTGCCTTTCTTTGGCCTGAGCACTCCTCTAGGTGGTCCTGTACTCGTCCATCTTCTTCATGTAATTCTCTGTCTGCTCCCCAAACACAGAATTACCAATGACAGAAAAATCCATGGCCTTAGCCTGGGTATCCTGTGATAGGCTAGTACATCTGAGCCAAGCCCTCCTCCGAAGGGCCACAGATGTAGCCATGACTCTAGATGAAACATCACTGGAGTCCACAGCAGCATGAAATTGCACCTTGGATGCCTCAATCCCATCCGCAGCCACCTGCTCCAGCTCCCTGGCAAGCTGGTCAGTGGCCTGTTTAGCTAGAGCCAGCACAGTGTCCCACCTGGACTTCTGGTATCTAGCTGTGTAGGCCATATAATTAGCCTGCCTGAGTCCCAAAGATGCTGCCATGTACTGATTCTCTGCTATGGCATCAATCCTCCTGAGTCCTTATCTGGGGGTGTGAAGCCAAGGGAATATTTGCCTTATCACAGGCAGCAGCCTGCACTACTAACATGGCTGCCATTGCTGGGAAAGGAACTCCGTGTCCAAGCCTGAAAGGGTATACCTCTTGTCCATTCTTCTGTCCACAGGAGGTATGGAATTAGGAGTTTAAATTTTAAATGTCTGTTTCCCAAAAGATTTATGGAGGGGAATAGACAATCTCCTGGACTCTGGGATGTCCATCATCTCAACAAAATCAGGCTCCTCCTGATCCTCAACTGCTTCTTCCATAGGAAGCTGGAGGGTTT
This sequence comes from Neoceratodus forsteri, assembly GCA_016271365.2. Classification (NCBI taxonomy): domain Eukaryota; kingdom Metazoa; phylum Chordata; order Ceratodontiformes; family Ceratodontidae; genus Neoceratodus; species Neoceratodus forsteri. The sequence goes on from CM028138.1 coordinate 682,075,863, forward strand.
CTGCCACTTTCTTGTAAAACAAAGTGGGAAGGGGACTCAGAAAGCCTAGGAGGAGAAACACTTGAAGGTCCGTCTGGGGAGATGTCCGGGTCAATAGATACATCCAGACTTTCATAATCACCATCATCATCATTGTCTTCATACTGTCCCTCCTCCCCCTCTGGTTCATAAAATTCTTCTAAAGTATAATCCGGAACTGGGGGAACCGACCGAACCAAGCCCCTGACAGATGGTGCCAGTTCGGCCGGAATCGAAGTTAGCAGCTGAACTATCTTTATCGCTTTGGCTATTTCATCAGCGGTCAGAGAAAGAACTTGTGGATGGGAACCAGATGATCTTTCCCTTTTCTTTCTTTTAACCAGAACCGACTCCTCAGAATCGGTTCTCTTTCTGCCCGAAGAAGTTTTGCCTGGTCAGAGGGCACTCCTTCTGGTTCGGTCGGAACCGAACCGGGCTGGCCATCCGGGTCAACAGACTTCTCGGCCTCCCTTTCCCTCAGTCCATCTACTCTCTTATCCAGGGTAGCTTTGGGAAAACTTTTACAAATTTGGAAGTCTGAATTGAGGTGGTAAAACCCCAGACAATAAACACAGGGGGTGTGGGGATCAGCCTTAGCAAAGGCTTCCCCACACACACTACAGTGTTGAAACCCAGTGGGCCCTGTTTTTTCCTTGGGTTTCTCAGATATGGCCAATCCTAACCACAACTTACCCTTTTTTCGGCAATCCACCAGGCAAGACACCCCTATCGGTTCCTGACCATGTTACGGGCCTTGGAAAAAAAAGTAATGAAATCCGTTTTTTTTAGAATCGATACGGACCAGTTACCACACTCTAATAAAGACAGACTTTTTTTAACACAAACCTGATCGGTTCCAACAGAACCCATCCAATGTTTACAAGTTTCACACAGAAACTAATACAAAACCTATCTAGTACTCACGATACCACAGACAGGGACTTAAACCGACAGGTTCAGTAGCAGAAATTCGGTAGAAACCGAGCGAAAAAATACAGGTTACTCACCTGTAACAGGAGTTCAAGGAATGGTATATGTTGTTCATCCACACTTTCTGGCAGGTTCCTTGCCGCTTTAAATCTTGCCGGAAGGTCTTCAAGCTGGCTCCTCCCACCCACCCGGGTGGTAAAATTCTCGGCTCCACCCCACGATGCCAGATCCAGCCCGCTGGAAGCCAGGTTGTGTGTCGGAGCCGGGGAGGTCAGGTGGGTCGTGTGGATGAACAACATATACCATTCCTATAACTCCAGTTACAGGTGAGAAACCTGTATTTCTAGGGACATGGATATGTTGTTCATCCACACTTTCTGGCAGACTCCTAGCAGTTCTCCGGGAGGAGGGAGGCAAGGCGCACACCCCCTACTTAGGGAATTAAGACTGGAGGACCAAGGCCCCAAAACCAACATCCCTGTGTGACTCAAGGTTGATGTGGTAGTGGGAGATGAAGGTATGTGCTGACTTCCAAGTAGCAGCCCTACAGATTTCCTGGATAGGGACGTCCCTGGAAGCAGCTATTGATGCAGTGGTACGGCGGGTAGAATGAGCTCTTATCCTTCTGGGAGGCTCCATGCCCATCAACCTATAGCAGAGATCTATGCAGAACATGACCCACCTGCTTATCGTCCGCTTAGCTGCAAGTCTGCCAGGTGCGGCTTCAGCATAGGTGACAAACGGCTGGCGAACCTCTCCCCGAACTTCCGACGTCCGCTCCTTATAATAAGCGAGCGTTCTTCTAGGGTCCAAAGTATGGAGCCTATACTCGGCCTCCAAGGTGTGACTGGGGTAGAACACCGGCAGAGTCAACACTTGGTTAAGGTGGAAACTCCGACACCACCTTCGGAAGGAATTTTTGGGTGGGGTGCAGGGACAACCTTGTCCTGTGGAAGACCAGATATGAGACTCGAAGGAAAGCGCCTGAGCTCTACCATCCTTCTGACTGAGGTAATAGCCACCAAGAAGGTGGTCTTCCATGACAGGTGGGAGATATCACACCAGTGCATTGGTTCGAATGGCTTGCCTATGAGCTTACCAATACCAGCAGTAGATCCCACGGTGGTGGAGGTTCTCGCACCGGAGGGGATATGTGAACAAGGCCTTTGTAAAAGCGCCCGACCACCTTCTCCTGCGCCACCGACTGCTTCCCGACCCGCGCCTGGTAAGCAGAGATGGTTGCCAGGTGCACCTTAAGGGTCATCGACCGAAACTCTTGCTGAGAAAGGGACCACAGGTAGACCAGAATGCTTGCCAAGGAATAGGAGGAAGGGTCTAAGCCCTTGCCCCGACACCAAATGGAAAATCTCTTCCATTTGAAGGCATAGCATTTTCTGGTCGACTCCTTACGGGACGCCTCAGCGCCGTTGAGGACCTCGTCAGAAAGACCCAAGGTCTGGAACTCTAGCCGCTCAGGAACCAGGCCATCAAGTGCAGGGATTGAAGGTCCAGATGGAATACCTTCCCCTGACTGAGTGAGATCTGGTCCGGGCGGACTGGAAGCCACCTCTGGAGCCTGGAGCTTAGACTGAGGACATCTCGATACCCAGAACTGACGGGGCCAGTCTGGGGCTACCAGAAACACCTGCGCCTTGTCCCTCCTCGCCTTGAGAAGCACCTTGTGGATCAAGGGAAATGGGGGAAAGGCGTAGAAGAGGCCTGGGGTCCACGGCCTCGAGAAGGCATCCTGCAGCGAGCCCTGCTGAGGGCGGCATGAAACACTCAGCGTCACATTCTCCCTGGAGGCAAACAGGTCCATGCTGCCCCAGTGGGAGAAGAGATGTTGTACTACCTCCAGCAGGAGAGACCACTCGTGATCGCAGCCCCTATCCAGCTTAGAGCATTGGCCAGGGTGTTGGAGGCACCTGCCACGTGAATGGCAAGGAGATCTGCCTCCAGGCTGCGCATGAGTGACCAAATGCGGAGAACTTCCCTGCACAGAGGCATGGAGCGCATCCCGCCCTGGTGGTTTAGATAGTACATGGTCGTGGTATTGTCCATCTGGACCTGAACCACTTGACCTTGTAGAAATGGAGCGACGGCGGTGAGGGCTAGACGAACCACTCAAAGCTCCAGCAGGTTGATGTGGCATCAGGACTCCTGAGGGGACCAGAGGCCGTGCACTCTGTGTTCCCCCAGATGGGTACCCCAACCCATCAGAGAGGCATCGGACATAGAGAGACCGTTGGATCGGGGAGGACAAACAGGATGTCCTCCTGCAGATGTGCCGGAACGGTCCACCACTGGAGAGCGTTCCACAACCCCTGGGTCACTGTCACCAGCTGATCCAACGGATCGAAGCATTGTGACCACTGGCTGGCTAGCCCCCATTGAAAGGGACGCATGTACCAGCGGGTCGAAAGGACCACGCTGGTGCAGGCCGCCATGAGACCCAGGAAGTCTCGGGCAGGGCGTGATTATCCAACCAGAAATGATTGGGCAAAAGGAGGAAAGAACCTCGGCCCTGTCCGCCAGGAGCCGTGCTCAGGCTTGTAGAGAGTTGAGCTCTGCCCCGATGAATTGTATCACCTGCTTTGGCATAAGTTCTGACTTGGCCTCGTTGATGAGGAGGCCAATCTGAGAGCAAACCTGGAGGGCCAGATCTCTGGACCGGTCCACCTCCGCTCTGGAGGGGGCTGCAATCAGCCAGTCGTCCAGGTAGGGGTAGACCTGGACCCTTCGGCACCGCAGGAATGCTGTCACCACTGCCATGCATTTGATGAAGACCCTGGGAGCTAGGGAGAGGATGAAGGGCATGACCCGGAACTCGTAATGGGATCCCTCCGCTCTGAAGCAGAGGAATCTCTGATGAGACAGGAGGATTGGGACGTGAAAGAACACATCCTGGAGGTCCAGGGAACAGAACCACACACCTCATTCCAAGGGTGGGATTATCTGAGCCAGAGTGACCATCCTAAAGGTCCGAGACCTTAGGAACCTGTTCAGGTCGTGCAGGTCGAGAATGGGGCGCCAGGCCCCCGTCCGTTTTGGGACCAGGAAATACCTGGACACAAACCCCGGGTCTGGAGGAGGATCCGCCACCTTCCTGATCACCTCTTTTTTGAGGAGCAGGGCAATATCGGCTCGGCGAGCCAACAGCAAGGCTGCGGCCCCCATGGCCACCCCGAGGGGCGACGGCTCAAAAGGGTGGGGTCTGCTCGAATTCCAAAGGTAGACCCTTTCCTACCACCTCCAACACCCAGCGGTCCATGGTGATAGTGGACCAGGCAGAAAAGAAGTGGCGGAGCTGTCCCCCCATGGGGTGAACCCAGGGGGGAGTGACGAGGCAGGGGGCGACACCCCTCAACCCGTCACTGGGCAGGCTTGGAGGAGGGACCAGCCGAGGGACCTCCTGGGCCTTTACCTCCCTGCTTCCTGTTGGAGGAAGCTGCGGACTTGGGTTTCGGATGCCTAGCGCGAGCCTGCTGGTCCTGATGCTGGTGCTGTTGGGCCGGATGTGCCGCGGGCGCAGAAGGATGAAAGGACTTGTGCTGCTGCTGACGGCGGCCTTTGTCCTTCTGGGCAGAGGTGACCGAGTCCAGGGTGGCATTGGACTTTTCGATCCGCTGGAGGTGACCTTCCACTCCAGGGCCGAAGAGGTCGGTCCCCAGGAAGGGGACATCCACCAACTTGTGCTGGGTATCCGCCGTAAAGGTGGTTATCTTCAGTCATGCCCTGTGGCGCACGGCCACTGCGGCCGCCACTGATCTGGCACAGGAGTCCCCTATGTCCAGAGCTGTCTGGAGCTGTTGCTTCGCCACTGCCCTACCCTCGTCTGGAGGTCAGCCGGGAGATGAGGGATCACCTCATCCAGGTAGCCCATGAGGGCGTGGGAGAAGTGTGCCATCACCATGGTCGAACTGGCCTGGCAGAGGCCAAGGGAGAACGCAGCGCACACCTTGCGCCTGGCGTAGTCCAGCATTTTGGACTCTTGTCGGGGCTTGTCCACGTCCTCGGCGTTCCCAGAACGCGGAAACGCTGTCAGTGACCAACCCTCGGCAGAGGGTGTTCTGAAAACCCGGCAGAGAGCTGGACCGAGCCTTTCCTGGCCATCCTGGCCGAGGGCGAGGACAGGAAACAGGCCGCTGCCAAAGCTGGGCCGACAATGGCCTCAGCCACGGGAAAGGCCTCCGTGGGTGAATCCCGTCAGTCCAGTATCTCCGTCATGGGATACTTAACCTGTTTGGAAACTGGCTCAAGCTGCATCCCGGTGGACTCCGAGATGAGCCGAAGCAGACCCATAAAGGGCGATGGGCATTCGTCCAGTGACTGGCCCCCGGAGGACTCCAGGTCAATCTGCCTGGAGAACAGGGAGGAGTCGTCGTCTGACTTCGAAGATTCCGTAAAAAGCTGCCTAGGGCCTGAGCCACCCTCCACCTGCCAAGGGTGGTCGGGAGTGAGGGTGACTGACAACCTGTGGAGCAGGCCGTGACCCGACCGAGATTCCTAAGTTAGTGCCCTTGATTTTGGTTGTGAGGCGGAGGTTCCACCACAATGCGTGGGACAGCAAGTTTAGCGAATAACCGACCGAGACATGGGCATCTCGACTGTGAGAGGTTGCTTGACGCTCGGGTGACAACCACTTGATGGCGGGAAGGCGTCGGTGTCGACTTAGCTCCGGACAAAAGTTACTGCCACATCAGCTCCTCGTAGCGTCGATGCAATTTGCACCGAAGCCTCTCCTCATCTGAGGAGGAAGACTAGGAAGAGCGGCGTCACTGCTTACCTCGGTGCCGAGACCGAGACCGCCGATGTCGGCGGGATCGGCTGGACTGAGAAGAGGTCCAAGACCGAGACCGAGAACCTCGGTGTGGCCGAGGGCGGGCCTGGGAGGGAGCAGGGGACAACCGCTCCTCCTCGCTCAGACGTCTTAACGGGGACTGCTGCACTGATGGCGCAGGTAAATCCTCTGTTTCCACTGGAGGAACCCGGCGAAGGCGGGTTGTCGGCTCACCAGTCGACAAACCGCCCACGGTCGACAAAATCTCGACCGCCAACGGCCGCCCCCGGCCGGCTGACCTGAGGACGCCGCGAAGCCAGCAGCCTTAACTGCAACCTCGACCAAGTCGACAGCTGGCTGTCCAGGGAAGGGACATCTCCGTTCCTGAACGACGATGATGGGACTTACCGCTGGATACTTCTTCTTGGACCGAGAGGAATGTCCCAATGGCCCCTCCCTTCGGTGGAAAAGGAATGGCAAACCTCCTTGAACGAGCAGAATACGAGGTACCCAAGGCAGCGGGATAAATGCTGCAACCAAGGAGGAAGATGCGGCCTGGGCGTCTCCTCCTCAAGGGTGATCATCTGCTCGAGCTGCTCAGCCGAGCCAACAGCCACAGTAACCACCCAGCGAGCCTCTTTTGACTTAACTGGCGGTAGCGCTTCTCGGGCGCCCAAGCTTCAAATCGGCAGCGCAGTCCTCCAAGACATTGGGCAAGAACAAACAGCAAGACTCGCAGGCCTGCGGGTCGTGTTCTAGGCCGAGGCAGTAGACGCACGTGGAGTGTGGATCCGTCCTGGACATCTGCCCGCAAGGACACCACCAAAAACCGGAAGTCGATTTGTCCATCACAGCCGTGAGAGAAAAGGAAGTCTTGAAAATTTTAAAACGAGTTTTGGACGAACCGAAGAGCGTTAGGGAGGGAACCTGAGCTTCCAAGCGGTAAGAAAGATCTGGCGTCATGGGGCGGAGCCGAGAGTTTTACCACTGGGGTGGGTGGGAGGAGCCAGCTTGAAGACCTTCTGGCAAGATTTAAAGCGGCAAGGAACCTGCCAGAAAGTGTGGATGAACAACATATCCATGTCCCTAGAAACGGCACTTTAACCGACTTTTTTGAACCAAGCGAAGGAGAAATCTCCGGAGTGACTGTTCAGTGAGGCGGAGTAAAGAATCTGACGGTTGGAGTTTAAACAACAGCAGACAGAGGCTTCACCCAAGCTCGAGGCTCAGCTGCTCCATGCCTGCATGGAAAGTTAACCTTTGTTCTCCGGGCAGTTCTAAATTTGGTGATCACTGCAATAGTCAGAATACAGCAAGACTTCATGTTGTTTGAAGACTCCTTTCTCAACCTGGGGAGAATGGACCCTTGGGAAGCCCTGGGAAGCATGTCCTGCCCCTCTCTGGATCCAGATGGAAGAGCCCTGGAGTCCGGAGGTGGTGAGGAGTGTGCCGCCTCGGATACAGGAGCGTGGGACGGCACCGTCCGCCCGGTAGGCGGCCTCGACCTCTTGGAGAGCTCAGCCTTGGCCTCAGCCCACCAGGAGGCCAGAGTCTCCTGCAGTCCACCAGCGGCTGTGAGGGTGGTGGAGGAGGAGGAGGCAGGGATAAGGATACGGACTGTATCTGTAAGGAGCGATCCAAAACCCGGCGGCGGGTAGCCCGCGCCGGAAAACCGGCTCGGGTACTGTGGTGCTGGATACTGCAGTCCTGGGTACACCGGCGTCAGACAGGACAGAGGGTACCCAGGAGCCAGGGGGGCTGCTGGAGCAGACGGCCCGGCCGGCGGCCTCACGGGCAGGTCCACATTGGAGGGCCCGGAGGGTCCGACGGGAGCCTGATGTCTCCCGGAGTCGGCAGGACTGGCATCCGGGCCGGCGTCGGGGGCCCTGGCGTCGGAGGTACAAACGTCGGAGGGGCTGGCGCCAGAGCTGGCGCCCAGGAGCCGACGCCAGATCCGGCGCACCAAATGGAAGAAGGTCTGATGGAGGAGGAAGATCCCCAACCTCGCCCGGGGATGGAGGGGAGAAATCCCCGGGGTAGGGCTGGCGAGACTCTGGGTCCCCAGATGGCAGCGAAGGCTGCGGTGAACCAGGTACAATGGATGTGGGAGGGTCTGTCGTCGGCTCCTTCGCCAGCCGGACGTCGGACGAGCCGACATGTGGTTTGAGGGCGAGCTCCTGGCGGGCGCCGGAGGATCCGGCGTCCGACTGGCGGGAGCGCCACCGGAGTAAGGTTGAGTAGAGGACTGGCCTGGTCCGTGGACTGGAGGCCGCAGGCCGCTCAAGGGTCGCGTGTTACCAGCCCTCTGGGCGGACATCGGAGGGGCTGACACCCGACTTACTGGAGTCGCCTGCAGTGGTAGTCTGCAAGCCTGCGGCCGAACCAGGGGCAGGGCCTCCAATTCCCGGAGGCACACCCGCAGGCTCGGCGCAAGCCAGGCGGGTGGACTAACGCCTCGGAAACCTCCGAGTGTCGTCAGGAGACATTACCTGTGTCCCAGCGACTCCTGAGGGAGAAGCGGTAGAGGAGCCCTTGTCCCGGTGCCTCTCCTTCTCCTTCTTCTTCTGACGGCCTTCGGGGGAAGTGGACGCCTGCCTCAGTTTTTTGAGCTCCTTTTCCACTGAACTCATTTTCTTCTTCAGAATATGGGCTTCCAGGGATTGCTGCCGCCTTTTCCAGGTAGCCGCGATGAAGCTGAGGCAGAGCTGGCACTTCCCGACCGGGTGATTGGGGCCTAGGCAGAACAGGCACAGGGAATGGCCATCCTTGGGCGCCGCACGAATCGCACTTATTTTTGTGCTCGGAGGGTGTAGGGGACGACATACACCGACGATGGTACCCAACGATAATCGAAAAAAGTAATAATTCCGGTAAAACACGACGAAGATAGGGCTGACGAGCATGAACTCTTCCATATACGCCTGAATGAGCTAACGGCGGAAATAACTGGAAGGCGGCCAGGACCACCCTTTATACCGACATTTCCTGACGCCAGTCACCTGATGTGGCGGCGGTCCCGCTAGGGACTGCTAGCTAGAAATTTTTCATGGGGTCCTAGCGCCTGCCGGCGTCAGTCCTATATGTAATTATCTACTGCAAGAGTCCTCTCGAAATAAGATCTAGGACTTTGCAGACTTCATTAATTTTCTGGAATATTGATTCTCCACAGTCAAGGCAGAAACTAGACAGTTACATTTCACAGCGTGTTTTGTATAGTATGTATAGCAGGCAAACTTTTTTTTGTTATCCTGTAACCCAGATTTCAGAATCTTTTGTTTCTAAGTCTTGTATGATCATTATTTAAGTAATTAGTAACAGCACTTGCTTTTAAAAACTGTCTGGAAGTAGTTTTGTTGTGTGTGTGAATGTGGGAAGATTTATTCAATCTGTCACAAGCCGTTTATTGCTAAAGTGCCACTATAGCTACCAAAGACTAGGATCCTGAAAGGGAATCTGGGTGCCAAGTAATGAAAATACATAGGTCTTTGGAGGGGTCTGTGGAGTTCGGACTAGGTTACTGCACCACTTGTTGGAGAAGACACAATCAGGGTTACGAGGACAGCCCCGAAGAGCTTGTAACGTCTGGGTTGTCCCTCCAACCAGTGCAGCAACCAATGAGGGTCCTTACCTGGCTAAAGACTCAAAACTGTATTTTACCCTTACCCAGATCAGAGAGGAAGCCCTGGGCTCTCGTGGTAAGTCTTCAGTTGTGAACTTAATAAGTACTCTAGAAGGACACAGGGAGGGTATTCCTGTTCCTCTTGTCACGGATTGCACTTAGGAGTGGGAAATGTGAGCTCAGTGGACCCAGCCCCCAGGAATGGGTTTGTGAAAGTGGGGAAAGAGAGACAGAAACAGAAGAAAAAAATTACTCACCTTAGTAATGTTGTTTCTTCTAATGGAGTCTTGCTGTATTCTGACATATTGCAGTGATGTCCAACCTTTGAACTGCCCTGGAGATGAAAGAGTTAACTTTCCATGCCAGGCATAGAACGCTGAGGTCGAGCTCAGTTGAGACTCTGTCTGTTGCTGTTTGAAGTCAAACCGTCAGATCTTCTGAGCTATACTCACTGGGTGTACTGTGTGGAAACTGTAAACTTACACTAGCCAACTGGCTACTAAATATAATAAACAAATTTGTTGGACCCAGAACAAAGACTCAAGTCAGGAAACCCAAAAATAAAACAAAACACAACACTCACCCACCCAAACTAAAGGGGTGAGAAAATAAGGGAGGGCACCTCCGTGCCAATACTACTGCTCACCCACATCCCAAAACCAAGGTTCTGAGAGGGGAGGTGGGGGGGGAGGTCAGAATATGGCAAGACTCCATTAGAAGAAACAACATTACTAACGTGAGTAATTTTTTCTTCAAACAACATAAAGTCTTGCTGTATTCTGACATACTGCAGACTACCAAGCAGTACCTCCATGAAGCAGGGACAGAACCTACTTAGGAAATAGGCTCTGAAGCACTGCTGTGCCAAACCGAGCATCACTCCTAGCCTGGATATCCAGTGAGTAATGCTTGGTAAAAGTGTGTACTGTTTTCCAGGTGGCTGCTTGACAAATCTCTAAGATAGGAATATCCCTGGCAGCAGCTGTACCTCTGGTAGAGTGAGCCCTCAGGCCTGAGGGTGGAGTCCTACCTAGTTTTTCATAGCAAAATTGAATGCAAGAGGCAATCCACCTGGCAACAGATCTCTTGGTGGCAGGTCTTCCCTTACCAACCTCGCCATAAGTGAGGAACAGTAGGAGGGAGTCAAACCTGTGACCCTTGGTGCGCTCTATGTAGTAGCTAAAGGCCCTTTTCACATCCAAACTGTACAGCCTCCTTTCCCCAGAGGAGGAATGGTCAGTGAAGAAAACAGGAAGAGACATAGACTGGTTAAGGTGGAAATCTGAAACCACCTTAGGCAAAAACTTACTATTAGTCCTGAGGACCACCTTATCTCTATGGAAAGAGATAAAATCAGGCTCAAATGTAGGGTCTGTAACTCACTTATCACGTCTGGCAGAAGTGATGGCCACCAAGAAAACAGTTTTCCAAGTCAAGTACTTAAGCTCTGCTGAGGACAAAGACTCAAAAGGGGGTTGCATAAGCTGAGCAATGCAAACACTAAGGTCCCAAGCAGGGGCAGGGGCCCTGAATGGAGAATTGGTATGAAGCAATCCCTTGAAAAATTTAGAAAATACAGGATGAGCTGAAAGGGAAGAGTGTTTGCCTGCTGAAAGGAAGGCAGAAAAAGCTGCTAGATGCACTCTTAGTATAGCTGGTCTGAGTCCCAAGCTAGTAAGAAGAACCACATAGTCAAGGACTCTGGGTAGGCCAGCAGACTCTAAAGAAATATGCTTCCCAGAGCACCATACAGAAAATCTTTTCCACTTGGAACTGTAAGTGTTTCTGGTGGAAGGCTTCTGAGAAGCCTTTAGGATATCCATAACACCTTGAGAGAGGTGCAAATCAGCAAACTCTAACTCTTCAAGAGCCAGGCCTTGAGATTGAGAGATTTGAGATTCGGATACCAAACTCTCCCTGAGCACATGTTAACAGATTGTAATTCCTGGGAAGAGACAGGGGAAGGTGGACTCCTAAGGACAACAAGAGAGGGTACCAGGGCTGTCTGGCCCAGTCTGGAGCAATCAGAATCACCTTGCAGGGTTGAGACCTGATTTTGACTAACACCTTGAGCAGGAGAGGGAAGGGGGGGAAAACATACAAGAACTTCCCTTCCCAATTGAGAACTAGGGCATCCAGGGGGACTGAGCCCAACACTGGGGCCAGCAGCAAAAGAGAGGAAGTTGGTGATTGTCTGGGGCTGCAAAAAAATCCATCTGTGGGGTGCCCCATCTGGAGAAGATCACCTTCAAAATCAGGGGATCCAGGGACCATTCGTGATGGCCCTGAGATATCCTGCTAAGAGCATCTGCCAGGACATTGTCCTTGACTGGGAGGTGTACTGCTGTAAGAGAGGTGTTCAGGGAATGGGCCAGAGACCATAACTTCATTGCCTCTGTGCACAAGGCCATAGACCGAGTGCCCCATGCTTGTTGATATACCACACTGTGGTGGTATTGTCTGTCCTGATCTGAACTACTTTGTTCTGAACAGACTTGGAAAAAGCTTGAAGTGCTAGAAACACTGCTCTGAGTTCTAACAGATTGATGTGAAGCAGAGATTCCTGAGGAGACCACAACTCTTGGGTGGTCAGGTCTCCCAAGTGTGCTCCCCACCCCCAAGAGGGAGGCATCTGTAGTAAGGATTAGAGAATGAGACTGAGTGACAAAAGGAACTCCCTGCCTTAGATTGTCCTGATCCAGCCACCACTGTAACGCCTGGATCAGGGTTCGAGTCACTGGAATTAGTTTGGTCAGAGGGTCCCTTTTCTGAGACCAGAAGGCTCTCAAGTGGAACTGAATATCCCTCATTTGAAATCTTGCTCCCTGCACCACTGCTGCAGAGGCAGCCATGTGTCCCAGGAGCTGCAGAAAATGCCTTGCTGGTCGAGACACCTGGAGGGTGAATGAAGAGGCCAGTGAGATAAGGGTCCTTGCCCTGCCCAGGGGAAGGAAGGCTCTTGCTTTTACTGTATCCAGCTCTCCCCCTATGAAGGTGAGGAGCTGTACACGCTCTAGAACTGACTTTGAAAGATTCAGAAGGAAACCTAGAGAAGTGAGCAGTTGCTGAGTTATCTGTAGGTGTAACTTGACTTGGTCTGGAGACTGGCCTACTATGAGCCAGTCGTCCAAGTATGGAAAGAGGGAGATCCTTTTTCTCCTTAGGAAGGCAACTACTACTGCCAGGCATTTTGAGAACACCCTTGGAGCAGAAGTTAGGCCAAAAGGCATTGTTCTGAACTGGTAATGGCCTGAGGGCAGCTCAAACCTGAGGTACTTTCGGTGGGAGCTTCTGATGAGAATATGGAAATAGGCATCCTTGAGGTCCAGGGAGACTAGCCAGTCCCCTGGCCTTAGAAAGGGTAAAATTATTCCCAGAGTCACCACTTTGAACTTTGGCTTTAAAAGATGTTTGTTTAAATATCTGAGATCCAGAATGGGCTGCCATTCTTCTGTCTTTTTGGGGGTTAAGAAGTACCTGGAGTACAATCCTTTCCCTTTGTGTAGGGGTGGGACCCTCTCTATGGCTCTGAGAGCCAAGAGGGAAGAGACCTCTGCCTCTAGGTCAAGTGCCTCTGAAGGATTTGCAGATGGAAAAGATCTGGTTCTCATCTTTGGAAATCTTTTGAAGCTGAGAACCAGTCCCTGGCTTACTACTTCCAGGACCCATTTGTCTGATGTTAAAGACATCCAGTCCTGGACAAAGTAAGCCAGCCTGCCCCCTACAGGTGGTGGAGAATCAGCCCTGGCAAACCCATCAGGGTGCCTGTTTGGCAGGGGCTTTAGGCTGAGGGGTGGAAGCAGGCCTGCTTGTACCTCATCTGCCTCTCCCTCTAAAGAACCCCTATGAGCATAAGTAGAAGAGGAGGCCTGGGCTTGGTAGAAAGGCCTATGAAAAGGCCTGCCCCTGCCCCTGGAATGCTGCCTCTGGGGAGTGGCTTGCCTTTCCTTTGCATGAGCACTCCTCTAGGTGGTCCTGTATTCATCTATTTTCTTCATGTAGTTCTCCGTTTGCTCCCCAGAGAATTACTCACAACAGGAAAATCCATGGCCTTAGTCTGGGTATCCTGAGACAGGCTAGTACATCTGAGCCAAGCCATCCTACGAAGGGCCACAGATGTAGCCATGACTCTAGATGAAACATCACTGGAGTCCTCTGCAGCATGGAATTGCACCTTGGATGCCTCAATACCATCCGCAGCTACCTGCTCCAGCTCCTTGGCAAGCTGGCCAGGGACCTGTTTAGCTAAAGCCATTACAGTGTCCCATCTAGATTTCTGATATCTAGCTGTATAGGCCATATAATTAGCCTGCCTAGTCCCAAGGATGCTGCCACGTACTGTTTCTTTGCCATGGCATCAATCCTCCTGGAGTCCTTATCTGGGGTGTGAAGCCAAGGTATATTTGCCTTATCACAGGCAGCAGCCTGCACTACCCAACATGGCTGCATTGCTGGGTAGAAACTCCGTATCTGAGCCTAAGAGAGAATACCTCTTGTCCATTCTCTTGTCCACAGGAGGTATAGAATTAGAGTCTTTAAAATTTTCATTGTCTGTTTCCCAAAGGACTTATGAAGGAGAATAGACAGCCTCCTGGACTCTGGGATATCCATCATTTCAACATAGTCAGGCTCCTCCTGGTCATCCACAGCTTCTTCTATAGGAAGCTGAAGAGTTTCAGCCACTTTTTTGTAGAACATAAAATGGGAAGGGGACTCAGAAAGCCTAGGAGGAGAAACCCCTGAAGGTCTGTCTGGAGAGATGTCCGGGACAACAGGCACATCCAGACTTTCGTAATCATCATCATCCTCCTCATACTCTCCTTCCCTTCCTCCTCCGGTTCATAAAGTCTTCTAAATTATAATCTGGAACGGGGAACCGACTGAACGAGCCCCTTCCTGATGGTGCGGTTCGGTGGGGCTGAAATTAGCGACTGAACAATCCTTATTGCTTTGGCTATTTCATCAACGGTCGGAGAAAGAATTTGTGGATCCGTACAGGCTGATTTATCCCTTCTTTTTCTTTTAACCGGAACAGATTCCTCGAAATCAGTTCTCCTTTTGCCTGAAGCAGTTTCGCCCTGGTCAGAGGGCACTCCTTCTGGTTCAGCTGGAACCGAACCAGGCTGGCCGTCAGGGTCAGTGGACTTTTTGGCCTCCCTTTCCCTGAGCATACCAACTCTTTTTTCCAGGATAGCTACAGGAAAATTTTTACAAATCTGGCAGTCTGAATCGAGGTGGTCAAACCCCAGACAATAAACACAGGTGGTGTGGGGATCAGCCTTAGCAAAGACTTCCCCACACACACTACAGTGTTGAAACCCAGTGAGCCTGGTTTTTCTTTTGGGTTTCTCAGACATGGCCAGTCCTAACAAAAACGTACTCTTTTTTTGGCAACCCGCCAGGCAAGACACCCTCATCGGTTCCTGACCGTGTTACAGGTCATGGAAAAAAACGTAATGAAATCCGTTTTTTTCGAGAACCGATAAGGACCGGTTACCATACTCTAAAAGTAGAATAAACTTATGTTGAAGAACTTGATCGGTTCAAACCGAACCAATCCCAAGTTTACAAGTTCCACACAGGAGAACAAGAAAATAAACCTATCTAGTACTCACAATACCACAGGCAGAGACTGAACCGACAGGTTAACGGATTAAATTTGGTCGAAAACCGGGAAAAACGGTACTTTAACCGACAAACTTGAACCAAGCAAAGGAGAAATCTCCGGAGCGACTGTTCAGTGAGGTGGAGTAAAGAATCTGATGGTTTGACTTCAAACAGCAACAGACAGAGTCTCAACTGAGCTCAAGCTCAGCGTTCCATGCCTGGCATGGAAAGTTAACTCTTTCATCTCCGGGGCAGTTCAAAGGTTGGACATCACTGCAATATGTCAGAATACAGCAAGACTTCATGTTGTTTGAATGGGAGGGGAGAGAGAGTCAGTGAGTTGGGGAGGGGGGTGTCAGTGAGGTGGGGTGAAAGGGACAGAGGAGTTAGTAAGGTTGAGAGAGAGGATGGAGTCAGTGAGGTGGGGAGATAGGGGAGTTGGTGAGATATGGAGAGAGAAAGATAAAGCAAAAAGAGAAAACAATGAGGTTGGAAGGGAGAGTTATACGTAGAGAAAGGGAGAATAAGAGACGCTCCAGCCCTCGCTCCACGACCCAAAGCAACCCCCAGTCGGCCGGCGCTCCTGAAGCCGCCGACCACAGCACCAAGCCCGGACTATGCTCACTCCAAAGCGGCGCTCCAGCCCTCGCTCCACGACCCGAAGCACCCTCTGGTCAGACGGCGCTCCTGAAGCCGCTGACCACAGCACAAGCCCAGACTCTGCTCGCTCCTAAGCGGCACTCCAGCCCTCGTTCACGACCGAAGAACCCACCGGTCGGACTTGATCCTGAAGCCGCCGACCACAGCACCAAGCCGGCCTGTCTTGCTCTAAGTGGTGCTCCAGCCCTGCTCACGATCAAAGCACCCCTGGTCGGGCGGGCGCTCCTGAAGCTGCCGACCACAGCACCAAGCCCAGCATCTGCTCGCTCCTAGCGGCACTCCAGCCCTCGCCACCACGACCAGCACCCCCTGGTGGGACAGCGCTGCTGAAGCACCGACCACAGCACAAGCCCGGACTCTGCTCGCTCTAGCGAGCGCTCCAGCCCTCGTTCCGACCCGAGCATCCCCGGTCGACGTGGCTCCAGAAGCCGCCGACCACAGCACCAAGCCGGACTCTGCTCGCTCCTAAAGTGGCGCTCAGCCCTGGCTCCTGACCCAAAGCACCCCCCGGTCAGACACCGCTTCTGAGGCCTCCGACCACAGCACCAAGCCCAGACTCTGCTCGCTCCTAAGCGGTGCTCCAGCCCTCATTCCACGACCCAAAGCATCCCCCGGTCAGACGGCGCTCCTGAAGCCGCCGACCACAGCACCAAGCCCGACTCTGCTCGCTCCTAAGCGGCGCTCCAGCCCTCGCTCCATGACCCAAAGCACCCCCCGGTCAGACAGCGCTCCTGAGGCCTCCGACCACAGCACCAAGCCTGGACTCTGCTCACTCCTAAGGTACGGCCACTTTCCTACCAATCGGAACTCGGGCGCCTCCGAGCAATGAGCCCTGACTGGCCCTCAGCCATGGCTTTGAATTTGCGCTTGAAGGACACTCAGCCCTGATCTCTGTTTTTCCTGTAAAGCATCTGCCTAAAATCTGTTTTTCTGCTAGACTGCCTGTAACTTAGATGTGAAATTATAGCTCAGAAAAAAAAACCTTGCTAAAAGTGATTACAGCCCAGTTAATAGTAGTACAGCAGTAAAGTGTTTAACAGCCGCCCTCTTGGCGCCGAAATTAAGTACCTCTTTGTCTTGCAAATTTTCTTTCTCCCTCTGCTCAGTCTCTCCTGCCCCCACCCTAGCTGCCTTTAAATTGTGCTTTCTCTCTCCTTTCCAGCGTTCCAGCCCTCGCTCACGACCCAAAGCACCCCGGGTCGGACGCGGTGCTCCTGAAGCCGCCGACCACAGCACCAAGCCGGACTCTGCTGCTCTTAAGGTACCGGCCACTCCGACCAATCGGAACTCAGGCGCCTCCGAGCAATTAGCCCTGGCTTTAAATTTCGCAACGAAAGAGACACGGCCTTGATCTCTGTTTTCTGCCCACCCCTACCCCTCCCAGGCCTCCATGAAATATGCTTTGTCCCGCCCCGGCTGGCTCTACAGCTTCCTTATTGGTCACTATTAGGACCAATCACAGCTCCCTCCCTATGAAGTTAGGACTAGCTACCCTCTCTATCTGCTATCTCCCAGCTCCTCCCCTAAAGCTATGGCACACTGCACCCAGAGTATCATATTACTCCTCTGTCTTCTACCATCCGTCATTCACATTAATGTATCTTATGGACCTAGCCTATACTTCATCCCCTCAGCCCCTACTAGCTCTACCCTTTATCAAGGCACATTATTTTCATCAGCGCCCTGCCCTCTGCTACACTACTCCGCTTTATTTCACCCCTACACCTCTTACTCCCTTCACCTATGTCCCTTAGGCGATCCTTATTCTTCATTCAAAATACCATGCCTCTTTGGCACACATCAGCAAACAGGTTGCCTTAGCAACTACAATTAAATGGGACGAAGGAATAAAACACTCAGGTCTCTCTCCTGAGGGGCTCTTAACAACTGTTATTCTTATTCCTGCTATCTCAGGAAATATTGAGTTGAACCCTGGCCCACCCACCTTGTTCACCTCACCTACTGAATTGCGTCAGCTCAGGCCTTAGGTTACTGTTAGTTAATATCCTAAGCTTGCCCAAGAAAATCGACTAGCTTCAAGTATGGGCTCTACATACTGAGCTGATCTCATTATTATCACAGAAACCTGGCTAAAAAATCTAATTTGGACCAACAAGTCACCTTCATGGGCTGTAAGTTGTATAAGGCAGACAGAGGGGCAGGAGGGAGTAGCTGTTACACTAAAGCCAAGTTCTCAGTTAGTGACATCCTCTGCAGCTCAAACATATGGAATATGAAATTGTTTCCTTAAAGTTACACTTCCCTCCATGGAGCGCATTACAATTACAGGTTGCTATAGACCCCCTAGTGGTGGAACTGATCTCCTTGATATCCTAAGCTAACAGCTGCTGCTAACTCGAGTACTAATCTTTGAGGACTTCAACATTGACTGGTTAACACACAAATCACACAGGCTAAAGTATCTCTGTGATGAACTTGGTCTTACCAACTAGTGTCTGAACCCACTAGGGTCAATAAAGCAAACTTAGCTAACAGCTCTCTTCTTGATCTCATTTTATCAACCCATCCCCATAAAACCTTAATTCGACCATATTTTATAATGATATGACCAACCATAACATAGTCTGTACAAGACTACTACCTAAGAATCGCCATCAGCCCAAGATAATCATCAAACGGTCATTCCGTAAGTTCAACGAGTCGAACTTCCTGAAAGACCTTAGTCAGGTTAGATGGCAAAACCTTTATCTTTCTAAAATGCCTCATGAAGTGGTCACAGTCCTGAACAACAACCTCATCACATTAGCAAACAAGCACACTCCATTCATCAAGGTCAGGACGAGAAACATATCACACCTCTGGTTCTCCGCTGATCTAAAGACCGCTCTCTCTAACATTATAAGCTGTGGGCTAAGGCTAGACACACTAAAAGCCAGGGATTGGCAAGTGTTTAGAGCAGCCAGGAATGTCTGCATGAAGCGTATTCGATCTGCCAAAGCCAATTACTACATCTCCTCTCTAGAACAGGCCAAGGTGACCCCAAAAATCTGGAAGAGCCTTAAGTCTACTAAGGCGGCCAGTGACCCCCTCCCCACCAACAAAGACAGTCATAAAAGGTACAGCCGTGGAAAACAGTACCCATATCCTTGAAGAATTTAACTCTCACTTTGTTACTGCTGGTAGCCGGATGAAAAAATTATTCACCTTAGTAATTGCTTTTCTTCTCATGAGTCTTGCTATATTATAACAATAGCAGTCAGCCACTGCAGCTGAACTGCCCGGAGGAAGGAGTTAACTCCAGAGATCTGGAGTTCTACAGCCTTGAGCGCTGTGCCCAAACTCTATCTGGCAGTTTCAAATGAAACTGTCAGATCTTCTCAAACTAACATCAAAGGACGGAAAGTCTGTGTGGAAAAACTACACTAGCCCATGGCTACCTACTAGTAGTAATAACAACAATATAAAGAACAAAGAAACACTCAGAGCCATAATAACAAAATTGATGGTATTATGGTTCGTTTTCCACCCTTGACAAGCACATATGAACCCCTTCCCCAAAGACTCAAGTCCAGGAAGGGGCAATATAAATAACCTAATGAAACAATCTAGATCCCTAACCCAAAGGAAAAAGGGTAAGGGAAAAACTACAATGGCATGACACAGTGCTTGCACAATTCGCCACCCTACCCAAGTAGAAGTTCTGAGAGGGGCAGGAGGGAGGTGGTTATAATATAGTAAGACTCCATGAGAGAAAAGCAATTACTAGGTGAGTAATTTTTCTTCAAACACCATGAAGTCTTGCTATATTATAACAATAACAGATTACACAGCAGTACCTCCATGGAGGAGGTCAGAACCTACTTAGGAAATAGGCTCTGAAGCACAGCTGTGCCAAACCGAGCATCTCTCCTGGACTGGACATCCAGGGAATAATGCTTAGTAAGGTGTGAACTGTCTTCCAGGTAGCAGCTTGACAAATCTCAGAATGGGGATGTCTCTAGCAGCCGCTAGAGGCAGCTATACCCTGGTGGAGTGGGCCCTCAATCCTGAGAGGGTACTCTACCAGTTTCCTGATAACAGAATTGGATACAAGAAACAATCCACCTTGCAATTGTTCTCTTAGTGGCAGGTTTCCTTTGCCAACCTCGCCATGAGGTAAGAGAGGTTGGAGGGATTCGAACCTATGACCTCTGGTGCGCTCTAAATAGTAGCTTAAGGCTCTTTTGACATCCAAGCTGTGCAGTCTCCTCTCACCTGAGGAAGAATGCTCAGTGAAAAATACTGGGAGAGAGATAGATTGATTCAGGTGGAAATCAGAAACCACCTTAGGCAAAAACTTTCTATTAGTCCTAAGGACTACCTTATCTCTGTGGAAAGAGATAAAATCTTCTTCCACTGACAGGGCCTGTAGCTCACTTATGCGTCTGGCAGAGGTGATAGCTACTAGGAAAACGGTTTTCCAAGTTAAATACTTGAGCTCTGCAGAAGACAGAGGCTCAAAGGGGGGTTGCATTAACTGAGCAATGCAAATATTCAGGTCCCAGGCGGGAGCTGGTTCCCGAAAAGGAGGGTTAGTATGAAGTAACCCTTTAAAAAACTTGGAGAACACCGGGTGAGAAGAAAGGGAGGCAGGCTTCCCTGCTGACACAAAAGCAGAGACAGCTGCCAGATGAACCTGCAGGGTAGCTGGTCTAAGGCCTAGGAATTCAGATGGACCAAATAGTCCAGTAGAATGGGAAGATTAGCAGATTCTGGGATAATCTGCCTCTCAGAGCACCAGATGGAAAACCTCTTCCACTTAGAATTATAAGTGGCCCTAGTGGAAGGCTTCCTTGAAGCCTTTAAAATATCCATGACACCTTGAGAAAGGTGTAAGTCAGCAAATTCTAGCTCCTCAAGAGCCAAGCCTTGAGGTGGAGGGATTTGAGGTCCGGATACCACACTCTCCCCTGTGCACAGGCCAGTAAGTCGTGGACTCTGGGCAGGCTCAGGGCAGGGTGGACTGCCAGGACAGGAGCAGAGGGTACCAGGGCTGTCTGGCCCAATCTGGGGCAATCAGAATCACTCTGCAAGGTTGAGATCTGATTTTTACTAGTACCCTGAAAAGGAGAGAAAGGGGAAAGGCATACAGGAACTTCCCTTTCCAGTCCAACAGAAAGGCGTCCAGAGGACTGAGCCCAGAACTGGAGGCCTGCAACAGAAAAGAGGAAGTTGGTGGTTGTCTGGGGCTGCGAAAAGATCTATCTGAGGTGCCCCATCTGGAACAGACCCCAGCACTTGTGGATTCAGAGCCCATTCGTGATGGCCCTGAGAAATTCTGCTGAGAGGCGTCCCAGAGACATTGTCCTTCCTGGGAGATGAACCGCTATCAGGGAGGTGTTCAGGAGTAAGCCAGAGACCACAACTTCATTTTGCTTCGGTGCACAAGGCTGAAGACCGAGTGCCCCCTTGCTTGTTGATGTACCACATTGTGGTGGTATTGTCTGTCCTGACTTGAACCACTTTGTTCTGGACAGAATCTGAAAACACCGAAGAGCTAAAAAGACAGCTCTGAGTTCCAAAAAATTGATGTGGAGCAGAGACTCCTGAGGATACCATACCCCTGGTGGCAAGGTCGCCTGGTGAGCCCCCACCCTAACAGGGAGGCATCCGTGGTGGGGTGAGGGAGTGAGAAATGGGAATGAAGGGAACCCCTGTCTTAAATTGCTCTGGACCTGCCACCAGTGGAGGGCTAGGATCAGAGTTTGAGTAACTGGGACCAACTTGGTAGGGTCCTTCCTTTGAGACCAATAGGCCTCAAATGGAACTGAATGTCCCTCATCTGGAATCTTGCTCCCTGCACGACAGCTGTGGAAGCAGCCATGTGCCGAGGAGTTGCAGAAAATGCCTTGCTGGTCGAGACCCGCAGGGGTAAAGGAGGATGCCAGGGCGATGAGTCTGTCCACCCTTTCCAGGGAAGAAAAGCCCTAGCTAACCTTGTGTTCAATTCTGCGCCTATGAAAGTTAGGACCTGAACTGGTTCCAGAACTGACTTTGGTAAGTTTAGGAATCCCAGGAAGTGAAGCTGCTGGGTGACTTGCAAGTGGGATTTCACCTGACCTGGAGACTGACCCACAATGAGCCAGTCGTCCAGGTAGAACACAGCAACCCCTTGCCTTCTAAGTGAGCCACTACTACAGCGAGACATTTTGTGAATACCCTTGGCTAGAGGTAAGGTCAAGGGCATTGCCTGAACTGGTAGTGGCCTGAGGGCAGTTCGAACCTGAGGTACTTTCGTGAGAAGGCCTGATCAGAACATGAAAATAGGCATCCTTGAGGTCCAGGGAAGCTAGCCAGTCCCTGGCCTTAGGGAAGGCAATATCATTGCCAGAGTCAACATTTTGAACTTTGGTTTCAACAGATGCTTGTTCAAGTATCTTAAATCTAGAATGGACCGCCATTCTCCTTCTTTTTGGGTAAGAAAGTATCTTGAATAAAGCCCTTGCCCTGATGGCAAGGAGGAACCCTTCCACTGCTTTGCAGTCCAGCAGAGCAGAAACCTCTGCTTCCAAAGCAAGGGCTTCTGAAGAATTTGCAGGTGGAAAATGCCTGGCTCTCATCTTTGGAAAGTGTTTGAAGCTGAGAACCAGACCCTGGCCTATTACCTCCAGAACCCATCTGTCCGTAGTTAGGGACAGCCAGTTCCAGCTGAAATAGGCCAACCTGCCCCCCACTGGTACAGGAGAATCGGCCCTGGACACCCCATCAGGGTGCCTGCTTAGCAGCAGCCTTAGGCTGAGGGGAAGGGGACGGTCTACTTGTGCCACGTCTACCCCTGCCTCTGAAGAAACCCCTCTGCGAGACAGCAGAGGAGGCTTGAAATTGGTCAAAAGGCCTGGAAAAGGGCCTGCCCCAACCTCTGGGAGCATGCCTTTGTGGCATGGCATGCTTCTTCTTAGCCTGGGCACTTTTGTAGGTAGTTCTGTATTCATCCATCTTTTTCATATAGTTTTCTGTTTGCTCCCCAAAAAGAGAATTTCCCACTACAGGAAAATCCATAGCCTTTGACTGGGTATCTTGGGACAGATTAGTGCATCTGAGCCATGCCAACCTACGGGAAGCTACAGAAGTGGCCATGACCCTAGAAGAAACATCATTAACATCAACAGCAGTATGAAATTGAACTTTAGAGGCTTCAATGCCATCAGCAGCCACCTGTTCCAACTCACTAGCCAGCTGGCCATGGGCCTGCTTGGCTAACTGCAATACTGTGTCCCACCTAGATTTCTGATATCTAGCTACATAAGCCATATAATTTGCCTGCCTGAGTCCCAAAGAAGCTGCCATATACTGTTTCTTATGCCATGGCATCAATCTTCCTGGAATCCTTATCAGGAGGATGTGAGGCCAGAGGAATATTAGCCTTGTCACAGGCTGCAGCTTGTACCACACCTACATGACTACACTGCTCAGTAAGGAAGTCTGTATCCGAGCCTGACAAAGTATACCTTCTGTCCATTTTTTTATCTACAGGAGGGACAGAATGAGGATTTTTTAAAATCTTTGTTGTTTGCTTCCTAAATGACTTATGCAAAGGAATAGACAACCTCCTAGACTCTGGAATATCCATCATTTCCACATAATCAGGCTCCTCTTGCTCATCCACAGCCTCCTCTAAAGGAAGCTGGAGGGTTTCTACAACCTTTTGTAAAAATAAAGAAAGAAGGGACTCAGACAGAATAGGAGGAGATTCTAAAGGTCTGTCTGGAGAAATGTCCGGTTCAATGGGCACGTCCAGACCCCCAGCCACACATATATTGATCAAATTCCTCCTCCCCCTCCTGTGGTTCATAAAAATCCTCAACTTCAAAATCCTGAACCACTGGGACTGAACGAACCAACCTTTTACCAGCTGTTGGTGGTTCTACAGATCCCTGAGACAGTGACTGGACAATCTGAATGGCTTTAGCTATCTCTGCAGCAGTTGGAGACACAATTTTGGACTCCAGACCTACTGATTTCCTTGTCTTTTTACTTGGGACTGGTTCCTCTGAACCAGCCTTCCTTTTGGCCGAGGAAGTCTCGCCCTGGTCAGAGGGCACTCCCTCTGGTCCAGTGGGTACTGGACCGGGCTGGCCATCCGGGTCAGCGGACTTTTTGGCCTCTCGTTCCCTGAGCCGGCCCAATCTCTTCTCCAGGGTGGCTGCAGGGAAATTTTTACACACCTGGCAGTCTGACAGGAGGTGGTCAGCCCCCAGACAATAAACACAAGTGGTGTGTGGGTCAGCCTTGGCAAGGCGTCCCCACAGACATCACAGTGTGAAACCAAGTGGGCCGGTTTTCTTTTGGGTTTCTCAGACATAATGCCAGCCTAACAAAACTTGCCCTTTTGATGGCAGCGCAGGCAAGACACCCTTATCGGTTCTAACCGTGTCGGGTATTTGAAAAACCGTTATAATTCCGTTTTTTAGACCGATAAGAACGGAACCGCACTCTAAAACCCACTGTACACTTTTAAAATGCAGAAAACCAACCGATCGGTTCAAAACCGAACCGATAATTAATTTTCCACACAGACTTAAATTTTAGTACTTACGGTTACCAGATAGAGCTTTAAAACCGAAATGCGGTAAAATAATAACTTTGCGGTTCAAATGAACTGAAAATACTCGCTTGAACGAGAATGAACCGAGCTGAAGGAGCTGATCTCCGGAGCGACTGTTCAGTGAAGCGGAGTAAAGAATCTGACAGTTTCATTTGAAACTGCCAGATACAGCTTTGGGCACAGCGCCCTCGCGCTGTAGAACTCCAGATCTTCTGGAGTTAACTCCTTCCTCTCCGGGGCAGTTCAGCTGCAGTGGCTGACTGCTATTGTTATAATATAGCAAGACTTCATGGTGTTTGAAGGTATAAACTCCATCGATCCCGAAACTAGCCACACCTTTCAGCTGCTCCCCCTTAACTTCAAAGAAGTGGAAGATTCTCTTAAGAATTTGGATACCAAGAAAAGTGCAGGGGATGAAGGAATTGAACCGCTTTTCCTAAAACTTGGTTCACCTACCTTCACGGCCCCAATCTTACACATTTTCAACCTTTCTATCTCTTCCTCTACAGTACCTTCATGCTGGAAATCAGCTCACATCTTACCCCTATTTAAGTCTGAGGATCCTTGCGATTTAAGTAATTATAGACCCATTTCTATCTTGCCCATCCTATCTAAGGTCTTTGAAAAGCTGATTTACGCTCAACTAAAGCACCATTTAGAAACCTATTCACTCCTGAATCCAGCCCAGTCTGGCTTCCGTTCCAATCACAGTAGCGTCACTGCCTTGGCTAAAGTAACAGGCGATTGGATCACTACTATGAACTCAAAGAAGTTCACGGAGCTGTCTTCTCAGACCTCAGCAAAGCTTTCGATACCGTTGACCACAGCCTAATCAAAACTAGCCTGCTAAAATAGGTGCCACCCGCCAACCATCCAGTGGTTTAGTAGCTACCTCTCAGAAAGGCTGCAAAAAATCAAAGTAGTGGCCTGTTCTCCTTCCCTACCAATCAGCAGAGGAGTCACACAAGGCTCCATCTTAGGCCCCATCCTCTTCTCTCTATGTATTAATAACCTCGACAGTCATATATCCAACTCCAAATTGCACTTCTTTGCTGAGCGATACAGTTCTTTACATCCAACAGCCTCACTGATTAAGGTTAGGGATATCCTCCAAGCCGACTTTGCTCTACTTGAATCCAATCTCATTAACGCCAAACTCCTCTTAAGCACTAAGAAAACTAAAGCTACGATTTTTCCCCCTAGTTCTCTCCCCCCGCTCTTGCCACTCTGCAGAAATACTTTATATTTACCTCCTTAGGCAGGCCATTGGAAGTCACCGACAAATTTAAATACCTTGGTTTCTGGCTAGACAGCAGGCTCACCTTCACTGAACACCTTGACGACCTATGTAAAGACTAAAAACCAAGCTAAGCTCGTTTACCATAACAGATCCCTATTCCCAACTGAGATCAGGACTAAACTTGTCCAAGCCACATTCCTACCATTATTAGACTACAGGGACATTATCTCACAACTCTGCTACCACCTCAAAACTTAATAAACTGGACATTCTCTACCATCGAGCACTGCGCGTCATTACGAACTCCCCATATAGGACACATCATTGCAACCTCAACTCAGCCGTAGGTTGGACGACCCTGCTACTAGACGCATTCTCCATGTCAGCATCTGGACTCTAAAGCTTCTTGTTAGAAGCTACCGAACCATCTAACCTCGATCATCCACACCTGCTGTAGTACCTATGCACTCAGAAAATCAGATTTTATCTTCCTGGACGTCCTCCAAACCCGCACCATCTTCGGTAAACATGCTATCTCCTCTGCCTTCCCAGTCATCTGGGACAGGCTACAATCCCCTCTGAAACTGTCTAAGCTAGTCTCTGTTAGTCTCTTTAAAAAGTTAATTTCTGAAAAAATAAAAGACGTCTGTAACTGTCAGTAAAACTGTTTTCCTTTATGACTGTATATGTCTTTGTCAGCCCCAAGGTCTATATGGATTGAAGCTGCACTTTTTGCTTAAGTATGATAACCTACTCGATGTGATTTGTTATAATGCATGGAACAACGCTTATACACTTGTCTCTTATGTACCTTGCTAGCACTTGAATTTCTGTTGTATAAATTTACTGTATGTTTTCTGTTAGCTTTGTTGTACATGTATCCCAGGACCTCCTTGTGAATGATCTTGCTCAATGGAGTTTTTATCCTGCAATAAACTTGAACTTGAAGAGAAGAGCTGGGGATGTGGGGAGAGAGGAAGAGGGACAGAAAAAGGAAAACTCCGTAAGACAGAGAGAGAGAGAGAGAGAGAGTCAGTGATCTGGGAAGAGAGAATGGAGAGAGTGGAGTCAGTGAGGTGGGGACACAGAAGAAAAAGAGATAGAGTCAAAGAGATGGGGAGAGAGGGGAGCCAGAGAGATGGAGAAAGAGAGAGGAGAGGTCAGTGAAGTGGGAAGAGAAATGGTGCATACTGCTGTGGAAATGAGTGACGTAGCAGAAACAGCTGCAAACTATAAAGCATCCTGCTACCATGATGTTGTGTTCGCAACACAACACAGCACAGATGTACTAATCTAAGTACACTAGTATGTTTATGTCTTTTAAATAGTTCAATGTATAAACTTTGGCAATACCTGTGTATCTTGTCATGCCAGTAAAGTTGTTTATTTAGGAAATCGGAAATATTATAACCCTTTGAGTCATAGGCCCAGACATTCAAAAGGGTTGCCCTGTAAGTCGAAATTGCTCCATTCTGCGATATTCAGCAGGAGGCAGTTGCACCACTGAAAACATGCTGAGCAGCAGCGCAATGCAAATGAATGCATGCTGAACTGGAGGAGGAACCATGCATAAACTGCACAGCCGATATTCAGCGGGCTGTGCAGGATGCTCAGCGCAACCCACATACGCCTGCACAACTCTGAGCCAAAAAAGGATCAGTCAAGGGCCACCCACAGGTGAGCTGCTGCACTGCAGGGCGCAATACAGCAGCTGCCACCTGTGGCTGGCCCTCAACCCAACCCCTGTGCCCCCCCGCAGCCCGATCGCAGGCAAAAGAGTGTAAAATCCCACCCACTGGCCCAATCGCGGGCATAGCTTAAATCCCCACCACCACCACCAGCCCGATCGCAGGCAACAATGTGTCCCCCCCTCCGAACACATCCCTGGTGGTCCAGTGGACTGAAAATCCCGCTCGCGGGATTGAGTAGTCAAACACAACCCCCCCACCTCCCGAATATATCCCTGGTGGTCCAGTGGACTGAAAATCCCGATCACGGGATTGAGTAGTCAAACACCCCCCACCTCCGAATATATCCCTAGTGGTCAGTGGACGAAAATCCCAATCGCGGGATGCAGTTGTAACACCCCGAACACATCCCTGCTGTCCTAGTGTCCCCCACCCCACCCACGAAGCCCCACCACCCTGCTCCCCACCGCGGGTGGCAGCATCCCACCTGCCTGCGCGACTGACTGCCGGTGAGGGCTACCGCCAGTGGTGCAGAGCAAGAGCCAATGGGCATGCAGCCCATACCGTACAAGACAGTCAGTTTGGTAATTTCATTCACAAAACTGGACTGTCTTGTGCGGTATGGGCTCTGCGCTTGCTCATGCTCTGCGCAATGACGTGCAATCTTACCGGGCAGTCAGCTCGATAGTGGTGACGGGCAGACAGGATGCTGCCGCCAGCTGTGGGGGGAGCGGGTGGTGGGGCTTCGTGGGTGGGTGGTGGAGACACTAGGTCACAGGGATGTGTTCGGGGGGGGGACTGTTTAACTACATCCTGCGATCGGGATTTTGGGTCACTGGACCACCAGGGATATATTCGAGGTGGGGGGGTGGTGTGTTTGACTACTCAATCGCCATCGGGATTTTCGGTCCACTGGACCACCATGGATATGTTCATGAGGTGGGGGTGTGTGTTTGAAAACCCATCCTGAATCGGGCTTATCGGTCCACTGGACCACCAGGGATGTGTTCGGGGGGACACACTGCTGCCGCCCGCGATCAGGCTGGTGGTGGTGGGGAGATTAAGCTATGCCCGCGATCGGGCCAGTGGGGGGTGGTGGCGGATTTTACACTCTTTGCCTGCGATCGGGCTGCAGGGGCATCGGTCCCGACAGCTGCTGCCTGGCAGGGCCCCAGGTGCAAGTCCTCGGAGTTGGCACACCTGCATGCTAATTGCATGCAAATGGGGCCATAATCAGATGCAAATGCCCCCCCCATGCCTTGCATGAATTATGGCTCCATTTGCATGTCACCTTTTGAATATCGGGATTTTACACTTGGCACAATGGTACTTGCGCCACCACAAGTTGAATGCTCCACTCTGACCACTTGCGGTGGCGCAAGTTCCACTGTGCCATGCACAGTGGCTGTGGCTGGGGGGTGATATTCAAAGGAGTTGCACAAGGGCGTAACTCCTTTGAATATCGCTCTGGCCACACCCCTGCACAACTATTTTGTGCAGCGCAAGGGCTTTCTCCACAAAATAGCACAGTTTGAATATCTGGCCCATAGACTCATTTCCAAAGACTCTACGTCAGAATAAAACATAGACGTTCATATAGTACATAGAATAAATGTGGGTGAGCACAATGAATTTGAGAGGAGTCAGTGAGGAGGGGAGAAACAAAGAGAATGAAGAATTAGGTTGCGAATACGAACAGAATCTTGAAGGTACCCCTGACTACAGGGGACTGTGCTGATAAATGATCCATTGCTCGGCTTTTAGATGAGATAGAGAGAGAGAGAGAGAGAGAGAGATATTAGATTAGGGATGGGGTGAAGGATTACAGCACATGGTTAAGATGGTAGTGAAAGATAATGCTGGAGACAGAAAGCGCAACAGGTGAGTCCACTGATAATTTTATAGGCAAGTCTTGCAGCTGTAAATTCTGTAAATGACAGGTAAGACAGTGACACTTTACAGATAAAAGTAGGCTACGGCCCACATTAATTGCCCGCCTGAGAACACTAAGTGAATAGTCGAAAGTTTCTTCAACATCTATATATTTATCTAGTCTTGTTTTTGAAGCAGGACTGGGTATTAGATTTCACCACATGACTTGGTAATGTTTTCCAGTTATTTATAATCCTTTGAATCAACCAGTTCGTTTTTGCATTAGATGTAAATAGTTCACCCTCAAGGTTATACTGATGGGCTGTTACACCAGACATACTGACCTCCTGCCTTAACCACAGTGCGTTTGTTAGCCCCTGGTTTCCACTTGCTTTGTATACTAGTATTAAATCACCTCTCAGGTAGCCAGCATGGAGTTTGTTTGTTACAGAGTGGATGTGGCCCCTCTTCACACATACTGTATTGTACTGTACCTTGTTGCCCAGAATCTGATGCTCTGACAACACCTTTGGGTTGTGGTAATTGATGTAGTTGCTCCCAGAGCATTACACGCCTCACGCCTTCAAGCCCCTCACATTGTTCCATTTTCAGAGAGCAGAAGGAGCACAACGGGCAGCTGGTGTCTTATGAATCGGCCAAGGCTGTCACAGACCTGTCAGGAATGGGGAAGAGAGGAAAAAGCATCTTCAGGGTTATTTTGTCATCGCTGTAGCACCAATCACTGTAGTATATTCTCCCCCTACCATCAACGATAACCTCCCCTTCTATCACCTGAAGGTGAGTTGAAGAGACGGGATTCTGGTTGTTATGTTATACTAAACAAACAGTACACTTACATAAGTACTTACCATAGCAGTACACTTTCGAGAAGAGCTCTTGCAGCAGGCAATAACCATAAGGACTAAGCCGTCAGGCACCGGGACCCCACAGAAACCTTCTAGCTAGCAGTCTGCAGAGGGAGACTGCCCCCGACTTGGCCCGACCCGACATCAGCCAATGGTATTAAGTGGGCGATCCCCAGCCCCACCTCAGTTCTCCCTCAGGCAGGTTCTTGCTTAAAGGAAAAGCAGAAATAAAATCCCGCGGGAAGGAGGGAGGGAAAGCAGTGCCTGCTGCAAGAGCTCTTCTGAAGATCTACCGTTATGATAAGTTTCGTACTCTACTGTCTTACTTGGTAAGAGCTCTTGCAGCAGGCAATAACTATAAGGACAGAGTCCCAAGTAATCAAGGAGAAGGAAAGAACAGTTACGTAAGAACTTACGTAACAGTAGATGAACAGCTCTTGCATCAGGTTACACCATTAGGACTGAAGCCGGCAGGTGCCCGAAAAAATTCTAACTAGCAGTATCAAGCGGGGGACCGCTCCTGACGTCAGCCCCGCCCACGACGTCAGGCATCATATAAAAGGTGGCGGTCCCCTAGCATCCCCAGTTCTCCCGCAGGACACTCCGGCCCAAAGGTGACATCTGAAGGGGAGACCGAGCACCCGCTTCTAAAGGAAGGATTGATAGCTTGGTTACTGGACGGCGTCAGAGACGCTGCAGCCTAAAGGCTAGGTCAGAAGAAAAAATTACTCACCTTAGTAATGTTGTTTTTTCTAATGGAGTCTTGCTGTATTCTGGCATATGCAGTTAGGTCCTGCCTTTCAACTGCCCGGAGAACAAAGTTAAACTTTCCATGGCCAGCATGGAATGTTCACAAAGCTCGGCTGAAGCCCCTGTCTGCTGTTGTTTAAACTGCAACCGTCAGATCTTTACAAGCAATACTCACTAAAAGTTCTGTGTGGAAACTGTAAAACTCATACTAGCCAACTGGCAACTACATCTATATAAAAGGATTTTTGGTTTCAAAAGGAAAACTCAAGTCAGGAAACCCAAAAACAAAACACATCCAAAACACAACCACTCACCCGAACTAAAAGAGGGTGAAAAAAAAAGGACACCCCTAGGGTGCCAACACTGCTCCTGCCCACCCACATCCCAAAATCTAGGTTCTGAGAGAGAGGCAGGGGGTGGGAGGAGTCAGAATACAGCAAGACTCCATTAGAAGACAAGGGTTCCTTTTGTCACTCAGTCTCACCTGATAGGAATGTGAAAGTAGGCATCTTTGAGGTCCAGGGAGGCTAGCCAGTCCCCTGGCCTTAGAGAGGGAAGGATAATTCCCAGAGTCACCATTTTGAACTTTAGCTTTAAAAGATGTTTGTTCAGATATCTTAGGTCCAGGATGGGCCGCCATTCTCCTGTCTTTTTGGGGGTTAGGAAGTACCTGGAGTACAATCCTTTGCCCTTGTTTAGGGTGGGAACCCTCTCTATAGCTCTGAGAGCTAGGAAAGAAGAAACCTCTGCCTCTAGGGCAAGGGTCTCTGAGGGATTAGAAGGTGGAAAGGATCTGGTTCTTATCTTGGGAAATTTTTTGAAGCTGAGAACCAGTCCCTGGCTTACTACCTTCCAGGACCCACTTGTCTTATGTTAGAGACTTCCAGTCCTGGACAAAGTAAGCCAGCCTGCCCCCTACAGGTATGGGAGAATCGGCCCGGGCAGACCCATCAGGGTGTCTGCTTGGCAGAGGCTTTAGGCTGAGGGGTGGATGCAGGCCTGCTCATCCCTGTCTGCCTCTCCTCTAAAGAACCCCTCTGAGAAAAGAAGAGGAGGCCGAGCCTGGTAAAAGGCCTTTGGAAAGGCCTGCCCATGCCCCTGGACTGCTGCCTTTGAGGGCTGCTTGCCTTTCTTTGGCCTGAGCACTCCTGCAAGTGGTCCTGTACTCATCCATCTTTTTCATGTAGTTCTCTGTCTGCTCGCCAAACAGAGAATTACCAGTACAGGAAAATCCATGGCCTTAGCCTGTGTATCCTGTGAGGAGGCTAGTACATCTGAGCCAAGCCATCGTCTGAAGAGCCACAGATGCAGCCATGACTCTTGATGAAACATCACTGGAGTCACAGCAGCATGAAACTGTACTTTAGATGCCTCAACTCCATCTGCAGCCACCTGCTCCAGCTCATTGGCAAACTGGTCTGAGGCCTGTTTAGCTAGAGCCAGCACAGTGTCCCACCTGGACTTCTGGTATCTAGCTGTGTAGGCCATATAGTTAGCCTGCCTGAGTCTCAAAGATGTTGCCATGTATTGTTTCTTTGCCATGGTATCAGTCTTCCTGGAGTCCTTGTCTGGCAGTGTGATGCCAAGGGATATTTGCCTTATCACAGGCAGCAGCCTGCATTACTCAACATGGCTGCATTGCTGGAAAGGAACTCCGTGTCTGAGCCTGAGAGAGTGTACCTCTTGTCCATTCATCTGTCCACAGGAGATATAGAATTAGGAGACTTAAGAATTTTATGTGTCTGTTTCCCAAAGGATTTGTGGAGGAATAGACAGTCTCCTGGACTCTGGGATGTCTATCATCTCAACAAAATCAGGCTCCTCCTGATCCTCTACTGCTTCCTCCGCGGGAAGCTGGAGTGTCTCAGCCACTTTTTGTAAAACATATAGTGAAGGGACTCAGAAAGCCTGGGAGGAGAAACACCTGAAGGTCTGTCTGGGGAGATGTCCGGGTCAATGGGCACATCAGACTTTCATAATCACCATAATCATCCTCATACTCTCCCTCATCCTCCTCCGGTTCATAACATTCTTCCAAAGTATAATCCGGTACCGAGAGGAACTGACCGAACCGAACCCCTGCCAGATGGTGCGGTTCAGTCAGAGACAAAATAGCGACTGCACTATCCTTATCGCCTTGGCTATCTCATCGTGGTCCGGAGTATGAATTTCTGGGTCGAACCGGACAATTTATCTTTTCTCTTTCTTTTCACGGGAACCGACTCCTCAGAATCGCTCTCCTTTTGCCGAGAAGTATCGCCTGGTCAGAGGGCACTCCTTCTGGTTGGTCGGAACCCGAACTTGGGCACAGCCATCTGGGTCAGCGGACTTCTCGAGCTTCCCTTTCCTCAGTCTACCTAATCTCTTTTCCAGGGTAGATTTGGGAAAATTCTTACAAATTTGGCAGTCTGAATCGAGGTGGTCAAACCCCAGACAATAAACAGAGGTGATGTGGGGATCAGCCTTGGCAAAGACTTCCACACACACACTGCAGTGTTGAAACCCAGTGGGACCATTTTTTTTCTTGGGTTTCTCAGACATGGCCAATCCTATCCAAAACTTACCCTTTTTTCGGCAATCCGCCAGGCAAGACTTCCCTATCGGTTCCTGCCCCGTCACGGGTCTTGGAAAAAAAACGTAATAAAATCCGTTTTTTTTTCAGAACCGATACGGACCAGTTACCACACTCTAAATCAAGCACAAACTTTTTTACCTCAGACTGATCGGTTCAGCCGAACCGATCCACAATTTACAAGTTCCACACAGAAACTAAACAGAAAACCTATCTAGTACTCACGGTACCACAGACACAGACTTGAACCGACTAAGCGGTAACAGCAATTCGGTAGAAACCGACCGAAAGAACGACACTTCAACCAACTTTTTTGAACCGAGCAACAGGAGGAATCTCCAGAGCGAATGTTCAGTGAGGCGCAGTAAAGAATCTGATGGTTGCAGTTTAAAGAACAGCAGACAGGGGCTTCAACCGAGCTCATGGTGAACATTCCATGCTGGCCATGGAAAGTTTAACTCTTTGTTCTCCGGGGCAGTTGAAAGGCAGGACCTAACTGCATATGTCAGAATACAGCAAGACTTCATGTTGTTTGAAGACTCAACCTCCAGAGGGGAAGGTAGGAGGGAAACTACCTGCTGCAAGAGCTGTTCTCGAAGATCTACTGTTATGGTAAGTTCTAAGTAACTGTACTATCTTACTTCAAGAAACTGCTCTTGCAGCAGGTTACATCATTAGGACTGATACCCAAGCAGTTAGGAAACTACTTCCTGATCGGCAGGAGGATAGAGAGATACTGGTGTGACCAGATTCAGGACAAAAGTCCTTGAAGGACCGCTAAGCCAAAGCCTGCTCTGCGCCTAAAGGCAATATCCAGACTGTAATGCCTGATGAAGGTGCGTACAGTGCTCCAGGTTGCTGCTGCACAGATGGCCGATGTACAAACGTTCTTGAGCACCGCAAAGGAGGTAGCCACCCCCCCTTGTGGAGCTCCCTTTAACTGGTCCCAGTAAAGGTTTGTTGTGTTTCTGGTAACAGAACAAGATGCATTTAACAAGCCATCTGGAGAGCGTCTGTTTGGATACCGGTGCACGCTGCGTCCTGTGCGCGAATGATACAAAGAGCTGGTCTGATTTGTGATGGGCTCTGGTTCTAGCCAGGCAGTATCTGAGGCTCCTATGTACATCTAAGGTGTGCAGCAGGGCCTCTCCTCTGTTGGAATGGTTGGGGTAGTACACCGGAAGGTCTATATCCTGGTTGAGTGTGACATCCGAGACCACTTTGGGAAGAAACTTAGGATTTGTCCTTAAGGACACCCAGTCCTTATGAAAAACCAAATAAGGATCTTTGCACATAAGTGCGTGAAGCTCAGAAATTCTTCTGGCAAAGTAACAGCAACTAAAAATAGTGTCTTCCAAGCCAGAAGGCGTAGCTTGCAATCACGGCTGGTTCAAAAGCTGGCAGTGTAAGCTGCCCTAGGACAAAGGGAGATCCCAAGGTGGAATCAGGTCTTTGATGGGAGGTCTCAAGTGGAGATACCGCGTGAAAGCATGGAAAGTCTCTAGTTGTGCTAGGGACCTGTAGCCTACCGCGTGAATGGTATGCCGAAATGGCACAGAAGTGTTCCTTGACAAAGGGTAGGCAAGCCCTGCTTCATAAAGGTATAGGAGATAATCCAAGACTGACCTCTCTGAGCAGTACAATGGGGTCAGTCCACGAGCCTGAGCCCAAATGCAAAATCTGCGCCACTTCATAGTGTAGGTGGCGTGAGTGAATCAGCTTTCTTGCCGCCAAAACATCTGCCACGTCATAGAGACCCGTATCGCATGACTGCTATATCATAGGAGCCAGGCATGCAGGTTCAGCGACCGAAGGTCAGATGGACCAAGGAGCCTGCCTCATGGGACAGCAGGTGAGCTGAATGGCAGAGGCACTAGAAGTTCCTGAGCCAGTTGGTGCTGTAGAGGTAATCATATTTGCCTGGGCCAAAGCAGGCGCTACCAGAATGAGAGATGCCCGCTCTTGTCGGAGCTTGAGAGAACCCTCTGGATCAAGGGAGGGAGGGAGGGAGGGAAAGTGTAGAGGAACCTGCCCGTCTGGAGAGGGACAACGCATCTCGCCAGAAGACACCAGGCTCTGGATCTAGCAAGCAGAAATTGGGCAGTTTTGCATTGGATGGGGACGCCAAGAGGTCTAATTCTGGTGTCCCCATCTGTGAAACAGGTCCTCTGCGATTTCCTGTAGCAGTTCCATTCGTGGACTCTGGCCTGCAATCAGCTCAAACTGTCCACAATGGCACTGTCCACTCCAGGAACATGCACTGCAATGATTTCTCGCCATGCTGGAATACCCAATCCCAATATCCTCTTGGCCTCCCTGCAAAGGTAGTAGGAATAAGTGCCTCCTTGTTTACTGAGATAGTACATCACCGCGGTGTTGTCTGTTTGTAGCAGAAGGGTACCCGGTGGAATCTCTGACTGAAAAGCCTGTAAGGCATACAGGACCACCCTCATCTCTACAATATTTATGTGAAGATGAGACTCCAGTGACAACCAGGGCCTTGGGTCCTGACTCTGTCAGGTGGGCTCCCCATCATGATCCTGAAGCATCCGTGGAGAGTCAAAGTTGCAGATGGCACTCTGAGGGACTCCTGAAGAAGGTGCTCTGGGACAAGCCACCATTGCCAGTCTCAGATGCCTGCGTTTGTAATCCGGACTGGATGCTGCAGTTGGTCTTGCTTTTGGTCCCATTGGGCCATAACATCCATTGGGTGACCCGCATATGGAGTCAAGCTAGGGAAACCATTGCAATGGCAGCCGCCATGTTCCTGAGCAGGCAAAGAACGGTCTTGGCTGGTACCACTTTCTTTCCCTTTATGTCCCTTATGAGGGTCCTGATGTGTTTCACCCTGTCTCGAGGCAGGAATGCCCTCCCTTGAGTGGTGACTAGAATTGCACCTATGAATTGCAAGTTCTGGGACGGGAGAAGGCACAATTTCTCCTGATCGGTGGTGAGGTCCAGCGATTCGAAGGGAATGGGTGTCCTGAATCACGGTCATCAGGGCTTCGAGAGGAGCCATGAGGAGCCAGTCGTCTAGATACGAAACACACAGTGGCCCTGTCTCCTGACAGCAGCTGCCACACACTCGTGAACACTTGAGGTGCCGCTGACAGTCCGAAGAGAGCTTGGAACTGGTAGTGACGTCTCAGAAACTCGAAGTGCAGACATTTTCAATGGCTCGAGTGATCGGAGATGGAGGTAAGTGTCCTGCATGTCCAGCGACGTGAGCCATCGCCCTCTTTGAGCATGGGAATGACACCCAGAAGGGCTACCGTACAAAGCGTTTGTACAACACAAGGTGTTGAGATTGCTGAGGTCTAAGATTGGGTGCAAGTCCCCTGCCTTCTTTGGAACCAGGAAGAAGTGAGAATAGTACCCTCTTCCTCTCCGATTCCATGGTACTGATTCTATAGCCTTCTTGTCCAGGAGTGCCAAGATCTCCTGCTGAATGAGCAAGGCATGCTGACCCGAATACTGGGAAAAAAGGGGAGGCCTTGAAGGTGGGTGGTCGAGAAACTCGATAGAGTGCCCTTGACGTACCAGCTGTAGCACCCACTGATCAGTGGTTATCCTCTGCCATGCCGGAAGGCGATGAGAGATGCGACCCCCAACCTTCTCTTCCCTTAGATCCAGAGGAAGGGCGGGGGCCGAGAAAGAGTCATGCTCTGGTGGCATCTGTCCCTGTGGGCTGGATGGACTTTTGATGTTTCTGGCCCTGGCCCGTGGGGAACCCAGCTTAGCCTTTTCGACCAAAGTTGCCCCTTGGTTGCTGGCAGAGCGTGGCTGTTGCCGGACGTGAAAGGGGTTCTGGTTCCTACAAAAGGAACTAAATTTGGGCCTGTACATAGCCTGTACAGTCCTGACTGCCTTCCAGCGTCCTGTAGCCTGGTGATAACCTTTTCAGATTCCTCACCGAACAGAACCGCTCCATTGTGGGGACATCTAAGATGTTCTTTTGGGCGTCGGGGTAAAACTGGAGACTCTCAGCTAAGAGTGTCTCCGGAGACAAACGCCTGTGGCTGCTCCCCTGGCTGCCGAGTCCGCTGAATCGCAGGCGGCTCAGAGAACCTGGGTCCCTACATCTGACTCAGTTTGAAGAAGATTAAGAAGTTCATCCTTCTTTTCACCATCTGGGGAATCTTTCATAAGGTCTTGGCCCTGTTTCCATAAGGCGTTCTGAAACTGCACCATGTATGCGTTAAGTAGTTCAAAGACCTTATAGAGCATGTAGCAGCCGCGTACATGCTTGCAAGTGAATCTAATTGCTTAGATTCCTGGTCCGGTGGCTGGGTACTCAGGTGTTGAGGCCACTGGGACCGATCATGAGACGCTGTGATGACCAGAGAATCGGCCAGGGGTTGTTGTGCCAAGTACAGGTCCTCCAGTGGAGCCCTGTAGAGGCGGTCAACCTTCTTGGAACTGCGGAGTAGAATGTGGACGTTTCCAAGCAGCCTTGGTGACGTCCGTAAAGGTGTCCACCAACGGTGGGACCACCACAGGCTTCGGGTCTTTTTGCCTGAGATATCTGGCAAGGCGTTGCCTCGCGGGGTCTAGATCCTCTGTCTCCCACCCCATGTTCTCTTGGATGTGCCTCATAATTTCCAAGAATGAGGGGTTATCCGGTGGTGACCTGGGGAGGTCTCGTGGGTCAAGTGATGGGAGACTGATAGGAGAAGCAAATCTGAAAGTGTCAGATGAATCCGGCCTTGAGACATCCCCTGGAGAGGCTCATTTGCCTCTGGACCTTTTAGGGCTGGGGGACCCTGAGGGAGACTTAGATGGGGGTCATCTCCTTTCGTGTGATCTGCCCCAGGAGGCGGTGTAGGCTCCTTGGGGTCGGGGTCTTCTGTTTGCTGTGTCTGAAGGAGGTGAAGGGTTGGTTTTACGGGCACCACATCTTTTTGATGGTGTCCCACCAAGGTAAAAGATCCTTAACCTCTTGAAGGTTTATGTCTGACGATGGGCGGTGTCGGAGTTGGCCTGTCGACAGGAGCTGGCGTCGGACCTTGGGGAACTACCGGGTCCGGTGACGGTTCCCTGGGCAGTCCGGAGTCCTCCGTGTCACCTGCCTGGTCGTCAGGCAACACCGTAACCTCCTCTTCAGAGGACCCCCGTCGACCGGTGTCAGTCGGCGTCGATGGGGCAGGTGTTGATTCCCTAGCCCATTTGGCAGGCGTAGGGGCAGTCGCCTGTTTAGTCTCTGAGGTACACTTAAGGGACGTCAGCTCCATCGCTTTCCTGATAAGGGTGTCCGTCCTTTTGGCGGTTGGGAGACCAATTGGTGGTCAGAATCCTGGCGTCAGTCCGGCGTCCCAGAACCTTGTTTGGAGGATGACTTGGACCTGTGACACTCACAATTCCCAGTCTTGGCAGTGGAGTCGGGCGTCCAAGGAGTCTTCAGCGGGTGCAGGAAGCTGAGGAGCCTCCGGAGGAACTTACCTTCACAGGGAGGCTGACAGCGAGCCGGGAAGGAGATCGATCGGCGTGGAGCTGAAGCTGGCCCGTGATTCTGAGCCCGGCTTGGCGCTCTCGACCTACCCTTCTCCCAGTGTTTCGATTTATGGGAGGATTCTCCCTGAGGCAGAGTCTTTCTCCATCTGCTTCAATTTTTCCTCAAGAAGGAACCCCTGGAGGACCTTTTGGCGGAGGATCCTGGTCCTACTGTTAAACTGTTGACAGAAAGGACAGGCTGAATATCATGCTCTGGGCAGGCACCACATACAGGCCATATGGCAGTCCATGAGCGAATTTGTTTGCAGGTGCACTTGCAGGGTGTCCTTCGATAGAAGGAGTTGGAGAAGTTGACATGCGGGTGGATTTTGAAGAAATTTTTTTGATCGTGGATTTCCTCGTTCAAAGGCGTTCGTGAGGCCAATGTTGGCAAATCGACAGCGGGAAAAGATTTGTGGATGCTGAGGACCTTTTTTATATGATGCCTGGCGTTGAGGCGGGCGCAGTGGGGCGGTCCCCCACTGGATACTGCTAGCTATCATTTTCTGTGGGGTCCTGCGCCTGCTGGCTTCAGTCCTAATGGTGTAACCTGCTGGAAGAGCTTTTCTCGAAGTAAGATCAGACTAGCATGGAAGAAGGCAGAAAAACAGCCAGCAAAGGATCAGGAGAGCAGGCCCTGAAGAACTGCAAGGCTGAGCCCAGTCCTACACCTGGAAGCCACGTCTAGCTGTAATGCATGATGAATGTGTGAACAGAGCTCCAGGTGGCAGCTCACAAATGGCTGCAGCGAAAAGGTTCCTCAATGAGGTAAAAGAGGTGGCAACTCTGCTGGTGGAATGGCCTTTAACCGAGCCTGGTAAAGGCTTCTCGTACTTTTGGTAACAGAAAACTATGCAGTTAACTAACCACTTAGACAGGGTCTGTTCAGTAAAGTACAGTTGTGCAAAACTCACCATAACAGTAAATCTTTGAGAGGAGCTCTTGCAGCAGGTATTACCATTAGGACTAATGCTGCCAGGCGTTAGGAGCCCATGGAAAAATCTTGTAGCTGGCAGTCTGAGGCGGACCACCCTGGCGTTGGCTCCGCCAACATCAGACTGGTATAAAAGGCGCCGCGGCTCATCTCAGTTCTCCCAGAGACCGGCTGAAGTAAATGGAGAACCAAGCAGATCCCCCAATAAAGAAGAGTAACAACAGTAGTTCCTGGGGGATGGTGGGTGGGAAAGCCAGCTGCTGCAAGAGTTCATTTCGAAGATCTACTGTTATGGTGAGTTTTACATAACTGTACTATCTGACTTCGAGGTGGAGCTCTTGCAGCAGGTATTACCATTAGGACTGATTCCCAAACAGTACCCAAAATAGGCCCAGGTCTGATGAGAGGGAGAAGAAATAACAGCTGAACAGCTTCAAGAGAGTAGGCCCTGAAGGACGGCTAGTCAAATCCTGCTCTCTCTGAGAAGAAATGTCTGGGCTGTAATACCTAATGAAGGTGTGGACGGTGCTCCAAGTTGCGGCAGCGCAGAGATCTGCCAAGTAAACATTCCTCAGGGAGGCAAAGGAGGTAAGGACAACCCTTGTGGAGTGACCCTTGACCCAGCCCAGCAAGGGTTTACCATGATGCTGATAAAAGAAATACAGTGCACTAACCAATGGGTTAGTGTCCACTTGATGACGGAAGCCCATCTTCCTATACAAAGGAGACAAACAACTGGTCTGTCTTTCTTAAGGAACTGGTTCTATGGAGGTAATAACGAAGAACTCTGTGAACATCAAAGCATGCAACAAGGCTTATGGTTTGAAAATTCTGGATAATAAACCAGAAGCAGGATGTCCTGGTTCAGCATTAATTCGGACACCACCTTGGGCAAAAATGTGGCATTTGTACACAGGCCACCCTGTCCCTATGGAAAACAAGATAAGGCTCCTTGCACATAAGGGCCTGAAGCTCGGAAACCCTTCAAGTGGAAGTAATAGCAACTAAAAATAACGCTGTCCACGAAAGAAAGCGAAGCTCACAAGTCGCGGCTGGTTCGAAGGGAGGCAGGATGAGCTTCTCGAGAAAAAAAGTAAATCCCAGGGAGGGACAGGATCCCTCCTGGGGGGGTCTGATATGTAAAGCATCTCTCAGAAAGGTCTTGCACACACTGAGCTGTGCCAGAGTCTTCTCCCCATAAGGTGCAGGATATTCTGATAAAGCACATAGGTGTACCTTGATGGACGAACAGCATAAGCCCAGGTCCAAGAGCTGGAGAAGGCAGTCCAGCACGTTTGACCGGACAATCCAGGGGATCTAGGGCACGAGCTGTTGCCCAAAGGCAAAACTGTTCCACTTCACGGCATAAGTTGCCCTAGTGGAGGCTTCCTCGCTGCCACCAAAACTTCTGCCACCCTGCTTGCGCCCTAATCTCTCCTCTGCTAAGACTGCAGGAGTCAAGCATGAAAGTGGAGAGACTGCAGAGCAGGATGAACTAGTGTCCCCGTTCCTGAGACAGCAAGTGAGTAGAGAGTGGCAACTACACAGGAGGTTCCGTGGCCAGTTGCTGCAGCAGTGGAAACCAAATTTGTCAAGGCCAATGAGGAGCTACAAGAATCATTCTGGCCTCCTCTGTCTGCAATTTGAGCAGAACTCTCTGAATGAGAGGAAGGGAGGCAATGCAGAAACCTCCCTGTCCAGGAGAGGACAATTAATCTTGCCAGAAAACACCTGGCCCTGGATCTAGCAAGCAAAATTTGGCAGTTTGGCATTGCAGGGGCATAAATAGGTCCAACTCTGGTGCCCCAATGACCGAAAAGGTCGTCTGCAACTTCTTGGAGCAGTTTCCATTCGTGACTCAGAGAGCGAGTAGCTTAGACTGTCAGTGAAACGTTCGGGTTCCTGGCACATGTACAGCTGTGAGATCCAGAAGGTGTTCCACTGCCCAATCCCAAACTCTCATGGCCTGCCTGCAAGGGGATATGATTGAGTGCCTCCTTGCTTGTTGATGTAGAAGACAACTGGAGTGTTGTCTGACTGCATCAAGACCCTGAAAACTTAGGTCTTGAAATGCCTTCAGGGAGTGCAGAATGGCTCGCACTTCTAGAATGCTGATGTGAAGAGACCACTCTGTGACGGACCAAGCCCCCTGGTCCTGTGGTCCCCTATGAGCCCCCAACCTAGCTTTGAGGCATTCATCGTCAAGGTTTTTGATGGGCATAGTCTCTGAAAGGATCCTTCTCTCTAGTTGTGGAAGGCAAAGCCACCACTTGAGAGAACAACAGATCACCACTGAGACTCGAATCGGGTGATCCAAGTTGTCCACTGCCTGGTCCCACTGGACCTTGAGGTGCCACTGCAGGACCCTCATGTTTAGCTTGTAGAGGGACCGTAGCAATGGCCAGCCATGTGGCCCAGAAGCTGTAGAATCACCCGTGCTGGAAGAGAGACTGCTGCTTGGACCCTGCACACAGATCCATCAGACAGCCTGCTCTGTCTGATGGCAAAAACTTTACCTTGGATGGTTTCCACAATGGCCCCTATGTGCTGCAACCTCTGAGAGGGCCAGGGTTGCGACTTCCGCCAGTTTACTGTAATGCCTAGGAGAGAGAAGAAAAATTACTCACCTTAGTAATGTTGTTTCTTCTAATTGAGTCTTGCTATATTGTGACATATGCAGTGAGTTCCAACCTTCGAACTGCTCCGGAGGTGAAAGAGTTAACTTTCCATGCCAGGCATGGAACCTTGAGTGTTAGCTCGGTTGAAAACTCTGTCTGTTGTTAATCAAACTCAAACTGTCAGATCTTTATGAGCAAAACTCACTAAGATTCTGTGTGGAAGCCGTAAACCTACACTAGCCAACTGGCTACTAAATATAAGAACACATTTTTCTTGGTCCCAAAACAAAGACTGAAGTCAGGGGATCCAAAAAACTAAAAACATAACACCCAAACACCCCAAAAAGGAGGGGTGAAAAAATAAGGTGGGCATCTACTAAGTGCCAACACTGCACCACCCACATCCCAAAGTAGAGGTTCTGAGAGGGGCATGCAGGTGTGGAGGTCATAATATGCAAGACTCCATTAGAAGAAACAACATTACTAAGATGAGTAATTTTTCTTGAACAACATGAAGTCTTGCTATATTATGACATATGCAGACTACACAGCAGTACCTCCATGGAGGAGGGACAGAACCTACTTAGGAAATAGGCTCTGAAGCACAGCTGTGCCAAATCGAGCATCACTCCTAGCCTGGATGACCAGGGAGTAATGCTTGGTAAAAGTGTGAACTGTTTTCCAGGTAGCTGCTTGACATATCTCTAAGATAGGGATGTCCCTGGCAGCAGCCAGAGACGCAGCTGTACCTCTGGTAGAGTGAGCCCTCAGGCCTGAGGGAGGAACCTTACCCAGTTTTTCATAGCAAAAGTGGATACAAGAGACAATCCACCTGGCAATGGATCTTTTAGTGGCAGGTTTCCCTTTACCAACCTCACCATAAGTGAGGAACAGTTGGAGGGAGTCAAACCTGTGACCCTTGGTACGTTCTATGTAGTAACTAAGGGCTCTTTTGACATCTAAACTGTGCAGTCTCCTCTCGCCAGAGGAGGAATGGTCAGTGAAGTACACAGAGAGACACAGATTGATTAAGGTGGAAGTCTGAAACCACCTTGGGCAAAACTTTCTGTTAGTCCTGGGGACTACCTTATCTCTGTGAAAGGAGATAAAATCAGGCTCCACTGACAATGCTTGTAATTCACTTATCGCCTGGCAGAAGTGATGGCTATAAAAACATCTTTTCCAAGTCAAGTACTTAAGCTCTGCTGAAGACAAGGGCTCAAAAGGGGTTGCATAAGCTGAGCAATGCAAATATTAAGATCCCAGGCAAGGCAGGGTCCCTGAATGGAGGGTTGGTGTAAGCAACCCCTTGAAAACTTGGAAACTACAGGATGAGCTGAAACAGAAGAGGGTTTACCTGCTGATAAGAAAGCAGAACACGGCTGCCAGGTGCACTTTCAGGGTAGCTGGTCTCAGCCCAAAGAATTCAAATGCCATATAATCCAGGACTGTGGGTAAGTCAGCAGATTCTGGGAAAATATGCTTGCCAGAGCACCATATGGAAAATCTCTTCCATTTGGAATTATAAGTAGCCTGGTGGAAGGCTTCCTAGAAGCCTTCAAGATATCAATACACCTTGGGAGAGGTGTGGGTCAGCAAACTCTAACTCTTCAAGCCAGGCCTTGAGATTGAGAGATTTGAGATTCAGTACCAAACCCTCCCTGAGCACAGGTTAACAGGTTTGTGATTCCTGGGAAGACACAGGGGAAGGTGGAATGCTAAGGACATAAGGAGTGGGTACCAGGGCTGTCTGGCCCAATCTGGAGCAATCAGGATCATCTAGCAGGGTTGAGATCTGATTTTGACTAGCACCTTGAACAGAAGAGAGAAGGGGGGAAATGCATAAAGAAACTTCCCTTCCCAACTGAGAAGGAAGGTGTCCAGAGGGACTGAGCCCAACACTGAGGGCCTGCAGCAAAAGGAAGTTGGTGATTGTCTGGGGCTGCAAAAGATCTATCTGCAGGGTGCCCCATCTGGCAAATACTACCTCCAATACTAGGGGATCAGTGACCATTCATGATGGCCTGGGAAATCCTGCTGAGAGCATCTGCCAGGACATTGTCCTTGCCCGGAAGGTGAACTGCCGTAAGGGAGGTATTCAGGGAATATGCCAGAGACCACAACTTCATTGCTTCGGTGCACAAGGCCGTAGACAGAGTGCCTCCTTGCTTGTTGATGTACCACATTGTAGTGGTGTTGTCTGTTCTGATCTGTACAACTTTGTTCTGAACAGAGGTGGAAAAAACTTGAAGTGCTAGAAAAACTGCTTTGAGTTCCAATAGATTGATGTGGAGCAGAGATTCCTGAGGGGACCACAATCCCTGGGTAGTGAGATCGCCCATGTGAGCTCCCACCCCAACAGGGATGCATCTGTAGTAAGGATTAGGGAGTGAGACTGAGGGATGAAGGTACCCTGTCTCAGATTGCTCTGGTCCTGCCACCACTGAAGAGGCTAGGATCAGGGTTCGAGTCACTGGATCAATTTGGTCAGAGGTCTCTCCTTTGAGATCAAAAGGCTCTCAAATGGAACT
Organism: Neoceratodus forsteri; assembly: GCA_016271365.2. Taxonomy (NCBI): domain Eukaryota; kingdom Metazoa; phylum Chordata; order Ceratodontiformes; family Ceratodontidae; genus Neoceratodus; species Neoceratodus forsteri. The sequence continues at coordinate 682,120,583 of CM028138.1, forward strand.
GGATGTCCTCATCTGAAATCTTGCTCCCTGCACAACTGCTGTAGAAGCAGCCATGTGCCCCAGGGCTGCAGAAAATGCCTTGCTGGTCAGAGACCTGCAGGGTGAAAGAGGAGGCCAGAGACCAAGGTCCTTGCTCTTTCCAGAGGAAGGAAGGTTCTGGCCTCTTTTGTGTTCAGTACTGCACCTATGAAGGTGAGAAGCTGGACAGGCTCTAGAACTGACTTCGGAAGACTGAGAAGGAAACCTAGAGATGTGAGCAGTTGCTGAGTTACCTGAAGGTGTAGTCTGACTTGTTCTGGAGACTGGCCTACTATGAGCCAGTCGTCCAGGTAAGGAAAAATGGCAATCTTCTGCCTTCTTAAGTGGGCAACTGCTACTGCCAGGCATTTTGTGAATACCCTCGGAGAAGAGGTGAGGCCGAGGGCATTGCTCTGAACTGGTAATGGCCTGAGGGCAGTTCGAATCTGAGACTTTCGATGGGAGTTTCTGATAAGAACATGGAAGTAGGCATCCTTGAGGTCCAGGGGCGCTAGCCAGTCCCTGGTCTTAGAGGGTAAAATAACTCCCAGAGTCACCATTTTGAATTTTGGTTTTAAAAGGTGCTTGTTTAGGTATCTGAGATCCAAGATGAGCCGCCATTCTCCTGTCTTTTTTGGGGTAAGGAAGTACCTGGAGTACAACCCTTTGCCCTGGTGTAGGGAAGGAACCCTTTCCACAGCTCTGAGAGCCAGGAGGGAAGAAACTTTTGTTTCTAGGGCAAGTGCCTCTGATGGATTTGCAGGTGGAAAGGACCTGGCTCTCCTCTTCGGAAATTTTTTGAAGCTGAGAACCAGTCCCTGGCTTACTACTTACAGGACCCACTTGTCTGATGTTAGAGACTTCCAGTTCTGGACAAAGTAAGCCAGCCTGCCCCCTACCGGTAAAGCAGAATCGGCCCTGGCCACCCCATCAAGGTGCCTGCTTGGCAGGGGCTTTTGGGTTGAGGGTGGAAGCAGGCTTGCTTGCACCCCATCTGCCTCTCCCTCTAAAGAACCCCCTCTGGACATAAGCAGAAGAGGAGGCCTGGACTTGGTAAAAAGGCCTATGAAAAGGCCTACCCCTGCCCCTGGGATGCTACCTTTGAGGAGTGGCCTGCCTTTCCTTGGTCTGTGCACTCCTATAGGTGGTCCTATATTCATCCATTTCTTCATGTAATTCTCTGTCTGCTCCCAAAACAGAGAATTGCCCACAACAGGAAAATCCGTGGCCTAAGACTGGGTATCCTGTGACAGGGTAGTACATCTGAGCCAAGCCATTATGCGAAGTGCTACAGATGACACATCATTAGAGTCTACTGCAGCATGAATTGCACCTTACATGCCTCAATACCATCCCAGCCACCTGTTCCAGCTCCTGGCAAGCTGGTCAGGGACCTGTTTTGCTAGAGCCAGCACAGTATCCCATCTGGTTTCTGGTATCTAGCAGCATAAGCCATATAATTTGCCTGTCTGAGTCCCAAGGATGCTGCCATGTACTGTTTCTTTGCCATGGCATCAACCTCCTGGAGTCCTTTTCAGAGGGTCTGAAGCTAGAGGAATATTTGCCTTGTCACAGGCTGCAGCTGCACTACCCCACATGGCTGCATTGCTGTGTGAGAAACTCTGTATCAGAGCCTGATAATGTATACCTTTTGCCATCCTTTTATCAACAGGAGGTATAGTGAAAGGAGTTTTAAATTTTTACTGTCTGTTTCCTAAAGATTTTGCAGAGGAATAGACGATCTCGAAACTCTGGAATATCCATCATTTCTACATAATCAGGCTCCTCTTGGTCATCAACAGCTTCCTCAACAGGGAGCTGGAGAGTTTCAACAACTTTCTTATAAAACATAAAATGAGAAGGGGACTCAGATAACCTAGGAGGAGAAACCCTGATGGTCTGTCTGGAGAGATGTCCGGTTCAATGGGCACATCCAGACTTTCAAACCCATTCACTCTCCTCATACTCTCTTCCCTCCCTGGTTCATAAAAATCCTCAAAATCATAATCTTGAATCGGTGGAACCGGCAGACCAACTCTTCCCTGATGGTATCGATTCGGTTCGGAACCGAGAAAAGACTGGACAATTGAATTACTTTAGTTATTTCCTCAGCGGTTGGAGAAAAAACCTTTGGCACACTAACTGAATTTCTAGACCTTTTAGTTGGAACCGGCTCCTCAGAGCTGGCTCTTCTTTTGCCCGAGGAAGCATCGCCCTGGTCAGAGGGCACTCCCTCCGGTTCGGTTGGAACCGAACCAGGCTGGCCATCCGGGTCAGCAGACTTTTTGGCCTCCTTTCCTGAGCCTACCAACTCTCTTCTCAATGGTAGCAGGAAAATTGCTACATATCTGGCAGTCTGCATTGAGGTGGTCAACCCCAGACAATACACACAGGTGGTGTGTGGGTTAGGCTTGAGAACTTCCCCACAAACACCACAGTGCTGAAAACAGTGGGCCGGTTTTTCTTTTGGGTTTCTCAGACATAGTGCCAGCCTAACCAACTTGCCCATTTATGGCAATCCGCCAAGCAAGACTCCCTTATCGGTTCCCAACCGTGTCACAGGTCGTGGAAAAAAGCGTAATGAAATCCGTTTTTTAGAACCGATAAGAACCGGGAACCGCACTCTAATATAAGGACTAGCAAAGTTATATAGCAACCTGATTGGTTCAAACTGAACCGAAAGACGTTTACAAGTTCCACATAGAATAAAATAAATGTAAGCCTATCTATTACTTATAATACCACAGACAGAGCTTGAACTGACCGGTTGCGGTTTAATTTCGGTCAAAAAACTGATAAAATAACACTTTAACCGACAAAATGAACCGAGCAGAAGGAGAAATCTCCAGAGCGACTGTTCAGTGAGGCGGAGTAAAGAATTTGACAGTTTGAGTTTGATTAACAGACAGAGTTTTCAACCGAGCTCACGCTCAAGGTTCCATGCCTGGCATGGAAAGTTAACTCTTTCACCACGGAGCAGTTTGAAGGTTGGGACTCACTGCATGTCATAATATGCAAGACTTCATGTTGTTTGAAAAGAGCTTTCATTTCCTCTAGGGCCACGTGCAACTGGCTTGCTGACTAAGCAGAAATAAGCCAGTCGTCCGGGTAAGGATAAGCAGTGGTCTTTCCTCCTCAGGGCCACTGCCACTGCCGCCAGGCACTGGTGAAACCCTGGGTGCCGATGAGAGACACCGAAGGGCAGAACCCTGAACTGGTAATGCTGGTTCTGAAACCGGATGCATAGAATCTTCCTGTGGGAGCAGGACTTTGATATGCATGTAGGCATCCTGCACTCGAGGAGCATAACCAGTCTCCTTGATGGAGGAGAGGTAGCAGGCTTGCCGATGTCACCATCTGGAATCTCTGGTACTTGATAAGACAGATTGAGCTGGCAGAGATCCAGAATAGGACAAAGGTCTCCTGTTTTCTTCAGAATCAGGAAGAAATGGGAGTAGAAGCCCATGCCCCACTAAGCCTTGTGAACCGGCTGAATGGCCTTCTTCTGGAGAGGGACTGAATCTCATCTGCCAGAAGCTTGGCATGGGCGGGTGGACAATGAGAAGGGGGTGGATTGTCCAAGGGTATGCTGAGAAACTCTATCGCATAACCTCTGCGAATGGTTTCCAGCACCCATTGGTCCAAGGTGATACTGGACCATTCTGAGAGGTAAAGGGAAAATCTCCCTCCTACCGTCTCGTTCTGTATAACCCGAGAAAGAGGAGAGGTTTGCAGTGAGTCCGGCTGTACAGGAGGGGTTTGGGCCCGGTGCCCTTGGAGCCTTGGGCTGCTTAAGGCCTTGGGAACCTTGAGGGATAGGGTGGCGCACCTCTTGAACCCTTTTCCTTGGGGTTGCTTGCCTTGTCCCTGACCTTTCCGAAAGGACGACAGGAACTGGAGACTCTGACTTGTACGTCCTGTGGACATCGGCAACGACCTTGCCAGAGTCCTGCAGATTCTTCACCAGAGACTCCGCCTCCTAACCAAACAATACTGGACCCTGGAAGGGGGCATCCAGTAAAGACTCTTGAAGGTCTGGCAAAACCCAACACCCTGATCCAGGAATGCCTCTGCAGACAAACTCCCGTTGCAGCTACACAGGAAGCCATGTCCACGAATTCTATGAGCAATGGAGGACATGCTTGTCCGTCTATTCCAGACTGGACATAGCACAAATTTTTTACTATCTGAGTCTGGCAGGGTCTTGACCACCTCCATCATTTTCTCCCACAGAGAATGCTGGTACAAAACCATATGGGCAAGAAAATTCAGCGGACAGATGGAGCCAGTAGCTGAAGAAAACACTTTCCTGCCCCAGTGATCCAATTTCTTGGACTCTGGATCCGGGGGTCTGAGAGCTCAGGTGCTTGGGTTGGCTAACACGACCATGCGTGGCTGTAAGCACCAGTGAATCTGCCTTGGGATGCTCCCCCAAAAAGGGTTCCGCGTTTGGAGGGGGGGGTTTATAGAGTCTGTCCATCTTCCTGGGAATAGCTGAGGTGGATGATGGCTTCTGCCACGTAAGCCTGGTGACATCCTGGAATGGTTCCACTAGAGGTCGGATAACCAGAGGTTTTGGCTCTTGGGATCCCAGAAAGTTAGCCAGTTACCTACGCTCTGGGCCCAGCTCCTCTGTGTCCCATTCATAAATAGACTGAATGTGGTGCATAATGTCCAGGAAAGATGGGTCATCTGAGGGAGACCTGGGCGAGTCCCTGGGACCTGGAGAAGGCGGAATAAATTCTTCCCCATCTGAAGATTCTGAGGAGAAGGACTTGCAGCACCATCATCCAGAGGATGGTCGTCCACTGAAGGAGGGAACTGGGAAGAGTACCCTCTCCTGCATTTGCCTTTTGGATCCAGACGTGGTTGGTCATCTCCATCTGGCTTGACAGGAGTTAGAGGGGGCCCTATGGGAGTTTCCCTAGGAGGTGGGACAGAAAGTCTATATAGTAGGTCCCCTTTGACTGTATTACACCAAGTGGAAAAGAGAGAGCCGATGTCAGCCATGGAGATGACAGCTGGGGCAGGCATTGGGTTCGACGGATCGGGCATCTGCGGATCCTGTGGATCTAGCATTTGGTCAGGGGATCCCTCTTTAACCTTATCCAGCTGCTGCTCGACGTCTGTGTCCCTGGGGGACCCGGAGTCCGGAGTAGGAGGGGGCCCATCAGGGCAATTGACCTTCTGAAGGTGGGGCAGGCGTCCGAACCTCATCCAGCAACAGCCTCTGAACAAGCGTCAGGGCATGAGTCGCCGGGGAAGGCGACCGGCTCGGTGGACGCTTGTCAGTAGTAGGAGGGCGCTCCTTGGCCGGCGGAGGAGGGGGGGAGTCTGATGGCGAACGGTCTCCTGAAGCCTATCTGTGCCATCCGTACATTTTTACTTTTTGGTCGACCCCTCGGGCTTATAGCTGGACTCCTTAGGCCTTCCTGGGTTGACCCAGTGGAAGCTTTATGGGGTCAGAGGGCCAGAGAAGGATGACTGGGTGAATGCCCCAAAGGAAGACGGCTCCCTGTGTTGCCCTGGGAAGAGGAGGGCCGACCTCGAAGATGTCCCAGTTACCTTAAGAGGCCAGAACCTGACCTCCGCTGGAGGCTGAAGAAGAAGGCACCCTGGAAGGCGACCTTGGGAGGGACTCAGACCTGGCCCTATCTTTCTCCCTCTGGTGATGGTGCTTCCCTCCCAAAGCTTTCTCTCTGGGTGCGAAGTCCTTGGTGGGAAAAGAAGGTTGCTCACAGCGTCCTCTGCATAGTCACCACCTTCTGTTCAAGGAGATAGGCCTTAAGGGCATTGGCTCTCAAGTCCTGCTCTTCTGGTTAAACTTCTGGCAATGTAGGCAGTTGGCGGGCGATAGTGGGGGCCTAGACAGATGAGGCCGACGGCCATCCTTAGCCAGTTACTGCTTCCGCATGCACACTTAGACTTGCGCCACAGTGAAGAGGCGCGACATGCAAGAAGATGAATCTTGAAAAATTTTAAAATACTGAAAATGGCAAAAGCGCGGTCGACTGCAATAAAGGCCTCCGTGGAGCCGAACTAAAGCAGGTCAATGGCGGGAAAAGAACTGGGATGGCGCGGGACCCACCCCTTTTACGCCACGTCCAACGTCAGGCGGGCCGAGGCGGTCCCCACCTCAGACTGCTAGCACAACAGTTTGCCATGGGGTCCCAACACCAGGTGGCATTAGTCCTAATGGTAATACCTGCTGCAAGAGCTCCACCTCGAGGTTAGATCTGGTGCACCCTGAGTTTTGGGAGCGAATGATACAAACAACTGATCAGTCTTCCTCAAGGGACTGGTACAGCTCAAATAAAAATGAGGCATCCAGTGGACATTCACCGTATGCAATAACGCTTCTCCCTTGTTAAGACTACTCTGGGTAGTACACAGGGGTATCCAGTGAACAAGGTGACCACAATTGGGCGTCTACAAAAAACAGTTACGGCGCCTATGTTCAGGGCTACCTAGCAGGGGGGCGACATACAACAATGGGAAGTACACATGTATAAGCATGTGCGTACATGCGCAGGTGGGGTGAGAGGCAGGAGAGGGATGGTATGTGGGAGGGGATGTGGCGGGCAGCTGCCGAGCTATTCCGCTAGCGTGGTGGGGAGGGTGGTTGGCTGGGAGGTGCAGGGTTCGCATCTGGCACAACATGGGGTTATTTGGACGGCGGCTTTCCAATTGTTTAAGTTTTCACACACACCCTGACCTTGCCCCAATTAAAAACAAAACCAGTAGATCTCGGTGCCCTTTTCTCCCTGCATACAAGTGTGCACCGCCAAAATTAATTTCGGCGATGCACTCACTGTAATGGCGATCGCTATTCAGCGATCACGGTTATGACATGGAACCATACATAGGCAGGTGAATATCCTGGTTCAAAATAAATTCAGACACCACCTTGGGTAAAAACTAAGGACTGGTCCATAAGGTCACCCTGTCCTCATGGAAAACCAAACAGGGCTCTTTACACATCAGAGCATGAAGCTTGGAAATCCACCAAGTGGAAGTAACTGCAACTAAAAATAACGCTTTCCACGAGAGAAAGTGTAGCTCGCAATCCGCGGCTGGTTCAAAAAAAGGGAAGCATGAGTTTCTCTACCTTAAAGAGCAGGTCCCATGAAGAAGCAGGGTCCCTGACGGGAGGTCTCATATGCAAAATGCCCCGTAGGAAGGTACAGGACAAATCCAGCTGAGCAAGGTTTTTACCCTCTACCGGTGCATAGTGCGGAGAAATGGAAGAGGGATGCACCTTGATAGAGAGGAGCAGCTCAGGCATGTGTCAAACAGAGAGGAGATGCTCAAGAATGGAGTTCACTGCACAGGAGAAGAGGCTGAGGTAATGGGTCAGCCACAAACAGAACCTCTTCCACTTCATGGCACAAGTGGACCTGGTCGAGGCTTTCTTGCTGCTACTAGAGACGTCGGCCACTCTGGAAGAAACCGCATACCTGGTGACTACTAGGTTTGCAGGAGCCACACCTAGATGCAGGGACTTGAGATTGGTGGGCTTAAGTGCCCTGGTCCTGGGAGGGCAAGTACGAGCTCAGAGGTAGAGGAAATGGGGTTCGAGGCTAGCTGTTGGAGCAGAAGGAACCAAATCTGGCGAGGTCAGAAAGGAACAATGAGACTCATCTCTGCTCCTTCTGCCTGTAGTTTGAGAGGTACCCTCTGAAGAATGGGGAAGGAGGAAAGGCATAAAGAAACCTCAATGTCCAACAAAGGGACATCGTCTACGCCAGAAAACTCCAGCGAGCAGAATACAGGTTACCCACCTGTAACAGGAGTTCTAGGAATGGTATATGTTGTTCATCCACACTGTCTGGCAGATTTCTTGCTGCTTTAAATCTTGCGGAAGGTCTTCAAGCTAGCTTCTCCCACCACCCAGGTGGAAACTCTCGGCTCCGCTCCATGGCGCCAGATCTAGCCCGCTGGAAGCCAGGTTGTGCGTCAAAGCCGGGGAGGTCGGGTGGATCGTGTGGATGAACAACATATGCCATTCCTAGAACTCCTGTTACAGGTGAGTAAATACAGGTTACTCACCTGTAACAGGAGTTCTAGGAATGGTATATGCAGTTCATCCACACTGTCTGGCAGATTTCTTGCTGCTTTAAATCTTGCCGGAAGGTCTTCAAGCTGGCTTCTCCCACCCACCCAGGTGGTAAAACTCTCAGATCCACTCCATGACGCCAGATCTAGCCCGCTGGAAGCCAGGTTGTGCGTCAAAGCCGGGGAGGTCGGGTGGGTCGTGTGGATGAACAACATATACCATTCCTAGAACTCCTGTTACAGGTGAGTAAATACAGGTTACTCACCTGTAACAGGAGTTCTAGGAATGGTATATGTAGTTCATCCACACTGTCTGGCAGATTTCTTGCTGCTTTAAATCTTGCCGGAAGGTCTTCAAGCTGGCTCCTCCCACCCACCGGGTGGTAAAACTCTGGCTCAGCCGGCGCCAGATCTGGCCCACTGGAAGCTCAGGTTGTGCGTCGAGCCGGGAGGTCGGTGGGTCGTGTGGATGAACAACATATACCATTCCTAGAACTCCTGTTACAGGTGAGTAACCTGTATTCTAGGACATGGATATGTTATTCATCCACACTGTCTGGCAGACTCTAGCAGTTCTCCGGGAGGAGGGAGGCAGGCGCACACCCTTAATACTTACTTGGGAAATAAGGACTGGAGAACTGAGGCCCCAAAACCGCATCCGGCGTGACTCAAGAGTCGATGTGGTAGTGGGTAATGAAGGTGTTTGCTGACTTCCAGGTAGCAGCCCTGCAGATTTCCTGGATAGGGGCGTCCCTGGGAAGCAACCACCGATGCAGCAGTATGGCGGGTAGAATGACTCTTATCCCTCTGGGAGGCTCACATGCCTGCCAACTCATAGCAGAGATCTATGCAGGAGGTGACCCATCTGCATATCGTCAGCTTGGCTGCAGGTCTGCCAGGTGCGGCTTCAGCGTAGGTGACAAACAGCTAGTGAACCTCTCCCGAATCCCAGCCGTCGCTCCTTGTAATGGCGGCGCCCTTCTAGGGTCAAAGTATGGAGCCTATATTCGACCTCCAGTGTGGTTGTGGTAGAACACCGGCAGAGTCAACACCTGGTTAAGGTGAAACTCCGACACCACCTTCGGAAGGAATTTCGGGTGGGGGCGTAGGACAACCTTGTCCCTATGGAAGACCAGGTAAGGAGACTCGATGCTCAGCGCCTGGAGTTCTCCAATCCTTCTGGCTGACGTGATAGCCACCAAGAAGGCGGTCTTCCACAACAGGTGGGGGAGACCACACCTGTGCATTGGTTCGAATGGCTTGCCCATGAGCTTTGCCAGTACCAGCAGTAAATCCCACGGAGGTGGGGGTTCCCGCACTGGAGGGGAAATGTGATCAAGGCCTTTGAAGAAGCGCCCGACCACCTTCTCCTGCGCCACTGAATGCTGACCGGCCCACGCCGGGTAAGCAGAGATGGCTGCCAGGTGCACCTTTAGGGTCGTCGACCTAAGCCCTTGACTAGATAGGGACCATAGATAGTCCAAAATGCTGGCCACAGAACAAGAGGAAGGGTCCAAGCCCTTATCCCGACACCAAATGGAGAATCTCTTCCATTTGAAGGCGTAGCATTTTCTGGTCGACTCCTTACAGGACGCCTCAACGACGTTGAGGACCTCGTCGGAAAGACCCAAGGCCTGAAACTCTAGCCGCTCAGAAACCAGGCCGTCAGGTGCAGGGATTGAAGTTCTGGATGAAACACCTTCCCCTGATTGACTGGGAGCAGGTCCGGGCGAGCTGGAAGCTGCCTCGGGAGCCTGGAGCTGAGGCTGAAGAGATCTGGGTACCAGAACTGGCGGGGCCAGTCTGGGGCTATCAGAATCACCTGCGCTTGTCCTCCTCGCTTGAGCAGGACCCTGTGAATCAGGGGAAAGGGGGGGGAAGGCGTAAAAGAGGCCCGGGGTCCACGGCCTTGAGAAGGCATCCCCCTGCAGCGAGCCCTGCTGAGGGGGGCGGGCATGAAACAGCCTCAGCTTCGCGTTCTTCCAGGAGGCAAACAGATCCACCACAGGTGTGCCCCAGAGGGAGAACACATCTTGTACTACCTCTGGCAGGAGAGACCACTCGTGCGATGCAGCCCCTATCCGGCTCAGGTCATCGGCCAGGGTGTTGGAGGCTCCTGCCACATGAATGGCTAGGAGATCCGCCTCCAGGCTGCGCACAAGTGATCAGATGCGGAGAGCTTCCTTGCATAGAAGCATGGAGCGCATCCCGCCCTGGCGGTTTAGGTAGTACATGGTCGTGGTATTGTCCGTCTGGACTTGGACCACTTGACCCCGGAGAAACGGAGCAAAGGCGGTGAGAGCTAGGCGGACCGCTCGGAGCTCCAGCAAGTTGATGTGGCATCGGGACTCCTGCGGGGACCAGAGGCCGTGCACTCGGTGTTCCCCCAGATGGGCACCCCAACCCATCAAAGACGCATCGGTCGACAGAGAGACCGCCGGCTCGGGGCGGACAAACGGGATACCCTCCTGCAGATGAGATGGAACGGTCCACCACTGGAGAGCGCTCCACATCTCCTGGGTCGTCATCACGAGCTGGTCCAAGGGATCGCAGCGTTGTGACTATTGGCTGGCCAGTCCCCACTGAAGGGGGCGCATGTGCCAACGTGCCCAACGGACTACGCTGGTACAGGCCGCCATGAGACCCAGGAGGCGCAGGAAGTCCCGGGCAGGGCGCGATTGCCCAACCAGAAATGATTGGGCAAAGGAGGTAAGAACCTCGGCCCTGTCCGCTGGGAGCCGTGCTCTGGCTCGTAAAGAGTCGAGCTCTGCCCCGATGAACATTATCACCTGCTTCGGCTCGAGTTCCGATTTGGCCTCGTTGATAAGGAGGCCGACCTGAGAGCAAACTCAGAGGGCCAGATCTCTGGACCGCTCCACCTCCTGTCTGGAGGGGGCTGCTATCAGCCAATCGTCTAGGTAAGGGTACACCCGGACCCCTCGGCGCCGCAGGAATGCTGTCACCACTGCCATGCATTTGGTGAAGACCCTGGGAGCTAGAGAAAGGCCGAAGGGCATGGCCTGGAACTCGAATAGGGATCCCTCCGCTCTGAAGCGGAGGAATCTCCGGTGAGACGGACGGATTGGGACATGAAAGAACGCGTCCTGAAAGTACAGAGAGCAGAACCACACGCCGTGTTCCAGAGATGGTATTATCTGAGCCAGAGTGACCATTCTGAAGGTTCGAGACCTTAGGAACTTGTTTAGGTCGTGCAGGTCGAGAATGGGGCACCAGCCCCCCGTCCGTTTCGGAACCAGGAAATACCTGGACACAAACCCCGGGTCTGAAGGAGGGTCCTCCACCTCTCTTAACACCTCCTTCTGGAGGAGGAGAGCGATGTCGGCTCGACGAGCCACCAGTGAGGCTGGGGACCCGAAGCCCCGAGGCGACAGCTCTGTCTGGCGGTGCCTGCTCGAATTCTAGAGGCAGGCCTCTTCCACCACCTCCAAGACCCACCTGTCCGTGGTAACAGCGGACCAGGCGGAAAGGAAGTGCGGAGCCGTCCCCACGGGGAACCAGGGTGAGGCGACGAGGATGGGGCGACCCCTCAGACCGTCACTGAGCAGGCTTGGAGGAGGGACGGCCGAGGGACCTCCTGGGCCTTTCCTCCTTGCTCCCTATTGGAGGAAGACAACGGCTTGGGTTTGGGGTACCAGGTCGAGCCTTCTGGCCCTAGCGTTGCTGGGCGGGCGTCCGCGAAGGCACAGAAGAGGCCGAAAAGGTTTAGGCTGAGGCTTGACCTTTGTCCTTCTCTTGCGGAAGAGACCGACTCCAAGGTGGCATTGGACTTTTCGATCCTCTGGAGGTGACCTTCCACCCAGGGCCGAAGAGTCAGTCCCCAAAAAGGGAACATCCGTCAACTTGTGCTGGGTATCCGAGGTGAAGGAGGATATCCTCAATAAAGCTCGCTGACACATGGTCACTGCAGTGGCCACTGATCTAGCACAAGAGTCTCCGATGTCGAGAGCAGTCTGGAGCTGCTGCTTTGCCACTGCCCTGGTCCCGCACCTGCCTGACCGTGGTCTGCAGGTCCGTGGGAAGATGAGGAACGACCTCATCCAGGGAGCCCAACAGGGCATGGGAGAAGTGTGCCATCAGGACGGCCGAACTAGCCTGACGAAGGCCGAGAGATGATGCAGCATAGACTTTCTGCCCAGCATAGTCCAATTTCTTGGATTCCTTATCGGGTAGTTTGTCCACGTCCCTGGCGTTCCCGGAATGCTGGAAAATGCTGTCGGTAACCAGCCCCTCCGCAGAGGGGTGTTCCGAGAAACCGGACAGGGAACCGGTAGGGACCGCGTACTTCCTCGCCATCCTGGCCGAAGGCGCAGGGCAGGAAGCAGGACGCTGCCATAGTTCCAAGGCCAGACCAACAATGGCTCGCCACGGAAAGGCCTCTGTAGGAGAATCCTCAGTCCAGAATCTCCGTGAGGGATATCTGGCCCATTTAAACAGGGTTCGAGCTGCATCCCGGTGGACTCCGAGATGAGCGAAGAAGTCCCATAAAGGAAGAAGGGCTATCGTCCACTGACTGCCCCTGAGGACCCCAAGTCCATCCGCTTGGAGAACAAGGAGGAGTCATCTTCGGACTCGGACAAGTCTTCAAAGAGCTGCCTCGAGCCAGAAACACCTCCACCTGCCGAGGTTTGTCGGGAGTGAGTGACCGACAGCCTATGGGGCAGCCCCTGAGCCGACCGAGAACTCTTGGTCGGAGCCCCAACTAATGGCTGAGGAGGCGCGGTTCCACCAAAATCGGTGGGGCAGCTGTAATAGGCCGAACAACCGGCCTGGTAACAGGCTTATCGACCACAGAGGGGTTGTTTGGCCGCTCTGGTGACAAGCCATTAATGGCGGTGTCGGCTTGTTCCCGGCCAACAGAAGCTGTTGCCACATAAGCTCCTCGTATTTACAGGCGCAGCTGCGCGAAACCTCCCTCGTCGAGGAGGAAGAAGAGAAGGCGGCGACACCGCTACCGTGGTGCCGAGAGCGAGACCGCCTATGCACGGCGGGATCGGCTGGACCGCGAGGAGGTCCGAGACCGAGAATTCGCCAGGCCGAGGTCGGCGAGGTGGGTGCCGAGGATCGGTATTCCCTTCGGCTCGGATAATTCCACCGACGGCTCCGGAACCGGAGGCACAGAAGAGACGGCGGGATCCTCAACTCTCACCGGGGGAACCGGGGAGAGGGGATTATAAGATTCACCAGCTGACAGCCCGTCTAATGGGTCTAGAAAAATCTCGACCGCGTCGATGGGTGTCTCGGTCAACTGGCCTGACGGGGACACCGTGAAGCCAGTGGCCGAGGCTGAAGGGTCGACCGAAGTCGACTGTCGACCAGGGGAAGGAGATCTTTCCCGCTCCCAAAAGCGTCGACACTGGGACTTACCCTTGCTCTTTTTGACCGAGAAGCGGTCCAGAAGAGTAGGACCCTCGCCTTTGGTCGAGAGGGTCAGGCACAACTCATAAAAGAAGCCAATGCAAGGCGCCCAGAGAGAGCGGGGCCGAATGCAGCGGTAGAAGATGAGCGGCGCGCGCCTCCTCTTCGAGGGCTATCATCTGCTCTAGCTGTTCTGCAGAGCCGCGGCATGACACCGCCAATCGGGCCTCCTTCGACTTGACCGAGGAAATCTTTCTCGGGATGCCCTAACTGCAAACGGGCAGCACGATCCTCGAGGACGAGGGCGAGAAAGAAGAGCACAGGTCGCAAGCCCTGCGGGTTGTCTCCAGGCCTAGGCAGTAGACGCGCGGGAGTGCGGGTCCGCTTCGAGACATTTTCTGATCCGCAGGGCATCTCCGAAATCCAGGAGTCGATTTGTCCATCGCAGCCGCGAGGAGAAGAAGACCGGAGTCTTTTAGAAGTATTCAAAACAAGTTTGAGAAGTTTGAAGAGTTAGGAACCAGTCTTTAATCGCAGAGCGTTAAGGAGGGAACCTGAGCTTCCAAGCGGTAAGGAAGATCTGGCGTCTTAGGGCGGAGCCGAGAGTTTTAACACCCGGGTGGGTGGGAGGAGACAGCCTGAAGACCTTCCGGCAAGATTTAAAGCGGCAAGGATACCTGCCAGACAGTGTGGATGAACAACATGTTCATGTCCCTAGAACCTGTATTTTTAGGGACATGGATATGGTTGTTCATCAAACTGTCTGGCAGAACTCAACAGTTCTCCGGAGGAAGAAGGCAAGGCGCACACCCCTACTTAGGGAATAAAGACTGGAGAACCAAGGCCCCCAAACCAGCATCCTGGCGTGACTCAAGGTCGATGTGGTAGTGGGTAATGAAGGTATATGCCGACTTCCAGGTAGCAGCCTTGCAGATATCCTGGATAGGGACATCCCTGGAAGCAGCTACCGATGAAGCGGTATGGCGGGTAGAATGAGCTCTTATCCCTCTGGGAGGCTCCATGCCCACCAACCTATAGCAGAGATCTATGCAGGAGGTGACCCACCTGCTTATCGTCCACTTGGCTGCAGGTCTGCCAGGTGCGGCTACAGCGTAGGTGACAAACAGCTGGCGACCCTCTCTCCGAACTTCAGCCGTCCGCTCCTTATAATAAGAGAGCGCTCTTCTAGGGTCCAAAATATGGAGCCTATATTCGGCCTCCGAGGTGTGATTGGGGTAGAACACCGGCAGAGTCAACACCTGGTTAAGGTGAAACTCCGACACCACCTTCGGAAGGAACTTCGGGTTGGGGAGCAGGACAACCTTGTCCCTGTGGAAGACCAGATAAGGAGACTCGATGGAAAGTGCCTGGAGCTCTCCCATCCTTTTGGCTGATGTGATAGCCACCAAGAAGGCAGTCTTCCACGACAGGTGGGAGACATCGCACCTGTGCACTGGTTCGAAAGACTTGACCATGAGCTTGGCCAATACCAGCAGTAGATCCCAGGGAGGTGGAGGTTCTCACACTGGAGAGGAAATGTGATCAAGGCCTTTGAAAAAGAACCTGACCACCTTCTCCTCGCCGACTGCTTCCCGGCCCGCGCCCGTGAAGCAAAGATGGCTGCTAGGTCCACCTTAGGGTCGTCGAGCCGAAGCCCTTGCTGAGAAAGGGACCACAGGTAGTCCAGAATGCTAGCCAAGGAACAGGAGGAAGGGTCCAGGCCCTTTCCCTGACACCAAATGGAGAATCTCTTCCATTTGAAGGCATAGCATTTTCTGGTCGACTCCTTACTGAATGCCTCAACGATGCTGAGGACCTCATCAGAGGTCTGGATCTCTAGCCACTCAGGAACCAGGCCATCAGGTGCAGGGATTGAAGGTCCGGATGGAATACTTTCCCCTGATTGACTGAGATCTGGTCCAGGCGGGCTGGAAGCCGCCTCGGGAGCCTGGAGCTGAGACTGAGGAGATCTGGATACCAGAACTGGCGGGGCCAGTCTGGGGCTACCAGAATCACCTGTGCCTTGCCCCTCCTCGCCTTGAGAAGCACCTTGTGGATCAAGGGAAATCGGGGAAAGGCGTAGAAGAGGCCCGGGGTCCACGGCCTCGAGAAGGCATCCCCCTGCAGCGAGTCCTGCTGACGGGGGCGGGCATGGAACAGTCTCAGCTTCGCATTCTCCCTGGAGGCAAACAGGTCCGCTGGAGGCGTGCCCCAGTGGGAGAAGAGATCTTGTACTACCTCCAGCAGGACAGACTACTCCCGAGACGCAGCCCCTATCCGGCTTAGGGCATCGGCCAGGGTGTTGGAGGCTCCTGCCACGTGAATGGCTAGGAGATCCGCCTCCGGGCTGCGCACGAGAGACCATATGCGGAGAGCTTCCTTGCATAACAGCATGGAGCGCATTCCGCCCTGTCGGTTTAGACAGTACATGGTCGTGGTATTGTCCATCTGGACCTGAACCACTTGACCCCGTAGAAATGGAGCGAAGGCAGTGAGAGCTAGGCGGACCGCTCGGAGATCCAGCAGGTTGATATGGCATCGGGACTCCGGAGGGGACCAGAGGCCGTGCGCTCTGTGTTTCCCCAGATGGGCACCCCAACCCATCAGAGATGCGTCGGTCGATAGAGAGACTGTCGGCTCAGGGCGGACAAACAGGATGCCCTCCTGCAGATGTGCTGGAATGGTCCACCACTGGAGAACGCTCCACATCTCCTGGGTCACTGTCACCAACTGATCCAACGGATCGTAGCGTTGTGACCACTGGCTGGCCAGTCCCCACTGAAGGGGATGCATGTACCAACGGGCCGAACGGACCACGCTGGTGCAGGCCGCCATGAGGCCCAGGAGGCACAGGAAGTCCCCGGCAGGGCGCAATTGCCCAACCAGAAATGATTGGGCAAAGGAGGAAAGAACCTCAGCCCTGTCCGCCGGGAGCCAAGCTCTGGCTCGAAGAGAGTCGAGCTCTGCCCCGATGAAGTGTATCACCTGCTTCGGCATGAGTTCCGACTTGGCCTCGTTGATGAGGAGGCCAACCTGAGAGCAAACCTGGAGGGCCAGATCTCTGGACCGCTCCATCTCCGCTCTGGAAGGGGCTGCACATGAAAGAACGTGCCCTGGAGGTCCAGGGAACAGAACCACATGCCTCGTTCCTAGGATGGGATTATCTGAGCCAGAGTGACCATCCTGAAGGTCCGAGACCTTAGGAACCTGTTCAGGTCGTGCAGGTCGAGAATGGGGCGCCAGCCCCCGTCCGTTTTGGGACCAGGAAATACCTGGACACAAACCCCAGGTCTGGAGGAGGATCTGCCACCTTCCTGATCACCTCTTTTTCGAGGAGCAGGGCAATATCGGCTCAGCGGGCCAACAGCGAGGCTTCGGACCCCATGGACCCCCGGGGGGCGACGGCTCGAAAGGGAGGGGTTTGCTCGAATTCCAGAGGCAGGCCCTTTCCTACCACCTCCAACACCCAACAGTCCGTGGTGATAGCGGACCAGGCGGAAAGGAAGTGGGCGGAGCCATCTGCCCTAAAGGAAACCCAGGGAAGGGTGACGAGGTTGGGGCGACACCTTAACCGGCCACTGGGCAGGTTTGGAGGGACCGCCAGAGGGACCTCCTGGGTCTTTACCTCCTTGCGTCCTGTTGGAGGAAGCCGCTGGCTTGGGTTTGGGATGCCAAGCGCAAGCCCTGCTGGCCCTAGTGCTGGTACTGTTGGGCCAGTCGTGCTGAAGGACAAAAGGACTTATGCTGTTGCTGACGCGGCCTTTGTCCCTCTGGGCAGAGGTGACCGAGTCCAGAGTGGTGTTGGACGTTTCGATCCGCTGGAGGTGACCATCCACTCCAGGGCCGAAGAGGTCAGTCCCCAAGAAGGGGATGTCCGCCAACTTGTGCTGGGTATCCGCCGTGAAGGTAGATATCCTCAGCCACGCCCTGCGGCGCATGGCCACTGCGGCTGCTACTGACCTGGCACAGGAATCACCTATGTCCACAACAGTCTGAAGCTGCTGCTCCGCCACCGCCCTACCCTGGTCCTGCACCTGACAGACCGTGGTCTGCAGGTTGGCTGGGAGATGAGGAAGGACCTCATCCAGGGAACCCATGAGGGCATGGGAGAAGTGTGCCATCAGCACGGCTGAGCTGGCCTGTCGGAGGCCAAAGGAGGACGCAGCGTACACCTTGCGCCCGGCATAGTCCAGCTTCTTGGACTCTTTGTTGGGGGCTTATCCACGTCCCGAGCATTTCCAGAACGCTGGAAGACGCTATCGGTGACTAACCCCTTGGCAGACGGGTGCTCCGAGAAACCGGGCAAAGGGCCGGTAGGGACCGCATACTTCCTGGCCATCCTAGCCGAGGGCACAGGACAGGAAGCAGGCCACTGTCAAAGCTCCAAGGCTGGGCCGACAATGGCCTCAGCCACAGGGAAGACCTCCGTGGGTGAATCCCCTCGGTCCAGTATCTCCGTCAGGGGATACTTGGCCCGATTGGACACGGGCTCGAGCTGCATCCCGGTAGACTCCGAGATGAGCCGAAGCAGACCCATGAAGGACGATGGGCTATCGTCCAATGACTGGCCCCGGAGGAGTCCAGGTCGACCTGCCTGGAGAACAGGGAGGAGTCATCATCGGACTCCGAAGAGTCTGCAAAGAGCTGCCTCGGGCCTGAGCCACCCTCCACCTGCCGAGGACGGTCGGGAGTGAGGGTGACCGACAACCTGTGGGGCAGGCCGTGACCCGACCGAAAATCTTTGGTCGGTGCCCCAGACTTCGGTTGTGGAGGCGGAGGTTCCACCACAATCGGTGGGGCAGCAGGTTTTGGCCGCACAACTGGCCCAGAAATGAGCAACTCGACTGCGGCAAGCGGTTGCTTCGGCCGTTCAGGCGACAGCCACTTGATGGCCAGGGATGAATCGGAGTCGATTTACTCCAGGACAACAGTTACTGCTGCCACATAAGCTCCTCGGAACGCCGATGCAATTTGCATCGAAGCCTCTCCTCTTCTGAGGAGGAGGACGAGGAGGAGGAAGGGTGTCGCCGCTTACTTCGGTGCTGAGACCAAGACCGCCGATGTCGGCAAGAACGGCTTGATCGAGATGAAGTCCGAGACCGAGACCCTCGGGGAAACCGAGGGCTGCCCTGGGAAGGGGCGGGGGACACCCGCCCTTCCCTCGGCTGAGACACTTTAACCAGGAACTGCCGCCCTGAAGGCGCGGGTAGATCCTCAGTTTCCACTGGGGGAACTGGCGAAAAGAGGTTGTCGGCTTCACCAGTCGACAACCCATCCAACGGGTCGAGGAATATCTCGACTGGGTCGACGGGTGTCTCGGCAAGCTGGCCCGACGGGGACACCGTGAAGCCAGCATCCTGAGCCGCAACCTCAACCGAAGTCGACGGTCAGCTGTCCGGGGAAGGAGACTCCTCCCGCTCCCACGAACGCCGACGTTGGGACTTACCTTTCAACTCCCTCTTCTTGGGCCGAGAGGAATGTCCCGAAGGCCCCTCTCCCTTCGTGGAAAGGGACTGGCAAAGCTCCTTGAAAGAAGCTGAATAAGAGGTACTCAAAGAGAGCGGGATAACACTGGAGACAGTGAACAGTTCTGGAGACCATACCTATGTAAGGACATAGACAAGGTAGAGAAGGTTAAGAGGAGGGCAACAAAGATGGTGCATGGATTGCATCACAAGTCCTATGAAGACAGGTTGAAGGAACTGAACATGTACTCCCTGGAGGAGAGGAGGGAGAGAGGGGATATGATAGAGACATACAAGTATCTTACAGGGAGGAACAGGGTGCAGGAAAACACTATTTTTAAGCGAAAAGATGTTCCAGGACTAGAGGGCATGGGATGAAGTTGGAGGGAGGATGATTCACAGGAAACATGAGAAAGAATTTCTTCACAGAACGGGTGGTGGACAAGTGGGACACCCTGCCAGAGGAAGTGGTGGGGGCTGAAACAATCACGGGATTTAAGAATGCATGGGATAGACATAAAGGAATTCTAGAGGTCAGGGGTAGGAAACAGACTTCTAGGAAAACAAACTGAACTTACAAGCTCAAATGGGCAGACTGGGTGGGCCATAGGCCTTATCTGCTGACACTGTCTATGTATCTGTATCTATGATAAATGCAGCCGAGGAGGAGGAGGAGATGCGGCCTGGGCCGCCTCCTCCTCGAGGGCGATCATCTGCTCGAGCTGCTCAGCCGAGCCAGCTGCCGCAGACACCGCCCAATGATCCTCATTAGATTTTACCGGCAGGTAAAGCTTCTTGGGGCGCCCGAGCTTCAATCGGGCAGCGCGATCCTCCAGGACGTTGGCCGAAAAGGAGCGACACAACTCGCAGGCCTGCAGGTCGGGGTCTAGGCCGAGGTAGCAGACGCACGTGGAGTGCGGATCCATCCTGAACATCTTCTGCTCGAGGGCACTCCAAAAGCTGGGGATTGATTTGTCCATCGCGACGCAAGGATAAAGACGAGAATTGAAAACTTCAAAACTAGTTTTAGACGAACCGAAGAGTTAGGATCCAGTCTAAAATGCAGGCGCTAAGGAGGAACCTGAGCTTCAAGCAGTAAGGAAGATCAGGCGTCATGAGGCAGAGCGAGGTTTACCACCGGGTGGGTGGGAGGAGCCAACGAAGACCTTCTGGCAAGATTTAAAGGGCAAGGAATCCTGCCAGACAGTGTGGATGAACAACATACCCATGTCCCTAGAAATACAGGTTACTCACCTGTAACAGGAGTTCCTAGGGTGGTATATGTTTCATCCACCTGTGGTTCCTTGCAGCTTTCATCTTGCTTGATATTCAAGCTAACTCGTCAATGCATCTATCTCGGCGATCAACCATGATGGCTAGCCTGCTGGAAGCCAGGTTGCGCATCGAAGCCGGGGAGATCGGGTGAGTTGTGTGGATGAACAACATATAACACTCCTAGAACTCCTGTTACAGGTGAGGTAATCTGTATTTCTAGGGACGTGGATATGTTGTTCAATCCACACTTACTGGCAGACTCCTAGCAGTTCTCCAGGAAGAGGGAGGGAGGCAAGGCGCGCACTCCCTACTTAGGAAATAAGGACTGGAGAACGGAGGTCCCAAAACCAGCATCCCGGCATGACTCAAGGTCGAGTTGGTAGTAGGTAATGAAGGTGTGTGCTGACTTGCAGGTAGCAGCCCTGTAGATTTCCTGGATAGGGATGTCCCTGGAAGCAGCCACAAGCAGCGGTATAGCAGGTAGAATGAGCTCTAACCCTCTGGGAGGCTCCATGCCCGCCAACCTATAGCGAGATCAAGGCAGAAGGTCACCCACCTGCCTATCGTCCGCTTGGCTACAGGTCTGCCAGAGTACGGCTTCAGCGTGGTGACAAACAGCTGGAGAACCTCTCCCTGAACCTCAGCCGTCCGCTCCTTATAATAAGAGAGCTCTTCTGAGTCCGGAGTATGAAAGCCTATATTCGGCCTCCAAGGTGTGATTGGGGTAGAACAGTGGCAGAGTCAACACCTGGTTAAGGTGAAACTCCGACACCACCTTCGGAAGGAATTTCGGGTGGGGGCGCAGGACAACCTTGTCCCTGTGGAAGACCAGATAAGGAGACTCGATGGAACGTGCCTGGAGCTCTCCCATCCTTCTGGCTGACGTAATAGCCACCAAGAAGGCGGTCTTCCACGACAGGTGACAGATGTCACACCTGTGCATCGGTTCGAATGGCTTGCCCATGAGCTTAGCCAATACAGCAGTAGATCCCACGGTGGAGGTTCTCACACCTGAGGGGATATGAGATCAAGGCCTTTGAAAAAGCGCCCAATCACCTTCTCCTGCGCCACCGACTGCTTGCCGCCCACGCCCGGTAAAGCAGAGAGATGGCTGCCAGGTGCAATCTTAAGGGTCGTCGACCAAAGCCCTAGCTGAGAAGAAAAAATTACTCACCTTAGTAATGTTGTTTCTTCTAATGGAGTCTTGCTATGTTCTGACTATTGCAGTTAGGTCCTGCCTTTCAACTGCTCCGGAGAACAAAGAGTTAAACTTTCCATGGCCAGCATGGAATGTTCACTGCAAGCTCGGCTGAAGCCCCTGTCTGCTGTTGTTTAAACTTCAACCGTCAGATCTTTACGTGCAATACTCACTAGAAGTTCTGTGTGGAAACTGTAAAACTCACACAAGCCAACTGGCAACTAAATTTATTAAAAAGGGTTTTTTTGTTTCAAAGCAAAGACTCAAGTCAGGAAACCCAAAAAACAAACCACAACGCACACCCAAAGTAAAGGAGGGTGAAAAAGGGACACCCCTAGGGTGCCAACACTGCTCCTGTCCACCCACTTCCCAAAAACCAGGTTCTGAGAGGGGAGGCAAGGGGGAGGTCAGAATACAGCAAGACTCCATTAGAAGAAACAACATTACTAACGTGAGTAATTATTTCTTCAAACATGAAGTCTTGCTGTATTCTATTGCAGACTACCTAGCAGTACCTCCATGGAGGAGGGACAGAACTTACTTTGGGAATAGGCTCTGAAGTACTGTTGTGCCAAACCGAGCATCACTACTAGCCTGGATATCCAGAGAGTAATGCTTGGTGAATGTATGGACTGTTCTCCAGGTGGCTGCTTGACAAACTTCTAAGAAAGGAATATCCCTGGCAGCAGCCAGGGAAGCAGCTGTACCTCTAGTAGAGTGAGCCCTCAGGCCTGAGGGTGGAGTTCTACCTAGTTTTTCATAGCAGAATTGTATACAAGAGACAATCCACCTGGCAATAGATCTCTTAGTGGCAGGTTTGCCCTTATCGACCTCTCAATATGTGAAGATCAATTGGAGGGACTCAAACCTCTGACCCTTGGTGCGCTCTATGTAGTAGCTGGGGCCCTTTTAACATCCAAGCTGTGCAGCCTCCTCTCTCCAGAGGAGGAATGGTCAGTGCAGAAAACAGGGAGAGACATAGACTGGTTAAGGTGGAAATCTGAAACCACCTTAGGCAAAAACTTTCTGTTAGTTCTTAGGACCACTTTATTTCTATGCAAAGAGATGAACTCAGGCTCCACTGACAGGGCATGCAATTCACTGATATGCCTGGCAGAGGTAATGGCTACCAAAAACACAGTTTTCCAAGTCAAGTACTTGAGCTCTACAGAGGAGAAAGGCTCAAAGAGTGGTTGCATAAGCTGAGCAATGCAAACATTAAGGTCCCAAGCAGGAGCAGGGTCCCTAAAGGGGGACTGGTGTGCAGCAATCTCTTGAAGAACTTACAAAACACGGGATTGGCTGACAGAGGAGAGGGCTTGCCTACTGACAAGAAGGTAGAAACAGCTGCCAAACGCACTTTAAGTAGTAGCAGTAGTAGTAAAAAGTTTATTTCTGATATCAGAAACAGGATAAAACCCAATTTAGCATCAGCTAATTTACAATGGGGTCCTACTGTGCTAAAACATCAGTTTCATTTTAAGTGTAGCTGGCCTAAGGCCTAGGCCATTGAGATGGACCATATAGTCCAGAACTGTAGGCAATCCAGCAGATTCTGGAGAAATATCCTTATTAGAGCACCAAATAGTGAACCTTTTCCATTTGGAGTTGTAAGTCTTTCTGGTGGAAGGCTTTCGAGAAGCCTTAAGGATATCCAGAACCCCTTGAGAAAGCTGCAGATCAGCAAACTCTATCTCTTCAAGAGCCATGCCTTGAGATTGAGACTTGAGGTTCGGGTACCAAATCCTCCCCTGAGAGGATGTCAACAGGTTGTAATTCCTGGGAAGAGACAGGGGCAGGTGGACTGCTAAGGACAGCAACAGGGGGTACCAGGGCTGTCTGGCCCAGTATGGAGCAATCAGAATCACTTTGCATGGTTGTGACCTTATCTTGACTAACACCTTGAACAGGAGAGGGAAGGGGGAAGGCAAACAGAAATTTCCCTTCCCAATTCAGAATCAGAGCATTCAGGGGACTGAGCCCAAGACTGGGGGTCTGCAACAAAGAGAGGAAGTTGGTGATTGTCTGGGGCTGCAAAAGATCTATCTGTGGAGTGCCCCATCTCGAGAAAATCACTTTCAAAACTTGGGGATTTAGGGTCCATTCATGATGGCCCTGGGATATCCTGCTGAGGCATCTGCTAGGACATTGTCCTTCCTGGAGGTGAATTGCTATCAGAGAGGTTTGCAGGAATAGGCCAGGGACCACAACTTCATTGCTTCTGTGCACAAGGCCAGGACCGAGTGCCTTTGCTTGTTGATGTACCATATTGTGGTGGTATTGTCTGTTCTGATCTGGACTACCTTGTTCTGTACAGATTTGGAAAAGGCTTGCAGTGCCAGAAACACCGCTCTGAGTTCCAAGAGACTGATGTGAAGCAAAGATTCTTGAGGAGACCACAGCCCTTGGGTGGTAAGATCCCCCAGTTGGGCTCCCCAGCCCAGCAGGGAGGCATCTGAGGTATCACTGAATGAGACTGAGTGACAAAAGGAACTCCTTGTCTTAAATTGTCCTGATCCTGCCACCATTGCAAAGCCTGAATCAGGGTTCGAGTCACTGGGACTAGTTTGGTAAGGGAATCCTTTCTTTGGGACCAGAAGGCTCTTAAGTGGAACTGAATGTCCATCACTTGGAATCTTGCTCCCTGGACCACTGCTGTGGAGGCTGCCATGCAGCCAGAAGCTGAAGGAAATGCATTGCTGGTGAAACACCTGTAGGGTGAAGAGGCCAGTTCCATAAGGGTCCTTGCCCTGTCCAGGGGAAGGAAGGCTCTTGCCCTTACTGTATCCAGCTCTGCCCCTATGAAGGTGAGGAGCTGTACTGGCTCGAGAACTGACTTTGGAAGGTTGAGGAGGAATCCTAAGGAAGTGAGCACTTGCTGAGTTATTTGCAAATGTGACTTGACCTGGTCTGGAGACTGACCCACTATGAGCCAGTCGTCCAAGTATTTATTTTTTATTATTTATTTAGCTTTTGTTGACCGGGTAAGTGCACTAGACAAATCCTGCCTATTTTCAGGCACGACCGGGGAGGGGGATACAGATGAATGGCAACTGACCTTGAACCAGATTAAGCTGTTGGTGGTATTTTTAGTGAATGAGGGAAATTTGGCCAGGACACCGGGGAAATTCCCCTACTCTTTTCGATAAGTGCCATGGGATCTTTCACATCCACCTGAACTACCACCAATCCAGGCAGATGGGACCTCGGTTTAACGTCTCATCCGAAGGCGACACCTCGAAATGCAGCACCCCTCTCATGCTACATTACAGTGTCAGTACTGGGATAACCCAAGTGCCAGATGTGGGAACTGAACCCACAGCCTTCTGATCTCCGGCCTCAGAGGCGAGTGTGCTACCATCTGAGCCACTGACACTGCTAACTCTAGTATGGAAAGAAGCAGATCTTTTTTCTTCTTAGGAAAGCACCCACTACTGCCAGGCACTTTGAAAACCCTTGGGGTTGATGTTGAGGCCAAGAGCAGTGCTCTGAATTGATAGTGGCCTGAGGGCAACTTGAACCTGAGGTACTTTCTGTGGATGCACCTGATGAGAATGTGAAAATAGGCATCTTTGAGGTCCAGGGAGGCTAGATGGTCCTCTGGCCTTAGAGAGGGCAGAATTATTTCCAGAGTGACCATTTTGAATTTTGGTTTTAAAAGGTACTTGTTCAGCAGGGATCGACAAATCCCATAGCCCAACATCCCGGGCTACAATTTTTTGCTATGGGACAACCAATTTCACAGTACTTGGTTGTCCCACGGACAACCAAATCAGTGATGCCCTTTTTTTTTTTGGTTTGACTTCTCATTCGGCAGGTCCACCCAACTCCACGCTAGATGTCCCCAGATCGCTCACTCGGCTGTGGGCAGATGAAGCAGCAGAGCTCCCGTCACATGATAGCTTTAGTCATCACCAGTGCAATCGCAGGAAGTGCCGCGCGGTGGAAGCCGGGAGGAGAGTGAGCACTGTGTGCCCGCTACAATGGGGACCTCCTGCTACCGCCAAGGTCACCACAGCACTTGCTGACAGTGGACCACCCATAGGACTGCGGGTAAGTCCACCAATGCTTTGGGACAGTCCTGCAGGTGCGGGCATAATGGATGTTGGTGAAGCTGGCGGGGTTAGCACATTAGTGCACCGCGCACTGTGCGCCATTTCATGAAGCAATGCAAGATCATTTCGATTACGGCAACTGCATGGGCTGTTCAAGTGGCATGGTGACACTGTGGTGTGGAGGGGCTGGCTGCTCAAGAGTGTACTTGTGGGGAGGAAACAAAAAAAGACAAACTGGGACGGGAGGAGGTGGGAAGCTTCCTAGCCAGTTGGGTGATATCTGTCGATCGCGAGGCATATGTCAAGATCGTCAACGACAAACTCAACGAAAGGAGGACAATTGTGAGAAACAAAATAAAGATCAGAAAAAGTACAATTTGAATTGTTAGTCAGTGACTGAGAAGGACCCCAACCTAAGATATAGTAACGCATCAACCAGCAGGCAACCAGAAAGAAAGAAAAAGTGGTTGCCAATACTTTAGCTAAAAAAAAAAGAATATTTTAAGAACAGCCTGCTGTTCAGCAGGAAAGTGTGGGGGCAGTTGGAGTTGGGCAGTTTAGGGTGACACAGGAGAAAAGAGGAAAGGGCACAGGTGTGAGACTGGACTTGTGTGGTGTGGGAAAGGAATCTTGGGCAGTAGAGGAAGGACTTTAAAGAAAAAGGTACTAAAGTCTGTTATTTAAAAAACACAATCTACCCCACCTTACCCTACCTGACATCCAGAGTGGCCAGGTGAACACCAAAGTGCACTATAGTGTTGTGCTCTCTGTGCTGTGGGTACTGTTGTAAAAACCACAGCAAAAGAGTGTGGGACAGGTCTAAGGAGGCCTACTTGTCGAGGCTTGCTGTGTGTGGGGCACTTGGGCATGCAGCTGTAGGGGTAAATGTATTCAGCTACAGCCACACTGCTGGCTTGTATCCTAAATGACAGACACCCAGACGGTTGTTAACTGTACCAAGAAGTGCCTGCCTGTTCCCACTGACCCGCCTCCATCCCAATCTGCTAGTAACACCACCCAGTGAAAGACACACACCACATAGTGACTGGTAAAAGAAATGTTATTAGCATCGAAAAAATCATTTTTACCTGTCTTCTGATGTTCTATATCTATATACTATAAACAGTACAACCCCCACACCATGTACTTTGTTTCTACATATGTTTTTAAAAAATGTACACTGAAATGTATTGGACTACCACTTGAAACTCAGGGACCACCATTTTTGGCTAGGCCAGTTGTCCTGGACTAGCATGCCATTTCGAAATTTGTCGATCCCTGTTGTTCAGATATCTTAAGTCCAGGATGGGCTGCCATTCTCTGTCTTTTTGGGGGTTAGGAAGTACCTGGAGTACAATCCTTTGCCCTTGTGTAGGGTAGGAACCCTCTCTATGCTCTGAGAGCCAAGAGGGAAGAAATCTCTGCCTCTAGGGCAAGGGTCTCTGATGGATTTGCAGGTGGAAAGGATCTGGTTCTCATCTTGGGAAATTTTTTGAAGCCGAGAACCAGTCCCTTTGTTACTACTTCCAGGACCCACTTGTCTGATGTCAGAGACTTCCAGTCCTGGATAAAGTAAGCCAGCCTGCCCCCTACAGGTATTAGAGAATCGGCCCGGGCAGACCCATCACGGTGTCTGCTTGGCAGGGGCTTTAGGCTGAGGGGTGGAAGCAGGCCTGCTCATTCCCCATCTGCCTCTCCCTCTGAAGAACCCCCTCTGAGCATAAGAAGAGAGGAGGCCTGGGCTTGGTAAAAAGGCCTCTGAAAAGGCCTGCCCCTGGAATGCTGTCTCTGAAGAGTGGCTTGCCTTTCTTTGGCCTGAGCACTCCTGTAGGTGGTCCTGTACTCGTCCATCTTTTTCATGTAATTCTCTGTCTGCTCCCCAAACAGAGAATTACCAATAACAGGGAAATCCATGGCCTTAGCCTGGGTATACTGTGATAGGCTAGTACATCTGAGCCAAGCCATCCTCCGAAGAGCCACAGATGTAGCCATGACTCTTGATGAAACATCACTGGAGTCCACAGCAGCAAGAAATTGTACCTTGGATGCCTCAATCCCATCCGCAGCCACCTGCTCCAGCTCCTTGGCAAGCTGGTCAGGGGCATGTTTAGCCAGAGCCAGCACAGTGTCCCATCTGGACTTCTGGTATCTAGCTGTGTAGGCCATATAGTTAGCCTGCCTGAGTCCCAAAGATGCTGCCATGTACTGTTTCTTTGCCATGGCATCAATCGTTCTGGAGTCCTTATCTGGGGGGTGTGATGACAAGGGGATATTTGCCTTATCACAGGCAGCAGCCTGCACTACCCCAACATGGCTGCATTGCTGAGAAAGGAGCTCCGTGTCCGAGCCTGAAAGGGTGTACCTCTTGTCCATTCATCTGTCCACAGGAGGTATGGAGTTAGGAGTCTTAAGAATTTTATTTGTCCATTTCCCAAAAGATTTATGGAGGGGAACAGACAGTCTCCTGGACACCGGATGTCCATCCTTTCGACAAAATCAGGCTCCTCCTGATCCTCTACTGCTTCTTCCATTGGAAGCTGGAGGGTTTCTGCCACTTTTTTGTAAAACATAAAGTGGGAAGGGGACTCAGAAAGCCTAGAAGGGGAAACACCTGAAGGTCTGTTTGGGGAGATGTCCGGGTCAACAGGCACATCCAGACTTTCATAATCACCATCATCATCCTCATACTCTCCCTCCTCCTCCTTCGGTTCATAAAATTCTTCTGAAGTGTAATCCGGAACCGGGGGAACCGACCAAACTGAGCCCCTGCCAGATGGTGCCGGTTCAGCCGGAACCGAAGTTAGCGAATGCACTATTCTTATCGCTTTGGCTATCTCATCAGCGGTCGGAGTATGAATTTCTGGATCCAAACCGGACGATTTATCTTTTCTCTTCCTTTTAACCGGAACCGACTCCTCAGAATCGGCTCTCCTCTTGCCCAAAAGTATCGCCCTGGTCAGAGGGCACTCCTTCTGGTTCGGTCGGAACCAAACCGGGCTGGCCATCCGGGTCAGCGGACTTCTCGACCTCCCTTTCCCTCAGTCTACTCTCTTATCCAGGGTAGCTTTGGGAAAATTCTTACAAATTTGGCAGTCTGAATCGAGGTGGTCAAACCCCAGACAATAAACACAGGTGGTGTAGGGATCAACCTTAGCAAAAGCTTCCCCACACACTGCAGTGTTGAAACCCAGTGAGCCCGTTTTTTTTCTTGGGTTTCTCAGACATGGCCAATCCTATCCAAAACTTACCCTTTTTCGGCAATCCGCCAGGCAAGACTCCCCTATCGGTTCCTGACCGTGTTACGGGTCTTGGAAAAAAATTTAATAAAATCCTTTTTCTTTTTTAGAACCGATACGGACCAGTTACCACACTCTAAGTAAATTCACAAACTTTTTAAACTAAACTGATCGGTTCAGCCGACCCGATCTGAAATTTACAAGCTCCACACAGAAACTAAATGTAAAACCTATCTAGTACTCTATGGTACCACAGACAGAGATTTAAACCAACAGAGATTTGGTAGCAGAAATTCAGTAGAAACTGAGCGAAAACTATACTTTAACCGACTTTTTGAACCGAGCAAGAAGAAATCTCCGGAGCGACTGTTCAGTGAGGTGGAGTAATGAATCTGACAGTTGGAGTTTAAACAACAGCAGACAGGGCTTCAACCGAGCTTGCGGTGAACATTCCATGCTGGCCATGGAAAGTTTAACTCTTTGTTCTCCGGGGCAGTTGAAAGGCAGGACCTAACTGCAATAGTCAGAATACAGCAAGACTTCATGTTGTTTGAAAGAGACCACAGGTAGTCCAGAATGCTAGATAAAGAACAGGAGGAAGGGCCCAACCCCTTACCCTGATACCAAATGGAAAATCTCCTCCATTTGAAGGTATAGCATTTTCTGGTCGACTCTTTATGGGATGCCTCAACGACGTTGAGGACTTCGTCGGAAAGACCCAAGGCCTGGAACTCTAGCCACTCAGGAACCAGGCCGTCAAGTGCAGGGACTGAAGGTCCGAGTGGAGTACCTTCCCCTTGTTGACTGAGATCAGGTCAGGGTGGGCTGGAAGCCATCTCGGGAGCCTAGAGCTGAGGCTGAGGAGACCTGGATACCAGAACTGGCGGGGCCAGTCTGAGGCTACCAGAATCACTTGCGCCTTGTCCCTCTTCGCCTTGAGAAGCACCTTGTGGATCAAGGGAAATGGAGGGAAGGCGCAGAAGAGGCCCGGGGTCCACAGCCTCGAGAAGGCATCCCCTGCAGCGAGCCCTGCTGAGGGGTGGGCATGGAACAGCCTCAGCCGCATTCTCCTTGAGGGCAAACAGGTCCACCTGAGGGGTGCCCCAGTGGGAGAACAGATCTTGTTCTATCTCCAGCAGGAGAGACCACTCGTGAGATGCACTGCCTAGCTTAGGGCATCGGCCAGACTGTTGGAGGCTCCTGCCACATGGATGGCTAGGAGATCCGCCTCCAGGCTGATCGCAGAGACCAAGTGCAGCTAGCCTCCTTGCACAGAGGCAAGGAGTGCAACCCGTCCTGTCGGTTGAGGTAGTACATGGTTGTGGTGTTGACCTGGACCACTTGACCCCCGTACAACGGAGCAAAGGTGGTGAGGGCTAGTCGGACTGTCGACGCTCCAGCAGGTTGATGTGGCATCGAACCTCCTGAGAGGACCAGAGGCTGTGAGCTCTGAGCACCCCAGATGGGCACCCCAATCAGAGAGGCGTCGGTCATCAGAGTGACCATCGGCTTGGGGCGGACAAACGGGATATCTTCCTGCAGATGAGCTGGAACGAGCCACCACTGGAGGCTGTTCCACATCTCCTGGGTCACTGTCACTGGCTGGTCCAGAGGACCGGGGCGCTGTGACCATTGGCGGCCAGCCCCCATTGCAGGGGACGCATATGCCAGTGGGCCCAACGGACCACACTGGTGCAGGCCGCCATGAGGCCCAGAAGGCGCAGGAAGTCCCGGGCAGGGCGCAATTGCCCAACCAGAAATGATTGGGCAAGGAGGAAAGGACTCAGCCCTGTCTGCCAGGAGCCATGCTCTGGCTCAAGAGAGTCGAGCTCTGCCCTGATGAACTGAATCACCTGCGGAGGCACGAAGTTCTGATTTGGCCTCGTTGATCAGGAGGTCAATCTGAGCAGACCTGAGGCCAGATCCCTGACCATTCCACCTCCAACCTGGAGGGGCTGCAATCAGCCAATCATCCAGGTAAGGATACACCAAGCGGCGCCTTCTAGGGTCAAAGTATAGGCCTCATTTGGCCTCGAGGTGACTGGGGTAGAACACCGGGCAGAGTCAACACCGGTTAAGGTGAAACTCACACCACCTTCGAAGGAATTTGGGTGGGGCGCGGGACAACCTTGTCCTGTGGAAGATCAGATAAGGAGACTTGATGGAAAGCGCCTGGAGCTCTCCCATCCTTCTGGCTGGCAGTGACAGCCACCAAGAATGCAGTCTTCCGACAGGTGAGAGATGTCACACCTATGCATCGGTTTGAATGGCTTGCCCATGAAGCAGCCAATACCAGCAGTAGATCCCACAGAGGTGAGAGGTTCGGCGCACCAGAGGATATGTGATCAAGGCCTTTGAAAAATTGCTTATGCATCTTCTCTTGCGCCTGACTTGCTTCCTAGCCTGCTAGCAGTAAGCAGAGATGGCTGCCAGGTGCACCTTAAGGGTTGTTGAGCTGAAGTCCTAGCTGAGAAAGGGACTACAAGTAGTTCAGTATGCTTGCCAAGGAACAGGAAGGGTCAGGCCCTTGCCCTGACACCAAATGGAGAATCTCTTCCATTTGAAGGCGTAGCATTTTCTGGTCGACTACTTATGGGTTGCCTCAACGACGCTGAGGACCTTGTCGGAAAGACCCAAGGCCTGGAACTCCAGCCGCTCAAGAACCAGGACATCAGGTGCAGGGACTGAAGGTCCGGATGGAATACCTTCCCCTGATTGACTGATCTAGGTCTTCCTCTAGCTGGTCCCACTGGGAGTGTAGAGTCCACTGAGAAATTCTCATGTGGAGTCGAGTGCAAGGAACGGTCAGGATAGCAGTGGCCATGAGCCGAGGCGAAGGACTGACTCATGAGACCTTTCCTGCGGTCGGACCATGCAGATTTATCTGGGTCTGAAGGGTGGACGCTCTGTCTGAATGCAGGAAGGTCTTGCCTGTGCGATGTAGAATTGTCTAATAAACTGAAGTCTCTGGGATGGGACCAGATGAGACTTGGAATGACTTGATGGTAATACCCAGGCAGGCAAAACCTGCTGGGCAAAGGAGAGCAACCTGGGAGTTCCTCCTGGGCCGAAGCAGCCAGAACCAATCGTCCAGATGAAGCCCTGCACTCCTTGGTAAGCAGGTGGGCCGCCATCACTGCCAGGCATTTGGTAAACACTCAGTGGGCCGAGGATACACCAAACGGGAGCGCCTTGAACTGGTAGTGGTCCCCCTAGAAAGAAAAACAAAGGTATTTACGACGGGATGGGTGAACAGTAATGTGCAGATAAGCATCCTGCATATCCAGAGCACACAGCCATTGACACGGCCGGAGGAGGGGCAGAAGGCTCTACAAGAGGCATCCTGAACCTTTTGTATTCTCTTAAGATTCAGGAACTGAGATCAAAATGAGTTCTGAGATCTCCTGTCTTCTTTGGGACCAGCAAGAAATGGGAGTAAGCCGTCCCGTGCAGATGGGGTGGACGGTTCTTACGAGTGTTTCAACAGGAGGCGAAATTTCCTCCTGGACCAAGAAGAGGTTCCTTAAATAAGGACGACACCAGAGGGGGGGGTGATCAGGTGGTTTCTAAAGAACCTTATTGAGTGTCGCCCTGCTAAAGGGAGCTGGAGCACCCAAGAATCTGTGGTTATATTCTCCCAGCCCGGAAGGTGGAGGAAACCTCCTCTACCTGGGGTTCCTCCAGGGAGCTGGGGCTGTGGGAGGGGAGGGGTCACGTGGTGTGGAGCAGCGCCTTGCTGGAAGCACCTGTGAGGGCCCAGTGTTTTGTAGCCCGCCTTCCTTGGGGTTCATGAGGCGATTCTGTCTGCGAAAGGGGCGGTGTGCTGATGGGGATGGTACATGGAATCAACTGACTTAGAGCCATCCCCTTCTTCCTGCAATCGGTGATGATGTCCTTGACATCCCACTTCAAAAGCAATCGACCTCGAAAGGTGCTTCCTGGATAGCAGATTGTACCTCTGGGACCAACCCTGACACACAGAGCCAAGCATGACGCCAAAGGCCTGCAGCTGAGCTCCATCAGCAGTGTCCACTGCAGCCATTATATCACACAAAGCATGTGGCGACTGGCCGAACGAGCAGATCAGACAAAGATCAGCCAACTCCCTCTTGACTTGGGAGTCAGGCAGGGAGTCCAATTTGGCTTCCACCTGAGTCAGAATGGCCTTCTGGTAGTCCCCCATATGGCCGACATAATTTAGGGCCCTGATCCCCAGCGTGGAGAAAGCGTAGATCTTTCTCCCATACTGGTCCAGAAGGCGTGATTCTTTTTCAGGTGGTGACGAGCTGAGATGTTTGGGGTTGGCCAACCGTCCGTCAGTGGCGCTAATCATGACAGAGTTGGCCCGAGGGTGAGAATCCAGAAAATCAACACCCTCTGGAGCCTGATATAGCCTGTTTGACTTCCTAGGAAGTGGGGCTAAAGCCGATGGCTGTTTCCATATCGTGGTAACGAGGTCGGCGTGAGGCTCTATCCAGGGTGGTACCAAGGTAGGAGCTGTCACGGGCAGATCCAGATGTTCAGCGAGTTTCAGACGCTGAGGCTCTAGTTCCAGGGGTGCCACTGATGAACCTCCTGGATTTTTCTTAATAAGTCCATAAAGGAGGATCTCCGAGGAGACTCGGAGGAGTCCTTGGCCTGGGCTTCAAGGAGAATGTGGCTCGCCATCTCTCGCAGCAACCATCAGAAGAATCCGAGGAGTCCGAGGATGAGAGGAAAAAGAAAAATTACTCACCTTAGTAATGTTGTTTCTTCTACTGAGTTTTGCTGTATTCTGACTATTGCAGTGATCACCAAACTTTGAACTGCCCCGGAGAACAAAGAGTTAACTTTCCATGCAGGGCATGGAACGCTGAGCTCGACCTCGGTTGAAGCCTCTGTCTGCTGTTGTTTAAACTGCAACCGTCAGATCTTTACAAGCTACACTCACTAGACGTTCTGTGTGGAAACTGTAAAACTCACACTAGCCAACTGGCAGTAATTTGTTAAAATGTTTTTGGGTTTCAAAGCAAAGACAAGTCAGGAAACTTAAAACAAACAACACACACCCAAAATAAAGAAGGGTGAGAAGGGGCACCTCTAGGTGCTAACTCTACTCCTACCCACCCACATCCCAAAACCAGGTTCTAAGAGGGAGGCGGGGGAGGTCAGAATCCAACAAGACTCCATTAGAAGAAACAACATTACTAAGGTGGTAATTTTCTTCAAACAACATAAAGTCTTGCTGTATTCTGACATCTGAACTACCAACAGTACCATCATGGAGCAGGGACAGAACCTACTTTGGGGAAAGGCTCTGAAGTACTGCTGTGCTAAACGAACATCCTCCTAGCCTGGATATCCGAGAGTAATGCTTGGTAAATGTATGGACTGTTTTCAGGTGGCTGCTTGACAGATTTCTAAGAGAGGAATATCCTGGCAGCAGCCAGGGCAACTATACCTCTAGTAGGGTGAGCCCTCAGGCCTGAGGGTGGGGTTCTACCCATTTATTCACCTTGGGGTGTATACAAGAGACAATCCACCTGGCAATAGATCTTTTAGTGACAGGTCTGCCCACTGACCTCTCCATAAGTGAGGAACGGAGGACTCAAACCTGTGACCCTTGGTGCGCTCTATGCTGTGTAGGAGTGCCCTCTTTTACGCCCGGGTGAGCAACCTCCTCTCTTCAGAGGAGGAATGGTCAGTGAAGAAAACAGGGAGAGATATAGACTGATTAAGGTGGAAATCTGAAACCACCTTCGGTAAAACTTCCTGTTAGTTCTTAGTACTTTATCTCAATGGAAAGATGAAATGGGCTCACTGACAGAGGCTTGCAATTCACTGATCGCCTGGCAGAGGTAATGGCCGCCAAAAGGGCTCAAAGGGTGGTTGCATAAGCTGAGCAATGCAAACATTAAGGTCCCAACAACAGCAGGGTCCCTAAAGGGAGGATTGGTGTGCAACGTCCAATTTACAAAATACAGGAGTGGGCGTAGAGAAGAGGGCTTACCTACCTACTGAGCAAGAGGCAGAAACAGCTGCCAGATGCACTCTAAGTGTAGCTGGTCTAAGTCTCAGCCATTAAGATGAACCATACAGTCCACGACTGTAGGTAAAACAACAGATTCTGGAAAATATGCTTATTAGAGCACCAAATAGTGAACCTTTTCCATTTGGAGATGTAAGTCTTTCTGGTGGAAGCGCTTTCGAGAAGCCTAGATATCAGAACACCTTGCTAGAGGTGGTTGAACAGTAAACTCTAACTCTTCAAGAAACCTAGGCCTTGAGATTGACAGATTTGAGATTCGGATACCAAATCTTTCCCTGAAAGGATGTTAACGGGTTGTAATCCCTGGGAGAGAGACAGGGGGGTGTGGACTATTAAGGACAGCAACAGTGGATACCAGGGCTGTCTGGCCCCAGTCTGGAGCGGTCAGAATTCACTTTGCATGGTTGAGACCTGATCTTGACTTGCACCTCGAACAGGAGGGAAGGGAAAGCATGCAGGAACTTCCTTCCAATTCAGAACCAGAGCATCCAGGGGACTGAGCCAAAGCCTGGGGTCTGCAACAAAAGACAGGAAGTTGGTGACTGTCTGGGGCTGCAAAAGATCATTGTGGTGCCCCATCTGGAAAAGTACTTTCAAAATTAGGGATCCAGGACCATTCTTGGTGGCCTGAGATATCTCTACGGTGAGAGCATCTGCTAGACACTGTCCTTCCCTGGGAGGTGAACTGCTATCAGAGAGGTTTGCAGTGAATAGGCCAGAGACCACAACTTCATTGCTTCTGTGCACAAGGCCATACACTGAGTGCCTCTGTTGTGTTCATGTACCACACTGTGGTGGTATTGTCTGTTCTGATCTGGACCACCATTTTCTGTACAGATTTAGAAAAAACTTGCAGTGCCAGAAACACTGCTCTGAGTTCCAAGAGATTGATGTGAAGCAGAGATTCTTGAGGAGACCACAGCCCATGGGTGGTAAGATCCCCCAAGTGGACTCCCCGGCCCAAGAGGGAGGCGTCTGTGGTGAGGATTAGTGAATTAGACTGAGTGACAAAAGGAACTCCCTGCCTTAAATTGTCCTGATCCTGCCACCATTGCAAAGCATTGATCAGGGTTCGAGTCACTGGGACTACTATGGTAAGGGAATCCTTTCTTTGGGACCACAAGGCTCTTAAGTGGAACTGAATGTCCCTCATCTGGAATCTTAACCCCTGGACCACTGCTGTAGAGGTTGCCATGGCCCAGGAGCTGCAAAAGTGCCCTGCTGGTCAAGACACCTGAAGGGTGAAAGAAGAGGCCAGTTCTATAAGGTCCTTGCCCTGTCCAGGAAGGAAGGCTTTTGCTCTTATTGTGTCCAGCTCTGCCCCTAAAAAGGAGAGGAGCTGTACTGGCTCAAGAACTGACTCAGGAAGGTTTGGGAGGAGTCCTAAGGAAGTGAGCAGTTGGTGAGTTATCTGAAGATGTGACTTGACTCTGGTCTGGAGACTGACCCACTATGAGCCAGTCGTCAAGTATGGAAGATGGAGATCTTTTTCTCCTTAGGAAAGCAACCACTACTGCCAGGCACTTTGTGAACACCCTTGGGGCTGATTTTAGGCCAAGAGCATTGCTCTGAATTGACAGTGGCCTGAGGGCATCTCGAACCTGAGTTACTTTCTGTGGGAGCACCTGATGGGAATGTGAAAACAGGCATCTTTGAGGTCCAGGGAGGCTAGCCAGTCCTTTGGCCTTAGAGAGGGCAGAATTATTCCTGAGTCACCATTTTGAATTTTGGCTTTAAAAGGTGCTTTGTTTAGATATCTCAGATCCAGGATGGGCCGCCATTCTCCTGTCTTTGGGGAGTTAGGTACCTAGAATACAACCTTTGCCCCTGTGTAGGTAGAAACCCTTTCTATGGCTCTGAGAGCCAAGAGAAAAGAAACCTCTGCCTCTAGGGCAGGGTCTCTGATGGATTTGCAGGTGGAAAGGATCTAGTTCACATCTTGGGAAATTTTTTGAAGCTGAGAACCAGTCCTGGCTTACTACTTCTAGGACCCACTTGTCTGATGTTAAAGACTTCAGTCCTGAACAAAGTAAGCCAGCCTGCCCCTACAGGTACTGGAAAATCAGCCCAGGTAGACCCATCAAGGGTGTCTGCTTGGCAGGGGCTTTAGGCTGAGGGGTGGAAGCAGGCCTGCTCATTTCCCAGTCTGCCTCTCCTCTGAAGAACCCTGCTGAGCATAAGAAGAGAAGGAGGTGGTGCTTGGTAACAGGCTCTTGAAAGGGCCTGCCCCTGGAATGCTGCCTCTGAGGAGTGGCTTGCCTTTCTTTGGCCTGAGCACTCCTCTAGGTGGTCCTGTACTCGTCCATCTTCTTCATGTAATTCTCTGTCTGCTCCCCAAACACAGAATTACCAATGACAGAAAAATCCATGGCCTTAGCCTGGGTATCCTGTGATAGGCTAGTACATCTGAGCCAAGCCCTCCTCCGAAGGGCCACAGATGTAGCCATGACTCTAGATGAAACATCACTGGAGTCCACAGCAGCATGAAATTGCACCTTGATGCCTCAATCCCATCCCAGCCACCTGCTCCAGCTCCCTGGCAAGCTGGTCAGTGGCCTGTTTAGCTAGAGCCAGCACAGTGTCCCACCTGGACTTCTGGTATCTAGCTGTGTAGGCCATATAATTAGCCTGCCTGAGTCCCAAAGATGCTGCCATGTACTGATTCTCTGCTATGGCATCAATCCTCCTGGAGTCCTTATCTGGGGGGTGTGAAGCCAAGGGAATATTTGCCTTATCACAGGCAGCAGCCTGCACTACCCCAACATGGCTGCATTGCTGGGAAAGGAACTCCGTGTCCAAGCCTGAAAGGGTATACCTCTTGTCCATTCTTCTGTCCACAGGAGGTATGGAATTAGGAGTTTTTAGAATTTTAAATGTCTGTTTCCCAAAAGATTTATGGAGGGGAATAGACAATCTCCTGGACTCTGGGATGTCCATCATCTCAACAAAATCAGGCTCCTCCTGATCCTCAACTGCTTCTTCCATAGGAAGCTGGAGGGTTTCTGCCACTTTCTTGTAAAACAAAGTGGGAAGGGGACTCAGAAAGCCTAGGAGGAGAAACACTTGAAGGTCCGTCTGGGGAGATGTCCGGGTCAATAGATACATCCAGACTTTCATAATCACCATCATCATCATTGTCTTCTATACTGTCCCTCCTCCCCTCTGGTTCATAAAATTCTTCTAAAGCATAATCCGGAACTGAGAACCGACCAACCAAGCCCCTGACAGATGGTGCCAGTTCGGCGGAATCGAAGTTAGCAGTTGAACTATCTTTATCGCTTTGGCTATTTCATC
Organism: Neoceratodus forsteri; assembly: GCA_016271365.2. Taxonomy (NCBI): domain Eukaryota; kingdom Metazoa; phylum Chordata; order Ceratodontiformes; family Ceratodontidae; genus Neoceratodus; species Neoceratodus forsteri. The sequence goes on from CM028138.1 coordinate 682,158,583, forward strand.
AGCGGTCAGAGAAAGAACTTGTGGATGGGAACCAGATGATCTTTCCCTTTTCTTTCTTTTAACCAGAACCGACTCCTCAGAATCGGTTCTCTTTCTGCCCGAAGAAGTTTTGCCTGGTCAGAGGGCACTCCTTCTGGTTCGGTCGGAACCGAACCGGGCTGGCCATCCGGGTCAACAGACTTCTCGGCCTCCCTTTCCCTCAGTCCATCTACTCTCTTATCCAGGGTAGCTTTGGGAAAACTTTTACAAATTTGGAAGTCTGAATTGAGGTGGTAAAACCCCAGACAATAAACACAGGGGGTGTGGGGATCAGCCTTAGCAAAGGCTTCCCCACACACACTACAGTGTTGAAACCCAGTGGGCCCTGTTTTTTCCTTGGGTTCCTCAGATATGGCCAATCCTAACCACAACTTACCTTTTTCGGCAATCCACCAGGCAAGACACCCCTATCGGTTCCTGACCATGTTACGGGCCTTGAAAAAAGTAATGAAATCTTTTTTAGAATCGATACGGACCAGTTACCACACTCTAATAAAGACAGACTTTTTTAACACAAACCTGATCGGTTCCAACAGAACCCATCCAATGTTTACAAGTTTCACACAGAAACTAATACAAAACCTATCTAGTACTCACGATACCACAGACAGGGACTTAAACCGACAGGTTCAGTAGCAGAAATTGCAGAAACCGAGTCTAAAAAATACAGGTTACTCACCTGTAACAGGAGTTCAAGGAATGGTATATGTTGTTCATCCACACCTTTCTGGCAGGTTCCTTTGCCGCTTTAAATCTTGCGGAAGGTCTTCAAGTTGGCTCCTCCCACCCACCCGGTGGAAAATTCCTCGGCTCCACCCCACGATGCCAGATCCAGCCCGGCTGAGTTGTGCCAGTGTCGTCGGGAGGTGTAGTCGGTGAGAACAAATATATACCATTCCTAGAACTCCGTACAGGTGAGAAACCTGTATTTCTAGGGACATGGATATGTTGTTCATCCACACTTTCTGGCAGACTCCTAGCAGTTCTCCGGGAGGAGGGAGGCAGCACACCCCCTACTTAGGGAATTAAGACTGAGGACCAAGGCCCCAAAACCAACATCCTGTGTGACCTCAGACTGATGTGTAGTGGAGATGAAGGTATGTGCTGACTTCAAGTAGCAGCCCCACAGATTTCCTGATAGGGACGCCCCTGGAAGCAGCTATTGATGCAGTGGTACGGGGGTAGAATGAGCTCTTATCCTTCTGGGAGGCTCCATGCCCATCAACCTATAGCAGAGATCTATGCAGAACATGACCCACCTGCTTATCGTCCGCTTGCTGCAAGTCTGCCAGGTGCGGGTTTCAGCATAGTAGACAAACGGCTGGCGAACCTCTCCTCATCTCGACGTCCCGCCTTATAATAAGCGAGTTTTTCTAGGGTCCAAAGTATGGAGCCTATACTGGCCTCCAAGGTGTGACTGGGGTAGAACACCGGGCAGAGTCAACACTTGGTTAAGGTGAAACTCCGACACCACCTTCGGAAGGAATTTTGGGTGGGGGTGCAGGACAACCTTGTCCCTGTGGAAGACCAGATAAGGAGACTCGAAGGAAAGCGCCTGGAGCTCTACCATCCTTCTGACTGAGGTAATAGCCACCAAGAAGGTGGTCTTCCATGACAGGTGGGAGATATCACACCAGTGCATTGGTTCGAATGGCTTGCCTATGAGCTTACCAATACCAGCAGTAGATCCCACGGTGGTGGAGGTTCTCGCACCGGAGGGGATATGTGAACAAGGCCTTTGTAAAAGCGCCCGACCACCTTCTCCTGCGCCACCGACTGCTTCCCGGCCCGCGCCTGGTAAGCAGAGATGGCTGCCAGGTGCACCTTAAGGGTCGTCGACCGAAGCCCTTGCTGAGAAAGGGACCACAGGTAGACCAGAATGCTTGCCAAGGAATAGGAGGAAGGGTCCAAGCCCTTGCTCCGACACCAAATGGAGAATCTCTTCCATTTGAAGGCATAGCATTTTCTGGTCGACTCCTTCTGAGACGCCTCGCGCCGTTGAGGACCTCGTCAGAAAGACCCAAAGGTCTGGAACTCTAGCAGCTCAGGAACCAGGCCCATCAAGGGTAGGGATTAGAAGTCCAGATGGAATACCTTCCCCTGACTGAGTGAGATCTGGTCCGGGCGGACTGGAAGCCACCTCTGGAGCCTGGAGCTTAGACTGAGGACATCTCGATACCCAGAACTGACGGGGCCAGTCTGGGGCTACCAGAAACACCTGCGCCTTGTCCCTCCTCGCCTTGAGAAGCACCTTGTGGATCAAGGGAAATGGGGGAAAGGCGTAGAAGAGGCCTGGGGTCCACGGCCTCGAGAAGGCATCCCCCTGCAGCGAGCCCTGCTGAGGGGGGCCGGCATGAAACACTCTCAGCGTCACATTCTCCCTGGAGGCAAACAGGTCCGCCTGCCCCAGTGGGAGAAGAGATGTTGTACTACCTCCAGCAGGAGAGACCACTCGTGATACGCAGCCCCTATCCAGCTTAGAGCATTGGCCAGGGTGTTGGAGGCACCTGCCACGTGAATGGCAAGGAGATCTGCCTCCAGGCTGCGCATGAGTGACCAAATGCGGAGAACTTCCCTGCACAGAGGCATGGAGCGCATCCCGCCCTGGTGGTTTAGATAGTACATGGTCGTGGTATTGTCCATCTGGACCTGAACCACTTGACCTTGTAGAAATGGAGCCGACGGCGGGTGAGGGCTAGACGAACCACTCCAAAGCTCCAGCAGGTTGATGTGGCATCAGGACTCCTGAGGGACCAGAGGCCGTACTCTGTGTTCCCCAGATGGGTACCCCAACCCATCAGAGAGGCATCGGACATAGAGACCGTTGGATCGGGGAGGACAAACAGGATGTCCTCCTGCAGATGTGCCGAGCGGTCCACCACTGGAGAGCGTTCCACAACCCCTGGGTCACTGTCACCAGCTGATCCAACGGATCAAGCATTGTGACCACTGGCTGGCTAGCCCCCACTGAAAGGACGCATGTACCACGTGGTCGAAAGGACCACGCTGGTGCAGGCCGCCATGAGACCCAGGAAGTCTCGGCAGGGCGTGATTATCCAACCAGAAATGATTGGGCAAAGGAGGAAAGAACTCGGCCCTGTCCGCCAGGAGCCGTGCTCAGGCTTGTAGAGAGTTGAGCCTCTGCCCCGATGAATTGTATCACCTGCTTTGGCATAGTTCTGACTTGGCCTCGCTGATGAGGAGGCCAATCTAGAGCAAACCTGAGGGCCAGATCTCTGGACCGGTCCACCTCCGCTCTGGAGGGGGCTGCAATCAGCCAGTCGTCCAGGTAGGGGTAGACCTGGACCCTTCGGCACCGCAGGAATGCTGTCACCACTGCCATGCATTTGATGAAGACCCTGGGAGCTAGGGAGAGGATGAAGGGCATGACCCGGAACTCGTAATGGGATCCCTCCGCTCTGAAGCAGAGGAATCTCTGATGAGACAGGAGGATTGGGACGTGAAAGAACACATCCTGGAGGTCCAGGGAACAGAACCACACACCTCATTCCAAGGGTGGGATTATCTGAGCCAGAGTGACCATCCTAAAGGTCCGAGACCTTAGGAACCTGTTCAGGTCGTGCAGGTCGAGAATGGGCGCCGCCCCCGTCCGTTTGGGACCAGGAAATACCTGGACACAAACCCGGGTCTGGAGGAGGATCCGCACCTTCCTGATCACCTCTTTTTGAGGAGCAGGGCAATATCGGCTCGGCGCAGCCAACAGCAAGGCTGCGGGTTCTATGGCCACCCCGAGGGGCACGGCTCAAAAGGGTGGGGTCTGCCTGATTCAGCGTAGACCCTTTCCTACCACCTCCAACACCCAGCGGTCCATGGTGATAGTGGACCAGGCAGAAAAGAAGTGGCGGAGCTGTCCCCCCATGGGGTGAACCCAGGGGGGAGTGACGAGGCAGGGGGCGACACCCCTCAACCCGTCACTGGGCAGGCTTGGAGGAGGGACCAGCCGAGGGACCTCCTGGGCCTTTACCTCCCTGCTTCCTGTTGGAGGAAGCTGCGGACTTGGGTTTCGGATGCCTAGCGCGAGCCTGCTGGTCCTGATGCTGGTGCTGTTGGGCCGGATGTGCCGCGGGCGCAGAAGGATGAAAGGACTTGTGCTGCTGCTGACGGCGGCCTTGTCCTTCTGGGCAGAGGTGACCGAGTCCAGGGTGGCATTGGACTTTCGATCCGCTGGAGGTGACCTTCCACCCAGGGCGAAGAGGTCGGTCCCCAGGAAGGGACATCCACCAACTTGTGCTGGGTATCCGCCGTAAAGGTGGTTATCTTCAGTCATGCCCCGTGGCGCACGCCACTGCGCCGCCACTGATCTGGCACAGGAGTCCCCTATGTCCAGAGCTGTCTGGAGCTGTTGCTCGCCACTGCCCTACCCCGTCTGGAGGTCAGCCGGGAGATGAGGGATCACCTCATCCAGGTAGCCCATGAGGGCGTGGGAGAAGTGTGCCATCACCATGGTCGAACTGGCCTGGCAGAGGCCAAGGGAGAACGCAGCGCACACCTTGCGCCTGGCGTAGTCCAGCATTTTGGACTCCTTGTCGGGGGGCTTGTCCACGTCCCTGGCGTTCCCAGAACGCCGGAAAACGCTGTTAGTGACCAACCCTCGGCAGAGGGTGTTCTGAAAACCCGGGCAGAGAGCTGGTAGGGACGGCATACTTCCTGGCCATCCTGGCCGAGGGCGCAGGACAGGAAACAGGCGGCTGCCAAAGCTGGGCCGACAATGGCCTCAGCCACGGGAAAGGCCTCCGTGGGTGAATCCCGTCAGTCCAGTATCTCCGTCATGGGATACTTAACCTGTTTGGAAACTGGCTCAAGCTGCATCCCGGTGGACTCCGAGATGAGCCGAAGCAGACCCATAAAGGGCGATGGGCATTCGGTCCAGTGACTGGCCCCGGAGGACTCCAGGTCAATCTGCCTGGAGAACAGGGAGGAGTCGCTGCCTGACTTCAAGATTCCGCAAAAGCTGCCTAGGGCCTGAGCCACCCTCCACCTGCCAAGGGTGGTCGGGAGTGAGGGTGACTGACAACCTGTGGAGCAGGCCGTGACCCGACCGAGATTCCTAAGTTAGTGCCCTTGATTTTGGTTGTGGAGGCGGAGGTTCCACCACAATCGGTGGGACAGCAAGTTTAGGCCGAATAACCGACCGAGACATGGGCATCTCGACTGCAATGAGAGGTTGCTTCGGCCGCTCGGGTGACAGCCACTTGATGGCCGGGAAAGGCGTCGGTGTCGACTTAGCTCCGGACAAAAGTTACTGCCACATCAGCTCCTCGTAGCGTCGATGCAATTTGCACCGATGCCTCTCCTCATCTGAGGAGGAAGACTAGGAAGAGCGGCGTCACTGCTTACCTCGGTGCCGAGACCGAGACCGCCGATGTCGGCGGGATCGGCTGGACTGAGAAGAGGTCCAAGACCGAGACCGAGAACCTCGGTGTGGCCGAGGGCGGGCCTGGGAGGGAGCAGGGGACAACCGCTCCTCCCTCGGCTCAGACGTCTTAACCGGGGACTGCTGCACTGATGGCGCAGGTAAATCCTCTGTTTCCACTGGAGGAACCGGCGAAGACGGGTTGTCGGCCTTACCAGTCGACAAACCGGCCCACGGGTCGATAAAAATCTCGACCGCGTCAACGGCCGTCTCGGCCGGCTGACCTGACGGACGCCGTGAAGCCAGCAGCCTTAACTGCAACCTCGACCGAAGTCGACAGCTGGCTGTCCAGGGAAGGGGACATCTCCCGTTCCCACGAACGCCGATGATGGGACTTACCTTGGGATACTTCTTCTTGGACCGAGAGGAATGTCCCAATGGCCCCTCTCCCTTCGTGGAAAAGGAATGGCAAACCTCCTTGAACGAAGCAGAATACGAGGTACCCAAGGCGAGCGGGATAAATGCTGCAACCAAGGAGGAAGATGCGGCCTGGGCCGTCTCCTCCTCAAGGGTGATCATCTGCTCGAGCTGCTCAGCCGAGCCAACAGCCACGGTAACCACCCAACGAGCCTCTTTTGACTTAACCGGCGGGTAGCGCTTCTCGGGGCGCCCAAGCTTCAACCGGGCAGCGCAGTCCTCCAAGACATTGGCCAAGAACAAACAGCAAGACTCGCAGGCCTGCGGGTCGTGTTCTAGGCCGAGGCAGTAGACGCACGTGGAGTGTGGATCCGTCCTGGACATCTGCCCGCAAGGACACCACCAAAAACCGGAAGTCGATTTGTCCATCACAGCCGTGAGAGAAAAGGAAGTCTTGAAAATTTTAAAACGAGTTTTGGACGAACCGAAGAGCGTTAGGGAGGGAACCTGAGCTTCCAAGCGGTAAGAAAGATCTGGCGTCATGGGGCGGAGCCGAGAGTTTTACCACTGGGGTGGGTGGGAGGAGCCAGCTTGAAGACCTTCTGGCAAGATTTAAAGCGGCAAGGAACCTGCCAGAAAGTGTGGATGAACAACATATCCATGTCCCTAGAAACGGCACTTTAACCGACTTTTTTGAACCAAGCGAAGGAGAAATCTCCGGAGTGACTGTTCAGTGAGGCGGAGTAAAGAATCTGACGGTTGGAGTTTAAACAACAGCAGACAGAGGCTTCACCCAAGCTCGAGCTCAGCGTTCCATGCCTGCATGGAAAGTTAACTCTTTGTTCTCCGGGGCAGTTCTAAATTTGGTGATCACTGCAATAGTCAGAATACAGCAAGACTTCATGTTGTTTGAAGACTCCCTTTCTCAACCTGGGGGAAGAATGGACCCCTTGGGAAGCCCCTGGGGAAGCATGTCCTGCCCCTCTCTGGATCCAGATGGAAGAGCCCTGGAGTCCGGAGGTGGTGAGGGAGTGTGCCGCCTCGGACGTACAGGAACGTGGGACGGCACCGTCATCGGTAGGCGGCTCTCGACCTCTTTGGAGAGCTCAGCCTTGGCCTCAGCCCACCAGGAGGCCAGAGTCTCCTGCAGGTCCACCAGCGGCTGTGAGGGTGGTGGAGGAGGAGGAGGCAGGGGATAAGGATACGGACTGTATCTGTAAGGAGCGTATCCAAAACCCGGCGGCGGGTAGCCCGGCGTCGGAAAAACCGGCTTCGGGTACTGTGGTGCTGGATACTGCAGTCCTGGGTACACCGGCGTCAGACAGGACAGAGGGTACCCAGGAGCCAGGGGGGCTGCTGGAGCAGACGGCCCGGCCGGCGGCCTCACGGGCAGGTCCACATTGGAGGGCCCGGAGGGTCCGACGGGAGCCTGATGTCTCCCGGAGTCGGCAGGACTGGCATCCGGGCCGGCGTCGGGGGCCCTGGCGTCGGAGGTACAAACGTCGGAGGGGCTGGCGTCAGAGCTGGCGTCCAGGGAGCCGACGTCAGATCCGGCGCACCAAATGGAAGAAGGTCTGATGGAGGAGGAAGATCCCCAACCTCGCCCGGGGATGGAGGGGAGAAATCCCCGGGGTAGGGCTGGCGAGACTCTGGGTTCCCAGATGGCAGCGAAGGCTGCGGTGAACCAGGTACAATGGATGTGGGAGGGTCTGTCGTCGGCTCCTTCGCTAGCCGGACGTCGGACGAGCCGACATGTGGTTTGAGGGCGCTGTTTCTGGCGCGCGAGGATCCGCGCCCGGATTGGCGGGAGCGCCACCGGAGTAAGGTTTAGTAGAGGACTGGCCTGGTCCGGTGGACTGGAGGCCGTGCGCCGCCCCGAAGGGTCGAGCGTGTTACCAGCCCTCTCTGGGCGGACATCGGAGGGGCTGACACCCGACTTACTGGAGTCGCCTGCAGTGGTAGTCTGCAAGCCTGCGGCCGAACCAGGGGCAGAGGCCTCCAATTCCCCGGAGGCACACCCGCAAGGCTCGAGCGCAAGCCAGACGGGTGGGCCAACGCCCCCTCGGAAACCTCCGAGGTGGCCGTCGAGACATTACCTGTGTCCCAGCGACTCCTGAGGGAGAAGCGGTAGAGGAGCCCTTGTCCCGGTGCCTCTCCTTCTCCTTCTTCTTCTGACGGCCTTCGGGGGAAGTGGACGCCTGCCTCAGTTTTTTGAGCTCCTTTTCCACTGAACTCATTTTCTTCTTCAGAATATGGGCTTCCAGGGATTGCTGCCGCCTTTTCCGGGTAGCCGCGATGAAGCTGAGGCAGAGCTGGCACTTCCGACCGGGTGATTGGGGCCTAGGCAGAACAGGCACAGGAATGGCCATCCTTGGCCGCATTTAATCGCACTTATTTTTGTGCTCGAGGGTGTGAGGGACGACATACACCGGCGGATGGTACCTAACGATAATCGAAAAAAGTAATAATTCCGGTAAAAACGACGAAGATAGGGCTGACGAGCACGAACTCTTCGCGATATACGCCAGAATGAGCTAACGGCCAGAAATAACTGGAAGGCGGCCAGGACCACCCTTTATACCGACATTTCCTGGACGCCAGTCACCTGATGTGGCGGCGGTCCCTCGCCAGGGACCGCTAGCTAGAAATTTTCCATGGGGTCCTACAGCCTCGCCGGCCAGTCCTATATGTAATTATCTACTGCAAGAGTCCTCTCGAAATAAGATCTAGGACTTTGCAGACTTCATTAATTTTCTGGAATATTGATTCTCCACAGTCAAGGCAGAAACTAGACAGTTACATTTCACAGCGTGTTTTGTATAGTATGTATAGCAGGCAAACTTTTTTTTGTTATCCTGTAACCCAGATTTCAGAATCTTTTGTTTCTAAGTCTTGTATGATCATTATTTAAGTAATTAGTAACAGCACTTGCTTTTAAAAACTGTCTGGAAGTAGTTTTGTTGTGTGTGTGAATGTGGGAAGATTTATTCAATCTGTCACAAGCCCGTTTATTGCTAAAGTGCCACTATAGCTACCAAAGACTAGGATCCTGAAAGGGAATCTGGGTGCCAAGTAATGAAAATACATAGGTCTTTGGAGGGGTCTGTGGAGTTCGGACTAGGTTACTGCACCACTTGTTGGAGAAGACACAATCAGGGTTACGAGGACAGCCCCGAAGAGCTTGTAACGCCTGGGTTGTCCTCCAACCAGTGCAGCAACCAATGAGGGTCCTTACCTGGCTAAAGACTCAAAACTGTATTTTACCCTTACCCAGATCAGAGAGGAAGCCCTGGGCTCTCGTGGTAAGTCTTCAGTTGTGAACTTAATAAGTACTCTAGAAGGACACAGGGAGGGTATTCCTGTTCCTCTTGTCACGGATTGCACTTAGGAGTGGGAAATGTGAGCTCAGTGGACCCAGCCCCCAGGAATGGGTTTGTGAAAGTGGGGAAAGAGAGACAGAAACAGAAGAAAAAAATTACTCACCTTAGTAATGTTGTTTCTTCTAATGAGTCTTGCTGTATTCTGACATATTGCAGTGATGTCCAACCTTTGAACTGCCCTGGAGATGAAAGAGTTAACTTTCCATGCCAGGCATAGAACGCTGAGGTCGAGCTCAGTTGAGACTCTGTCTGTTGCTGTTTGAAGTCAAACCGTCAGATCTTTACGAGCTATACTCACTGGGTGTACTGTGTGGAAACTGTAAACTTACACTAGCCAACTGGCTACTAAATATAATAAACAAATTTGTTGGACCCAGAACAAAGACTCAAGTCAGGAAACCCAAAAAATTAAACAAAACACAACACTCACCCACCCAAACTAAAGGGGTGAGAAAATAAGGGGAAGGGGCACCTCCCGGGTGCCAACACTGCTACTGCTCACCCACATCCCAAAAACCAAGGTTCTGAGAGGGGAGGTGGGGGGGGAGGTCAGAATATGGCAAGACTCCATTAGAAGAAACAACATTACTAACGTGAGTAATTTTTTCTTCAAACAACATAAAGTCTTGCTGTATTCTGACATACTGCAGACTACCAAGCAGTACCTCCATGAAGCAGGGACAGAACCTACTTAGGAAATATAGGCTCTGCATGTTGCAAACCGAGCATCACTCCTAGCCTGGATATCCAGTGAGTAATGCTTGGTAAAAGTGTGTACTGTTTTCCAGGTGGCTGCTTGACAAATCTCTAAGATAGGAATATCCCTGGCAGCAGCTGTACCTCTGGTAGAGTGAGCCCTCAGGCCTGAGGGTGGAGTCCTACCTAGTTTTTCATAGCAAAATTGAATGCAAGAGGCAATCCACCTGGCAACAGATCTCTTGGTGGCAGGTCTTCCCTTACCAACCTCGCCATAAGTGAGGAACAGTAGGAGGGAGTCAAACCTGTGACCCTTGGTGCGCTCTATGTAGTAGCTAAAGGCCCTTTTCACATCCAAACTGTGCAGCCTCCTTTCCCCAGAGGAGGAATGGTCAGTGAAGAAAACAGGAAGAGACATAGACTGGTTAAGGTGGAAATCTGAAACCACCTTAGGCAAAAACTTACTATTAGTCCTGAGGACCACCTTATCTCTATGGAAAGAGATAAAATCAGGCTCCAATGACAGGGTCTGTAACTCACTTATGCGTCTGGCAGAAGTGATGGCCACCAAGAAAACAGTTTTCCAAGTCAAGTACTTAAGCTCTGCTGAGGACAAAGACTCAAAAGGGGGTTGCATAAGCTGAGCAATGCAAACACTAAGGTCCCAAGCAGGGGCAGGGGCCCTGAATGGAGAATTGGTATGAAGCAATCCCTTGAAAAATTTAGAAAATACAGGATGAGCTGAAAGGGAAGAGTGTTTGCCTGCTGAAAGGAAGGCAGAAAAAGCTGCTAGATGCACTCTTAGTATAGCTGGTCTGAGTCCCAAGCTAGTAAGAAGAACCACATAGTCAAGGACTCTGGGTAGGCCAGCAGACTCTAAAGAAATATGCTTCCCAGAGCACCATACAGAAAATCTTTTCCACTTGGAACTGTAAGTGTTTCTGGTGGAAGGCTTCTGAGAAGCCTTTAGGATATCCATAACACCTTGAGAGAGGTGCAAATCAGCAAACTCTAACTCTTCAAGAGCCAGGCCTTGAGATTGAGAGATTTGAGATTCGGATACCAAACTCTCCCCTGAGCACATGTTAACAGATTGTAATTCCTGGGAAGAGACAGGGGAAGGTGGACTCCTAAGGACAACAAGAGAGGGTACCAGGGCTGTCTGGCCCAGTCTGGAGCAATCAGAATCACCTTGCAGGGTTGAGACCTGATTTTGACTAACACCTTGAACAGGAGAGGGAAGGGGGGCAAAACATACAAGAACTTCCCTTCCCAATTGAGAACTAGGGCATCCAGGGGGACTGAGCCCAACACTGGGGGCCAGCAGCAAAAGAGAGGAAGTTGGTGATTGTCTGGGGCTGCAAAAATCCATCTGTGGGGTGCCCCATCTGGAGAAGATCACCTTCAAAATCAGGGGATCCAGGGACCATTCGTGATGGCCCTGAGATATCCTGCTAAGAGCATCTGCCAGGACATTGTCCTTGACTGGGAGGTGTACTGCTGTAAGAGAGGTGTTCAGGGAATGGGCCAGAGACCATAACTTCATTGCCTCTGTGCACAAGGCCATAGACCGAGTGCCCCCATGCTTGTTGATATACCACACTGTGGTGGTATTGTCTGTCCTGATCTGAACTACTTTGTTCTGAACAGACTTGGAAAAAGCTTGAAGTGCTAGAAACACTGCTCTGAGTTCTAACAGATTGATGTGAAGCAGAGATTCCTGAGGAGACCACAACTCTTGGGTGGTCAGGTCTCCCAAAGTGTGCTCCCCACCCCCAAGAGGGAGGCATCTGTAGTAAGGATTAGAGAATGAGACTGAGTGACAAAAGGAACTCCCTGCCTTAGATTGTCCTGATCCAGCCACCACTGTAACGCCTGGATCAGGGGTTCGAGTCACTGGAATTAGTTTGGTCAGAGGGTCCCTTTTCTGAGACCAGAAGGCTCTCAAGTGGAACTGAATATCCCTCATTTGAAATCTTGCTCCCTGCACCACTGCTGCAGAGGCAGCCATGTGTCCCAGGAGCTGCAGAAAATGCCTTGCTGGTCGAGACACCTGGAGGGTGAATGAAGAGGCCAGTGAGATAAGGGTCCTTGCCCTGCCCAGGGAAGGAAGGTTTTGCTTTACTGTATCCAGCTCTCCCTCATGAAGGTGAGGAGCTGTACACGCTCTAGAACTGACTTTGAAAGATTCAGAAGGAAACCTAGAGAAGTGAGCAGTTGCTGAGTTATCTGTAGGTGTAACTGACTTGGTCTGGAGACTGGCCTACTATGAGCCAGTCGTCCAAGTATGGAAAGAGGGAGATCCTTTTTCTCCTTAGGAAGGCAACTACTACTGCCAGGCATTTTGAGAACACCCTTGGAGCAGAAGTTAGGCCAAAAGGCATTGTTCTGAACTGGTAATGGCCTGAGGGCAGCTCAAACCTGAGGTACTTTCGGTGGGAGCTTCTGATGAGAATATGGAAATAGGCATCCTTGAGGTCCAGGGAGACTAGCCAGTCCCCTGGCCTTAGAAAGGGTAAAATTATTCCCAGAGTCACCACTTTGAACTTTGGCTTTAAAAGATGTTTGTTTAAATATCTGAGATCCAGAATGGGCTGCCATTCTTCTGTCTTTTTGGGGGTTAAGAAGTACCTGGAGTACAATCCTTTCCCTTTGTGTAGGGGTGGGACCCTCTCTATGGCTCTGAGAGCCAAGAGGGAAGAGACCTCTGCCTCTAGGTCAAGTGCCTCTGAAGGATTTGCAGATGGAAAAGATCTGGTTCTCATCTTTGGAAATCTTTTGAAGCTGAGAACCAGTCCCTGGCTTACTACTTCCAGGACCCATTTGTCTGATGTTAAAGACATCCAGTCCTGGACAAAGTAAGCCAGCCTGCCCCCTACAGGTGGTGGAGAATCAGCCCTGGCAAACCCATCAGGGTGCCTGTTTGGCAGGGGCTTTAGGCTGAGGGGTGGAAGCAGGCCTGCTTGTACCTCATCTGCCTCTCCCTCTAAAGAACCCCTATGAGCATAAGTAGAAGAGGAGGCCTGGGCTTGGTAGAAAGGCCTATGAAAAGGCCTGCCCCTGCCCCTGGAATGCTGCCTCTGGGGAGTGGCTTGCCTTTCCTTTGCATGAGCACTCCTCTAGGTGGTCCTGTATTCATCTATTTTCTTCATGTAGTTCTCCGTTTGCTCCCCAGAGAATTACTCACAACAGGAAAATCCATGGCCTTAGTCTGGGTATCCTGAGACAGGCTAGTACATCTGAGCCAAGCCATCCTACGAAGGGCCACAGATGTAGCCATGACTCTAGATGAAACATCACTGGAGTCCTCTGCAGCATGGAATTGTACCTTGGATGCCTCAATACCATCCGCAGTCACCTGTTCCAGCTCCTTGGCAAGCTGGCCAGGGACCTGTTTAGCTAAAGCCATTACAGTGTCCCATCTAGATTTCTGATATCTAGCTGTATAGGCCATATAATTAGCCTGCCTAAGTCCCAAGGATGCTGCCACGTACTGTTTCTTTGCCATGGCATCAATCCTCCTGGAGTCCTTATCTGGGGGGTGTGAAGCCAAAGGTATATTTGCCTTATCACAGGCAGCAGCCTGCACTACCCCCAACATGGCTGCATTGCTGGGTAAGAAACTCCGTATCTGAGCCTAAGAGAGAATACCTCTTGTCCATTCTCTTGTCCACAGGAGGTATAGAATTAGGAGTCTTTAAAATTTTCATTGTCTGTTTCCCAAAGGACTTATGAAGGAGAATAGACAGCCTCCTGGACTCTGGGATATCCATCATTTCAACATAGTCAGGCTCCTCCTGGTCATCCACAGCTTCTTCTATAGGAAGCTGAAGAGTTTCAGCCACTTTTTTGTAGAACATAAAATGGGAAGGGGACTCAGAAAGCCTAGGAGGAGAAACCCCTGAAGGTCTGTCTGGAGAGATGTCCGGGACAACAGGCACATCCAGACTTTCGTAATCACCATCATCATCCTCATACTCTCCTTCCCCTTCCTCCTCCGGTTCATAAAAGTCTTCTAAATTATAATCTGGAACCGGGGGAACCGACTGAACCGAGCCCCTTCCTGATGGTGCCGGTTCGGTCGGAACCGGGGTTAGCGACTGAACAATCCTTATTGCTTTGGCTATTTCATCAACGGTCGGAGAAAGAATTTGTGGATCCGTACAGGCTGATTTATCCCTTCTTTTTCTTTTAACCGGAACAGATTCCTCGAAATCAGTTCTCCTTTTGCCTGAAGCAGTTTCGCCCTGGTCAGAGGGCACTCCTTCTGGTTCAGCTGGAACCGAACCAGGCTGGCCGTCAGGGTCAGTGGACTTTGGCCTCCCTTTCCTGAGCATACCAACTCTTTTCCAGGATAGCTACAGGAAAATTTTACAAATCTGGCAGTCTGAATCGGGGTGGTCAACCCCAGACAACAACACAGGTGGTGTGGATCAGCCTAGCAAAGACTTCCCACACACACTACAGTGTTGAAACCCAGTGAGCCTGGTTTTCTTTTGGGTTTCTCAGACATGGCCAGTCCTAACAAAACGTACTCTTTTTGGCAACCCGCAGGCAAGACACCCTCATCGGTTCCTGACCGTTACAGGTCATGGAAAAAAACGTAATGAAATCCGTTTTTTTCGAGAACCGATAAGGACCGGTTACCATACTCTAAAAGTAGAATAAACTTATGTTGAAGAACTTGATCGGTTCAAACCGAACCAATCCCAAGTTTACAAGTTCCACACAGGAGAACAAGAAAATAAACCTATCTAGTACTCACAATACCACAGGCAGAGACTGAACCGACAGGTTAACGGATTAAATTTGGTCGAAAACCGAGAAAAACGGTACTTTAACCGACAAACTTGAACCAAGCAAAGGAGAAATCTCCGGAGCGACTGTTCAGTGAGGTGGAGTAAAGAATCTGATGGTTTGACTTCAAACAGCAACAGACAGAGTCTCAACTGAGCTCAAGCTCAGCGTTCCATGCCTGGCATGGAAAGTTAACTCTTTCATCTCCGGGGCAGTTCAAAGGTTGGACATCACTGCAATATGTCAGAATACAGCAAGACTTCATGTTGTTTGAATGGGAGGGGAGAGAGAGTCAGTGAGTTGGGGAGGGGGGTGTCAGTGAGGTGGGGTGAAAGGGACAGAGGAGTTAGTAAGGTTGAGAGAGAGGATGGAGTCAGTGAGGTGGGGAGATAGGGGAGTTGGTGAGATATGGAGAGAGAAAGATAAAGCAAAAAGAGAAAACAATGAGGTTGGAAGGGAGAGTTATACGTAGAGAAAGGGAGAATAAGAGACGCTCCAGCCCTCGCTCCACGACCCAAAGCAACCCCCAGTCGGCCGGCGCTCCTAAAGCCGCCGACCACAGCACCAAGCCCGGACTATGCTCACTCCAAAGCGGCGCTCCAGCCCTCGCTCCACGACCCGAAGCACCCTCTGGTCAGACGGCGCTCCTGAAGCCGCTGACCACAGCACCAAGCCCAGACTCTGCTCGCTCCTAAGCGGCACTCCAGCCCTCGTTCCACGACCCGAAGAACCCACCGGTCGGACTTCGATCCTGAAGCCGCCGACCACAGCACCAAGCCCGGCCTGTGCTTGCTCCTAAGTGGTGCTCCAGCCCTCGCTCCACGATCCGAAGCACCCCCTGGTCGGACGGCGCTCCTGAAGCTGCCGACCACAGCACCAAGCCCAGCATCTGCTCGCTCCTAAGCGGCACTCCAGCCCTCGCTCCACGACCCAAAGCACCCCCTGGTCGGACAGCGCTGCTGAAGCCACCGACCACAGCACCAAGCCCGGACTCTGCTCGCTCCTTAGCGGCGCTCCAGCCCTCGTTCCACGACCCGAAGCATCCCCCGGTCAGACGTCGCTCCAGAAGCCGCCGACCACAGCACCAAGCCGGACTCTGCTCGCTCCTAAAGTGGCGCTCAGCCCTGGCTCCTGACCCAAAGCACCCCGGTCAGACACGCTTCTGAGGCCTCCGACCACAGCACCAAGCCCAGACTCTGCTCGCTCCTAAGCGGTGCTCAGCCCTCATTCCACGACCCAAGCATCCCCGGTCAGGCCAGCGCTCCTGAAGCCGCCGACCACAGCACTAAGCCGACTCTGCTCGCTCCTAGCGGCGCTCCAGCCTCGCTCCATGACCCAAAGCACCCCGGTCAGACAGCCCTGAGGCCTCCGACCACAGCACCAAGCCTGGACTCTGCTCACTCTCAAGGTACGGCCACTTTCCTACTAATCGGAACTCGGGCGCCCGAGCAATGAGCCCTGACTGGCCCTCAGCCATGGCTTTGAATTTGCGCTTGAAGGACACTCAGCCCTGATCTCTGTTTTTCCTGTAAAGCATCTGCCTAAAATCTGTTTTTTCTGCTAGACTGCCTGTAACTTAGATGTGAAATTATAGCTCAGAAAAAAAAACCTTGCTAAAAGTGATTACAGCCCAGTTAATAGTAGTACAGCAGTAAAGTGTTTAACAGCCGCCCTCTTGGCGTCGAAATTAAGTACCTCTTTGTCTTGCAAATTTTCTTTTCTCCCTCTGCTACGAATCTCTCTGCCTGCCCCCACCCTAGCTGCCTTTAAATTGTGCTTTCTCTCTCCTTTCAGCAGCGTTCCAGCCCTCGCTCCACGACCCAAAGCACCCCCGGGTCGGACGGTGCTCCTGAAGCCGCCGACCACAGCACCAAGCCCGGACTCTGCTCGCTCTTAAGGTACGGCCACTTTCCGACCAATCGGAACTCAGGCGCCTCCGAGCAATTAGCCCTGGCTTTAAATTTGCGCACGAAAGAGACACGGCCTTGATCTCTGTTTTTCTGCCCACCCCCCTACCCCCTCCCAGGCCTCCATGAAATATGCTTTTGTCCCGCCCACGGCTGGCTCTACAGCTTCCTTATTGGTCACTATTAGGACCAATCACAGCTCCCTCCCCTATGAAGTTAGGACTAGCTACCCTCTCTATCTGCTATCTCCCAGCTCCTCCCCCTAAAGCTATGGCACACTGCACCCAGAGTATCATATTACTCCTCTGTCTTCTACCATCCGTCATTCACATTAATGTATCTTATGGACCTAGCCTATACTTCATCCCCTCAGCCCCTACTAGCTCTACCCTTTATCAAGGCACATTATTTTCATCAGCGCCCTGCCCTCTGCTACACTACTCCGCTTTATTTCACCCCCTACACCTCTTACTCCCTTCACCTATGTCCCTTAGAGCGATCCTTATTCTTCATTCAAAATACCATGCCTCTTTGGCACACATCAGCAGTAACAGGTTGCCCTTAGCAACTACAATTAAATGGGACGAAAGGAATAAAACACTCAGGTCTCTCTCCTGAGGGCTCTTAAGCAACTGTTATTCTTATTCCTGCTATCTCAGGAAATATTGAGTTGAACCCTGGCCCACCCACCTTGTTCACCTCACCTACTGAATTTGCGTCAGCTCCAGGCCTTAGGTTACTGTTAGTTAATATCCTAAGCTTGCCCAAGAAAATCGACTAGCTTCAAGTATGGGCTCTACATACTGAGCCTGATCTCATTATTATCACAGAAACCTGGCTAAAAAAATCTAATTTGGACCAACAAGTCACCTTCATGGGCTGTAAGTTGTATAAGGCAGACAGAGGGGCAGGGAGGGGGGAGTAGCTGTTTACACTAAAGCCAAGTTCTCAGTTAGTGACATCCTCTGCAGCTCAAAACATATGGAATATGAAATTGTTTCCTTAAAGTTACACTTCCCCTCCATGGAACGCATTACAATTACAGGTTGCTATAGACCCCCTAGTGGTGGAACTGATCTCCTTGATATCCTAAAAACGCTAACAGCTGCTGCTAACTCCGAAGTACTAATCTTTGAGGACTTCAACATTGACTGGTTAACACACAAATCACACAGGCTAAAGTATCTCTGTGATGAACTTGGTCTTACCCAACTAGTGTCTGAACCCACTAGGGTCAATAAAGCAAACTTAGCTAACAGCTCTCTTCTTGATCTCATTTTATCAACCCATCCCCATAAAACACTTAATTCGACCATATTTTATAATGATATGACCAACCATAACATAGTCTGTACAAGACTACTACCTAAGAATCGCCATCAGCCCAAGATAATCATCAAACGGTCATTCCGTAAGTTCAACGAGTCGAACTTCCTGAAAGACCTTAGTCAGGTTAGATGGCAAAACCTTTATCTTTCTAAAATGCCTCATGAAGTGGTCACAGTCCTGAACAACAACCTCATCACATTAGCAAACAAGCACACTCCATTCATCAAGGTCAGGACGAGAAACATATCACACCTCTGGTTCTCCGCTGATCTAAAGACCGCTCTCTCTCTAACCGTGCTAAGCTGTGGGCTAAGGCTAGACACACTAAAAGCCCGGCGGATTGGCAAGTGTTTAGAGCAGCCAGGAATGTCTGCATGAAACGTATTCGATCTGCCAAAGCCAATTACTACATCTCCTCTCTAGAACAGGCCAAAGGTGACCCCCAAAAAATCTGGAAGAGCCTTAAGTCTACTAAAGGGCGGCCAGTGACCCCTCCCCCACCAACAAAGACAGTCATAAAAGGTACAGCCGTGGAAAACAGTACCCATATCCTTGAAGAATTTAACTCTCACTTTGTTACTGCTGGTAGCCCGGATGAAAAAATTATTCACCTTAGTAATTGCTTTTCTTCTCATGGAGTCTTGCTATATTATAACAATAGCAGTCAGCCACTGCAGCTGAACTGCCCCGGAGAGGAAGGAGTTAACTCCAGAAGATCTGGAGTTCTACAGCGCGAGGGCGCTGTGCCCAAAGTTTCATCTGGCAGTTTCAAATGAAACTGTCAGATCTTTTACGAACTAACATCAAAGGACCGGAAAGTCTGTGTGGAAAAACTACACTAGCCCATGGCTACCTACTAGTAGTAATAACAACAATATAAAGAACAAAGAAACACTCAGAGCCATAATAACAAAAATTGATGGTATTATGGTTCGTTTTACCACCCTTGACAAGCACATATGAACCCCCTCCCCCAAAGACTCAAGTCCAGGAAGGGGGCAATATAAATAACCTAATGAAACAATCTAGATCCCTAACCCAAAGGAAAAACTACAATGGCATGACACAGTGCTTGCACCAATTCGCCACCCCTACCCAAGTAGAAGTTCTGAGAGGGGCAGGAGGGAGGGTGGTTATAATATAGCAAGACTCCATGAGAAGAAAAGCAATTACTAAGGTGAGTAATTTTTCTTCAAACACCATGAAGTCTTGCTATATTATAACAATAGCAGATTACACAGCAGTACCTCCATGGAGGAGGTCAGAACCTACTTAGGAAATAGGCTCTGAAGCACAGCTGTGCCAAACCGAGCATCTCTCCTGGACTGGACATCCAGGGAATAATGCTTGGTAAAGGTGTGAACTGTCTTCCAGGTAGCAGCTTGACAAATCTCCAGAATGGGGATGTCTCTAGCAGCGCTAGAGGCAGGTGTACCCTGGTGGAGTGGGCCCTCAATCCTGAGGGGGTACTCTACCAGTTTCTGATAACAGAATTGGATACAAGAAACAATCCACCTTGCAATTGTTCTCTTAGTGGCAGGTTTCCTTGCCAACCTCGCCTATGGTGAAGAGAGAGTTGGAGGGATTCGAACCTATGACCTCTGGTGCGCTCTAAATAGTAGCTTAAGGCTCTTTTGACATCCAAGCTGTGCAGTCTCCTCTCACCTGAGGAAGAATGCTCAGTGAAAAATACTGGGAGAGAGATAGATTGATTCAGGTGGAAATCAGAAACCACCTTAGGCAAAAACTTTCTATTAGTCCTAAGGACTACCTTATCTCTGTGGAAAGAGATAAAATCTTCTTCCACTGACAGGGCCTGTAGCTCACTTATGCGTCTGGCAGAGGTGATAGCTACTAGGAAAACGGTTTTCCAAGTTAAATACTTGAGCTCTGCAGAAGACAGAGGCTCAAAGGGGGTTGCATTAACTGAGCATGCAAATATTCAGGTCCCAGGCGGGAGCTGGTTCCCAAAAGGAGGGTTAGTATGAAGTAACCCTTTAAAAACTTGAGAACACCGGGTGAGAAAGAGGGAGGCAGGCTTCCCTGCTGACACAAAAGCAGAGACAGCTGCCAGATGAACCTGCAGGGTAGCTGGTCTAAGGCCTAGGGAATTCAGATGGACCAAATAGTCCAGTAGAATGGGAAGATTAGCAGATTCTGGGATAATCTGCCTCTCAGAGCACCAGATGGAAAACCTCTTCCACTTAGAATTATAAGTGGCCCTAGTGGAAGGCTTCCTTGAAGCCTTTAAAATATCCATGACACCTTGAGAAAGGTGTAAGTCAGCAAATTCTAGCTCCTCAAGAGCCAAGCCTTGAGGTGGAGGGATTTGAGGTCCGGATACCACACTCTCCCTGTGCACAGGCCAGTAAGTCGTGGACTCTGGGCAGGCTCAGGGCAGGGTGGACTGCCAAGGACAGGAGCAGAGGGTACCAGGCTGTCTGGCCCAATCTGGGGCAATCAGAATCACTCTGCAAGGTTGAGATCTGATTTTTACTAGTACCCTGAAAAGGAGAGAAAGGGGAAAGGCATACAGGAACTTCCCTTTCCAGTCCAACAGAAAGGCGTCCAGAGGACTGAGCCCAGAACTGGAGGCCTGCAAC
Source organism: Neoceratodus forsteri (assembly GCA_016271365.2). NCBI lineage: Eukaryota > Metazoa > Chordata > Ceratodontiformes > Ceratodontidae > Neoceratodus > Neoceratodus forsteri. The sequence continues at coordinate 682,179,125 of CM028138.1, forward strand.
AGAAAAGAGGAAGTTGGTGGTTGTCTGGGGCTGCGAAAAGATCTATCTGAGGAGTGCCCCATCTGGCAAAACAGACCCCAGCACTTGTGGATTCAGAGCCCATTCGTGATGGCCCTGAGAAATTCTGCTGAGGCGTCCACAGACATTGTCCTTCCTGGGAGATGAACCGCTATCAGGGAGGTGTTCAGGGAGTAAGCCAGAGACCACAACTTCATTGCTTCGGTGCACAAGGCTGAAGACCGAGTGCCCCCTTGCTTGTTGATGTACCACATTGTGGTGGTATTGTCTGTCCTGACTTGAACCACTTTGTTCTGGACAGAATCTGAAAACACCCGAAGAGCTAAAAAGACAGCTCTGAGTTCCAAAAGATTGATGTGGAGCAGAGACTCCTGAGGATACCATACCCCCTGAGTGGCAAGGTCGCCCAGGTGAGCCCCCCACCCTAACAGGGAGGCATCCGTGGTGAGGGTGAGGAGTGAGAAATGGGAATGAAGGGAACCCCTGTCTTAAATTGCTCTGGACCTGCCACCAGTGGAGGGCTAGGATCAGAGTTTGAGTAACTGGGACCAACTTGGTAGGGGTCCTTCCTTTGAGACCAATAGGCCTCAAATGGAACTGAATGTCCCTCATCTGGAATCTTGCTCCCTGCACGACAGCTGTGGAAGCAGCCATGTGCCGAGGAGTTGCAGAAAATGCCTTGCTGGTCGAGACCCGCAGGGTAAAGGAGGATGCCAGGCGATGAGTCCTGTCCACCCTTTCCGAGGGAAGAAAAGCCCTACTAACTTGTGTTCAATTCTCGCCTATGAAAGTTAGGACCTGAACTGGTTCCAGAACTGACTTTGGTAAGTTTAGCAGGAATCCCAGGAAGTGAGAGCTGCTGGGTGACTTGCAAGTGGGATTTCACTGACCTGGAGACTGACCCACAATGAGCCAGTCGTCCAGGTAGGAAACACAGCAACCCCTTGCCTTCTTAAGTGAGCCACTACTACAGCGAGACATTTTGTGAATACCCTTGGCGCAGAGGTAAGGGCCAAGGGCATTGCCCTGAACTGGTAGTGGCCTGAGGGCAGTTCGAACCTGAGGTACTTTCGGTGAGAAGGCCTGATCAGAACATGAAAATAGGCATCCTTGAGGTCCAGGGAAGCTAGCCAGTCCCTGGCCTTGGGAAGGCAATATCATTGCCAGAGTCAACATTTTGAACTTTGGTTTCAACAGATGCTTGTTCAATATCTTAAATCTAGAATGGGCCGCCATTCTCCTTCTTTTTGGGGTAAGAAAGTATCTTGAATAAAGCCCTTGCCCTGATGGCAAGGAGGAACCCTTCCACTGCTTTGCAGTCCAGCAGAGCAGAAACCTCTGCTTCCAAAGCAAGGGCTTCTGAAGGATTTGCAGGTGGAAAATGCCTGGCTCTCATCTTTGGAAAGTGTTTGAAGCTGAGAACCAGACCCTGGCCTATTACCTCCAGAACCCATCTGTCCGTAGTTAGGGACAGCCAGTTCCGGCTGAAATAGGCCAACCTGCCCCCCACTGGTACAGGAGAATCGGCCCTGGACACCCCATCAGGGTGCCTGCTTAGCAGCAGCCTTAGGCTGAGGGGAGGGGGACGGTCTACTTGTGCCACGTCTACCCCTGCCTCTGAAGAAACCCCTCTGCGAGACAGCAGAGGAGGCTTGAAATTGGTAAAAAGGCCTGGAAAAGGGCCTGCCCCTACCTCTGGGAGCATGCCTTTGTGGCATGGCATGCTTCTTCTTAGCCTGGGCACTTTTGTTGTAGTTCTGTATTCATCCATCTTTTTCATATAGTTTCTGTTTGCTCCCCAAAAGAGAATTTCCCACTACAGGAAAATCCATAGCCTTGACTGGGTATCTTGGGACAGATTAGTGCATCTGAGCCATGCCAACTCTACGGGAAGCTACAGAAGTGGCCATGACCCTAGAGGAAACATCATTAACATCAACAGCAGTATGAAATTGAACTTTAGAGGCTTCAATGCCATCAGCAGCCACCTGTTCCAACTCACTAGCCAGCTGGCCATGGGCCTGCTTGGCTAACTGCAATACTGTGTCCCACCTAGATTTCTGATATCTAGCTACATAAGCCATATAATTTGCCTGCCTGAGTCCCAAAGAAGCTGCCATATACTGTTTCTTCGCCATGGCATCAATCTTCCTGGAATCCTTATCAGGAGGATGTGAGGCCAGAGGAATATTAGCCTTGTCACAGGCTGCAGCTTGTACCACACCTACATGACTACACTGCTCAGTAAGGAAGTCTGTATCCGAGCCTGACAAAGTATACCTTCTGTCCATTTTTTTATCTACAGGAGGGACAGAATGAGGATTTTTTAAAATCTTTGTTGTTTGCTTCCTAAATGACTTATGCAAAGGAATAGACAACCTCCTAGACTCTGGAATATCCATCATTTCCACATAATCAGGCTCCTCTTCTACATCCACAGCCTCCTCTAAAGGAAGCTGGAGGTTTCTGCAACCTTTTGTAAAAATAAAGAAAGAAGGGACTCAGACAGAATAGGAGGAGATTCTAAAGGTCTGTCTGGAGAAATGTCCGTTCAATGGGCACGTCCAGACCCCCAGCCACACATATATTGATCAAATTCCTCCTCCCTCCTGTGGTTCATAAAATCCTCAACTTCAAAATCCTGAACCACTGGGACTGAACGAACCAACCTTTTACCAGCTGTTGGTGGTTCTACAGATCCCTGAGACAGTGACTGGACAATCTGAATGGCTTTAGCTATCTCTGCAGCAGTTGGAGACACAATTTTGGACTCCAGACCTACTGATTTCCTTGTCTTTTTACTTGGGACTGGTTCCTCTGAACCAGCCTTCCTTTTGGCCGAGGAAGTCTCGCCCTGGTCAGAGGGCACTCCCTCTGGTCCAGTGGGTACTGGACCGGGCTGGCCATCCGGGTCAGCGGACTTTTTGGCCTCTCGTTCCCTGAGCCGGCCCAATCTCTTCTCCAGGGTGGCTGCAGGGAAATTTTTACACACCTGGCAGTCTGACAGGAGGTGGTCAGCCCCAGACAATAAACACAAGTGGTGTGTGGTCAGCCTTGGCAAGGCGTCCCCACAGACATCACAGTGTTGAAACCCAGTGGGCCGGTTTTTCTTTGGGTTTCTCAGACATAATGCCAGCCTAACAAAACTTGCCCTTTTGATGGCAGCGCCAGGCAAGACACCTTATCGGTTCCTAACCGTGTCAGGGTATTTGAAAAACCGTTATAATTCCGTTTTTTTAGAACCGATAAGAACCGGAACCGCACTCTAAAACCCACTGTACACTTTTAAAATGCAGAAAAACCAACCGATCGGTTCAAAACCGAACCGATAATTAATTTTCACACAGACTTAAATTTTAGTACTTACGGTTACCAGATAGAGCTTTAAAACCAAATGCGGTAAAATAATAACTTTGCCGTTCAAATGAACTGAAAATACCGCTTGAACCAGGAATGAACCGAGCTGAAGGAGCTGATCTCCGGAGCACTGTTCAGTGAAGCGGAGTAAGAATCTGACAGTTTCATTTGAAACTGCCAGATACAACTTTGGGCACAGCCCTCGCTGTAGAACTCAGATCTTCTGGAGTTAACTCCTTCCTCTCCGGGCAGTTCAGCTGCAGTGGCTGACTGCTATTGTTATAATATAGCAAGACTTCATGGTGTTTGAAGGTATAAACTCCATCGATCCCGAAACTAGCCACACCTTTCAGCTGCTCCCCCTTAACTTCAAAGAAGTGGAAGATTCTCTTAAGAATTTGGATACCAAGAAAAGTGCAGGGGATGACGGAATTGAACCGCTTTTCCTAAAACTTGGGTTCACCTACCTTACGGCCCCAATCTTACACATTTTCAACCTTTCTATCTCTTCCTCTACAGTACCTTCATGCTGGAAATCAGCTCACATCTTACCCCTATTTAAGTCTGAGGATCCTTGCGATTTAAGTAATTATAGACCCATTTCTATCTTGCCCATCCTATCTAAGGTCTTTGAAAAGCTGATTTACGCTCAACTAAAGCACCATTTAGAAACCTATTCACTCCTGAATCCAGCCCAGTCTGGCTTCCGTTCCAATCACAGTAACGTCACTGCCTTGGCTAAAGTAACAGACGATTGGATCACTGCTATGAACTCCAAGAAGTTCACAGGAGCTGTCTTCTCAGACCTCAGCAAAGCTTTCGATACCGTTGACCACAGCCTAATCAAAACTAGCCTGCTAAAATAGGTGCCACCCCGCCAACCATCCAGTGGTTTAGTAGCTACCTCTCAGAAAGGCTGCAAAAAAATCAAAGTAGTGGCCTGTTCTCCTTCCCCTACCAATCAGCAGAGGAGTCACACAAGGCTCCATCTTAGGCCCCATCCTCTTCTCTCTATGTATTAATAACCTCGACAGTCATATATCCAACTCCAAATTGCACTTCTTTGCTGAACGATACAGTTCTTTACACATCCAACGCCTCACTGATTAAGGTTAGGGATATCCTCCAAGCCGACTTTGCTCTACTTGAATCCAATCTCATTAACGCCAAACTCCTCTTAAACGCTAAGAAAACTAAAGCTACGATTTTTCCCCCCTAGTTCTCTGCCCCCGCTCTTGCCACTCTGCAGAAATACTTTATATTTACCTCCTTAGGCAGGCCATTGGAAGTCACCGACAAATTTAAATACCTTGGTTTCTGGCTAGACAGCAGGCTCACCTTCACTGAACACCTTGACGACCTATGTAAAAAGACTAAAAACCAAGCTAGGCTTCGTTTACCGCAACAGATCCCTATTCCCAACTGAGATCAGGACTAGGCTTGTCCAAGCCACATTCCTACCATTATTAGACTACAGGGACATTATCTACAACTCTGCTACCACCTCAAAACTTAATAAACTGGACATTCTCTACCATCGAGCACTGCGCGTCATTACGAACTCCCCATATAGGACACATCATTGCAACCTCAACTCAGCCGTAGGTTGGACGACCCTTGCTTACTAGACGCATTCTCCATGTCAGCATCTGGACTCTAAAGCTTCTTGTTAAGAAGCTACCGAACCATCTAACCTCGATCATCCACACCTGCTGTAGTACCTATGCACTCAGAAAATCAGATTTTATCTTCCTGGACGTCCTCCAAACCCGCACCATCTTCGGTAAACATGCTATCTCCTCTGCCTTCCCAGTCATCTGGGACAGGCTACAATCCCCTCTGAAACTGTCTAAGCTAGTCTCTGTTAGTCTCTTTAAAAGTTAATTTCTGAAAAATAAAAGACGCTCTGTAACTGTCAGTGAAACTGTTTTCCTTTATGACTGTATATGTCTTTGTCAGCCCCAAGGTCTATATGGATTGAAGCTGCACTTTTGCTTAAGTATGATAACCTACTCGATGTGATTTGTTATAATGCATGGAACAACGCGCTTACACTTGTCTCTTATGTACCTTGCTAGCACTTGAATTTCTGTTGTATAAATTTACTGTATGTTTTCTGTTAGCTTTGTTGTACATGTATCCCAGGACCTCCTTGTGAATGATCTTGCTCAATGGAGTTTTTATCCTGCAATAAACTTGAACTTGAAGAGAAGAGCTGGGGATGTGGGGAGAGAGGAAGAGGGACAGAAAAAGGAAAACTCCGTAAGACAGAGAGAGAGAGAGAGAGGAGTCAGTGATCTGGGAAGAGAGAATGGGAGAGAGTGGAGTCAGTGAGGTGGGGACACAGAAGGAAAAAGAGATAGGAGTCAAAGAGATGGGGAGAGAGGGGAGCCAGAGAGATGGAGAAAGAGAGAGGGAGAGGAGTCAGTGAAGTGGGAAGAGAGAAATGGTGCATACTGCTGTGGGAAATGAGTGACGTAGCAGAAACAGCTGCAAACTATAAAGCATCCTGCTACCATGATGTTGTGTTCGCAACACAACACAGCACAGATGTACTAATCTAAGTACACTAGTATGTTTATGTCTTTTAAATAGTTCAATGTATAAACTTTGGCAATACCTGTGTATCTTGTCATGCCAGTAAAGTTGTTTATTTAGGAAATCGGAAATATTATAACCCTTTGAGTCATAGGCCCAGACATTCAAAAGGGTTGCACCTGCGTAAGTCCGAAATTGCTCCATTCTGCGATATTCAGCAGGAGGCAGTTGCACCACTGAAAACATGCTGAGCAGCAGCGCAATGCAAATGAATGCATGCTGAACTGGAGGGGGAGGAACCATGCATAAACTGCACAGCCCGATATTCAGCCGGGCTGTGCAGAGTTGTGCAGGCGCAACCCCCAACCTGCGCCTGCACAACTCTGAGCCAAAAAAGGATTGTCAAGGGCCACCCACAGGTGAGCTGCTGCACTGCAGGGGCGCAATACAGCAGCTGCCACCTGTGGCTGGCCCTCAACCCAACCCCTGTGCCCCCCCGCAGCCCGATCGCAGGCAAAAGAGTGTAAAATCCCACCCACTGGCCCAATCGCGGGCATAGCTTAAATCCCCACCACCACCACCAGCCCGATCGCAGGCAACAATGTGTCCCCCCCTCCGAACACATCCCTGGTGGTCCAGTGGACTGAAAATCCCGCTCGCGGGATTGAGTAGTCAAACACAACCCCCACCTCCGAATATATCCCTGGTGGTCCAGTGGACTGAAATCCCGATCACGGGATTGAGTAGTCAAACACCCCCACCTCCGAATATATCCCTGGTTGGTCAGTGGACGAAAATCTAATCGCGGGATGCAGTTGTAACACCCCGAACACATCCCTGCTGTCCTAGTGTCCCCACCCCACCACCCACGAAGCCCCCCACCCTGCTCCCCACCCATGGCGGCAGCATCCCACCTGCCTGCCGCCGCTGCCTCTTGGACTGACTACCGGTAGGATGCACACCCGTGGTGCAGAGCAAGAGCCAATGGGCGTGCAGCCCATACCGCCTAAAGACAGTCCAGTTTTGTGAATGGTTTCATTCAAAACTGGGCTGTCTTATCAGCATAGGCTGAGCCATTGGCTCTTGCTCTGCACCAATCGGGCGCAGCCTACCGCCAGTCAGTCGGGCGGCGGGCGGGTGGGATGCTGCCGCCCGCCGGCTACGGGGTGGGGGGAGCGGGGTGGTGGGGCTTCGTGGGTGGGTGGGGAGACACTAGGTCATCAGGGATGTGTCCGGGGGGTTTGTTTACAACTACATCCTGCGATCGGATTTTCGGTCCACTGGACCACCAGGGATATATTCGGAGGTGGGGGTGGGTGTGTTTGACTACTCAATCCCGCATCGGGATTTTCGGTCCACTGGACCACCATGGATATGTTCATGAGGTGGGGGTGTGTGTTTGAAAACTCCATCCTGGAATCGGGCTTATCGGTCCACTGGACCACCAGGGATGTGTTCGGGGACACACTGCTGCCCGCCTGCGATCGGGCTGGTGGTGGTGGGGAGAATTAAGCTATGCCCGCGATCGGGCCAGTGGGGGGTGGTGGCGGGGATTTTACACTCTTTTGCCCGCGATCGGGCTGCAGGGGGCATCGGTCCCCGACAGCTGCTGCCTGGCAGGGCCCCAGGTGCAAGTCCTCGGGGATTGGCACACCTGCATGCTAATTGCATGCAAATGGGGCCATAATCAGATGCAAATGCCCCCCCCATGCCTTGCATGAATTATGGCTCCATTTGCATGTCACCTTTTGAATATCGGGATTTTACACTTGGCACAATGGTACTTGCGCCACCACAAGTTGAATGCTCCACTCTGACCACTTGCGGTGGCGCAAGTTCCACTGTGCCATGCACAGTGGCTGTGGCTGGGGGTGATATTCAAAGGAGTTGCACAAGGGCGTAACTCCTTTTAATATCGCTCTGGCCACACCTGCACAACTATTTTGTGCAGCGCAAGGCTTTTCCACAAAATAGCACAGTTTGAATATCTGGCCCATAGACTCATTTCCAAAGACTCTACGTCAGAATAAAACATAGACGTTCATATAGTACATAGAATAAATGTGGGTGAGCACAATGAATTTGAGAGGAGTCAGTGAGGAGGGGAGAAACAAAGAGAATGAAGAATTAGGTTGCGAATACGAACAGAATCTTGAAGGTACCCCTGACTACAGGGGACTGTGCTGATAAATGATCCATTGCTCGGCTTTTAGATGAGATAGAGAGAGAGAGAGAGAGAGAGATATTAGATTAGGGATGGGTGAAGGATTACAGCACATGGTTAAGATGGTAGTGAAAGATAATGCTGGAGACAGAAAGCTAACAGGTGAGTCCACTGATAATTTTATAGGCAAGTCTTGCAGCTGTAAATTCTGTAAATGACAGGTAAGACAGTGACACTTTACAGATAAAAGTAGGCTACGCCCACATTAATTGCCCGCCTGAACACTAAGTGAATAGTCGAAAGTTTCTTCAACATCTATATATTTATCTAGTCTTGTTTTGAAGCAGGACTGGGTATTAGATTTCACCACATGACTTGTAATGTTTTCCAGTTATTTATAATCCTTTGAATCAACCAGTTCGTTTTTGCATTAGATGTAAATAGTTCACCCTCAAGGTTATACTGATGGGCTGTTACACCAGACATACTGACCTCCTGCCTTAACCACAGTGCGTTTGTTAGCCCCTGGTTTCCACTTGCTTTGTATACTAGTATTAAATCACCTCTCAGGTAGCCAGCATGGAGTTTGTTTGTTACAGAGTGGATGTGGCCCCACTCTTCACACATACTGTATTGTACTGTACCTTGTTGCCCAGAATCTGATGCTCTGACAACACCTTTGGGTTGTGGTAATTGATGTAGTTGCTCCCAGAGCACATTACACGCCTCACGCCTTCAAGCCCCTCACATTGTTCCATTTTCAGAGAGCAGAAGGAGCACAACGGGCAGCTGGTGTCGCTATGAATCCGGCCAAGGCTGTCACAGACCTGTCAGGAATGGGGAAGAGAGGGGGAAAAAGCATCTTCCAGGGTTATTTTGTCATCGCTGTAGCACCAATCACTGTAGTATATTCTCCCCCCTACCATCAAACGATAACCTCCCCCTTCTATCACCTGAAGGTGAGTTGAAGGGGACGGGATTTCTGGTTGTTATGTTATACTAAACAAACAGTACACTTACATAAGTACTTACCATAGCAGTACACTTTCGAGAAGAGCTCTTGCAGCAGGCAATAACCATAAGGACTAAGCCGTCAGGCACCGGGACCCCACAGAAACCTTCTAGCTAGCAGTCTGCAGAGGGAGACTGCCCCCGACAGTGGCCCGACCCGACATCAGCCAATGGTATTAAGTGGGCGATCCCCAGCCCCACCTCAGTTCTCCCTCAGGCAGGTTCTTGCTTAAAGGAAAAGCAGAAATAAAATCCCGCGGGAAGGAGGGAGGGAAAGCAGTGCCTGCTGCAAGAGCTCTTCTCGAAGATCTACCGTTATGATAAGTTGTTACGTAACTCTACTGTCTTACTTCGAGTAAGAGCTCTTGCAGCAGGCAATAACTATAAGGACCGAGTCCCAAGTAATCAAGGGAGAAGGAAAGAACAGTTACGTAAGAACTTACCGTAACAGTAGATGAACAGCTCTTGCATCAGGTTACACCATTAGGACTGAAGCCGGCAGGTGCCCCACGAAAAAATTCTAGCTAGCAGTATCAAGCGGGGGACCGCTCCTGACGTCAGCCCCGCCCACGACGTCAGGCATCATATAAAAGGTGGCGGGTCCCCAGCATCCCAGTTCTCCCGCAGGACACTCCGGCCCAAAGGTGACATCTGAAGGGGAGACCGAGCACCCGCTTCTAAAGGAAGGATTGATAGCTTGGTTACTGGACGGCGTCAGAGACGCTGCAGCCTAAAGGCTAGGTCAGAAGAAAAAATTACTCACCTTAGTAATGTTGTTTTTTCTAATGGAGTCTTGCTGTATTCTGGCATATGCAGTTAGGTCCTGCCTTTCAACTGCCCCGGAGAACAAAGAGTTAAACTTTCCATGGCCAGCATGGAATGTTCACCACGAGCTCGGCTGAAGCCCCTGTCTGCTGTTGTTTAAACTGCAACCGTCAGATCTTTACAAGCAATACTCACTAAAAGTTCTGTGTGGAAACTGTAAAACTCATACTAGCCAACTGGCAACTACATCTATATAAAAGGATTTTTGGTTTCAAAAGGAAAACTCAAGTCAGGAAACCCAAAAACAAAACACATCCAAAACACAACCACTCACCCGAACTAAAAGAGGGTGAAAAAAAAAGGACACCCCTAGGGTGCCAACACTGCTCCTGCCCACCCACATCCCAAAATCTAGGTTCTGAGAGAGGAGGCAGGGGGGTGGGGGGGAGGTCAGAATACAGCAAGACTCCATTAGAAGACAAGGGGTTCCTTTTGTCACTCAGTCTCACCTGATAGGAATGTGAAAGTAGGCATCTTTGAGGTCCAGGGAGGCTAGCCAGTCCCCTGGCCTTAGAGAGGGAAGGATATTCCAGAGTCACCATTTTGAACTTTAGCTTTAAAAGATGTTTGTTCAGATATCTTAGGTCCAGGATGGGCCGCCATTCTCCTGTCTTTTTGGGGGTTAGGAAGTACCTGGAGTACAATCCTTTGCCCTTGTTTAGGGTGGGAACCCTCTCTATAGCTCTGAGAGCTAGGAAAGAAGAAACCTCTGCCTCTAGGGCAAGGGTCTCTGAGGGATTAGAAGGTGGAAAGGATCTGGTTCTTATCTTGGGAAATTTTTTGAAGCTGAGAACCAGTCCCTGGCTTACTACCTTCCAGGACCCACTTGTCTTATGTTAGAGACTTCCAGTCCTGGACAAAGTAAGCCAGCCTGCCCCCTACAGGTATGGGAGAATCGGCCCGGGCAGACCCATCAGGGTGTCTGCTTGGCAGAGGCTTTAGGCTGAGGGGTGGATGCAGGCCTGCTCATCCCCTGTCTGCCTCTCCCTCTAAAGAACCCCCTCTGAGAAAAAGAAGAGGAGGCCGGAGCCTGGTAAAAAGGCCTTTGGAAAGGCCTGCCCATGCCCCTGGACTGCTGCCTTTGAGGAGCTGCTTGCCTTTCTTTGGCCTGAGCACTCCTGCAAGTGGTCCTGTACTCATCCATCTTTTTCATGTAGTTCTCTGTCTGCTCGCCAAACAGAGAATTACCAATTACAGGAAAATCCATGGCCTTAGCCTGTGTATCCTGTGAGAGGCTAGTACATCTGAGCCAAGCCATCGTCTGAAGAGCCACAGATGCAGCCATGACTCTTGATGAAACATCACTGGAGTCCACAGCAGCATGAAACTGTACTTTAGATGCCTCAACTCCATCTGCAGCCACCTGCTCCAGCTCATTGGCAAACTGGTCTGAGGCCTGTTTAGCTAGAGCCAGCACAGTGTCCCACCTGGACTTCTGGTATCTAGCTGTGTAGGCCATATAGTTAGCCTGCCTGAGTCTCAAAGATGTTGCCATGTATTGTTTCTTTGCCATGGTATCAGTCTTCCTGGAGTCCTTGTCTGGCAGTGTGATGCCAAGGGGATATTTGCCTTATCACAGGCAGCAGCCTGCATTACCCCAACATGGCTGCATTGCTGGAAAAGGAACTCCGTGTCTGAGCCTGAGAGAGTGTACCTCTTGTCCATTCATCTGTCCACAGGAGATATAGAATTAGGAGACTTAAGAATTTTATGTGTCTGTTTCCCAAAGGATTTGTGGAGGGGAATAGACAGTCTCCTGGACTCTGGGATGTCTATCATCTCAACAAAATCAGGCTCCTCCTGATCCTCTACTGCTTCCTCCGCAGGAAGCTGGAGTGTCTCAGCCACTTTTTTGTAAAACATATAGTGAGAAGGGGACTCAGAAAGCCTAGGAGGAGAAACACCTGAAGGTCTGTCTGGGGAGATGTCCGGGTCAATGGGCACATCCAGACTTTCATAATCACCATAATCATCCTCATACTCTCCCTCATCCTCCTCCGGTTCATAACATTCTTCCAAAGTATAATCCGGTACCGGGGGAACTGACCGAACCGAACCCCTGCCAGATGGTGCCGGTTCAGTCAGAACCAAAGTAAGCGACTGCACTATCCTTATCGCCTTGGCTATCTCATCGGCGGTCGGAGTATGAATTTCTGGGTCCGAACCGGACAATTTATCTTTTCTCTTTCTTTTCACGGAACCGACTCCTCAGAATCGGCTCTCCTTTTGCCCGAAGAAGTATCGCCCTGGTCAGAGGGCACTCCTTCTGGTTCGGTCGGAACCGAACCGGGCTGGCCATCTGGGTCAGCGGACTTCTCGGCTTCCCTTTCCCTCAGTCTACCTAATCTCTTTTCCAGGGTAGATTTGGGAAAATTCTTACAAATTTGGCAGTCTGAATCGAGGTGGTCAAACCCCAGACAATAAACAGAGGTGATGTGGGGATCAGCCTTGGCAAAGACTTCCACACACACACTGCAGTGTTGAAACCCAGTGGGACCATTTTTTTTTCTTGGGTTTCTCAGACATGGCCAATCCTATCCAAAACTTACCCTTTTTTCGGCAATCCGCCAGGCAAGACTTCCCTATCGGTTCCTGACCCGTCACGGGTCTTGGAAAAAAACGTAATAAAATCCGTTTTTTTTCAGAACCGATACGGACCAGTTACCACACTCTAAATCAAGCACAAACTTTTTTTCCTCAGACTGATCGGTTCAGCGAACCGATCCACAATTTACAAGTTCCACACAGAAACTAAACAGAAAACCTATCTAGTACTCACGGTACCACAGACACAGACTTGAACCGACTAAGCGGTAACAGCAATTCGGTAGAAACCGACCGAAAGAACGACACTTCAACCAACTTTTTTGAACCGAGCAACAGGAGGAATCTCCAGAGCGAATGTTCAGTGAGGCGAAGTAAAGAATCTGATGGTTGCAGTTTAAAGAACAGCAGACAGGGGCTTCAACCGAGCTCATGGTGAACATTCCATGCTGGCCATGGAAAGTTTAACTCTTTGTTCTCCGGGGCAGTTGAAAGGCAGGACCTAACTGCATATGTCAGAATACAGCAAGACTTCATGTTGTTTGAAGACTCAACCTCCAGAGGGGAAGGTAGGAGGGAAACTACCTGCTGCAAGAGCTGTTCTCGAAGATCTACTGTTATGGTAAGTTCTAAGTAACTGTACTATCTTACTTCAAGAAACTGCTCTTGCAGCAGGTTACATCATTAGGACTGATACCCAAGCAGTTAGGAAACTACTTCCTGATCGGCAGGAGGATAGGAGAGATACTGGTGTGGACCAGATTCAGGACAAAAGTCCTTGAAGGACCGCTAAGCCAAAGCCTGCTCTGCGCCTAAAGGCAATATCCAGACTGTAATGCCTGATGAAGGTGCGTACAGTGCTCCAGGTTGCTGCTGCACAGATGGCCGATGTACAAACGTTCTTGAGCACCGCAAAGGAGGTAGCCACCCCCCCTTGTGGAGCTCCCTTTAACTGGTCCCAGTAAAGGTTTGTTGTGTTTCTGGTAACAGAACAAGATGCATTTAACAAGCCATCTGGAGAGCGTCTGTTTGGATACCGTGCACGCTGCGCCCATCGTCGAATGATACAAAGAGCTGGTCTGATTTGTGATGGGCTCTGGTTCTAGCCAGGCAGTATCTGAGGCTCCTATGTACATCTAAGGTGTGCAGCAGGGCCTCTCCTCTGTTGGAATGGTTGGGGTAGTACACCGGAAGGTCTATATCCTGGTTGAGTGTGACATCCGAGACCACTTTGGGAAGAAACTTAGGATTTGTCCTTAAGGACACCCAGTCCTTATGAAAAACCAAATAAGGATCTTTGCACATAAGTGCGTGAAGCTCAGAAATTCTTCTGGCAAAAGTAACAGCAACTAAAAATAGTGTCTTCCAAGCCAGAAGACGTAGCTTGCAATCCGAGGCTGGTTCAAAAGCTGGCAGTGTAAGCTGCCCTAGGACAAAGGGGAGATCCCAAGGTGGAATCAGGTCTTTGATGGGAGGTCTCAAGTGGAGGATACCGCGTAAGAAAGCATGGAAAGTCTCTAGTTGTGCTAGGGACCTGTGGCCTACCCGTGAATGGTATGCCGAAATGGCACAGAAGTGTTCCTTGACAAAGGAGTAGGCAAGCCCTGCTTCATAAAGGTATAGGAGATAATCCAAGACTGACCTCTCTGAGCAGTACAATGGGGTCAGTCCACGAGCCTGAGCCCAAATGCAAAATCTGCGCCACTTCATAGTGTAGGTGGCGTGAGTGAATGGCTTTCTTGCCGCCAGCAAAACATCTGCCACGTCATGCGAGACCCCGTATCGCATGACTGCTATGTCCTTAGGAGCCAGGCATGCAGGTTCAGCGACCGAAGGTCCAGATGGACCAAGGAGCCTGCCTCATGGGACAGCAGGTGAGAGCTGAATGGCAGAGGCACTAGAAGTTCCTGAGCCAGTTGGTGCTGTAGAGGTAATCATATTTGCCTGGGCCAAAACGGCGCTACCAGAATGAGAGATGCCCGCTCTTGTCGGAGCTTCGAGAGAACCCTCTGGATCAAAGGGAGGGGAGGGGAAGGGAGGGAAAGTGTAGAGGAACCTGCCCGTTCTGGAGAGGGACAACGCATCTCGCCAGAAGACACCAGGCTCTGGATCTAGCAAGCAGAAATTGGGCAGTTTTGCATTGGATGGGGACGCGAAGAGGTCTAATTCTGGTGTCCCCATCTGTGAAACAGGTCCTCTGCGATTTCCTGTAGCAGTTCCCATTCGTGGACTCTGGCCTGCAATCAGCTCAAACTGTCCGCAATGGCACTGTCCACTCCAGGAACATGCACTGCAATGATTTCTGCGCCATGCTGGAATACCCAATCCCAATATCCTCTTGGCCTCCCTGCAAAGGTAGTAGGAATAAGTGCCTCCTTGTTTACTGAGATAGTACATCACCGCGGTGTTGTCTGTTTGTAGCAGAAGGGTACCCGGTGGAATCTCTGACTGAAAAGCCTGTAAGGCATACAGGACCACCCTCATCTCTACAATATTTATGTGAAGATGAGACTCCAGTGACAACCAGGAGCCTTGGGTCCTGACTCTGTCCAGGTGGGCTCCCCATCATGATCCTGAAGCATCCGTGGAGAGAGTCAAAGTTGCAGATGGCACTACGAAGGGGACTCCTGAAGAAAGGTGCTCTGGGACAAGCCACCATTGCCAGTCTCAGATGCCTGCGTTTGTAATCCGGACTGGATGCTGCAGTTGGTCTTGCTTTTGGTCCCATTGGGCTCATAACATCCATTGGGTGACCCGCATATGGAGTCAAGCTAGGGAAACCATTGCAATGGCAGCCGCCATGTTCCTGAGCAGGCAAAGAACGGTCTTGGCTGGTACCACTTTCTTTCCCTTTATGTCCCTTATGAGGGTCCTGATGTGTTTCACCCTGTCTCGAGGCAGGAATGCCCTCCCTTGAGTGGTGACTAGAATTGCACCTATGAATTGCAAGTTCTGGGACGGGAGAAGGCACAATTTCTCCTGATCGGTGGTGAGGTCCAGCGATTCGAAGGGAATGGGTGTCCTGAATCACGGTCATCAGGGCTTCCCGAGAGGGAGCCATGAGGAGCCAGTCGTCTAGATACGGAAACACACAGTGGCCCTGTCTCCTGACAGCAGCTGCCACACACTTCGTGAACACTTGAGGTGCCGCTGACAGTCCGAAGAGGAGAGCTTGGAACTGGTAGTGACGTCTCAGAAACTCGAAGTGCAGACATTTTCAATGGCTCGAGTGATCGGGAGATGGAGGTAAGTGTCCTGCATGTCCAGCGACGTGAGCCATGCGCCCTCTTTGAGCATGGGAATGACACCCAGAAGGGCTACCGTACAAAAGCGTTTGTACAACACAAAGGTGTTGAGATTGCTGAGGTCTAAGATTGGGTGCAAGTCCCCTGCCTTCTTTGGAACCAGGAAGAAGTGAGAATAGTACCCTCTTCCTCTCCGATTCCATGGTACTGATTCTATAGCCTTCTTGTCCAGGAGTGCCAAGATCTCCTGCTGAATGAGCAAGGCATGCTGACCCGAATACTGGGAAAAAAGGGGAGGCCTTGAAGGTGGGTGGTCGAGAAACTCGATAGAGTGCCCTTGACGTACCAGCTGTAGCACCCACTGATCAGTGGTTATCCTCTGCCATGCCGGAAGGCGATGAGAGATGCGACCCCCAACCTTCTCTTCCCTTAGATCCAGAGGAAGGGCGGGGGCCGAGAAAGAGTCATGCTCTGGTGGCATCTGTCCCTGTGGGCTGGATGGACTTTTGATGTTTCTGGCCCTGGCCCGTGGGGAACCCAGCTTAGCCTTTTCGACCAAAGTTGCCCCTTGGTTGCTGGCAGAACGTGGCTGTTGCCGGACGTGAAAGGGGTTCTGGTTCCTACAAAAGGAACTAAATTTGGGCCTGTACATAGCCTGTACAGTCCTGACTGCCTTCCCAGCGTCCTGTAGCCTGGTGATAACCTTTTCAGATTCCTCACCGAACAGAACCGCTCCATTGTAGGGGACATCTAAGATGTTCTTTTGGACGTCCGGGGTAAAACTGGAGACTCTCAGCTAAGAGTGTCTCCGGAGACAAACGCCTGTGGCTGCTCCCCTGGCTGCCGAGTCCGCTGAATCGCAGGCGGCTCAGAGAACCTGGGTCCCTACATCTGACTCAGTTTGAAGAAGATTAAGAAGTTCATCCTTCTTTTCACCATCTGGGGAATCTTTCATAAGGTCTTGGCCCTGTTCCCATAAGGCGTTCTGAAACTGCACCATGTGCGTTAAGTAGTTCAAAGACCTTATAGAGCATGTAGCAGCCGCGTACATGCTTGCAAGTGAATCTAATTGCTTAGATTCCTGGTCCGGTGGCTGGGTACTCAGGTGTTGAGGCCACTGGGACCGATCATGAGACGCTGTGATGACCAGAGAATCGGCCAGGGGTTGTTGTGCCAAGTACAGGTCCTCCAGTGGAGCCCTGTAGAGGCGGTCAACCTTCTTCGGAACTGCCGGAGTAGAATGTGGACGTTTCCAAGCAGCCTTGGTGACGTCCGTAAAGGTGTCCACCAACGGTGGGACCACCACAGGCTTCGGGTCTTTTTGCCTGAGATATCTGGCAAGGCGTTGCCTCGCGGGGTCTAGATCCTCTGTCTCCCACCCCATGTTCTCTTGGATGTGCCTCATAATTTCCAAGAATGAGGGGTTATCCGGTGGTGACCTGGGGAGGTCTCGTGGGTCAAGTGATGGGAGACTGATAGGAGAAGCAAATCTGAAAGTGTCAGATGAATCCGCCTTGAGACATCCCCTGGAGAGGCTCATTTGCCTCTGGACCTTTTAGGGCTGGGGGACCCTGAGGGAGACTTAGATGGGGGTCATCTCCTTTCGTGTGATCTGCCCCAGGAGGCGGTGTAGGCTCCTTGGGGGTCGGGGGTCTTCTGTTTGCTGTGTCTGAAGGAGGTGAAGGGGTTGGTTTTACGGGCACCACATCTTTTTTGATGGTGTCCCACCAAAAGGTAAAAAGATCCTTAACCTCTTGAAGGTTTATGTCTGACGATGGGCCCGGTGTCGGAGTTGGCCTGTCGACAGGAGCTGGCGTCGGACCTTGGGGAACTACCGGGTCCGGTGACGGTTCCCTGGGCAGTCCGGAGTCCTCCGTGTCACCTGCCTGGTCGTCAGGCAACACCGTAACCTCCTCTTCAGAGGACCCCCGTCGACCGGTGTCAGTCGGCGTCGATGGGGCAGGTGTTGATTCCCTAGCCCATTTGGCAGGCGTAGGGGCAGTCGCCTGTTTAGTCTCTGAGGTACACTTAAGGGACGTCAGCTCCATCGCTTTCCTGATAAGGGTGTCCGTCCTTTTGGCGGTTGGGAGACCAATTGGTGGTCAGAATCCTGGCGTCAGTCCGACGTCCCAGAACCTTGTTTGGAGGATGACTTGGACCTGTGACACTCACAATTCCCAGTCTTGGCAGTGGAGTCGGGCGTCCAAGGAGTCTTCAGCGGGTGCAGGGAAGCTGAGGAGCCTCCGGAGGAACTTACCTTCACAGGGGGAGGCTGACAGCGAGCCCGGGAAGGAGATCGATCCGGGCGCGTGGAGCTGAAGCTGGCCCGTGATTCTGAGGCCCGGCTTGGCGCTCTCGACCTACCCTTCTCCCAGTGTTTCGATTTATGGGAGGATTCTCCCCTGGAGGCAGAGTCTTTCTCCATCTGCTTCAATTTTTCCTCAAGAAGGAACCCCTGGAGGGCCTTTTGGCGGAGGATCCTGGTCCTACTGTTAAACTGTTGACAGAAAGGACAGGCCTGAATATCATGCTCTGGGCAGAGGCACCACATACAGGCC
Organism: Neoceratodus forsteri; assembly: GCA_016271365.2. Lineage (NCBI taxonomy): Eukaryota > Metazoa > Chordata > Ceratodontiformes > Ceratodontidae > Neoceratodus > Neoceratodus forsteri. The sequence goes on from CM028138.1 coordinate 682,197,385, forward strand.
ATATGGCAGTCCATGAACGGAATTTGTTTGCCGCAGGTGCACTTGCAGGGGTGTCCTTCGATAGAAGGAGTTGGAGAAGTTGACATGCGGGTGGATTTTTGAAGAAATTTTTTTTTCGGTTGTCGTTCCTCGTTCAAGGCGTTCGTGAGGCCAATGTTGGCAAATCGACAGCGGGAAAAGAACTGTGGATGCTGGGGGACCGCCCCCTTTTATATGATGCCTGACGTTGAGGGCGGGGCCGTCGGAGGCGGTCCCCCACTGGATACTGCTAGCTATCATTTTTCTGTGGGGTCCTGGCGCCTGCTGGCTTCAGTCCTAATGGTGTAACCTGCTGGAAGAGCTTTTTCTCGAAGTAAGATCAGACTAGCATGGAAGAAGGCAGAAAAACAGCCAGCAAAGGATCAGGAGAGCAGGCCCTGAAGAACTGCAAGGCTGAGCCCAGTCCTACACCTGGAAGCCACGTCTAAGCTGTAATGCATGATGAATGTGTGAACAGAGCTCCAGGTGGCAGCTACGCAAATGGCTGCAGCGAAAAGGTTCCTCAATGAGGTAAAAGAGGTGGCAACTCTGCTGGTGGAATGGCCTTTAACCGAGCCTGGTAAAGGCTTCTCGTACTTTTGGTAACAGAAAACTATGCAGTTAACTAACCACTTAGACAGGGTCTGTTCAGTAAAGTACAGTTGTGCAAAAACTCACCATAACAGTAAATCTTTGAGAGGAGCTCTTGCAGCAGGTATTACCATTAGGACTAATGCTGCCAGGCGTTAGGAGCCCATGGAAAAATCTTGTAGCTGGCAGTCTGAGGCGGGGGACCACCCCTGACGTTGGCTCCGCCCAACATCAGACTGGTATAAAGGGGGCGGCCGCCGGCATCATCTCAGTTCTCCCAGAGACCCGGCTGAAGTAAATGGAGAACCAAGCAGGATCCCCCCCCCCAATAAAGAAGGGTAACAACAGTAGTTCCTGGGGGATGGTGGGTGGGAAAGCCAGCTGCTGCAAGAGTTCATTTCGAAGATCTACTGTTATGGTGAGTTTTTACATAACTGTACTATCTGACTTCGAGGTGGAGCTCTTGCAGCAGGTATTACCATTAGGACTGATTCCCAAACAGTACCCAAAAATAGGCCCAGGTCTGATGAGAGGGGGAGAAGAAATAACAGCTGAACAGCTTCAAGAGAGTAGGCCCTGAAGGACGGCTAGTCCAAATCCTGCTCTCCTCTGAGAAGAAATGTCTAGGCTGTAATACCTAATGAAGGTGTGGACGGTGCTCCAAGTTGCGGCAGCGCAGAGATCTGCCAAGTAAACATTCCTCAGGGAGGCAAAGGAGGTAAGGACAACCCTTGTGGAGTGACCCTTGACCCAGCCCAGCAAGGGTTTACCATGATGCTGATAAAAAGAAATACAGTGCACTAACCAATGGGTTAGTGTCCACTTGGTGACGGAAGCCCATCTTCCTATGCACAAAGGAGACAAACAACTGGTCTGTCTTTCTTAAGGAACTGGTTCTATGGAGGTAATAACGAAGAACTCTGTGAACATCCAAAGCATGCAACAAGGCTTCGCCTTGGTTTGAAAATTCTGGATAATAAACCAGAAGCAGGATGTCCTGGTTCAGCATTAATTCGGACACCACCTTGGGCAAAAATGTGGCATTTGTACACAGGCCACCCTGTCCCTATGGAAAACAAGATAAGGCTCCTTGCACATAAGGGCCTGAAGCTCGGAAACCCTTCAAGTGGAAGTAATAGCAACTAAAAATAACGCTGTCCCACCGAAGCGAAGCTCTGAAGTCGCGGCTGGTTCGAAGGAGGCAGAGATGAGCTTCTCGAGAAAAAAGTAAATCCCAGGGAGGGACAGGATCCCTCCTGAGGGTCTGATATGTAAAGCATCTCTCAGAAAGGTCTTGCACACACTGAGCTGTGCCAGAGTCTTCTCCCCATAAGGTGCAGGATATTCTGATAAAGCACATAGGTGTACCTTGATGGACGAACAGCATAAGCCCAGGTCCAAGAGCTGGAGAAGGCAGTCCAGCACGTTTGACCGGACAATCCAGGGGATCTAGGGCACGAGCTGTTGCCCAAAGGCAAAAACGTTTCCACTTCACGGCATAAGTTGCCCTAGTGGAGGGCTTCCTCGCTGCCACCAAAACTTCTGCCACCCTGCTTGACGCTCCTAATCTCTCCTCTGCTAAGACTGCAGGAGTCAAGCATGAAAGTGGAGAGACTGCAGAGCAGGATGAACTAGTGTCCCCCGTTCCTGAGACAGCAAGTGAGTAGAGAGTGGCAACTACACAGGAGGTTCCGTGGCCAGTTGCTGCAGCAGTGGAAACCAAATTTGTCAAGGCCAATGAGGAGCTACAAGAATCATTCTGGCCTCCTCTGTCTGCAATTTGAGCAGAACTCTCTGAATGAGAGGGAAGGGAGGGAACGCGTACAGAAACCTCCCTGTCCAGGAGAGGGACAATTAATCTTGCCAGAAAACACCTGGCCCTGGATCTAGCAAGCAAAAATTTGGCAGTTTGGCATTGCACGGGGACGCAAATAGGTCCAACTCTGGTCGGCCCCAATGACCGAAAAGGTCGTCTGCAACTTCTTGGAGCAGTTTCCATTCGTGACTCAGAGAACGAGAGTAGCTTAGACTGTCAGTGAGAACGTTCGGGTTCCTGGCACATGTACAGCTGTGAGATCCAGAAGGTGTTCCACTGCCCAATCCCAAACTCTCATGGCCTGCCTGCAAAGGGGATATGATTGAGTGCCTCCTTGCTTGTTGATGTAGAAGACAACTGGAGTGTTGTCTGACTGCATCAAGACCCTGAGAAACTTGGGTCTTGAAATGCCTTCAGGGAGTGCAGAATGGCTCGCACTTCTAGAATGCTGATGTGAAGAGACCACTCTGTGACGGACCAAGCCCCCCTGGTCCTGTGGTCCCCTATATGAGCCCCCCAACCTAGCTTTGAGGCATTCATCGTCAAGGTTTTTGATGGGCATAGTCTCTGAAAAGGGATCCTTCTCTCTAGTTGTGGAAGGCAAAGCCACCACTTGAGAGAACAACAGATCACCACTGAGACTCGAATCGGGTGATCCAAGTTGTCCACTGCCTGGTCCCACTGGACCTTGAGGTGCCACTGCAGGACCCTCATGTTTAGCTTGTAGAGGGACCGTAGCAATGGCCGCAGCCATGTGGCCCAGAAGCTGTAGAATCACCCGTGCTGGAAGAGAGACTGCTGCTTGGACCCTGCACACCAGATCCATCAGACAGCCTGCTCTGTCTGATGGCAAAAAGGCTTTACCTTGGATGGTTTCCACAATGGCCCCTATGTGCTGCAACCTCTGAGAGGGCCAGGGTTGCGACTTCGGCCAGTTTACGGTAATGCCCAGGGAGAGAGAAGAAAAAATTACTCACCTTAGTAATGTTGTTTCTTCTAATTGAGTCTTGCTATATTGTGACATATGCAGTGAGTTCCAACCTTCGAACTGCTCCGGAGGTGAAAGAGTTAACTTTCCATGCCAGGCATGGAACCTTGAGTGTTAGCTCGGTTGAAAACTCTGTCTGTTGTTAATCAAACTCAAACTGTCAGATCTTTATGAGCAAAACTCACTAAGATTCTGTGTGAAGCCGTAAACCTACACTAGCCAACTGGCTACTAAATATAAGAACACATTTTTCTTGGTCCCAAAACAAAGACTGAAGTCAGGGGATCCAAAAAACTAAAAACATAACACCCAAACACCCCAAAAAGGAGGGGTGAAAAAATAAGGTGGGCATCTACTAAGTGCCAACACTGCACTGCCCACCCACATCCCAAAAGTAGAGGTTCTGAGAGGGGCATGCAGGTGTGGAGGTCATAATATAGCAAGACTCCATTAGAAGAAACAACATTACTAAGATGAGTAATTTTTTCTTCGAACAACATGAAGTCTTGCTATATTATGACATATGCAGACTACACAGCAGTACCTCCATGGAGGAGGGACAGAACCTACTTAGGAAATAGGCTCTGAAGCACAGCTGTGCCAGATCGAGCATCACTCCTAGCCTGGATGACCAGGGAGTAATGCTTGGTAAAAGTGTGAACTGTTTTCCAGGTAGCTGCTTGACATATCTCTAAGATAGGGATGTCCCTGGCAGCAGCCAGAGACGCAGCTGTACCTCTGGTAGAGTGAGCCCTCAGGCCAGAGGGAGGAACCTTACCCAGTTTTTCATAGCAAAATTGGATACAAGAGACAATCCACCTGGCAATGGATCTTTTAGTGGCAGGTTTCCCTTTACCAACCTCACCATAAGTGAGGAACAGTTGGAGGGAGTCAAACCTGTGACCCTTGGTACGTTCTATGTAGTAACTAAGGGCTCTTTTGACATCTAAACTGTGCAGTCTCCTCTCGCCAGAGGAGGAATGGTCAGTGAAGTACACAGGGAGAGACACAGATTGATTAAGGTGGAAGTCTGAAACCACCTTAGGCAAAAACTTTCTGTTAGTCCTGAGGACTACCTTATCTCTGTGAAAGGAGATAAAATCAGGCTCCACTGACAATGCTTGTAATTCACTTATGCGCCTGGCAGAAGTGATGGCTACCAAAAACATCTTTTTCCAAGTCAAGTACTTAAGCTCTGCTGAAGACAAGGGCTCAAAAGGGGGTTGCATAAGCTGAGCAATGCAAATATTAAGATCCCAGGCAAGGGCAGGGTCCCTGAATGGAGGGTTGGTGTGAAGCAACCCCTTGAAAAACTTGGAAACTACAGGATGAGCTGAAACAGAAGAGGGTTTACCTGCTGATAAGAAAGCAGACACGGCTGCCAGGTGCACTTTCAGGGTAGCTGGTCTCAGCCCCCAAAGAATTCAAATGCACCATATAATCCAGGACTGTGGGTAAGTCAGCAGATTCTGGGAAAATATGCTTGCCAGAGCACCATATGGAAAATCTCTTCCATTTGGAATTATAAGTAGCCCTGGTGGAAGGCTTCCTAGAAGCCTTCAAGATATCCAATACACCTTGGGAGAGGTGTAGGTCAGCAAACTCTAACTCTTCAAGAGCCAGGCCTTGAGATTGAGAGATTTGAGATTCCGGTACCAAACCCTCCCCTGAGCACAGGTTAACAGGTTTGTGATTCCTGGGAAGACACAGGGGAAGGTGGAATGCTAAGGACATAAGGAGTGGGTACCAGGGCTGTCTGGCCCAATCTGGAGCAATCAGGATCATCTAGCAGGGTTGAGATCTGATTTTGACTAGCACCTTGAACAGAAGAGAGAAGGGGGGAAATGCATAAAGAAACTTCCCTTCCCAACTGAGAAGGAAGGTGTCCAGAGGGACTGAGCCCAACACTGAGGGCCTGCAGCAAAAAAGGGGAAGTTGGTGATTGTCTGGGGCTGCAAAAAGATCTATCTGCAGGGTGCCCCATCTGGCAAATACTACCTCCAATACTAGGGGATCCAGTGACCATTCATGATGGCCCTGGGAAATCCTGCTGAGAGCATCTGCCAGGACATTGTCCTTGCCGGAAGGTGAACTGCCGTAAGGGTGATTCAGGAATATGCCAGAGACCACAACTTCATTGCTTGCTGTGCACAAGGCCGTGAGACAGAGTGCCTCCTTGCTTGTTGATGTACCACATTGTAGTGGTGTTGTCTGTTCTGATCTGTACAACTTTGTTCTGAACAGAGGTGGAAAAAACTTGAAGTGCTAGAAAAACTGCTTTGAGTTCCAATAGATTGATGTGGAGCAGAGATTCCTGAGGGGACCACAATCCCTGGGTAGTGAGATCGCCCATGTGAGCTCCCCACCCCAACAGGGATGCATCTGTAGTAAGGATTAGGGAGTGAGACTGAGGGATGAAGGGTACCCCTGTCTCAGATTGCTCTGGTCCTGCCACCACTGAAGGGCTAGGATCAGGGTTCGAGTCACTGGGATCAATTTGGTCAGAGGGTCTCTCCTTTGAGATCAAAAGGCTCTCAAATGGAACTGGATGTCCTCATCTGAAATCTTGCTCCCTGCACAACTGCTGTAGAAGCAGCCATGTGCCCCAGGAGCTGCAGAAAATGCCTTGCTGGTCGAGAGACCTGCAGGGTGAAAGAGGAGGCCAGAGACCAAGGTCCTTGCTCTTTCCAGAGGAAGGAAGGTTCTGGCCTCTTTGTGTTCAGTACTGCACCTATGAAGGTGAGAAGCTGGACAGGCTCTAGAACTGACTTCGGAAGACTGAGAAGGAAACCTAGAGATGTGAGCAGTTGCTGAGTTACCTGAAGGTGTAGTCTGACTTGTTCTGGAGACTGGCCTACTATGAGCCAGTCGTCCAGGTAAGGAAAAATGGCAATCTTCTGCCTTCTTAAGTGGGCAACTGCTACTGCCAGGCATTTTGTGAATACCCTCGGAGAAGAGGTGAGGCCGAAGGGCATTGCTCTGAACTGGTAATGGCCTGAGGGCAGTTCGAATCTGAGGTACTTTCGATGGGAGTTTCTGATAAGAACATGGAAGTAGGCATCCTTGAGGTCCAGGGACGCTAGCCAGTCCCCTGGTCTTAGAGAGGGTAAAATAACTCCCAGAGTCACCATTTTGAATTTTGGTTTTAAAAGGTGCTTGTTTAGGTATCTGAGATCCAAGATGAGCCGCCATTCTCCTGTCTTTTTTGGGGTAAGGAAGTACCTGGAGTACAACCCTTTGCCCTGGTGTAGGGAAGGAACCCTTTCCACAGCTCTGAGAGCCAGGAGGGAAGAAACTTTTGTTTCTAGGGCAAGTGCCTCTGATGGATTTGCAGGTGGAAAGGACCTGGCTCTCCTCTTCGGAAATTTTTTGAAGCTGAGAACCAGTCCCTGGCTTACTACCTACAGGACCCACTTGTCTGATGTTAGAGACTTCCAGTTCTGGACAAAGTAAGCCAGCCTGCCCCCTACCGGTAAAGCAGAATCGGCCCTGGCCACCCCATCAAGGTGCCTGCTTGGCAGGGGCTTTGGGTTGAGGGGTGGAAGCAGGCTTGCTTGCACCCCATCTGCCTCTCCTCTAAAGAACCCCTCTGGACATAAGCAGAAGAGGAGGCCTGGACTTGGTAAAAGGCCTATGAAAGGCCTACCCCTGCCCTGGGATGCTACCTTTGAGGTGGCCTGCCTTTCCTTGTCTGTGCACTCCTATAGGTGGTCCTATATTCATCCATTTCTTCATGTAATTCTCTGTCTGCTCCCAAAACAGAGAATTGCCCACAACAGGAAAATCCGTGGCCTAAGACTGGGTATCCTGTGACAGGGTAGTACATCTGAGCCAAGCCATTATGCGAAGTGCTACAGATGACACATCATTAGAGTCTACTGCAGCATGAAATTGCACCTTACATGCCTCAATACCATCCGCAGCCACCTGTTCCAGCTCCCTGGCAAGCTGGTCAGGGACCTGTTTTGCTAGAGCCAGCACAGTATCCCATCTGGATTTCTGGTATCTAGCAGCATAAGCCATATAATTTGCCTGTCTGAGTCCCAAGGATGCTGCCATGTACTGTTTCTTTGCCATGGCATCAACCCTCCTGGAGTCCTTTTCAGGAGGGTGCGAAGCTAGAGGAATATTTGCCTTGTCACAGGCTGCAGCCTGCACTACCCCCACATGGCTGCATTGCTGTGTGAGGAACTCTGTATCAGAGCCTGATAATGTATACCTTTTGCCATCCTTTTATCAACAGGAGGTATAGTGAAAGGAGTTTTTAGAATTTTTACTGTCTGTTTCCTAAAAGATTTTTGCAGAGGAATAGACAGTCTCCTAGACTCTGGAATATCCATCATTTCTACATAATCAGGCTCCTCTTGGTCATCAACAGCTTCCTCAACAGGGAGCTGGAGAGTTTCAGCAACTTTCTTATAAAACATAAAATGAGAAGGGGACTCAGATAACCTAGGAGGAGAAACCCCTGATGGTCTGTCTGGAGAGATGTCCGGTTCAATGGGCACATCCAGACTTTCAAACCCACATTCACTCTCCTCATACTCCTCTTCCCCCTTCCCTGGTTCATAAAAATCCTCAAAATCATAATCTTGAATCGGTGGAACCGGCCGAACCAAGCTCTTCCCTGATGGTATCGGTTCGGTCGGAACCGGGGAAAGAGACTGGACAATTTGAATTACTTTAGTTATTTCCTCAGCGGTTGGAGAAAAAACTTTTGGCACACTAACTGAATTTCTAGACCTTTTAGTTGGAACCGGCCCCTCAGAGCTGGCTCTTCTTTTGCCCGAGGAAGCATCGCCCTGGTCAGAGGGCACTCCCTCCGGTTCGGTTGGAACCGAACCAGGCTGGCCATCCGGGTCAGCAGACTTTTTGGCCTCCCTTTCCCTGAGCCTACCAACTCTCTTCTCAATGGTAGCAGGAAAATTGCTACATATCTGGCAGTCTGCATTGAGGTGGTCAAACCCCAGACAATACACACAGGTGGTGTGTGGGTTAGCCTTAGCAAAGGCTTCCCCACAAACACCACAGTGCTGAAACCCAGTGGGCCCGGTTTTTCTTTTGGGTTTCTCAGACATAGTGCCAGCCTAACCAACTTGCCCATTTATGGCAATCCGCCAAGCAAGACTCCCTTATCGGTTCCCAACCGTGTCACAGGTCGTGGAAAAAAACGTAATGAAATCCGTTTTTTTAGAACCGATAAGAACCGGGAACCGCACTCTAATATAAGGACTAGCAAAGTTATATAGCAACCTGATTGGTTCAAACTGAACCGAAAGACGTTTACAAGTTCCACATAGAATAAAATAAATGTAAGCCTATCTATTACTTATAATACCACAGACAGAGCTTGAACTGACCGGTTGCGGTTTAATTTCGGTCAAAAAACTGATAAAATAACACTTTAACCGACAAAATGAACCGAGCAGAAGGAGAAATCTCCAGAGCGACTGTTCAGTGAGGCGGAGTAAAGAATTTGACAGTTTGAGTTTGATTAACAGACAGAGTTTTCAACCGAGCTCACGCTCAAGGTTCCATGCCTGGCATGGAAAGTTAACTCTTTCACCACCGGAGCAGTTTGAAGGTTGGGACTCACTGCATGTCATAATATAGCAAGACTTCATGTTGTTTGAAAAAGAGCTTTCATTTCCTCTAGGGCCACGTGCAACTGGCTTGCTGACTAAGCAGAAATAAGCCAGTCGTCCGGGTAAGGATAAACGAAGTGGTCTTTCCTCCTCAGGGCCACTGCCACTGCCGCCAGGCACTTGGTGAAAACCCTGGGTGCCGATGAGAGACACCGAAGGGCAGAACCCTGAACTGGTAATGCTGGTTCTGAAACCGGATGCATAGAATCTTCCTGTGGGAACGCAGGACTTTGATATGCATGTAGGCATCCTGCACATCGAGGGAGCATAACCAGTCTCCTTGATGGAGGAGAGGTAGCAGGCTTGCCGATGTCACCATCTGGAATCTCTGGTACTTGATAAGACAGATTGAGCTGGCAGAGATCCAGAATAGGACAAAGGTCTCCTGTTTTCTTCAGAATCAGGAAGAAATGGGAGTAGAAGCCCATGCCCCACTAAGCCTTGTGAACCGGCTGAATGGCCTCTTCTGGAGAGGGACTGAATCTCATCTGCCAGAAGCTTGGCATGGGCGGGTGGACAATGAGAAGGGGGTGGATTGTCCAAGGGTATGCTGAGAAACTCTATCGCATAACCTCTGCGAATGGTTTCAGCACCCATTGGTCCAAGGTGATACTGGACCATTCTGAGAGGTAAGGGAAAATCTCCTCCTACCGCCTCTGCTCTGTATAACCCGAGAAAGAGGAGAGGTTTGCAGTGAGTCCGGCTGTACAGGAGGGGTTTGGGCCCGGTGCCCTTGGAGCCTTGGGCTGCTTAAGGCCTTGGGAACCTTGAGGGATAGGGTGGCCGCACCTCTTGAACCCTTTTCCCTTGGGGTTGCTTGCCCCCTTGTCCCTGACCTTTCCGAAAGGGACGACAACAGGAACCTTGAGACTCTGACTTATACGTCCTGTGGACATCGGCAACGACCTTGCCAGAGTCCTGCAGATTCTTCACCAGAGACTCCGCCTCCTAACCAAACAATACTGGACCCTGGAAGGGGGCATCCAGTAAAGACTCTTGAAGGTCTGGGCGAAAACCCAACACCCTGATCCAGGAATGCCTCTGCAGACAAACTCCCGTTGCAGCTACACAGGAAGCCATGTCCACCGAATTCTATGAGCAATGGAGGACATGCTTGTCCGCGTCTATTCCAGACTGGACGCAAGCACAAATTTTTTTACTATCTGAGTCTGGCAGGGTCTTGACCACCTCCATCATTTTCTCCCACAGAGAATGCTGGTACAAAACCATATGGGCAAGAAAATTCAGCGGACAGATGGAGCCAGTAGCTGAAGAAAACACTTTCCTGCCCCAGTGATCCAATTTCTTGGACTCTGGATCCGGGGGTCTGAGAGCTCAGGTGCTTGGGTTGGCTAACACGACCATGCGTGGCTGTAAGCACCAGTGAATCTGCCTTGGGATGCTCCCCCAAAAAGGGTTCCGCGTTTGGAGGGGGGGGTTTATAGAGTCTGTCCATCTTCCTGGGAATAGCTGAGGTGGATGATGGCTTGCCACGTAAGCCTGGTGACATCCTGGAATGGTTCCACTAGAGGTCGGATAACCAGAGGTTTTGGCTCTTGGGATCCCAGAAAGTTAGCCAGTTACCTACGCTCTGGGCCCAGCTCCTCTGTGTCCCATTCATAAATAGACTGAATGTGGTGCATAATGTCCAGGAAAGATGGGTCATCTGAGGGAGACCTGGGCGAGTCCCTGGGACCTGGAGAAGGCGGAATAAATTCTTCCCCATCTGAAGATTCTGAGGAGAAGGGACTTGCAGCACCATCATCCAGAGAGGATGGTCGTCCACTGAAGGAGGGAACTGGGGAAGAGTACCCTCTCCTGCATTTGCCTTTTGGATCCAGACGTGGTTGGTCATCTCCATCTGGCTTGACAGGAGTTAGAGGGGGCCCTATGGGAGTTTCCCTAGGAGGTGGGACAGAAAGTCTATATAGTAGGTCCCCTTTGACTGTATTACACCAAGTGGAAAAGAGCGAGCCGATGTCAGCCATGGAGATGACAGCTGGGGCAGGCATTGGGTTCGACGGATCGGCATCTGCGGATCCTGTGGATCTAGCATTTGGTCAGGGGATCCCTCTTTAACCTTATCCAGCTGCTGCTCGACGTCTGTGTCCCTGGGGACCCGGAGTCCGGAGTAGGAGGGGCCCATCAGGGCAATTGACCTTCTGAAGGTGGGGCAGGCGTCCGAACCTCATCCAGCAACAGCCTCTGAACAAGCGTCAGGGCATGAGTCGCCGGGGAAGGCGACCGGCTCGGTGGACGCTTGTCAGTAGTAGGAGGGCGCTCCTTGGCCGGCGGAGGAGGGGGGGAGTCTGATGGCGAACGGTCTCCTGAAGCCTATCTGTGCCATCCGTACATTTTTACTTTTTGGTCGACCCCTCGGGCTTATAGCTGGACTCCTTAGGCCTTCCTGGGTTGACCCAGTGGAAGCTTTATGGGGTCAGAGGGCCAGAGAAGGATGACTGGGTGAATGCCCCAAAGGAAGACGGCTCCCTGTGTTGCCCTGGGAAGAGGAGGGAGCCGACCTCGAAGATGTCCCAGTTACCTTAAGAGGGCCAGAACCTGACCTCCCGCTGGAGGCTGAAGAAGAAGGCACCCTGGAAGGCGACCTTGGGAGGGACTCAGACCTGGCCCTATCTTTCTCCCTCTGGTGATGGTGCTTCCCTCCCAAAGCTTTCTCTCTGGGTGCGAAGTCCTTGGTGGGAAAAGAAGAGTTGCGCTACAACGTCCTCTGCATAGTCACCACCTTCTGTTCAAGGAGATAGGCCTTAAGGGCATTGGCTCTCCAAGTCCTGCTCTTCTGGTTAAACTTCTGGCAATGTAGGCAGTTGGCGGGCCGATAGTCGGGGCCTAGACAGATGAGGCCGGCCGCACGGCCATCCTTAGCCAGTTACTGCTTCCCGCATGCACACTTAGACTTGCGCCACAGTGAAGAGGGCGACGACATGCAAGAAGATGAATCTTCGAAAAAAATTTTAAAATACTGGAAAATGGCAAAAAGCGCGGTCGACTGCAATAAAAGGCCTCCGTGGAGCCGAACTAAGCAGGTCAATGGCGGGAAAAGAACTGGGATGGCGCCGGGGACCCACCCCTTTTACGCCACGTCCAACGTCAGGCGGAGCCGGGGGCGGTCCCCCACCTCAGACTGCTAGCTACAACAGTTTGCCATGGGGTCCTAACACCAGGTGGCATTAGTCCTAATGGTAATACCTGCTGCAAGAGCTCCACCTCGAGGTTAGATCTGGTGCACCCTGAGTTTTGGGAGCGAATGATACAAACAACTGATCAGTCTTCCTCAAGGGACTGGTACAGCTCAAATAAAAATGAGGCATCCAGTGGACATTCACCGTATGCAATAACGCTTCTCCCTTGTTAAGACTACTCTGGGTAGTACACAGGGGTATCCAGTGAACAAGGTGACCACAATTGGGCGTCTACAAAAAAGATTACTGGCGCCACTATGTTCAGGGCTTCTACCTAGCAGAGGCGACATACAACAATGGGAAGTACACATGTATAAGCATGTGCGCATATGCGCAGGTGGGGTGAGAGGCAGGAGAGGGATGGTATGTGGGAGGGGATGTGGCGGGCAGCTGCCGAGCTATTCCGCTAGCGTGGTGGGGAGGGTGGTTGGCTGGGAGGTGCAGGGTTCGCATCTGGCACAGCATGGGGTTATTTTGCCGGCAGGCGGCTTTCAATTGTTTTAAGTTTTTCACACACACCCCTGACATGCCCCAATTAAAAACAAAACCAGTAGATCTCGGTGCCCTTTTCTCCTTGCATACAAGTGTGCACCGCCAAAATTAATTTTCGACGATGCACACTCACTGTAATGGCGATCGCTATTCAGCGATCACGGTTATGACATGGAACCATACATAGGCAGGTGAATATCCTGGTTCAAAATAAATTCAGACACCACCTTGGGTAAAAACTAAGGACTGGTCCATAAGGTCACCCTGTCCTCATGGAAAACCAAACAGGGCTCTTTACACATCAGAGCATGAAGCTTGGAAATCCACCAAGTGGAAGTAACTGCAACTAAAATAACGCTTTCCACGAGAGAAAGTGTAGCTACGCAATCCGCGGCTGGTTCAAAAAAGGGAAGCATGAGTTTCTCTACCTTAAAGAGCAGGTCCCATGAAGAAGCAGGGTCCCTGACGGGAGGTCTCATATGCAAAATGCCCCGTAGGAAGGTACAGGACAAATCCAGCTGAGCAAGGTTTTTACCCTCTACCGGTGCATGGTACGGAGAAATGGAAGAGGGATGCACCTTGATAGAGAGGAGCAGCTCAGGCATGTGTCAAACAGAGAGAGGAGATGCTCAAGAATGGAGTTCACTGCACAGGAGAAGAGGCTGAGGTAATGGGTGGCAGCCACAAACAGAACCTCTTCCACTTCATGGCACAGGTGGACCTGGTCGAGGGCTTTCTTGCTGCTACTAGGACGTCGGCCACTCTGGAAGAAACCGCATACCTGGTGACTACTAGGTTTGCAGGAGCCAAGCACGCAGATGCAGGGACTTGAGATTCGGTGGGCTTAAGTGCCCTGGTCCTGGGAGGGCAAGTACGAGCTCAGAGGTAGAGGAAATGGGGGTTCCGAGGCTAGCTGTTGGAGCAGAGGGAACCAAATCTGGCGAGGTCAGAAAGGAACAATGAGACTCATCTCTGCTCCTTCTGCCTGTAGTTTGAGAGGTACCCTCTGAAGAATGGGGAAGGGAGGAAAGGCATAAAGAAACCTCAATGTCCAACAAAGGGACATGCGTCTCGCCAGAAAACTCCAGCGAGCAGAAAATACAGGTTACCCACCTGTAACAGGAGTTCTAGGAATGGTATATGTTGTTCATCCACACTGTCTGGCAGATTTCTTGCTGCTTTAAATCTTGCCGGAAGGTCTTCAAGCTGGCTTCTCCCACCCACCCAGGTGGTAAAACTCTCGGCTCCGCTCCATGACGCCAGATCTAGCCCGCTGGAAGCCAGGTTGTGCGTCAAAGCGGGAGGTCGAGGTGGATCGTGTGGATGAATACGTTATTCCTAGAACTCCTGTTACAGGTGAGTAAATACAGGTTACTCACCTGTAACAGGAGTTCTAGGAATGGTATATGCAGTTCATCCACACTGTCTGGCAGATTTCTTGCTGCTTTAAATCTTGCCGGAAGGTCTTCAAGCTGGCTTCTCCCACCCACCCAGGTGGTAAAACTCTCAGATCCACTCCATGACGCCAGATCTAGCCCGCTGGAAGCCAGGTTGTGCGTCAAAGCCGGGGAGGTCGGGTGGGTCGTGGATGAACAACATATACCATTCCTAGAACTCCTGCTATTAGTGATATCAGGTTACTCACCTGTAACAGGAGTTCTAGGAATGGTATATGTAGTTCATCCACACTGTCTGGCAGATTTCTTGCTGCTTTAAATCTTGCGGAAGGTCTTCAAGCTGGCTCCTCACCCACCGGGTGGTAAAACTCTCGGCTCCGCCCCATGACGCCAGATCTGGCCCGCTGGAAGCTCAGGTTGTGCGTCGAAGCCGGGGAGGTCGGGTGGGTCGTGTGGATGAACAACATATACCATTCCTAGAACTCCTGTTACAGGTGAGTAACCTGTATTTCTAGGGACATGGATATGTTATTCATCCACACTGTCTGGCAGACTCCTAGCAGTTCTCCGGGAGGAGGGAGGCAAGGCGCACACCCCCTTAATACTTACTTGGGAAATAAGGACTGGAGAACTGAGGCCCCAAAACCGGCATCCCGGCGTGACTCAAGGTCGATGTGGTAGTGGGTAATGAAGGTGTTTGCTGACTTCCAGGTAGCAGCCCTGCAGATTTCCTGGATAGGGACGTCCCTGGAAGCAACCACCGATGCAGCAGTATGGCGGGTAGAATGAGCTCTTATCCCTCTGGGAGGCTCACATGCCTGCCAACTCATAGCAGAGATCTATGCAGGAGGTGACCCATCTGCATATCGTCCGCTTGGCTGCAGGTCTGCCAGGTGCGGCTTCAGCGTAGGTGACAAACAGCTAGTGAACCTCTCCCCGAATCCCAGCCGTGCGCTCCTTGTAATAGGCGAGCGCCCTTCTAGGGTCCAAAGTATGGAGCCTATATTCGGCCTCCGAGGTGTGATTGTGGTAGAACACCGGCAGAGTCAACACCTGGTTAAGGTGAAACTCCGACACCTACCTCGAAGGAATTTCGGGTGGGGGCTTAGGACAACCTTGTCCCTATGGAAGACCAGGTAAGGAGACTCGATGCTCAGCGCCTGGAGTTCTCCAATCCTTCTGGCTGACGTGATAGCCACCAAGAAGGCGGTCTTCCACGACAGGTGGGGAGACCACACCTGTGCATTGGTTCGAATGGCTTGCCCATGAGCTTTGCCAGTACCAGCAGTAAATCCCACGGAGGTGGGGGTTCCCGCACTGGAGGGGAAATGTGATCAAGGCCTTTGAAGAAGCGCCCGACCACCTTCTCCTGCGCCACTGAATGCTGACCGGCCCACGCCGGGTAAGCAGAGATGGCTGCCAGGTGCACCTTTAGGGTCGTCGACCTAAGCCCTTGACTAGATAGGGACCATAGATAGTCCAAAATGCTGGCCACAGAACAAGAGGAAGGGTCCAAGCCCTTATTCCGACACCAAATGGAGAATCTCTTCCATTTGAAGGCGAGATTTTCTGGTCGACTCTTACAGGACGCCTCAACGACGTTGAGGACCTCGTCGGAAAGACCAAGGCCTGAAACTCCTAGCCGCTCAGAAACCAGGCCGTCAGGTGCAGGGATTGAAGTTCTGGATGAAACACCTTCCCCTGATTGACTGGGAGCAGGTCCGGGCGAGCTGGAAGCTGCCTCGGGAGCCTGGAGCTGAGGCTGAAGAGATCTGGGTACCAGAACTGGCGGGGCCAGTCTGGGGCTATCAGAATCACCTGCGCCTTGTCCCTCCTCGCTTTGAGCAGGACCCTGTGAATCAGGGGGAAAGGGGGGGGAAGGCGTAAAAGAGGCCCGGGGTCCACGGCCTTGAGAAGGCATCCCCCTGCAGCGAGCCCTGCTGAGGGGGGCGGGCATGAAACAGCCTCAGCTTCGCGTTCTTCCAGGAGGCAAACAGATCCACCACAGGTGTGCCCCAGAGGGAGAACACATCTTGTACTACCTCTGGCAGGAGAGACCACTCGTGCGATGCAGCCCCTATCCGGCTCAGGTCATCGGCCAGGGTGTTGGAGGCTCCTGCCACATGAATGGCTAGGAGATCCGCCTCCAGGCTGCGCACAAGTGATCAGATGCGGAGAGCTTCCTTGCATAGAAGCATGGAGCGCATCCCGCCCTGGCGGTTTAGGTAGTACATGGTCGTGGTATTGTCCGTCTGGACTTGGACCACTTGACCCCCGGAGAAACGGAGCAAAGGCGGTGAGAGCTAGGCGGACCGCTCGGAGCTCCAGCAAGTTGATGTGGCATCGGGACTCCCGTGGGGACCAGAGGCCGTGCACTCGGTGTTCCCCCAGATGGGCACCCCAACCCATCAAAGACGCATCGGTCGATAGAGAGACCGTCGGCTCGGGGCGGACAAACGGGATACCCTCCTGCAGATGAGATGGAACGGTCCACCACTGGAGAGCGTCCCACATCTCCTGGGTCGTCATCACGAGCTGGTCCAAGGGATCGCAGCATTGTGACCATTGGCTGGCCAGTCCCCACTGAAGGGGGCGCATGTGCCAACGTGCCCAACGGACTACGCTGGTACAGGCCGCCATGAGACCCAGGAGGCGCAGGAAGTCCCGGGCAGGGCGCGATTGCCCAACCAGAAATGATTGGGCAAAGGAGGTAAGAACCTCGGCCCTGTCCGCTGGGAGCCGTGCTCTGGCTCGTAAAGAGTCGAGCTCTGCCCCGATGAACATTATCACCTGCTTCGGCTCGAGTTCGATTTGGCCTCGTTGATAAGGAGGCCGACCTGAGAGCAAACTCAGAGGGCCAGATCTCTGGACCGCTCCACCTCCTGTCTGGAGGGGCTGCTATCAGCCAATCGTCCTAGGTAAGGGTACACCGACCCTCGGCGCCGAGGAATGCTGTCACCACTGCCATGCATTGGTGAAGACCCTGGGAGCTAGAGAAGGCCGAAGGGCATGGCCTGGAACTCGAGTAGGGATCCCTCCGCTCTGAGCGGAGGAATCTCCGTGAGACGGACGGATTGGGACATGAAAGAACGCGTCCTGAAAGTACAGAGAGGCAGAACCACACGCCGTGTTCCAGAGATGGTATTATCTGAGCCAGAGTGACCATTCTGAAGGTTCGAGACCTTAGGAACTTGTTTAGGGTCGTGCAGGTCGAGAATGGGGCACCAGCCCCGTCTGCTTCGGAACCAGGAAATACCTGGACACAAACCCGGGTCTGGAAGGAGGGTCCTCCACCTCTTCATCACCTCCTTCTGGAGGAGGAGACATGTCGGCTCGACGAGCCACCAGTGAGGCTGGGGACCCCGAAGCCCCCCGAGGGGCGACAGCTCTGTACGGCGGTGCCTGCTCGAATTCTAGAGGCAGGCCTCTTCCCACCACCTCCAAGACCCACCTGTCCGTGGTAACAGCGGACCAGGCGGAAAGGAAGTGCCGGAGCCGTCCCCCCACGGGGGGAACCAGGGGTGAGGCGACGGGGATGGGGCGACACCCCTCAGACCGTCACTGAGCAGGCTTGGAGGAGGGACCGGCCGAGGGACCTCCTGGGCCTTTTCCTCCTTGCTCCCTATTGGAGGAAGACAACGGCTTGGGTTTGGGGTACCAAGGTCGAGCCTTCTGGCCCTGACGTTGCTGGGCCGGGCGCGTCGCGGGCACAGAAGGGCGAAAAGGTTTAGGCTGAGGCTTACGGCCTTTGTCCTTCTGAGCGGAAGAGACCGACTCCAAGGTGGCATTGGACTTTTCGATCCTCTGGAGGTGACCTTCCACCCCAGGGCCGAAGAGGTCAGTCCCCCAAAAAAGGAACATCCGTCAACTTGTGCTGGGTATCCGAGGTGAAGGAGGATATCCTCAGCCAAGCCCGCTGACGCATGGTCACTGCGGTCGCCACTGATCTAGCACAAGAGTCTCCGATGTCGAGAGCAGTCTGGAGCTGCTGCTTTGCCACTGCCCTGGTCCCGCACCTGCCTGACCGTGGTCTGCAGGTCCGTGGGAAGATGAGGAACGACCTCATCCAGGGAGCCCAACAGGGCATGGGAGAAGTGTGCCATCAGGACGGCCGAACTAGCCTGACGAAGGCCGAGAGATGATGCAGCATAGACTTTCTGCCCAGCATAGTCCAATTTCTTGGATTCCTTATCGGGTAGTTTGTCCACGTCCCTGGCGTTCCCGGAATGCTGGAAAATGCTGTCGGTAACCAGCCCCTCCGCAGAGGGGTGTTCGAAAACCGGACAGGGAACCGGTAGGGACCGCGCATTTCCTCGCCATCCTGGCCGAAGGCGCAGGGCAGGAAGCAGGACGCTGCCATAGTTCCAAGGCCAGACCAACAATGGCTTCGGCCACCGGAAAGGCCTCTGTAGGAGAATCCCCTCAGTCCAGAATCTCCGTGAGGGGATATCTGGCCCATTTAGAAACGGGTTCGAGCTGCATCCCGGTGGACTCCGAGATGAGCCGAAGAAGTCCCATAAAGGAAGAAGGGCTATCGTCCACTGACTGCCCCCCTGAGGACCCCAAGTCCATCCGCTTGGAGAACAAGGAGGAGTCATCTTCGGACTCGGACAAGTCTTCAAAGAGCTGCCTCGAGCCAGAAACACCCTCCACCTGCCGAGGTTTGTCGGGAGTGAGAGTGACCGACAGCCTATGGGGCAGCCCCTGAGCCGACCGAGAACTCTTGGTCGGAGCCCCAACTAATGGCTGAGGAGGCGGCGGTTCCACCAAAATCGGTGGGGCAGCTGTAATAGGCCGAACAACCGGCCTGGTAACAGGCTTATCGACCACAGAGAGGGGTTGTTTCGGCCGCTCTGGTGACAGCCACTTAATGGCCGGTGTCGGCTTGTTCCCGGCCAACAGAAGCTGTTGCCACATAAGCTCCTCGTATTTACAGCGCAGCTTGCGCCGAAGCATCCCCTCGTCCGAGGAGGAGGAAGAAGAGGAAGAGCGGCGACACCGCTTACCGTGGTGCCGAGACCGAGACCGCCTATGACGGCGGGATCGGCTGGACCGCGAGGAGGTCCGAGACCGAGAATCTCGGCTAGGCCGAGGTCGGCGAGGTGGGGTGCCGAGGATCGGTATTCCCTTCGGCTCGGATAATTCCACCGACGGCTCCGGAACCGGAGGCACAGAAGAGCCGGCGGGATCCTCAACTCTCACCGGGGGACCGGGAGAGGGGATTATAAGATTCACCAGCTGACAGCCCGTCTAATGGGTCTAGAAAAATCTCGACCGCGTCGACGGGTGTCTCGGTCAACTGGCCTGACGGGGACACCGTGAAGCCAGTGGCCGAGGCTGAAGGGTCGACCGAAGTCGACTGTCGACCAGGGGAAGGAGATCTTTCCCGCTCCCAAAAGCGTCGACACTGGGACTTACCCTTGCTCTTTTTTGACCGAGGAAACGGTCCAGAAGAGGTAGGACCCTCGCCTTTGGTCGAGAGGGTCAGGCACAACTCCTTAAAAGAAGCCAAGTACGAGGCGCCGAGAGAGAGCGGGACGAATGCCGCGGTAGAAGATGGAGCGGCCCGCGCCGCCTCCTCTTCGAGGGCTATCATCTGCTCTAGCTGTTCTGCAGAGCCCGCAGCCGAGGACACCGCCAATCGGGCCTCCTTCGACTTGACCGGAGGAAATCTCTTCTCGGGATGCCCCAACTGCAAACGGGCAGCACGATCCTCGAGGACGTAGGCCGAGAAAGAAGAGCACAGGTCGCAAGCCTGCGGGTTGTGCTCCAGGCCTAGGCAGTAGACGCACGTGGAGTGCGGGTCCGTTCGAGACATTTTCTGCCCGCAGGGGCATCTCCGAAATCCAGGAGTCGATTTGTCCATCGCAGCCGCGAGGAGAAGAAGACCGGAGTCTTTTAGAAGTATTCAAAACAAGTTTGAGAAGTTTGAAGAGTTAGGAACCAGTCTTTAATCGCAGAGCGTTAAGGAGGGAACCTGAGCTTCCAAGCGGTAAGGAAGATCTGGCGTCTTAGGGCGGAGCCGAGAGTTTTAACACCCGGGTGGGTGGGAGGAGACAGCCTGAAGACCTTCCGGCAAGATTTAAAGCGGCAAGGATACCTGCCAGACAGTGTGGATGAACAACATGTTCATGTCCCTAGAACCTGTATTTTTAGGGACATGGATATGGTTGTTCATCCAAACTGTCTGGCAGACTCCTAGCAGTTCTCCGGGAGGAAGAAGGCAAAGGCGCACACCCCCTACTTAGGGAATAAAGACTGGAGAACCAAGGCCCCCCAAAACCAGCATCCTGGCGTGACTCAAGGTCGATGTGGTAGTGGGTAATGAAGGTATATGCCGACTTCCAGGTAGCAGCCTTGCAGATATCCTGGATAGGGACATCCCTGGAAGCAGCTACCGATGAAGCGGTATGGCGGGTAGAATGAGCTCTTATCCCTCTGGGAGGCTCCATGCCCACCAACCTATAGCAGAGATCTATGCAGGAGGTGACCCACCTGCTTATCGTCCACTTGGCTGCAGGTCTGCCAGGTGCGGCTACAGCGTAGGTGACAAACAGCTGGCGACCCTCTCTCCGAACTTCAGCCGTCCGCCTCCTTATAATAAGAGAGCTTCTAGGGTCCAAAATATGGAGCCTATATTCGCCTCGAGGTGTGATTGGGTAGAACACCGCAGAGTCAACACCTGGTTAAGGTGAAACTCCGACACCACCTTCGGAAGGAACTTCGGTGGGGAGCAGGACAACCTTGTCCCTGTGGAAGACCAGATAAGGAGACTGGTGGAAAGTGCCTGGAGCTCTCCCATCCTTCTGGCTGATGTGATAGCCACCAAGAAGGCAGTCTTCCACGACAGGTGGGAGACATCGCACCTGTGCACTGGTTCGAAAGACTTGACCATGAGCTTGGCCAATACCAGCAGTAGATCCCAGGGAGGTGGAGGTTCTCACACTGGAGAGGAAATGTGATCAAGGCCTTTGAAAAAGAACCTGACCACCTTCTCCTGCGCCGACTGCTTCCCGGCCCGCGCCCGGTAAGCAAAGATGGCTGCTAGGTCCACCTTAAGGGTCGTCGACCGAAGCCCTTGCTGAGAAAGGGACCACAGGTAGTCCAGAATGCTAGCCAAGGAACAGGAGGAAGGGTCCAGGCCCTTTCCCTGACACCAAATGGAGAATCTCTTCCATTTGAAGGCATAGCATTTTCTGGTCGACTCCTTACTGAATGCCTCAACGATGCTGAGGACCTCATCAGAGGTCTGGATCTCTAGCCACTCAGGAACCAGGCCATCAGGTGCAGGGATTGAAGGTCCGGATGGAATACTTTCCCTGATTGACTGAGATCTGGTCCAGGCGGGCTGGAAGCCCCTCGGAGCCTGGAGCTGAGACTGAGGAGATCTGGATACCAGAACTGGCGGGGCCAGTCTGGGGCTACCAGAATCACCTGTGCCTTGCCCCTCCTCGCCTTGAGAAGCACCTTGTGGATCAAGGGAAGCGGGAAAGGCGAAGAGGCCCGGGGTCCACGGCCTCGAGAAGGCATCCCCGCAGCGAGTCCTGCTGGACGGGGCGGGCATGGAACAGTCTCAGCTGCATCTCCCTGGAGGCAAACAGGTCCGCTGGGAGGCTGCCCCAGTGGGAGAAGAGACTTGTACTACCTCCAGCAGGACAGACTACTCCCGAGCGCAGCCCTATCCGGCTAGGGCATCGGCCAGGGTGTTGGAGGCTCCTGCCACGTGGAATGGCTAGGAGATCCGCCTCCGGGCTGCGCACGAGAGACCATATGCGGAGAGCTTCCTTGCATAACAGCATGGAGCGCATTCCGCCCTGTCGGTTTAGACAGTACATGGTCGTGGTATTGTCCATCTGGACCTGAACCACTTGACCCCGTAGAAATGGAGCGAAGGCAGTGAGAGCTAGGCGGACCGCTCGGAGATCCAGCAGGTTGATATGGCATCGGGACTCCCGAGGGGACCAGAGGCCGTGCGCTCTGTGTTTCCCCAGATGGGCACCCCAACCCATCAGAGATGCGTCGGTCGATAGAGAGACTGTCGGCTCAGGGCGGACAAACAGGATGCCCTCCTGCAGATGTGCTGGAATGGTCCACCACTGGAGAACGCTCCACATCTCCTGGGTCACTGTCACCAACTGATCCAACGGATCGTAGCGTTGTGACCACTGGCTGGCCAGTCCCCACTGAAGGGGATGCATGTACCAACGGGCCGAACGGACCACGCTGGTGCAGGCCGCCATGAGGCCCAGGAGGCACAGGAAGTCCCCGGCAGGGCGCAATTGCCCAACCAGAAATGATTGGGCAAAGGAGGAAAGAACCTCAGCCCTGTCCGCCGGGAGCCAAGCTCTGGCTCGAAGAGAGTCGAGCTCTGCCCCGATGAAGTGTATCACCTGCTTCGGCATGAGTTCCGACTTGGCCTCGTTGATGAGGAGGTCAACCTGAGAGCAAACCTGGAGGGCCAGATCTCTGGACCGCTCCATCTCCGCTCTGGAAGGGCTGCACATGAAAGAACGTGCCCTGAGGTCCAGGGAACAGAACCACATGCCTCTGCTCCTAGGATGGGATTATCTGAGCCAGAGTGACCATCCTGAAGGTCCGAGACCTTAGGAACCTGTTCAGGTCGTGCAGGTCGAGAATGGGCGCCAGCCCCCGTCCGCTTGGGACCAGGAAATACCTGGACACAAACCCCAGGTCTGGAGGAGGATCTGCCACCTTCCTGATCACCTCTTTTTCGAGGAGCAGGGCAATATCGGCTCAGCGGGCCAACAGCGAGGCTTCGGACCCCATGGACCCCCGGGGGGCGACGGCTCGAAAGGGAGGGGTTTGCTCGAATTCCAGAGGCAGGCCCTTTCCTACCACCTCCAACACCCAACAGTCCGTGGTGATAGCGGACCAGGCGGAAAGGAAGTGGCGGAGCCATCTGCCCACAAAGGAAACCCAGGGAAGGGTGACGAGGTTGGGGGCGACACCCCTTAACCCGTCACTGGGCAGGTTTGGAGGAGGGACCGCCAGAGGGACCTCCTGGGTCTTTACCTCCTTGCGTCCTGTTGGAGGAAGCCGCTGGCTTGGGTTTGGGATGCCAAGCGCAAGCCTGCTGGCCCTGGTGCTGGTACTGTTGGGCCAGTCGTGCTGAAGGACAAAAGGACTTATGCTGTTGCTGACGGCGGCCTTTGTCCCTCTGGGCAGAGGTGACCGAGTCCAGAGTGGTGTTGGACGTTTCGATCCGCTGGAGGTGACCATCCACTCCAGGGCCGAAGAGGTCAGTCCCCAAGAAGGGGATGTCCGCCAACTTGTGCTGGGTATCCGCCGTGAAGGTAGATATCCTCAGCCACGCCTGCGGCGCATGGCCATCGCGGCTGCTACTGACCTGGCACAGGAATCACCTATGTCCACAACAGTCTGAAGCTGCTGTCTCCACCGCCCCTACCCTGGTCCTGCACCTGACAGACCGTGGTCTGCAGGTTGGCTGGAGATGAGGAAGGACCTCATCCAGGGAACCCATGAGGGCATGGGAGAAGTGTGCCATCAGCACGGCTGAGCTGGCCTGTCGGAGGCCAAAGGAGGACGCAGCGTACACCTTGCGCCCGCATAGTCCAGCTTGGACTCTTTGTTGGGCTTATCCACGCCCCGAGCATTTCCGGAACGCTGGAAGACGCTATCGGTGACTAACCCCTCGGCAGACGGGTGCTCCGAGAAACCGGGCAAAGAGCCGGTAGGGACCGCATACTTCCTGGCCATCCTGGCCGAGGGCGCAGGACAGGAAGCAGGCCACTGTCAAAGCTCCAAGGCTGGGCCGACAATGGCCTCAGCCACAGGGAAGACCTCCGTGGGTGAATCCCCTCGGTCCAGTATCTCCGTCAGGGGATACTTGGCCCATTTGGACACGGGCTCGAGCTGCATCCCCGTAGACTCCGAGATGAGCCGAAGCAGACCCATGAAGGACGATGGGCTATCGTCCAATGACTGGCCCCCGGAGAAGTCCAGGTCGACCTGCCTGGAGAACAGGGAGGAGTCATCATCGGACTCCGAAGAGTCTGCAAAGAGCTGCCTCGGCCTGAGCCACCCTCCACCTGCCGAGGACGGTCGGGAGTGAGGGTGACCGACAACCTGTGGGGCAAGCCATGACCCAACCGAAAATCTTTGGTCGGTGCCCCAGACTTCGGTTGTGGAGGCGGAGGTTCCACCACAATCGGTGGGGCAGCAGGTTTTGGCCGCACAACTGGCCCAGAAATGAGCAACTCGACTGCGGCAAGCGGTTGCTTCGGCCGTTCAGGCGACAGCCACTTGATGGCCAGGGATGAATCGGAGTCGATTTACTCCAGGACAACAGTTACTGCTGCTACATAAGCTCTTGAACGCCGATGCAATTTGCATCAAGCCTCTCCTCTTCTGAGGAGGAGGACGAGGAGGAGGAAGGGTGTCGCCGCTACTTCGTGAGACCAAGACCGCCATGTCGGCAAGAACGGCTTGATCGAGATGAAGTCCGAGACCGAGACCCTCGGGGAAACCGAGGGCTGCCCTGGGAAGGGGCCGGGGACACCCGCCCTTCCCTCGGCTCAGACACTTTAACCAGGAACTGCCGCCCTGAAGGCGCGGGTAGATCCTCAGTTTCCACTGGGGGAACTGGCGAAAAGGGGTTGTCGGCTTCACCAGTCGACAACCCATCCAACGGGTCGAGGAATATCTCGACTGGGTCGACGGGTGTCTCG
The DNA here is from genome assembly GCA_016271365.2 of Neoceratodus forsteri. Taxonomy (NCBI): domain Eukaryota; kingdom Metazoa; phylum Chordata; order Ceratodontiformes; family Ceratodontidae; genus Neoceratodus; species Neoceratodus forsteri. The sequence goes on from CM028138.1 coordinate 682,222,241, forward strand.
GCAAGCTGGCCCGACGGGGACACCGTGAAGCCAGCATCCTGAGCCGCAACCTCAACCGAAGTCGACGGTCAGCTGTCCGGGAAGGAGATCCTCCGCCTCCCCACGAACGCCGACGGTGGACTTTACTCTTCAATTCCCTTCTTGGGCCGAGAGGAATGTCCTCAAGGCCCTCTCTCCTTCGTGTGGAAAGGACTGGCAAAGCTCCTTGAAAGAAGCTGAATAAGAGGTACTCAAAGAGAGCGGGATAACACTGGAGACAGTGAACAGTTCTGGAGACCATACCTATGTAAGGACATAGACAAGGTAGAGAAGGTTAAGAGGAGGGCAACAAAGATGGTGCATGGATTGCATCACAAGTCCTATGAAGACAGGTTGAAGGAACTGAACATGTACTCCCTGGAGGAGAGGAGGGAGAGGGGATATGATAGAGACATACAAGTATCTTACAGGAGGAACAGGGTGCAGGAAAACACTATTTTAAGCGAAAAGATGTTCCAGGACTAGAGGGCATGGGATGAAGTTGGAGGAGGATGATTCACAGGAAACATGAGAAAGAATTTCTTCACAGAACGGGTGGTGGACAAGTGGACACCCTGCCAGAGGAAGTGGTGGGGGCTGAAACAATCACGGGATTTAAGAATGCATGGGATAGACATAAAGGAATTCTAGAGGTCAGGGGTAAGGGGAAACAGACTTCTAGGAAAACAAACTGAACTTACAAGCTCAAATGGGCAGACTGGGTGGGCCATAGGCCCTTATCTGCTGACACTGTCTATGTATCTATGTATCTATGATAAATGCCGAGACCGAGGAGGAGGAAGATGCGGCCTGGGCCGCCTCCTCCTCGAGGGCGATCATCTGCTCGAGCTGCTCAGCCGAGCCAGCTGCCGCAGACACCGCCCAATGATCCTCATTAGATTTTACCGGCAGGTAAAGCTTCTTGGGGCGCCCGAGCTTCAATCGGGCAGCGCGATCCTCCAGGACGTTGGCCGAAAAGGAGCGACACAACTCCGCAGGCCTGCAGGTCGGGTCTAGGCCGAGGTAGCAGACGCACGTGGAGTGCGGATCCATCCTGAACATCTTCTGCTCGCAAGGGCACCCAAAAGCTGGGGATTGATTTGTCCATCGCAGCCGCAAGGATAAAGAAGACCAGTTTAGAAAACTTCAAAACTAGTTTTGACGAACCGAAGAGTTAGGATCCAGTCTAAAATGCAGAGCGCTATGAGGGGAACCTGAGCTTCCAGGCAGTAAGGAGATCAGGCTGATAGTGGAGTCAGAGTTTAATATTCGGAGTCAGCTTGAGAAGCGGCAGACCTGTTAGAGGTGATGAACAACATACCCATGTCCCTAGAAATACAGGTTACTCACCGTACAGGAGTTCCTAGGAGTGGTATATGTTGTTCATCCACACTTACTGGCAGGTTCCTTGCCGCTTTAAATCTTGCCGGAAGGTCTTCGTTGGCTCCTCCCACCCATCCGGTGGTAAAACTCGGCTCTGGCCCAGCGACGACAGATCTAGCCTGCAGAAGCCAGGTTGGCGATCGGGCCGGGAGATCGGTGAGTTGTGTGGATGAACAATATAACACTCCTAGAACTCCTGTTACAGGTGAGGTAATCTGTATTTCTAGGGACGTGGATATGTTGTTCAATCCACACTTACTGGCAGACTCTAGCAGTTCTCCAGGAAGAGGAGGGAGGCAAGGCCAGACCTCACTTAGGAAATAAGGACTGGAGAACGGAGGTCCCAAAACCAGCATCCCGGCATGACTCAAGGTCGAGTTGGTAGTAGGTAATGAAGGTGTGTGCTGACTTGCAGGTAGCAGCCCTGTAGATTTCCTGGATAGGGATGTCCCTGGAAGCAGCCACCGAAGCAGCGGTATAGCAGGTAGAATGAGCTCTTAACCCTCTGGGAGGCTCCATGCCCGCCAACCTATAGCAGAGATCAAGGCAGAAGGTCACCCACCTGCCTATCGTCCGCTTGGCTACAGGTCTGCCAGGTACGGCTTCAGCGTAGGTGACAAACAGCTGGAGAACCTCTCCCTGAACCTCAGCCGTCCGCTCCTTATAATAAGAGAGCGCTCTTCTACGGTCCGGAGTATGAAAGCCTATATTCGGCCTCCAAGGTGTGATTGGGGTAGAACAGTGGCAGAGTCAACACCTGGTTAAGGTGAAACTCCGACACCACCTTCGGAAGGAATTTCGGGTGGGGGCGCAGAACAACCTTGTCCCTGTGGAAAACCAGATAAGGAGACTCGATGGAACGTGCCTGGAGCTCTCCCATCCTTCTGGCTGACGTGATAGCCACCAAGAAGGCGGTCTTCCACGACAGGTGACAGATGTCACACCTGTGCATCGGTTCGAATGGCTTGCCCATGAGCTTAGCCAATACAAGCAGTAGATCCCACGGAGGTGGAGGTTCTCACACCTGAGGGGATATGAGATCAAGGCCTTTGAAAAAGCGCCCAATCACCTTCTCCTGCGCCACCGACTGCTTGCCGGCCCACGCCCGGTAAGCAGAGATGGCTGCTAGGTGCACCTTAAGGGTCGTCGACCAAAGCCCTAGCTGAGAAGAAAAAATTACTCACCTTAGTAATGTTGTTTCTTCTAATGGAGTCTTGCTATGTTCTGACTATTGCAGTTAGGTCCTGCCTTTCAACTGCTCCGGAGAACAAAGAGTTAAACTTTCCATGGCCAGCATGGAATGTTCACTGCAAGCTCGGCTGAAGCCCCTGTCTGCTGTTGTTTAAACTTCAACCGTCAGATCTTTACGTGCAATACTCACTAGAAGTTCTGTGTGGAAACTGTAAAACTCACACAAGCCAACTGGCAACTAAATTTATTAAAAGGGTTTTTGTTTCAAAGCAAAGACTCAAGTCAGGAAACCCAAAAACAAACCACAACGCACACCCAAAGTAAAGGAGGGTGAAAAGGGACACCCTAGGGTGCCAACACTGCTCCTGTCCACCCACTTCCCAAAAACCAGGTTCTGAGAGGGAGGCAAGGAGAAAGAATACAGCAAGACTCCATTAGAAGAAACAACATTACTAACGTGAGTAATTATTTCTTCAAACATGAAGTCTTGCTGTATTCTATTGCAGACTACCTAGCAGTACCTCCATGGAGGAGGGACAGAACTTACTTTGGGAATAGGCTCTGAAGTACTGTTGTGCCAAACCGAGCATCACTACTAGCCTGGATATCCAGAGAGTAATGCTTGGTGAATGTATGGACTGTTCTCCAGGTGGCTGCTTGACAAACTTCTAAGAAAGGAATATCCCTGGCAGCAGCCAGGGAAGCAGCTGTACCTCTAGTAGAGTGAGCCCTCAGGCCTGAGGGTGGAGTTCTACCTAGTTTTTCATAGCAGAATTGTATACAAGAGACAATCCACCTGGCAATAGATCTCTTAGTGGCAGGTTTGCCCTTATCGACCTCCTCAATATGTGAAGATCAATTGGAGGGACTCAAACCTCTGACCCTTGGTGCGCCTATGTAGTAGCTGGGGCCCTTTAACATCCAGCTGTGCAGCCTCCTCTCTCCAGAGGAGGAATGGTCAGTGCAGAAAACAGGAGAGACATAGACTGGTTAAGGTGGAAATCTGAACCACCTTAGGCAAAAACTTTCTGTTAGTTCTTAGGACCACTTTATTTCTATGCAAAGAGATGAACTCAGGCTCCACTGACAGGGCATGCAATTCACTGATATGCCTGGCAGAGGTAATGGCTACCAAAACACAGTTTTCCAAGTCAAGTACTTGAGCTCTACAGAGGAGAAAGGCTCAAAGAGTGGTTGCATAAGCTGAGCAATGCAAACATTAAGGTCCCAAGCAGGAGCAGGGTCCCTAAAGGGGGACTGGTGTGCAGCAATCTCTTGAAGAACTTACAAAACACGGATTGGCTGAAGAGGAGAGGGCTTGCCTACTGACAAGAAGGTAGAAACAGCTGCCAAACGACTTTAAGTAGTAGCAGTAGTAGTAAAAGTTTATTTCTGATATCAGAAACAGGATAAAACCCAATTTAGCATCAGCTAATTTACAATGGGGTCCTACTGTGCTAAAACATCAGTTTCATTTTAAGTGTAGCTGGCCTCAAGGCCTAGGCCATTGAGATGGACCATATAGTCCAGAACTGTAGGCAATCCAGCAGATTCTGAGAAATATCCTTATTAGAGCACCAAATAGTGAACCTTTTCCATTTGGAGTTGTAAGTCTTTCTGGTGGAAGGCTTTGAGAAGCCTTAAGGATATCCAGAACCCCTTGAGAAAGCTGCAGATCAGCAAACTCTATCTCTTCAAGAGCCATGCCTTGAGATTGAGACTTGAGGTTCGGATACCAAATCCTCCCCTGAGAGGATGTCAACAGGTTGTAATTCCTGGGAAGAGACAGGGGCAGGTGGACTGCTAAGGACAGCAACAGAGGGGTACCAGGGCTGTCTGGCCCAGTATGGAGCAATCAGAATCACTTTGCATGGTTGTGACCTTATCTTGACTAACACCTTGAACAGGAGAGGGAAGGGGGAAGGCAAACAGAAATTTCCCTTCCCAATTCAGAATCAGAGCATTCAGGGGGACTGAGCCCAAGACTGGGGGTCTGCAACAAAAGAGAGGAAGTTGGTGATTGTCTGGGGCTGCAAAAAGATCTATCTGTGGAGTGCCCCATCTCGAGAAAATCACTTTCAAAACTTGGGATTTAGGGTCCATTCATGATGGCCCTGGGATATCCTGCTGAGAGCATCTGCTAGGACATTGTCCTTCCCTGGGAGGTGAATTGCTATCAGAGAGGTTTGCAGGGAATAGGCCAGGGACCACAACTTCATTGCTTCTGTGCACAAGGCCGTAGACCGAGTGCCTCCTTTGCTTGTTGATGTACCATATTGTGGTGGTATTGTCTGTTCTGATCTGGACTACCTTGTTCTGTACAGATTTGGAAAAGGCTTGCAGTGCCAGAAACACCGCTCTGAGTTCCAAGAGACTGATGTGAAGCAAAGATTCTTGAGGAGACCACAGCCCTTGGGTGGTAAGATCCCCCAGTTGGGCTCCCCAGCCCAGCAGGGAGGCATCTGAGGTATCACTGAATGAGACTGAGTGACAAAAGGAACTCCTTGTCTTAAATTGTCCTGATCCTGCCACCATTGCAAAGCCTGAATCAGGGTTCGAGTCACTGGGACTAGTTTGGTAAGGGAATCCTTTCTTTGGGACCAGAAGGCTCTTAAGTGGAACTGAATGTCCATCACTTGGAATCTTGCTCCCTGGACCACTGCTGTGGAGGCTGCCATGCAGCCCAGAAGCTGAAGGAAATGCATTGCTGGTCGAAACACCTGTAGGGTGAATGAAGAGGCCAGTTCCATAAGGGTCCTTGCCCTGTCCAGGGGAAGGAAGGCTCTTGCCCTTACTGTATCCAGCTCTGCCCCTATGAAGGTGAGGAGCTGTACTGGCTCGAGAACTGACTTTGGAAGGTTGAGGAGGAATCCTAAGGAAGTGAGCACTTGCTGAGTTATTTGCAAATGTGACTTGACCTGGTCTGGAGACTGACCCACTATGAGCCAGTCGTCCAAGTATTTATTTTTTATTATTTATTTAGCTTTTGTTGACCGGGTAAGTGCACTAGACAAATCCTGCCTATTTTCAGGCACGACCCGGGGGGAAGGGGATACAGATGAATGGCAACTGACCTTGAACCAGATTAAGCTGTTGGTGGTATTTTAGTGAATGAGGAAATTTGCAGGACACCGGAAATTCCCTACTCTTTCGATAAGTGCCATGGGATCTTTCACATCCACCTGAACTACCACCAATCCAGGCAGATGGGACCTCGGTTTAACGTCTCATCCGAAGGCGACACCTCAGAAATGCAGCACCCCTCTCATGCTACATTACAGTGTCAGTACTGGATATTAACCAAGTGCCAGATGTGGGAACTGAACCCACAGCCTTCTGATCTCCGGCCTCAGAGGCGAGTGTGTCTACCACTGAGCCACTGACACTGCTAACTCTAGTATGGAAAGAAGCAGATCTTTTTTTCTCTTAGGAAAGCACCCACTACTGCCAGGCACTTTGTGAAAACCCTTGGGGTTGATTATAGGCCAAAGAGCAGTGCTCTGAATTGATAGTGGCCTGAGGGCAACTTGAACCTGAGGTACTTTCTGTGGATGCACCTGATGAGAATGTGAAAATAGGCATCTTTGAGGTCCAGGGAGGCTAGATGGTCCTCTGGCCTTAGAGAGGCAGAATTATTTCCAGAGTGACCATTTTGAATTTTGGTTTTAAAAGGTACTTGTTCAGCAGGGATCGACAAATCCCATAGCCCAACATCCCGGCTACAATTTTTGCTATGGGACAACCAATTTCACAGTACTTGGTTGTCCCACGGACAACTAAATCAGTGATGCCCTTTTTTTTTGGTTTGACTTCTCATTCGGCAGGTCCACCCAACTCCACTAGATGTCCCCAGATCGCTCACTCGGCTGTGGGCAGATGAAGCAGCAGAGCTCCCGTCACATGATAGCTTTAGTCATCACCAGTGCAATCGCAGGAAGTGCCGCCGCCGGAGTGGAAGCCGGGAGGGAGAGTGAGCACTGTGTGCCCGCTACAATGGGGACCTCCTGCTACCCGCCCAAGGTCACCACAGCACTTGCTGACAGTGGACCACCCATAGGACTGCCGGGTAAGTCCACCAATGCTTTGGGACAGTCCTGCAGGGTGCGGGCATAATGGATGTTGGTGAAGCTGGCGGGGTTAGCACATTAGTGCACCGCGCACTGACGCGCCATTTTCATGAAGCAATGCTGGAGTCATTTCGGTGTTACGGCAACTGCATGGGCTGTTCAAGTGGCATGGTGACACTGTGGTGTGGAGGGGCTGGCTGCTCAAGAGTGTACTTGTGGGGAGGAAACAAAAAAAGACAAACTGGGACGGGAGGAGGTGGGAAGCTTCCTAGCCAGTTGGGTGATATCTGTCGATCGCGAGGCATATGTCAAGATCGTCAACGACAAACTCAACGAAAGGAGGACAATTGTGAGAAACAAAATAAAGATCAGAAAAGTACAATTTGAATTGTTAGTCAGTGACTGAGAAGGACCCCAACCTAAGATATATAACGCATCAACCAGCAGGCAACCAGAAAGAAAGAAAAGTGGTTGCCAATACTTTAGCTAAAAAAAAAAGAATATTTTAAGAACAGCCTGCTGTTCAGCAGGAAAGTGGGGGGCAGTTGGAGTTGGGCAGTTTAGGGTGACACAGGAGAAAAGAGGAAAGGGCACAGGTGTGAGACTGGACTTGTGTGTGGTGGGAAAGGGAATCTTGGGCAGTAGAGGAAGAGGACTTTAAAGAAAAAGGTACTAAAGTCTGTTATTTAAAAAACACAATCTACCCACCTTACCTACCTGACATCCAGAGGGCCAGGTGAACACCAAAGTGCACTATAGTGTTGTGCTCTCTGTGCTGTGGGTACTGTTGTAAAACCACAGCAAAAGAGTGTGGGACAGGTCTAAGGAGGCCTACTTGTCGAGGCTTGCTGTGTGTGGGGCACTTGGGCATGCAGCTGTAGGGGTAAATGTATTCAGCTACAGCCACACTGCTGGCTTGTATCCTAAATGACAGACACCCAGACGGTTGTTAACTGTACCAAGAAGTGCCTGCCTGTTCCCACTGACCCGCCTCCATCCCAATCTGCTAGTAACACCACCCAGTGAAAGACACACACCACATAGTGACTGGTAAAGAAATGTTATTAGCATCAAAAATCATTTTACCTGTCTTCTGATGTTCTATATCTATATACTATAAACAGTACAACCCCACACCATGTACTTTGTTTCTACATATGTTTTTAAAAATGTACACTGAAATGTATTGGACTACCACTTGAAACTCAGGGACCACTATTTTGGCTAGGCCAGTTGTCCTGGACTAGCATGCCATTTCAAATTTGTCGATCCCTGTTGTTCAGATATCTTAAGTCCAGGATGGGCTGCCATTCTCTGTCTTTTGGGGTTAGGAAGTACCTGGAGTACAATCCTTTGCCCTTGTGTGAGGGTAGGAACCTCTCTATGCTCTGAGAGCCAAGAGGGAAGAAATCTCTGCCTCTAGGGCAAGGGTCTCTGATGGATTTGCAGGTGGAAAGGATCTGGTTCTCATCTTGGGAAATTTTTTGAAGCCGAGAACCAGTCCCTTTGTTACTACTTCCAGGACCCACTTGTCTGATGTCAGAGACTTCCAGTCCTGGATAAAGTAAGCCAGCCTGCCCCCTACAGGTATTAGAGAATCGGCCCGGGCAGACCCATCACGGTGTCTGCTTGGCAGGGGCTTTAGGCTGAGGGGTGGAAGCAGGCCTGCTCATTCCCCATCTGCCTCTCCCTCTGAAGAACCCCCTCTGAGCATAAGAAGAGGAGGAGGCCTGGGCTTGGTAAAAAGGCCTCTGAAAAGGCCTGCCCCTGGAATGCTGTCTCTGAAGAGTGGCTTGCCTTTCTTTGGCCTGAGCACTCCTGTAGGTGGTCCTGTACTGTCCATCTTTTCATGTAATTCTCTGTCTGCTCCCAAACAGAGAATTACCAATAACAGGGAAATCCATGGCCTTAGCCTGGGTATCCTGTGATAGGCTAGTACATCTGAGCCAAGCCATCCTCCGAAGAGCCACAGATGTAGCCATGACTCTTGATGAAACATCACTGGAGTCCACAGCAGCATGAAATTGTACCTTGGATGCCTCAATCCCATCTGCAGCCACCTGCTCCAGCTCCTTGGCAAGCTGGTCAGGGGCATGTTTAGCCAGAGCCAGCACAGTGTCCCATCTGGACTTCTGGTATCTAGCTGTGTAGGCCATATAGTTAGCCTGCCTGAGTCCCAAAGATGCTGCCATGTACTGTTTCTTTGCCATGGCATCAATCGTTCTGGAGTCCTTATCTGGGGGGTGTGATGACAAGGGGATATTTGCCTTATCACAGGCAGCAGCCTGCACTACCCCAACATGGCTGCATTGCTGAGAAAGGAGCTCCGTGTCCGAGCCTGAAAGGGTGTACCTCTTGTCCATTCATCTGTCCACAGGAGGTATGGAGTTAGGAGTCTTAAGAATTTTATTTGTCCATTTCCCAAAAGATTTATGGAGGGGAACAGACAGTCTCCTGGACACCGGGATGTCCATCCTTTCGACAAAATCAGGCTCCTCCTGATCCTCTACTGCTTCTTCCATTGGAAGCTGGAGGGTTTCTGCCACTTTTTTGTAAAACATAAAGTGGGAAGGGGACTCAGAAAGCCTAGAAGGGGAAACACCTGAAGGTCTGTTTGGGGAGATGTCCGGGTCAACAGGCACATCCAGACTTTCATAATCACCATCATCATCCTCATACTCTCCCTCCTCCTCCTCCGGTTCATAAAATTCTTCTGAAGTGTAATCCGAACCGGGGAACCGACCAAACTGAGCCCCTGCCAGATGGTGCCGTTCAGCGGAACCGAAGTTAGCATGCACTATTCTTATCGCTTTGGCTATCTCATCAGCGGTCGGAGTATGAATTTCTGGATCCAAACCAGACGATTTATCTTTTCTCTTCCTTTAACGGAACAGACTCCTCAGAATCGGCTCTCCTCTTGCCCAAAGAAGTATCGCCCTGGTCAGAGGGCACTCCTTCTGGTTCGGTCGGAACCAAACCGGGCTGGCCATCCGGGTCAGCGGACTTCTCGGCCTCCCTTTCCCTCAGTCTACCTACTCTCTTATCCAGGGTAGCTTTGGGAAAATTCTTACAAATTTGGCAGTCTGAATCGAGGTGGTCAAACCCCAGACAATAAACACAGGTGGTGTAGGGATCAACCTTAGCAAAAGCTTCCCCACACACTGCAGTGTTGAAACCCAGTGAGCCCGTTTTTTTTCTTGGGTTTCTCAGACATGGCCAATCCTATCCAAAACTTACCCTTTTCGGCAATCCGCCAGGCAAGACTTCTATCGGTTCCTGACCGTAGCAGGTCTTGGAAAAAATTTAATAAAACTTTTTCTTTTTAGAACCGATACGACCAGTTACCACACTCTAAGTAAATTCACAAACTTTTTAACTAAACTGATCGGTTCAGCCGACCGATCTGAAATTTACAAGCTCCACAAGAAACTAAATGTAAAACCTATCTAGTACTCATGGTACCACAGACAGAGATTTAAACCAACAGAGATTTGGTAGCAGAAATTCAGTAGAAACTGAGCGAAAACTATACTTTAACCGACTTTTTGAACCGAGCAAAGAAGAAATCTCGGGAGCGACTGTTCAGTGAGGTGGAGTAATGAATCTGACAGTTGGAGTTTAAACAACAGCAGACAGGGCTTCAACCGAGCTTGCGGTGAACATTCCATGCTGGCCATGGAAAGTTTAACTCTTTGTTCTCCGGGGCAGTTGAAAGGCAGGACCTAACTGCAATAGTCAGAATACAGCAAGACTTCATGTGGTTTGAAAGAGACCACAGGTAGTCCAGAATGCTAGATAAAGAACAGGAGGAAGGGCCCAACCCCTTACCCTGATACCAAATGGAAAATCTCCTCCATTTGAAGGTATAGCATTTTCTGGTCGACTCTTTATGGGATGCCTCAACGACGTTGAGGACTTCGTCGGAAAGACCCAAGGCCTGGAACTCTAGCCACTCAGGAACCAGGCCGTCAAGTGCAGGGACTGAAGGTCCGAGTGGAGTACCTTCCCCTTGTTGACTGAGATCAGGTCAGGGTGGGCTGGAAGCCATCTCGGGAGCCTAGAGCTGAGGCTGAGGAGACCTGGATACCAGAACTGGCGGGGCCAGTCTGAGGCTACCAGAATCACTTGCGCCTTGTCCCTCTTCGCCTTGAGAAGCACCTTGTGGATCAAGGGAAATGGAAGGAAGGGGCAGAAGAGGCCCGGGGTCCACAGCCTCGAGAAGGCATCCCCCTGCAGCGAGCCCTGCTGAGGGGGGGTGGGCATGGAACAGCCTCAGCTTCGCATTCTCCTTGAGGGCAAACAGGTCCACCTGAGGGGTGCCCCAGTGGGAGAACAGATCTTGTTCTATCTCCAGCAGGAGAGACCACTCGTGAGATGCACTGCCTATCTAGCTTAGGGCATCGGCCAGACTGTTGGAGGCTCCTGCCACATGGATGGCTAGGAGATCCGCCTCCAGGCTGATCGCAAGAGACCAAGTGCAGCTAGCCTCCTTGCACAGAGGCAAGGAGTGCAACCCGTCCTGTCGGTTGAGGTAGTACATGGTTGTGGTGTTGACCTGGACCACTTGACCCCGTACAAACGGAGCAAAGGTGGTGAGGGCTAGTCGGACCGCTCGACGCTCCAGCAGGTTGATGTGGCATCGAACCTCCTGAGAGGACCAGAGGCTGTGAGCTCTGAGCACCCCCAGATGGGCACCCCAATTCAGAGAGGCGTCGGTCATCAGAGTGACCATCGGCTTGGGGCGGACAAACGGGATATCTTCCTGCAGATGAGCTGGAACGAGCCACCACTGGAGGCTGTTCCACATCTCCTGGGTCACTGTCACTGGCTGATCCAGAGGACCGGAGCGCTGTGACCATTGGCGGGCCAGCCCCCATTGCAGGGGACGCATATGCCAGTGGACCCAACGGACCACACTGGTGCAGGCCACCATGAGGCCCAGAAGGCGCAGAAGTCCTGGGCAGGCGCAATTGCCCAACCAGAAATGATTGGGCAAAGGAGGAAAGGACCTCAGCCCTGTCTGCCAGGAGCCATGCTCTGGCTCGAAGAGAGTCGAGCTCTGCCCTGATGAACTGAATCACCTGCGATGGCACGAGTTCTGATTTGGCCTCGTTGATCAGGAGGTCAATCTGAGAGCAGACCTGGAGGGCCAGATCCCTGGACCATTCCACCTCCAACCTGGAGGGGGCTGCAATCAGCCAATCATCCAGGTAAGGATACACCCGGCCCCTTCGGCGACGCAGGAATGCTGTCACCACTGCCATGCATTTGGTGAAAACCCTGGAAGCTGGAGAGAGGCCGAAGGGCATGGCCCAGAACTCGTAAAGGGATCCCTCTGCCCTGAAGCGGAGGAATAGCTGGTGAGATGGACGGATTGGGATATGAAAGAACACGTCCTGAAGGTCCAAAGAACAGAACCACATGCCTCGTTCCAAGGATGGAATGATCTGAGACACAGTGACCATCCTGAAGGTGTGAGACCTTAGGAACTTCTTTAGGTCATGTAGGTCGAGAATGGGGCGCCAGCCCCCCCATCCATTTTGGGACCAGGAAGTACCTGGACACAAACCCTTGGTCTGAAGGAGGGTCCACCACCTCCCTGGTCACCTCCTTCTGAACGAGCAGGGCAATGTCGGCTCGACAAGCCAACAGAGAGGCTGCAGAACCCGTAGCTCCCCGTGGGGTGATGGCTCGATAGGATGGGGACTGCTCAAATTCCAGAGGCAGACCCCTGCCTACCACTTCCAACACTCAGCGGTCCATGGTGATATCGGACCAGACAGAAAGGAAGTGGCGGAGCCATCCTCCCACGGGGGGAACACGGGGAGGAGTGACGAGGTTGGGGGCGACGTCCCTCAACCCGTCACTGGGCAGGCTTGGAGGAAGGACCAGCCAAGGAGCTGCCTGGGCCTTTTCCTCCCGGCTTCCTGCTGGAGGAAGAAGCAGGCTTGGCTTTGAGGTGCCAAGTGCGAGCCTCCTGGCCCTGATGCTGGTTTTGCTGGGCCGGACGTGCCGCAGGGCCTAAAGGACGAAAGGGCTTACGCTGCTGCTGGCGGCCTTTGTCCTTCTGGGCAGACGTGACCGAGTCCAAGGTGGCGTTGGACTTCTCGATCCGTTGAAGATTACCCTCCACCCCGGGACCGAACAAGTCGGTACCCAGGAAGAGACGCCTGCCAGCTTGTGCTGGGTATCCGCCGTAAGGTGGAGATCCGCAGCCAAGCTCTGCAGCGCATGGCCACCACGGCCGCTACTGACCGGCACCCGAATCAGCAATGTCCAGACAGGTTTGGAGCTGCTGTTTGGCTACCACCCTTCCTGATCCCGCACCTGCTTTACCGTCGTTTGAAGGTCAGCCGGGAGATTAGGAATCACCTCATCCAGGGAGCCCAAAAGGGCGTGTGAAAAGCGTGCCATCAAGATGGCTGAGCTAGCCTGACGAAGGCCTAGGGAGGAAGCAGCATGTACTTTCCGCCCTGAGTAGTCCCAATTTCTTGGACTCCTTATCGGGTGGTTTGTCCACATCCTGAGCGATCCCAGAATGCCGGAAAACGCTGTCAGTCACTAACCCCTCTGCAGAAGGGGTGCTCCGAGAAACCAGAGAGTGAACCTGTAGGGACTGCATACTTTCGAGCCATCCTGGCTAAAGGTGCTGGACAAGAAGCTTGCCGCTGCCACAGCTCCAGGGCCAGGCCAACAATGGCTTCGGCCACCGGGAAGGCCTCCTTTGGGGAATCCCCTCGGTCCAGTATCTCCGTGAGGGGATACTTGGCCCGTTTTGAAATGGGTCCATCCCAGTATATTCTGAGATGAGTCAAGCATTCCGAGGAACGGATGGGTCTCGTCCCACCGACTGACCCCAGTGGACTCCAAGCAAGCGGCCTGAGAACAAGGAGTTGCCGCCGCGACTCCGGGAGTCTGCGAACAGCTGCTCAGGCCTGAGCCACTCTCCACATGCCGAGGTCGATCGGGAGTGAGGGTGACCGACAACCTACGGGGCCAACCCTGACCCGACCGAGAATCCTTGGTCGGGGCCCCAGTCTTTGGTTGTGGAGGTGGAGGTTCCACCACAATGGGTGGAGCAGCCGGGTTCGACCGAACAACCGGTGCCGGCTTCGGCTCCTCGACCACTACGAGGGGTTGTTTCGGCTGCTCCGGTGACAGCCACTTAATGGCCGGAGAAGGCGACGGAGTCGGCTTATTCCCGGACAATAAGAGCTGCTGCCACATTAAATCCTCGTAGCGCCGATGCAACTTACACCGCAGCCTATCCTCCGAAGAGGACAACGAGGATGAGCGGCACCACCAATTTCCATGGTGCCGAGACCAAGACCGCCAACGTCGGTGGGACCGGCTGGACCTGGAAGAGGTCGAGACTGAGACCTTCGGGATTCCGAGGTGGGTCAGAGAGGGGCAGGAACACGTGCTCCTCCCTCGGGTTCAAGGACCTTAACCGGGACCCGGCACAGGAGGCACAGGCAAGTCCTCGGTTTTCACCGGGGAACTGGTGAAGAGGTTATCGGCTTCTCCAGTCAACAAACCATCCGACGAATTAGAAAAATCTCGACAGCGTCGTGAGTGTCTCGGCCGGCCTGACCTGGCGGGGACACCGTGAAGCCAGCAGCCTTAGCCACAACCTCGACCAAAGTAGAGTGTTGACTATCCAGGGAAGGGGACCTCTGCCACTCCCACGAACGTCGACGATGGGACTTACCTTTGGAGTCCTTCTTTTTGGACCGAGAGGAATGTCCCGATGGCCCTTCTCCCTTGGTGGAAAGGGATTGGCAAAGTTCCTTAAAAGAAGCTGTATAGGAAGAGCCCAAGGAGAGGGGGATAAATGCAGCGATCCAGGATGATGACGCGGCCTGGGCCGCCTCCTCCTTGAGGGCAATCATCTGCTCCAGCTGGTCTGCCAAGCCCGCCGCCGTGGACACCGCCCAATGGGCCTCCTTCGACTTGACCGGAGGATAACGCTTTTCAGGTCACCCAAGAGCAATCGGGCAGCGCAGTCCTCCAAGACCCGAAGTCAAGAAGGATTTGCATAACTCACAAGCCTGCTGAGTCATGGCCGAGTCCTAGGCAGTAAACGATGTGGAGTGCGGATCGCCCGGGACATCTTCTTCCCACAGGGCACCGACGAAACCGGGAGTCGATCTGCCCATCGTAGTCATGAGGAAAAAGAAGACCAAGTCTTTAAACTTTAGAATGAATTTCGGTTTAACTGAAGAGTGTGGATCCAGGCCTAAAACGCAGAGCGCTAAGGAGATAACCTGAGCTTCCAAGCGGTAAGGAAGACCTGGCATCATGGGACAGAGCCGAGAGTTTTACCACCCAGGTGGGTAGGAGGAGCCAGCAAGATTTAAAGCGGCAAGGAACCTGCAGTAAGTGTGGATGAACAACATATCCACGTCCCTAGAACTCAGATTTTTGTCAGGTCTAGAGGATGAGGGTTTTAACCAATGGAGGGAGCGAAGTGCGATGTGTGGGAGATTTGCTAACTAGAACAGGCATGCAAACCTTTCAAGACATACAAATGAGTGCGGGTGCCCCATCCATGCATCTTTTTTGGTTCTTCCAAGTCCAAAAATACTATAAGAAATAAAATAGACAAATGTTAGGAGAGTCTCCATTGGTAGAAGTGGAAAGAGAGATACTAGGAGCAAGTATGAATGAGAAGGGATTGATGGGTAGAGCTGCAAAATTAGAAAGAGACCGTTCTAGAAGGAAAGCCATAAAGCTAAACAATGGTGGGAATGGGACCTTAACATAGAGATCACAGACCCTAACTGGGAAATGATGTTAAACTCACACATGGGCCTGCTCCTCTGTAATAAATACAACGAAATGCAATATAAATTTGCATAGCGGCTATACTATCCTCCCCGTAAGGTTAATACATTTTACCCAGAGGAGTCACCGACTTGTGGAAAATGTGGGGTAGCTTGAGGCACCCTTATACATTACTACTGGACATACCCATACTTAGGGGCATACTGGCAAGGAACAGCAGAAGAGCTAACTAGAATGAGGGGCCGATCTATAGAGTTCTCTCCAAGATCACTTCTGCTTGGGGTAGAGGTGGTTGATGATGGAGAATGGGATCTTTTTACCACGCTAGATAAGAATCCTCCTGGTGGTGGCTAGACGGGATACAAAACTTATGGATAACCTGTTCAGTACCAACAACAGAACAGCGGAGGAGTCTGATCATCAGAGCATTAGCGGTGGACAGGGTGACATATGTGTTGAAGGGAAGAGAGGAACACTTTGTAAATGAATGGGGTGACTTCCTAAATGCCCTCACTCTTGGGGAAGCTACACTAATAAGAGAAGGGGAGGAGATGATGAGTAATACAAAGCTCCCAGAAATAAAGTAAGGAGGAGTCTAATGAATTCAGAGCCCTAAAACTATAAAACAGTCACGGAATAAATAAGAAAAGTTGATCTTAAGGCAAAGCATAAGTTGTGTTTAGTTCTTTTTGGAAAACCATGTGACATTACTTTATGTTAACTTAATTTTCTTTTATTTTAAAGTTTTAAATGTTATAATGTTTTTAAAACAGATAAGACTCTAACCTGTTGAAGGACATGAAATAGCCCACCCAATGCATGTTAACTTGTCTAACTATAGGTATTGTGGGTGGGGGGTAGACAGACTACAATATGGGCAATAGATAAATTAACAGATCATGGGGGGAAAAAGAAAGAAAAATCTATGTAAAAAAAACTGCTGAGTGTATGTTGTCTATCCTAGTGTTTAATGAAGTGTATTGTAGTACTCTGAATGAAAAAACCTTATGGATAATAAAAATATATTACCAAAAAAAAAAACTTGTTTGCCACAGTATAAGAATATCTGAATTCCATAAGTTGATAAGTAGCAAGCACTGCATCATGGCTATGCAAATAATATGGTATGCTTTGATCTTTCACAATCTTATCAAAGTTTTAGTCTCTACCAAATCAGACTGGCCCACCCCACAGGCAGCTTCAAACAAGGAGTCTGTTCTTTAACAGACAATGCCTGTAGAGACAAAAACACAGAGACCGAATATTCAAAGGAGTTGTGCCTGGGCGCAACAGAGTTGCCGGCACAACTACTAGCCAGTGGGATACTGAAAAGCCTGCCCGCTTAGCGCAACTTCCGATGCACGGGGCACAATGTAATGGTATGCAGGCGCAGATGCGGGGCTATGCCCATGCATGTCGGCACATCCTGATCTTCAGCCAGGATGTGCACCACATATGCTGGTGCAACCCTGCAGTGCGCTATATGGGGGCCTCAAAGTCGAGCCCTTGCAGAGTAGGAACAACACCAGCCACCACAGGTGCGCTGCAGTATTGCAGGGTGCAACACAGCAGCCCAGCCATAGGTGACTACCTACCCACCCATAACACCATCCAGAAGCACACACTGAACCCAGAACCCCCTTCCACCCATAGCTGCAATCAGGCGGTATATGTTTAAAAATAATCCCTGGTAGTCTAGTGCCCCGAGTCCCGATAAATATAAAATATGACCATCCCTGGTGGTCGTCCCCCAACCCGCGTCCCCGATATATGTAAATATGACCGTCCCTGGTGGTCTAGTGGAAACATCCCTCCACCCGTTGCTGCAATCACGATAAATGTAAATTAAAACAATCCCTGGTAGTCTAGTGGACCCCCTCCCTCCCTCCCAAGTCCCCAGTCGCTGGTGGAAGAATTATAATCCATGCCCTGGTAGTCTAGTGGTGCCCCCTCCTCTCGATGCCCGATGGATGGATGAAATTATACAAGTCCCTGGTGGTCTAGTGGACCCCCTCCTCCCTCCTGGGTCCCCGATTGCAGTAAATTGCCCACACATAATTCCTTGGTGATCAGTGGCACCCCTTACCCTCCCACCACACAGGATCCCTTACCCACCCTGCTCCTCTCCCGTCATCGGTGGGCAGCTGCATCCCGGCCGCATACCACATGGCCGCCCGCCGAATGACAGGTACATATGGGCTTTAAGCCCATTAGTCCCCTATGTGGACCAATAAGCTTGTAGGATATACTGTACTAGACAGTCCCAAATATGTTACGGCGGTCGGGTAGTATGCAGCCGCCCGCCGATGACGGGTGGAAGCGGGGTGGGCAAGGAGTTCTGTGTGGGTGGGGGGTGCCACTGAAGCACCAGGGAATTACGCGTGGGTGATTTACCGCAATCAGGGACCCGGGAGGGAGGGAGGTCCACTAGACCACCAGGGACTGTATTTCATACATCCATTGGGGCATCGGGAGGGAGTGGGGTACCACTAGACTACCAGGCATGGATTATAATTCTTCCACCGTGATCGGGGACTCGGCAGGGAGGGGAGGTCCACTAGACTAACAGGGATTGTTTTAATTTATATTTACTGTGATCATGCAACGGGCGGGTTCCACTAGACCACCAGGGATGGTCATATTTACATATATCGAGTTGGGGACTCGGGTTGGGGGACCACTAGACCACCAGGGATGGTCATGTTTTATATTTATCTGGGTACCGGGGACTTGGGGGGACTAGACTACCAGGGATTTTTTAAACATATACTGCGTGATCGCGGCTACGGGGTGGGGGATGCCCCAGGATCCCCACAGCACACGTCATGCTGTGCAGAGCGCCAGGTGCAAGTCGCCGGACTGCCCTGTGCAAAGCATGCAAATGGGGCCATAATGACATGCAAATGACCCTATTTGCACCTTGCATATATTAAGGCCTCATTTGCATGCCCCCTGCAGAATATCGCAGGTGATGCACCTAAGTAACCAGCACTTGGCTGGTGCATCCCGATGCTCTATCTGTAACTACGCCCGGTATGAGGTACCACTGCACCATGTGCCGACCTTGCCATATTCAACGGTGCTGCACATGGCGCATCACTGTTGAATATCACCTCGACCTGGACCTGGCCCAGGTGCATCCCAGTTGCACTGCGCCCAGGCTTGCGCCACTGCCTGGCGCCGTCTGAATATCCGGGTCTGGGCATCAAAGGAGACATTTGGAATAAAATGGCAAAAATTGATTTTCTATCTAATGGAGGCTGATCCGGAATGTTGTCCTTAGAATGAGACTTTATGGAAGGGAGGGAGGGCAGGGTTACCTAAATGAGAATGGTACCAGTCGATATTCCTGTACAGTAAGGTAAAAGAATGTTAACCAACAATGCCTAAAGTACTGTAAATAATTCTGTCATAATGTGTCTTGAATGAATGTTAAAATAAGAAACTCAATAAAAAAAAATATTTAAAAAAAAACAAAACACAGGGTATCCAGAAAGTTTTCAGCTTGACTCTTAGGTGAGTAGAACAAGTCTATTCATGCAAAAAATAAGAATGAACTGGTTTATACAACACCAGTGGCAATCAATTTTCCTTGATGAATTTATCATGCTATCTAACCTCCAGATAAACATTTACATAGATGTTATTTATATGAATGGCAAAAAGGATAGGACCCAGAATAGAGCCTTGGGGGACTCCTCTTGACAGTGGTCTTAATGTGGAAAGGTCACCTTCAGCTTTTACCTGCTGTGATCTACCGGAGAGGTAGCATCTGAACCACTTAAGGGAGGATGGATCTAGGCCAATGGAGTGTAGGGATAAGAGTCGCAGTTCATGGTCCACAGTGTCGAATGCTTTGCTCAGGTCCAGGAATACTGCACAGACATTGTTCTTTTTATCCAGTTCGGTTTGCCAATCATTGGTGACCTTGGCTAATGCAGTGATAGTGCTATGTTTGGCCCTGAATCCAGATTGAGCTGGATTTAATAGATTAGCATTGTCCAGATATTCCCTTAACTGAATACTCACTAATTTCTCCAGCATCTTGGATAACACAGGTAGGATGGAAATGGGCCTGTAGTTATTAAGATCCATAGGGTCCCCTGATTTTAGAAGGGGGACCACTTGGGCTGTCTTCCACACAGTAACTATGGCCCCATTACTGGCACATTGGAAATCCTGGATGCATTCAACAACCACTTCACAACAGCTGGCCTTGCCTTTGACTCCTCCTCAGCTAACCTATTAAGGGATCATTTAAGCTCCCACTATACTGGTGAACAAAGAGTTGACTCCTCCTTTAGCTTCAAACCTATACTGTTGAAACAAGTTGAGGATCTATTATGGCATCTAGATACCAAAAAGTGCAGGAGCAGATCTTTCTGACCCATTCTTTCTAAAGATTACGTGTCATGTGCTTGCAGTCCCCTTAACTCACCTCTTTAACCTTTCCCTAAACTCTGGCTCTATTCCCACGCTGTAGAAGATAGCTCATGGTCCCCTTCTAAAATCAGGGGACCTATGGATCTTAATAACTACAGGCCCATTTCCATCCTACCTGTGTTATCCAAGATGCTGGAGAAATTAGTGAGTATTCAGTTAAGGGAATATCTGGACAATGCTAACCTATTAAATCCAGCTCAATCTGGATTCAGGGCCAAACACAGCACTATCACTGCATTAGCCAAGGTCACCAATGATTGGCAAACCGAACTGGATAAAAAGAACAATGTCTGTGCAGTATTCCTGGACCTGAGCAAAGCATTCGGCACTGTGGACCATGAACTGCTACTCTCATCCCTACACTCCATTGGCCTAGTTCCATCCTCCCTTATGGTTCAGATGCTACCTCTCCGGTAGATCACAGCAGGTAAAAGCTGAAGGTGACCTCTCCCATTAAGACCACTGTCAAGAGGAGTCCCCCAAGGCTCTATTCTGGGTCCTATCCTTTTTGCCATTTATATAAATAAAATTGATTCAACCCTTACCAAGTCCTCAATACATCTCTTTGCTGATGACACTGTACTGTATGTCAGCAACTATTCACCTAAAGTTGCTCATGAAATCCTACAAGCAGAATTCTCCCTGTTACAACATCAGCTTCTCGAGAAAAAGCTTCTGCTAAATGCAAAGAAAACCAAAGCAATGATGTTCACAACCCAAAACTCCACCAACACATCCTCTTTAATCAGTCTCCCCCAGATATGCACTATACTTGGAGAAAATCTGGAGTATGTTGAAAATTTCAAATACCTAGGTGTGTGGATTGACAACAGACTTAACTTTACTCAGCATCTAGAACAACTGCTGAAAAAGCTTCACCTAAGGCTTGGCCTCCTCTACAGATTAAAACCCTTCCTTAATAGAGATTCAAAAATGAGATTAGTCCAGGCCATCTTTCTATCAGTCATTGACTATGCAGACTTCCTCTATAGTCACTGCTCCACTCCTCTACCTTTAAAAGTTGATACCTTATACCATAGAGCAATAAGGTTCATTACAGACCTGCCATATAATACCCACCATTGTTCTCTCATGATGCAGTTGGATGGGTTTCCTTCATGTCAGGAGGAGCAGAAATGCAGCTCTATGTATCTACAGAGCTTTATCAAAAAAACTCCCAAGCTATATCCTGGACTGCTTCAACCTGACCACTCCCAGCTCCTATGCCCTAAAAAGCAACAATATCATCCTGCTCAAATTGCTCGAAGTCAACACCAAAATAGGGAGGGCAGCAATCAGCTATTCTCTAGCCGTAGCATGGAAGAAAAAATTACTCACCTTAGTAATTGCTTTTCTTCTCATGGAGTCTTGCTATATTAGGACCATTGCAGTCAGCCTCAGCCTCTGAACTGCCCCGGAGAGGAAACAGTTAACTCCAGAGTGATCTGGAGTTCCACAGCGCGAGGGCGCTGTTCAAAGCTCTATCTGGCTAGTTTCAAATGAAACTGTCAGGTTCTTTACGGAGCTAAACTAACATAGCAAGTCTGTGTGCAAAAACTCTACACTAGCCATTGGCTACCTACCATTAGTAGAATAAGAACAATCACAGAATAATAACAATATTACCTATTATTGTTAGGATCACCCCTTACAAGCACTAATAGGCCCCCTCTCCCCAAAAGACTCAAGTCCAGAGAGGGGGCCATCTACCACTTAACAAAAACAGAAATACCTAGTTCCCTAACCCAAAAGAAACAAGGGGGGGACTAGAGAGACTAAAATGGCATGACACAGTGCTTGCACTAATTTGCCAACCCCATACCCAAGTAGGAGTTCTGAGAGGGGTAGGAGGGAGGTTGTCTATATAGCAAGACTCCATGAGAAGAAAAGCAATTACTAAGGTGAGTAATTTTTTCTTCAAACACCATGAAGTCTTGCTATATTAGGACCATTGCAGATACACAGCAGTACCTCCATGGAGGAGGGTCAGAACCTACTTAGGAAATAGGCTCTGAAACAGCTGTGCCAAAGCAGAGCATCTCTCCTGGACTGACGTCCAGGGAATAATGCTTGGTAAAGGTGTGAACTGTTTTCCAGGTAGCAGCTTGACAAATTTCCAAATGGGAATATCTCCAGCAGCTGCTAGAGATGCAGCTGTACCCTGGTGGGAGTGAGCCTCAGTCCTGAGGGGGTTCCCTACCTAGTTTTTGGTAACAGAATTGGATACAAGAGACAATCCACCTTGCAATTGTCCTCTTAGTGGCAGGTCTCCTTGCCAACCTCTCCATAGGTAAGGAAGAGTTGGAGGATTGAACCTGTGACCCTTGGTACGTTCCACATAGTAGCTTAGGGCTCTTTGACGTCAAGCTGTGTGTAGTCTCCTTTCACCCGAGGAAGAATGCTCAGTGAAAAATACTGGAGAGAAATGGATTGGTTCAGATGAAAATCTGAAACCACTTTGGGTAAAACTTTCGTTAGTCCTGAGGACTACCTTGTCCCTGTGAAAAGAAATAAAATCCTTTTCCACTGAAAGGGCTTGCAATTCACTTATACGTCTGGCAGAAGTGATAGCCACTAGAAAAACAGTTTTCCATGATAAATACTTGAGATCTGCAGAAGAAAGGGCTCAAAGGGAGGTTGCATTAACTGAGCAATGCAAACATTCAGGTCCCAGGCAGGAGCTGGTTCCCGAAAGGGAGGTTAGTGTGTGGTAAACCCCTTAAAAACTTGGAAAACACAGGTGAGAGGAAAGGAAACAGACTTCCTAGGAAACAAAGGCAGAAACAGCTGCCAAATGAACCTTCAAGGTAGCTGGTCTAAGGCCTAGGGAATTTAGATGGGCCAAATAGTCCAGTAAAGTGGCCAAGTCAGCAGATTCTGGTACAATTTGTTTCTCCGAACACCAGAAGGAAAACTCTTCCACTTAGAATTGTAAGTGGCTTTAGTGGAAGGCTTCCTAGAAGCCTTTAAAATATCCAAGACCCCTTGAGAAAGGTGCAAATCAGCAAATTCTAATTCCTCAAGAACCAAGCCTTGAGGTTGAGGGATTTGAGGTCCGGGTACCACACTCTCCCCTGTGCACAGGTCAGCAAGTCGTGGGTCCTGGGCAAGGTCAGGGGAAGGTGGATTGTCAGGGACAGGAGGAGAGGATATCAGGGCTGTCTGGCCCAGTCTGGAGCAATCAGAACCACTCTGCAGGGCTGAGTTCTGATTTTACCAATACCCTGAAGAGAGGAGAGGAAGGGGAAAGGCATAGAATTTCCCTTCCCAATCCAGCAGAAAAGCGTCCAGGGTACTGAGCCCAGCACTGGAGGCCTGCAACAAAATAGAGGAAGTTGATGGTTGTCTGGGGCTGCAAAGAGATCTATCTGAGGGGTGCCCCATCTGGCAAAGACCGACCCCAATACCTGAGGATTCAGAGACCATTCGTGATGGCCCTGGGAAATCCTGCTGAGAGCATCCACCAGGACATTGTCCTTTCCTGGAAGGTGAATTGCGGTCAGGGAGGTGTTTAGGGAGTAAGCCAGAGACCACAACTTCATTGCTTCGGTGCACAAGGCTGATGACCGAGTGCCCCCTTGCTTTGTTGATGTACCACATTGTTGTGGTGTTGTCTGTCCTGATTTGAACTACTTTGTTCTGGACAACAGTTGAAAAAGCCTGAAGAGCTAAAAGAACAGCTCTGAGTTCCAAAGATTGATGTGGAGCAGAGATTCCTGGGGGGACCACACTCCTTGAGTGGAAAGGTCGCCCAAGTGAGCCCCCCACCCTAACAGGGAGGCATCCGTGGTGAGGGTGAGGGAGTGGGAAACGGGTATGAAGGGAACCCCTTGAGTAAGATTGCTTTGATCCTGCCACCACTGAAGGGCCAGGATTAGGGTTTTGGTCACCGGAACTAATTTGGTAAGGGGGTCCCTTCTTTGAGACCAATAGGACCTCAAGTGGAACTGGATGTCCCTCATCTGAAATCTTGCTCCCTGCACGACAGCTGTGGAAGCAGCCATGTGCCCTAGAAGTTGCAGAAAGTGCCTTGCTGGTCGAGAGACCCGCAGGGTAAAGGAGGATGTCAGGGCAATGAGCCTGTCCACTCTTTCCAAGCAGAGAAATGCCCTGGCTAACTTTGTATTCAGT
Source organism: Neoceratodus forsteri (assembly GCA_016271365.2). Taxonomy (NCBI): domain Eukaryota; kingdom Metazoa; phylum Chordata; order Ceratodontiformes; family Ceratodontidae; genus Neoceratodus; species Neoceratodus forsteri. The sequence goes on from CM028138.1 coordinate 682,246,261, forward strand.
TCTGCACCTATGAAAGTTAGAACCTGAACAGGTTCCAGAACTGACTTTGGTAAGTTCAGCAGGAATCCCAGGGAAGTGAGAAGCTGCTGGGTGACTTGCAAGTGGGATTTTACCTGATCTGGGGACTGACCCACTATGAGCCAGTCGTCCAGGTAGGGGAACACAGCAATCCTTGCCTTCTTAAATGAGCCACTACCACAGCTAGACATTTTGTGAATACCCTTGGAGCCGAGGTTAGTCAAGGGCATTGCTCTGAACTGGTAGTGGCCAGAGAGCAGTTCGAACCTGAGGTACTTTCGGTGAGAAGGCCTGATCATGACATGAAAATAGGCGTCCCTGAGGTCCAGGGAAGCTAACCAGTCCTCTGGCCTCAGGGAAGGCAAAATCATTGCTAGGGTTAACATTTTGAATTTTGGCTTCAACAAATGTTTGTTCAGGTACCTTAAGTCTAAGATGGGCCGCCATTCTCCTGTCTTTTTTGGGGTAAGAAAATATCTTGAGTACAGTCCCTTGCCCTGATGGCAAGGGGGGACCCTTTCCACTGCTTTGCAATCCAGAAGTGAAGAAACCTCTGCTTCCAAAGCAAGGGCTTCTGAAGAGTTTGCAGGTGGAAATTGCCTGGCTCTCATCTTTGGGAACTGTTTGAAGCTGAGAACCAGACCCTGGCTTACTACTTCAGAACCCACCTGTCCGAAGTTAGGGACAGCCAGTTCTGGCTGAAATAAGCCAACCTGCCCCCCACTGGTACAGGAGAATCGGCCCTGGGCACCCCATCAGGGTGCCTGCTTGGCAGCAGCTTTAGGCTGAGGGGAGGGCGACTGTCTACCTGTGCCCCGTCTACCTCTGCCTCTGAAAAAAACCCTCTGTGAAAAAGCAGAGGAGGCTTGAGATTGGTAAAAGGGCCTGTGGAAAGGCCTACCCCTACCCCTGGGGGCATGCCTTTGTGGAGTGGCATGCCTCCTTAGCTTGGGCACTTTTGTAGGTAGTTCTATATTCATCCATCTTTTCATATAATTTTCTGTTTGATCACAAACAGAGAATTTCCCGTACTGGAAAATCCATAGCCTTTGACTGAGTATCTTGGGACAGATTAGTGCATCTGAGCCATGCCAACCTACGGAAAGCTACAGAAGTGGCCATGACCCTAGAGGAAACATCATTAACATCAACAGCAGTATGAAATTGAACTTTAGAGGCTTCAATGCCATCAGCAGCCACCTGTTCCAACTCACTAGCCAGCTGGCCCTGCCTGCTTGGCTAACTGTAAAATTGTGTCCCATCTAGACTTCTGATATCTAGCCACATAAGCCATATAATTAGCCTGCCTGAGTCCCAAAGAAGCTGCCATATATTGTTTTTGCCATGGCATCAATCTTCCTGGAATCCTTATCAGGAGGATGTGAGGCCAGGGAATATAGCTTGTCACAGGCTGCAGCTTGTACCACACCTACATGACTACACTGCTCAGTGAGGAAGTCTGTATCAGGCCTGATAAGGTATACCTTCTGTCCATTTTCTTATCTACAGGAGGGACAGAATGAGGATTTTTAAAATCTTTGTTGTTTGCTTCCTAAATGACTTATGCAAAGGAATAGACAACCTCCTAGACTCTGGAATATCCATCATTTCAACATAATCAGGCTCCTCTTTGCTCATCCACAGCCTCTTCTAAAGGAAGCTGGAGGGTTTCTGCAACCTTTTGTAAAACATAAAATGAGAGGGACTCAGACAGCATAGGGGAGATTCTAAAGGTCTATCTGGAGAAATGTCTGGTTGATGGGCACGTCCAGACCTTCCCAGTCACAAACATACTGATCAAATTCCTCCTCCCTCATGTGGTTCATAAAAACCTCAACATCATAATCCTGAACCACTGGGACTGAACGAGCCACCCTTTTCCCAGTTGCAGGGGTTCGACAGATCCCTGAGACAAAGACTGGACAATCTGAATGGCTTTAGTTATCTCTGCAGCAGTTGAGAGATAATTTTGTACTCCAGACCTGCTGATTTCTTTGTCTTTTTGCTGGGACTGGTTCCTCTGAACCAGCTTCCTTTGCCCGAGGAAGTCTCGCCCTGGTCAGAGGGCACTCCTCTGGTCCAGTGGGTACTGGACCGGCTGGCCATCCGGTCAGCGGACTTTTGGCCTCTCGTTCCCTGAGCCGCCCAATCTCTTTTCCAGGGTGGCTGCAGGAAATTTTACACACCTGGCAGTCTGACAGGAGGTGGTCAGCCCCAGACAATAAACACAGTGGTGTGTGGGTCAGCCTTGGCAAAGGCTTCCCACAGACATCACAGTGTTGAAACCCAGTGGGCCCAGTTTTCTTTGGGTTTCAGACATAATGCCAGCCTAACCAAAACTTGCTCTTTTGATGGCAGTGCCAGGCAAGACACCCTTATCGGTTCCTAACGTGTCATACGGTATTTGAAAAACCCAAAATAAAAGTTAGGTTTTTTAGAACCGATAAGAACCGGGAACCGCACTCTAAAAGCCCAACCAACAGTTTGAATATATATATTTTAACAAACCGATCGGTTCAAAACCGAACCGATAATGAATTTCCACACAGACTTAATTTCTGTACTTACGGTTTACCAGATAGAGCTTTTAACGAAATGCGGTAAAATAAATACTTTTGCGGTTCCAATGAACCAAAATACTCGCTGAACCGAGAAATGAACGAGCTGAAGGAGCTGATTCCGAGCGACTGTTCAGTGAAGCGGAGTAAAGAATCTAACAGTTTCATCTGAAACTAGCCAGATAGAGCTTTGAACAGCCTAGCCTGTGGAACTCAGATCACTCTGAGTTAACTGTTTCCTCCGGGCAGTTCAGAGGCTGAGGCTGACTGCAATGGTCCTAATATAGCAAGACTTCATGGTGTTTGAACACCCTACAAAATCCCTAAAACTGTCCATTATCATTCCATTTACATCCTTCAAGCAGCACTGTACAGCCCAGGGATTTATTTAACTCTAAAAATTGATTAGCGTTTTGCTCATAAAAGTGCTAAATCTTTGTGAAAATGCATAGCTCTTGCCTCACTGTGTTTAACAAACACAGCACTTCTAGAAAATCTATATAAATACTTTCTGTACAGTTAGTATAGTCCCAAGAAAAAAAATGCTAATCAATTATTTAAAACCCTGCAGCCTTCTTCACAGAGAAATGCAGTTGCTACTGCTAGAGATAGAATAGTCATCCCACAAAACCATATTCCAATCACATATGGCATATTCCTTCCAGCCAGACACCGCAGTATATGGCATAATATCCCTTCACCATCCCTGTACTCATTATGTGAGTGACTGTCATAGCCCTCTTTGTGATATATATATATTGTACATATTGTAGATGTTAGTTTAACTTTCTCTTGCCAAGCTTTAACATGTGAATTCTCTGTATATTATTGTGTTATAAATAACATTTTCTTGTTTCTGTATGTATAACTGTCTCATAAGTATGTGATGTAATTGCTGTGCACCAACTCGAACCTTGACCTTATCAGGTCCATCTTGTAAATGAGCCTTGCTCAATGATGATCGCCTGAATAAATAAAGATTTGATTGATTGATTGATAGAGCTGTCACGGCCTCTTTTCTTGACCACTGCACAGAACACAGTCAATCAAACAGTAGCTAGCACCATGCTGGTGACATCATAATAGGTCTACGCAGCACTGAAGCCAGCAGTTCAAATCACAGAAAAACAGGATAATCCTTACACAAGAAAGTGATTTAAAAAGTTATAAATGTTAAACAGATGTTGTATAAAGTGAATATATAATGGCCTGACTCAAAATACACAATTTACCTCACTTGTGAGAGGACAAGACTGCCATAACTCATAAGTGGCGGAGGTCTTGCCCCCTCACACGTGGCGATAAACTGCATATTTTGAGTTAAGGCCATTGTGTATCCACTATGTATATGAGCAATGGCTTGTTTATTTATGTTGAAAAGACAAACTATGTTCCTTTTTTAAACACAGGTAAGCCAAGCACACCTCTCAACCCCCTGCCTCATAAATCACGGACAAGGCTTAATAAAAATCAGGGACAAAGGTTTAAAATCAGGGACACATCTGAAAAATTGGTGATATCCACTCAGGAAGCTGGCAGAATAAGTAGTTCAGTGTAAAATGCATTTTCTAAGCCGGCCCACTGGCGCAGAGGCATGGGGGCCATCTGCCGCGCCGACGAACCGGATTCGGGAATGGATCCAGGTGTCGGAGGGCCAGCCGGAGGAGCAGGATTGAGCATCTGAGAGACTGCTCTCCTGTTCCGGGGGGAAAGAGGGTCGACTGCTCCGCTGGCGTGGACCTCCAGCCGGAGGCTGGAGGTACCACAAGCGCTCTGGCGCCTGCTGGAAAGGGGGGGCAGGGTGGGCGCTAGCCATCACTGCGTCCCGCCCAGAGAAAACAAAAGAAAATCTCTCGGCTCCCGCTGTGGGCAAGCTACAATGCGTAACCCTTCTGGCCACCTAACTCTGCTAAGGCAGCCCTATTTGGGAGGGCGGTCCGAGCATGTAGGGTCGGCGGCTGGGGCCGGGTGTACCTCGAAACAGGGTTAGGGGAAGCTGGGGGGCCAAAAATAGAAAAAATGCATTTTCTAAGGAAGAACGTGTCTGTAAATGACATTATTTTATGCTTATAACCCCCAATGTTTGGTCATGGAAACACAATTTTTAGGAGGGATAGAGTAAAATTGTGAGGTAAAATCAGGGACATCCCTGAAAATCAGGGACAGTTGAGAGGTATGAAACCGAGTAAAACAGCACCTTTGCTAAACTGGTCAATGAGTGCAGTAACATGTTAGAACATCTATTTTATTTGCTGTTTACCACAGTATAAGAATACATTAACTATGTGAGCTGCAAGCACTGCATAGTGAATATGCAAATTATATGGGTTGTACAATATCTCTGCCATTCTCTGAGAAACAAAGTTCTAAACAGCAGCATGTATGGAAGAGGTAAACAGTAACACACATATGGAAGAAAAAGCAGGGGAAAGGTTTCAAACAGGAAGTAGGACTTGTACAAGAAAACCCAATTCCACCTTACATTTTCCAGTCTTGTGATTGGGCAGGGTCTTCAAGAGAAAAGGGAGAAGAAAAGCAGAGAGTGGGTGGAATTAGGGAGGAGATTCAGTATTCTAAAGCAGTGATAGGTGGTGGAGGAACATCCACATAAGTCTTCTCACATCTCAGATCAATACCAATATGTATACAAGATTTGCAAACAAAATTAAACTGATTTAAAAAGTGAGAGGTGCCCTATAATGTATTCCTGGTATCCTGTAATTTTCTTGTAATCTCATTGTTCTGCGTAAGAGCTGTAAATCTTGCTTGCCTATGTCAGATCGGTGAGTTACAAGATGGAATCAGTGGCACCTGACAGCATTCTAATCTTAGAATGTGACATTCGAGCGGTTTGAACTAAGCATCGGTAATGGCAGTTTAAACACGGTCGCAGAGCACACAAACAGAAACATTGCAACGTCCACACCTAGTGCACAACAAAGCAGGCTGGAATTCATAAATATTACAATCGAAGTGTTTAGATACATTCTATATTTGTGTTAGCTAAATTGTTCAGCAATAAATTTTATTGGCGATCGTCAATGGCATGAAGTGTCTGTAAGGTAAGACTTGTTTTGCAGAAAAGTAGTCATATTTGTCACTTACTTCACCTGAAAAACCCTTACACTATAAAGACAATGGCTGGATTATGCTGTTTACCAGGATGAAGCACCTCTCGTGGTTGCCATGCCGACAACAAACCTCTCGAGCTACGCTCTCGAGCATTACAAGCACGGCATGGTGACAACTCGAGGTGATTACAACCCAGTAAACAGCGTAAACCCAGCCATTATCCTCTATATTTTAGCCATTCAAGCATTCTAAATTTGTATAAATCATTTATTCTCATGTTGGCCATTTATCCTCACTTTAGACAAGTCACAAAGGAACCCCCAACCAATGGGAGAGCAGCTTGGACAATGCATGATGACATCACAATGGCTTGTCACAGACTTAGAGAAGTACAAATCAAACAGAAACAAATCTTTGTAATTTACAGTTTATAACACGTAGTATCAATTGGACACAGAATGGCCTGACTCAGTAGAAGCCATTAATCATCACTTGAAAGTATGACATACAGAAAATACAGTATGGGCAACCATACACAACAAGGCCGTGTTTCCATTGGGAGGTCAAGATGACAAATATGGATCTCAAGAGCAAAGCTCGAGAGATCCATGCTGTCATCTCAACTCTGAGTGGAAACACACTGTCAGAGTTGTGTGTGGCTGCCTGTATTTTATTTTATATAGTATATGGTTTGTACACAGGAGTCACAGAAGTGTTCCCTACCCAGTGTAACAACTAAACAAAACAAAAAACTTGTCATTTCTTTGTTCTGTTCTATGATCACAATTAAATGTACACTTTTACAAGTTACAAAGTACAAATTTGGGCCCTGGGTGGTTAGTAATCAGCTAACTGTTGGATGAATGAGAATTTAACAGTTTAGGACTTTGAATTGTGCTGAACAACTGCTTGGAATGCGACAACAATACTTTTGAACAAGACAACAGTTTAGAATGTGCACAAGGATTTTGAGCAGGCTAATTTTATGCAGAGCAAAAGCTAACCATATACCATACGTAACTCACTCACAGCTCAACTACTAGTGTTTCTGTCCTGCCCCTCACATGTGAAAATAAATGGCATATTCTGAGTCAGCCCACTGCGTAGCCCATATAAATATATGGGAATAAAAAAACAGATACTACAGCTGAGATGCTGAGGGGGCGGGACAGTCTCGATGGGCAGCATGCTTTCTTCTGTCCCACCATTCGTATATCAGTCAACCTGTTTGTAACTAGCCTCTAACCCCCATCTGGATCTGAACTATATCCCCCAATAAATCAGAACTGGTCACTGATCACTCATACCAAACTACCATGTCTCACACCCTCATCTGGATGTGAATTATTGTACTTCCCCCAATAAATTGGTACTGGTCATTGGTCAATCCTACCTTATCTAAAACCTTCATCCGGATACAATCTCCCCTAATAAAGCAGTACTGGTCAATGATTATTCATATCTTGTCTCCAAACCCCATCCAAATGTGAATTATTTCCCCACTGTATCAGTACTGGTCATCAATCATTCGTCCCCAATCTCCAAACCCCATCCAGATGTGAATTATTTCCACTGTATCAAGTACTGGTCAATGATTATTCATATCTTGTATCCAAACCCCATACAGATGTGAATTATTTCTCCCACTGTATCAGTACTGGTCATCGATCATTCGTCCCCCAATCTCCAAACCCCATCCAGATGTGAATAATTTCCCTAACAAATCAGCACTTCTCATTGATCATTCGTACCTTGTCTCTATACTCCATCCAGATATTATTTCCCCCAATGTATTAGTACTGGTGATCGACCATTTGTACTTTGTCTCCAGACACCATCCAGATGTGAATTATGTCCCCCATTAAAGCAGTACTGGTCATGAATCATTCATACCTTGTCTCTAAACCCCATCCAGATTTGACTTATTTCCCTTAAGATATCAGTACTGGTTATTGATCATTCGTACCTTGTCTCCGTCCAGACCCCATCTGGATGTGAATTATATTGCCCACTAAATTAGTACTGGTCAAGGATCATTTGTACCTTGTCTCTAAACCCCATTCGGATGTTAACTTAGTTCCCCACTAAATCAGTACTAGTCATTGATCATTCATGCCTTATCTACAAGCCTCATCGGATATAATGATTCCACCCAGAGACAGCGCTAGATAGGGCAAAAGGGAAAAGTTGCAGCTTGCTCAGAAATGACCCACTTTCCACAGGAGAGTGGGTCCAAAATGTGCACCTGTCTCTAACAATAGCTGAAAGATGGAAAACTAAACAATAGAAAAGTATTTTCACTCAACAAATTTAAGCTTCTGTACTAGTGAAATTTCTACTTACGATTAGGTTTGGACCCAGTTGTTTCTCATTTTGACCCACATTTTTACACCTATGGGTCTAATTTGACCCATGTTTTAAACCCTAAGCTGTCACTGTTCCACCCATTAAATCAGTGCTGTTTGTTGTTCATTCCACCTTTTCTCCAAAGCCCATCCGGATGTTCTCTACTTCCATCCAAGCGTGGACAGTGTTGGAGTGGTGCAGCTCCCATGTATGACTTCATAGCACAGAACAAGTCCCAGCTGGTCCACACTAAGCCCCAGGGCACTGGAACGACAGATACATAGACAATTTTTTTGTGATTTAAATTTTAATCGTCAAGAATATCAGCATCACAGTAAAACACAATACACATTATCCAATGATTTTACAGCAGTCAGTATCATATCACTTCCCATAACTGCACATAAATCAGTCCAATACATCCAGAATCCACCTTGACCAAACCATATATAACCATGCTTCCATTCCGACCCCCTATTAAGGGTCAGGGAAAATTTGGAATGAGGTCAACACCACCCAGAAAAACTCCTCTATGGCTCGTCTACACAATAAAATATCAAATATGGTTGTCACATCTTACCAAGATGATTCTCCCCACCTTTGACTACAGCGATATTGTCTATTGTGCCTTAAATCCACCCGGCAAGACTGGATCCCTCTTCCACTACTTCTGCCGCTTTGCTCTTAACTCCCTACCGCACCCACCACTGTACATGTACTCTCTACTCGCCTCTTTCCCTTCCCTTCCATGGAGGATCATCGTCTGTCTCTGTGCCTCCTTTACTTCAAACTCTGGCTATCCTCCCAATCCCGTATCTCGACTCCTACTCTTTCCATCCACCCTCCTCCCTCCGAAACTCTGGGTATCGCTCCATAAAGCTCCTTCTCGTAAAACTCTCGATGGTCAATCAGCCTTCTCTTTCTGCTTTCCTAAACTCTGGAATTCTCTCCCCTTAAACATTCACTCAGCCTCTTCAAAACCCTCACTAATCTCTCTTCTCCGCTCCCACACCTCTCCCTCCTGCCACTGTCCTTAAGTGTACACTGACCCTCCCTCCATTCCCCTGGGTCCAAACTACTGTGACTGTATTTTGCACTTATTGTAGTCACCTACTTGATATGAACTCAGGTTTCCTAACTGTTACCAGTTATGAACTCAAGTTTCTAACTGCTACAACTATATATTGCACTTACTGTATATACTTGTGCATTTCTGTTATATTCAGTATATTTAATCCACCTCTGTACTCATTATATTTCTCTGTATGTCAGCTTGTGCAATTGTATACATCTTTTAGAATGTTCATATGCTTCCCTCTCCTCCCCTCCCCAGGACACATCTGGAAATGAGCTATTTTGTGTTCAGTATGTTTTCCTGGTGAAATGCTTTAATAAATAAATATCTTCTGGACTTTCCACAGCGACCTTTTTAAATTACAGGTATGGCATTTTAAAACAATTACTGGGACCGCTGGTTCCTCCAATATTTTAAAATCAAGTTTTACCTAGTAGGAAGTACCCTTGCAACCCATGCTTTCTGGTATTGATTGTCTGGATCCAAAACATCAGTGAACTCAAAACAACCAGTGCTGAAGTTTGTGGGATCTGCTTACACATATTCTCCTCACAATTTCCAGGAATATCTATGACCAGACATTTTGGGTTACCCATAGTCCCACAACAGATAAAGGAATGTGCCTCCCCCCCCGTCACATCTGCAGCACTTCTGGTCTGCCTATATCCCCACTCTATGATTTTTGACCAGTGTCCAACAGACTTTCTGTTACAATATTAAACTGAGGCAGTTGAGAATTAGTTTTATGGAGGCCATCTTTATATTTGCCTAAATCAAAGTCAACTCTTCCTCCAAATATTGGGTATCCATTTCCACTTCTCACACTCTTTTCATATGGCCACAGCCAGGCCCTTAGTTTGTAAACATTTATAAGTGTTTGAGACAGGTCTTGAAGCATATTAGAGTTTCCCTAAATGATGTCAGTAATCCAGAATGACAGGGACACTGCCCAGTGGACTCAATGTTTTAAACAGCATGCTTCTAACCTGAATATAATGCCAGAACTGGTTCTCATGAAGTTGAAATTTATGCCAAAGAGACTGAAAGATCTCAGAGCCCCATTTTCAAAACATTTTTAATTGGGCTATCCTTTAATGCCACTTACAAAATGGCAGCAGAATTAGGTCTTATTGGTCTATCAAGCCTGATCGAATGTGCAGCACAGTCTAGTTCTCAGCTGCCCACCCCCACCCTTTCCTCCTGGAGTCATCCTCCGCCTCTTTTCTCCCACCCTCCTTCAACCATCCCGTTCCAATTTTCTTTTTCACCCTATCCCACCCCCCTTGAAACTGCCCACCGTATTCGCTGATATCACCTCCTCCGGCAGCTCATTCCACCCTGACACCACCTTTTCAGTGAAAAAGTGCCTCCTCAATTCCTTCTTAAATCTGCCTCCTACTAGTTTCAGGCTATGCCCCCCTTGTTGTACCCTCCCCTCTTAAACTGAAGATGCCCTCCAGTCCAACCTTGTTTATACCCTTTAGGTATCTGAAGGTTTCTATCATATCCCCCTATTCCCTTCTGTCCTTCAGGGAATACATGTTAAGCTCCCACAGCCTCTCTTCATATGGTTTGTTCCCCATGCCCTAGATCATTTTGGTCGCCCGGCCTCAAACCATCCTCCAGTAGCTTGACGTCCTTCTTCAAATAAGTGCACCAGAACTGTACAAAGTACTCCAGGTGTGGTCTCACCAGTGACCTGTAGAGAGAATATCTTCCTCCCTCCTAGAGGTGATTCCTCTGGCTGCCGCCTTGCGACACTAGATCCTTTTCCACCTCTGACATGGTCACCTGTACATCCCCCAGCCAGTAGCTGGCCCTGGGTTCTAGCTCCCAGGTGCATGACCTTACATTTCTTAGCGCTGAATCCCAACTGCCAGATGCCAAACCATTCCAAGGCAAAGTTTATTTCTATGGCACCCATTCCCGGGGCTCTGAGCACCTAACATAAAAACAAGGAGTAAAAAAAAACAAATATATCTTAAAACAGCGATCAGATAAAATATTTCAGATAAAAGTTCAATAATTAATTCATTTCAGTAACTCTTATTACATCAAGTTAAATATCTATGTCTGGGAAGGCCAGAGAGAAAGATAGGACTGAGATGGCTCTTAAATACCTCAACTGAAGGGGCCCCCCCAATGGCAGGAGGAAGCAAATTCCACAAGACAGGGACGACGACACTGAACGCTCTGTTGCCGCCAGTTTTTAATTTTCGTCTTGGGAACTGCCAGGAGGACCCTGGAGGAGGAACAGACTGGGGCAGCAGATGTTAGATCATCAGATAGCCAGGGCCTAGTCCATGTAGGGCCTTGACGTTGATCAAGTCCACCTTGAAAATAACCCTCCACCTGACCGGCAGCCAGTGCAGTTCACGCTGCACTGGAGTTGTATGACAGAGCCCCAAAAGGCCTGTCAGCAACCTGGCAGCTGCGTTTTGCACCAGCTGCAACTGGTGGAGGGACCACAGATGGCAGTGCAGCTGGAGCTGGCAGACCACAGGTGGCAGTGCAGCTGGAGCTGGAAGACCACAGGTGGCAGTGCAGCTGGACCTGGGGGACCACAGGTGGCAGTGCAGCTGGAGCTGGGGGAACAACAGGTGGCAGTGCAGCTGGAGCTGGGGGGGCCACAGGTGACAGCGCAGCTGGAGCTGGGGGACCACAGCTGGCAGTGCAGCTGGAGCTGGGCGACCACAGCTGGCAGTGCAGCTGGAACTGGGAGACCACAGGTGGTAGTGCAGCTGGAGCTAGAATGGAGGGGATGTTGTGGATGTCGGCGTGTGGGCGCACACACTGCGTGCATGGTGCATGCCTAGACATCACTGCATGCAATGTCCCTAGGGACAGGACAGTACACCAGAAAACACCACAACCCCAGCAGCTCTGCTGTGATCACAGCCCCCGGTATATCAAAGTCCCCCGGCTCCCCCAGTGCGCATCACCTGACAAGATTCAATATTCAGGGGTTCTCCCCCTATCCCACCTGGGGAACAATCTGAGGCTCTGTGGAGGTAGGTGTCAGTGGCTGGGGTGGCAGAGGGATCACAGAAACATACAAAATGATGGCAGAAGAGACCGGGTCCATCAATTCTGCCCATGATGTACGAGACTTACCATGTGTCCCAGGACCCAACCCTCCACCCCATTACTATATCCTCGCAGTACATAAGTGAGCCCTTGTTCTAGCACTCCATCTTGAAAGTTGCCATGGTCTTAGCACCCACCACCTCAGCAGATTGTCTATTCCAAGGCTTTATGACTCTTTCAGTGAAGTAGTGTTTCCTTACTTCCCTTCTGAAGCTCCCTCCCCATAGCTACCATTTATGCCCTCTAGTTGTTGAGCCAGCAAGTCATCTGAATGTCTCAATCATATCCCCCTCCCCCTTCTAGTCTCAAGAGAGTAGATATTCAGATCTTTAAGACGCTCCTTTTACGAGAGCTCTTGGAGGCCTTTAGTCATCTTGGTCGCCCTTCTCTGCATGGCCTCCAACCTATCCCTGTCCTTCTTAAGGTGAGGACTCCAGAACTGGACACAGTACTCCAGGTGAGGCCTCACCAGGGACCTCTATAGTGCCTCTTTGTCCCTGCCATCAAACCCTCATCCATACACCCTAGCATTTTGTTTGCTTTACTGTAAGCCATGTTGCATTGCCTCGATTGTTTAGGGTGTCACATATAATGATCCCAAGGTCCCTTTCTTCTTGGCGGTACTGAGCTTCACCCCATTAAGCCAATATTCCATCCTTGGGTTCCCTTTTCCCAGATGCATCACCTTGCAATTTTGCACTGAATTTCAGTTGCCAAACATCTGACAATCTTACTAATCTCTGCAGGTCTTTCTGTAGGTCCTTCACCACCTCCACACTGTCAACCCTACTGCCTAGTTTAGTGTCATCTGCGAAGAGGGCAAGCTTGCCTTAAATGCCTCCACCAATGTCACTATTAAACCTATTAAAAGAGCGGGCCCAGGACTGAGCCTTGGGGCACACCACTAGTGAGCTCACCTGACTTCACCCCGCTAATTACTACTCTCTGTATTCTGTCTTTTAGCCAAGTACACCCACCCACCCAACTATGCCCTTGGCAATGCTTGGTCCTCTAACTTCTTTAACAGGCATTTATGCAGTGTGACAGGGTTGAATACAGCCCTGTCCCAGTTATTCTGGAGAAAAGTTTAAGCATGAGGATCTGTTCTATTCTCTCCTTTTCTGTCTCTTGTCTGTCTGGGTCCGTAACCAAATTTTCCTATGTGACCTAAGTTTGATCACCCCGACAGTCTTATAATTCTCTGCCTCTCACTGTCTCTCAGTCTTGCCTTGCTGTTTCTGTCTTTTCCTCCTTGCATATCTGCAGGTATCAAAATATATGTGAATCATTATGTGGAAATGTAACTGATACTGGATCCCTTTGTTTAGAAATGTATATAGTTTTATTGTTAAAATGTATAGTTATACTGTTGAAATGATTGCAAAAAGCTGTTTGAAACTCAGGGGTTAACCCGAGACCAGTTTTAAGCCCTTTTCAGAAGCTGTGGAGAAGGGCCTCAGTTCTGCGACACTGTGTTCTTACTGCACTTGCCTGAAACATACAAGAACATTTTATAAAAACAGGATGCTTGTTAAGGAGGGGACTGCAAGGACTTATAAGACAGAGAACTGAAATGTTTTCAGACACACAGAGATTGAAGAAAAACTCAGATGGATCTTCTCTGTTCATTCTTCCTTTGTAAATAGTTATTCTCAACAACTTTTTTTTTTGTTACTGCTAGTACTAATAAAACTTTTGAGGAATTCTACAACTACTCCTGGTTTTTATGCTTCTTGCCCTGTTCCTCGACAACAGATGGTGTCAGCCTAAGTAGGTTACGCCATGCATACTCTAAGCCAGGAGTTTTGTGCATGGGTACTGGACCTAGTACCAGAGAAAGGTATGGCTTCTGCAGCAGCAAGTCCAGGAGTGGTTACCAGGAGAATGGCAGCCAAACTAGCAGAGACAGAAGTCAAAGCTGAGACTGTACAGCCAGCATAAGTTATGGAAAAAGAACAGGCAGTGACCGAACCTGAAAGCCTGACTGCCTTTTTCAAATGGTGGGTTATACAACAAAAAGAGACGGAGAAGCAGAGTGAAAAAGAGCTTCAACATTTAGAAGCACAAAAAAAAAAGAAATGCAGCAACCCGGAGCAGCAGAGGAGAGAAGAGATTCGGCGACAGGAGCATCAGAGAAGAGATGGAGCGACAGGAGCAGCAGAAGAGAGAAGAGATTCATCGACAGGAGTAGCAAAGAAGAGATGAAGCGACAGGAGCAGCAGAGAAGAGATGAAGCGACAGGAGCAGCAGATGAAAAAAGAGATGCAACAACAGGAGTAGCGATGGCTGGATGCTTTGCAAGCTATCAAAGGCAGAGGATCTGGCACAGAATCAGATGAGCAACAAAACACAAGCAACTTAAAAGCCATTAAACGTACAAAGCTGTGTTCCTCCGATGATGTCGAGGCACACCTGACAACTTTTGAAGGAGCTGCCACAGCTTATCAATGGACAATCAGACTAGTATCCTACCTGACAGGGAAAGCCCAACTTGCCTACAGCAATATGGACACTGCACAGTTAGAAAACTATGACCTGGTGAAAAGTGAAATCTTGAAAAGGTATGACATCTCAGAAGATACCTACAGGCAGAGATTTTGATCTCTGAAGTACAACTCAGTCGACAATCCTCGAGAAGCCTTCACCCGACTCCGAGAACTCCTGATAAAATGGCTCCAATCAGAGGGCAAAACAGTCCCACAGATCAACACATTTGCCATGGAGCAATTCATCAACACCCTGCCTACAGATGTGCAGCTTTGGGTGAAGGAACACTGACCAGAAGGTGGGGAAAATGCTGTTTCTTTAGCTGAAGACTACTGTGACAGGGCTGAATAGGACCCTGCCCCAGTTGTTATAGTCTGAATGCAGGGATCTGTTCTGTTCTTTCTTTTCCTGTCTCTCGTCTGTCTGGTTGCGCAACCAAATTTTCCTGTGAGACCTAGGATTTGATCACCCTGACGGTCTTGCAATTCTCTGCCTCTCACTGTCTCTAAGTCATCCCTTGTTGTTTCTGTCTTTTCTTTCCTTGCATATCTGCAGGTATAAAATATATGTGAATCATTATGTGGAAATGTAGCGGATACTGAGATTCTTTGTTTAGAAATGTATATAGTTTTATTGTTGAAATGTATATAGTTATACTGTTGAAATGACTGAAAAAGCTGTTTGGAACTCAAGGGTTAACCAGAGAGCAGTTTTAAGCCCTTTTCAGAAGCTGTGAAGAAGGGCCTCAGTTCTGGGACACTGTGTTAATTGCTGCACCTGCCTGAAACATACAAGAATGTTTTAGAAAAAAACAGGATGCTTGTTAAGGGGGGGGGGGGTTGGAAGGACTTATAAGAGAGAGAGAGAGCTGGAATGTTTTCAGACATGCAGAGACTAAAGAAAAACTCAGATGGAAGTTCTCTGTTTATTCTGCCTTTGTAAATAGTTATTCTGAAAAATTTTATTTTTTCATGTTACTGCTAGTAATAATAAACACTTTTTGCAAATTGTACAACTACTCCTGGTTTTCCTATGCTTCCTGACCTGTGTCTCAACAACCACTGACACGAATCAAAGGCTTTCATAAATCGAAACAGAGCAGATCCACTGGGTGGCCCCTATCCATTTCTCAAGTCACCCAGTCAAAGAATATATTGAGGTTAGTTTAGCAGGACCTACCTGCCACGAACCCATGCTGACTGTCATCCTAGGGCTCATTCATTTCCAAGTATTCTACTAAATCCTGTTAAATTAAGGTTTCCAGTATTTTCCAGACTACAGATGGGAGGCACACTGGTCTATAACTGCCGGCATTTTCCTTACTACCTTCCTTGTGGAGAGGTACCACATCTGCTCCTCTCCAATCCCTTGGTACTATTCCCGACTGTAATGGGTAGTTAAACAAGTGCGCCAAGGGGCTCGCCAATTCATTGGCAAGCTCCCTCAAGCACCCTTGGTGCAGTCCATCAGGCCCCAGACCTTTGTCTGTCCTTAGATCTTGAAACCTCTCTCACACTGTCCGTGGTGAATGACGGTGTATCCATTACATGAGATATCCCTATCGGCAGCCTTGATGCCACTTTCCAGAATTGGTCCATCATGTTCCACTGTGAACACCGAACAGAAGAAGTTGTTCAGAACAGCGGCCTTATGTCCATCATCTTCAATAATCCTATCACCATCTGAGAGTCAAACTATCCCCTCTCCCTTTTCTTCTTCTCCTGACTGCAACAAAAGAAGTTTTTATTCCCCGATTTGATCCCTTCTGCAATATGAAGCACAGCTGCAGCATTTAATAGTCTCACTGCTTTCTTAGCTTCCATGTTTCGGACTGTAATTGTCTCATTTGCTATCCCCATTTCCTTATATTTGTGGAAAGTTTCCCTTTTGCTCCTTATTGCTTTCGTGACCTGGTTGGTGAACCATATGGGTCTTCTGTACTTATTTTATTTCAACACTGACCGTATGCAGTTTCATAGCTTCTAAGATGGCTTGTTTAACCAGCTCCCAGATGTAATCTATCTCCAGCCTTTCGTGGATCCTAGACAGTTTTCCCCAGACTAAATGTTTCATCCTTTCAAAGTCAGCTCCTCTGAAGCTCAGGACCTCCTTCTGGGATTGCGATTTTACATCCTCTAGGGATAACTCAAACCAGACGGAGTTGTGGTCACTGTTAGCCAGCAGCTCCCCAACCTTAACAGCATCAACTACTGCTGAGGTGGTGAGGACCATGTCAGTTATGGCATCCAGCCTAGTCAGTGTGTTAACCAGTTGGGTAAGTAGACAGTCTTGTGAGGCTTCTACCTCAATTTGACTTTTGGAGGATCTTGCCAAGGAGATATCCCCCCAGTCAACATCAGGCATGTTCGGATCACTATCACTGTATCCCCTTTCTGTGTGATATCCCTGATCTCTTCCTAAAGTACCCCGTTCTTCTCTTCTGCTTGACCTGATGGTCTGTATATCACCACAACAAAGATCTTCTTTCCGGATGTCGAGCTGAGTTGCACCCACAGGGATTCTACTATTTCCTTTTTGCTCACGTTCAGTGGTGTGGCTCTCATCCCATCTTTAATATACAGTGTTACCCCGGCCCCCTCCGGCTCCCTTCCTAGCCTGTCTACAGAGAGTATAGCCTGAGACAGAGAGGTCCCAATCACTGTTCTCAGAAGTCCATGTTTCCATTATAGCCACTAGGTCTAGCTGGGTGTTTGCCATTATCGCCTGCAGGTCGCTTATTTTATTTCCCAGGCTTATCGCGTTGAAACCCACACACACACACACAAATCCAAGTATTGGTAAAACTCTTCCCTTCTTTTGGTTTCGACTGCTTATTTTAAGAAACATATATATATATGTATGTGTGTGTATATATATACACACACACACACACTATACACACATATAGAAACATTGACTTTGTGGCAGATAAGGACCGCTTAGCACACTAGTCTGCCTATAGCAAAGAGGCGTGGAATTTTGCAAACAATATAAAACTTGTAGATGGCTAACAAAAACATAAGAAAACACAACTTAGAATATTATTTAGTAGCAATGAAGGATCCTTATGAAAAAACTCACCACCAGGTTTAGATTTAAATATTTCACAAGTCAATGGTTACTGGATTGGTTCAGTAATGAAAAGAAAAATGGTAAGAGTTTGTGTAAATGCAAACTTGGCACAGATTATCTCGTTCATTTGGTCACATTGTGTCCTCCTTATGATAAATATAGAAAAATGTTACTGGGGGACATTCTGAGCTCTTGGGAACTAGAATAGGGAACACAATATCTGGTGACACAACTGCTGAAGTCACACTCTAAAAAGTGTTGGACTCTGTGGCCTCCTTCCTCAAGATAACAGAAGGTAGAAAATTGCATATAAAGTAAATTAAATAATACAACGGATGCTAATAGCACAATATATGAATAACCCAAATAGAACATTTTCAAAGTTATAGTTTTAAATAACACAAGAATTACCAGAAACTATTTTGTATTAAAATGTAAAACATGTCTTGTGTATGTTTTTATAAGTAACTTTTTTACATGGAAATATTAATTGTATTGGGCGTGTAATGTAATTTGTAATGAAAATGAATTGTCAATCAAATAATAAACTTGGACTTGACCACTTATTTTTGGTTACCTGTTCCCTTTTACA
The DNA here is from genome assembly GCA_016271365.2 of Neoceratodus forsteri. NCBI lineage: Eukaryota > Metazoa > Chordata > Ceratodontiformes > Ceratodontidae > Neoceratodus > Neoceratodus forsteri. The sequence continues at coordinate 682,264,568 of CM028138.1, forward strand.
AGCCCCCTTGAGACCTCTCATGTCCCCAATGCTTGCTTGCAGATTGTGGGAGAGTGTTCCGTGCTTGTGGGGAAGTGTAGACTAAGTCCCCATCTTCCTTGCTGTGACCGATAGGTTCCTGAGCTACAAACTCCCCCTCACCTAGTTTAAACATCCAGCATATACGTCAACTTTCTGTCCAAGCGCTCGCACTCCTTCCTTGGCTATGTGAAGTCCATTGTACCTGAATAACTTCCTCTCCCTAAAATCTCCCAAGGCCCTAACGAAATGATAACTTTTTCCAGACACCATCCTTGCAACCACTTGTTGAATTCTTCAATCCCCTTGTTCCTGATCCTGTTAGTATGTTTCTCCTTTGCTCCACACCAGGAGTATCTCAAAAAAGCCAGGGAGATCAAACAAGCCACCAACCATTCACTTAGTTCAATGAAGCTTTGCTTGGCTTCCTCCACCATCTGATTCACCAGGTCGTTAGTGGACAGAGGGGGAAAAGGACTAAGGGTACTGGTTCACCTCAGAACTATCTTTCCTATGCATTTCGAGTCCCACTTGGCCGAGGCTCCTGGAAGGCATCTGACTGTCACCTCTGTCTGTGCATCTTCACTAAAGTGGCTCTCCTCCTCTTATCATTGAGTCTCCCACAGCAAGAATTTGCTTAGAATTTTCACTGCCGTGAATTTCCTTGCTACATCCAGCTGCCTTCCAGTCTACTCTGCCCAGCCTCCTCAACTGACACAGTGTCCACCCCACTTGCGGAATCAGGATCCTGTTATCTTTGTCAGGGTTGCAAAATGGTTTGCAGTCGGGAGGGCATGGGACCGAGCTGGGTTCACTTGGTTCTTCCTTATAGCTCCACCCACTCCCCATCGCACCATCTCCTCCCCAACAGACCAGTGGGTCTCTGAGGGAGCAGACATGGAGGGGTGAGCTCCAAGCACAGCTGATGCTGCAACCTTGCTATTTCCTTCCATGCTGCACTCAGCTGAGCTCTGAGCTCACTGAGAACTCTACATATGGGGCAGTGACCCACCTTCTAGAAGTCCCCTGGAGGCAAGTGCCTCGCATCCATGGCAGCTTACTATATCCATTATATTTTTTTGCTTTTGTGCTTATCTTGTAAAGGATAATGCCTGCATAGTCTGCTCTGGTAATTTCTCCGTTCTGCAGGCCTTCATAACAACGTCCCTACTGTATCTTGGCTCTTGAGAAGCCTCTGCCTTGATGTTGGTATGCTGTAATAGCCTCTTAGTATTTACTTCCCTCCCTTCTCCAAGTGATTGTGTCCTTGTAGACTCCTCCTTCCTTGGTCTAAGCCCTTCATCTGAGTCAGACCTCCACAGCTGGGCAGGAAGGAGGGCTACTCCTCTTCTCCAAGGAAGGAGACTCTTTGTGTCTTGGTGACCCTGCCCTTCCTGCCTTCAAACAGGAAGTTCCCATTGCCTATCAAATCCAGTGCCTATAAAAATGGATCTAGCCACGGGTGGATCGGGAGGTGCATGAAGGTCCTGAGAGTAGGTGGAGGGTTGGAGGGGGGAGAGAAAATAAAAAGAAAGTTAAAAAGGGTCTGCATCTTGGAAATCAAATCCACCCAGTCTGAGTGGGGGGCCCTCTTGGAGCCACTTTGTAGCAATTACCTCAGCAGCAGTTGCAGTCAGAATATTCAGAGATATATCCTTTCCTGCCTTAAGACATCAGGTCTAATCCCCAATAGTAAATGTGCCCCCATTAAAGGGCTAAGCAGATTCAGAATGCGGTATATACGTATTCAAACTTTTGCTAAAAAGGTATGTAGCTTAGGCAGTGCTAGAGTATATGTGCATGTATGGCTGAAGCTGTCCTGCACAGTGTCCCATATACTGGGAGCTTGGTGGGGCTCCTTTTGCATGGAGGGTACTAAAAGGTATCACACTCTGACCTTCCAGACAAATTCTCTCCATCTAGGCGAAGATGTGCTCCAGACACCTTCCCAAACTTTATCCCACTTTTTTCCAGTAGCTGAATATTCAAATTGTGCTCCCACTTTAAGATAATCCGTACAATGCTCAAGATCTTTCAAGTATTTATACGATTATAGCTCCTTTTCCAGTATTACAGTCCAACAGAAACATACACCATGATGGCAGAAAAGATCAGAGGTCCATCCAGTCTGCCCATATTCCCTATAATCCCTGGAATCTCCCTGGAACCTTCTGTTCCTTCAGGGTACTAACACTTCCATCTATCCCATTTCCTCCCTGGTCTTGTCGCCTGAAACACATTCCTTCATTTCTATCCATGCCTGCGTGAATCCCGTGTTCGCATCAACACTTCACCCGACAGACTGCTCCAAGATTCCACCACCCTTTCCATAAAGAAGTACTTCCTCACGTTTCTCCTGAACCTCCCACCTGTTAATTTCCACTCATGACCACATGACCTCAAGCTGGAAGAAAAAAATATTCACCTTAGTAATGTTGTTTCTTCTAATGGAGTCTTGCTATATTCTGACATATGCAGTGAGTCCCAACCTTCAAACTGCTCCAGAGGTGAAAGAGTTAACTTTCCATGCCAGGCATGGAACGCTGAGCTTGAGCTCCGCTGAGACTCTGTCTGTTGTTCTTCAAACTTAAACCGTCAGATCTTTACGAGCTAAACTCACTGAGGTCCTGTGTGGAAGCTGTAAACCTACACTAGCCAACTGGCTACTAAACATAAGAACACATTTTTTGGTCCCAAACCAAAGACTCAAGTCAGGAGACCCAAAAAATGAAAAACACACCAGTCACCCCAAAAGGGAGGGGTGAAAAACAACAAGGTGGGCACCTACTAAGTGCCAACACTGCACTGCCCACCCACATCCCAAAAACAGAGGTTCTGAGAGGGGCAGGCAGGGGGGAGGTCAGAATATAGCAAGACTCCATTAGAAGAAACAACATTACTAAGGTGAGTAATTTTTTCTTCAAACAACATGAAGTCTTGCTATATTCTGACATATGCAGACTACTAAGCAGTACCTCCATGGAGGAGGGACAGAATCTACTTAGGAAATAGGCTCTGAAGCACAGCTGTGCCAAACCGAGCATCACTCCTAGCCTGGATGTCCAGGGAATAATGCTTGGTAAAAGTGTAAACTGTTTTCCAGATAGCTGCTTGATATATCTGTAGAATAGGGATGTCCCTGGCAGCAGCCAGGAAGCAGCTGTACCCTCTGGTAGAGTGAGCCCTCAGGCCTGAGGGAGGAACCTTACCCAGTTTTCATAGCAAAATTGGATACAAGAGACAATCCACCTGGCAATGGATCTTTTAGTGGCAGGTTTCCTTACCAACCTCACCATAAGTGAGAAACAGTTGGAGGGAGTCAAACACCTGCACCTCTATGTAGTAACTAAGAGCCTCTTCACATCTAAGCTGTGCAGCCTCCTCTCGCCAGTGGTCAGTGAAGTACACTGGAAGAGATATAGATTGATTAAGGTGGAAATCTGAAACCACCTTAGGCAAGAACTTCCTGTTAGTCCTGAGGACCACCTTATCTCTATGAAATGAGATAAAATCAGGCTCCACTGACAAAGCTTGTAATTTACTTCTGCGTCTGGCAGAAGTGATGGCTACCAGAAACACAGTCTTCCAAGTCAAGTACTTAAGCTCTGCTGAAGACAAAGGTTCAAAAGGGGGTTGCATAAACTGAGCAATGCAAACATTAAGATCCCGGAATGGAGGGTTGGTGTGAAGCAATCCCTTGAAAAACTTGGAGAATACAGGGTTAGCTGATAGAGAAGAGGGCTTACCTGCTGGAAATAAAAGCAGACACAGCTGCCAGATGCACTTTTAGGGTAGCTGGTCTCAGCCCCAAGGTATTTAAGTGGACCATATAATCCAGGACTGTGGGTAAATCAGCAGCTTCTGGGGAAATATGCTTCCCAGAGCACCATATGGAAAACCTTTTCCATTTGGAATTATAAGTAGCCCTGGTGGAAGGTTTTCTAAAGCCTTCAGGATATCCATTACACCTTGGGAGAGGTGTAAATCAGCAAACTCTAACTCTTCAAGAGCCAGGCCTTGAGATTGAGAGATTTGAGGTTCAGGTACCAAACCCTCCCCTGAGCACAGGTTAACAGGTTGTGATTCCTGGGAAGACACAGGGGAAGATGGACTGCTAAGGACAGTAGGAGTGGATACCAGGGTTGTCTTGCCCAATGTGGAGCAATCAGGATCATCTTGCAAGGTTGAGAGCCGATTTTGACTAGCACTTTGAACAGGAGAGGGAAAGGGGAAAAGCATAGAGAAACTTCCCTTCCCAATTGAGAACTAAGGCATCCAGAGGGACTGAGCCCAACACTGGGGGCCTGCAGCAAAAAAGGGGAAGTTGGTGATCGTCTGGGGCTGCAAAAAGATCTACCTGCGGGGTGCCCCATCTGGCAAATATCACCTCCAGACCAGGGGGTCCAGCGACCATTCGCGATGGCCCTGGGAAATCCTGCTGAGAGCATCTGCCAGGACATTGTCCTTGCCTAGGAGGTGAACTGCCGTAAGGGAGGTGTTCAGGGAGTAAGCCAGGGACCACAACTTCATTGCTTCGGTGCACAAGGCTGTAGACAGAGTGCCCCCTTGCTTGTTGATGTACCACATTGTGGTGGTGTTGTCTGTTCTGACCTGTACAACTTTGTTCTGAACAGATTTGGAAAAGCTTGAAGTGCTAGAAAAACTACTCTGAGTTCCAACAGATTGATGTGGAGCAGAGATTCCTGAGGGGGCCACAACCCCTGGGTAGTGAGGTCGCCCATATGAGCTCCCCACCCCAAGAGGGATGCATCTGTAGTAAGGATTAAGGAGTGAGACTGAGTGACAAAAGGAACCCCTTGTCTCAGATTGCTCTGATCCTGCCATCACTGTAGGGCCTGGATCAGGGTTCGAGTCACTGGGATCAATTTGGTTAGAGGGTCTTTCCTTTGAGACCAAAAGGCTCTCAAATGGAACTGAATGTCCCTCATCTGAAAGCTTGCTCCCTGCACTACTGCTGTGCCCCAGGAGCTGCTGAAAATGCCTTGCTGGTCGAGACACCTGCAGAGTGAATGAGGAGGCCAGAGAGACCAGGGTCCTTGCCCTGTCCAAAGGAAGGAAGGCTCTGGCTTTCTCTGTGTTCAGCTCTGCGCCTATGAAGGTGAGGAGCCGGACAGGCTCTAGAACTGACTTTGAAAGATTCAGAAAGAAACCTAGAGGGTGAGCAGTTGCTGAGTTATCTGTGAGGTGTAACTTGACTTGGTCTGGGGACTGGCCCATTATGAGCCAGTCGTCCAGGTAAGGGAAGATGGCAATTTTTTGCCTTCTTAGTGAAGCAACTGCTACTGCCAGGCATTTTGTGAATACCCTTGGTGCAGAGGTGAGGCCAAAGGGCACTGCTCTGAACTGGTAATGGCCTGAGGGAAGCTCGAACCTGAGGTACTTCCGATGGGAGATTCTGATGAGAATATGGAAGTAGGCATCCTTGAGGTCCAGGGATGCTAGCCAGTCCCCTGGCCTTAGAGAGGGTAGAATAATTCCCAGAGTCACCATTTAAATTTTGGTTTTAAAGGTGCTTAAGTATCTGAGATCCAGGATGGGCGCCATTCTCCTGTCTTTTTGGGGTAAGGAAGTACCTGAGTACAACCCTTTGCCCTGGTGTAGGGGTGGAACCCTTTCCACAGCTCTGAGAGCCAGGAGGGAAGAGACTTCTGCCTCTAGGGCAAGTGCCTCTGGTGGATTTGCAGGTGGAAAGGATCTGGTTCTCAACTTTGGAAACTTTTTGAAGCTGAGAACCAGTCCCTGGCTTACTACTTCCAGGACCCACTTGTCTAATGTCAGAGACTCCCAGTCCTGGACAAAGTAAGCCAGCCTGCCCCCTACAGGTAGCTGAGAATCGGCCCTGGCAACCCCATCAGGGTGCCTATTTGGCAGGGGCTTTGGGCTGAGGGGTGGAAGCAGGCCTGCTTGTACCCCATCTGCCTCTCCCTCTAAAGAACCCCCTCTGGGCATAAGCAGAAGAGGAGGCCTGGGCTTGGTAAAAAGGCCTATGAAAAGGCCTGCCCCTGCCCCTGGGAAGCTGCCTTTGAGGAGTGGCCTGCCTTTCCTTAGCCTGTGCACTCCTATAGGTGGTCCTATACTCATCCATTTTCTTCATGTAATTCTCTGTCTGCTCCCCAAACAGGGAATTACCTACAAAAGGAAAGTCCATGGCCTTAGTCTGGGTATCCTGTGACAGGCCAGTACATCTGAGCCAAGCCATTCTGCGAAGTGCCACAGATGTAGCCATGACTCTTGATGACACATCATTTGAGTCCACTGCAGCATGGAATTGCACCTTGGATGCCTCAATACCATCAGCAGCCACCTGCTCCAGCTCCTTGGCAAGCTGGCCAGGGACCTGTTTGCTAGAGCCATAACAGTATCTCATCTGGATTTCAGATCGATTTCAGATATCTAGGAACATAAGCCATATAATTTGCCTGTCTGAGTCCCAAGGATGCTGCCATGTACTGTTTCTTTGCCATGGCATCAATCCTCCTGGAGTCTTTGTCCAGGAGGGTGTGAATCAAGGAATATTTGCCTTGTCACAGGCTGCAGCCTGCACTACCCCTAACATGGCTGCATTGTTGTGTAGGAACTCCGTATCAGAGCCTGACAATGTGTACCTCTTGTCCATTCTCTTATCCACAGGAGGTATAGTGTGAGGAGTTTTTAGAATTTTAAATGTCTGTTTCCCAAAAGACTTATGCAAGGGAATAGACAGTCTCCTATACTCTGGGATATCCATCATTTCCACATAGACAGGCTCCTCTTGATCATCCACAGCTTCCTCCATAGCGAGCTGGAGGGTTTCAGCCACTTTTTTATAAAACATAAAATGAGAAGGGGACTCAGAAAGCCTCGGAGGAGACACTTCTGAAGGTATGTCTAGGTAGATGTCCGGGTCAATGGGCACATCCAGACTTTCAAATCTACATTCACTCTCCTCAGACTTCTCTTCCCCCTCCTCCGGTTCATAATATTTCTCTAAATCATACTCTTGAACCAGTGGAACAGGCTGAACCGGTGCTTACCTGATGGTGCCGGTTCGGTCGGAACCAGGGAAAGCGAATGGACAATTTTAATCGCTTTGGCTATTTCTTCAGCGATTGGAGAGGAAAGTTTTGGCTCCACACCAGCTGATTTCCTAGTCCTTTTTGCTAGAACTGACTCCTCAGAGTCGGATCTCCTTTTGCCTGAAGAAGTCTCACCCTGGTCAGAGGGCACTCCCTCTGGTTCGGCTGGAACCAAACCGGGCTGGCCATCCGGTTCAGCAGACTTTTTGGCCTCCCTTTCCCAGAGCCTACCCACTCTCTTTTCCAGGGTAGCTGCAGGAAAATTTTAACAAATCTGGCAGTCTGCATTGAGGTGGTCAAACCCCAGACAATAAACACAGGTGGTGTGGGGGTCAGCCTTGGCAAAGACTTCCCCACACACACTGCAGTGTTGAAACCCAGTGGGCCCGGTTTTTCCTTTGGGTTTCTCAGACATAGTGCCAGTCCTAACCAAACTTACCTATTTATGGCAATCCGCCAGGTAAGACCCTCTTATCGGTTCCCAACCGTGTCACGGGTCGTGGAAAAAAACGTAATAAAATCAGTTTTTTTAGAACCGATAAGAACCAGTAACCACACTCTAAATCACAGATTAAGCTATTTTAAACAACCTGATCGGTTCAAACCAAACCAATAAACCGTTTACAAGTTCCACACAGAAAAGAATTAATGTAAAACTTATCTAGTACTCACAAATACCACAGACAGAGCCTGAACCAACCAGCTGCAGTTTAAATTTGGTCGAAAACCGAGAAAAATACTTTAACCGACAAAATGAACCAAGCAGAAGGAGAAATCTCGGGAGCGACTGCTCAGTGAGGCGGAGTAAAGAATCTGACAGTTTGAGTCTGAAGAATAAATGACAGAGTTTCAACCGAGCTCAAACTCAGCATTCCATGCCTGGCATGGAAAGTTAACTCTTTCACCTCCGGAGCAGTTCGAAGGTTGGGACTCACTGCATATGTCAGAATATAGCAAGACTTCATGTTGTTTGAATTCAGGGTAAATAATTCCCGGCAGTTTACCTTGTTAATTTAAGGAACTTGAAGGTCTCTATCACATCTCCCCCTCTCCCTTCTGGTTTCCAATGAGTGCATATTTAATACCTTGAGGTGCTCCTCATAGGATCTGTCGTGCTGACCCTGAAAAAAAGATTACTCATCGTAGTAATGTTATATAGAAACATAGAATTTGATGGCAGGAAAGGACCGCTTGGCCCACCCAGTCTGCCCATTTCCCTACCGACCTACTGGATAAGCTGCAGATTCTAGTTAATTAACAGCTTACTTCCTCCTGCCCCCCACTAGAATTGCCTTATGCCTGTCCCATGCATTCTTGAATTCTCCCACTGTTCCTGACTCCACAACCTCCTCAGGAAGGCTGTTCCATGCATCCACAACTCTCTCTGTCAAAAAATACTTTCTAACATTACCGCTGAGCCGACCCTCTCTATCTTCAAATTGTGACCCCTTGTTCTTGCACATCTCTTCTTCCGAAAGATACTACCCTCTTGTACCTTGTTAATTCCCTTGAGATACTTGAAAGTTTCTATCATGTCCCCCCTCTCCCCTCCTTTCCTCAAGGGTATACATATTAAGCTGCTGTAGTCTCTCTTCGTATGTCTTCTGGTGCAGACCTTGCACCATTTTGGTTGCCCTCCTCTGAACAGCCTCCACTCTGTCTATGTCTTTGCGGAGATGGGGTATCCAGAATTGCACGCAGTACTCCAGATGGGGTCTCACTAACTGTCTGTAGAGAGGGAAAACAACTTCCTGTTTTCTACTGTTGATGCCTCTCCCTATGCATCCCAGTATCCCCCCAGCCCTCCTTACTGCCTTCTCACATTGCTTGCCCACCTTCGGTCATCTGATATAATTACTCCTAGGTCTCTTTCAATTTTTGTTGTTGTTATTAACTCACCCCCACTGTGCACTCTTCCCTGGGTTTTGTTTCCCAGATGCATACCTTGCACTTCTTTGCATTGAATCTGAGCTGCCACGTTTTGACCATTCCTCCAACCTTGCCAAGTCCTTTTAATTCTTTCCACCCACTTTGTGTATCAACCCTGTTGCAGATCTTTGTGTGATCTGCAAAGAGGCATACCTTTCCTTCCAGGTGCTCTCAATGTCACTTATATAAAATATTAAAGAGGACCAGTCCAGTACGAACCCTGCGGTACCCGCTAGATTACCCTCCTTTCTTCACTGTGGACTCAGTTTACTATTACCTTTTACGTCCTGTTGTCTAGCCAGCTTTTTATCCAGGCTACGACCTTGGGACCCACTCCAAGGCTGGCTAACTTGTGTATTAATCTTCTGTGTGAGACTGTGTCGAATGCCTTGCTAAAGTCTAGGTAGGCCATATCCACAGCCCCTCTCTGGTCTACTACTTTGGTCACCCACTCAAAGAAATCTATTAGGTTCATCTGATATTACCTTCCTGCTGTGAAACCATGCTGCCTTAGGTCCCATGCCCCACTGGCCTCTAGGTACTCAACAATTCTTTCCTTCAGAGTGATTCCATCATTTTCCCTACCACTGAAGTCAAACTAACGGTCTGTGGTTCCTGCATCTGCCCTGCTCCCACTTTTGTGAAGTGGAATCACATTTGCCCTCCTCTGGTCCTCAGGTACCACTCCATCCTCCATGATTTATTAAAGAAGTAGTCAGTGGTGTTACTAGTTCTACCCTTAGTTCTTTTAGTATTCTTGGGTGAATTCCATCAGGCCCACTGCTTTGTCCACCCTCAGTTTCAAGAGTTCTTTCAAACCCTTTCTTCTGTGAATGGACTGGTATCGACCCCCATTCAGAGTTTCTCCCTAGTTTGGTTTAGGCACCTCCCCTCCTCATCTGTTGTGAATACTGAGCAGAAATATTTGTTCAGTATCCCTACTTTTCACTGTCACCCTCTGCCACATTCCCTCCCTTTATTAAGTCTCTGTTTCCTCCTTGGCCTTTCTTCGCTCCCTAATGTACCTATAAAAGGTTTTATCCCCCTTCTTAACCAAGTTGGCTATCTTTTCTTCAGTTTGTGCCTTTGCTATTCTGACTGCCTTCCCTGTCTCCTCCTGCTTTAACTGATAAAGTTCTCTGTCCCGCTGCTCCTGTGTTTCCTTATATTTTCCTGAATGCTATCCTTTTCTCCTTAACTGTCCCGGACACCGCTTTTGAAAACCATAGTGTTTTTTTCCTTCGTTTTGTTTTATTGATTTGCTTCACACAGAAGCTTATTGCCTTTGCAATGGCTGATTTGATTATTCCCCATTGTTCCTCCACCCTTCCTTCTTGCCCATTTGCTAGTGCTTTTCTAAGGCACTCTCTCATTTTCCCAAAGTCAGCCTTCCTAAAGTCCAATACTCTTGTTTTTGTATGGCTTGACTCTATGGTTGCATTTACTGTGAACTACACTGTTTGGTGGTCACTTGTTCCCAGATGGCGACCCACTGCTAAATCTGAGATCCTTTCTCCTTCCCCATTTGAGAATACCAGGTCTAAGATTGCTCCCTCCCGAGTGGGTTCCAGCACTAGCTGTCTGAGGCATGCCCCCTGTAATGTTGTTTCTTCTAATGGAGTCTTGCTGTATTCGGATTACTTGCAGTTAGCCCCAGCACTTGAACTGCTCCAGAGAGAAAAGAGTTAACTTTATGCAAAAGCATAGAACATTGAGCTCAAGCTTGGTTTTCAAACCTCTGTCCCTGGTACATTCTAATGTCAGATTCTTATGAGCACTATACTAACTAATAGCTATAGAAATTGTTTTGAATTTTAGCCACAGGCAACAAAAAACCTTGGGTCCAAAAGACTGAATTCGAGAACCCAAAAAGAACCTTACGTAGACAGTGATAATATTAAGACAATTAACAAGAAGGAAAAATTACTCACCTTAGTAATTGCTTTTCTTCTCATGGAGTCTTGCTATATTATAACAAAAGCAGTTAGCCACTGCAGCTGAACTGCCCCGGAGAGGAAGGAGTTAACTCAGAGGATCTGGAGTTCTACAGCCGAGCGCTGTGCAAAGCTCTATCTGGTCAGTTTCAAATGAAACTGTCAGATCTTTGAAACTAACACTAAGCAACAAGTCTGTGTGGAAAGCTCTACACTAGCAAATGGCTACCTACTAGTAGTAATAACAACAATATAAACAACAATAGAAACACCAATAACCATAATAACAATGAATAATGGTATTATTATTAGTTTCCCCCAACAAGCACTATTAGGACCCCCTTCCCCAAGACTCAAGTCCAGGAAGGGGCCAATATAATACCTAAGCGAAACAACCTGGCTCCTAACCCTAAAGAAAAAGGGTAAAGGAAAAAACCTACAATGGCATGACACAGTGCTTGCACTAATTTGCCACCCCTACCCAAGTAGAAGTTCTGAGAGGGGCAGGAGGGAGGTGGTTATAATATAGCAAGACTCCATGAGAAGAAAAGCAATTACTAAGGTGAGTAATTTTTCTTCAAACACCATGAATCTTGCTATATTATAACAAAAACAGATTACACAGCAGTACCTCCATGGAGGAGGTCAGAACCTACTTAGGAAATAGGCTCTGGCACAGCTGTGCCAAACAAAGCATCTCTCCTGGACTGGACATCCGGGAATAATGCTTAGTAAAGTGTGAACTGTCTTCAGGTAGCAGCTTGACAAATTTCCAGAATGGGAATGTCTCTAGCACGCTAGAGAAGCAGCTGTACCCCTGGTGGAGTGGGCCCTCAGTCCTGAGGGGGGTTCTCTACCTAGTTTTTGGTAACAAAATTGGACACAAGAGACAATCCACCTTGCAACTGTCCTCTTAGTGGCAGGTTTCCCTTTGCCAACCTCGCCATAAGTAAGGAAGAGTTGGAGGGATTCGAACCTGTGACCCTTGGTGCGTTCCAAATAGTAGCTTAAGGCTCTTTTGACGTCCAAGCTGTGCAGTCTCCTCTCACCTGAGGAAGAATGCTCAGTGAAAAATACTGGAAGAGAGATGGATTGGTTCAGGTGGAAATCTGAAACCACCTTAGGCAAAAACTTTCTATTAGTCCTGAGGACTACCTTATCTCTGTGGAAAGAGATAAAATCTTCTTCTACTGACAGGGCCTGTAGTTCCTTATCGTCTGGCAGAGGTGATAGCCACTAGGAAAACAGTTTTCCAAGTTAGATACTTGAGCTCTGCTGAGGACAGAGGGCTCAAGGGAGGTGCATTAACTGAGCAATGCAAACATTCAGGTCCCAGGCAGGAGCTGGTTCTCGAAAAGGGGTTAGTATGAAGTAACCCTAAAAACTTGGAAAACACAGGGTGAGAAGAAAGGGGAGCAGGCTTCCTGCTGACACAAAAGCAGAGACAGCTGCCAGATGAACCTTCAAGGTAGCTGGCCTAAGGCCTAGGGAATTTAAATGGACCAAATAGTCCAGTAAAATGGGAAGATCAATGATTCTGGAATAATCTGCTTCTCAGAGCACTAGATGGAAAACCTCTTCCACTTAGAGTTGTAAGTGGCCCTAGTGGAAGGCTTCCTTGAAGCCTTTAAAATATCAGGACACCTTGAGATAGGTGTAAATCAGCAAATTCTAACTGCTCTAGAGCCAGGCCTTGAGATGGAGGGATTTGAGGTCCGGATACCACACTCTCCCCTGTGCACAGGCCAGCAAGTCGTGGACTCTGGGCAGGCTCAGGGCAGGGTGTACTGTCAAGGACAGAAGCAGAGGGTACCAGGGCTGTCTGGCCCAGTCTGGGGCAATCAGAATCACTTTGCAGGGTTGAGATCTGATTTTCACTAGTACCCTGAAAAGAAGAGGAATGGGGGAAAGGCATACAGGAACTTCCCTTTCCAGTCCAACAGAAAGGCGTCCAGGGGGACTGAGCCCAGCACTGGAGGCCTGTAACAAAATAGAGGAAGTTGGTGGTTGTCTGGGGCTGCGAAAAGATCTATCTGAGAGGTGCCCCATCTGGCAAAGATGGACCCCAGCACCTGTGGATTCAGAGCCCATTCGTGATGGCCCTGAGAAATTCTGCTGAGGGCATCCGCCAGGACATTGTCCTTCCCTGGGAGGTGAACTGCTATCAGGGAGATGTTCAGGGAGTAAGCCAGAGACCACAACTTCATTGCTTCGGTGCACAAGGCTGATGACAGAGTGCCCCCTTGCTTGTTGATGTACCACATTGTGGTGGTGTTGTCTGCCCTGACTTGAACCACTTTGTTCTGAACAGAAGCTGAAAACACCTGAAGAGCTAAATAGACAGCTCTGAGCTCCAAAAGATTGATGTGGAGCAGAGATTCCTGAGGAGACCACACTCCCTGAGTGGACAGGTCGCCCAAGTGAGCTCCCCACCCTAACAGGGAGGCATCCGTGGTGAGGGTGAGGAGTGGGAAATGGGAATGAAGGGAACCCTTGTTTTAGATTGCTTGGTCCTGCCACCAGTGGAGGGCCAGGATCAGAGTTTGAGTCACTGGGACCAATTTGGAAAGGGGGTCCTTCCTTTGAGACCAATAGGCCCTCAAATGGAACTGAATGTCCCTCATCTGGAATCTTGCTCCTTGCACTACAGCTGTGGAAGCAGCCATGTGCCCCAGGAGTTGCAGAACATGCCTTGCTGGTCGAGAGACTCGCAGGGTAAAGGAGGACACCTGGGCAATGAGTCTGTCTACCCTTTCCGAGGGAAGAAATGCCCTGGCTAACTTTGTGTTCAATTCTGCACCTATGAAAGTTAGTACCTGAACTGGTTCCAGAACTGACTTGATGGAATTTAGCAGGAATCCCAGGGAAGTGAGAAGCTGCTGGGTGACTTGCAAGTGGGATTTCACCTGATCTGGAGACTGACCCACAATGAGCCAGTCGTCCAGGTAGGAAACACAGCAACCCTTGCCTTCTTAAGTGAGCCACTACCACAGCTAGACATTTTGTGAATACCCTTGGCGCAGAGGTAAGGCCGAAGGGCATTGCCCTGAACTGGTAGTGGCCTCAAGCTGGCCCGACGGGACACCGTGGAAGCCAGCATCCTGAGCCGCAACCTCAACCGAAGTCGACGGTCAGCTGTCCGGGGAAGGAGACTCCTCCCGCTCCCACGAACGCCGACGGTGGGACTTACCTTTCAACTCCCTCTTCTTGGGCCGAGAGGAATGTCCCGAAGGCCCCTCTCCCTTCGTGGAAAGGGACTGGCAAAGCTCCTTGAAAGAAGCTGAATAAGAGGTACTCAAAGAGAGCGGGATAACACTGGAGACAGTGAACAGTTCTGGAGACCATACCTATGTAAGGACATAGACAAGGTAGAGAAGGTTAAGAGGAGGGCAACAAAGATGGTGCATGGATTGCATCACAAGTCCTATGAAGACAGGTTGAAGGAACTGAACATGTACTCCCTGGAGGAGAGGAGGGAGAGAGGGGATATGATAGAGACATACAAGTATCTTACAGGGAGGAACAGGGTGCAGGAAAACACTATTTTTAAGCGAAAAAGATGTTCCAGGACTAGAGGGCATGGGATGAAGTTGGAGGGAGGATGATTCACAGGAAACATGAGAAAGAATTTCTTCACAGAACGGGTGGTGGACAAGGGACACCCTGCCAGAGGAAGTGGTGGGGCTGAAACAATCACTGGATTTAAGAATGCATGGGATAGACATAAAGGAATTCTAGAGGTCAGGGTAAGGGGAAACAGACTTCTAGGAAAACAAACTGAACTTACAAGCTCAAATGGGCAGACTGGGTGGGCCATAGGCCTCTATCTGCTGACACTGTCTATGTATCTATGTATCTATGATAAATGCCGCTGACGAGGAGGAGGAGGAAGAGGGCCTGGGCGCCTCCTCCTCGAGGCGGCCATCATCTGCTCGAGCTGCTCAGCCGAGCCAGCTGCCGCAGACACCGCCCAATGATCCTCATTAGATTTTACCGGCAGGTAAAGCTTCTTGGGGCGCCCGAGCTTCAATCGGGCAGCGCGATCCTCCAGGACGTTGGCCGAAAAGGAGCGACACAACTCGCAGGCCTGCAGGTCGGGGTCTAGGCCGAGGTAGCAGACGCACGTGGAGTGCGGATCCATCCTGAACATCTTCTGCTCGCAAGGGCACCTCCAAAAGCTGGGGATTGATTTGTCCATCGCAGCCGCAAGGGATAAAGAAGACCGAAGTTTAGAAAACTTCAAAACTAGTTTTGGACGAACCGAAGAGTTAGGATCCAGTCTAAAATGCAGAGCGCTATGAGGGAAACCTGAGCTTCCTGGCAGTAAGGAGATCAGGCGCTGAAAGTGGAGTCAGAGTTTAATGATTCGGAGTCAGCTTGAGAAGCGGCAGACCTGTTAGAGGTGATGAACAACATACCCATGTCCCTAGAAATACAGGTTACTCACCTGTACAGGAGTTCCTAGGAGTGTATATGTTGTTCATCCACACTTACTGGCAGGTTCCTTGCCGCTTTAAATCTTGCCGGAAGGTCTTCAAGCTGGCTCCTCCCACCCATCCGGGTGGTAAAACTCTCGGCTCTGGCCCATGACGACAGATCTAGCCTGCTGCAAGCCAGGTTGCGATCGGGCCGGGAGATCGGTGAGTTGTGTGGATGAACAACATATAACACTCCTAGAACTCCTGTTACAGGTGAGGTAATCTGTATTTCTAGGACGTGGATATGTTGTTCAATCCACACTTACTGGCAGACTCTAGCAGTTCTCCAGGAAGAGGGAGGAGGCAAGGCACTCCTACTTAGGAAATAAGGACTGGAGAACGGAGGTCCCAAAACCAGCATCCCGCATGACCTCAAGGTCGAGTTGGTAGTAGGTAATGAAGGTGTGTGCTGACTTGCAGGTAGCAGCCCTGCAGATTTCCTGGATAGGGATGTCCCTGGAAGCAGCCACCAAGCAGCGGTATAGCAGGTAGAATGAGCTCTTATCCCTCTGGGAGGCTCCATGCCCGCCAACCCATAGCAGAGATCAAGGCAGAAGGTCACCCACCTGCCTATCGTCCGCTTGGCTACAGGTCTGCCAGGTACGGCTTCAGCGTAGGTGACAAACAGCTGGAGAACCTCTCCCTGAACTCCACCATCCTCTCCTTATAATAAGGGAGAGCATGTCTCAGGTCCAGAGTATGGAGCCTGTATTCGCATCCAAGTGTAGTTTGGGTGAACACAGGCAGAGTCAACACCTGGTTAAGGTGAAACTCCGACACCACCTTCGGAAGGAATTTCGGGTGGGGGCGCAGAACAACCTTGTCCCTGTGGAAAACCAGATAAGGAGACTCGATGGAACGTGCCTGGAGCTCTCCCATCCTTCTGGCTGACGTGATAGCCACCAAGAAGGCGGTCTTCCACGACAGGTGACAGATGTCACACCTGTGCATCGGTTCGAATGGCTTGCCCATGAGCTTAGCCAATACAAGCAGTAGATCCCACGGAGGTGGAGGTTCTCACACCTGAGGGGATATGAGATCAAGGCCTTTGAAAAAGCGCCAATCACCTTCTCCTGCGACTACTTGTCTCGCTGACTGCCCATGCCCGGTAAGCAGAGATGGTCTTTGGACAAAATAAAAATTACTCACCTTAGTAATGTTGTTTCTTCTAATGGAGTCTTGCTATGTTCTGACTATTGCAGTTAGGTCCTGCCTTTCAACTGCTCGGAGAACAAAGAGTTAAACTTTCCATGGCCAGCATGGAATGTTCACTGCAAGCTCGGCTGAAGCCCCTGTCTGCTGTTGTTTAAACTTCAACCGTCAGATCTTTACTGCAATACTCACTAGAAGTTCTGTGTGAAACTGTAAAACTCCACAAGCCAACTGGCAACTAAATTTATTAAAAGGGTTTTTGTTTCAAAGCAAAGACTCAAGTCAGGAAACCCAAAAACAAACCACAACGCACACCCAAAGTAAAGGAGGGTGAAAAGGACACCCTAGGGTGCCAACACTGCTCCTGTCCACCCACTTCCCAAAACCAGGTTCTGAGAGGAGGCAGGAGAATAGAATACAGCAAGACTCCATTAGAAGAAACAACATTACTAACGTGAGTAATTATTTCTTCAAACATGAAGTCTTGCTGTATTCTATTGCAGACTACCTAGCAGTACCTCCATGGAGGAGGGACAGAACTTACTTTGGGAATAGGCTCTGAAGTACTGCTGTGCCAAACCGAGCATCACTACTAGCCTGGATATCCAGAGAGTAATGCTTGGTGAATGTATGGACTGTTCTCCAGGTGGCTGCTTGACAAACTTCTAAGAAGGAATATCCTGGCAGCAGCCAGGGAAGCAGCTGTACCTCTAGTAGAGTGAGCCCTCAGGCCTGAGGGTGGAGTTCTACCTAGTTTTCATAGCAGAATTGTATACAAGAGACAATCCACCTGGCAATAGATCTCTTAGTGGCAGGTTTGCCTCATCGACCTCTCAATATGTGAAGATCAATTGGAGGGACTCAAACCTCTGACCCTTGGTGCGCTCTATGTAGTAGCTGGGGCCCTTTAACATCCAGTTGTGCAGCCCCTCTCCAGAGGAGGAATGGTCAGTGCAGAAAACAGGAGAGATAGACTGGTTAAGGTGGAAATCTGAAACCACCTTTAGGCAAAAACTTTCTGTTAGTTCTTAGGACCACTTTATTTCTATGCAAAGAGATGAACTCAGGCTCCACTGACAGGGCATGCAATTCACTGATATGCCTGGCAGAGGTAATGGCTACCAAAAACACAGTTTTCCAAGTCAAGTACTTGAGCTCTACAGAGGAGAAAGGCTCAAAGAGTGGTTGCATAAGCTGAGCAATGCAAACATTAAGGTCCCAAGCAGGAGCAGGGTCCCTAAAGGGGACTGGTGTGCAGCAATCTCTTGAAGAACTTACAAAACACGGATTGGCTGACAGAGGAGAGGGCTTGCCTACTGACAAGAAGGTAGAAACAGCTGCCAAACGCACTTTAAGTAGTAGCAGTAGTAGTAAAAAGTTTATTTCTGATATCAGAAACAGGATAAAACCCAATTTAGCATCAGCTAATTTACAATGGGGTCCTACTGTGCTAAAACATCAGTTTCATTTTAAGTGTAGCTGGCCTAAGGCCTAGGCCATTGAGATGGACCATATAGTCCAGAACTGTAGGCAATCCAGCAGATTCTGGAGAAATATCCTTATTAGAGCACCAAATAGTGAACCTTTTCCATTTGGAGTTGTAAGTCTTTCTGGTGGAAGGCTTTCAGAAGCCTTAAGGATATCCAGAACCCCTGAGAAAGCTGCAGATCAGCAAACTCTATCTCTTCAAGAGCCATGCCTTGAGATTGAGACTTGAGGTTCGGGTACCAAATCCTCCCCTGAGAGGATGTCAACAGGTTGTAATTCCTGGGAAGAGACAGGGCAGGTGGACTGCTAAGGACAGCAACAGGGGTACCAGGGCTGTCTGGCCTAGTATGGAGCAATCAGAATCACTTTGCATGGTTGTGACCTTATCTTGACTAACACCTTGAACAGGAGAGGGAAGGGGGAAGGCAAACAGAAATTTCCCTTCCCAATTCAGAATCAGAGCATTCAGGGGGACTGAGCCCAAGACTGGGGGTCTGCAACAAAAGAGAGGAAGTTGGTGATTGTCTGGGGCTGCAAAAAGATCTATCTGTGGAGTGCCCCATCTCGAGAAAATCACTTTCAAAACTTGGGGATTTAGGGTCCATTCATGATGGCCCTGGGATATCCTGCTGAGAGCATCTGCTAGGACATTGTCCTTCCCTGGGAGGTGAATTGCTATCAGAGAGGTTTGCAGGGAATAGGCCAGGGACCACAACTTCATTGCTTCTGTGCACAAGGCCGTAGACCGAGTGCCTCCTTTGCTTGTTGATGTACCATATTGTGGTGGTATTGTCTGTTCTGATCTGGACTACCTTGTTCTGTACAGATTTGGAAAAGGCTTGCAGTGCCAGAAACACCGCTCTGAGTTCCAAGAGACTGATGTGAAGCAAAGATTCTTGAGGAGACCACAGCCCTTGGTGGTAAGATCCCCAGTTGGGCTCCCCAGCCCAGCAGGGAGGCATCTGAGGTATCACTGAATGAGACTGAGTGACAAAGGAACTCCTTGTCTTAAATTGTCCTGATCCTGCCACCATTGCAAAGCCTGAATCAGGGTTGAGAGTCACTGGGACTAGTTTGGTAAGGAATCCTTTCTTTGGGACCAGAAGGCTCTTAAGTGGAACTGAATGTCCATCACTTGGAATCTTGCTCCCTGGACCACTGCTGTGGAGGCTGCCATGCAGCCCAGAAGCTGAAGGAAATGCATTGCTGGTCGAAACACCTGTAGGGTGAATGAAGAGGCCAGTTCCATAAGGGTCCTTGCCCTGTCCAGGGGAAGGAAGGCTCTTGCCCTTACTGTATCCAGCTCTGCCCCTATGAAGGTGAGGAGCTGTACTGGCTCGAGAACTGACTTTGGAAGGTTGAGGAGGAATCCTAAGGAAGTGAGCACTTGCTGAGTTATTTGCAAATGTGACTTGACCTGGTCTGGAGACTGACCCACTATGAGCCAGTCGTCCAAGTATTTATTTTTTATTATTTATTTAGCTTTTGTTGACGGGTAAGTGCACTAGACAAATCCTGCCTATTTTCAGGCACGACCGGGGAGGGGGATACAGATGAATGGCAACTGACCTTGAACCAGATTAAGCTGTTGGTGGTATTTTTAGTGAATGAGGGAAATTTGGCCAGGACACCGGGGAAATTCCCCTACTCTTTTCGATAAGTGCCATGGGATCTTTCACATCCACCTGAACTACCACCAATCCAGGCAGATGGGACCTCGGTTTAACGTCTCATCCGAAAGACGACACCTCAGAAATGCAGCACCCCTCTCATGCTACATTACAGTGTCAGTACTGGGATATTAACCCAAGTGCCAGATGTGGGAACTGAACCCACAGCCTTCTGATCTCCCGGCCTCAGAGGCGAGTGTGCTACCTACTGAGCCACTGACACTGCTAACTCTAGTATGGAAAGAAGCAGATCTTTTTTCTTCTTAGGAAAGCACCCACTACTGCCAGGCACTTTGTGAAAACCCTTGGGGTTGATGTTAGGCCAAAGAGCAGTGCTCTGAATTGATAGTGGCCTGAGGGCAACTTGAACCTGAGGTACTTTCTGTGGATGCACCTGATGAGAATGTGAAAATAGGCATCTTTGAGGTCCAGGGAGGCTAGATGGTCCTCTGGCCTTAGAGAGGGCAGAATTATTTCCAGAGTGACCATTTTGAATTTTGGTTTTAAAAGGTACTTGTTCAGCAGGGATCGACAAATCCCATAGCCCAACATCCGGGCTACAATTTTGCTATGGGACAACCAATTTCACAGTACTTGGTTGTCCCACGGACAATAAATCAGTGATGCCCTTTTTTTTTGGTTTGACTTCTCATTCGGCAGGTCCACCCAACTCCACGCTAGATGTCCCCAGATCGCTCACTTCGGCTGTGGGCAGATGAAGGCAGCAAGCTCCCGTCACATGATAGCTTTAGTCATCACCAGTGCAATCGCAGGAAGTGCCGCCGCCGGAGTGGAAGCCGGGAGGGAGAGTGAGCACTGTGTGCCCGCTACAATGGGGACCTCCTGCTACCCGCCCAAGGTCACCACAGCACTTGCTGACAGTGGACCACCCATAGGACTGCCGGGTAAGTCCACCAATGCTTTGGGACAGTCCTGCAGGGTGCGGGCATAATGGATGTTGGTGAAGCTGGCGGGGTTAGCACATTAGTGCACCGCGCACTGTGGCCATTTCATGAAGCAATGCTGAAGTCATTTTTGATTACGGCAACTGCATGGGCTGTTCAAGTAGTGGTGACACTGTGGTGTGGAGGGCTGGCTGCTCAAGAGTGTACTTGTGGGGAGGAAACAAAAAGACAAACTGGGACGGAGGAGGTGGAAGCTTCCTAGCCAGTTGGGTGATATCTGTCGATCGCGAGGCATATGTCAAGATCGTCAACGACAAACTCAACGAAAGGAGGACAATTGTGAGAAACAAAATAAAGATCAGAAAAAGTACAATTTGAATTGTTAGTCAGTGACTGAGAAGGACCCCAACCTAAGATATAGTAACGCATCAACCAGCAGGCAACCAGAAAGAAAGAAAAAGTGGTTGCCAATACTTTAGCTAAAAAAAAAAAAAGAATATTTTAAGAACAGCCTGCTGTTCAGCAGGAAAGTGTGGGGGCAGTTGGAGTTGGGCAGTTTAGGGTGACACAGGAGAAAAGAGGAAAGGGCACAGGTGTGAGACTGGACTTGTGTGTGGTGTGGGAAAGGGAATCTTGGGCAGTAGAGGAAGAGGACTTTAAAGAAAAAGGTACTAAAGTCTGTTATTTAAAAAACACAATCTACCCCACCTTACCCTACCTGACATCCAGAGTGGCCAGGTGAACACCAAAGTGCACTATAGTGTTGTGCTCTCTGTGCTGTGGGTACTGTTGTAAAAACCACAGCAAAAGAGTGTGGGACAGGTCTAAGGAGGCCTACTTGTCGAGGCTTGCTGTGTGTGGGGCACTTGGGCATGCAGCTGTAGGGGTAAATGTATTCAGCTACAGCCACACTGCTGGCTTGTATCCTAAATGACAGACACTCAGACGGTTGTTAACTGTACCAAGAAGTGCCTGCCTGTTCCCACTGACCCGCCTCCATCCCAATCTGCTAGTAACACCACCCAGTGAAAGACACACACCACATAGTGACTGGTAAAGAAATGTTATTAGCATCGAAAAATCATTTTACCTGTCTTCTGATGTTCTATATCTATATACTATAAACAGTACAACCCCACACCATGTACTTTGTTTCTACATATGTTTTTAAAAATGTACACTGAAATGTATTGGACTACTTGAAACTCAGGGACCACATTTTGGCTAGGCCAGTTGTCCTGGACTAGCATGCCATTTCGAAATTTGTCGATCCCTGTTGTTCAGATATCTTAAGTCCAGGATGGGCTGCCATTCTCTGTCTTTTTGGGGGTTAGGAAGTACCTGGAGTACAATCCTTTGCCCTTGTGTAGGGTAGGAACCCTCTCTATGCTCTGAGAGCCAAGAGGGAAGAAATCTCTGCCTCTAGGGCAAGGGTCTCTGATGGATTTGCAGGTGGAAAGGATCTGGTTCTCATCTTGGGAAATTTTTTGAAGCCGAGAACCAGTCCCTTTGTTACTACTTCCAGGACCCACTTGTCTGATGTCAGAGACTTCCAGTCCTGGATAAAGTAAGCCAGCCTGCCCCCTACAGGTATTAGAGAATCGGCCCGGGCAGACCCATCACGGTGTCTGCTTGGCAGGGGCTTTAGGCTGAGGGGTGGAAGCAGGCCTGCTCATTCCCCATCTGCCTCTCCCTCTGAAGAACCCCCTCTGAGCATAAGAAGAGGAGGAGGCCTGGGCTTGGTAAAAAGGCCTCTGAAAAGGCCTGCCCCTGGAATGCTGTCTCTGAAGAGTGGCTTGCCTTTCTTTGGCCTGAGCACTCCTGTAGGTGGTCCTGTACTCGTCCATCTTTTTCATGTAATTCTCTGTCTGCTCCCCAAACAGAGAATTACCAATAACAGGGAAATCCATGGCCTTAGCCTGGGTATACTGTGATAGGCTAGTACATCTGAGCCAAGCCATCCTCCGAAGAGCCACAGATGTAGCCATGACTCTTGATGAAACATCACTGGAGTCCACAGCAGCAAGAAATTGTACCTTGATGCCTCAATCCCATCCGCAGCCACCTGCTCCAGCTCCTTGGCAAGCTGGTCAGGGGCATGTTTAGCCAGAGCCAGCACAGTGTCCCATCTGGACTTCTGGTATCTAGCTGTGTAGGCCATATAGTTAGCCTGCCTGAGTCCCAAAGATGCTGCCATGTACTGTTTCTTTGCCATGGCATCAATCGTTCTGGAGTCCTTATCTGGGGGTGTGATGACAAGGGGATATTTGCCTTATCACAGGCAGCAGCCTGCACTACCCCAACATGGCTGCATTGCTGAGAAAGGAGCTCCGTGTCCGAGCCTGAAAGGGTGTACCTCTTGTCCATTCATCTGTCCACAGGAGGTATGGAGTTAGAGTCTTAAGAATTTTATTTGTCCATTTCCCAAAAGATTTATGGAGGGGAACAGACAGTCTCCTGGACACCGGATGTCCATCCTTTCGACAAAATCAGGCTCCTCCTGATCCTCTACTGCTTCTTCCATTGGAAGCTGGAGGGTTTCTGCCACTTTTGTAAAACATAAAGTGGGAAGGGACTCAGAAAGCCTAGAAGGGAAACACCTGAAGGTCTGTTTGGGGAGATGTCCGGGTCAACAGGCACATCCAGACTTTCATAATCACCATCATCATCCTCATACTCTCCCTCCTCCTCCTCCGGTTCATAAAATTCTTCTGAAGTGTAATCCGGAACCGGGGGAACCGACCAAACTGAGCCCCTGCCAGATGGTGCCGGTTCAGCCGGAACCGAAGTTAGCGAATGCACTATTCTTATCGCTTTGGCTATCTCATCAGCGGTCGGAGTATGAATTTCTGGATCCAAACCAGACGATTTATATTTTCTCTTCCTTTTAACCGGAACAGACTCCTCAGAATCGGCTCTCCTCTTGCCCAAAGAAGTATCGCCCTGGTCAGAGGGCACTCCTTCTGGTTCGGTCGGAACCAAACCGGGCTGGCCATCCGGGTCAGCGGACTTCTCGGCCTCCCTTTCCCTCAGTCTACCTACTCTCTTATCCAGGGTAGCTTTGGGAAAATTCTTACAAATTTGGCAGTCTGAATCGAGGTGGTCAAACCCCAGACAATAAACACAGGTGGTGTAGGGATCAACCTTAGCAAAGCTTCCCCACACACACTGCAGTGTTGAAACCCAGTGAGCCCGTTTTTTTTCTTGGGTTTCTCAGACATGGCCAATCCTATCCAAAACTTACCCTTTTCGGCAATCCGCCAGGCAAGACTCCCCTATCGGTTCCTGACCGTGTTACGGGTCTTGGAAAAAAATTTAATAAAATCCTTTTTCTTTTTTAGAACCGATACGGACCAGTTACCACACTCTAAGTAAATTCACAAACTTTTTAAACTAAACTGATCGGTTCAGCCGACCCGATCTGAAATTTACAAGCTCCACACAGAAACTAAATGTAAAACCTATCTAGTACTCATGGTACCACAGACAGAGATTTAAACCAACAGAGATTTGGTAGCAGAAATTCAGTAGAAACTGAGCGAAAAACTATACTTTAACCGACTTTTTTGAACCGAGCAAAGAAGAAATCTCCGGAGCGACTGTTCAGTGAGGTGGAGTAATGAATCTGACAGTTGGAGTTTAAACAACAGCAGACAGGGCTTCAACCGAGCTTGCGGTGAACATTCCATGCTGGCCATGGAAAGTTTAACTCTTTGTTCTCCGGGGCAGTTGAAAGGCAGGACCTAACTGCAATAGTCAGAATACAGCAAGACTTCATGTTGTTTGAAAGAGACCACAGGTAGTCCAGAATGCTAGATAAAGAACAGGAGGAAGGGCCCAACCCCTTACCCTGATACCAAATGGAAAATCTCCTCCATTTGAAGGTATAGCATTTTCTGGTCGACTCTTTATGGGATGCCTCAACGACGTTGAGGACTTCATCGGAAAGACCCAAGGCCTGGAACTCTAGCCACTCAGGAACCAGGCGTCAAGTGCAGGGACTGAAGGTCCGAGTGGAGTACCTTCCCTTGTTGACTGAGATCAGGTCAGGGGCTGGAAGCCATCTCGGGAGCCTAGAGCTGAGGCTGAGGAGACCTGGATACCAGAACTGGAGGGCCAGTCTGAGGCTACCAGAATCACTTGCGCCTTGTCCCTCTTCGCCTTGAGAAGCACCTTGTGGATCAAGGGAAATGGAAGGAAGGGGCAGAAGAGGCCGGGGTCCACAGCCTCGAGAAGGCATCCCTGCAGCGAGCCCTGCTGAGGGGTGGGCATGGAACAGCCTCAGCCTGCATTCTCCTTGAGGGCAAACAGGTCCACCTGAGGGGTGCCCCAGTGGGAGAACAGATCTTGTTCTATCTCCAGCAGGAGAGACCACTCGTGAGATGCACTGCCTATCTAGCTTAGGGCATCGGCCAGACTGTTGGAGGCTCCTGCCACATGGATGGCTAGGAGATCCGCCTCCAGGCTGATCGCAGAGACCAAGTGCAGCTAGCCTCCTTGCACAGAGGCAAGGAGTGCAACCCGTCCTGTCGGTTGAGGTAGTACATGGTTGTGGTGTTGACCTGGACCACTTGACCCGCATAAACGGAGCAAAGGTGGTGAGGGCTAGTCGGACTGCTGACGCCCAGCAGGTTGATGTGGCATCGAACCTCCTGAGAGGACCAGAGGCTGTGAGCTCTGAGCACCCCCAGATGGGCACCCCAATTCAGAGAGGCGTCGGTCATCAGAGTGACCATCGGCTTGGGGCGGACAAACGGGATATCTTCCTGCAGATGAGCTGGAACGAGCCACCACTGGAGGCTGTTCCACATCTCCTGGGTCACTGTCACTGGCTGATCCAGAGGACCGGAGCGCTGTGACCATTGGCGGGCCAGCCCCCATTGCAGGGGACGCATATGCCAGTGGACCCAACGGACCACACTGGTGCAGGCCACCATGAGGCCCAGAAGGCGCCAGAAGTCCTGGGCAGGGCGCAATTGCCCAACCAGAAATGATTGGGCAAAGGAGGAAAGGACCTCAGCCCTGTCTGCCAGGAGCCATGCTCTGGCTCGAAGAGAGTCGAGCTCTGCCCTGATGAACTGAATCACCTGCCATGGCACGAGTTCTGATTTGGCCTCGTTGATCAGGAGGTCAATCTGAGAGCAGACCTGGAGGGCCAGATCCCTGGACCATTCCACCTCCAACCTGGAGGGGCTGCAATCAACTAATCATCCAGGTAAGGATACACCCGGCCTTGGCCTTGGGAATGCTGTCACCACTGCCATGCATTTGGTGAAAACCCTGGAAGCTGGAGAAGGCCGAAGGGCATGGCCCAGAACTCGTAAAGGATCCTCTGCCCTGAAGCGGAGGAATAGCTGGTGAGATGGACGGATTGGGATATGAAAGAACACGTCCTGAAGGTCCAAAGAACAGAACCACATGCCTCGTTCCAAGGATGGAATGATCTGAGACACAGTGACCATCCTGAAGGTGTGAGACCTTAGGAACTTCTTTAGGTCATGTAGGTCGAGAAGCCAGCCCCCATCCATTTGGGACCAGGAAGTACCTGGACACAAACCCTTGGTCTGAAGGAGGGTCCACCACCTCCTGGTCACCTCCTTCTGAACGAGCAGGGCAATGTCGGCTCGACAAGCCAACAGAGAGCTCTGAACCGTAGGCTCCCGTGGGGTGATGGCTCGAGCAGGATGGGGACTGCTCAAATTCCAGAGGCAGACCCCTGCCTACCACTTCCAACACTCAGCGGTCCATGGTGATATCGGACCAGACAGAAAGGAAGTGGCGGAGCCATCCTCCCACGGGGGGAACACGGGGAGGAGTGACGAGGTTGGGGGCGACGTCCCTCAACCCGTCACTGGGCAGGCTTGGAGGAAGGACCAGCCAAGGAGCTGCCTGGGCCTTTTCCTCCCGGCTTCCTGCTGGAGGAAGAAGCAGGCTTGGCTTTGAGGTGCCAAGTGCGAGCCTCCTGGCCCTGATGCTGGTTTTGCTGGGCCGGACGTGCCGCAGGGCCTAAAGGACGAAAGGGCTTACGCTGCTGCTGGCGGCCTTTGTCCTTCTGGGCAGACGTGACCGAGTCCAAGGTGGCGTTGGACTTCTCGATCCGTTGAAGATTACCCTCCACCCCGGGACCGAACAAGTCGGTACCCAGGAAGGAGACGTCTGCCAGCTTGTGCTGGGTATCCGCCGTAAAGGTGGAGATCCGCAGCCAAGCTCTGCAGCGCATGGCCACTACGGCCGCTACTGACCGGGCACCCGAATCAGCAATGTCCAACGAAGTTTGGAGCTGCTGTTTGGCTACCACCCTTCCCTGATCCCGCACCTGCTTTACCGTCGTTTGAAGGTCAGCCGGGAGATTAGGAATCACCTCATCCAGGGAGCCCAAAAGGGCGTGTGAAAAGCGTGCCATCAAGATGGCTGAGCTAGCCTGACGAAGGCCTAGGGAGGAAGCAGCATGTACTTTCCGCCCTGAGTAGTCCCACTTTCTTGGACTCCTTTATCGGGTGGTTTGTCCACATCCTGAGCGATCCCAGAATGCCGGAAAACGCTGTCAGTCACTCAACCCTCTGCAGAAGGGTGCTCCGAGAAACCAGAGAGTGAACCTGTAGGGACTGCATACTTTCGAGCCATCCTGGCTAAAGGTGCTGGACAAGAAGCTTGCCGCTGCCACAGCTCCAGGGCCAGGCCAACAATGGCTTCGCCACCGGAAGGCCTCCTTTGGGAATCCCTCGGTCCAGTATCTCCTGAGGGATATGGCCTGCTTTGAAATGTGGTCCATCCCAGTATATTCTGAGATGAGTCAAGCATTCCGAGGAACGAGATGGGCTCGCCCACCCGACTGACCCCAGTGGACTCCAAGCAAGCGGCCTGAGAACAAGGAGTTGCCGCCCAGACTCCGGGAGTCTGCGAACAGCTGCTAGCGCCTGAGCCACCCTCCACATGCCGAGGTCGATCGGGAGTGAGGGTGACCGACAACCCACGGGGCAAACCCTGACCCGACCGAGAATCCTTGGTCGGGCCCCAGTCTTTGGTTGTGGAGGTGGAGGTTCCACCACAATGGGTGGAGCAGCCGGTTCGACCGAACAACCGTGCCGGCTTCGCCTCGACCACTACGAGGGTTGTTTCGCTGCTCGGTGACAGCCACTTAATGGCGGAGAAAGCGGCGGAGTCGGCTTATTCCCGGACAATAAGAGCTGCTGCCACATTAAATCCTCGTAGCGCCGATGCAACTTACACCGCAGCCTATCCTCCGAAGAGGACAACGAGGATGAGCGGCACCACCAATTTCCATGGTGCCGAGACCAAGACCGCCAACGTCGGTGGGACCGGCTGGACCTGGAAGAGGTCCGAGACTGAGACCTTCGGGGATTCCGAGGGTGGGTCAGAGAGGGGGCAGGGGAACACGTGCTCCTCCCTCGGTTCAAGGACCTTAACCGGGGACTCCGGCACAGGAGGCACAGGCAAGTCCTCGGTTTTCACCGGGGGAACTGGTGAAGAAGGGTTATCGGCTTCTCCAGTCAACAAACCATCCGACGGGTCGAGAAAAATCTCGACCGCGTCGACGAGTGTCTCGGCCGGCTGACCTGACGGGGACACCGTGAAGCCAGCAGCCTTAGCCACAACCTCGACCAAAGTAGAGTGTTGACTATCCAGGGAAGGGGACCTCTGCCACTCCCACGAACGTCGACGATGGGACTTACCTTTGGAGTCCTTCTTTTTGGACCGAGAGGAATGTCCCGATGGCCCTTCTCCCTTGGTGGAAAGGGATTGGCAAAGTTCCTTAAAAGAAGCTGTATAGGAAGAGCCCAAGGAGAGGGGGATAAATGCAGCGATCCAGGATGATGACGCGGCCTGGGCCGCCTCCTCCTTGAGGGCAATCATCTGCTCCAGCTGGTCTGCCAAGCCCGCCGCCGTGGACACCGCCCAATGGGCCTCCTTCGACTTGACCGGAGGATAACGTTTTTCAGGTCACCCCAAGAGCAATCGGGCAGCGCAGTCCTCCAAGACCGAAGTCAAAAAGGATTTGCATAACTCACAAGCCTGTGAGTCATGGCCGAGTCCTAGGCAGTAAACGCATGTGGAGTGCGGATCGTTCCGGGACATCTTCTTCCCACAGGGGCACCGACGAAATCCGGGAGTCGATTCGTCCATCGTAGCCGCGAGGAAAAAAGAAGACCGAAGTCTTTTAAACTTTAGAATGAATTTCGGTTTAACTGAAGAGTGTGGATCCAGGCCTAAAACGCAGAGCGCTAAGGAGATAACCTGAGCTTCCAAGCGGTAAGGAAGACCTGGCATCATGGGACAGAGCCGAGAGTTTTACCACCCAGGTGGGTAGGAGGAGCCAGCAAGATTTAAAGCGGCAAGGAACCTGCAGTAAGTGTGGATGAACAACATATCCACGTCCCTAGAACTCAGATTTTTTGTCAGGTCTAGAGGATGAGGGTTTTAACCAATGGAGGGAGCGAGGGGTACGATGTGTGGGAGATTTGCTAACTAGAACAGGCATGCAAACCTTTCAAGACATACAAATGAGTGCGGGTGCCCCATCCATGCATCTTTTTTGGTTCTTCCAAGTCCAAAAATACTATAAGAAATAAAATAGACAAATGTTAGGAGAGTCTCCATTGGTAGAAGTGGAAAGAGAGATACTAGGAGCAAGTATGAATGAGAAGGGATTGATGGGTAGAGCTGCAAAATTAGCAAGAGACCGTTCTAGAAGGAAAGCCATAAAGCTAAACAATGGTGGGAATGGGACCTTAACATAGAGATCACAGACCCTAACTGGGAAATGATGTTAAACTCACACATGGGCCTGCTCCTCTGTAATAAATACAACGAAATGCAATATAAATTTGCATAGCGGCTATACTATCCTCCCGTAGTTAATACATTTTACCCAGAGGAGTCACCGACTTGTGGAAAATGTGGGGTAGCTTGAGGCACCCTTTATACATTACTACTGGACATACCCATACTTAGGGCATACTGGCAAGGAACAGCAGAAGAGCTAACTAGAATGAGGGGCCGATCTATAGAGTTCTCTCCAAGATCACTTCTGCTTGGGGTAGAGGTGGTTGATGATGGAGAATGGGATCTTTTTACCACGCTAGATAAGAATCCTCCTGGTGGTGGCTAGACGGGATACAAAACTTATGGATAACCTGTTCAGTACCAACAACAGAACAGCGGAGGAGTCTGATCATCAGAGCATTAGCGGTGGACAGGGTGACATATGTGTTGAAGGGAAGAGAGGAACACTTTGTAAATGAATGGGTGACTTCCTAAATGCCCTCACTCTTGGGAAGCTACACTAATAAGAGAAGGGAGGAGATGATGAGTAATACAAAGCTCCCAGAAATAAAGTAAGGAGGAGTCTAATGAATTCAGAGCCCTAAAACTATAAAACAGTCAGAATAAATAAGAAAAGTTGATCTTAAGGCAAAGCATAAGTTGTGTTTAGTTCTTTTGGAAAACCATGGACATTACTTTATGTTAACTTAATTTTCTTTTATTTTAAAGTTTTAAATGTTATAATGTTTTTAAAACAGATAAGACTCTAACCTGTTGAAGGACATGAAATAGCCCACCCAATGGCATGTTAACTTGTCTAACTATAGGTATTGTGGGTGGGGGAGACAGACTACAATATGGGCAATAGATAAATTAACAGATCATGGGGGAAAAGAAAGAAAAATCTATGTAAAAAAAACTGCTGAGTGTATGTTGTCTATCCTAGTGTTTAATGAAGTGTATTGTAGTACTCTGAATGAAAAAACCTTATGGATAATAAAAATATATTACCAAAAAAAAAAAAAAAAACTTGTTTGCCACAGTATAAGAATATCTGAATTCCATAAGTTGATAAGTAGCAAGCACTGCATCATGGCTATGCAAATAATATGGTATGCTTTTGATCTTTCACAATCTTATCAAAGTTTTAGTCTCTACCAAATCAGACTGGCCCACCCCACAGGCAGCTTCAAACAAGGGAGTCTGTTCTTTAACAGACAATGCCCTGTAGAGACAAAAACACAGGGGCCCGAATATTCAAAGGGGTTGTGCCTGGGCGCAACAGGTTGCCGGCACAACTACCACTGCGCCCCAGTGGGATACTGAAAAGCCTGCCCGCACAGCGCAACTTCCGATGCACCGGGGCACAATGTAATGGTATGCAGCGCAGATGCGGGGCTATGCCCATGCATATGCGGCACATCCTGATCTTCAGCCCAGGATGTGCACCACATATGCTGGTGCAACCCTGCAGTGCGCCACATGGGGGCGGCTCAAAGTCGAGCCCTTGCAGAGTAGGAACAACACCCGGCCACCCACAGGTGCGCTGCAGTATTGCAGGGTGCAACACAGCAGCCCAGCCATAGGTGACTACCTACCCACCCATAACACCATCCAGAAGCACACACTGAACCCAGAACCCCCCTTCCACCCATAGCTGCAATCAGGCGGTATATGTTTAAAAATAATCCCTGGTAGTCTAGTGCCCCCGAGTCCCGATAAATATAAAATATGACCATCCCTGGTGGTCGTCCCCCAACCCGCGTCCCGATATATGTAAATATGACCGTCCCTGGTGGTCTAGTGGAAACATCCCTCCACCCGTTGCTGCAATCACGATAAATGTAAATTAAAACAATCCCTGGTAGTCTAGTGGACCCCCCTCCCTCCCTCCCAAGTCCCCAGTCGCTGTGGAAGAATTATAATCCATGCCCTGGTAGTCTGAGTGGTGCCCCTCCCTCTCGATGCCCGATGGATGGATGAAATTATAGAGTCCCGGTGGTCTAGTGGACCCCCTCCTCCCTCCTGGGTCCCCGATTGCATAAATTGCCCACACATAATTCCTTGATGATCCAGTGGCACCCTACCCCTCCCACCCACACAGGATCCCTTGCCCACCCTGCTCCTCTCCCGTCATCGGCGGCTGCATCCCCCGCATACCACATGGCCGCCTGCCGAATGACAGGTACATATGGGTTTTTAAGCCCATTAGTCCCCATATGTGGACCAATAAGTTTGTAGGATATACTGTACTAGACAGTCCCAAATATGTTACGGGCGGTCGGGTAGTATGCAGCCGCCGACCGATGACGGGTGGAAGCGGGTGGGCAAGGAGTTCTGTGGGTGGGTGGGGGTGCCACTGAAGCACCAGGGAATTACGCCGTGGGTGATTTACCGCAATCAGGGACCCGGAGGGAGGAGGTCCACTAGACCACCAGGGACTGTATTTCATACATCCATTGGGGCATCGAGGAGTGGGGTACCACTAGACTACCAGGCATGGATTATAATTCTTCCACCGTGATCGGGACTCGCAGGGAGGGAGGTCCACTAGACTAACAGGGATTGTTTTAATTTATATTTACTGTGATCGTGCAACGGGCGGGTTCCACTAGACCACCAGGGATGGTCATATTTACATATATCGAGTTGGGGACTCGGGTTGGGGGACCACTAGACCACCAGGGATGGTCATGTTTTATATTTATCTGGGTACCGGGGACTTGGGGGGCACTAGACTGCAGGGATTTTTAAACATATACTGCGTGATCGGCGGCTCTGGGTGTGGGGATGCCCCAGGATCCCCACAGCACACGTCATGCTGTGCAGGCGCCAGGTGCAAGTCGCCGGACTGCCCTGTGCAAAAGCATGCAAATGGGATAATGACATGCAAATGACCCTATTTGCACCTTGCATATATTAAGGCCTCATTTGCATGCCCCCTGCAGAATATGCGCGGGTGATGCACCTAAGTAACCAGCACTTGGCTGGTGCATCCCGATGCTCTATCTGTAACTACGCCCGGTATGAGGTACCACTGCACCATGTGTCGACCTTGCCATATTCACGGTGCTGCACATGCGCATCACTGTTGAATATCACCTCGACCTGGACCTGGCCCAGGTGCATCCCAGTTGCACTGCGCCCAGGCTTGCGCCACTGCCTGGCGCCGCCTGAATATCCGGTCTGGGCATCAAAGGAGACATTTGGAATAAAATGGCAAAATTGATTTTCTATCTAATGGAGGCTGATCCGAATGTTGTCCTTAGAATGAGACTTTATGGAAGGGAGGGAGGGCAGGGTTACCTAAATGAGAATGGTACCAGTCGATATTCCTGTACAGTAAGGTAAAAGAATGTTAACCAACAATGCCTAAAGTACTGTAAATAATTCTGTCATAATGTGTCTTGAATGAATGTTAAAATAAGAAACTCAATAAAAAAAAATATTTAAAAAAAAACAAAACACAGGGTATCCAGAAAGTTTTCAGCTTGACTCTTAGGTGAGTAGAACAAGTCTATTCATGCAAAAATAAGAATGAACTGGTTTATACAACACCAGTGGCAATCAATTTTCCTTGATGAATTTATCATGCTATCTAACCCAGATAAACATTTACATAGATGTTATTTATATGAATGGCAAAAGGATAGGACCCAGAATAGAGCCTTGGGGACTCCTCTTGACAGTGGTCTTAATGTGGAAAGGTCACCTTCAGCTTTTACCTGCTGTGATCTACCGAGAGGTAGCATCTGAACCATAAGGGAGGATGGATCTAGGCCAATGGAGTGTAGGGATAAGAGTCGTAGTTCATGGTCCACAGTGTCGAATGCTTTGCTCAGGTCCAGGAATACTGCACAGACATTGTTCTTTTATCCAGTTCGGTTTGCCAATCATTGTGACCTTGGCTAATGCAGTGATAGTGCTATGTTTGGCCCTGAATCCAGATTGAGCTGGATTTAATAGATTAGCATTGTCCAGATATTCCCTTAACTGAATACTCACTAATTTCTCCAGCATCTTGGATAACACAGGTAGGATGGAAATGGGCCTGTAGTTATTAAGATCCATAGGGTCCCCTGATTTTAGAAGGGGGACCACTTGGGCTGTCTTCCACACAGTAACTATGGCCCCATTACTGGCACATTGGAAATCCTGGATGCATTCAACAACCACTTCACAACAGCTGGCCTTGCCTTTGACTCCTCCCCAGCTAACCTATTAAGGGATCATTTAAGCTCCCACTATACTGGTGAACAAAGAGTTGACTCCTCCTTTAGCTTCAAACCTATACTGTTGAAACAAGTTGAGGATCTATTATGGCATCTAGATACCAAAAAGTGCAGAGCAGATCTTCTGGACCCATTCTTTCTAAAGATTACGTGTCCATGTGCTTGCAGTCCCCTTAACTCACCTCTTTAACCTTTCCCTAAACTCTGGCTCTATTCCCACGCTGCAGAAGACAGCTCAAGTGGTCCTCTCTAAAATCAGGGGACCCTATGGATCTTAATAACTACAGGCCCATTTCCATCCTACCTGTGTTATCCAAGATGCTGGAGAAATTAGTGAGTATTCAGTTAAGGGAATATCTGAGACAATGCTAACCTATTAAATCCAGCTCAATCTGGATTCAGGGCCAAAACACAGCACTATCACTGCATTAGCCAAGGTCACCAATGATTGGCAAACCGAACTGGATAAAAGAACAATGTCTGTGCAGTATTCCTGGACCTGAGCAAAGCATCGGCACTGTGGACCATGAACTGCTACTCTCATCCCTACACTCCATTGGCCTAGTTCCATCCTCCCTTAAGTGGTTCAGATGCTACCTCTCCGGTAGAATTCACAGCAGGTAAAAGCTGAAGGTGACCTCTCCCATTAAGACCACACTGTCAAGAGGAGTCCCCAAGGCTCTATTCTGGGTCCTATCCTTTTGCCATTTATATAAATAAAATTGATTCAACCCTTACCAAGTCCTCAATACATCTCTTTGCTGATGACACTGTACTGTATGTCAGCAACTATTCACCTAAAGTTGCTCATGAAATCCTACAAGCAGAATTCTCCTGTTACAACATCAGCTTCTAGAGAAAAAGCTTCTGCTAAATGCAAAGAAAACCAAAGCAATGATGTTCCAGACCCAAAACTCACCAACACATCCTCTTTAATCAGTCTCCCCCAGATATGCTATACTTGGAGAAAATCTAGAGTATGTTGAAAATTTCAAATACCTAGGTGTGTGGATTGACAACAGACTTAACTTACCTCAGCATCTAGAACAACTGCTGAAAAAGCTTCACCTAAGGCTTGGCCTCCTCTACAGATTAAAACCCTTCCTTAATAGAGATTCAAAAATGAGATTAGTCCAGGCCATCTTTCTATCAGTCATTGACTACGCAGACTTCCTCTATAGTCACTGCTCCACTCCCTACCTTTAAAAGTTGGATACCTTATACCATAGAGCAATAAGGTTCATTACAGACCTGCCATATAATACCCACCATTGTTCTCTCTATGATGCAGTTGGATGGGTTTCCCTTCATGTCAGGAGGAGCAGAAATGCAGCTCTATGTATCTACAGAGCTTTATCAAAAAAACTCCCAAGCTATATCCTGGACTGCTTCAACCTGACCACTCCCAGCTCCTATGCCCTAAAAAGCAACAATATCATCCTGCTCAAATTGCTCAAAGTCAACACCAAAATAGGAGGGCAGCAATCAGCTATTCTCTAGCCGTAGCATGGAAGAAAAATTACTCACCTTAGTAATTGCTTTTCTTCTCATGGAGTCTTGCTATATTAGGACCATTGCAGTCAGCCTCAGCCTCTGAACTGCCGGAGAGAAACAGTTAACTCCAGAGTGATCTGGAGTTCCACACAGCCAGGCGCTGTTCAAAGCTCTATCTGGCTAGTTTCAAATGAAACTGTCAGGTTCTTTCGGAGCTAAACTAACATAGCAAGTCTGTGTGCAAAACTCTACACTAGCCATTGGCTACCTACCATTAGTAGAATAAGAACAATCACAGAATAATAACAATATTACCTATTATTGTTAGGATCACCCTTACAAGCACTAATAGGCCCCCTCTCCCAAAGACTCAAGTCCAGAGGGGCCATCTACCACTTAACAAAAAACAGAAATACCTAGTTCCCTAACCCAAAAGAAACAAGGGGGCTAGAGAGACTAAAATGGCATGACACAGTGCTTGCACTAATTTGCCAACCCCATACCCAAGTAGGAGTTCTGAGAGGGGTAGGAGGGAGGGTTGTCCTAATATAGCAAGACTCCATGAAAGAAAAGCAATTACTAAGGTGAGTAATTTTTTCTTCAAACACCATGAAGTCTTGCTATATTAGGACCATTACAGATACACAGCAGTACCTCCATGGAGGAGGGTCAGAACCTACTTAGGAAATAGGCTCTGAAGCACAGCTGTGCCAAAAGCAGAGCATCTCTCCTGGACTGGACGTCAGAGGAATAATCTTAGTAAAGTGTGAACTGTTTTCCAGGTAGCAGCTTGACAAATTTCCAAAATGGGAATATCTCTAGCAGCTGCTAGAGATGCAGCGTACCCTGGTGGGAGTGAGCCCTCAGTCCTGAGGGGGTTCCCTACCTAGTTTTTGGTAACAGAATTGGATACAAGAGACAATCCACCTTGCAATTGTCCTCTTATGGTAGGTCTCCTTTGCCAACCTCTCCATAGGTAAGGAAGAGTTGGAGGATTGAACCTGTGACCCTTGGTACGTTCCACATAGTAGCTTAGGGCTCTTTTGGCGTCAAGCTGTGTGAGTCTCCTTTCACCCGAGGAAGAATGCTCAGTGAAAAATACTGGGAGAGAAATGGATTGGTTCAGATGAAAATCTGAAACCACTTTGGGTAAAAACTTTCTGTTAGTCCTGAGGACTACCTTGTCCCTGTGAAAAGAAATAAAATCCTTTTCCACTGAAAGGGCTTGCAATTCACTTATACGTCTGGCAGAAGTGATAGCCACTAGAAAAACAGTTTTCCATGATAAATACTTGAGATCTGCAGAAGAAAGGGGCTCAAAGGGAGGTTGCATTAACTGAGCAATGCAAACATTCAGGTCCCAGGCAGGAGCTGGTTCCCGAAAGGGAGGGTTAGTGTGAAGTAACCCCTTAAAAAACTTGGAAAACACAGGGTGAGAGGAAAGGGAAACAGACTTCCATGCGGAAACAAAGGCAGAAACAGCTGCCAAATGAACCTTCAAGGTAGCTGGTCTAAGGCCTAGGGAATTTAGATGGGCCAAATAGTCCAGTAAAGTGGCCAAGTCAGCAGATTCTGGTACAATTTGTTTCTCCGAACACCAGAAGGAAAACCTCTTCCACTTAGAATTGTAAGTGGCTCAGTGGAAGAGCTTCCTAGAAGCCTTTAAAATATCAAGACCCCTTGAGAAAGGTGCAAATCAGCAAATTCTAATTCCTCAAGAACCAAGCCTTGAGGTTGAGGATTTGAGTCCGGTACCACACTCTCCCTATGCACAGGTCAGCAAGTCGTGGGTCCTGGGCAAGGTCAGGAGAGGTGGATTGTCAGGGACAGGAGGAGAGGATATCAGGGCTGTCTGGCCCAGTCTGGAGCAATCAGAACCACTCTGCAGGGCTGAGTTCTGATTTTTACCAATACCCTGAAGAGGAGAGGAAGGGGAAAGGCATATGAATTTCCCTTCCCAATCCAGCAGAAAAGCGTCCAGGGTACTGAGCCCAGCACTGGAGGCCTGCAACAAAATAGAGGAAGTTGATGGTTGTCTGGGGCTGCAAAGAGATCTATCTGAGGGGTGCCCCATCTGGCAAAGACCGACCCCAATACCTGAGGATTCAGAGACCATTCGTGATGGCCCTGGGAAATCCTGCTGAGAGCATCCACCAGGACATTGTCCTTTCCTGGAAGGTGAATTGCGGTCAGGGAGGTGTTTAGGGAGTAAGCCAGAGACCACAACTTCATTGCTTCGGTGCACAAGGCTGATGACCGAGTGCCCCCTTGCTTGTTGATGTACCACATTGTTGTGGTGTTGTCTGTCCTGATTTGAACTACTTTGTTCTGGACAACAGTTGAAAAAGCCTGAAGAGCTAAAAGAACAGCTCTGAGTTCCAAAAGATTGATGTGGAGCAGAGATTCCTGGGGGGACCACACTCCTTGAGTGGAAAGGTCGCCCAAGTGAGCCCCCCACCCTAACAGGGAGGCATCCGTGGTGAGGGTGAGGGAGTGGGAAACGGGTATGAAGGGAACCCCTTGAGTAAGACTGCTTTGATCCTGCCACCACTGAAGGGCCAGGATTAGGGTTTTGGTCACCGGAACTAATTTGGTAAGGGGTTCCCTTCTTTGAGACCAATAGGACCTCAAGTGGAACTGGATGTCCCTCATCTGAAATCTTGCTCCCTGCACGACAGCTGTGGAAGCAGCCATGTGCCCTAGAAGTTGCAGAAAGTGCCTTGCTGGTCGAGAGACCCGAGGAGTAAGGAGGATGTCAGGGCAATGAGCCTGTCCACTCTTTCCAAGCAGAGAAATGCCTGGCTAACTTTGTATTCAGTTCTGCACCTATGAAAGTTAGAACCTGAACAGGTTCCAGAACTGACTTTGGTAAGTTCAGCAGGAATCCCAGGGAAGTGAGAAGCTGCTGGGTGACTTGCAAGTGGGATTTTACCTGATCTGGGGACTGACCCACTATGAGCCAGTCGTCCAGGTAGGAGAACACAGCAATCCTTGCCTTCTTAAATGAGCCACTACCACAGCTAGACATTTTGTGAATACCCTTGGAGCCGAGGTTAGGCCGAAGGGCATTGCTCTGAACTGGTAGTGGCCAGAGAGCAGTTCGAACCTGAGGTACTTTCGGTGAGAAGGCCTGATCATGACATGAAAATAGGCGTCCCTGAGGTCCAGCGAAGCTAACCAGTCCTCTGGCCTCAGGGAAGGCAAAATCATTGCTAGGGTTAACATTTTGAATTTTGGCTTCAACAAATGTTTGTTCAGGTACCTTAAGTCTAAGATGGGCCGCCATTCTCCTGTCTTTTTTGGGGTAAGAAAATATCTTGAGTACAGTCCCTTGCCCTGATGGCAAGGGGGAACCCTTTCCACTGCTTTGCAATCCAGAAGGGAAGAAACCTCTGCTTCCAAAGCAAGGGCTTCTGAAGAGTTTGCAGGTGGAAATTGCCTGGCTCTCATCTTTGGGAACTGTTTGAAGCTGAGAACCAGACCCTGGCTTACTACTTCCAGAACCCACCTGTCCGAAGTTAGGGACAGCCAGTTCTGGCTGAAATAAGCCAACCTGCCCCCCCACTGGTACAGGAGAATCGGCCCTGGGCACCCCATCAGGGTGCCTGCTTGGCAGCAGCTTTAGGCTGAGGGGAGGGCGACTGTCTACCTGTGCCCCGTCTACCTCTGCCTCTGAAAAAAACCCTCTGTGAAAAAAGCAGAGGAGGCTTGAGATTGGTAAAAGGGCCTGTGGAAAGGCCTACCCCTACCCCTGGGGGCATGCCTTTGTGGAGTGGCATGCCTCTCTCCTTAGCTTGGGCACTTTTGTAGGTAGTTCTATATTCATCCATCTTTTTCATATAATTTTCTGTTTGATCACCAAACAGAGAATTTCCCGTTACGGGAAAATCCATAGCCTTTGACTGAGTATCTTGGGACAGATTAGTGCATCT
The DNA here is from genome assembly GCA_016271365.2 of Neoceratodus forsteri. Classification (NCBI taxonomy): domain Eukaryota; kingdom Metazoa; phylum Chordata; order Ceratodontiformes; family Ceratodontidae; genus Neoceratodus; species Neoceratodus forsteri. The sequence goes on from CM028138.1 coordinate 682,303,660, forward strand.
GAGCCATGCCAACCTACGGAAAGCTACAGAAGTGGCCATGACCCTAGAGGAAACATCATTAACATCAACAGCAGTATGAAATTGAACTTTAGAGGCTTCAATGCCATCAGCAGCCACCTGTTCCAACTCACTAGCCAGCTGGCCCTGGGCCTGCTTGGCTAACTGTAAAATTGTGTCCCATCTAGACTTCTGATATCTAGCCACATAAGCCATATAATTAGCCTGCCTGAGTCCCAAAGAAGCTGCCATATATTGTTTTTTTGCCATGGCATCAATCTTCCTGGAATCCTTATCAGGAGGATGTGAGGCCAGGGGAATATTAGCCTTGTCACAGGCTGCAGCTTGTACCACACCTACATGACTACACTGCTCAGTGAGGAAGTCTGTATCAGGGCCTGATAAGGTATACCTTCTGTCCATTTCTTATCTACAGGAGGGACAGAATGAGGATTTTTTAAAATCTTTGTTGTTTGCTTCCTAAATGACTTATGCAAAGGAATAGACAACCTCCTAGACTCTGGAATATCCATCATTTCAACATAATCAGGCTCCTCTTGCTCATCCACAGCCTCTTCTAAAGGAAGCTGGAGGGTTTCTGCAACCTTTTTGTAAAACATAAAATGAGAGGGGGACTCAGACAGCATAGGGGGAGATTCTAAAGGTCTATCTGGAGAAATGTCTGGTTCGATGGGCACGTCCAGACCTTCCCAGTCACAAACATACTGATCAAATTCCTCCTCCCCCTCATGTGGTTCATAAAAATCCTCAACATCATAATCCTGAACCACTGGGACTGAACAGAGCCACCCTTTTCCCAGTTGCAGGGGTTCGACAGATCCCTGAGACAAAGACTGGACAATCTGAATGGCTTTAGCTATCTCTGCAGCAGTTGAGAGATAATTTTGTACTCAGACCTGCTGATTTCTTTGTCTTTTTGCTGGGACTGGTTCCTCTGAACCAGCCTTCCTTTGCCGAGGAAGTCTCGCCCTGGTCAGAGGCACTCCTCTGGTCCAGTGGGTACTGGACCGGCTGGCCATCCGGGTCAGCGGACTTTTTGGCCTCTCGCTCCCTGAGCCGGCCCAATCTCTTTTCCAGGGTGGCTGCAGGGAAATTTTTACACACCTGGCAGTCTGACAGGAGGTGGTCAGCCCCCAGACAATAAACACAAGTGGTGTGTGGGTCAGCCTTGGCAAAGGCTTCCCCACAGACATCACAGTGTTGAAACCCAGTGGGCCCAGTTTTTCTTTTGGGTTTCTCAGACATAATGCCAGCCTAACCAAAAACTTGCCCTTTTGATGGCAGTGCCAGGCAAGACACCCTTATCGGTTCCTAACCGTGTCACGGGTATTTGAAAAACCCAAAATAAAAGTTAGGTTTTTTTAGAACCGATAAGAACCGGGAACCGCACTCTAAAAGCCCAACCAACAGTTTGAATATATATATTTTAACAAACCGATCGGTTCAAAACCGAACCGATAATGAATTTCCACACAGACTTAATTTCTGTACTTACGGTTTACCAGATAGAGCTTTTAACCGAAATGCGGTAAAATAAATACTTTTGGCCGGTTCCAATGAACCGAAAATACTCGCTTGAACCGAGAAATGAACCGAGCTGAAGGAGCTGATCTCCGGAGCGACTGTTCAGTGAAGCGGAGTAAAGAATCTAACAGTTTCATTCGAAACTAGCCAGATAGAGCTTTGAACAGCGCCCTCGTGCTGTGGAACTCCAGATCACTCTGGAGTTAACTGTTTCCTCTCCGGGGCAGTTCAGAGGCTGAGGCTGACTGCAATGGTCCTAATATAGCAAGACTTCATGGTGTTTGAACACCCTACAAAAATCCCTAAAACTGTCCATTATCATTCCATTTACATCCTTCAAGCAGCACTGTACAGCCCAGGGATTTATTTAACTCTAAAAATTGATTAGCGTTTTGCTCATAAAAGTGCTAAATCTTTGTGAAAATGCATAGCTCTTGCCTCACTGTGTTTAACAAACACAGCACTTCTAGAAAATCTATATAAATACTTTCTGTACAGTTAGTATAGTCCCAAGAAAAAAAATGCTAATCAATTATTTAAAACCCTGCAGCCTTCTTCACAGAGAAATGCAGTTGCTACTGCTAGAGATAGAATAGTCATCCCACAAAACCATATTCCAATCACATATGGCATATTCCTTCCAGCCAGACACAGCCAGTATATGGCACCCAATATTCCCTTCACCATCCCTGTACTCATTATGTGAGTGACTGTCATGGCCCTCTTTGTGATATATATATATTGTACATATTGTAGATGTTAGTTTAACTTTCTCTTGCCAAGCTTTAACATGTGAATTCTCTGTATATTATTGTGTTATAAATAACATTTTCTTGTTTCTGTATGTATAACTGTCTCATAAGTATGTGATGTAATTGCTGCACCAACTCGAACCTTGACCTTATCAGGTCCATCTTGTAAATGAGCCTTGCTCAATGATGATCGCCTGAATAAATAAAGATTTGATTGATTGATTGATAGAGCTGTCACGGCCTCTTTTCTTGACCACTGCACAGAACACAGTCAATCAAACAGTAGCTAGCACCATGCTGGTGACATCATAATAGGTCTACGCAGCACTGAAGCCAGCAGTTCAAATCACAGAAAAACAGGATAATCCTTACACAAGAAAGTGATTTAAAAAGTTATAAATGTTAAACAGATGTTGTATAAAGTGAATATATAATGGCCTGACTCAAAATACACAATTTACCTCACTTGTGAGAGGACAAGACTGCCATAACTCATAAGTGGCGGAGGTCTTGCCCCTCACCGTGGCGATAAACTGCATATTTTGAGTTAAGGCCATTGTGTATCCACTATGTATATGAGCAATGGCTTGTTTATTTATGTTGAAAAGACAAACTATGTTCCTTTTTAAACACAGGTAAGCCAAGCACACCTCTCAACCCCTGCCTCATAAATCACGGACAAGGCTTAATAAAAATCAGGGACAAAGGTTTAAAATCAGGGACACATCTGAAAAATTGGTGATATCCACTCAGGAAGCTGGCAGAATAAGTAGTTCAGTGTAAAATGCATTTTCTAAGCCGGCCCACTGGCGCAGAGGCATGGGGGCCATCTGCCGCGCCGACGAACCGGATTCGGGAATGGATCCAGGTGTCGGAGGGCCAGCCGGAGGAGCAGGATTGAGCATCTGAGAGACTGCTCTCCTGTTCCGGGGGGAAAGAGGGTCGACTGCTCCGCACACGTGGACCTCCAGCGGAGGCTGGAGGTACCACAAGCGCTCTGGCGCCTGCTGGAAAGGGGGGGCAGGGTGGGCGCTGGCCATCACTGCGTCCCGCCCAGAGAAAACAAAGAAAATCTCTCGCTCCCGCTAATGGGCAAGCTACAATGCGTAACCCTTCTGGCCACCTAACTCTGCTAAGGCAGCCCTATTTGGGAGGGGTGGTCCCAGCATGTAGGGTCGGCGGCTGGGGCCGGTGTACTCAAACAGGGTTAGGGAAGTTGGGGCCAAAAATAGAAAAAATGCATTTTCTAAGGAAGAACGTGTCTGTAAATGACATTATTTTATGCTTATAACCCCCAATGTTTGGTCATGGAAACACAATTTTTAGGAGGGATAGAGTAAAATTGTGAGGTAAAATCAGGGACATCCCTGAAAATCAGGGACAGTTGAGAGGTATGAAACCGAGTAAAACAGCACCTTTGCTAAACTGGTCAATGAGTGCAGTAACATGTTAGAACATCTATTTTATTTGCTGTTTACCACAGTATAAGAATACATTAACTATGTGAGCTGCAAGCACTGCATAGTGAATATGCAAATTATATGGGTTGTACAATATCTCTGCCATTCTCTGAGAAACAAAGTTCTAAACAGCAGCATGTATGGAAGAGGTAAACAGTAACACACATATGGAAGAAAAAGCAGGGGAAAGGTTTCAAACAGGAAGTAGGACTTGTACAAGAAAACCCAATTCCACCTTACATTTTCCAGTCTTGTGATTGGGCAGGGTCTTCAAGAGAAAAGGGAGAAGAAAAGCAGAGAGTGGGTGGAATTAGGGAGGAGATTCAGTATTCTAAAGCAGTGATAGGTGGTGGAGGGGAACATCCACATAAGTCTTCTCACATCTCAGATCAATACCAATATGTATACAAGATTTGCAAACAAAATTAAACTGATTTAAAAAGTGAGGGGTGCCCCTATAATGTATTGCCTGGTATCCTGTAATTTTCTTGTAATCTCATTGTTCTGACGTAAGAGCTGTAAATCTTGCTTGCCTATGTCAGATCGGTGAGATTACAAGATGGAATCAGTGGCACCTGACAGCATTCTAATCTTAGAATGTGACATTCGAGCGGTTTGAACTAAGCATCGGTAATGGCAGTTTAAACACGGTCGCAGAGCACACAAACAGAAACATTGCAACGTCCACACCTAGTGCACAACAAAGCAGGCTGGAATTCATAAATATTACAATCGAAGTGTTTAGATACATTCTATATTTGTGTTAGCTAAATTGTTCAGCAATAAATTTTATTGGCGATCGTCAATGGCATGAAGTGTCTGTAAGGTAAGACTTGTTTTGCAGAAAAGTAGTCATATTTGTCACTTACTTCACCTGCGAAAAAACCCATACACTATAAAAGACAATGGCTGGATTTATGCTGTTTACCAGGATGAAGCACCTCTCGTGGTTGCCATGCCGACAACAAACCTCTCGAGCTACGCTCTCGAGCATTACAAGCACGGCATGGTGACAACTCGAGGTGATTACAACCCAGTAAACAGCGTAAACCCAGCCATTATCCTCTATATTTTAGCCATTCAAGCATTCTAAATTTGTATAAATCATTTATTCTCATGTTGGCCATTTATCCTCACTTTAGACAAGTCACAAAGGAACCCCCAACCAATGGGAGAGCAGCTTGGACAATGCATGATGACATCACAATGGCTTGTCACAGACTTAGAGAAGTACAAATCAAACAGAAACAAATCTTTGTAATTTACAGTTTATAACACGTAGTATCAATTGGACACAGAATGGCCTGACTCAGTAGAAGCCATTAATCATCACTTGAAAGTATGACATACAGAAAATACAGTATGGGCAACCATACACAACAAGGCCGTGTTTCCATTGGGAGGTCAAGATGACAACATATGGATCTCAAGAGCAAAGCTCGAGAGATCCATGCTGTCATCTCAACTCTGAGGTGGAAACACATTGCCGAGTTGTGTGTGGCTGCCTGTATTTTATTTTATATAGTATATGGTTTTGTACACAGGAGTCACAGAAGTGTTCCCTACCCAGTGTAACAACTAAACAAAACAAAAAAACTTGTCATTTCTTTGTTCTGTTCTATGATCACAATTAAATGTACACTTTTACAAGTTACAAGGTACAAATTTGGGCCCTGGGTGGTTAGTAATCAGCTAACTGTTGGATGAATGAGGAATTTAACAGTTTAGGACTTTGAATTGTGCTGAACAACTGCTTGGAATGCGCACAACAATACTTTGGAATGCGCACAACAGTTTAGAATGTGCACAAGGATTTTGAGCAGGCTAATTTTTATGCAGAGCAAAAGCTAACCATATACCATACGTAACTCACTCACAGCTCAACTACTAGTGTTTCTGTCCTGCCCCCTCACATGTGAAAATAAATGGCATATTCTGAGTCAGCCCACTGCGTAGCCCATATAAATATATGGGAATAAAAACAGATACTACAGCTGAGATGCTGAGGGCGGACAGTCTCGATGGGCAGCATGCTTTCTTCTGTCCCACCATTCGTATATCAGTCAACCTGTTTGTAACTAGCCTCTAACCCCCATCTGGATCTGAACTATATCCCCAATAAATCAGAACTGGTCACTGATCACTCATACCAAACTACCATGTCTCACACCCTCATCTGGATGTGAATTATTGTACTTCCCCCAATAAATTGGTACTGGTCATTGGTCAATCCTACCTTATCTAAAACCTTCATCCGGATACAATCTCCCCTAATAAAGCAGTACTGGTCAATGATTATTCATATCTTGTCTCCAAACCCCATCCAAATGTGAATTATTTCCCCCACTGTATCAGTACTGGTCATCAATCATTCGTCCCCCAATCTCCAAACCCCATCCAGATGTGAATTATTTCCCCCACTGTATCAGTACTGGTCAATGATTATTCATATCTTGTATCCAAACCCCATACAGATGTGAATTATTTCTCCCACTGTATCAGTACTGGTCATCGATCATTCGTCCCCCAATCTCCAAACCCCATCCAGATGTGAATAATTTCCCCTAACAAATCAGCACTTCTCATTGATCATTCGTACCTTGTCTCTATACTCCATCCAGATATTATTTCCCCCAATGTATTAGTACTGGTGATCGACCATTTGTACTTTGTCTCCAGACACCATCCAGATGTGAATTATGTCCCCCATTAAAGCAGTACTGGTCATGAATCATTCATACCTTGTCTCTAAACCCCATCCAGATTTGACTTATTTCCCTTAAGATATCAGTACTGGTTATTGATCATTCGTACCTTGTCTCCGTCCAGACCCCATCTGGATGTGAATTATGTTGCCCACTAAATTAGTACTGGTCAAGGATCATTTGTACCTTGTCTCTAAACCCCATTCGGATGTTAACTTAGTTCCCCCACTAAATCAGTACTAGTCATTGATCATTCATGCCTTATCTACAAGCCTCATCCGGATATAATGATTCCACCCCAGAGACAGCGCTAGATAGGGCAAAAAGGGAAAAAGTTGCAGCTTGCTCAGAAATGACCCACTTTCCACAGGAGAGTGGGTCCAAAGTGGTGCACCTGTCTCTAACAATAGCTGAAAGATGGAAAACTAAACAATAGAAAAGTATTTTCACTCAACAAATTTAAGCTTCTGTACTAGTGAAATTTCTACTTACGATTAGGTTTGGACCCAGTTGTTTCTCATTTTGACCCACATTTTTTACACCTATGGGTCTAATTTGACCCATGTTTTTAAACCCCTAGCGCTGTCACTGTTCCACCCATTAAATCAGTGCTGTTTGTTGTTCATTCCCACCTTTTCTCCAAAGCCCATCCGGATGTTCTCTACTTCCATCCAAGCGTGGACAGTGTTGGAGGTGGTGCAGCTCCCATGTATGACTTCATAGCACAGAACAAGTCCCAGCTGGTCCACACTAAGCCCCAGGGCACTGGAACGACAGATACATAGACAATTTTTTTGTGATTTAAATTTTAATCATCAAGAATATCAGCATCACAGTAAAACACAATACACATATCCAATGATTTTACAGCAGTCAGTATCATATCACTTCCCATAACTGCACATAAATCAGTCCAATACATCCAGAATCCACCTTGACCAAACCATATATAAGCATGCTTCCATTCCGACCCCCTATTAAGGGTCAGGGAAAATTTGGAATGAGGTCAACACCACCCAGAAAAACTCCTCTATGGCTCGTCTACACAATAAAATATCAAATATGGTTGTCACATCTTACCAAGATGATTCTCCCCACCTTTGACTACAGCGATATTGTCTATTGTGCTGCCCTTAAATCCACCCCGGCAAGACTGGATCCCCTCTTCCACTACTTCTGCCGCTTTGCTCTTAACTGCCCTACCCGCACCCACCACTGTACCATGTACTCTCTACTCGCCTCTTTCCCTTCCCTTCCATGGAGGATCATCGTCTGTCCTACTGTGCCTCCTTTACTTCCAAACTCTGGCTATCCTCCCAATCCCCGTATCTCGACTCCCTACTCTTTCCATCCACCCCTCCTCCCTCCGAAACTCTGGGTATCGCTCCCGCAAGCTCCCTTCTCGTAAAACTCTCGATGGTCAATCAGCCTTCTCTTTCTGCTTTCCTAAACTCTGGAATTCTCTCCCCTTAAACATTCACTCAGCCTCTTCAAAACCCTCACTAATCTCTCTTCTCCGCTCCACACCTCTCCCTCCTGCCACTGTCCTTAGTGTACACTGACCTCCCTCCATTCCCTGGGTCCAAACTACTGTGACTGTATTTTGCACTTATTGTAGTCACCTACTTGATATGAACTCAGGTTTCCTAACTGTTACCAGTTATGAACTCAAGTTTCCTAACTGCTACAACTATATATTGCACTTACTGTATATACTTGTGCATTTCTGTTATATTCAGTATATTTAATCCACCTCTGTACTCATTATATTTCTCTGTATGTCAGCTTGTGCAATTGTATACATCTTTTTAGAATGTTCATATGCTTCCCCTCTCCCCTCCCCCCTCCCCCCAGGACACATCTGGAAATGAGCTATTTTGTGTTCAGTATGTTTTTTCCTGGTGAAATGCTTTAATAAATAAATATCTTCTGGACTTTCCACAGCGACCTTTTTAAATTACAGGTATGGCATTTTTAAAACAATTACTGGGGACCGCTGGTTCCTCCAATATTTTAAAATCAAGTTTTACCTAGTAGGAAGTACCCTTGCAACCCATGCTTTCTGGTATTGATTGTCTGGATCCAAAACATCAGTGAACTCAAAACAACCAGTGCTGAAGTTTGTGGGATCTGCTTACACATATTCTCCTCACAATTTCCAGGAATATCTATGACCAGACATTTTGGGTTACCCATAGTCCCACAACAGATAAAGGAATGTGCCTCCCCCCCCGTCACATCTGCAGCACTTCTGGTCTGCCTATATCCCCACTCTATGATTTTTGACCAGTGTCCAACAGACTTTCTGTTACAATATTAAACTGAGGCAGTTGAGAATTAGTTTTATGGAGGCCATCTTTATATTTGCCTAAATCAAAGTCAACTCTTCCTCCAAATATTGGTATCCATTTCACTTCTCACACTCTTTTCATATGGCCACAGCCAGGCCCTTAGTTTGTAAACATTTATAAGTGTTTGAGACAGGTCTTGAAGCATATTAGAGTTTCCCTAAATGATGTCAGTAATCCAGAATGACAGGGACACTGCCCAGTGGACTCAATGTTTTAAACAGCATGCTTCTAACCTGAATATAATGCCAGAACTGGTTCTCATGAAGTTGAAATTTATGCCAAAGAGACTGAAAAGATCTCAGAGCCCCATTTTCAAAAACATTTTTAATTGGGCTATCCCCCTTTAATGCCACTTACAAAAATGGCAGCAGAATTAGGTCTTATTGGTCTATCAAGCCTGATCGAATGTGCAGCACAGTCTAGTTCTCTTAGCTGCCCCCACCCCACCCTTTCCTCCTGGAGTCATCCTCCGCCTCTTTTCTCCCACCCTCCTTCAACCATCCTGCTCCAATTTCTTTTCACCCTATCCCACCCCTTGAAACTGCCCACCAGATTCGCTGATATCACCTCCTCCGGCAGCTCATTCCACCCTGACACCACCTTTCAGTGAAAAAGTGCCTCCTCAATTCCTTCTTAAATCTGCCTCCTACTAGTTTCAGGCTATGCCCCCCTTGTTGTACCCTCCCCTCTTAAACTGAAGATGCCCTCCAGTCCAACCTTGTTTATACCCTTTAGGTATCTGAAGGTTTCTATCATATCCCCCTATTCCCTTCTGTCCTTCAGGGAATACATGTTAAGCTCCCACAGCCTCTCTTCATATGGTTTGTTCCCCATGCCCTAGATCATTTTGGTCGCCCGCCCCCAAACCATCCTCCAGTAGCTTGACGTCCTTCTTCAAATAAGTGCACCAGAACTGTACAAAGTACTCCAGGTGTGGTCTCACCAGTGACCTGTAGAGTAGCAGAATATCTTCCTCCCTCCTAGAGGTGATTCCTCTGGCTGCCGCCTTGCGACACTAGATCCTTTTCCACCTCTGACATGGTCACCTGTACATCCCCCAGCCAGTAGCTGGCCCCTGGGTTCCTAGCTCCCAGGTGCATGACCTTACATTTCTTAGCGCTGAATCCCAACTGCCAGATGCCAAACCATTCCGCAAGGCAAAGTTTATTTCTATGGCACCCATTCCCGGGGGCTCTGAGCACCTAACATAAAAACAAGGGAGTAAAAAAAAACAAATATATCTTAAAACAGCGATCAGATAAAAATATTTCAGATAAAAAGTTCAATAATTAATTCATTTCAGTAACTCTTATTACATCAAGTTAAATATCTATGTCTGGGAAGGCCAGAGAGGAAAGATAGGACTTGAGATGGCTCTTAAATACCTCAACTGAAGGGGCCCCCCCAATGGCAGGAGGAAGCAAATTCCACAAGACAGGGACGACGACACTGAACGCTCTGTTGCCGCCAGTTTTTAATTTTCGTCTTGGGAACTGCCAGGAGGACCCTGGAGGAGGAACAGACTGGGGCAGCAGATGTTAGATCATCAGATAGCCAGGGCCTAGTCCATGTAGGGCCTTGACGTTGATCAAGTCCACCTTGAAAATAACCCTCCACCTGACCGGCAGCCAGTGCAGTTCACGCTGCACTGGAGTTGTATGACAGAGCCCCAAAGGCCTGTCAGCAACCTGGCAGTTAGCTTTTGCACCAGCTGCAACTGGTGGAGGGACCACAGATGGCAGTGCAGCTGGAGCTGGCAGACCACAGGTGGCAGTGCAGCTGGAGCTGGAAGACCACAGGTGGCAGTGCAGCTGGACCTGGGGGACCACAGGTGGCAGTGCAGCTGGAGCTGGGGGAACAACAGGTGGCAGTGCAGCTGGAGCTGGGGGGGCCACAGGTGACAGCGCAGCTGGAGCTGGGGGACCACAGCTGGCAGTGCAGCTGGAGCTGGGCGACCACAGCTGGCAGTGCAGCTGGAACTGGGAGACCACAGGTGGTAGTGCAGCTGGAGCTAGAATGGAGGGGATGTTGTGGATGTCGGGCGGTGGGCGCACACACTGCGTGCATGGTGCATGCCCTAGACATCACTGCATGCAATGTCCCTAGGGACAGGACAGTACACCAGAAAACACCACAACCCCAGCAGCTCTGCTGTGATCACAGCCCCCGGTATATCAAAGTCCCCCGGCTCCCCAAGTGCGCATCACCTGACAAGATTCAATATTCAGGGGTTCTCCCCCTATCCCACCTGGGGAACAATCTGAGGCTCTGTGGAGGTAGGTGTCAGTGGCTGGGGTGGCAGAGGGATCACAGAAACATACAAAATGATGGCAGAAGGAGACCAGGGGTCCATCAATTCTGCCCATGATGTACCGAGACTTACCATGTGTCCCAGGACCCAACCCCTCTACCCCATTACTATATCCGCAGTACATAAGTGAGCCCTTGTTCTAGCACTCCCTTGCTTGAAAGTTGCCATGGTCTTAGCACCCACCACCTCAGCAGATTGTCTATTCCAAGGCTTTATGACTCTTTCAGTGAAGTAGTGTTTCCTTACTTCCCTTCTGAAGCTCCCTCCCCATAGCTACCATTTATGCCCTCTAGTTGTTGAGCCAGCAAGTCATCTGAATGTCTCAATCATATCCTCCCTTCTAGTCTCAAGAGAGAGATATTCAGATCTTTAAGACGCCTTTTTACGAGAGCTCTTGGAGGCCTTTAGTCATCTTGGTCGCCTTCTCTGCATGGCCTCCAACCTATCCCTGTCCTTCTTAAGGTGAGGACTCCAGAACTGGACACAGTACTCCAGGTGAGGCCTCACCAGGGACCTGTATAGTGCCTCTTTGTCCCTGCCATCAAACCCTCATCCTATACACCCTAGCATTTTGTTTGCTTTACTGTAAGCCATGTTGCATTGCCTCGATTGTTTTAGGGTGTCACATATAATGATCCCAAGGTCCCTTTCTTCTTGAGCGGTACTGAGCTTCACCCCATTAAGCCAATATTCCATCCTTGGGTTCCCTTTTCCCAGATGCATCACCTTGCAATTTTTGCACTGAATTTCAGTTGCCAAACATCTGACAATCTTACTAATCTCTGCAGGTCTTTCTGTAGGTCCTTCACCACCTCCACACTGTCAACCCTACTGCCTAGTTTAGTGTCATCTGCGAAGAGGGCAAGCTTGCCTTGAAATGCCTCCACCAATGTCACTATTAAACCTATTAAAAAGGAACGGGCCCAGGACTGAGCCTTGGGGCACACCACTAGTGAGCTCACCTGACTTCACCCCGCTAATTACTACTCTCTGTATTCTGTCTTTTAGCCAAGTACACACCCACCCACCCAACTATGCCCTTGGCAATGCTTAGGTCCTCTAACTTCTTTAACAGGCATTTATGCAGTGTGACAGGGTTGAATACAGCCCTGTCCCAGTTGTTCTGGAGAAAGAGTTTAAACGCAAGGATCTGTTCTATTCTCTCCTTTTCTGTCTCTTGTCTGTCTGGGTCCGTAACCAAATTTTCCTATGTGACCTAGGATTTGATCACCCCGACAGTCTTATAATTCTCTGCCTCTCACTGTCTCTCAGTCTTGCCTTGCTGTTTCTGTCTTTTCCTCCCTTGCATATCTGCAGGTATCAAAATATATGTGAATCATTATGTGGAAATGTAACTGATACTGGGATCCCTTTGTTTAGAAATGTATATAGTTTTATTGTTAAAATGTATAGTTATACTGTTGAAATGATTGCAAAAAGCTGTTTGAAACTCAAGGGGTTAACCCGAGACCAGTTTTTAAGCCCTTTTTCAGAAGCTGTGGAGAAGGGGCCTCAGTTCTGCGACACTGTGTTCTTACTGCACTTGCCTGAAACATACAAGAACATTTTATAAAAAACAGGATGCTTGTTAAGGAGGGGGACTGCAAGGACTTATAAGACAGAGAACTGAAATGTTTTCAGACACACAGAGATTGAAGAAAAACTCAGATGGATCTTCTCTGTTCATTCTTCCTTTGTAAATAGTTATTCTCAACAACTTTTTTTTTTGTTACTGCTAGTACTAATAAAACTTTTTGAGAATTCTACAACTGCTCCTGGTTTTTTTATGCTTCTTGCCCTGTTCCTCGACAACAGATGGTGTCAGCCTAAGTAGGTTACGCCATGCATACTCTAAGCCAGGAGTTTTGTGCATGGGTACTGGACCTAGTACCAGAGAAAGGTATGGCTTCTGCAGCAGCAAGTCCAGGAGTGGTTACCAGGAGAATGGCAGCCAAACTAGCAGAGACAGAAGTCAAAGCTGAGACTGTACAGCCAGCATAAGTTATGGAAAAAGAACAGGCAGTGACCCGAACCTGAAAGCCTGACTGCCTTTTTTCAAATGGTGGGTTATACAACAAAAGGCGAGGAGAAGCAGAGTGAAAAAGAGCTTCAACATTTAGAAGCACAAAAAAAAAATGCAGCAACCGGAGCAGCAGAGGAGAAGAGATTCGCGACAGGAGCATCAGAGAAGAGATGGAGCGACAGGAGCAGCAGAAGAGAGAAGAGATTCATCGACAGGAGTAGCAAAGAAGAGATGAAGCGACAGGAGCAGCAGAGAAGAGATGAAGCGACAGGAGCAGCAGATGAAAAAAGAGATGCAACAACAGGAGTAGCGATGGCTGGATGCTTTGCAAGCTATCAAAGGCAGAGGATCTGGCACAGAATCAGATGAGCAACAAAACACAAGCAACTTAAAAGCCATTAAACGTACAAAGCTGTGTTCCTCCGATGATGTCGAGGCACACCTGACAACTTTTGAAGGAGCTGCCACAGCTTATCAATGGACAATCAGACTAGTATCCTACCTGACAGGGAAAGCCCAACTTGCCTACAGCAATATGGACACTGCACAGTTAGAAAACTATGACCTGGTGAAAAGTGAAATCTTGAAAAGGTATGACATCTCAGAAGATACCTACAGGCAGAGATTTTGATCTCTGAAGTACAACTCAGTCGACAATCCTCGAGAAGCCTTCACCCGACTCCGAGAACTCCTGATAAAATGGCTCCAATCAGAGGGCAAAACAGTCCCACAGATCAACACATTTGCCATGGAGCAATCCATCAACACCCTGCCTACAGATGTGCAGCTTTGGGTGAAGGAACACTGACCAGAAGGTGGGGAAAATGCTGTTTCTTTAGCTGAAGACTACTGTGACAGGGTTGAATAGGACCCTGCCCCAGTTGTTATAGTCTGAATGCAGGGATCTGTTCTGTTCTTTCTTTTCCTGTCTCTCGTCTGTCTGGTTGCGCAACCAAATTTTCCTGTGAGACCTAGGATTTGATCACCCTGACGGTCTTGCAATTCTCTGCCTCTCACTGTCTCTAAGTCATCCCTTGTTGTTTCTGTCTTTTCTTTCCTTGCATATCTGCAGGTATAAAAATATATGTGAATCATTATGTGGAAATGTAGCGGATACTGAGATTCTTTGTTTAGAAATGTATATAGTTTTATTGTTGAAATGTATATAGTTATACTGTTGAAATGACTGCAAAAAGCTGTTTGGAACTCAAGGGGTTAACCAGAGAGCAGTTTTAAGCCCTTTTTCAGAAGCTGTGAAGAAGGGCCTCAGTTCTGGGACACTGTGTTAATTGCTGCACCTGCCTGAAACATACAAGAATGTTTTAGAAAAAACAGGATGCTTGTTAAGGGGTTGGAAGGACTTATAAGAGAGAGAGAGCTGGAATGTTTTCAGACATGCAGAGACTAAAGAAAAACTCAGATGGAAGTTCTCTGTTTATTCTGCCTTTGTAAATAGTTATTCTGAAAAATTTTATTTTTTCATGTTACTGCTAGTAATAATAAACACTTTTTGCAAATTGTACAACTACTCCTGGTTTTTCCTATGCTTCCTGACCTGTGTCTCAACAACACGCGGCACCGAATCAAAGGCTTTCATAAATCGAAACAGAGCAGATCCACTGGGTGGCCCCTATCCATTTCTCAAGTCACCCAGTCAAAGAATATATTGAGGTTAGTTTAGCAGGACCTACCTGCCACGAACCCATGCTGACTGTCATCCTAGGGCTCATTCATTTCCAAGTATTCTACTAAATCCTGTTAAATTAAGGTTTCCAGTATTTTCCAGACTACAGATGGGAGGCACACTGGTCTATAACTGCCGGCATTTTCCTTACTACCTTCCTTGTGGAGAGGTACCACATCTGCTCCTCTCCAATCCCTTGGTACTATTCCCGACTGTAATGGGTAGTTAAACAAGTACGCCAAGGGGCTCGCCAATTCATTGGCAAGCTCCCTCAGCACCCTTGGGTGCAGTCCATCAGGCCCCAGACCTTTGTCTGTCCTTAGATGCGCAAGAGCCTCTCTCACACTGTCCGTGGTGAATGACGGTGTATCCATTCGCAGGATATCCCTATCGGCAGCCTTGATGCCACTTTCCAGAATTGGTCCATCATGTTCCACTGTGAACACCGAACAGAAGAAGTTGTTCAGAACAGCGGCCTTATGTCCATCATCTTCAATAATCCTATCACCATCTGAGAGTCAAACTATCCCCTCTCCCTTTTCTTCTTCTCCTGACTGCAACAAAAGAAGTTTTTATTCCCCGATTTGATCCCTTCTGCAATATGAAGCACAGCTGCAGCATTTAATAGTCTCACTGCTTTCTTAGCTTCCATGTTTCGGACTGTAATTGTCTCATTTGCTATCCCCATTTCCTTATATTTGTGGAAAGTTTCCCTTTTGCTCCTTATTGCTTTCGTGACCTGGTTGGTGAACCATATGGGTCTTCTGTACTTATTTTATTTCAACACTGACCGTATGCAGTTTCATAGCTTCTAAGATGGCTTGTTTAACCAGCTCCCAGATGTAATCTATCTCCAGCCTTCGTGGATCCTAGACAGTTTTCCCCAGACTAAATGTTTCATCCTTTCAAAGTCAGCTCCTCTGAAGCTCAGGACCTCCTTCTGGGATTGCGTTTTACATCCTCTAGGGATAACTCAAACCAGGCGGAGTTGTGGTCACTGTTAGCCAGCAGCTCCCCAACCTTAACAGCATCAACTACTGCTGAGGTGGTGAGGACCATGTCAGTTATGGCATCCAGCCTAGTCAGTGTGTTAACCAGTTGGGTAAGTAGACAGTCTTGTGAGGCTTCTACCTCAATTTGACTTTTGGAGGATCTTGCCAGGAGATATCCCCCAGTCAACATCAGGCATGTTGGGATCACTATCACTGTATCCCTTTCTGTGTGATATCCCTGATCTCTTCCTAAAGTACCCGTTCTTCTCTTCTGCTTGACCTGATGGTCTGTATATCACCACAACAAAGATCTTCTTTCCGGATGTCGAGCTGAGTTGCACCCACAGGGATTCTACTATTTCCTTTTGCTCACGTTCAGTGGTGTGGCTCTCATCCATCTTTAATATACAGTGTTACCCGCCCCCTCGGCTCCTTCCTAGCCTGTCTACAGAGGTATAGCCTGAGACAGAGGTCCCAATCACTGTTCTCAGAGTCCATGTTTCCATTATAGCCACTAGGTCTAGCTGGGTGTTTGCCATTATAGCCTGCAGGTCGCTTATTTTATTTCCCAGGCTTATCGCGTTGAAACCCACACACACACACACAAATCCAAGTATTGGTAAAACTCTTCCCTTCTTTTGGTTTCGACTGCTTATTTTAAGAAACATATATATATATGTATGTGTGTGTATATATATACACACACACACACACATACACACATATAGAAACATTGACTTTGTCGGCAGATAAGGACCGCTTGGCACACCTAGTCTGCCTATAGCAAAGAGACGTGGAATTTTGCAAACAATATAAAACTTGTAGATGGCTAACAAAAAACATAAGAAAACACAACTTAGAATATTATTTAGTAGCAATGAAGGATCCTTATAGAAAAAAACTCACCACCAGGTTTAGATTTAAATATTTCACAAGTCAATGGTTACTGGATTGGTTCAGTAATGAAAAGAAAAATGGTAAGAGTTTGTGTAAATGCAAACTTGGCACAGATTATCTCGTTCATTTGGTCACATTGTGTCCTCCTTATGATAAATATAGAAAAATGTTACTGGGGGACATTCTGAGCTCTTGGGAACTAGAGAATAGGGAACACAATATCTGGTGACACAACTGCTGAAGTCACACTCTAAAAAAGTGTTGGACTCTGTGGCCTCCTTCCTCAAGATAACAGAAGGTAGAAAATTGCATATAAAGTAAATTAAATAATACAACGGATGCTAATAGCACAATATATGAATAACCCAAATAGAACATTTTCAAAGTTATAGTTTTAAATAACACAAGAATTACCAGAAACTATTTTGTATTAAAATGTAAAACATGTCTTGTGTATGTTTTATAAAGTAACTTTTACATGGAAATATTAATTGTATTGGAGTGTAATGTAATTTGTAATGAAAATGAATTGTCAATCAAATAATAAACTTGGACTTGACCACTTATTTTGGTTACCTGTTCCCTTTACAAGCCCCTTGAGACCTCTCATGTCCCCAATGCTTGCTTGCAGATTGTGGGGAGTGTTCCGTGCTTGTGGGGAAGTGTAGACTAAGTCCCATCTTCCTTGCTGTGACCGATGGGTTCCTGAGCTACAAACTCCCCTCACCTAGTTTAAACATCCAGCATATCGTCAACTTTCTGTCCAAGCGCCGCACTCCTTCCTTGGCTATGTGAAGTCCATTGTACCTGAATAACTTCCTCTCCTAAAATCTCCCAAGGCCCTAACGAAATGATAACTTTTTCCAGACACCATCCTTGCAACCACTTGTTGAATTCTTCAATCCCCTTGTTCCTGATCCTGTTAGTATGTTTCTCCTTTGCTCCACACCAGGAGTATCTCAAAAAAAGCCAGGGAGATCAAACAAGCCACCAACCATTCACTTAGTTCAATGAAGCTTTGCTTGGCTTCCTCCACCATCTGATTCACCAGGTCGTTAGTGGACAGAGTGGGGAAAAGGACTAAGGGTACTGGTTCACCTCAGAACTATCTTTCCTATGCATTTCGAGTCCCACTTGGCCGAGGCTCCTGGAAGGCATCTGACTGTCACCTCTGTCTGTGCATCTTCACTAAAGTGGCTCTCCACTCCTCTTATCATTGAGTCTCCTACAGCAAGAATTTGCTTAGAATTTTCACTGCCGTGAATTTCCTTGCTACATCCAGCTGCCTTCAGTCTACTCTGCCCAGCCTCCTCAACTGACACAGTGTCCACCCCCCCCCCCACTTGCGGAATCAGGATCCTGTTATCTTTGTCAGGGTTGCAAAATGGTTTGCAGTCGGGAGGGCATGGGACCGAGCTGGGTTCACTTGGTTCTTCCTTATAGCTCCACCCACTCCCCATCGCACCATCTCCCTCCCCAACAGACCAGTGGGTCTCTGAGGGAGCAGACATGGAGGGGGGGTGAGCTCCAGTACAGCTGATGCTGCAACCTTGCTATTTCCTTCCATGCTGCACTCAGCTGAGCTCTGAGCTCACTGAGAACTCTACATATGGGGCAGTGACCCACTTCAGAAGTCCCCGGAGGCAAGTGCCTCGCATCCATAGCAGCTTACTATATCCATTATATTTTTTTGCTTTTGTGCTTATCTTGTAAAGGATAATGCCTGCATAGTCTGCTCTGGTAATTTCTCCGTTCTGCAGGCCTTCATAACAACGTCCCTACTGTATCTTGGCTCTTGAGAAGCCTCTGCCTTGATGTTGGTATGCTGTAATAGCCTCTTAGTATTTACTTCCTCCCTTCTCCAAGTGATTGTGTCCTTGTAGACTCCTCCTTCCTTGGTCTAAGCCTTCATCTGAGTCAGACCTCCACAGCTGGGCAGGAGGAGGGCTACTCCCCTTCTCAAGGAAGGAGACTCTTTGTGTCTTGGTGACCCTGCCCTTCCTGCCTTCAAACAGGAAGTTCCCATTGCCTATCAAATCCAGTGCCTATAAAAATGGATCTAGCCACGGGTGGATCGGGAGGTGCATGAAGGTCCTGAGAGTAGGTGGAGGGTTGGAGGGGGGAGAGAAAATAAAAAGAAAGTTAAAAAAGGGTCTGCATCTTGGAAATCAAATCCACCCAGTCTGAGTGGGGGGGGGCCCTCTTGGAGCCACTTTGTAGCAATTACCTCAGCAGCAGTTGCAGTCAGAATATTCCAGAGATATATCCTTTCCCTGCCTTTAAGACATCTAGGTCTAATCCCCAATAGTAAATGTGCCCCCATTAAAGGGCTAAGCAGATTCAGAATGCGGTATATACGTATTCAAACTTTTGCTAAAAAGGTATGTAGCTTAGGCAGTGCTAGAGTATATGTGCATGTATGGCTGAAGCTGTCCTGCACAGTGTCCCATATACTGGGAGCTTGGTGGGGCTCCTTTTGCATGGAGGGTACTAAAAGGTATCACACTCTGACCTTCCAGACAAATTCTCTCCATCTAGGCGAAGATGTGCTCCAGACACCTTCCCAAACTTTATCCCACTTTTTTCCAGTAGCTGAATATTCAAATTGTGCTCCCACTTTAAGATAATCCGTACAATGCTCAAGATCTTTCAAGTATTTATACGATTATAGCTCCTTTTCCAGTATTACAGTCCAACAGAAACATACACCATGATGGCAGAAAAAGATCAGAGGTCCATCCAGTCTGCCCATATTCCCTATAATCCCTGGAATCTCCCCTGGAACCTTCTGTTCCTTCAGGGTACTAACACTTCCCATCCTATCCCCATTTCCCTCCCTGGTCTTGTCGCCTTGGGCGACCACTATTCCCTTCATTCTATCCCATGCCTGCGTGAATCCCGTGTTCGCATCCAACACTTCACCCGACAGACTGCTCCAAGATTCCACCACCCTTTCCATAAAGAAGTACTTCCTCACGTTTCTCCTGAACCTCCCACCTGTTAATTTCCACTCATGACCACATGACCTCAAGCTGGAAGAAAAAAATATTCACCTTAGTAATTTGTTTCTTCTAATGGAGTCTTGCTATATTCTGACATATGCAGTGAGTCCCAACCTTCAAACTGCTCCAGAGGTGAAAGAGTTAACTTTCCATGCCAGGCATGGAAGCTGAGCTTGAGCTCGGTTGAGACTCTGTCTGTTGTTCTTCAAACTTAAACCGTCAGATCTTTACGAGCTAAACTCACTGAGGTCCTGTGTGGAAGCTGTAAACCTACACTAGCCAACTGGCTACTAAACATAAGAACACATTTTTTGGTCCCAAACCAAAGACTCAAGTCAGGAGACCCAAAAAATGAAAAACACACCAGTCACCCCAAAGGGAGGGGTGAAAAACAACAAGGTGGGCACCTACTAAGTGCCAACACTGCACTGCCCACCCACATCCCAAAAACAGAGGTTCTGAGAGGGGCAGGCAGGGGGGAGGTCAGAATATAGCAAGACTCCATTAGAAGAAACAACATTACTAAGGTGAGTAATTTTTTCTTCAAACAACATGAAGTCTTGCTATATTCTGACATATGCAGACTACTAAGCAGTACCTCCATGGAGGAGGGACAGAATCTACTTAGGAAATAGGCTCTGAAGCACAGCTGTGCCAAACCGAGCATCACTCCTAGCCTGGATGTCCAGGGAATAATGCTTGGTAAAAGTGTAAACTGTTTTCCAGATAGCTGCTTGATATATCTGTAGAATAGGGATGTCCCTGGCAGCAGCCAGGGAAGCAGCTGTACCTCTGGTAGAGTGAGCCCTCAGGCCTGAGGGAGGAACCTTACCCAGTTTTTCATAGCAAAATTGGATACAAGAGACAATCCACCTGGCAATGGATCTTTTAGTGGCAGGTTTCCCTTTACCAACCTCACCATAAGTGAGAAACAGTTGGAGGGAGTCAAACCTGCGACCCTCGGTACGCTCTATGTAGTAACTAAGAGCTCTCTTCACATCTAAGCTGTGCAGCCTCCTCTCGCCAGTGGTCAGTGAAGTACACTGGAAGAGATATAGATTGATTAAGGTGGAAATCTGAAACCACCTTAGGCAAGAACTTCCTGTTAGTCCTGAGGACCACCTTATCTCTATGAAATGAGATAAAATCAGGCTCCACTGACAAAGCTTGTAATTTACTTCTGCGTCTGGCAGAAGTGATGGCTACCAGAAACACAGTCTTCCAAGTCAAGTACTTAAGCTCTGCTGAAGACAAAGGTTCAAAGGGTTGCATAAACTGAGCAATGCAAACATTAAGATCCCGGAATGGAGGGTTGGTGTGAAGCAATCCCTTGAAAAACTTGGAGAATACAGGGTTAGCTGATAGAGAAGAGGGCTTACCTGCTGAAATAAAAGCAGACACAGCTGCCAGATGCACTTTTAGGGTAGCTGGTCTCAGCCTCAAGGTATTTAAGTGGACCATATAATCCAGGACTGTGGGTAAATCAGCAGCTTCTGGGGAAATATGCTTCCCAGAGCACCATATGGAAAACCTTTTCCATTTGGAATTATAAGTAGCCCTGGTGGAAGGTTTTCTAGAAGCCTTCAGGATATCCATTACACCTTGGGAGAGGTGTAAATCAGCAAACTCTAACTCTTCAAGAGCCAGGCCTTGAGATTGAGAGATTTGAGGTTCAGGTACCAAACCCTCCCCTGAGCACAGGTTAACAGGTTGTGATTCCTGGGAAGACACAGGGGAAGATGGACTGCTAAGGACAGTAGGAGTGGATACCAGGGTTGTCTTGCCCAATGTGGAGCAATCAGGATCATCTTGCAAGGTTGAGAGCCGATTTTGACTAGCACTTTGAACAGGAGAGGGAAAGGGGAAAAGCATAGAGAAACTTCCCTTCCCAATTGAGAACTAAGGCATCCAGAGGGACTGAGCCCAACACTGGGGGCCTGCAGCAAAAAGGAAGTTGGTGATCGTCTGGGGCTGCAAAAGATCTACCTCGGGTGCCCCATCTGGCAAATATCACCTCCAGACCAGGGGTCCAGCGACCATTCGCGATGGCCCTGGGAAATCCTGCTGAGAGCATCTGCCAGGACATTGTCCTTGCCTAGGGAGGTGAACTGCCGTAAGGGAGGTGTTCAGGGAGTAAGCCAGGGACCACAACTTCATTGCTTCGGTGCACAAGGCTGTAGACAGAGTGCCCCCTTGCTTGTTGATGTACCACATTGTGGTGGTGTTGTCTGTTCTGACCTGTACAACTTTGTTCTGAACAGATTTGGAAAAGCTTGAAGTGCTAGAAAAACTACTCTGAGTTCCAACAGATTGATGTGGAGCAGAGATTCCTGAGGGGACCACAACCCCTGGGTAGTGAGGTCGCCCATATGAGCTCCCCACCCCAAGAGGGATGCATCTGTAGTAAGGATTAAGGAGTGAGACTGAGTGACAAAAGGAACCCCTTGTCTCAGATTGCTCTGATCCTGCCATCACTGTAGGGCCTGGATCAGGGTTCGAGTCACTGGGATCAATTTGGTTAGAGGGTCTTTCCTTTGAGACCAAAGGCTCTCAAATGGAACTGAATGTCCCTCATCTGAAGCTTGCTCCCTGCACTACTGCTGTGCCCAGGAGCTGCTGAAAATGCCTTGCTGGTCGAGACACCTGCAGAGTGAATGAGGAGGCCAGAGAGACCAGGGTCCTTGCCCTGTCCAAAGGAAGGAAGGCTCTGGCTTTCTCTGTGTTCAGCTCTGCGCCTATGAAGGTGAGGAGCCGGACAGGCTCTAGAACTGACTTTGAAAGATTCAGAAAGAAACCTAGAGAGGTGAGCAGTTGCTGAGTTATCTGTAGGTGTAACTTGACTTGGTCTGGGGACTGGCCCATTATGAGCCAGTCGTCCAGGTAAGGGAAGATGGCAATTTTTTGCCTTCTTAGTGAAGCAACTGCTACTGCCAGGCATTTTGTGAATACCCTTGGTGCAGAGGTGAGGCCAAAGGGCACTGCTCTGAACTGGTAATGGCCTGAGGGAAGCTCGAACCTGAGGTACTTCCGATGGGAGATTCTGATGAGAATATGGAAGTAGGCATCCTTGAGGTCCAGGGATGCTAGCCAGTCCCCTGGCCTTAGAGAGGGTAGAATAATTCCCAGAGTCACCATTTTAAATTTTGGTTTTAAAAGGTGCTTAAGTATCTGAGATCCAGGATGGGCCGCCATTCTCCTGTCTTTTTTGGGGTAAGGAAGTACCTGGAGTACAACCCTTTGCCCTGGTGTAGGGGTGGAACCCTTTCCACAGCTCTGAGAGCCAGGAGGGAAGAGACTTCTGCCTCTAGGGCAAGTGCCTCTGGTGGATTTGCAGGTGGAAAGGATCTGGTTCTCAACTTTGGAAACTTTTTGAAGCTGAGAACCAGTCCCTGGCTTACTACTTCCAGGACCCACTTGTCTAATGTCAGAGACTCCCAGTCCTGGACAAAGTAAGCCAGCCTGCCCCCTACAGGTAGCTGAGAATCGGCCCTGGCAACCCCATCAGGGTGCCTATTTGGCAGGGGCTTTGGGCTGAGGGGTGGAAGCAGGCCTGCTTGTACCCCATCTGCCTCTCCCTCTAAAGAACCCCCTCTGGGCATAAGCAGAAGAGGAGGCCTGGGCTTGGTAAAAAGGCCTATGAAAAGGCCTGCCCCTGCCCCTGGGAAGCTGCCTTTGAGGAGTGGCCTGCCTTTCCTTAGCCTGTGCACTCCTATAGGTGGTCCTATACTCATCCATTTTCTTCATGTAATTCTCTGTCTGCTCCCCAAACAGGGAATTACCTACAAAAGAGTCCATGGCCTTAGTCTGGGTATCCTGTGACAGGCCAGTACATCTGAGCCAAGCCATTCTGCGAAGTGCCACAGATGTAGCCATGACTCTTGATGACACATCATTTGAGTCCACTGCAGCATGGAATTGCACCTTGGATGCCTCAATACCATCAGCAGCCACCTGCTCCAGCTCCTTGGCAAGCTGGCCAGGGACCTGTTTTGCTAGAGCCATAACAGTATCTCATCTGGATTTCAGATCGATTTCAGATATCTAGGAACATAAGCCATATAATTTGCCTGTCTGAGTCCCAAGGATGCTGCCATGTACTGTTTCTTTGCCATGGCATCAATCCTCCTGGAGTCTTTGTCCAGGAGGGTGTGAAGCCAAGGGAATATTTGCCTTGTCACAGGCTGCAGCCTGCACTACCCCAACATGGCTGCATTGTTGTGTAAGGAACTCCGTATCAGAGCCTGACAATGTGTACCTCTTGTCCATTCTCTTATCCACAGGAGGTATAGTGTGAGGTTTTAGAATTTTAAATGTCTGTTTCCCAAAGACTTATGCAAGGAATAGACAGTCTCCTATACTCTGGGATATCCATCATTTCCATAGACAGGCTCCTCTTGATCATCCACAGCTTCCTCCATAGCGAGCTGGAGGGTTTCAGCCACTTTTATAAAACATAAAATGAGAAGGGACTCAGAAAGCCTCGGAGGAGACACTTCTGAAGTGATGTCTAGGTAGATGTCCGGGTCAATGGGCACATCCAGACTTTCAAATCTACATTCACTCTCCTCAGACTTCTCTTCCCCCTCCTCCGGTTCATAATATTTCTCTAAATCATACTCTTGAACCAGTGGAACAGGCTGAACCGGGTGCTTACCTGATGGTGCCGGTTCGGTCGGAACCAGGGAAAGCGAATGGACAATTTTAATCGCTTTGGCTATTTCTTCAGCGATTGGAGAGGAAAGTTTTGGCTCCACACCAGCTGATTTCCTAGTCCTTTTTGCTAGAACTGACTCCTCAGAGTCGGATCTCCTTTTGCCTGAAGAAGTCTCACCCTGGTCAGAGGGCACTCCCTCTGGTTCGGCTGGAACCAAACCGGGCTGGCCATCCGGTTCAGCAGACTTTTTGGCCTCCCTTTCCCTGAGCCTACCCACTCTCTTTTCCAGGGTAGCTGCAGGAAAATTTTAACAAATCTGGCAGTCTGCATTGAGGTGGTCAAACCCCAGACAATAAACACAGGTGGTGTGGGGGTCAGCCTTGGCAAAGACTTCCCCACACACACTGCAGTGTTGAAACCCAGTGGGCCCGGTTTTCCTTTTGGGTTTCTCAGACATAGTGCCAGTCCTAACCAAACTTACCTATTTATGGCAATCCGCTAGGTAAGACCCTCTTATCGGTTCCCAACCGTGTCACGGGTCGTGGAAAAAAACGTAATAAAATCAGTTTTTTTTAGAACCGATAAGAACCAGTAACCACACTCTAAATCACAGATTAAGCTATTTTAAACAACCTGATCGGTTCAAACCAAACCGATAAACCGTTTACAAGTTCCACACAGAAAAGAATTAATGTAAAACTTATCTAGTACTCACAAATACCACAGACAGAGCCTGAACCAACCAGCTGCAGTTTAAATTTGGTCGAAAACCGAGAAAAATACTTTAACCGACAAAATGAACCAAGCAGAAGAGGAAATCTCGAGCGACTGCTCAGTGGAGGAGTGAAAAGAATCTGACAGTTTGAGTCTGAAGAATAAATGACAGAGTTTCAACCGAGCTCAAACTCAGCATTCCATGCCTGGCATGGAAAGTTAACTCTTTCACCTCCGGAGCAGTTCGAAGGTTGGGACTCACTGCATATGTCAGAATATAGCAAGACTTCATGTTGTTTGAATTCAGGGTAAATAATTCCCGGCAGTTTACCTTGTTAATTTAAGGAACTTGAAGGTCTCTATCACATCTCCCTCTCCTTCTGGTTTCCAATGAGTGCATATTTAATACCTTGAGGTGCTCCTCATAGGATCTGTCGTGCTGACCCTGAAAAAAGTTACTCATCGTAGTAATGTTATATAGAAACATAGAATTTGATGGCAGGAAAGGACCGCTTGGCCCACCCAGTCTGCCCATTCCTACGACCTACTGGATAAGCTGCAGATTCTAGTAATTAACAGCTTACTTCCTCCTGCCCCCACTAGAATTGCCTTATGCCTGTCCATGCATTCTTGAATTCTCCCTGTTCCTGACTCCACAACCTCCTCAGGAAGGCTGTTCCATGCATCCACAACTCTCTCTGTCAAAAATACTTTCTAACATTACCGCTGAGCCGACCCTCTCTATCTTCAAATTGTGACCCCTTGTTCTTGCATCTCTTCTTCCGAAAGATACTACCCTCTTGTACCTTGTTAATTCCTTGAGATACTTGAAAGTTTCTATCATGTCCCCCTCTCCCTCCTTTCCTCAAGGGTATACATATTAAGCTGCTGTAGTCTCTTTCTTCAGTATGTCTTCTGGTGCAGACCTTGCACCATTTGGTTGCCCTCCTCTGAACAGCCTCCACTCTGTCTATGTCTCATGGGAGATGGGGTATCCAGAATTGCACGCAGTACTCCAGATGGGGTCTCACTAACTGTCTGTAGAGAGGAAAACAACTTCCTGTTTTCTACTGTTGATGCCTCTCCTATGCATCCCAGTATCCCCCAACCCTCCTTACTGCCTTCTCACATTGCTTGCCCACCTTTCGTCATCTGATATAATTACTCCTAGGTCTCTTTCAATTTTTGTTGTTGTTATTAACTCACCCCACTGTGCACTCTTCCCTGGGTTTTGTTTCCCAGATGCATTACTTGCACTTCTTTGCATTGAATCTGAGCTGCCACGTTTTGACCATTCCTCCAACCTTGCCAAGTCCTTTTAATTCTTCCACCCCACTTTGTGTATCAACCCTGTTGCAGATCTTTGTGTGATCTGCAAAGAGAGGTATACCTTTCCTTCCAGGTGCTCTCCAATGTCACTTATAAAAATATTAAAGAGGACCAGTCCCAGTACCGAACCCTGCGGTACCCCGCTAGTTACCCTCCTTTCTTCACTGTGGACTCCGTTTACTATTACCTTTTACGTCCTGTTGTCTAGCCAGCTTTTTATCCAGGCTACGACCTTGGGACCCACTCCAAGGCTGGCTAACTTGTGTATTAATCTTCTGTGTGAGACTGTGTCGAATGCCTTGCTAAAGTCTAGGTAGGCCATATCCACAGCCCCTCTCTGGTCTACTACTTTGGTCACCCACTCAAAGAAATCTATTAGGTTCATCTGATATTACCTTCCTGCTGTGAAACCATGCTGCCTTAGGTCCCATGCCCCACTGGCCTCTAGGTACTCAACAATTCTTTCCTTCAGAAGTGATTCCATCATTTTCCCTACCACTGAAGTCAAACTAACCGGTCTGTAGTTTCCTGCATCTGCCCTGCTCCCACTTTTGTGAAGTGGAATCACATTTGCCCTCCTCTAGTCCTCAGGTACCACTCCATCCTCCCATGATTTATTAAAGAGAGTAGTCAGTGGTGTTACTAGTTCTACCCTTAGTTCTTTTAGTATTCTTGGGTGAATTCCATCAGGCCCCACTGCTTTGTCCACCCTCAGTTTCAAGAGTTCTTTCAAAACCCTTTCTTCTGTGAATGGACTGGTATCGACCCCCATTCAGAGTTTCTCCCTAGTTTGGTTTAGGCACCTCCCCCTCCTCATCTGTTGTGAATACTGAGCAGAAATATTTGTTCAGTATCCCTACTTTTCACTGTCACCCTCTGCCCACATTCCCTCCCCTTTATTAAGTCTCTGTTTCCTCCTTGGCCTTTCTTCGCTCCCTAATGTACCTATAAAAGGTTTTATCCCCTTCTTAACCAAGTTGGCTATCTTTTCTTCAGTTTGTGCCTTTGCTATTCTGACTGCCTTCCCTGTCTCCTCCTGCTTTAACTGATAAAGTTCTCTGTCCCGCTGCTCCTGTGTTTCCTTATATTTTCCTGAATGCTATCCTTTTTCTCCTTAACTGTCCGGACACCGCTTTTGAAAACCATAGTGTTTTTTCCTTCGTTTTGTTTATTGATTTGCTTCACACAGAAGCTTATTGCCTTTGCAATGGCTGATTTGATTATTCCCCATTGTTCCTCCACCCTTCCTTCTTGCCCATTTGCTAGTGCTTTTCTAAGGCACTCTCTCATTTTCCCAAAGTCAGCCTTCCTAAAGTCCAATACTCTTGTTTTTGTATGGCTTGACTCTATGGTTGCATTTACTGTGAACTACACTGTTTGGTGGTCACTTGTTCCCAGATGGCGACCCACTGCTAAATCTGAGATCCTTTCTCCTTCCCCATTTGAGAATACCAGGTCTAAGATTGCTCCTCCCGAGTGGGTTCCAGCACTAGCTGTCTGAGGCATGCCCCTGTAATGTTGTTTCTTCTAATGGAGTCTTGCTGTATTGGATTACTTGCAGTTAGCCCCAGCACTTGAACTGCTCCAGAGAAAAGAGTTAACTTTATGCAAAAGCATAGAACATTGAGCTCAAGCTTGGTTTCAAACCTCTGTCCCTGGTACATTCTAATGTCAGATTCTTATGAGCACTATACTAACTAATAGCTATAGAAATTGTTTTGAATTTTATACACAGGCAACAAAAACCTTGGGTCCAAAGACTGAATTCGAGAACCCAAAAGAACCTACGTGAGACAGTGATAATATTAAGACAATTAACAAGAAGAAAAATTACTCACCTTAGTAATTGCTTTTCTTCTCATGGAGTCTTCTTTATATTATAACAAAGCAGTTAGTACTGCAGCTGAACTGCCGGAGAGGAAGGAGTTAACTCCAGAGGATCTGGAGTTCTACAGCGCAGGGCTGTCAAAACTCTATCTGGTCAGTTTCAAATGAAACTGTCAGATCTTCTGAAGCTAACACTAAGCAACAAGTCTGTGTGGAAAGCTCTACACTAGCCAAATGGCTACCTACTAGTAGTAATAACAACAATATAAACAACAATAGAAACACCAATAACCATAATAACAATGAATAATGGTATTATTATTAGTTTTCCCCAATGACAAGCACTATTAGGACCCCCTTCCCCAAGACTCAAGTCCAGGAAGGGGCCAATATATACCTAAGCGAAACAACTGGCTCCTAACCCTAAAGAAAAGGGTAAAGGAAAAAACCTACAATGGCATGACACAGTGCTTGCACTAATTTGCCACCCCTACCCAAGTAGAAGTTCTGAGAGGGCAGGAGGGAGGTGGTTATAATATAGCAAGACTCCATGAGAAGAAAAGCAATTACTAAGGTGAGTAATTTTTCTTCAAACACCATGAAGTCTTGCTATATTATAACAAAACAGATTACACAGCAGTACCTCCATGGAGGAGGGTCAGAACCTACTTAGGAAATAGGCTCGAAGCACAGCTGTGCCAAACCGAACATCTCTCCTGGACTGGACATCCAGGGAATAATGCTTAGTAAAAGTGTGAACTGTCTTCCAGGTAGCAGCTTGACAAATTTCCAGAATGGGAATGTCTCTGACCGCTAGAGAAACAGCTGTACCCTGGTGGAGTGGGCCCTCAGTCCTGAGGGGTTCTCTACCTAGTTTTTGGTACAAAATTGGACACAAGAGACAATCCACCTTGCAACTGTCCTCTTAGTGGCAGGTTTCCTTGCAACCTCGCCATAAGTAAGGAAGAGTTGGAGGGATTGAACCTGTGACCCTTAGTGCGTTCCAAATAGTAGCAAGGCTCTTTTGGCGTCCAAGCTGTGCAGTCTCCTCTCACCTGAGGAAGAATGCTCAGTGAAAAATACTGGAAGAGAGATGGATTGGTTCAGGTGGAAATCTGAAACCACCTTAGGCAAAAACTTTCTATTAGTCCTGAGGACTACCTTATCTCTGTGGAAAGAGATAAAATCTTCTTCTACTGACAGGGCCTGTAGTTCACTTTGCGTCTGGCAGAGGTGATAGCCACTAGGAAAACAGTTTTCCAAGTTAGATACTTGAGCTCTGCTGAGGACAGAGGCTCAAAGGGAGGTTGCATTAACTGAGCAATGCAAACATTCAGGTCCCAGGCAGGAGCTGGTTCCCGAAAAGGGGGGTTAGTATGAAGTAACCCTTTAAAAAACTTGGAAAACACAGGGTGAGAAGAAAGGGGAGCAGGCTTCCCTGCTGACACAAAAGCAGAGACAGCTGCCAGATGAACCTTCAAGGTAGCTGGCCTAAGGCCTAGGGAATTTAAATGGACCAAATAGTCCAGTAAAATGGGAAGATCAGTGGATTCTGGAATAATCTGCTTCTCAGAGCACTAGATGGAAAACCTCTTCCACTTAGAGTTGTAAGTGGCCCTAGTGGAAGGCTTCCTTGAAGCCTTTAAAATATCCAGGACACCTTGAGATAGGTGTAAATCAGCAAATTCTAACTGCTCTAGAGCCAGGCCTTGAGATGGAGGGATTTGAGGTCCGGATACCACACTCTCCCCTGTGCACAGGCCAGCAAGTCGTGGACTCTGGGCAGGCTCAGGGCAGGGTGGACTGTCAAGGACAGAAGCAGAGGGTACCAGGGCTGTCTGGCCCAGTCTGGGGCAATCAGAATCACTTTGCAGGGTTGAGATCTGATTTTCACTAGTACCCTGAAAAGAAGAGGAATGGGGGGAAAGGCATACAGGAACTTCCCTTTCCAGTCCAACAGAAAGGCGTCCAGGGGGACTGAGCCCAGCACTGGAGGCCTGTAACAAAATAGAGGAAGTTGGTGGTTGTCTGGGGCTGCGAAAAGATCTATCTGAGAGGTGCCCCATCTGGCAAAGATGGACCCCAGCACCTGTGGATTCAGAGCCCATTCGTGATGGCCCTGAGAAATTCTGCTGAGGGCATCCGCCAGGACATTGTCCTTCCCTGGGAGGTGAACTGCTATCAGGGAGATGTTCAGGAGTAAGCCAGAGACCACAACTTCATTGCTTGAGTGCACAAGGCTGATGACAGAGTTCCCCTCATTGATGTACCACATTGTGGTGGTGTTGTCTGCCCTGACTTGAACCACTTTGTTCTGAACAGAAGCTGAAAACACCTGAAGAGCTAAATAGACAGCTCTGAGCTCCAAAGATTGATGTGGAGCAGAGATTCCTGAGAGACCACACTCCCTGGTGGACAGGTCGCCTAAGTGAGCTCCCACCCTAACAGGGAGGCATCCGTGAGTGAGGGAGTGGGAAATGGGAATGAAGGAACCCCTTGTTTTAGATTGCTTCGGTCCTGCCACCAGTGGAGGGCCAGGATCAGAGTTTGAGTCACTGGGACCAATTTGGAAAGGGTCCTTCCTTTGAGACCAATAGGCCCTCAAATGGAACTGAATGTCCCTCATCTGGAATCTTGCTCCTTGCACTACAGCTGTGGAAGCAGCCATGTGCCCCAGGGTTGCAGAACATGCCTTGCTGGTCGAGAGACTCTCAGGGTAAAGGAGGACACCTGGGCAATGAGTCTGTCTACCCTTTCCGAGGGAAGAAATGCCCTGGCTAACTTTGTGTTCAATTCTGCACCTATGAAAGTTAGTACCTGAACTGGTTCCAGAACTGACTTCGGTAAATTTAGCAGGAATCCCAGGGAAGTGAGAAGCTGCTGGGTGACTTGCAAGTGGGATTTCACCTGATCTGGAGACTGACCCACAATGAGCCAGTCGTCCAGGTAGGAAACACAGCAACCCTTGCCTTCTTAAGTGAGCCACTACCACAGCTAGACATTTTGTGAATACCCTTGGCGCAGAGGTAAGGCGAAGGGCATTGCCCTGAACTGGTAGTGGCCTGAGGCAGTTGAACCTGAGGTACTTTCGGTGAGAAGGCCTGATCAGGACATGAAAATAGGCATCCTTGAGGTCCAGGGAAGCTAGCCAGTCCCCTGGCCTTAGAGAAGGCAAAATCATTGCCAGAGTCAACATTTTGAACTTTGGTTTCAAAAGATGCTTGTTCAGGTACCTTAATCTAGAATGGGCCGCCATTCTCCTGTCTTTTGGGTAAGAAAGTATCTTGAATATAGCCCCTTGCCCTGATGTGAGCGGGACCCTTTCACTGCTTTGCAGTCCTTAAAGAAGAAACCTCTGCTTCAAAGCAAAGGGCTTCTGAAGGATTTGCAGGTGGAAAATGTCTGGCTCTCATCTTTGGAAACTGTTTGAAGCTAAGAACCAGACCCTGGCTTATTACCTCCAGAACCCATCTGTCCGAAGTTAAGGACAGCCAGTTCTGGCTGAAATAACAAACCTGCCCCCACTGGTACAGGAGAATCGGCCCTGGGCACCCCATCAGGGTGCCTGCTTGTAGCAGCCTTAGGTTGAGGGAGGGCGTTTACTTGTGCCTCGTCTACCCCTGCCTCTGAAGAAACCCTCTGTGCAAAAGCAGAGGAGGCTTGAGATTGGTAAAGGGCCTGTGTGAGGCCTGCCCCTACCTCTGGGAGCGTGCCTTTGTGGAGTGGCATGCCTCTCCTTAGCCTGGGCACTTTTGTAGGTAGTTCTGTATTCATCCATCTTTTCATATAGTTTTCTGTTTGTTCCCAAACAGAGAATTTCCCACTACAGGAAAATCCATAGCCTTTGACTGAGTATCTTGGGACAGATTAGTGCATCTGAGCCATGCAACCCACGGAAAGCTACAGAAGTGGCCATGACCTAGAGGAGACATCATTAACATCAACAGCAGTATGAAATTGAACTTTAGAAACTTCAATGCCATCAGAGCCACCTGTTCAACTCACTAACCAGCTGGCCATGGGCCTGTGGCTAACTGCAATATAGTGTCCCATCTAGATTTCTGATATCCTAGCTACATAAGCCATATAATTTGCCTGCCTAAGTCCCAAAGAAGCTGCCATATACTGTTTTTTTGCCGGCATCAATCTTCCTGGAATCCTTATCAGGAGGATGTGAGGCCAGGGGAATATTAGCCTTGTCACAGGCTGCAGCTTGTACCACACCTACATGACTACACTGCTCAGTGAGGAAGTCTGTATCCGAGCCTGACAAAGTATACCTTCTGTCCATTTTTTTATCTACAGGAGGGACAGAATGAGGATTTTTTAAAATCTTTGTTGTTTGCTTCCTAAACGACTTATGCAAAGGAATAGACAACCTCCTAGACTCTGGTATATCCATCATTTCTACATAATCAGGCTCCTCTTGCTCATCCACAGCCTCCTCTAAAGGAAGCTGGAGGGTTTCTGCAACCTTTTGTAAAACATAAAATGAGAAGGGACTCAGACAGAATAGGAGGATTCTAAAGTCTGTCTGGAGAAATGTCCGTTCAATGGAGCACGTCCAGACCCTCCCAGCCACACATATTGATAAAATTCCTCCTCCTCCTGTGGTTCATAAAATTCCTCAACATCATACTCCTGAACCACTGGAACTGAACGAACCAACCTTTTACCAACTGTTGGTGGTTCGACAGGTCCCTGAGACAGTGACTGGACAATCTGAATGGCTTTAGCTATCTCTGCAGCAGTTGGAGAGACAATTTTGGACTCCAAACCTACTGATTTCTTTGTCTTTTTAACTGGGACTGGTTCCTCTGAACCAGCCTTCCTTTGCCGAGTATCGCCCTGGTCAGAGGGCACTCCTCTGGTCCAGTGGGTGCTGGACGGGCTGGCCATCCAGATCAGCTGACTTTTTGGCCTCTCGTTCCCTGAGCCGGCCCAATCTCTTTTCCAGGGTGGCTGCAGGAAATTTTACACCTGGCAGTCTGACAGGAGGTGGTCAGCCCCAGACAATAGACACAAGTGGTGTGTGGGTCAGCCTTGGCAAAGAGCTTCCCCACGAGACATCACAATGTTGAAACCCAGTGGGCCGGTTTTCTTTTGGGTTTCTCAGACATAATGCCAGCCTAACCAAAAACTTGCCCTTTTGATGGCAGTGCCAGGCAAGACACCCTTATCGGTTCCTAACCGTGTCACGGGTATTTGAAAAAACCTACTTAAAACCAGGTTTTTTTAGAACCGATAAGAACCGGGAACCGCACTCTAAAAGCCCAACAAACACTTTAAAACGTTAAAATCAGCAAACCGATCGATTCAAAACCGAACCGATAATTGAATTTCCACACAGACTTTAAAATTTGTACTTACGGTTTACCAGATAGAGCTTTTAACCGAAATGCGGTAAAATAAATACTTTTTGCCGGTTCAATGAACCGAAAAAATACTCGCTTGAACCGAGAATGAACCGAGCTGAAGGAGCTGATCTCCGGAGCGACTGTTCAGTGAAGCGGAGTAAAGAATCTGACAGTTTCATTTGAAACTGACCAGATAGACCTTTGGCACAGCGCCCTCGCGCTGTAGAACTCCAGATCCTCTGGAATTAACTTCTTCCTCTCCGGGGCAGTTCAGCTGCAGTGGCTAACTGCTTTTGTTATAATATAGCAAGACTTCATGGTGTTTGAAATCAAAAATACCCAGCCTGAACAGAAGGGTAAGAGAGGTGCACCCCTGGGGTGCAACACTGTACCTGTCAACCCACATCCCAAAAAACACAGAGGTTCCGAGAGGGGAGGCAGGAAGGGAGGTCACACTACAGCAAGACTCCATTAGAAAAAAACATTATTATGGTGAGTAACTTTTTTCTTTAAACAACATTAAGTCCTGCTGTATTCTGAGTATATGCAGACTACCAAGCAGTTCCCCACTGGAGGAGGGGATACAGAACCTACTTTGGGAATAGGCTCTGCTGTACTGCTGTGCCAAACCTAGCATTACTTCTAGACCAAGTGTCCAATGAGAAATGCTTGGTGAATGTGTGAACTGTTTTCCAGGTGGCTGCCTTACAGCTTTCCAACAGAGGAATATCCCTAGCAGCTGCAAAGGAGGCAGCTGTACCCTGTTCGAGTGTGCCCTCAGGCCTGACGGAGGCTCCTTCCCTAGTTTTGTGTAACAAAACTGAATACAAGAAACAATCCACCTGGCAATAGATCTTTTAGTGGCAGGTCTGGATCTAGTCTGGCTAAGGAGGACTTAGGGGCAGTGTTGTATACGACGTCCCCCTAGTCAAATATAGGGAAGATCATTTTCTGTACAACTACTTTGCGGGTTGCCAGAGGGATGTAGCCCCTGTTGCGATACACGGCGCCGAGCTTCAGATAAAGTTGCTTGAGAATTGTGTCAATGTGAACTGAAAAGTCAAGGTACTGGTCAAGCCAGACCCCTAGGTATCTGAAAGCGGTGCAATTCTCCAAGGGAGTTCCATCAATGGTATGGAAAGTGGGGGTGGAGGGGAGTCAGGAGAGTCTCTGCCTCATGCCAAAGGTTAGGGAGACAGTTTTCTTTGGATTAAGAAAGAGCTGGTTCGAACAAAACCAAAGCTGGACAGCATTTAAGTCCTCCTGGGGTCTAGAGCCACTTCTGAGGGGGAGGGACCTGAGGCGTACAAAACAGTGTCGTCAGCATTCATGTGAATGGATGTGTGTGGGCATACTAAGGGCAGGTCGTTCAGGAAACCTGAGAACAGTATCGGGCCAAGGACCGAGCTTTGTGGGACCCCAGTAGTTACAGGGATGGGGACAGAAGTGTGGGAGCCAAAACTTACAGATTGAGACCTACCTACCAGGTAGGAGTGGAACCAGCTTGTGGCTGTTCCTGAGAGTCTGGCACGGGAGAGTTTGGATAGTAGAAGGGCATGGGAGACAGTGTCAAAAACCTTGGCAAGGTCAACAAAGGTAGCTGAGGTGGTGTGCCCATGATCCATACCAGTGAGGACGGTGTTGGTGAGCCTTAGCAGGGAGGTGATGGTGGAGTGCGACTTCCTAAATCCAGACTGGCAGGGAGTGAAGAAGGAGGAGGAGTCGAGAAAGGAGAAGAGTTGGGAGAGAACAAGGTGCTCCTGTAGTTTGGCTAGGACGGGGAATAGGGATAAGGGGCAGTAGCTGCTCGGTGAGGAGGGATCGCTGCCTTTAGGGAGGGGAATGAATGTGGCACATTTCCAGTGAGATGGGATTGCAGCAAGCAAGAAAGAGAGATTGAAGAGATTGGCCAGAGGGGTGGCGATTGCAGGGGCAGAAAGGTGGAGCATTTTAGAGTTCAGTCCCGAGGGACATTTGCCTTTGGAGGGACTGAGTGCCTGCAGGGCTTTTAGCACTTCACAAGTGTCCCCCAGTTTTATAATATAATGTGTTTATTACGTACATATTTATGCATAGCATAATGTAAATACCTTTGCACATGATGATAGCGCAAATTTCTCCTCTGTTTGTTACCCATGTTACTGTACTGCAGTCTCAGCATTGCAGTTAATTGTTTCGTTTACTGTATTGTATATTGTATTTGTACATTCCATTGCTATTATATTGCAATAGTATATGGATACCCTTTGTTATGTATAAAAATCAGCCTGCTCAAAATCCTCGTTAAGCACATTGTAATCCGTTATGCGCATTCTAAAGTGTTGTTATGTGCATTCCA
The DNA here is from genome assembly GCA_016271365.2 of Neoceratodus forsteri. Classification (NCBI taxonomy): domain Eukaryota; kingdom Metazoa; phylum Chordata; order Ceratodontiformes; family Ceratodontidae; genus Neoceratodus; species Neoceratodus forsteri. Next base: position 682,339,598 of record CM028138.1, read on the forward strand.
AACAGTTGTTATGCACAGTTCAAAGGTTATACAATTTTAAATTTCTCATTTATTCTACGTCTAGCTACTTACTAACCACCCAGTGCCCAAAGTTATACCTTTTACAAGCCTGGAAATTTGATTTTGTTATGTGAGTAGAACAAAGAAATGGCAAGATATGAAAATTACGTACCTACCGTAATTCTTGATCTTCTCTTGTATCTTCACCATTCATTACTTACAGGGTGTAAGCCGGAGGCGTGCACCCGTCACGGGAGCCTTTTTTTTTTTTTTTTAAAAGCTTTGACTAACGTAACTACCGAGAGTGATGTCATAAGGCCATATGCTGAAGGCTTCATAGTAGTTTATCGACTCCTCCTCCAACTCAGTTCTGTGAGCCGGAGAGGCAAAAAGCGAAAGCAGAGAAATAGAGATAGCGAGGCAAGATAGCCAGGGATAGCAAAAGTAAGGAAGAATGAACTGAAAAGGAATAAGCCGACGGAGGAAGGACAGAGGAGATAAGAGTATCCTAACCTAGGGACCCAGGGGGCCTCCTTACCTGCGACTCTAGGAGAGAGAGAAGGAAGGTAATAAGGAAGAAGAAGAAGAGAAGAGAAAGATGGGATGTTGAAGGGACCAGAATGCCTAACGCATAGTTATTGGCTGATAGCTAAGGCCTCGATAAACAGGGAAGCAAGAATCCCGGAGATAGAGCTGAAGAGAAGGTTCACCGAACCCGCTAGACAGACTCAGGAGGGCATAGTCCTCATCTTCAACATGCCATGGTTCTTGATCCCCACTTGGGCTCCTGGCCGAGGAAAGGCCTTTAACTGGAGGACACCCGAGGAGGGAAGGATAAGTCCCAGGCAGCATGTGAGAGCTGCTCAAGGGTTTAGAAATGGAAAATCTAAGCCTCTCAGGCGTTTATAGGTATAGAAATGGGACTCAGTTGGACTTGCCAAGGCAGGCCAGAGGCTTAGGCTGGCGAGGATTGGTCATGGTCAGCACTGCTTCTCTGTAAAACTGTCCCGGAGGACACTTGAAAGGAAAAACAAATCATCAAAATCTTACAAGAAGGATTTGTTTGCCTTGTATTTCCCTTTCTCTTTCTTTTTTTTACAGATAATAACTTGCAGGCTTAGGAGCATGACTTTAAATTCAGAAATGCCTATAGCAATCGGAGAGAGTTCCTCAGTTTTCCCCCTTTTTTTTTTAAAGAAAAAACAGTCGATCCGTTCCTCCGCTCTGCAAGGCAAGAATTGGGGGTTGCGATTCTAGGGGCTTAACAGCTGGTAGCATGGGATTGCAGGATCAAACTGAATAGCCAGAGCCAGGCTAAAACCCAGAAGTATCTCGCCAAGGAATGGCAAGAGATAGTTCGCAGTTTGATCGCCATATGCAATTCCATGAAACGCCCAAGAATCTTAGAGTAAATAATTTTTCTGGATAGAAATAAGGCCCCCAAGATATAGATTTTTTTTTTTTGGAAAATTGGAGTAATTCTTCCTCCTTTTTTTTTTTTATATTTTGCAGAGAGGAAGGAGACGGGGAGGTGGAGAAGCCACAGGAGGAGGCCACTGAGGGGATGGTTGGGGTAAGTAATGAATGGTGAAGATACAAGAGAGATCAAGAATTACGGTAGTGCGTAATTTCATATCTTCCCTTGTCAATCTTCACCATTCATTACTTCCCTGAGTGATACAAGCTCCTCTTCCCCGAGGGGAGAGCAATACCCTGAGGAACAAGACCCCAGCCTTCTGCTGGTGAGAAACAGAAGGAAAGACCTGGCTTATTCAAAGCCTAAGTGGGAGAAGAGCTAGGAGGTGCCTCCCGGGGGCGAGGAGGACGGAGGGGCCCTGTAAGTCTCCTAGGTCTAGAGGAGAAAAACGGGTCCCCGGAGGCGAGGCGAATCACCCTACGCTGGGCCAGGGGTGACAACCTAGAGAGACAAAGCCATGCCGTCCGCCTGATGCAGATCGCTATCCCCGCAAGCCTGGAAGCCACCTCATTGGCATCGTAAAGATGCCCGCCGCTGATGTCTTGCCAGCTCCAGGCCTACCGGGAGAGACAGCATTGTCTGGTTTGCTCCGTGTCAGGCATAGATGCCAACAGCTGGGACATCATCGACCACAAATGCCGGTTGTAGGCAGCGTGGTGAGCCTGATGAGATGCAATACAGGCAATCGCACGAGAAGAAGAGAACACTCTTCGCCCCCAACGGTCGAACTGGAGAGAGTCCGGATCCGGTGGGCGGTCGTGCGCCAGGCAGCGGCGCCCAGAAGGAGTGTCTAGGTAGACCAAACCAGAGGGGGGGTTGGGAAGGGTACCTAGAGACTCTGAGGGTGCACAATACCTACGCTGACAGTCAGCCGGGGCTGGAGAAGAAGCGGCTGGGGACTGCCAGGACCGGATAGACGCCTCCTGGAAGGGGATAGGCCAGGAAGGTACCACCAAATGCTGGGCACTGAATTCACCAAGGAATTCTCACATCTCCCATTCGGTATTGTCTCTCCGAACATAGGAAATCTGAAGATCCCTCACCATCCTCGAAAGGAAACGCTGATATTCCGTGAAATCAGCATCGGAGGAAAGATGAGCTGGGGTCCCTCTCCCTCAGAGGAGGGAGACGAGGATGATGGGGAGCTGGAATGTCCAGAGGATTCCTGCGGCAGTGGGGAGAGTCGAAAGACCGCTCATGCATGTATCTAACATATGAGGGAAGGCCACCGAGAACCCTGAACTGCTCCCAGGATAACGGACCCGTGGGACCGACATGGCCTGGGGAGGGGTGGTGAAGGCAGAGAGAGATGGGAGAGGGCACCTCGAGGCAACTGCTCTCTGCCAGGGCTCTGGAATACGAGGCAGGAGCCCTAGTTGGAGGGATCCCGGACAGCAGACCAGGCCGAGAGCGGAACTCTGGGGAAGCGGAGCCTGGAAGAGCCAAGGGGGAGAACCTCCCCTGTGAGACGCCGGGACTGCATGGATCCAGAAGGGCAGTCCGCACGAACGCCGCCGGAGGGCACCCTAGAGCCCCGGAGGGAGGGGCGGGGTTCTGCACTACGGCTCCTGGCCACCCCGAGGTGGCCAAAGAAGACCGAGCGCCAGACCCTCTGCCCCTCAACCCCTCGGACTCCGAGAGGGCCCTCCTCCTCGACAGCAGCGTCCCCCTATCCCTAGAGGGGCAACAGCACCCTGGGGGTAGCTGTCCACCGCCTCAAGAGGAGCTTCCCTCTGTCACCCCACGCCTGCCCCGGGCCCCCGGCCACCCCCAGCCGGGGAGCCCTCAGGAGACGACGGGAAGGGGGACAGAGGGAGGGGCCCGCTGCGCCGCCTGGTACCTCTAGCCACAGGGGACCCAGACCCCGAAGAGTGGGGGTGCCAGGATGGGTCCACGTCCGAGTCATCGTCCTCCGAGGAGGATGAGACCAGCTGGACCTCAATGCTGGCCACCCCAGGGGTCCCTGAGGCCACAGTGCCGTAATGGCCCCGGTACCAAGGGCGACGCTGCTCGCCCCCTAGCGCCCGGCAGCGGCCAGGCCCAACTCCGAACCCCCACAGCGGCGGCAGGTCGGCACCGCAAGGAGTAGGACCCAGGCCGCAGGCGCCTCCCGGCGCACCGGGAGGCAGCCGCACCGCTGACAGCGCCCGCCATGACCATCGGCGCCCGAGGCTCAGCGGTACGCGCTAACGGTGCCGCCATGATCACTGGCACCGCGAACGGTGCGGGATCTGCGGCGCCGCTGATGCGCCGAGGGTCCACCCAGCCAGGCCCAAAAGTCGAGGGCCTCGACACGGGGAGCCTGCACCTCCGAGGAGGTGACTGCTGAGGCGGTGTCGGCGCCGCGCCCGGAAGGGACTCACACGCGCTCCCAACACCGCAGAAGGGCCTCCTCCCGCAAGAAAACGAGGAGACCCCTCCTCCTCGGACTGTATAGGCCTGGGAGGGACCCGAGGAAGGGCCTAGAGATCTTGCCCAAAATCCTAGCGACGTGCGTCCCGAGGTCGGCGGGGCTTTCCGAGCTTAAGCGTGGATTTCGAGGACACGGCGGTCCATCGGAAACAGGCGTCCGCAGAATCCATGTCATGGTTGGGTCCCAGGCAACGAAGGCAAACGTCATACCCGGTCCGAGGCGGAGAAATGCGGCCACAGGAGCACCGGCCTTTATAGGAAGCTGACCCGATCTTGAAGAACGCTTAGCTCGGAACCGGACATAACGCGAAACTATTGAGAAAAAAAACAGTAGGAAACACACCCGGCGCCGCTTTTAGAAAGAAAAGGAACAGTCTTACCGGTTGGCGTCGAGTGTGGGGAAAAACGAGGAGTCGTACGCAGTAGCAATTCAGAGCGCTTCGCGACAGGTGCTGCCTCGACGGCGGGAGAAACAGAACTGAGTTGGAGGAGGAGTCGGTCGCTACTAACGGCCGCCCCTCGCGCATGACGTCACTCTCGAGGGCGGTGCCGTTAGTCAAAGTTTTTTTTAAAAAAAAAGGCTCCCGTGACGGGTGCGCGCCTCCGGCTTACACCCAGGAAGTAATGAATGGTGAAGATTGACAAGGGAAGATTTTTTGTTTTCACTTCAGTGGGGGTCTGTCACGCTAGTGTAAAAAAAACATATACTATAAAAAATAAAATATAGTCAACCACACACAACTTGGCATGTGTTTCCATCTCGGGGATGAGATGACTGCATGGACCTCTCGAGCTTCGCTCTCGAGGTTCCTATGCTGTCATCTCATCCCCTCGATGGAAACACAGCCTTGTTGTGTATAGTTGCCCATACATTATTCTCTATCTTATCCCATTCCACCCACCCCCAGGACGCATCTTGAATCAAGCGGTACACCACTCAGTATGCCTTCCTGGTAAAACTTTTAAATAAATAGATCTACGTTGTCCCTCTTCACCAAAAGGGAGAAATAACTGGATACAGTCCTTCCTGTCAGCCTTAGTATGCTCTATGTAATAACTAAGAGCCCTTTTTACATCCAGACTGTGCAATCTTCACTCACCTGAAGTAGAATGGTCAGTGAAAAACACAGGCAGAGTCATAGACTGGTTGAGATGAAAATCTGAAACCACTTTAGGGAGAAATTTTCTGTTTGTCCAAAGGACCACCTTATCCTTGTGAAAGGAAATTAAGTCAGATTCCACGGACAAGGCCTGTAAATACAGGTTACTCACCTGTAATAAGAGTTCAAGGAGTGGTATATGTTGTTCATCCACACCATCTGGCAGGTTCCTTGCCGCTTTAAATCTTGCCGGAAGGTCTTCAAGCTGGCTCCTCCCACCCACCCGGGTGGTAAAACCCTCGGCTCCACCCCATGACGCCAGATTTAGCCCGCCGGAAGCCAGGTTACGCATCGAAGTTGGGGAGGTCAGGTGGATCATGTGGATGAACAATATATAACACTCCTCGAACTGTTACAGGTGAGTAACCTGTATTTCTAGGGACGTGGATATGTTGTTCAATCTACACTCTCTGGCACACTCCTAGCAGTTCTCCAGGAGGAAGAAGGCAAGGCGCACACCCACTACTTGGGAAATAAGGACTGGAGAAGCAAGGCCCCAAAACCAGCATCCCGGCGTGACTCTAGGTCAGTGTGGTAATAGGAAACAAAGGTGTGTGCTCACTTCCAGGTAGCAGCCCTGCAGATTTCCTGGATAGAGACGTCCCTAGAAACAGCCACCGAAGCAGTGGTATGGGGGTAGAATGAGCTCTTATCCCTTTAGGAGGCTCCATGCCCACCAAACTATAGCAGAGATCTATGCAGGAGGCGACCCACTTGCTTATCATCCACTTGGTTGCAGGTCTGCCAGGTATAGCTTCAGTGTAGGTGACAAACAGCTGGTGAACCTCTTCCTGAACTTCAGCCATCCGCTCTTTATAATAAGCGAGTGCTCTTCTAGGGTCCAAGGAATGGAGCCTATATTCAGCCTCCGAGATGTAACTGGGGTAGAACACCGGCAGAGTCAACACCTGGTTAAGGTGAAACTCCGACACCACCTTCGGAAGTAACTTCGGGTGGGGGCGAAGGACAACCTTGTCCCTGTGGAAGGCCAGGTAGAGAGGCTTGATGGAAAGTGCCTGAAGCTCTCCCATTCTTCTGGCTGACATAATAGACGCCAAGAAAGCAGTCTTCCATGACAGGTGAGAGATGTCACACCTGTGCAACAGTTCGAATGGCTTGCCCATGAGCTTAGCCAATACCAGCAGATCCCACAGAGGTGGAGGTTCTTGCACAGGAGAGGATATGCAGTCTAGGCCTTTGAAAAAGTGCCTGACCACCTTCTCCAGTGCCACCGACTGCTTGCCTGCCTGCGCCTGGTAAGCAGAGATGGCTGCCAGGTGCACCTTACGGGTCGTCGACCAAAGCCCTAGCTGAGAAAGGGACCACAGCTAGTCCAAAATACTAGCCATTGAACAGGAAGAGGGGTCCAACCCCTTGTCCTGACACCAAATGGAGAATCTCTTCCATTTGATGCATAGCATTTTCTGGTCAACTCCTTACGGGACACCTCAATGACATTGAGTACCTCGTCGGAAAGATCCAAGGCCTGGAACTCTAGCCACTCAGGAACCAAACCGTCAGGTGCAAGGATTGAAGGTCCAGGTGAAGAACCTTCCCCTTGTCGACGGAGATCAGGTCCGGGCAGGCTGGAAGCCTCCTCGGGAGCCTGGAGCTGAGGCTGAGGAGATCTGGGTACCAGAACTGGCGAGTCAGAACAGTCTTGTGCTACCAGAATCACCTGCGCCTTGTCCCTCTTCACCTTAAGACGCACCTTGTGGATCAAGGGAAATGGAAGGAAGGCACAGAAGAGGCCCAGGGTCCACATCCTCGAGAAGGCATCCCCCTGCAGTGAGCCCTGCTGAAGGGGGTGGGCGTGAAACAGCCTCAGCTTTGCATTCTCCCTGGAGGCGAACAGGTCCACCTGAGGGGTGCCCCATTGGGAGAACAGGTCTTGCACTACCTCCAGCAGGAGAGACCACTCATGAGATGCAGCGCCTATCCGGCTGAGGGCATCGGCCAGACTGTTGGAGGCTCCTGCCACATGGATGGCTAGGAGACCTGCCTCCAGGCTTATCACGAGGGATCAAATGCGGACAGCTTCCTTGCACAGAGGCAAGGAGTGTGTCCCGCCCTGACAGTTGAGATAGTACATGGTCATGGTGTTGTCCATCTGGACCTGAACCACCTGACCCCGTACAAACGGAGGGAAAGTAGTGAGGGCTAGTCGGACCACTTGAAGCTCCAGCAGGTTGATATGGCATCGAGACTCCTGAGGGGACCAGAGGCTGTGGGCTCTGAGATCCCCCAGATGGGCACCCCAACCCATCAGAGAGGCGGTCGTCAGAGTGACAGTCGGCTCGGGGCGGACAAACTGGATACCCTCCTGCAGATGAGCTGGAACGAGCCACCATTGTAGTCCGTTCCACATCTCCTGGGTCACCATCACTAGCTGGTCCAGAGGACCAGAGTGCTGTGATCACTGGCGAGCCAGTCCCCACTGCAGGGGACGCATATGCCAGCGGGCCCGATGGACCACACTGGTGCAGGCCGCTATGAGGCCCAGAAATCGCAGGAAGTCCCAGGCAGGACACAATTGCCCAACCAGAAATGACCGGGCAAAGGAAGAAAGGACCTCCCTCCTGTCCGCCAGGAGCAGGGCTCTGGCTCGAAGAGAGTCAAGCTCTGCCCTAATGAAATGAATCACCTGCGATGGCACGAGTTCCGACTTGGCCTCATTAATGAGGAGGCCAATCTGAGAGCAGACCTGGAGGGCCAGATCCCTGGACCACTCCACCTCCAATCTGGAGGAGGCTGCAATCAGCCAGTCGTCCAAATAAGGGTACACCCAGACCCCTCAGCGCCGCAGGAATGCTGTCACCACTGCAATGCATTTGGTAAAGACCCTGGGAGCTGGAAAGAGGCCGAAGGGCACAGCCCGGAACTCGTAAAGAGATCCCTCTGCTCGAAAGCGGAGGAATCGCTGGTGAGATAGACGGATTGGGACATGAAAGAACACGTCCTGAAGGTCCAGAGAACAGAACCACATGCCTGGCTCCAAGGATGGAATGATCTGAGCTAAAGTGACCATCCTGAAGGTGCAAGACCTTAGGAACTTGTTCAGATTGTGTAGGGCAAGAATGGGGCACCAGCCCCCCATCTGTTTTGGGACCAGGAAGTACCTGGATACAAACCCTGGGTCTGGAAGGGGGTCCGCCCCCTCGCTGATCACCTCCTTCTGGAGGAGCAAGGCAATGTTGGCTCGACGAGCCAACAGAGAGAACTCTTGAACCTGTAGCCCCCGTGGGCGGCGGCTCCAGAGAACTACTCAATTCAGAGGCAGACCCTGCTTACCACTTCCAACACCAGCGGTCCGTTGTGATAGCGGACCAGGCGGAAAGGAAGTGGCGGAGTCGTCCCCCCCACGGGGGGAACCAGGGAGGAGTGACGAGGTTGGGGGTAACACCCCTCAACCCGTCACTGAGCAGGCCTGGAGGAAGAGCCGGCCAAGGAACCTTCTGGGCCTTTCCCTCCAGGTTTCCTGCTGGAGGAAGAAGCAGGCTTGGCTTTGGGAGTGCCAAGCGTGAGCCTGCTGGCCCTGATGCTGGTGTTGCTGGGTCGGACGTGCCGCAGGGGCTGAAGGACGAAAGGGCTTACGCTGCTGCTGGCGGCCTTTGTCCTTTTGGGCAGACGTGACCGAGTCCAAGGTGACACTGGACTTCTCGATCCGTTGGAGATGACCCTCCACCCCGGGCCCGAATAAGACAGTACCCAGGAAGGGAACGTCTGCCAGCTTGTGCTGGGTATCTGCCGTGAAGTTGGAGATCCGCAGCCAAGCTCTGCAGCACATATGATCCCTGTGGCCACAACTGACCAGGTACATGAATCAGCAAAGTCCAACAAAGTTTGGAGCTGCTATTTAGCTACCACCCTTCCCTGATTCCGCACCTGCTTGACCATCGTCTGAAGGTCACCTGAGAGATAAGGAATCACCTCATCCAGGGACCCCAAAAGGGCATATGAAGAATGTGCCATCAGAATGGCCGAGCTAGCCTGACGAAGGCCTAGGGAGGAAGCAGCGTATACCTTCCACCCTGAGTAGTCCAATTTCTTGGACTCCTTATCAGGCGGTTTGTCCACATCCTGAGCATTCCCGGAACGCCGGAAAATGCTATCGGTCACTAACCCCTCCGCAGAGGGGTGCTCTGAGAAACCGGAGAGCGAACTTGTGGGGACCGCATACTTTCGAGCCATCCTGGCTGAAGGTGCGGGACAAGATGCTGGCTGCTGCCACAACTCCAGAGCCGGGCCAACAATGACTTTGGCCACAGGAAAGGCCTCCCATAGGGGAATCCCCTCGGTCCAGTATCTCCGTGAGGGGATACTTGGCCCATTTTGAAACGAGTTCGAGCTTCATCCCAGTGGACTCTGATATGAGTCGAAGCATTCCCAAAAACGAGGATGGGCTCTCGTCCACCGACTGACCCCTGCAGACTCCAGGTCAAGCGGCCTGGAGAACAAGGAGTCATCGTCATCAGATTCCGAGGAGTCTGCAAACAGCTGCCGAGCGCCTGAGCCACCCTCAACGTGCCGAGGTCGATCGGGAGTAAGGGTGACTGACAACCTATGGGGCAAGCCCTGACATGACCGAGAATCCTTGGTCGGGGCCCCAGTCTTCAGTTGTGGAGGCGGAGGTTCCACCACAATGGGTGGAGAAGCCGGTTTCGGCCGAACAACCGGCGCTGATGGCGATTCCTCGCCTACTACGAGGGGTTGTTTCAGCCGCTCCAGTGACAGCCACTTATTCCGGAGAAGATGATGGAGCCAGCTTGTTATCGGACAGTAAGAGCTGCTGCCACATTAAGTCCTCGTAGCGTCGACACAACTTGAGCCGGAGCCTATCCTCTGAAGAGGGCGAAGGGATGAAGCAGGTTTTCCGCTTTCCATGGTCCCGAGACCGAGACCGCGATGTCGGTGGGATCGGCTGGACCTGGAAGAGGACCGAGACCTTCGGGGATTCCGAGGGTGGGTCTGAGAGGGGATGGGGAAACCCGTTCCTCCCTCGGTACAGGGACCTAATCAGGGACTCCGGCACAGGAGGCACAGGCAAGTCCTCGGTTTCCACTGGGGGAACCGGTGAAGTAGATTGTCGGCATCTCCAGTTGACAAATCATCCGATGGGTCAAGAAAAATCTCGACCGTGTCGACGGGTGTCTCAGATGGCTGACCTGACAACGACACCGTGAAGCCAGCGACTAGCCACAACCTCGACCGAAGTCGAAAGTCGACGGTCCGGTGAAGGGGATCTCTCCCACTCCCACGAACGTCAACGGTGGGACTTACCTTTTGAGTCTTTCTTCTTGGACCGACTGGAATGTCCCAATGGTCCTTCTCCCTTGGTGGAGATGGACTGACAAAGCTTCTTAAAGGAAGCTATATAGGAAGAGCCCAAGGAGAGCGGGATAAATGCCTCAACCGAGGAGGAAGAAGCAGCAGCCTGGGCCGCTTCCTCGAGGGCGATCATCTGCTCCAACAGTTCACGGAGCCCGCCGCGGGCAGCACCACCCAACAGGCCTCCTTGACCAGCGCGGCGGTGCCATTTCTCAGGGCGCCCCAAAAGTAGTCGAGCCGCACGGTCCTCCAAGACCGAAGTTGAGAAGGAGCTGCACAATTCGCAAGCCTGCGAATCGTGGCCAAGCCCCAGGCAGTAGACACATGTTGAGTGCAGATGGTCCAGGACATCTTCTGCCCACAGGGGCACCGACAAAAGCCAGGAGTCGATTTGTCCATCACAGCCGCGAGAGAAATCGAAGACCGTAGTCTTGTAAATTTTAGAATTAGTTTTGGGTTAACCAAAGAGTGTGGATCCAGACCTAAAACGCAGAGTGCTAAGGAGGGAACCTGAGCTTCCAAGCGGTAAGGAAGATCTGGCGTCATAGGGCGGAGCCGAGAGTTTTACCACACGGGTGGGTGGGAGGAGCCAGCTTGAAGACCTTCCGGCAAGATTTAAACGGCAAGGAACCTGCCAATAAGTGTGGATTAAATAACATATTCATGTCCCTAGAAAAACAGTTTCTTTGACTCTGGGACATCCATCATCTCCACAAAGTCAGGTTCTTCTGCCTCCTCCATAGCTTCCACTGCTGGTAGCTGGAGAGTTTCTGCCACCTTTTTTATAAAATAAAAAGTGTGAAGGGGACTCAGAAAGTCTGGGAGGAGAAACACTGGTACCAGAGAAACACTGGTAGGCCTGTCTGGGGAGATGTCAGGCTCTACCGACTCATCTAGGCCTTCATAATCACCTTTAGAAAGTAGCAGTTTTTAATCAGGTAGCATGTGTTGGGATCATGACTCGGAGGGCAGGCGCTACTCCCCTCTAGGTTGAGGGGCCTGCGCCCCTTTGACAGTCCCTCACTGCAACCCGAAGTGTACACACATTGTCGTGCCTTGGGTATTGCAAGGACGGGCTGGAGGGGTCGGGTCCCTGGACCTGGAGGGTGGAGGGAGCGGGATGGGCGGATTGGGTTAATGAAGTCGAGGAGGCACCCTGGGGCAAAATGGAGCCAGGAAAGGGGTCCTCTCTGCCTGGTATCCATACCCAAAGGGCTCCACTGGTAGTGGGCAAGTCACCCGCTCTTCCATGGCCTTTCATCCAACTTGGGCTGTGCTATGCAATGCTAGGTCAATAAAGAATAAGACGGCAATTATTGCTGATCTTGTTGAAAATCTGACCTGCTTTGCATCACCAAGACCTAGCTGGATGAAAATGCTGACCCAGTATTGGACTCAGCTGTTCCAGCAGGGTACTCGGTGATACACCGCCGGAGACTGAATCACAGGGGCGGAGGTGTAGCCATTTGTTTTAAAATGGAACTGGGCCTTGTAGAGATTCCAGTAGGGGCCACTAGGTCCTTCAAGTGCATCATGGGTGCAGGTGTGGGCAGCAGGATTCTTCTCATCTACTGTCCACCCGGAGATGGGAATGTTTTTCTGCAGGAAGTTGCAGACTTCATGGTCAACGTGGTACTGGAATCCTCCAGGTGGTTGGTCCTGGGGGATTTCAATGCTTGGGTTGACGATGAACTCTCGCATTCTGGTCAGAACTTCCTCCAGCTGATGATCTCATTGGGCATCACACAGGTAGTTACCGCTGCAACCCATATTCAGAGTCACTCCTTGGACTTAGTGTTCCTCCTGGAGAAGAAGACTGCTGACTTGGTGGTGGAACCAGTTGGATGGTCAGACCATCACTCTATAAGGTTCAGTTCTGTGGCTCCCCCTGTGAGACTCGCCCCTTTGGAGATGGTCCGGTACCACCCTTTGAGGGGTGTTACCCCAGAGAGTCTGATGGCAGTGCTGGATCTATCGAATAGGCTAGTGGAATGCTCGGACCCGGGAGCCCTAGTGGTGCACTGTAATAGTGTGGTACTGAGGGCCCTGGATTCTGTAGCTCCTGTCCAAGTTCGCCCTCTCCCTCTCCGCCCCCTTGGTCTGATGGGACTTTGAGGGAGTTGAGGAGAACTGGACGAAGGTTGGAACACTGTTGGTGGAAGTCTGACCTGGAGGAGGACAGTCTTAGGTTGATAGTCCATTATTCAGACTATCAATCAGAAATCTCCCATAACAAGGCAGAGTTCCTGTCCAGGGAGATTGCTGCAGCAAGGAATCGACCAGCCCAGCTCTTTCGAACCATGGACAGGCTGTGCAATCCAGCCTGCCTTAAGGGCCGGAGAACTTTTTCACAAGTTAAGTACGAGGAGTTCGCTCAATTCTTTGCAGATAAGGTGTTCTCCATCAGGTCGGAGATCCGCTTGATTTGTTCAAATGAGTGCGACAGTGGTCAACGTGATGATGCAGACATCCGGTCTACCTGGACAGATTTCAACCAGCCAGCGATCATGGACGTCGTGAAGATTGTTCGAGATCTGTGATCGACTTACTGTAGTTTGGATCCTGGTCCAACCCACCTTTTGGTGGGGTGTCTCGATGTCATCGGACTGATCCTTGCTGAGACAGTCTGTTGTTCACTGGATCAAGGTGCGTTTCCAGACCTCTTGAAGGAGGCTGTGGTGATGCCCCTTTTAAAGAAATCTTCCTGTGACCCAGACTGTCTGGCAAACTACAGACCTGTCTCTAACCTGCCCTTTTTGGGCAAGGTTATTGAGAAGGTAGTCATGTTACAGTTCAAGAACTTTCTAACCACCCACAAAGTCTCTACGATCCTCTCCAGTCTGGTTTCAGGAAGAGGCATAGTACCGAGGCAGCACTGGTTCGAGTACTAAATGATCTCCTGATAGCGAGGGATCGGAGGAGTCGTTCGATCTTGGTCCTCCTTGATCTCTCAGCAGCATTTGACACCGTGGATCATGGGGTATTGCTGGAACACCTGCGGCTGCTTTGTGGACTGTCTGGGACAGTCCTCAGATGGTTTCATTCTTTCCTTACAGGCAGAACCCAGAGGGTGGTGTCAGGGTTTTTTTCCTCAGCCCCCTTTGCCTTGCTCTGTGGAGAGCCACAGGGGTCCGTGCTGTCCCCTATTTTATTCACGGTGTATATGTTGCCGTTAAGAGACATTATAAGGTGGCATGGGCTGAGTTTTTACTGCTATGCAGATGATACTCATCTCTACATGTCCTTTGTACCCGAATAAAACAGTGCAGTCTCGGTCTTTAACAACTACCTCGTTGAAACCTTCTGAACGGGTGCGGAATCTGAGCATTGTGCTTGATAACGAACTGACATTAAAAGAGCAGGTGTCAGCAGTTGTCAAGTCCTCATTTTATCATCTGAGGAACACTGCCCGGATAAAGCACCTTGTTCCACCTGATGACCTTCCTATCTTGGTCCTTGCCTTTGTATTCTCCAGTTTTAATTACTGTAATGCTCTATACCTAGGGTTATCGGAGGTGGATCTCCATCGCCTGCAGCTGGTGCAGAACGCTGCAGCCAGGTTGTTGACAGGGCTGTCAAGAACTGGCCATATCACTCCTGTGCTGCACAAACTGCACTGGCTGCCGGTGCGATGGAGGATCACCTTCAAGGTCGCATTGCTGACCTATAAGACCCTACACGGACAGGGACCAGGCTACTTGCAAGACCTCCGTCGGCCTTACTCCCCCCTCCGCCCGCTTCGCTCCACTGACGAGGGACTGCTAGAGGTTTCCAGGGTCCATCTTCAAACATCAGGTGCTAGGGCTTTTTCTTTTGTAGCCAAAACCCTGTGAAACTCTCTACCTCGTCGGATTACAAAGTGCCTGTCCACCGAGACCTTTAAGTCCTCATTAAAAACTTACTTGTTTGATTTAGCTTTTAGGGACAATATTTAGTTTTATTATTGCTGCCTTTTTATTTTATTTTAAGACTATATATGTGGTTTTATATTGTACTGTATATGCGCTTTGGTTTTTAGAAAAGCGCATTATAAATAAAATTTGATTTGATCATGATCATCACCTTCATAGTCAGGATCCCCCTCCCAATCCAACCCATAATACTCCTCCGGTTCATAGTCTGAAGGAGCTGGAACCAACCGAACCGATCGCAGCGACTGCACTATATTTATCGCTCTCGCAATCTCTTCCACAGTTGGGATCTGAGGAGCAGGATCTGAAGCAGCCGGTTTTTTCCTTTTCGCCAGAATCAGATGCCTCTGAATCCGATTTCCTTTTGCCCGAGGAGGTATTGTTCGGGCCAGCAAGCACCTCCTCAGATTCGGTGGGAATCGAACCGGCCTGGCCAACCAGGTCAGCAGATTTTTCGGCCTGCTTTTCCTTCAGCCTAATTAATCTTTTTTCTAAAGTGGCTTTAGGAAAATTTGCACATATTTGGCTGTCTGATCTGAGGTGGTCAAACCACAGACAATAAACACAAAGGGTGTGGGGATCAGCTTTAGCAAAGGCCTCCCCACACTCAGTACGTGTTGAAACCCAGTGGGATCGGTTTTCCTTTTGGGTTTCTCAGACATGGCCTTTACTACAAAATTACCTTTTACAGCTTTCACGCCAGGTAATACAAAACTTTTTCGGTTCCAACTATGTTAAGGGTTATTTAAATAAAAAAGGAATAAACTGCCATTTTTTTGAAACCGAAAAGTTACAGGCCCACACTTTACCAGAACAATTTTAACGACTTCAAACAAAAACACCAAATGTTTTGGTTCCCAATCAGACCGGCCGGTGAAGAACCGAAGAAAAACAATTTCTACCACTATCTACCTAAATTACACTACCTGTACCATAGACAGAGATTTGATGACCGAAAAATAATGAAATGGTTGAAAAAACGATCAAGTTTACTGTAACCGAATCAAAGCAGTGAGGAGAAAACCTCCGTAGCATCTTCACAGTTAGGCGGAGTAAAGAATCTGACTGTTACATTAGAATGTACCAGGGACAGAGGTTTGAAAACCGAGCTCGAGCTCAATGTTCTATGATTTTACAGAGGCAACTCTTTCCTCTCCGGGGCAGTCCAAGTGCTGGGGCAAACTGCATATGGTTAGAATACAGCCAAGACTTCATGTTGTTTGAATCATTTTTGTTACTCTGCACTACACTGTTCCCAACTTATCCCTGTACTTTCTGAGGTAAGGGCTCCAGAACTGGACAAAGTACTCCAGGTGAGGCCTCACTAGGGATCTGCAAAGGGGAAGCATTATCGTTTTTCTTCTGCTATCAATATCCCTCCTGATACATTCCAGTATACTCTTAGCCTTGCTATAGGCCTTGTTGCATTGACTCATTTGTTTGAAGGAGTTACTGATGATAACTCTTAGATCCAGTTCCTCTTCTGTAGTGCTAAATCTCACCCCACCTATCCAGTACTCCATCTTGGGGTTCTTTTTCCCCTAGGTGCATTACCTTGCACTTTTTGGTATTGAACTTTAACTGTCAGATCTTTGACAACCCCCTCTAGTTTTTGTAGGCCTCACTGCAGATCCCTTATTCCGCCCCCATCACTATCCACCTTCCCACGTAGTTTTGTGTCATCTGCGAAGAGACACAGCCTGCCCTGGATTCCCTCACCAATGTCACTAACAAACATGTTGAAGAGGACCGGACCTAGGACAAATCCCTTTGGAACCCTGCTTATAATCTCCCTTTCCTCTCAGATTTAACCCCATTGACCACTACCATCTGCTGCCTCCCTTCTAGTCAACTACCCACCCAGTTCACTACGGTTTTAGACGCACCCAGGTCTTCCATCTTTCTGAGCAACCTTTTTGTGTGGTACCAAATCAAAAGCCTTGCTGAAGTCAAAGTACAGCAGATCCACAGCGGGGCCCTTATCAATTTCTCTGGTCACCCAGTCAAAGAAAAAAAATCAGGTTAGTCTGACAAGACCTTCCAGACACCAAACTGTGCTGTTTGCTATACTGGAGACTGCTGCTCTCCAGGTAGTCCACAAGGTCCTCTTTGATTAGTGATTTCCATCAGCTTTCCCACAATGGAGGTAAGCCTTACAGGCCTTTAGTTCCCTGGTTGTTCCCTATCTCCCAACCCCCCATGAAGCAGAACAATGTCTACCATTCTCCAATTCCCTGGAACTTTCCCAGACATAAGTGAGCTGTTGAACAGCCCAGCCAGTGGTTCAGTCAGTTCTGCTGCTAATTCCCTAGGTATCCTTGGATGCAACCCCTCTGGTCTTGGGAACTTATCTAGCCGAAGGGCTTTCAGCCCTTTCAGGACCCTCTCGCTAGTAAGTATTGGCTGCCTCACTGCTGGGACTCCCTTAACAGCCGCTTTGATGCCACTTTTTGGGATGGACCCACAGTCCTCCTTAGTGAGTACTGAGCAAAAGTAGTCATTCAGGACAGCAGCCCTTTGCTCATCCTGCTCTTTCACCCTAACTCCCTCAACTAGCCGTGTGATGCCCCCCTTTTCCTTTTTAAATTGAAATACTGTATCTAAAAACCTGTTTTTCTCTGTTCTTGACCCCCTCTGCACTACGCAGCTCCATGTCTGCTTTCGCCTCCCTATATTTCTGTAGATAAACCTCCTGTTTTGCCTCCCCCTACTTTACCTTGTATTTACAGAAGGCCTTCTTTTTGGCCCTAACCGCTTCCCTGACCCTAGCCGAGAACCACAGTGGTCTCTTAAACCCCTTGTTTTTGTTTTTTTTAAGATACTATTCTTATGCTTGCCTTTGATGTCTCGAGGATGGCTCCTTTTATTGCCCCACCTCTCCTCTACTCCCTTATGTCCTCCACCCCCTACTAACTGATCCCTGACCAGTTCCATCAACCTACAGAAATCCACCCTTCTGAAATCAAGGACTTTGGTTCTTGACTGTGGGTTGCCAGCCCCGAGAGCCAATTCAAACCACATGGAGTTGTGGTCCCTGTTCCCTAGCAGCTCCCCTACTCCCACATCACCCACCATCTCTAAGTTGGTGAGCACCACATAAAGGATTGTATTCTGCCTGGCAGGTTCCTTAACAAGCTGCACCAGCAGACAGTCTTGGAAGGCGTCCAGTAATGTTTGACTCCTGGCACTCTTGGCCACCGAGACCTTACAAATGATGTCAGGCAGGTTCCAGTCACCCAAAACCACTAATTCCCCCTCTGGTTCCCCTCTTTTAAGTTCTTATTCAAGTTCTCTGTCTCTTTCCTTCCCTTGCCCTGGAGGCTTACTGATCACTCTTAAGCACACTTTCCTGCCTGAGGCTGCCGTGAGTTGCACCCATACTGACTCAGCCTCCCTACTGCTACTTCTAATACTTCCATCTTCTGAAATCTTCAGTTCCCTTCTTGACAAAAAGGGCAGCTCCTCCCCCTTACCAGTTCTTCTATCCCTCCTGAACACTGAATATCCTGGGATCATCATCTCCCAGTCATTTTTATCTGTGATGGCCAGCAGGTCCACTTCAGTGTCTGCCATTAGCGCCTGGAGCTCTCCAAGTTTGTTGCCTACATCAATGTACCAAGCTGCTAATCACAGCTGGGACATCAATGTACCAGGCTATACACTGTTCAGAAGGGACAAGGAAGGTAAAAAGAAAGGGGGGTAGCCTTGTACATCAGAGAAGGCATAAAGTCTACAGAATTACAGGGAAGACAGGGGGAGGCCGAGGCAATGTGGGTCACCCTTGAACCAGGGAATGGCACAGCAATACATACTGGGGTGATCTACAGACCTCTGGCACAGAGGAAGGAAGTGGACAGGGTACTAATGGAGGAAATTCACAACATGGCAGCTAAAGGTGAAATCCTGCTGATGGGGGATTTCAACATGCCGGATGTAGACTGGACCACCCAGACAGCTGCTTCAGCCAGAAGCATGGCTATTCTGGAATCCTGCAGGGGGTTGGACTCGGACAGCTGCTGCATGAGCCAATCAGAGACAAATCTATTCTGGACCTGTATGGACCAATGGAAACCGAGTCGAAGGAGTCCAGGTGGAAGGGCAGCTGGGATCCAGCGACCACCACATGGTGTGGTTTGGCATGGAGAAAGGGACTCAATTAAGCCACACAAGGGCAAGAGTATTAGATTTCAGGAGGGCAGATTTCAGTAAAATGGGTAGATGTTTAAAAGCAGCCTTGGAGAAGGGAGAGGTAACGGAGGGAGTGGAGGAACAATGGGGGAAACTAAAAGGAGCCACAGAGGAAGTAACTAACCAATGCGTTAGGATAGTGGCCAAAGGGAAAAGAAGAAGGAAACCACTACGCTTCTCTAAAGCGGTAGCAGACAAAGTAAGGCCAAAAAGAGCAAGTTTCAGGACGTATAAGGGAACCCAAAGGGAGGAGGACAAGGAAGTGTACGTTGAATGTCTAAGGGGAAAGCTGTTAGGAGAGCCAAGGCACAGACAGAAGAGGGTGTAGCACGGACTGTGAAAAAAGGGGATAAGACATTCTATAGGTACATCAGCAATAGAAGAAAAAATGGGGGGGGGAATTGTGAGGCTCAAAGGGGAGGAGGGAGACGCATGGAGGATCTAGACAAAGCAGAAATACTGAACAAATACTCTGTTCAGTATTCGCTATAGAGGAGGAGGTCCAAGACCACAGTTAGGAGAAAGAGGCAATAGGAGGGCAGAAGTGGACACCAGTCCATTCACAGTGGAGAGAATTCTGGAGTAACTCACAAATCTGAAGGTGGATAAAGCCATGGGGCCAGACCACAAATATCCGAGGATATTAAGGGAGCTGAGAAGGGAACTAGCAGTGCCTCTGGCCACCCTGTTCATACAGTCACTCAACACAGACGTGGCTCCAGAGGACTGGAGGAGGGCGCATGTAGTCGCACTGCACAAAAGTGGCAGTAGGGAGGAAGCGAGGAACTACAGGCCAGTCAGCCTCATCTCAGTGGTGGGGAAGATCATGGCGACACTGCTGAAAGAAACTATAGTGGCACACCTGGAATCCAGTCGAGCCCAGGATCTAAGGCAACATGGGTTTACAGCAGGAAGGTCTTGTCAAACAAATCTGACAGATTTTTTTGATTAGGTGACTAGGGAAGTGAATCAGAGAAGGGCAGTAGACATCGCCTACCTAGATTTCAGCAAAGCCTTTGATACCGTCCCACACAGAAGGCTAGTTAACAAGATGAGTAGTCTGGGCATGGGGCATAAGGTGATACACTGGGTTAGAAACTGGCTGATGGACAGAAGACAGAGGGTGATGGTAAATGGGATCCAAATCCAGAGAGGGGGTGACCAGCGCAGTACCACAGGGATCAGTACTGGGACCAGTCCTGTTCAATGTCTTCATTAATGACATTGCAGAAGGGCTGGAAGGAAAGATCTGCCTATCTGCAGATGACATCAAGATCTGTAACAGGGTGGATACTCCAGAAGGGGTGCAGAAAATGAAGAGGGACCTGGAGAAGCTTGAAAGATGGTCGGAGGTGTGGCAACTGAGTTTCAGTTCAAAAAATTACAAGATAATGCACCTGCGTAGGGGGAAACCCTGGGGAGAGCTACAGAATGGGGGGGGGGAGAAGTGCTGACTGTCACCAAAGAGGAAAGGGACCTAGGGGTCATCATATCTGATGATCTTAAGGTATCACAGCAGTGCGCAGCGGCTGCAGGGAGGGTCAGTGGCATGCTGGGTGCATAGGCAGAGGCATTACTAGCAGGAGACGGGAGGTGTTGATGCCATTGTATAAAACACTGGTAAGGCCTCACCTGGAATACTGCGTACAGTACTGGAGACTACACATGTGTAAGGACACAGACAGGATGGAGGCTATCCAAAGAAGGGCGACAAAGATGGTGCATGGCGTGCATCACAAAACATATGAGGAGAGACTAAGAGTCCTCAATATGTACTCATTGGAGGAGAGGTGAGAAGGGGGGACATGATAGAAACTTTCAAGCACCTCAAGGGCATAAACAATGTGCAGGTGGGGGATCTTTTCCAATGTAGAAAAGATCAGAATGAGGGGACACAATATGAAATTGGAGGGGGTAGATTAAAAGATAACGGGAGGACGTTTTTCTACACAGAGAGGGTGGTGGACACTTGGAACAGTCTGCCACAAGAGGTGGTGGGGGCAAGCAAAGTGAAGGGGTTTAAGCATGCCTGGGACACGCGCAAGGGAACACTGGGTGGGAAGGGAGTGAAGAAAAGAAAAAATTACTCACCTTAGTAATGTTGTTTCTTCTAATGGAGTCTTGCTATATTATGACAGTAGCAGACTACACAGTTTGATTCAGCTCTAGAACTGCTCCGGAGGTGAAATGGTTAATACCATTCCAAAATAGAACTTTGAGCACGAGCTCTAAGAAGCAGCTCTATCTGTGTAATTTCAAACCTGAACTGTCAGATCTTTACGAGCAAAAACTCACTAAGGTCTGTGTGGAAGCTGTAACCTACACTAGCCAATGGCTACCTAAATACTAACAACCATTGCTGGTCCCAACACCCAAGACTCAAGTCAGGGACCAGAACTACTAATACAATTCTAACAACATGAGAATAAAACAACAGTATAATAAAACACCCCAAACTCCCAAAGGGGAGAAACGCTAAAAGGGCACAAAATAGTGCCCACACTAAGTTGCCCGCACCCCACCCAAGTAGAAGTTCTGAGAGGGGCAGGCTGGGGAGGAGGTCATAATATAGCAAGACTCCATTAGAAGAAACAACATTACTAAGGTGAGTAATTTTTTCTTCAAACAACATGAAGTCTTGCTATATTATGACATTAACGAGACTACACAGCAGTACCCCCCATGGAGGAGGGCAGAACCTACTTAGGAATAGGCTCTGGAAGAACTGCTGCTGTGCCAAACAGGCCTCTCCTGGCCTGGACATCCAGGGAGTAATGCTTGTGAAAGTGTGTACCGTTTTCCAAGTAGCAGCCTGGCATATCGCTAATATAGGGATGTCTCTGGCAGCAGCTAGAGACGCAGCTGTACCCTGGTAGAGTGAGCCCTCAAGCCAGAGGGATCTCTGCCCAGTTTCTGATAACAAAATTGGATACAAGAGACAAATCCACCTGGCAACTGATCTCTTAGTGGCAGGTTTGCCTTTCCCAACTTCACCATAGGTAAGGAAAAGTTGGAGGATTCAACCTGTGACCTTTTGCACGCCTCTATATAGTAACTAAGAGCTCTCTTAACATCCAGGCTGTGCAACCTCCTCTCACCAGAAGAGAGTGATCAGTGAAAAATACTGGAAGGAGATAGATTGGTTAAGATGAAAATCTGAAACCACCTTAGGTAAAACTTCCTATTAGTCCTAAGGACTACCTTATCCCTGTGGAAAGAAATAAAGTCAGTTTCTACTGACAAGGCTTGCAACTCACTTATCGTCTAGCAGAGTGATATACCCAGAAAAACAGTTTTCCAAGTTAGATACTTAAGCTGCAGAAAACAGAGGTTCAAAAGGGGTTGCATTAACTGGGCAATACAAACATTAAGGTCCCAGGCAGGGGCGGTTCCCAAAAAGGGTGGATTAGTATGAGTAATCCCTTAAAAACTTGGAAAACACAGGGTGAGTGGAAAGAGGGATGACTTTCCTGCTGAAACAAAAGCAGATACAGCTGCCAAATGGACTCTCAGGGTAGCTGATCTGAGACCCAAGGAATTAAGATGGACCATGTAATCTAATACAACGGGCAAATCAGCAAATTCTGGGGAAATATTTTTCCCAGCACACCAAATGGAAAACCTTTTCCATTTAGAACTATAAGTAGCCCTAGTGGAAGGCTTTCTGGAAGCCTTTAAGATTTCAAGAACACCCTGAGAGAGGTGTAAATCAGCAAACTCTAACTCCTCAAGAGCCAGGCCTTGAGGTTGAGGGATCTGAGGTCCGGATACCAAACCCTTCCCTGGGCACAAGTTAATAGGTTGTGATTCCTGGGGAGGCAAAGGGAAAGATGGATTGTCAGTGACAGAAGGAGTGGGTACCAGGGCTGCCTGGCCCAATCCGGGGCAATCAGAATCACCCTGCAAGGCTGAGATCTGATTTTGACTAATACTTTGAATAGGAGAGGGAAGGGAAGCATAAAGAAACTTCCCCGCCCAATCCAGGAGGAGGGCATCCAGGGGGACTGAGCCCAACACTGGAGGCCTGCAACAGAACAGAGGAAGTTGGTGATTGTCTGGGGCTGCAAAAGATCTATCTGAGGGTGCCCCATCTGGCAAAAACTATCCCCAGCACTTGAGGATCCGGGACCATTCGTGATGGCCCTGGGAAATCCTGCTGAGAGCATCTGCTAGGACATCGTCCTTCCTGGAAGATGAACTGCTATGAGGAAGTGTTCAGGGAATAGGCCAGAGACCACAACTTCATTGCCTCGGTGCACAAGGTCAAGACCGAGTGCCCCCTGTTTGTTGATGTACCACATTGTTGTGGTGTTGTCTGTTCTGACTTGTATCACCTTGTTGTGGACAGATGCAAAAATGCTTGAAGAGCTAAAAAGACAGCTCTGAGTTCCAGCAAATTGATGTGGAGCAGAGATTCCTGGGGGGACCACACTCCCTGAGTGGAAAGGTCGCCCATGTGGGCTCCCCAACCCAGAAGGGAAGCATCTGTAGTGAGAGTCAAATTGTGAACAGGGGAAATGAAGAGGACCCCCAATCTTAAATTGCTCTGATCCTGCCACCACTGGAGGGCCTTGATCAAGGTTCGAGTCACTGGGACCAACTTGGAAAGGGGGTCTCTCCTCTGAGACCAATAGGTTCTCAAGTGAAACTGAATGTCTCTTATCTGAAATCTTGCTCCCTGCACAACAGCTGTGGATGCAGCCATGTGCCCCAGGAGCTGCAGAAAGTGTCTTGCTGGTCGAGAGACCTGCAGAGTGAAGGAGGAGGCCAAGAGCCACTAAATCGTCACCCTTTCTAAGGAAGAAAAGCTCTGGCTAGCTTTGTGTCCAACTCTGCCCCTATAAAGGTGAGTACCTGGACTGGTTCCAGAACCGACTTTGGCAGATTGTAGAAAGCCCAGGGAGGTGAGAAGCTGCTGGGTGACTTGCAGGTGAGATTTTACCTGTTCTGGGGACTGGCCTACAACGAGCCAATCGTCTAGATAGGGAAAAACAGCAATCCTTTGCCTCCTTAAGTGAGCCACTGCCACTGCCAGACACTTTGTGAATACCCTTGGGGCAGAGGTGAGGCCGAAGGGCATTGCTCTGAACTGGTAATGACCTGAGGGCAGTTCGAATCTGAGGTACTTTCGATGGGAGCCTCTAATTAGGATGTGGAAATAGGCATCCTTGAGGTCCAGGGAGGCTAACCAGTCCCCTGGCCTTAGGGAGGGTAAAATCATTGCCAGAGTTACCATTTTGAACTTTGGTTTCAAAAGATGCTTGTTCAGATATCTGAGGTCTAATATGGGCCGCCATTCTCCTGTCTTTTTTGGGGTAAGGAAGTATCTGGAATACTGACCCCTGCCCTGGTGCAGGGGAGGAACCCTTTCCACTGCTCTGAGAGCTAACAGGGTTGAGACCTCTGCTTCTAGAGCAAGGGTCTCTGAAGCACTTGCAGGTAGAAAAAATCTGGCTCTCAACTTGGGAAACTTTTTGAAGCTGAGAACCAGACCCTGGCTTACTACTTCCAGAACCCACTTGTCTGAGGTCAAAGAAGCCCAGTTCTGACTGAAGTAAGCCAGCCTGCCCCCTACCGGTAAAGGAGAATCGGCCCTGGGCACCCCATCAGGGTGCCTGCTTAGCAGGTGCTTTAGGCTGAGGGGTGGGAGCAGGCCTGCCCACCCCTCGTCTGCCTCTGCCTCTGAAGAAGCCCCTCTGAGCATAGGCAGAGGAGGCCTGAGTCTGATAAAAAGGCCTGTGAAAAGGCCTACCCCTACCCCTGGGGGTATGCCTCTGGGAAGTGGCTTGCCGCTCCTTAGCTTGGGCACTTTTGTAAGTAGTCCTATATTCATCCATCTTTTCATGTAATTCTCTGTCTGCTCCCCAAACAGAGAATTTCCCACCACAGGAAAATCCATAGCCTTAGTCTGGGTATCCTGTGACAGGCTAGTACACCTGAGCCAGACCAACCTACAAGCTACAGATGTGGCCATGACCCTAGAGGAAACATCATTAACATCCACAGCAGCATGAAACTGCACTTAGAAGCCTCATGCCATCAGCAGCCACCTGTTCTAGTTAAGCTAGCCAGCTGGCCATGGGCTTGCTTAGCTAATTCCATAACAATATCCCATCTAGATTTCTGATACCTTGCTACATAAGCCATATAATTTGCTTGCCTGAGTCCCAGAGAGGCTGCCATATACTGTTTTTCAGCCATGGCATCAATCTTCCTGGAATCCTTGTCAGGAGGATGTGAAGCCAGGGAATGTTAACTTTATCACAGGCTGCAGCCTGAACTACTAACATGACTGCATTGCTGAGAAAGGAATTCTGTATCAGGACCTGACAATATACCTTCTGTCCATCTTTTATCTACAGGAGGCACAGAATTAGGAGCTTTTAAAATTTTTATTGTTTGCTTCCTAAAAGACTTATGCAAAGGAATAGACAATCTCCTAGACTCTGGAATATCCATCATTTCTACAAAATCAGGCTCCTCTTGCTCATCCACAGCTTCTTCCAAGGAAGCTGGAGGTTTCAGCAACTTTTTGTAAAACATAAAATGAGATGGGGACTCAGATAGCATAGGGGAGATTCTAAAGGTCTGTCTGGGAAATGTCCGGTTCAATGGGCACACCCAGACCTTCCCAGCCACATTCATACTGTTCATAATCATCCTCCCCTCCTCTGGTTCATAAAACTCCTCAACATCATATTCCTGAACCACTGGAACCGGACGAACCGACCTTTTGCCAGATAGTGGGCGGTTCGAACCTGAGACAGTGACTGGACAATTTGTATGGCTTTTGTTATCTCTGCAGCAGTTGGAGAAGGATTTTGGGCTCCAAACCTGCTGACTTTCTTGTTTTCTTACTGGAACTGGTTCCTCAGAACCAGCTTTTCTTTGCCCGAGGAAGTCTCGCCTGGTCGAGGTGGCATTCCTCCGTTCGGGTTGGCACCGAACCGGCTGGCCATCTGGGTCAGCGGACTTTTGGCCTCGCCCTGAGCCTGCCCAATCTCTTTTCCAGGGTGGCTGCAGGAAATTTACATATCTGGCAGTCTGACTGGAGGTGGTCAAACCCCAGACACAGACACATGTGGTGTGTGGGTCAGCCTTGGCAAAGGCTTCCCACAGACATCACAGTGTTGAAACCCAGTGGGCCCGGTTTTTCTTTTGGGTTTCTCAGACATAATGCCAGCTCAACCAGAAAACTTTAAGCCCTTTAAACGGCAGTGCCAGGAAAGACACCTTTATCGGTTCCCAACCGTGTCACGGTATTGGAAAACGCATAAAACTGCTTTTTAGAACCGATAAGAACCGGGAACCGCACTCTAAAATGTTAAACTTTAAAATTAATGAGTTTTAAACTCAGGTGATCGGTTCAAAACCGAACCGATAAACTTACAGTTCCACACAGACAAAACCTTTAATTACTTACGATTACCACAGACAGAGCTTGAATCGAACGGTTTTATGTTAAATAAAACTATTCTCGGTTGAACGGACTGAAAAACACTGTTTAAACCGAGAAATGAACCGAGCAGAAGGAGAAATCTCCGGAGCGACTGTTCACTGAGGCGGAGTAAAGAATCTGACAGTTCAGGTTTGAAATTACACAGATAGAGCTGCTTCTTAAAGCTCGTGCTCAAAGTTCTATTTTGGAATGGTATTAACCATTTCACCTCCGGAGCAGTTCTAGAGCTGGATCAAACTGTGTAATCTGCTACTGTCATAATATAGCAAGACTTCATGTTGTTTGAAGCCATTGATCACTTAGGGTCAGTGACTGCATACAAGTTTAGGGCTTAACATGCAGACTAGATGGGCCTAGCAGTCCTTATCTGCTGACAATTTCTATGTTTCTATGTATACCCTGCTCTAACTCTGCTACTGTCCATTTGCTTTTCATGTTTTCTTCCTCCTTGTTTGTGCTTATACCTTTTACTTTCTTCCTAACTGGTAGCCCTCCCCTTGGTCCTGTAAACCCTATTGTGTTCCCAGTACCCTCTTTGCAGTTATGTCCCATGGATGTGGGGGAGTTCTATCTAGGATCCCCTTCTGCTCACCATTTATCATTGAACTCCTAGATCCGGACTCCCCCACAGTCAGTTTAAATGTCTGATGCAGATGTCAAACTTCTGCCCTAGTGCCCTAGCCCCCCCTCTTGTCAGGTGAAGTCCATCACCACTGAAGAGTCTCCTGTCCGAAAAATCCTCCCAATCCCCAACAAAGTCGTACCCCATGTCCTGACACCACCCCTTAAGCCAACTGTTAAAACTCCTTTATTTCATTACTTCTAAATCTGTCTTGCCTCCCCTCGCTACCCTACACAGAGAGGACCTCAGAAAAGGCCAGGGAGGCTGAATGTGCTGTCGATCTGTGCCTCAGTCTCTGGAGGTTCTACTTCACTTTCTACCAACTGGTTGGCCAGATCATTGGTTCCCAAGTGTACCAGCACCCCCAGCCACCCCCCCCTCCCCAACCATCCTCCCCATTCAGTCTAAATCCTGGTTGGCTGACACTCCAGGTAGACATTGGACCGACTCCCTTCCATCCAACCCCTCCCATAACACTCTATCTATCCCCCTGATCATTGAGTCCCTAACCATTAGGACCTTTCTGTTAGCTTTGCCCCCCCTTGGGTGCCAACATAATGTCCTGCCCTTTCCTCTCAACTGACCCGGAATCCTCCCTGGTGGAGTTAGGAGCCTGAACCTCCTCCGGGGGTGCAAAGTGATTTGCTGTCTAGATGGTACTGGGATGGACAACCTCCTTAAAGCTGCCCCTCTCCCCCCCCCCGACACCCTCCACCCCTATGGACCAGTGGGTCTGTTAAGAGAATGGGGGTGTAGGGGGTAAGCTGCTGCTGAGCTGAGTATGCAGCTGAGCTATCTCTATCTTTGCTGCTTCTAGCTGAGCATGGAGCTGTATTACCATCCTGCAGAAGGAGCAATGCCCCCTCCTCTAGAGCACATCTCTGAAGAAGAGTGCTCCACAATTCCCATAACTGAGCACCTTACCCCTGAACCACATCCTATAAGGAACTGTAGTGGCGAGAGAGAACCTTACTTAATATCACTTAGTTTAGATTGTATAGGTATACTGTGTATTATAGATCGAGGGAGCGCTCCTAACCAATCGAAACTCTCCTTTCCTCTGTGCATGAGGCACTCTTATTCTGTGAAGAGCGTCTCACGCACAGATGCCTTGGAAACAGGCACATTCTGGGAAGTTTATTTTTTTTCAAATATACTATTGATCAGTCTCGATCAATAATATATTAATATGTCCCTCAGAGCCACTCGCTGCTGAAAATGAGTGGTTTCACTTGCCTTCAGCTGGAGCCAGAACATCTCAGCTTAGCTGTTCTTACTCCAGCTGAAGGCACGTGAAACCACTCGTTTTCAGCAACAAGTTGGCTCCGAGGGACGTATAAATACATATGATATGTATAAAATACCCATTTTTTTTATATTTCTTTTATTACGGTAGGCCCCAAGGGGCTTATTACATCATGTCCAAACATGATCATACATCACATACATAGGGACATAAAATAAATCTTGATGACAACACAGTGGGTACCTACAAAATAGCTTTCTACTGAGTAAAGCAGATGACGATCAAATTAAACAGCTGACAAATCCTAAAGATCAATCAGTTAACTGCATAAGTCTTTCTGTCTACTCGAACTCGATGGAGAAACTCTAAAATATGCACTGCATTGGCTGAGCACAGTGCTTCTGAGGTGGTGGAGAGAGAAAGAGGGGGGATCCGAGAGTGAGAGTCATGGCATCTCCATGTAAATTAGGCTCATACAAGAGCCACCTGGCCCACCTATTCTAATATAAAGGGGTTTGCTGGCGAAGGCCAAAAGTAATTCTCTCCATTAAATAAATACTCTCTATAATAGCCCTCCACTCCGCCAATGGGGGGGGGGCATCCTTTGCACCCATTTCCTAGTATTGGCCTTAAGAGCAGCCATAACTGACCATAAATATATTGCTTCTCCTTTTCCCCTTACCTCCCTAGGCCACAGACCCAAAACAAGATGCTCCGGTCCCAGAGGAGGCTGAAATTGAAAAATCTCCCTAAGGTGATACTCTATCTCTGCCCAGTATCCCCTAAGGACTTGGCATATCCAAAAAATATAGGCCTGGGAGGCTGGATCATGGCCACACCCCCTCCAACAGGCCGAACCAGGTGCCAGAGCATAATGCACCACGTGTGCCGGGACACGGAAGTATTGGGACCTCATCTTCCAGTCATATTCCCGCCAATGCAGGGCCCCCATCGTCTGCCACGTAATGTGCCATATGCCAGCCCATGGCTTCTCTACAGGAGTAATCCCCAAGTCTAATTCCCACTTGAGTTTGAGTTGTTCCGTGGGCAGGGACATATCCAGTAAAAATCTTTGATATAATAAGGATATGGCGCCTCTACATCCCCCCCGATGACCAAATACCTCGAAAAGGGGGGTCCACAGTGTCCTCCCCTACTCGAGCAGACATCCTCTGAAGGCTATAGACATCATCTCTGATTTGGTAAAATCGCAAATTATCCTGTAAGTGTAAGCCAAATGTCTGTCTGTCTTGCTGCCTCAAAGGAAACAAGATTATCTGTTATTAAGACCTGATAAGGGGACTGGAATCCTTTCTTGGCCCATTTCTTAAACCAGGGGTCCAGAGTGGCTGCCAGGAAAATGAGGGTCATAAGCCCACCATCGAAACTTCCACAATTGGTGTCTAATGGGACTCTGATTTACACCTCACCTCCATCTCTCCAGGACAGCCCTCGTCCCCGTATAGTACACCTCTGGAAATCCAGCACCACTCTGGAACAGGATGGCCTGGAGGGCTGGTTCGGTCCCAACTGCCAAGTCCATTCTCTTCCAATGTGAATCGAAGCCCAGGCTGCCCCATAAGAGTGCCACCCGCATTTGGGCTACCGCCCAATAGCCCTGTAAGTTAGGAAAAGCTAAACCTCCTTGGGCCTTGGGGCATAAAGAAGGGTTCTACATATCCTTGGTCAGTCTTTAGCCCAGAAAAATGTAAAAACCATGTTCTGCCATATATTTAAATCCTTCTGTGAAACCAGACAGGGTACATATTGGAACACATAAAGTAGCCTAGGCAAGGCATTCAACTTTAGTGCTTGTGTCTTAGAATATATAGACAATGGCAGAAGGGTCCATCTCTGAACATCCTTCCTTAACTGTGTAATCAAGAGGGGTAGTTAAGATCCCACAGCTGCTGATTACTGATACCAATCCTGATCCCCAAATAACTCATTTGATCTAGGTCCCATCTCACAGGGTATCTACTCCTCAAACCCGGGGGAGGGGGCATAATTACAACTAAGTACCTCCGTTTTACTGCAGTTCAGTTTACATCCAGAAAGGGAGGAGTAATCCTCCAGCTGCCCAAACAGGGCAGGGAGGGAGGGGTCCGGCTCTGTGAGATACATGAGCACATCATGGGCATATAAGGCCAACTTGTGTGTAAACCCATTCTATTCATATTCCCCTTATATTCCCATTCTCTCTGATAGACTGAGCAAGAGGCTCCCCTGCCTTGTGCCTCTACCAATTTCATAGGTTGGGAAATATGGCCATGTGCTCTAATATAGGCGGTCGGGGAATCATACAATTTACGTATAAGTTGTGTAAATTCTCTCGGGAACCCAAACCGGGAAAGGACCGCTCCCAAAAAATTCCAATCAACTCTGTCAAATGCTTTTTCAGTGTTGAGATTCATTAATAAGGCCAGGGTACGAGAGTTGTTGATATGGTCAGTGAGGTGGGTGGTCCTTCTCAAACTGTCCTGCGCCTGTCTGCCCGGGACAAACCCGTTCTGGTCGAATTGTATGAGTTGAGGGAGGTAATGGGACACACTATAATATATACATTTCTATATAATAAACCAATCACACACACACACACAAAAAAAAAAAAAACTAGATAAACATGTGGGGAGTAGTGCAATGTAATGGCTGTGGGGCAGCAGTCTTCCGGGAGTCTTTCTGCAGGCTGAGATGCTGCCCTATTTGCAAACAACTCTCTACCCTGAGGGAGGAAGTTGCCCATCTTCAGGCCACACTGGACAGTAGTAAGGGAACCTTCCCCCAGGCCACACTGGACAGTAGGAAGGGAACCTCCCCCATCCAGGGAGCACCAGAGCCACCACCACTACCTCAGAGGTTGCGAAGAAAGCACAGCAGTTCAACAACAGTGGGCCCAGGGAGGGTGAGGATGGTGGAACAGAGGCACACCCAGTCAGTTGTTCCACTCCACAATCCATACACCATTCTGGGGGAGCATAGCTCCCCTATGGATGCACCCGCAGAGGAGACTAAAGAGGCTGAGGACAACTGTCACAAGGGAGGCCCACAAGAAGGAGGCAGAGGACACCACAGGGAAAGGAAGCAGCTCCTGGTGGGGGACTCAATTATTAGGGGGCTAGGACTGGGGGGAGCAGGGAAAACTGAAGTAAGGTGCCTGCTTGGTGCCATGGCTTGAAGAGACAGGAAGCGCATCCTAAGGATCACGAGAACAGCTGCACGGGAGTCTGAGCTGGACGTCATTGTCCACCTAGGGACAAACGACTTGGCTCATCATGAGATTAGAGCAGTGCAGGAGGACTTTGTAGAGTTGGGGAGGAGCCTAGGACAAGTAGCACATAGAGTATCCTTCTCAGAGGTGCTGCCTGTCAATGGCAAGGGTGAGGCGAGGGTACTTTGCACCATGCAGTTTAATGAATGGTTGAAAAAATGGTGTGGAGCACAGGAGTTTGGCTTCATTGGGGATTGGGGTTCCACCTGGACAGACACCAGCCTATACTGCCAGGATGGTCTGCATCTGTCCAGGAAGGGAACAAGTCTTTTGAGCAATCGGTTTAAATGCTTCATTGGCAAGTTTTTAAACTAGTCAAGGGGGGGAGGCACTGATAAGCAGCAGGAAAATCCCAGCCTCTCCCGACAAAACAGGGTACTAAATGAGAAAAAGACTGAGGCAGAAAGGTCAGTGGGGGATGCTGCAACAGAAGGTAAAGCCATCAAAAAATGGAGAGCAATGAGTACTAATGCCCGTAGTCTAGGTAACAAGCTTCCTGAATTAGTGGCCTTGATGGAGGAGGAACATCTAGATATTGTGGCAGTCACAGAAACATGGTACACACAAAATCATGACTGGGATGTAAACATACCAGGATACGCTATCTACAGGAGGGACAGGTAGGGTAAAAGAGGAGGAGGAGTAGCTCTTCACATAAGGGAAGGAATCAAAGCAACAGAACAAAAGGGTAAACAGGGAGGAGAAGAAGCACTGTGGGTAAATTTGGAGACAGGCAATGGCACCACAATCCATACAGGGGTTGTATACAGACCCCCTTCTCAGGGGGAGGAAATGGACAAGGAAATGATAGAAAGTATACTTAGAATGGCAGAAAAAGGGGAGATATTGCTGATGGGTGATCTGAATATGCCAGATGTTAACTGGAGTGCAGTTGCAGCAGCCACTTCGAAGAGTGGGGTTACATAAATACATAGATACATAGACAGTGTCGGCAGATAAGGGCCTATGGCCCACCCAGTCTGCCCTTTTGAGCTTGTAAGTTCAGTTTGTTTTCCTAGAAGTCTGTTTCCCCTTACCCCTGACCTCTAGAATTCCTTTATGTCTATCCCATGCATTCTTAAATCCCATGATTGTTTCAGCCCCCACCACTTCCTCTGGCAGGGTGTTCCACTTGTCCACCACCCGTTCTGTGAAGAAATTCTTTCTCATGTTTCCTCTAAATCGTCCTCTCCAACTTCATCCCATGCCCTCTAGTCCTGGAACATCTTTTTCGCTTAAAATAGTGTTTTCCTGCACCCTGTTCCTCCCTGTAAGATACTTGTATGTCTCTATCATATCCCTCTCTCCCTCCTCTCCTCCAGGGAGTACATGTTCAGTTCCTTCAACCTGTCTTCATAGGACTTGTGATGCAATCCATGCACCATCTTTGTTGCCCTCCTCTGAACCTTCTCTACCCTGTCTATGTCCATACGTAGGTATGGTCTCCAGAACTGTACACTGTACTCCAGGTGGGGCCTCACTAGTGTCTTGTATAGCGGAATTATGACCTCCCTTTTCCTGCTGGTGATGCCCCTGCCTATACATCCCAGCATCCTATTTGCTTTACCTGCTGCCTTGTCACACTGTTTCCCTACATTGAGGTCATCAGAGATGATAACCCCAAGATCCCTTTCCTGCTTGGTGCATGCTATATCCTCACCCCCAACTGATATATTGTGCTAGGGTTTTGTGCCCTATATGCATTATCTTGCACTTCTTTGCATTGAATTTCAACTGCCAAACCCATGACCATTCTTCAAGTTTCTGCAGGTCGCTTCTCATTCTGTCTACACCCTCTGGTGTGTCTACTCTGTTACAGAGCTTTGTGTCATCAGCGAACAGTGAAATTCTGCCTTCTAGATCCTGCAATGTCACTGATGAAGATGTTGAATAGGACCGGTCCCAGCACTGATCCCTGTGGTACCCCACTGGTCACTCTTCCTCTGTGGAGTGACAGCCATTTACCACCACCCTCTGTGTCCTGCCACCCAGCCAGTTACCTACCCACCACACTACTGTCCTGCCCACACCCATATTCCCCAGTTTGTGTAATAGTCTCTATGTGGCACAGTGTCAAAGGCCTTGCTGAAGTCCAGATAGGCCATGTCCACTGCCCTCCCTGATCCACCTCCCTAGTCACCCAGTCAAAAATTCAACGAGGTTGGTCTGACATGACCTCCCCTGGTGAAACCATGCTGCCTTGGGTCCTGTAGTCCATTGACAACCAGATGTTCCACCAATCTCTCCTTCAGTAGTGCTTCCATGATCTTCCCCACTACCGAGGTGAGGCTGACTGGTCTGTAGTTCCCTGCTTCCTCTTTGTTCCCACTTTTGTATAAGGGACTACATCTGCTGTCCTCTAGTCTTTGGGTACCTCCTGTTTCCAGTGATCGGCTAAACAGGATAGCCAGAGGTTCAGCCACCACCTCTCTTAGTTCTTTAAGGACCCTGGGGTGCACCCTTCTGGCCCCATTGCTTTATCAACTCTTATTACTTCCAGTTCCTTCAGGACCCTTTGTTGCTTAAAGGGACTTGTGTCCATTTCTGCACCATTCTCACCCCTTGTACTCCCTTCAGACCCATTACCCCTCTTCCTCAGTAAAGACTGAGCAGAAATACCTGTTCAATATGTCAAATTTACTGTTGTCATCCTCCACGCGGCTCCCATCATCCCCCTTCAGTCTCACTATCCCTCCCTTTGTCTTTCTTTTTTCACTTATGTACCTGTAAAAGGTTTTGTCCCCTTCACCCACTGATTTTGCAATGTGTTCTTCTTCTGAGCTTTGGCTTCCCTTACTGACTTCCCTGCCTCCCTTTGCTTCTCCTGGTACTTCTCCCTATCCCCTTCTGCCTGTGTCTTTTTGAATTGCCTGAATGCAATCTTTTGGCTTTCACTTTCTTTGCTACCTCTTTGGAAAACCATAATAGTCTCCTCTTCCTTTTCCTCTTGCTAACCTGCTTAATGCATAATTCTGTTGTTCTTATAATCCCCATTTTAAATACTGCCCACTGTTCCTCAACCCTGATTCCTGTCCCATTCCCCTTAATGCCTCTTTCAAGTATCTCCCCATTTTCCCAAAGTCTGCCCCCCTAAAATCCAGGATACGTGTTTTTGTGTGGTTTGGTTCTGCTCTTTCTGTGATTTCAAACCACAATGACTGGTGGTCACTGTTACCCAGGTGCTCCCCCCACTGTTACCCCCATCACACTGTCCCTGTTTGTGAGCACAAGGTCCAGTATTGCCTTCTGCCGAGTTGGTTCCATGACCAGTTGCTTGAGGAAGGCACCCTGAAGGGAGTCCAGGATAAATCTGCTCCTAGTTGATACTGCTGCTGGGATGCTCCAGTCCACGTCTGGAATATTGAAGTCTCCAACCAGTACTACCTCACCCTTGTCTGCCATCCTTTGGATGGCTAGCATCAGCTCCCTATCTGTTTCTTCCTCCTGGGCTGGTGGTCTATAGACCACACCTGTGCGGATGAGTTATTCCAGATGCCCTACAGGGGGGCATGCCTTAGACAATTAGTATTGGAGCCCACTCAAGAGGGAACAGTCTTAGACCTGGTTCTCTCAAATGGAGATGGAGAGAGGATCACAGATGTAGAAGAGGGTAGCCATCTGGGAACTAGCGACCATCGAACAGTATGGTTCACAATAAACGCAGCAATAGAGTCAAGCCATACAAAGGCAAAAGTACTGGACTTTAGGAGGGCTGACTTTGCCAAAATGGGTGAGTGCCTAAGGAATGTACTAGCAAATGGGCAGGAAGGAGGAGTGGAAGAACAATGGGGAATAATAAAAACTGCCATCACAGAGGCAACAAGCCTTTGTGTGAAGCAAATAAACAGAACAAAACGATGTAAGAAACCACTATGGTTCTCAAAGGAAGTGGCAGTGAAGGTTCAAGAGAAAAAGAAAGCATTCAGGAAGTACAAGGAATCACAGAAGGAGTAGGACAGAGAACTGTATCAATTAAAGCAAAAGGAAGCTGGGAAAGCAGTCAGAACAGCAAAGGCCCAAACCAAGGAAAAAAAAGCCAACTCAGTTAAGAAGGGGGATAAAACCTTTTATAGGTACATCAGGGAGCGAAGGAAGACCAAGGGAGGGATAGTGAGGCTTAATAAAGGGAGGGAGGGTGGGCAGAGGTGACTGTGAAAAGCAGAGTTACTAAACAAATATTTTTGCTTAGTATTTACAAAGGAAGAGGGGAGGTACCTAAAACAAACAGTAGAAACACACTGGATACAAGAAGTTGATACCAGCCCATTTACAGAAGAAAGGGTTCTGAAAGAACTCTTTAAAACTGAAGGTGGACAAAGCAATGGGACCTGATGGGATTCATCCCAAAATTCTAAAAGAACTAAGGGTAGAACTAGTGACACCACTGACTACCCTTTTAACAAATCATGGGAGGATGCAGGGGTTGAAATTAACATACCCAGCCTGTTCCTTTGCAAGTAGAAAACAATCTGGGTGCATGTGGTTTACTCCCACATGCACCGTGGTGAGTAGCTAATTTCTGTTCTGCAAGGCTGCAATTCTCTCAAGCCGCCACAAGGACGCAGTGCAGAGAGTGAGCATTTTTGTTTTAGGGCCGGTACCTAAATCGCTGCGCACAGCACATGCCGCCATAAGGATTCATTCAGGAGTGAGCAGGCGCGAGTACTGGCTTGCCTGGACTGTGAGAGAGAAAGACAGAGAGATGAAGACATGCCGAAGGAGGTCAGAGTAGATATTGGGGAAAGCGGGAACATGCGACCAGACATCGGGAGGAGCTACAATCCCAGAGAGGCAGGATCAAGCTGGCTGAGTTCCTGGGCTGTGGCGGTGACTGGCTGGTAAAGAAGGGATTGAGGGTGCGCACTGGGCAGAGAATGTTGCTGCTGACAGCAGCAGTCATGGATGGGCGGGAAGAAAAAATTACTCACCTTAGTAATGTTGTTTCTTCTAATGGAGTCTTGCTATATTATGACAATTGCAGTTTGTCCCACCATTAGAACTGCTCCGGAGGTGAAAGAGTTAACTCCATTCCATGAATGGAACTTAGAGCACGAGCTCTAAAGAGAAGCTCTGTCTGTGTAGTTTCAAACCTGAACTGTCAGATCTTTACGAGCAAAAACTCACTAAGGTCTGTGTGGAAGCTGTAACCTACACTAGCCAACTGGCTACCTAAATAACACCCACTGCTGGTCCCAACACAAAAGACTCAAGTCAGGGGACCAGAACTAATAGTATAATTTAACAATATAAGGAAAAAAATGAAAACACCACACCCCCAAACCCCAAGAAGGGGTGAAAACACATAAAAAGGGCATAAAATAGTGCCCACAATAGGCTGTCCACCCATACCCAAGTAGAAGTTCTGAGAGGGGCAGGCTGGGGGGGAGGTCATAATATAGCAAGACTCCATTAGAAGAAACAACATTACTAAGGTGAGTAATTTTTTCTTCAAACAACACGAAGTCTTGCTATATTATGACAATTGCAGACTACACATCAGTACCTCCACGGAGGAGGGACAGAACCTACTTAGGGAATAGGCTCTGAAGAACAGCTGTGCCAAACCGAGCATCTCTCCTAACCTGGACATCCAGGGAGTAATGCTTGGTGAAAGTGTGTACCGTTTTCCAAGTAGCAGCTTGACATATCTCCAATATAGGGATGTCTCTGGCAGCAGCTAGAGACGCGGCTGTACCTCTGGTAGAATGAGCCCTCAAGCCAGAGGGGATCTCTGCCCAGTTTCTGATAACAAAATTGGATACAAGAGACAATCCACCTGGCAATTGATCTCTTAGTGGCAGGTTTCCTTTCCCAACCTCACCATAAGTGAGAAAAGTTGGAGGATTCAACCTGTGAACCTTGGTACGCTCCATATAGTAACTAAGGGCCCTCTTAACGTCCAAACTGTGCAATCCCTCTCACCAGAAGAGGAATGCTCAGTGAAAACACTGGAAGGGAGACAGATTGGTTAAGATGGAAATCTGAAACCACCTTAGGCAAAAACTTCCTGTTAGTCCTGAGGACTACCTTATCCCTGTGGAAAGAAATAAAGTCAGTTTCTACTGACAAGGCTTGCAACTCACTTATGCATCTAGCAGAAGTGATAGCCACTAGGAAAACAGTTTTCCAAGTTAGAAACTTAAGCTCTGCAGAAAACAGAGGTTCAAAAGGGGGTTGCATTAACTGGGCAATGCAAATATTAAGGTCCCAGGCAGGGGCCGGATCCCGAAAAGGTGGATTAGTATGAAATAATCCCTTAAAAAACTTGGAAAATACAGGGTGAGCGGAAAGAGAGGATGGCTTTCCTGCTGAAACAAAAGCAGAGACAGCTGCCAAATGAACTCTCAGGGTAGCTGGTCTCAGGCCCAAAGAATTAAGATGGACCATGTAATCTAACACAATGGGCAAATCAGCAGATTCTGGGAAATATGTTTCCCAGAACACCAAATGGAGAACCTTTTCACTTAGAATTATAAGTAGCCTAGTGGAAGGCTTCCTAGAACCTTAGGATTTCAAGAACACCCTGAGAGAGTGTAGGTCAGCAATTCTAACTCCTCAAGAGCCAGGCCTTGAGGTTGAGGGATTTGAGGTTCGGATACCAAACTCTCCCCTGGGCACAGGTTAATAGGTTGTGATTCCTGGGGAGACACAGGGGGAGATGGACTGTCAGGGACAGAAGGAGTGGGTACCAGGGCTGCCTGGCCCAATCTGGGGCAATGAGAATCACCCTGCAAGGCTGGGATCTGATTTTTACTAACACCTTGAATAGGAGAGGGAAGGGGGGAAAAGCATAAAGAAACTTCCCTTCCCAATCCAGGAGAAGGGCGTCCAGAGGGACTGAGCCCAACACTGGGGGGCCTGCAACAGAACAGAGGAAGTTGGTGATTGTCTGGGGCTGCAAAAAGATCTATCTGAGGGGTGCCCCATCTGGCAAAGACTATCCTCAGTACTTGAGGATCCAGAGACCATTCGTGATGGCCCTGAGAAATCCTGCTGAAAGCATCTGCTAGGACATTGTCCTTTCCTGGAAGGTGAACTGCTATGAGTGAAGTGTTCAGGGAATAGGCCAGAGACCACAACTTCATTGCCTCGGTGCACAAGGCCGAAGACCGAGTGCCCCCCTGCTTGTTGATGTACCACATTGTTGTGGTATTGTCTGTTCTGACTTGTACCACTTTGTTCTGGACAGAAGCAGAAAACGCTTGAAGTGCTAAAAAGACAGCTCTGAGTTCCAGAAAATTGATGTGGAGCAGAGATTCCTGGGTGGACCACACTCCCCCTGAGTGGAGAGATCGCCCATGTGGGCTCCCCACCCCAGGACGGAAGCATCCGTAGTGAGGGTGAAAGTGTGAGAAAGGGGAATGAAGGGGACCCCCAGTCTTAAATTGCTCTGATCCTGCCACCACTGGAGGGCCTGGATCAAGGTTCGGGTCACTGGGACCAACTTGGAAAGGGGGTCTCTCCTCTGAGACCAATAGGTTCTCAAGTGAAACTGAATGTCTCTCATCTGAAATCTTGCTCCCTGCACTACAGCTGTGGACGCAGCCATGTGCCCCAGGAGCTGCAAAAAGTGTCTTGCTGGTCGAGAGACCTGCAGAGTGAAGGAGGAGGCCAGAGCCACCAAGTCCCCTACCCTTTCTAAGGGGAAGAAAAGCTCTGGCCAGATTTGTGTCCAATTCTGCACCTATGAAGGTGAGTACCTGAACTGGTTCCAGAACCGACTTTGGTATATTTAGCAGGAAGCCCAGGGAGGTGAGAAGCTGCTGGGTGACTTGCAGGTGAGATTTTACCTGTTCTGGGGACTGGCCTACAATGAGCCAGTCGTCCAGATAGGGAAAAACAGCAATCCTTTGCCTCCTTAAGTGAGCCACTGCCACTGCCAGACATTTTGTGAATACCCTTGGGGCAGAGGTAAGGCGCAAGGGCACTGCTCTGAACTGGTAGTGACCTGAGGGCAGTTCGAATCTGAGGTACTTTCGTGGGAGCTTCTGATTAGGACGTGAAAATAGGCATCCTTGAGGTCCCCAGGAAGCTAGCCAGTCCCTGGCCTTAGAAAGGGTAAAATCATTGCCAGAGTTACCATTCTGAACTTTGGTTTCAAAAGATGCTTGTTCAGATATCTGAGGTCTAAAATGGGCCACCATTCTCCTGTCTTTTTTGGGGTAAGGAAGTATCTGGAGTACAGACCCTTGCCCTGGTGTAGGGGAGGAACCCTTTCCACCGCCCTGAGAGCTAACAGGGTTGAGACCTCTGCTTCTAGAGTAAAGGTCTCTAAAGAGCTTGCAGGTGGAAAAGACCTGATTCTCATCTTTGGGAACTTTTTGAAGCTGAGAACCAGACCCTGGCTTACTACTTCCAGAACCCACTTGTCTGAAGTTAAAGACACCCAGTTCTGACTGAAGTAAGCCAACCTGCCCCTACTGGTAAAGAAGAATGGCCCTGGGCACCCCATCAGGGTGCCTGCTTGGCAGGTGCCTTAGGCTGAGGGGTGGGGGCAGGCCTGCCCGCACCCCGTCTGCCTCTGCCTCTGAAGAACCCCCTCTGAGCATAAGCAGAGGAGGCCTGGGTTTGGTAAAAAGGCCTGTGGAAAGGCCTACCCCTACCCCTGGGGGTGTGCCTCTGAGGAGTGGCTTGCCGCTCCTTGGCTTGGGCACTTTTATAGGTAGTCCTATATTCATCCATCTTCTTCAAATAATTCTCTGTCTGCTCCCCAAACAGAGAATTTCCCACCACAGGAAAATCCATAGCCTTAGTCTGGGTATCCTGTGACAAGCTAGTACACCTGAGCCAGGCCAACCTACGAAAAGCTACAGATGTGGCCATGACTCTAGAGGAAACATCATTAAAATCCACAGCAGCATGAAACTGCACCTTAGAAGCCTCAATGCTATCGGCAGCCACCTGCTCCAGCTCACTAGCGAGCTGGCAGCTTGTTTGGCTAAATCCATAACAGTATCCCATCTAGATTTTTGATACCTTGCTACATAAGCCATATAATTTGCTTGCCTGAGTCCCAAGGACGCTGCCATGTACTGTTTTTTTGCCATGGCATCAATCTTCCTGGAATCCTTGTCAGGAGGATGTGAAGCCAGGGGAATATTAGCTTTATCACAGGCTGCAGCCTGAACTACCCCAACATGACTGCATTGCTGAGAAAGGAATTCTGTATCAGGACCTGACAGTGTGTATCTCCTGTCCATCTTTTTATCTACAGGAGGCACAGAATTAGGAGTTTTTAAGATTTTTATTGTTTGTTTCCTAAATGACTCATGCAAAGGAATAGACAATCTCCTAGACTC
The DNA here is from genome assembly GCA_016271365.2 of Neoceratodus forsteri. Taxonomy (NCBI): domain Eukaryota; kingdom Metazoa; phylum Chordata; order Ceratodontiformes; family Ceratodontidae; genus Neoceratodus; species Neoceratodus forsteri. Next base: position 682,379,968 of record CM028138.1, read on the forward strand.
TGGTATATCCATCATTTCTACAAAATCAGGCTCCTCTTGCTCATCCACAGCTTCCTCCAATGGAAGCTGGAGGGTTTCAGCAACTTTTTTGTAAAACATAAAATGAGAGGGACTCAGAAAGCATGAGGGAGATTCTAAAGGTCTGTCTGGGAGATGTCCGGTTCAATGGGCACACCCAGACCCTCTAAGTCACATTCATACTGTTCATAATCATCCTCCCTCCTCTGGTTCATAAAACTCCTCAACATCATATTCCTGAACCGATGGAACCGACCGAACCGACCTTTTACCAGATAGTGGCGGTTCGGACGGAACCGAGAAAGTGACTGGACAATCTGAATAGCTCTTGCTATCTCTGCAGCAGTTGGAGTAAGAATTTTGGGTTCCAAACCTGCTGACTTTCTTGTTCTCTTTACTGGAACTGGTTCATCCGAGCCAGCTTTTCGTTTGCCCCGAGGAAGTCTCGCCCTGGTCAGAGGGCACTCCCTCCGGTTCGGTTGGCACCGAACCGGGCTGGCCATCCGGGTCAGCGGACTTTTTGGCCTCTCGTTCCCTGAGCCTGCCCAATCTCTTTTCCAGGGTGGCTGCAGGGAAATTCTTACAAATCCGGCAGTCTGACTGGAGGTGGTCAAACCCCAGACAATAAACACATGTGGTGTGTAGGTCAGCCTTGGCAAAGACTTCCCCACAGACATCACAGTGTTGAAACCCAGTGGGCCCGGTTTTTCTTTTGGGTTTCTCAGACATAATGCCAGCCTAACCAGAAAAACTTGCCCTTTAAACGGCAGTGCCAGGCAAGACACCCTTATCGGTTCCTAACCGTGTCACGGGTATTGGAAAAAACCGTAATGAAATCCGTTTTTTTTAGAACCGATAAGAACCGGGGAACCGCACTCTAAAATCTCAAATTTAAAACTTTAAGTTTTAACCCAAGCTGATCGGTTCAAAACCGAACCGATAAAACTTACAAGTTCCACACAGAATTAAAATATGAATTACTTACGATACCACAGACAGAGCTTGAACCGATCAGTTTTGCGGTTAAAATAAAACTATTCTCGGTTGAATCGAACCGAGAAAACACTGTTTAAACCGAGAAATGAACCGAGCAGTAGGAGAAATCTCCGGAGCGACTGTTCAGTGAGGCGGAGTAAAGAATCTGACAGTTCAGGTTTGAGACTACACAGACAGAGCTTCTCTTTAGAGCTCGTGCTCTAAGTTCCATTCATGGAATGGAGTTAACTCTTTCACCTCCGGAGCAGTTCTAATGGTGGGACAAACTGCAATTGTCATAATATAGCAAGACTTCATGTTGTTTGAACAGAGTGCTTGAAGTGCGGTTGGGGGTTTCAAAGCACAGGTCGTGATGGTAATGACATATCTGTAATGCAATCTGAACATTACTGTACCATGTGTGCCTCTTTCTGTCACCCACATGATACAGCAACGGTTCAGATAGGCATGTGTGCACTACGATCTTGGAGTTAGCTGCTGCAGTGATTAGATGCTTGGCGCCAAGCTCTGTGTTGAATTTACGATCAGTTTTATTGTTGAAATGCTGATAGCACTATATTTATGCAGGATCATCAGACTTTGTTTAAATAAAAAATTGAGCAAAGCAAACAGAATGGCAAATAGATCGAGCTGGGGTTTCTTTCACCTCTGCCCCAAGGAGATTTTGAGCAGGCCTTGCTTCAGTCTCTTTGAAGAAATATAAGGGCACCTGTTTAAATGCTGACCAGCAGTTGCTGTGAGAATTAGTCGGTTAATATAAAGGCTGTGTGTATTCTGAAAACGTTGTCGGGAATGGCGGTTATATAATCTAGCTTACCACAACCTTGATTCCCCACTTGTGTTTCTTTTTTTTTTTGCTGGGGGCAGTTTGTACTAAAATCTAATGTACTTCATATCACCAGCATAGTCTTACTGTGACCTCTACAGTTGACAGAGCTGACAGTAGTACTTGGCACCAAAGTACCCTGCCTTGCTCCAAGTCTGACCATTGGTTTTCTTTATTTTTGATGGGGGAATTTGTAATTTCTAATTCTTATTAGCACAATCTTAGTGATCTTGCTCAGTTGCTCCTACCCAGTCTACAACTGAAAGAGTGGTAGTGCATCCATCAGCACCAACGGTAGTCATGCTTGTATCTGAATGCAAAATTAAGAAAGAAAAAAAACTGAGCCTTAAAATCATTATTAAAAATGAATACAACTGTGGTATAAATATCCCAATGCAAAAATAAACAAGCTAAGGCACTGTGAGGTTTGCTGCAGACAGTGTGTGTACTGTCTACAGCCTAATGCTGCCCTTTTGCTGCTGTGTGTGCCCATTGCACGCGGACCCCGCTATTGTTAGGCAGTTAGTGTGAAAAAAATATATACGTCTGACCTATATTCTGTCTGCTGGTCTCTGGGTGGCTCCGACTATGCCAGCATACCTGGTGGAGACTACCTGACCATGACACCTACATATATATGTGTGTGTCAATGTGTGGGCAATACTGTCCTGATCTTTGATACTAATAATCAGTGGTGGTAAATTAATACTGTTGTACTACTACAGTACTGCCTTACTGCTACCCTTGCCAGACTCACCCCTTAACCCTTAATTGTGTGTGAGAAACACTGGGTGTGGGTGAGCTTTTAGTCAAGTAGGGTAAATCTTAATCTCTGCTGAGCCTGTACCACCACAGCATGTCAGTCCAATCCCAATGTGGCTGTATTATTGAGCTTTCTGAATCTCAGTAAATCTGAACGACAGTAGAACTGCCTACGTGGCCCTGCCCTGGTTTAGACCGAGTCCTGCGGACCTACTGCAGTCTATAACTTGTCCCTCTCTTCTCTATCTGTAGTTTGAGTGTAATTTGTAAAGTTACTATTTTTGAGAGATACAGAGAAATAAATACTACATATATATTACTGCCTACCTGGCCCTGGTCCAGACTAAGAAAGAGCCTTGTGGACTTACTGCAGTGCCATCTATACAATATAACCTGTCCCTCTCCATCTGTAGCATGAGTGCAAACTGTAAAGTTACCGTTTTTGTGAAAGAGAGAAATAAATAAATCTGCACTGCCTACCTGGCCCTCTTTCAGACTAAGACCTTAGCAGCAGTCTTACTGCAGTCTACAGAATTAAATGTAATTGTTGCAGAGTAGTTGAGCCTCTGTGTCTTTGTGTGCTACCTACTAGTAGGCACGCTACACCAAACTAGTCTTGGTTACTAATTTAGTGAGATAACTAAAATATCCTGCCTGATTCAGCTAAGCCTTGTGTACTTGGTGTAGTCTAAAGAATTTAACCTACAAAGTAATAAAAAAAATACACCGACACGCTTTATCACTGACAGTTTTTATTGACATTTAAAACACAAACGATGTCAAAGGCAAGCTCAGTTCAATAGACATTATGGTTCAAGATAAGAGTAAGGAAAAGGCTATGGAAAGTGAAGAAGACACTGAAATATAGAAAAGTATACTACAGTTGTTCCATACGCAACTATTTCAAGATTCATCATGTTTTTTTTTTTCAATTTTTATCATTTTTGTCTACCCGTGCAGGTAACCCGGCTCTGGTGCATGTAACTTTTGTTGCCACATGCACCTTGGTGCAGGTACCGCAAAAAGTTAATTTCTATCCCTGGGAGGATGGGGTGGTACCCGAGGACTGTAGGAGGGCAGATGTGCTTCCCTTTCACGAAAGTGGGAGCAAGGCAGAAGCAGGAAACTACAGACCTGTTAGTTTAACCTCAGTGATAGGGAAAATGATGGAATCACTTCTGAAGGAAAGAACTGTCGAGTATCTAGAGGCCAGAGGGGCACAGGAGCCTAGGCAGCATGGATTCACAGCGGGAAGGTCATGCCAGACGAATCTGATAGATTTCCTTGACTGGCCGACCAAAGTAGTAGATCAGGGAGGGGCTGTGGACATGGCCTACCTAGACTTTAGCAAGGCATTTGACACAGTCCCACAAAAAGATTAATATACAAGTTAGCCAGCCTGGGAGGGTCCCAAGATGACAGCCTGGGTAAAGAATTGGCTGGAGAATAGGACACAGAGAGTAATAGTAATGGAGTCCACTCTGAAGAAAGGGGTTACTAGTGGGTACCGCGGGGTTCAGTATTAGGACCGGTCCTCTTCAATGTCTTTATAAGCGACATTGCAAAGGGACTGGAAGGAAAAGTATGTCTCTTTGCAGATGACACAAAGATCTGCAACAGAGTTGATGCACAGGGTGGGGTGGAAAGGATGAGAAGAGACTTGGCAAGGTTAGAGGAATGGTCAAATGTATGGCAGCTTAGATTCAATGCTAAGAAGTGCAAGGTAATGCACCTGGGAAACAAAAACCCAGGGGAAGAGTACACAATTGGGGGTAAGATACTAACAACAACAAAAATGGAAAGGGACCTGGGGGCAGGGTGGGACAAATCACTATTTGACCTGGTGGGCAGTTTGACCACCATACCTCAAAATCTGGTGGCCAAATTTTTTTTCGGTGGCCTTTTTTTTTTTTTTTAACACCCGCTGCAGAAGATGGGACCAGCAGAGAAACAAGGTGGCTGGACTGGACCCCCCCCCCCCAAGTCAGTACGTCATCACCTGCTTTAAATTTAAACTGTCTCATTTGAAAATGCTCAGATCAGGACTGAAAATACAGTGTAGTCAGTAGCACGCTGTAGCTTTTATTCACTGAGCCCTTAAAAGGGCTTCTGATGCAGTGCCAGTGCCTATTTGATCGCTAATTCAGCCCCCTCACCCCACCACACACACACACACACACACACACACAAACGAAAGCAAAGTTACGCTCTCACTGAGCTCACTCCCGTCTCCCTCTCTCACTACCTGAAATCAGAATGGTGCATGGTGGACTTTCCTAGTGATGACTGAGTCCCACCACTCAGGTGAGCACCCAATTGCTCACCTCATGATTCCTCCTTGGTGTCCTCCTCTGCGCAGACTCGCTGGTGGGTGATGCGCTGGACTGATGGATCTCTTCTTCCTCCTCCCAGGCACGTAGACAAATGGAGGCAATTCCATTCACATGACCACGCTGTCTCTCACTCATGGGAGTCTCGATCCTGTGCATGCGTGATTTCAGCAGCTCAGCTCAAAATTCATCGACAAGGCTGCAGAGCTACCGCGCATGTGCGCCGAAGCTGCGGCTTACTACTCACCAGAATGGTGAGTTCTTACAGAAATCTGGTGGCCAGAATGATTGGCCAGGTCGCATTTGGCGACATGGCGACCCTACTTGTCCCACCCTGCCTGGGGGTAGTCATATCAGATGACCTAAAGGTGGGCAAGCAATGTGAGAGGGCAGCAAGGAGGGCTGGGGGGATACTGGGATGCATAGGAAGAGGCGTCACCAGTAGAAAACAGGAAGTTATTATCCTTCTGTACAGACAGCTAGTGAGACCCCATCTGGAGTACTGCATGCAGTTCTGGAGACCCACTCTCCGCAAAGACATAGACAGGATGGAAGCTGTCCAGAGGAGGGCAACTAAAATGGTGCAGGGTCTGCACCGAAGACATATAAAGAGAGACTTAAGGAGCTTAATATGTATAGCCTCGAGGAAAGGAGGGAGAGGGAAATGATAGAAACTTTCAAGTACCTCAAAGGAATCAACAAAGTCCAAGAGGTAGCATCTTTCAAAAAAGAGGTGTGCAAGAACAAGGGGCACAATTTGAAGATGGGGGGGCGCTCAGAGGTAATTTAAGGAAGTATTTTTTCACAGAGAGGGTTGTGGATGCATGGAACGGCCTTCCGGAGGAGGTTGTGGAGTCAAAAACAGTGGTGGAATTCAAGCATGGATGGGACAGTCATAAGGCAATTCTAGGGGGTGAGGGCAGGAAGAAGTAGGCTGCTGGTAACTAGGATCTGCAGCTTATCCATTAGGTAGGGAAATGGGCAGACTGGGTGGGCCAAGCAGTCCTTCTCTGCCGTCAAATTCTATGTTTCTATGTAATGTTGAATTCTTTTTGCCATAATGGAGAAAAGGATCTTATAATCGGTGTTTAGGAGTGAAACTGGACGATAAGAGGCACATCTAGAGGAGCCCTTCCCCGGTCTGGGTATCACCGATATCAGTGCTATGGCCCTGGAGGGTGGAGCCAGGCCCCCCCCGCCCCCGCACAACCTCTGAGACTGCTTTCAGGATAAGGGGTAGAAGGTGATCCCTAAAACACTTAAAAAAACTCCCCAGGAAGCCCATCTGTCCCAGGGCATTTCCCTGTCTTCAGGACCCCCACTTCTACCTTGAATTCCTCTACAGTTAGTGGGCGCATCAGCTCTTTGGCCTGGTCTGGAGACAAGGTCAGCAGTTTCAGTTTTTCTAAGAAAGTCTCTATTCTCCCTTCAGGTGGTGGGGTTCTCTTCACATATAACTATACATAAAACTCCTGAAAAGTCTCAGCTACCTCAGTCGTTTTGTAGACCAATTTCTGATGTCCAGGGTGTCACAAATTCATGATTGTGGCCCTAGCTCTTTGTGCTCTCAATCTACTGGCCAATAATCTACGTGACCCTGGACCACTTTCATAATACTTCTGCCCTGAAAATAACAGTTTCTGGTCAACCTGATAACCCAATAACTGTCCCAATTCCCCTTTAAGAGTGTTAAGCTGCTGCACTACTGCCCTGGAAAATTTGTTTTTGCATTTCCTCCAGTGATTGGATTTGTTCAGTGAGTGTTTTCTTTCTCCTCTCTCTCTCTCTCTTTTTCTGGGCCGCCAACTGAATAAACCTTCATCGGAGAACAGCTATGGCCATATCCCAAAGGGTAGCACATTTTGTACCCTGTCCCTCATTCTCTGCCAAAACACGCTGGTGTGTTTCGACAATCTGATCTCTAACTGCCTTATCTTTAAGCAAGGAGACACTGAGCCTCCAAAAGGTGTTTCTACAGAATCCCCCTACATCCAGACGCATATAAAGTGCAGCATGGTCCAAGAGGACGAAGTCCCCGACCCAAGTCTCCTGGACTCTAGAGACTTCGTCCCTCGGAACCAAAAAAAATCCAATCTAGAATAAATACTACATCATATGTGGCAGAAAAGAACAGGTTAATCACCTGTAACAGTAGTTCTAGGAGTGCTATATGTTGTTCATCCACACTCTCTGGTATGTCCCTCTCCCCTTTAAATCTCACCGGAAAGTCTTTGAGCTGGCTCCTCCCACCCACCCGGGTGATAAATACCTCGGCTCGCCCCATGACGCCAGATCTTAGCCTGCTGGAAGAAAGGTGGTGCACCAAAAGCCGGGGAGGTCGGGTGGGTGCGTGTGGATGAACAACATGTACCTCTCCTAGAACTACTGTTACAGGTGAGCAACCTGTTCTTCTAGGAGCGTGGATATGTTGTTCATCCACACTCTCTGGCAGACTCCAAGCAGTTCTCCAGGAGGAGGAAGGCAAGGCGCACACCCCCTATTTAGGAAACAGAGATTGGAGAACTGAGGCCCCAAAACCAGCATCCCGGTGTGACTCAAGGTCGATGTGGTAGTGGGTAATAAAGGTGTCTGCTGACTTCCAGGTAGCAGCCCGACAGATTTCCTGGACAGGGATGTCCCTGGAAGCAGCCACCGATGCAGCAGTATGGCAGGCAGAATGAGCTCTTATCCCTCTGGGAGGCTCCTTGCCCGCCAACTCATAGCACAGACCTATGCATGATGTAATCCATCTTGCAATGGTCCATTTAGCTGCAGGTCTGCCAGAAGCGGCTTCAGCGTACGTGACAAATAGCTGGCGAACCTCTCCATGAATTTCCGCCATCCTCTCCTTATAATAGGACAGAGCATGTCGGAGGTCCAGAGTATGGAGCCAGTATTCGGCGTCCAAGGTGTAGTTAGGGTAGTATACCGGCACAGTCAACACCTGGTTAAGGTGAAACTCTGACACCACCTTCAGAAGGAATTTCGGGTGGAGGAGCAGGACAACTTTGTCCCTGTGAAAGACGAGATAAGAGGAGTCCACGGAAAGCGCTTGGAGTTCCCCTGTCCTTCTGGCTGATCTGATAGCCACCAGGAAAGCCATCTTCCACAAGCATGAGAGCTCACACTTGTGCATGGGTTCAAATGACTTGCCCATGAGCTTTGCCAAAACCAGCAAGAGATCCCACGGAGGTGGAGGTTCACGCACTGGAGGGAATATGTGATCCAGGCCTTTGAAAACGTGCCCGACCACTGTCTTCTGTGCCAATGTCGGCTGACCAGCCCGCGCCACGTAAGCAGAAATGGCTGCCAGGTGCACCCTAAGGGTCGATGACTGTAGACCCCCTTTGGAGAGAGACCAAAGGTAGTCTAAAATGTCAGCCACAGAGCAGGATAAGGGATCCAGACTCTTACCCTAACACCAAATGGAAAACTTTTTCCATTTGAAGGCATAACATTTCCTGGTCGATTCCTTACGAGATGCCTCCACCACAGTGTAGACATCCTCTGAAAGACCCAGAGCCTGGAACTCTAGCTGCTCAGGTACCAGGCTGTGAGGTGCAGGGATTGAAGGTCCAGATGGAAGACCTTCCCCTGGTTCAATGATATCAGGTCCAGGCGTGTACAAAGTCTCTCCGGGGCCCTGCAGCTGAGGCTGAGGAGATATGGATACCAGAACTGGCAGGGCCAATCTGGGGCTACCAGAATCACCTTCGCCGTGTCCCTCCTCACCTTGAGTAGCACCTTGTGGATCAAGGGAAATGGAGGGAAGGCATACAGGAGGCCTGGGGTCCATGGCCTCGAGAAGGCATCCCCCTGCAGCGAGCCCTGCTGAGGAAGGGGGGCATGGTACATTCTCAGCTTGGTGTTCTCCATGGAGGCAAACAGGTCCACCAATGGTTTGCCCCAACAGGAGAAAAGATTGTGAGCTACCTCTGGACAAACAGACCACTCATGAGATGTCTGGCCCATGTGGCCGAGAGCATCCGCCAGTTGGTTCGAGACTCCTGCCACATGGATGGCAAGGAGATCCGCCTCCAATCGGCTGACGAGGGTCCAGATTCGGAGTGCCTCCTTGCATAGCAGACGGGAGTGCGTGCCACCCTGTTTGCTTGAAGTAGTACATGGTCGTGGTATTGTCCATCTGGACTCGAACCACTTGACCCCGGAGCTGAGGAGCGAAAGCTGACAGTGCTAGTCTGACTGCTCTGAGCTCCAACAGGTTGATGTGGTATCGGGACTCCTCGGGGGACCAGAACCCGTGGGCCCCCTAGCCCATGAGAGAGGCATCAGTCATGAGAACGACCGTCGGCTCAGGGCGGACAAACGGGATTCCTTCCTGCAATCGGTCTGGGACGGTCCACCACTGGAGAGCGTCCCCAATGTTCTGGGTTACAGCCAGTGGTTCAAGTGGTAGACAAGAAGTGCAGGAACTCAGGCACTGATAAATATGAAACGCAGAATGACGATCCTCAATCTAAAGGATAGCTGTGTCAAGACACATCTATCTGTTTAGTCAATAATAGAGTCAGTTAGAGATATTGAAGTAGTTCTAGGAAAACAGCATTATTGTACAAGTCACGTGATTTTATGGAAACCCTAATTTCAGGTCGCAGGCCCAGAAGAAAAAATTACTCACCTTAGTAATATTGTTGTCTCTAATGGAGTCTTGCTATATTATGACATATGCAGTTTGTCCCAGCCTTAGAACTGCTCCAGAGGTGAAAGAGTTAACTTCCATGCCAGGCATGGAATCTTGAGCGTGAGCTCGGTTGAAAACTCACTCTGTTGTTCTTCAAACTCAAACTGTCAGATCTTTACGAGTCAAACTCACTAGAATTCTGTGTGGAAGCTGTAAACCTACACTAGCCAACTGGCCACTAAAATATTAACACATTTTTTGGTCCCAAAACAAAGACTCAAGTCAGGGGATCCAAAAATAAAATAAAATACAACACCCAAACACCCAAAAAAGGAGGGGTGAAAAACACAAGGTGGGCATCACTAAGTGCCAACACTGCACTGCCCACCCACATCCCAAGAGCAGAGGTTCTGAGAGGGGCAGGCAGGGAGAGGTCATAATATAGCAAGACTCCATTAGAAGAAACAACATTACTAAGGTGAGTAATTTTTTCTTCAAACAACATGAAGTCTTGCTATATTATGTTCATATGCAGATTACACAGCAGTACCTCCATGGAGGAGGGACAGAACCTACTTAGGAAATAGGCTCTGAAGCACAGCTGTGTTAGAACCGAGCATCATCCTAGCCTGGATGTCCAGGAGTAATGCTTGGTGAAAGTGTGTACTGTTTTCCAGGTAGCTGCTTGACATATCTCTAAGATAAGGATGTCCCTAGCCGCAGCTAGGGAAGCAGCTGTACCTCTGGTAGAGTGAGCCCTCAGGCCTGAAGGGGGAACCTTACCCAGTTTTTGATAACAAAATTGGATACAAGAGACAATCCACCTGGCAATGGATCTTTTAGTGGCAGATTTCCCTTTACCAACCTCACCATAAGTGAGGAACAGTCGGAGGGAGTCAAACCTGTGACCCTTGGTACGCTCTATGTAGTAACTAAGGGCTCTCTTTACATCTAAACTGTGCAGCCTCCTCTCGCCAGAGGAGGAATAGTCAGTGAAGTACACTGGAAGAGATATAGATTGATTAAGGTGGAAATCTGAAACCACCTCAGGCAAGAACTTCCTGTTAGTCCTGAGGACTACCTTATCTCTGTGAAAGGAGATAAAATCAGGCTCCATTGACAAAGCTTGCAATTCACTTATGCGCCTAGCAGAAGTGATGGCTACCAGAAACACAGTTTTCCAAGTCAAGTACTTAAGCACTGCTGAAGACAGAGGCTCAAAGGGGGGTTGCATTAGCTGAGCAATGCAAACATTAAGATCCCAGGCAGGAGCAGGGTCCCTGAATGGAGGGTTGGTGTGAAGCAATCCCTTGAAAAACTTGGAGAATACAGGGTGAGCAGAAAGAGAAGAGGGCTTTCCTGCTAAAATAAAAGCAGAGACAGCTGCCAAATGCACTTTCAGGGTAGCTGGCCTCAGCCCCAAAGTATTTAAATGGACCATATAATCCAGGACTGTGGGCAAATCAGCAGATTCTGGGAAAATATGCTTTCCAGAGCACCATATGGAAAACCTTTTCCATTTAGAATTATAAGTAGCCCTGGTGGAAGGCTTCCTAGAAGCTTTCAAGATATCGAGTACACCTTGAGAAAGGTGTAGGTCAGCAAACTCTAACTCTTCAAGAGCCAGGCCTTGAGGTTGAAGGATTTGAGATTCGGATACCAGACTCTCCCCTGGGCACAGGTTAACAGATTGTGATTCCTGGGAAGACACAGGGGAAGGTGGACTGCTAAGGACAGAAGGAGTGGATACCAGGGCTGTCTGGCCCAATCTGGAGCAATCAGAATCACCTTGCAAGGTTGAGATCTGATTTTGACTAGCACCTTGAACAAGAGAGGGAAGGGGAGAAAGGCATGGAGGAACTTCTCTTCCCAGTCGAGAAGGAAGGCATCCAGGGGGACTGAGCCCAACACTGGGGGCCTGCAACAAAAAAGCGGAAGTTGGTGATTGTCTGGGGAAGCAAAAAGATCTATCTGAGGGGTGCCCCATCTGGCAAATACTGACTCCAGTACTAGGGGATCCAGTGACCATTCGTGATGGCCCTGGGAAATCCTGCTGAGAGCATCTGCCAGAACACTGTCCTTGCCTGGGAGGTGAACTGTCATGAGGGAAGTGTTCAGGGAGTAAGCCAGAGACCACAACTTCATTGCCTCGGTGCACAAGGCCGAAGACCGAGTGCCCCCTTGCTTGTTGATGTACCACATTGTAGTGGTGTTGTCTGTTCTGACCTGTACCACTTCTGAACAGATGCAGAAAAAACCTGAAGTGTTAGAAAAACAGCTCTGAGTTCCAACAGATTGATGTGGAGCAGAGATTCCCGAGGGGACCACAATCCCTGGGTGGTGAGGTCGCCCATGTGAGCTCCCCATCCCAAGAGGGACGCATCTGTAGTAAGGGTCAAGGAGTGAGATTGAGGGATGAAAGGAACCCTGTCTCAGGTTGCTCTGATCCTGCCACCACTGCAGGGCCTGGATCAGGTTCGAGTTACTGGGATCAATTTGGTTAGAGGATCTCTCCTTTGAGACCAGAAGGCTCTCAAATGGAACTGAATGTCCCTCGCCTGAAATCTTTGCTCCTTGCACTTATAGCTGTGGGAAGCAGCCATGTGCCCTAGGAGCTGTAGAAAGTGCCTTGCTGGTCGAGAGACCTGCAGAGTGAAGAGGAGGCCAGACTGCTAGTAGGCTTTACTCTTTCTGGGAAGAAAGCTCTGGCCTGCTTTGTGTCCAGTTCTACGCCTATGAAAGTGAGTAGTTGAACAGGCTCTAGAACTGACTTTGGAAGATTGAGAAGAAAACCTAGAGATGTAAGCAGCTGCTGGGTAACCTGAAGGTGTAATTTGACTTGGTCTGGGGACTGACCCACTATGAGCCAGTCGTCCAGGTAAGGAAAGATGGCAATCTTTTGCCTTCTTAAGTGAGCAACTGCTACTGCCAGGCATTTTGTGAATACCCTTGGGGCAGAGGTGAGGCCGAAGGGCATTGCTCTGAACTGGTAATGGCCTGAGGGCAGCTCGAATCTGAGGTACTTTCAGTGGAAGCTTCTGATGAGAACATGGAAGTAGGCATCCTTGAGATCCAGGGACGCTAGCCAGTTCCCTGGCCTTAGGGAGGGTAAAATAATTCCCAGAGTCACCATTTTGAATTTTGGTTTTAAAAGGTGCTTGTTTAGGTATCTGAGATCCAGAATGGCCGCCATTCTCCTGTCTTTTTAGGATAAGGAAGTACCTGGGTAGCAGTCCTCTGCCCTGGTGTAGGGAGGAACCCTTTCTACAGCTCTGAGAGCCAGGAGGGTTGAGACTTCTGTTTGCAAGCGAGAGCCTCTAATGGATTTGCAGGTGAAAGGATCTGGTTCTCATCTTTGAAATTTTCTGAAGCTGAGAACCAGTCCCTGACTCTACTTGTAGGACCCACTTGTCTGATGTTAAAGACTCCCAGTCCTGGACGAAGTAAGCCAGCCTGCCCCCAGGTAATGGAGAATCGGCCCTGGGCATCCCATCAGGGTGCCTGTTTGGCAGAGGCTTTAGGCTGAGTGGTGGGAGCAGACCTGCTCGTACCCTGTCTGCCTCTCCCTCTGAAGAACCCCCTCTGGGCATAAGCTGAAGAGGAAGCCTGGGCTTGCTAAAAAGGCCTGTGAAAAGGCCTGCCCCTGCCCCTGGAAAGCTGCCTCTGAGGAGTGGCTTGCCTCTCCTTGGCCTGAGCACTCCTATAAGTGGTCCTATACTCATCCATTTTCTTCATGTAATTCTCTGTCTGCTCCCCAAACAAAGAATTACTCACAACAGGAAAATCCATGGCCTTAGCCTGGGTATCCTGTCACAGGCTAGTACACCTGAGCCAAGCCATTCTGCTAAAAGCCACAGATGTAGCCACGACTCTTGAAGATACATCATTAGAGTCCACTGCAGCATGGAATTGCACCTTGGATGCCTCAATACCATCAGCAGCCACCTGCTCCAGCTCCTTGGCAGCTGGCCAGGACCTGTTTCTGCTAAAAGCCATAACATATCCCATCTGAATTTCTGTATCTTGCAACATAGGCCATAATTTGCCTGTCTGAGTCCCAAGAATGCTGCCATGTATTGTTTCTTTGCCATGGCATCAATCCTCCTGGAGTCCTTGTCAGGGGGTGAAGCCAGGGAATATTTGCCTTATCACAGGCTGTAGCCTGCACTACTAACATGGCTGCATTGTTCTGAAAGGAACTCCGTATCAGAACCTGACAAATGTGTACTCTTGTCCATTCTTTTATCCACAGGAGGTTAGTGTTAGAACTTCAAAATTTTTATTGTCTGTTTCTAAAAGATTTATGTAAAGGAATAGACAATCTCCTGGACTTGGGATATCCATCATTTCCACATAGTCAGACTCCTCCTGTTCATCCACAGCTTCTTCCAAAGGGAGCTGGAGGGTTTCAGCAACTTTTTATAAATACAAAATGAGAAGGGGACTCAGAAAGCCTAGGGGAGACACTCCTGAAGGTCTGTCTGGGGGATGTCCGGTTCAATGGGGCGCATCCAGACTTTCAAAATCATATTCACTCTCTTATATCCCTCCTCCGTTCATAAAATTCTCTATACCATATTCTTGCAGTGGAACCGATCGAACCGACAGCTTACCTGATGGTACCGGTTCGGTCGAACGGAAGCGATTAGACAATTTGGATCGCTGGTTTATCTCTGCAGCGGTTGGAGAAGGAAATTTTGGCTCCACCACGCTGATTTTCTAGTCCTCTTTGCTGGAACTGGCTCCTCCGAGTCAGCTCTTCGTTTACCGAGAGTCTCGCCCTGGTCAGAGGCACTCCTCGACTCGGTTGGCACGACGGGCTGGCTATCCGGGTCAGCGGCCGTTTGGCCTCTGCTCCCTGAGCCTACCAATCTCTTATCCAGGGTAGCTATAGGAAATTCTTAAAATCTGGCAGTCTGCATTGAGGTGGTCAAACCCCTGACAATAAACACATGGTGTGTGGGTCAGCCTTAAGCGAAGGCTTCCCCAGACACTACAGTGCTGAAACCCAGTGGTCCGGGTTTTTTGGTTTCTCGACATAATGCCAGCCTAACCAAAAACTTGCCCTTTTACGGCAAATCGCCAAGCAAGACACCCTTATTGGTTCCCAACCCTGTCACGGGTCGTGGAAAAAAACGTAATGAAATCTGTTTTTTTTAGAACCGATAAGAACTGGGAACCGCACTCTAAATGCAATTTAATTAAGTTAAAACAACAACCTGATCAGTTCAAACCGAACCGATAATAACGTTTGCAAGTTCCACACAGAAAAATGTAAAACCTATTACTTACGATACCACAGACAGAGCTTGAACCGACCGGCTGCAGTTAAAATAAGACAAATGCGGTTTAAAAAACTGAGAAATTACACTTTTTAACCAACAAAATGAACCGAGCAGAAGGAGAAATCTCCGGAGCGACTGTTCAGTGAGGCGGAGTAAAGAATCTGACAGTTTGAGTTTGAAGAACAACAGACAGAGTTTTCAACCGAGCTCGCGCTCAAGATTCCATGCCTGGCGTGGAAGTTAACTCTTTCACCTCCGGAGCAGTTCTAAGGCTGGGACAAACTGCATATGTCATAATATAGCAAGACTTCATGTTGTTTGAAACTGTCATTATGTTGCTGGTTTAAGAATTTCAGTTCCAGTGTCAGTGGAAAGGTTTCCAAGTGAGCATGTCTAGGACAAGATTAATGTCCCAGACTGCAACTGGACATCTTGCAGGAGGTCTGGTATGCAGAATTCCCTTAAGAAATCTCTTAACCATAGGTAACTGTGCCAGAGTTAAGGAAAAAAACGGCTCATGATACGCTGAAATGGCACTAAGGTGAACTTTGACTGTAGAGTACTGCAGACCTGAATTTGAGAGGTCCAAGAGGTACTCCAAAACTTTATCTGGTGGGCAGGGAAGGATTCAAAGAGGACTTTGCACACCAGAGCAAAAAACGCTTCCACTTGGCTGTGTAAGTTTTCCAAGTGGCTGGCTTCCGTGCAGCCAGAAGAATATCTGAAACCCTTCGAGAGACATTGAACCGGTTTACTTCTACCTCTTCAGGAGCCAAGCATGAAGGTGAAGCGATCTCAGGTTGGGATGGACC
Source organism: Neoceratodus forsteri (assembly GCA_016271365.2). Lineage (NCBI taxonomy): Eukaryota > Metazoa > Chordata > Ceratodontiformes > Ceratodontidae > Neoceratodus > Neoceratodus forsteri. The sequence goes on from CM028138.1 coordinate 682,395,639, forward strand.
ACCGGTCCCTGAGTCAAAAGGTTCATCTGCAGGGGAAGTGGTCTCAGAGGAACTGCCAACATATTGTTGAGTGGTGGAAACCACAGTTGCCTAGGCCAAAAGGGGGCAATGAGGATCATCTTGTCCCCCTGGGATTCGAACTTGAGGAGTACCCTCTGAATCAGAGGAAGAGGTGGAAAGGCGTAAAGAAAGCGTTTTGTCCACTGCAGCCTGAACGCATCCTGACAGAAAATGCCAGGCCCTGGATTTCTGGAGCAGAAGAGAAGCAGTTTTGCATTGAGTGGGGATGCAAAAAGGTCCAGGTCTGGAGTTTCCCACTCTTCGAATAGTGACTGAACTATGGTTGAGTCGAGAGACCACTCGTGAGGATCTGTCTCTGTTCTGCTGAGACGGTCTGCCTTTTCGTTCTGTACACCTAGCAAGTAGACCACTTGAATTAGAGCCTTGTGCTCCAAGCACCATTCCCACACCCTCATTGCTTCCCTGCATAAGGGGTAAGAGTGAGCACCGCCCTGCTTGTTGATGTAGTACATCACTGCTTTGTTGTCCGTTTGAAGGAGAATGTTCTTGTGACAGAGAATGTCCTTCAACGCTCGGACCGCATAAAGGACAGCTCTCATTTCTAGGACATTTATGTGAAGCTGGGACTCGAAAGTGAGTCCATACACCTTGGAGTGTGAGAGCTTGACAGTGAGCTCCCACCCCATTAGGGATGCGTCTGTGGTAATGGAGATTTGATGGTCTAGAGGAGCAAGGGATACCCTTCCAGGAGATTGCTCTCTTTGAGACCACCAGGTGAGTGACCTCTTTAAAGGTTCTGTCACCTTGATGAGATAGGACTGCGGGTGAGTGGTTGGGGACCACGGAGTACTGAGCATCCACAGAGTGGTTCTCATGTGCAGATGTGCTAGGGGTACAGTGAACACTGAGGATGCCAAGAGGCCTAGCATCCACTGCATCGAGAGAGCTGTAACTGAGCTGTTCTCCCCGATGTGACAGGCCATTTGAAGGATATCGTTTCTTCTGTCTTCTGGAAGAAAAGCCTTCACACAGGAGGTATCCAGAAGAGTCCCTATAAAAAGGAGTCTCTGGGAGGGCTGCAGTTGCGATTTCTTGAGGTTCAGTAGAACGCCCATGGACGTAAGGAGGCGAGAGGCCGTCTCTACGGCATCCAGAGTCCCTTGCCTAGAAAGGCTTGCTAGAAGCCAATCGTCCAGATAAGGGAACACCTGTATTCCTACCTTTCTGAGGTGCGCTGCAAGAAGTGCACAACACTTTGTAAAAACTCAAGGAGCCGAGGATAGCCCAAAGGGCAGGATTCTGAACTGATAATGTTGTCCCAGAGCCACAAACCTCAGGAATCTGTGATGCCTCGGGTGAATAGGAATGTGCTGGTAAGCATCCTGCATGTCCAGGGAGGCTAGCCAGTCGTGTTGATGAAGCAAGGGTAATAGGGTTCCCAGAGAAATCATTTTGAATTTCTCCTTGGGGAGAAATTTGTTTAGCTTTCTGAGATCTAGAATGGGGCGCATTCTCCCAGACTTCTTTGGAACCAGAAAGTAATGGGAGTAGAACCCCATGTTTCGTTGATGCAGTGGCACCACTTTACTGCCCTGTTGTTCAGAAGGTCCCAATATCGTGGCGAAGGTCTGACTGAAGGTTGACAGCCTGGGCTGCCGTTTGGGAGGAGCGATCCGGAGGTCTCCACAAGATTGAGTGAATACCCCTCGCGAATTATTGCGAAGGACCCATTTGTCTTGAGGTTATGGACTTCACTGGTTGTAGAAGTGCATCAGACGACCTCCCACCGGAGATGAAAAGGCCACCTCGGGCAGCTGAGATGGGACTTGGGCCAGCAATTCATAAGGTAGCACTGGGCGCTTTGGGCCCTTGCGCTTTCTGTTGCGTCTCTTGAGGTTGGGCAGGTTGTTTTTATGGAAACCTCTCTCTGCCTCTGCCTCAAAAGGACTGATGATTATGAAACTGATGCGCATCGACATTCCCTCGAGAGGGGCAGGAGGGGTCGAGCCAACTTAATGGCTGACCTAGTCTTTTGTGTAGCTTCTAGAGCTTGCTCTACCTGAGGACCAAAAAGATATGCATCATCAGCGCATGCCTATTATTTGCTGCTGTAGTCATCTGTGAAGCCCGTCAAGCAGCAGCCAGGAATGACAGCAGGTGCAAATACAGCAGCCGCAGAACGGAAGCAGTGTCGAAGCATCCATGGCTGCTTTAACCTGTTGGTTGTTAGATTCGATACCTCTGGTAACGGTTTAAAGAAGCTCTGGCTTTGTATCTGACTCCAGTAGAGCTTCAACTATTTGCATGATAGAATGCCACAGGATATATTCATACTGGGAGAAATAGCCCTGGTAACTGGCAATACGCATACTTAGGGTAGAAGCAGCAAAGACTCTCTTACCTAAGGTGTCTATCTTACGAGATTCTTTGTTAATAGGTCGAGCTGTAGTAGTCTGAGGAAGAACGACCTTATCATTCTCTGCCAGGACTACAATAGGATCAGCAAAGGCTTGAGATGCCAAAATGGGGCGATCCTTGGGGGCTGAATATTTCCTATCTATGGATTTAGCCACCAAAGGGTGAGAGCAGGATTATTCCATACCATTTGAGACAGCGTCTCGAGAAGGCTGAAGTCGGAGGAGTCAAATCCGTAGGGATCTCGGGGCATGAAGGTATTGAGTCTTAACAATTTCCCAGGATCGATGTCTGTAGTCTGGAGAGAAAGAGTGGAACTCAGATTTTAGCCCGAGACTTAAAGGACAGGTCCTCGACCAGAGGCTCTGTAGCAGTAATAGATCCTGCTTCGTCCACTTCATCACCCAACCGAAGGTCTGGGTCAGGCTCAATGTCATCTCCTGACAGTCCAGGAGGGACTGTATAGACAGGAAAGGAATGAAAATCAGAAGAGCGGGAAGAAGGAAAAGAGTGAAAGGAGGAGTCCTGAAATGTAAAGGAACCCCCAAGAGTCCCCGGCGCCGAGGAGGCGCATGGCACCAAGAATGACGCAGGAGGGACCACGAAGGCCTAAAACGGGCGCTGGTGACCCGTGACGGGCACCGAGCGACACCATCAACGCCGAGGGCGCGCAAACACCCTCAGACTCTGAAAACAGGTTTTGAAGGGAGGAAGAGCAGGAGATAAGTGCATCGGTGTGGCCCCCCTGCCGCCGTAGCCATGTGGGGGGGACACCTGAGCCAAGAGTCCACGGCAATCAAAAAAGGTGCCGCGACCAGGAAAGTCCAACCGCCCCTACCTGGTCTCCCCAATAAGCCCAAAGGCCCACGAGTGACCGAGCCAGGTAGCTGAACCAACCTCCAAGCCCATTGCTCCATACGAGCGGCCCACTGATGAAACTGCTCATCTGAAGACCTACCTGCAGGCGGGGTAGGGCCCGGCGTCAAAGCCATTGGCTACCAGAAGCAGAGGCTGGCGCACTCTTGAAGGAGGAGATCGCAACTAGCCCAGATAACTGAACGCTCACAGTCGAGACATATCAGAGGGCTACTTGATGATGCCTTCTCTTTTAGACCTGTGGACGAAGAAGAGCTCGAGGTCAACGGGTGCCGAGAATGTGACCGTTTATTTTATAAGCTTCGCAGGGACCGCCCATCCCCCCGGCACTGGACTGACCGTTGTCAGATCCCCCTTCCGGAGAAGGCGGTGGACCGGACCCAGCCCGACTGACTGAACAGCTTTCATATGAAGTCTCCCTACCGTCACCTGACCTGCTCATGGTCGACTCTGTCAAAGTAGGCTGAGACTTCTTTATTGTTAAAATAAGAATAAACTAAGCGAAACTCTATCGAGATAATACTACAAAATAACAAAAACTGAAAACTATGCTGCTAGTTTGAAGTTTGATTCCTGGCGGGCGAGCAACGTCGTTACTGAAGTGCACTCGACAGTGGGAAAAAAAGGAACTGAGGTGGTTGGAGGGTCGACGCCAAGATAGTCATTGCCGCGTGAGCGGAGGCTCACGGTGCCGTTCCTCGCGGCTCCATCTCTGGCGCCGACCCTCCAGCAAAAAGTTTGCTCCCGATGGGTCCTGGTGCCTCCGGCGCAGGTCCCAATAGTGTGAATGAGTGGTGGAGACTTGTGTCCAGGAAGATCTGAGTTCCTGTGTGTTCCTGTTTACTTTTAACACTGGTTACAGCGATCAGCTGGTCGAGTGATATATCGCTGAGGTCCACTGGCTAGCTCCACGGGAGGGGGCGCATGTGCCACCGGGCCCAACGGACCACCGAGGTGTACGCCGCCATGTAGCCTAGAAGGTGCAGAAAGTCCCGGGTGGGCGCAAGTGCCCAACAAGAAATTATTGGGCAAAGGAGGAGAGAACCTCCGCCCGGCCTGGCGGGAGCTGGGCTCTGGCCTGACGAGAGTCAAGCTCTGCCCCGATAAAGCCCATCACCTGAGAGGGCACGAGTTCCGACTTGGCCTCGCTGATCAGGAAGCCTAGTTGGGAGCAGGTTCGGAGGGACAGGTCCCTGGACCTCTCCACCTCCTGAAGGGAGGAACCCGCCAGGAGCCAGTCGTCGAGATAGGGGTATATCCGAACTCCTCAACACCGAAGATGGGCTGCCACTACTGCAATGCACTTGGTGAAGACCCGAGGGGCCAATGACAGGCCGAACGGCATGGCTCGGAACTCGTACAGGGTCCCTTCAACCCTGAAGCAGAGGAACCGCTGGTGGGACAGACGGATTGGGATGTGAAAGAACGCATCCTGTAGATCCAGTGAATAGAACCAAATGTTTTGCTCCAGAGATGGCATGATCTGGTTCAGAGTTACCATCCAGAAGGTGCGAGATCTGAGATATTGATTCAGGTCGTGGAGATCTAGGATGGGGCGTCAACCCCCCCGTCTGCTTGGGCACCAGGAAGTACCTGGACATGAAGCCTGGGTCTGTAGGAGGATCCGGCACTGGAGCTACTGCCTCCTTGCAGATGAGCTGAGCAATGTCGTCTGAGTGCGAGCTGAGATCCTTTCCTCCCGCGGGTCGCGGGCTCAGTTGGGAGGGTACTGCTCGAATTCTAGAGGCACTCCCTGGCTGACCACTTCCAGAACCCACCTGTCTGAAGTGATACCAGACAAGGCGAAAGGAAAGTGACGAAGCCGGCCCCCCACAGGAGGACCCAGAGCTGGTGTGACGGGTGTAGGGGTGGCAACCCCTGACCCATCACTGAGCAGGCTTAGAGGAGGAGGAGGCTCCTGGACTGGCACCTCAGCCTCCTTTACGGGGCTGTTGAGGACCCTGCTTGGGCCTGGGATGCCAAGCTTGAGCCTGCTGTCACTGCTGGCCTCCTTGACAGGGCTGCCTAACCGCAGGGGAAGAGTGCCGAAAAGGCTCCTTCTTGTGCTTCTGCTGGTTCTTGCCCAAAGAACCCTTTGCAGATGTAGCATCCAAGGTGGCACTGGACAGCTCTATTCGCTGGAGGTGACCTGCCTCTCCCGGACCGAAGAGGTCGGTGCCAAGGATGGGCACGTCAGCTAACTTGTGCTGAGTATCTGCCGGAAAGGAGGATAACCTCAGCCAGGCCCTGCGGCAAGTGGCCACTGTGGCTGCTAAGGAGTGGGCACAGGAATCTCCACTGTCCAGGGCCATCTGGAGCTGCTGTTTTGCAACAGCACGGCCCTGGTCACGGACCTGCTTCACCGTGGTCTGCATGTCGGCTGGGAGATGAGGGAGGACTACATCTAGTGACCCCAAGAGGGCATTAGAGAAGTGTGCCATGATCACAGCTGAGCTGGCCTGACGAAGACCCATGCACGAGGCCGCATAAAACCTTCTGGGCAGAATGGTCCATATTCTTGGACTCCTTGTCCAGAGAGCGGTCAGTGTCCGCTGAGCTACCTGTGCATCTAAACACAGAAGCAGTCACAAGGCTCTCGGCCAAGGGATGCTCTGTGAAACCTGCCATGGACCCCATGGGTACCGTATACTTGCAGGCTATGCGGGCAGATGGAGCTGGGCAGGAGGCAGGGCGTTGCCATAGCTCAAGGGCCAGGCCAACAATGGCTTCGGCCACTGGAAAGGCCTCCGTCGGGGTATCTCCCCCCCCAAGGATATCCATGAGGGGGTATTCCGCCTTCTTTTGGATAGGCTCCAAGGACATTCTGGTCGATTCAGAAATCAGGTGGAGGATGCCCTGAAAAGAGGAAGGACCTTCCTCCAAGTCTGCCACTGATGACTCGTCATCCCCCGGATGCGAGTGCAGACCAGTGGCATCCAAGTCCGAAGAGTCGGGACATAAAGGTCTCCTGCCTATGTCTCCCTCGATACGCCGAGGGCGATCGGGGACAACAGTAATGGACAAACGACGGGGGAGGCCGATGTCTGTCCGATCCTCTTTCGAGAGAGCCCCTCCCTGAGGCTGCTTTGGTGGTGGTTCTACCAAAATCGGTGGGGAGACCGATACAAGCCGAGCTGGAATGCATGCCGGCCCTACGGGTGGAGGAACTAAGATCTTTGGTTCCGGAGGGATCAGCGTCGACCTAAGAGGCTGGGGCCAAGTAATGGCCGGTGTTGCCGGTGGAGCCAGCTTCTGACCGTTCAGAATCAGCTGTTGCCACGAGGTCCTCATAACGTCGACGGAGCTTCCGTTGAAGTCTCTCCTCGTCCGAGAAGGATGAGGATCGGTGGCGACGCCTCTTCCTGGAGTGCTTGTGACCTTTCTTTGGTTTTTCGACCGAGGGGTCCTCGATCGAGACCGATAAGGTCGGCTTGTGCGATTGGGAGAAGCCGAAGTCGGGGAGAACCAAAGTTCCGGCACCTTTCCCTCAATCGGGACACCAGAGGGCTGGGTCTCCTCGTTGGGGAAGGAAAGCCAGTGCAGTGGTTGGATTTTCGCCTTTGACGCAGATGACCCAGGTTCGGGAACAAGCCTGGGAAGTCAGAGGGCTGGCTGGGGGGAGAAGGCTTGAACGTCCTAGGACCGCTCGCCTTCTCCAGGAGGGAGGGGGGAATGTGGGTTGGAGCTTGACCTACCTCAGGTGGAGGCCTGAGGCACAGCAAGCTTCGACTGTAGCAGCAGGAGGAGGGTATGAAGTATGTCAGCGCTTGCGCCTTGACGTCAGGGTGTACTTCACGCCCCAAAAAGAACATAGAAAAATGGCTCCTCACACTCCTAGTAGATGGAGCACTGGGACAGATCCCTAATGCCCCTACCTATCCCAGGCTGGTGTCCCGACGCAGCACAAGAAGTTCAGGGTGTTAAGGGCCCACCCCATCCCCACCTGGGGGTATAGCCAAGGCTCCATGGGGGACGACCACCGCGGGCTCCATGTACGTGAGCAGGGACAGAAGCCTCGAGGTGTCTCCCGAAGAGACAGGGCATGAGGTGCAGGGGGAGCTTAAAAAAAAAAAAAAAAACAGAATGGATGCCAGAAACTTGTAGTCTATATTAAAAATCAAGATGGGCCTGTAAAATCCACAGTGTCACACAACTACTGAACAGAGTTAGTAGGGTCCCTGCCTGGCTTCATTATCACAGAAATCACAACCTGAGACCAGCAGGAGGCAGGAGTACTTCCCTCACCAAGAGCTGCTATAAAAGTCTTGTGGTGTAAAGAGAAAACGTGGTCCTCAAATTGTTTATAAAATTCCCCCCAAAATCAGTCAGTTCCCAGACATCTGGCCACTTTATGGCAAGCTAACTCCCTCTGAATTTCAGTGTCAGTGATCAGAGCTATTAGGGTGGCATTTTGCTTTGCTGTGACTTAGGGCAAAGAAAGTTTAGTTAAAAAAGTTGTAACTTCCTCCTGAGTGGCCCCACCCTCCAACTATATAAAAACTCATAAAATCCTTTAAAGGCCTCTGAAATTTCTTGTATGGTCCCAACTCTCAGGTCTGTGTCATGTGTAATACTGTACTATGAATCTGAGCCCTGGCCTTCTGGGCTCTGAGATGTCCTGCAAAAAGCCTGAGGGCTCTGGGTCCCCTTCATAAAATTGTTGCCTGAGGAACAACAGTTTCTGCTCTACTTGTTAATTTAAAAGATTCTTCAGTTCCTTTTTAAAGGTCACCAGCTAGCATCCCGGTTTAAATATGTTCCAATCCAATTTGGATAGTCTCAACATGGAAACACTCAGACAGATGAAAGCGTGACTGCAAAAAAAATACCTTCATCCAATTAGTCCCAGAGGTTTCCAAGTCCTTCAGAGAGACATGGAAACACTCAGATGGATGACAGCAAATAGGACGGCATATATATGTTCTCACTGGGAATCAAACCTCCGACCCTTTGCTTGTCAGGCAAAGACATAGCCAGCATGCCACCTGAGGCAAGGCAAAGGGGTTTTGTCCTGAGGAGATTGATATCTTAAAAACCACAGGAAAGGCTAATATAAATTCCCAGCCACCTACTTATGCAGTATGCTTACCTGGCAGGAAAGCTTTTCTTTTGTCCGCTATCTCCTGTGGGTAATCCTAGAAAAGATGAAGACGTTTGTTGTGCCATGTCAGCATCCCCCATCCAACATGCTTTCTGTAAAATTTATTCAGTTGTTGTAGGACACAGAAACTATCAGGACAGCCCAGAAATGCTTTATATTTTTCAGTCGAGGCCTAACAATCCGATGGGAGCACTTGATCTCGAAGTCCAAATCCTCCAAGAGATCCAAAATCTCTCGATGCAGCTCACAAAGAAATGTATTCATATCCTGATCCTCCTCAGCACACCCTCCAGTCACTCCCTCATGAGTGGAAAGTTGCCACAGTTGTACCCATACTAAACAAGCATTTGTCAATGCCGAATGTTTGCTTGCTGGCATTGGCATTGGTAGTGTAGGAGTTACAGAGCTGCATAATAGGAATGGCAGTGAAGTACTGAACTGAAGCCAACCCCACCACCACCCTGCAGATACTGACAGGCATTGGGGTGTGCCTTTGGGTCGTCAGGCATAACGGCCACGCCATTTCACCACACCCTACCCTGCAGATACCAACAAGTGTCACGGTGTGCCTTGGGGTCTTTGGCCCTTATGTTCACCCCATTCCATCAGGAAATACGGTGAGATGGGTGCTGTATAGGAGAATGGGGTGAACTTTGGGGCTGAAGAGTTCAAGGCACACCTCGATGCCCCTCACTGGCTGCAGGATGTGGGTGGGGTTGGAATGGTATGAGCATTACAGGCGACAATCCCAAGTCACACCCCTGATGCCTGTCAGTCTCTACAGGGTGGGGCGTTATGGTCGGAAACCCTAATGCCTCAGGCATTCATTGGTATTTTCACTCCAAATTTTCAAAATGTTTTTTTTGTGACCCCTCACCTAATGAACAGTGGCAATATCAGTTCGTTAGTCGAAAGCTGATTTTGCACAGCGACTACGCCATCTGGCACCACAGGTGCGAAAACACATTTTGGCTAGGGTGTGAAAAATGACAGCTGTACTGTTCATAAGGAAGTGTGGAAAAATGCCACTGATTACAATCTGGACTGAAAATATTACAAATTCATGAACTTATGAGGGTGCGTGAAAACTGTGCAATGCTCGCTCATAACACAGTCATTTTATGGACTTTTGTCACCAGATTTTTAACACAACCATTTTAAGACCTCTGCTCATGAACAGTGTCACTGTAATTTTCTTAATCTGTTCCAAACATTGATTTCACACACTGCGCCATTGTGCGCTACATGTGCGGAAATACATTTTGGTGAGATCATAGAAAAATTACAGCTGTACTGCTCGTAAGGAGGTGTGTAAAATGGCAATGTTGAAAATCTGGAGTGAAAATATTAAAAATTTGCGAACTTACGAGCATGCATAGGAACTGTGCAACACACGTTTGTAAATCTGTCATTTTTGGGAATTTTTTCACCAAATTTTCAACATAGGGTTTTTGGGGGCCTACCTCATGAAATGTGACACTGTTGTTTCGTAAATCGGTCCCGAAAGGTGGTTCCGCACAGTGACCGCTAACTCACCTTTCGGGGCCGATTAATGCCATGACAGTGCCAGAATTCATGAGGAGGGGTCCCAAAAAACCCCATGTTGAAAAATTGGTGCCAAATTCCCAAAAATGCCTGAGTATATGCATCAAAGTTGAAAAAACCCTATTTATTCCGTTATACAGCGCACTGGCATTTCTTCAGTTCACGGTCGGCTTTGAAGAGTGCAGACGTGTTCCCGGTCCACCAAAGATCGTCTCGCTGGCCTCCGGAGGCAAGTATGGGGTGAGGTGTGGGTGTGGGGAGATGGATGTGCAGAAGGTGAGCGTGGGTTGGGGGACAAGACAATCAACAAGGGACCGTTTTTTTCTTCTCAGGTGTTTGTTTTCTTTTCAGGAAGACGACGTGGGACTTGTGCTACGCTGGGGTGGTCTCCCAGTGTGGCGGCTGGAAGAGTTTTTTTGGGGGTCAGTGGAGCCGCGGGGATTGGGCACCCCATCGCGACATCAGACACATGTGCCCCAGCATGGCAACTGGAAGTCTGTTTCTTTGGGGGGTTTAATTGAGCCAGCGGGATTGGGCACCCCGTCACCATTCTCACTTATGCCACGCTGGGGTGGGCTCCCCGCATGGCACCTAGAACTCTGGGGGGGGTACGGAGCCGACGGGGGATTGGGCACCCCAGTCAGCCATACTGTGTGTGGCGGCCGGGAGGGAAGCACTATTCAGACACTCAGAGGGTTGGGGAATATTATTACAATACTGATCAGGTGTGCCAACAGACGACAACTGCATCTACTTTTTCAGTCTCTTTGGGGTTCTGTTTTCCTGCTTTTGTCAATGCCGCTCCTACCCTGAACTCTGACTCAACATTCCAAGGATGGCAATTAGATCTTTTTTTGGAAACATTCCAAGGATGTCATTTTTAGTCACCTGCCTCCTCCCAGAAAGATAGTCCTAGGAAAAGTCCACTTCAAACTGAATTTATGTTCCAGGAAGAGAAAGCAGAAACGTATACAAGCAGGATTGCCAGCAATATGCTAATCAACACTATCTTATCGCTGCTCACTGAAGCGGTCTCTCCCTTTCAACTGTACGCCACTGCATTTTCAACTGCTGTCATAGACAGCTGCAGCATACATTGGTGAACTATGGCCATGCCTGCAAACACACTGAATTGGAAGACAGGGTGCCACACCTACAAAAACTCGAATGATGGCACTATGTTTCTTGCACATACATGCAAGCAAACATAAAAAGGTATCTAAATCGGATCCTGCAAAGTTTAGACCAATTAGCTTAACTTCACTCCTTTGCAAGATTCTAGAAAGTATTATCAAAGATTGCATCCTAAAATTCATCGAACAATCTGGGCTAACTGATCCCTTGCAACATGGGTTTACTAAACTGAGGTCCTGTCAAACTAATTTGCTAGCTTTCTATAATTCTGTTAGGGAAACTGACCAGGGAAACTCTGTTAACACTGTGTTTTTAGATTTTGCCAAGGCTTTTGACAAGCTCCCACATACAGAGCTTGTCAATACCCTGCATCTTATCAACTAAATAAAAACATCCTAAATTGGATTACTGGTTGGCTTAGGGGAAGGAAACAAGAGGGTATCCATCAACAGAGTATTATCCGACTGGACCTGGGTCACTAGTGGGGTCCCCCAGGGGTCTGTCCTGGGCCCCTGCCTCTTTAACATTTATACTGCTTCACTCAAAATTGATATACCCAATACATGGATGTTGAAATTTGCGGACAATTGTCGGTTAGGTACAGTGGTTAATGGCCCTGAAAACTATGCTGCCCTCCAACTAGCCCGCGATAGAATTCTCAATTGGACGGACAGCAGCAAATTACTCCTAAATGCTAATAAATACAAAGTTATTCACCTGGGAATACATAATAATCATTATATATGCAAGCTAGGGAATGACGATCTTGCAGTAACTCACCAAGAAAAAGATTTGGGAATAACTGTCACTCCTGATTTGAAATTTAGATCTCTCTGCAGTACCCAAATCAAAAAAGCCAACCAAATACTAAACTGTATCCTTAGACACATTTCTAGCAGAAAAAGTGAAGTAATTCTCCCACTGTACACTGCTTTAGTTAGGCCCCAAATTTACAAGAAGATATTATAAGACTTGAGGGGGTCCAACGTAGAGCCACTAAGGCTATAACTGGGATGAGTAATAAGACCTATAAGGATAGACTTATAGCACTAAACATGTACACGCTCCGCTACAGGAGACTCAGAGGGGATTTGTGCCTTCTTTTCAAAGCTATAACTGATCCAACCCTTCGAAATGACTTGGGGATTATACCTAGCGATTACAGAACAAGTATTAGAAAGCATAACAAACAACTAGTCATAGCAAAATGGAATATATTCCATAGGAAAAACTTGTTCAGTAACAGAGTTGCCCAAACATGGAACAGTCTCCCGGTTGCAGTAGTAAATTGCCCTGAAATGGATTCTTTCAAATCAAGCCTAGACCTAGCCATCGCAGATGATGTGAAATACTGTTTTGGGTAACACAATGACAAGCACCACAGACCTATTGTCCATATTTAGTTGAATGTGCTTTACTTGAATCTATGTATGAAACTTGTGTCTCCAGCGGTGGCTCCCTTACTGCATGAGCTTAGCCTACATTCTTCATGCTTTGATGGCGAAACGTTAGGGCATGGCTTTCAGTGTGCACCCTTTGGCAAGTCTGGTCCATAGCTTTGGCTGCAGTGTATGGCATTCTCACCCTCTTGGCCACTGAGCAAGTGATTTCTAAGTGATGTCTTTTTGTGCAAGTTCTCTGCAAAAAAAAAAAAGAAAAAAAAGTATTCTGCCCTGCAGGACATGTGTAGGACTTTTTTTTTTTTTTTTTTTTTACTTTATTTATGCCCAGACTCCTCCAAGGCATCCTTCGGAGGTGCCCACACAATCCTGCCCCTACTTCTCCCCGCAGTGACCAGCCACCATCGGTTCTCCCTCTCTCGGAAGGACTTCCCAGCGTTCGGATCCCCGGAACTGGGCCGCTTCCGCCCTCAGCGGCTCTTTACTTAAGTTAGAGGGTCCATCCCCTCAAAAGGTCGGCCTGGATCCCTGATGTGGCGTGGTCCTACATTGGGGATGAGAGGGAGATCACTGGAGCCCTCGTCATCTTCTCGGGAGCGGGGGTATTTTTCAGTAATTTTTCCCTTCCCACCCCTCCGGAGCACGGCTTGCAAGGCAACGTAATGCCGTGACTCTGCCCACCCCTGGTGTTTTACCGTGCTTGCCCATTTGATGCACCCCTGGCCACCACCAGAGGTCGCTCGGGAAGCGAGCAACCTCCCACCCTCCCGGGAAGAGAGAGCAGTCCTTCCGGACGCTCAATCTCTTCCGGCCCCTGCCAACCCCCGGCGACTCCCGGCTCGTTCCCGAACCCGGGTTGCCGGTGTGGTGCAAGGTGTGGCATTCAACGCCTCAACCCTCAGTGCCACCTTGCCGACTCATGTGTAGGACTTGCTGACCAAAAAATGTACTGTGTCACGCTGATGCTGGTTAACTGGATGCGATATGCATAACAAAAATAATTTTTAAACGCAATAAGCTGGAATGCGGGTACTGCATAATATATTAAAATTCATCTCAACAAATATCTTTTGAAATAAGAGTGCTGACCTATTTTTGGACGGACGTCCAGCAATCATTGTGAATGTAATTCTTCTAATTGTGGTCTGAAGGTCGGAGACTCTGAGGTTACCCACCGCAGCAGCATCCATGATCCTTGGAACGCTATTCTCCACCTCTATAAATCTCTTGTTCAGTGCCTCCATTGTTGTTTTAACATTGCTGGAGACTGTTTGTAATAAAGCACAGATCTGCACACTGTCTGGGGGTTCAGCAGGCCCCACTGTAGTCTGCTCCATCATACTCTAACTGCCTTGAGCCACTGACAACTTGGCTTCAATTTTTTGTTTCTTTCAGAGCAGTGGGACGTGGTCAGCGAGTCCTCGGGGGGGGGTCATCTTTAAAAAAGCAGTAAAATCTTTACAAGCACAAATATCCAGGTTGGGTGAGGACTTCCTATGCTATGCAGCCATTCCCCTCAGCAGTGACTCCATGGGCAGACAATCATGGGGTCATTTTATACGAACAGAACTTCTGTTTTAGGGGGCAAGTAATTAATGAAGAATGTAGGGACCATTCTTTTGGAATCAGAACACGGCAGACAGTACCAGCAAGTGAGCAAACTGTGAGGTAGGACAACGTGCTGTGTTAATCTGGACACTAGCACAGCAAAGTTTCTGTTTGGTTTTGATCAAATGCAGCCTTTTATGTAAGCCAGCAGTACCCTGCCCCCCCGTGCTTGCTTAAGGCATTACACATGGACAGTCAACTGACGTTCAGCAGAAAACAGGAGTTTGTGGTTTTAGTTCCTAAGCAAATGTTCTGGCTTGATACATATATACACACATGCTTATTCGCTCTAAAACACACACAAACACATGAACATAGACTCACACCTCTTCCACAAACACATAAATAGACAGAGCTACAACCCCCCACACACATACATAACACCCCACAGATACATACATTCATACACAAACACATACATACAGACACGTGCATGCATGCATGCTTGCACACACAAACAAAAAGATACGTGCATTTACACACTCCCTCACCTTCACGCACAGACATACAAACACAGATGCATACACACACACACACACACATGGCGTAGGCATAGCCGGGGCAGTTTCCTGTGTTCCCAGAAACCTCCTTCCTATGTTGCTTCTCTTTTTTTTAATTTTTTATTGTAACAATCAAAACTTATACATTTAATATGTGTATCCATAACTTACATTGAATTCAACTCAAACACATGTATAACTCATCTTTTTATCTGTCACTTAAAAAGTGACAAACTAGTTCTTTTAAGTTAAATCCTGTTTCTAATTCCATTTCCTCCAACCCCCTTCCACCACGGAGCCTATACTACTTCATTTCCCACAGAGGGATAAAGTTTTCACCAATATCTTTACCAATGGATTCCTCTGAAACATCAATATCCTGTATTTCTTTCCATAAATTTTCAAATAACACTGCTTCTCTAACCTGGCACCACCATTTTTCCTTAAAGGGCTCCTGACTATAGTGGAACTCAGCCTGGACTGTGGTTGGCTGAATACCATTGTCATTTGGGGTGGCAGTATAGCCTAGAGGTTAGAGTAACAAGCCTCTAAATGAGCTTGGTACATCCAGCAGACCGGAGCTTGATTCCCACGACCTCCACTTGCATGCTGTGTGACTCCTGAGCAAGTCACTTAACCATCCAGTGCTCCCAGGTTACCTATGAAAACAGGCATGTATGTCTAGTGGGCCTTACCTGGTTACCAAAGAATAAAATAAAATAAACAAGCATTTGTCAATGCCGAATGTTTGCTTGCTGGCATTGGCAGTGGTAGTGTAGAAGTTACAGAGCTGCGTAATAGGAATGGCAGTGAAGTATTGAACTGAAGCCAACCCCACCACCACCCTGCAGAGAGTGACAGGCATTGGGGTGTGCGTTTGGGTCGTCAGGCATAGCGGCCACACCATTTCACCACACCCACTCTGCAGAGACTGACAAGTGTCACGTGTTCCTTGGGTCTTTGGCCTTATGCGCACCCATTTCATTAGGAAATACGGTGAGATGGGTGCGATATAGGAGAATGGGGTGAACTTTGGGGCAAGAGTCCAAGGCATACCTCGATGCCTCTCACTGGACTGCAGGGTGTGGAATGGTATGAGCATCATAGGCAAGAATCCAAGTCACACCCTGATTCCTGTCATTCTCTATAGGGTTGGGCGATTTAGTTGAAAAGCCTAATACCTCAGGCATTCGTTGGTATGTTAACTCCAAATTTTCAACATGTTTGTTTTGTGACCCCACCTCATGAACAGGGGAATATCAGTTTGGTAGCGAAGCTGCTTATGCACAGTGACTACGGCATTTAGCACCACAGGTGCAAAAATATTCCGAACAGGATGTAAAAAATGACAGCTGTACTCTTTCATGGGGAGGTGTAAAAATGGCTATGTTGCAAATGTGTAGTAAAAATATTTAAAAAAATGGTGAAGTCACGAGCGTACATAGAAACTGTGCAACGCACACCAGTTATATAATTAGGTTGGGGATTTTTATAGCAGATTGTCAACTCAGGCATTTTGGTGCCTCCGATCATGAACAGTGTCACTGTGATTTTCTTTATCTGTGCCGAACAATGATTTCCCACAGCGACCACGCATCTCTCCACTGAAAGTGTGAAAACACACTTCGGCCATGTTGTGAAAAATGGCAGCTGTACTGTTCATAAGGAAGTGTTGAAAAATGCCACTAGGTGAAAATCTGGACTGAAAATATTACAAAGTCATGAACTAACGAGGATGCGTGGAAACTGCACAATGCTCACTCGTAACACAGTCATTTTATGGAGTTTTGTCACCAAATTTTCAACATAGCCATTTAAGACCTCTGCTCATGAACAGTGTAACTGTGATTTTCTTAATCTGTCCCAAACATTGCTTTCCACACCAACAGCACCATTATGCGCTACATGTGGAAAACACATTTTGCGACATATGAAATGGCATGGGAACCGCGCAACGACGCCAGAAAACAGTCATTTTTAGGAATTTTTTCACCAAATTTTCAACATAGCCATTTTAAGACCTCTGCTCATGAACAGTGTCACTGTGATTTTCTTAATGTGTCCCATACATTGATTTTGCACACCGACTGCGCCATTGTGCGCTACATGGGCGGAAACACATTTTGGGTGAGATGAAAATGACAGCTGTACTACTCATAAGAAGGTGTGGTAAAATGGCAATGTTGAAAATCTGGAGTGAAAATATTGAAAATTCGCAAACTTACGAGCGTGCGTAGGAACTGCAACGCACGCTCATAAAACAGTCATTTTTAGGAATTTTTTCACCAAATTTTCAACATAGCCATTTTAAGACCTCTGCTCATGAACAGTGTCACTGTGATTTTCTTAATTTGTCCCTACATTGATTTCACACACCGACTGCGCCATTGTGCGCTACATTGGCAGAAACACGTTTTGGGTGAGATGTGAAAAATGACAGCTGTACTACTCATAAGAAGGTGTGGTAAAATGGCAATGTTGAAAATCTGGAGTGAAAATATTGAAATTTCGCGAACTTACGAGGCTGCGTAGGAACTGTGCAACACGCCACTCACTTAAACAGTCATTTTGGAATTTTGGCACAAATTTTCAACATGGACGTTTTAGGCCCCTTCTCATGAATGATGTCACTGTCATGGCGGTATTAAGCCTAAAGGGTGATTTCGCAGTCACTCATGAAATCAGCCTTGAACCCGAATAACGCCATGACAATGACATCATTCATGAGAAAGTAAAACATATTGAAAATTTGGTAAAAACTCAAAAATAACCCGAGATATACAATAAAGTTGAAACCCCTATCTAGCCCATTATACAGCTTACGGCATTTCCTCAATTCGCGGTCGGCTTTGAAGAGTGCAGACATGTTCCAGGTCCACGAAGATCGTCGCGCCCGAGTCCGGAGTAAGTATGGGGTGGGGAGGCTGGAGTGCGCAGTGGGTGGGTGCGGGTTGTGGGGGATCGGGAGGCGCACCCGCTGGACCGTTTTTCTTACAGGTAAAAAAAAAAAAGAGCGTCGTGGGACCGTTTGCCACGCTGGGGTGGGCTCCCAGCATGGCACAAGGACTTTGAGGCGTTCAGCCGATGGGGATTAGGCGCCCCGTCGGCAAAAAAAAACAAAAAAACGCGGGACCGTTTGCCACGCTGGGGTGGGCTCCCAGCGTGGCACAAGGACTTTGGGAAGGGGGGCGCGTTCAGCCGACGGGGGATTGGGCACCCCCGTCGGCAACATGACTGATTGCCTGAGTGCCACGCTGGGGTGGGCTCCCAGCGTGGCATCAACTACTGGGAGGGTGGAGAGACACATGCAGCTCAGCCGGCGGGATTGGGCACCCGTCGGCTATACACTGCGTGCAGAGGCGCGCCGCGGCCTGGTGGGGGCGAGCGTGAGCAGCTTCTTATCGCTGCTCACTCAAGCGTAGCTCCCCTTTCAACTGTATGCCACTGCATTTTGGAGGCGTGTCATAGACAGCTCCAAAATGCGATATTCTGACAGAGCAGCATGCCAGCACACTGCCTGAATTGGAGGAGGAGGTGACACACCTCCAAAATCTCCGATGTTGGCACTATGTTTCTTGCACATGCGTGCAAGCAAACATAAAAATTGGTGTACTATTAATGACAGCATTCAATGATAATTTTATTGGTTATTGTCTTAATTCTTTCCCTCCCTACTACTTGTCCTGTTTTCCCACGAATTGCTTGCTAGCCCTGGCAGGTTGAACTGTGGATGATGTCATTTGTAGTTTTTTTTTCTGTGACTGAGCCACCGAGCAGCAACGCTGAGTCCGTCTCCTCACAGCTGTTTTTTTATGTCGCAGTTGTCAGTCCATTCTATGGTGTGCGGGGAACCACTGAATGAGAAGTAAGGCGGATTTTGAAAGTGCAAAGTATTGAACCTCTTTTAATTAATGAAAGAAATATTCAGGTTTCCCCATTAACTCTGATCATTGTGAGTGAAGGGTAAACGGAACTCGCTTTCTCTTATATTAAGTTTAGCAAGTGAACCACCTTTTGATTATTTCACTTGTCGCAATTAAAAAAAAGTCTGTACACAGTGAGTGGAGACAATTAGTCATTTTAGAGCTGGGGGGTGAAAGAAGACATCCAGAGCCATTGCAGCCGACCTCTGGAAATAAATAAATACATAAATATATTTTCTAGCGTTGTGTGGCAGTTAGTGGACGAACAAGATACAGCCAGCACCTGCCATGTAGTTCATTTCAAGTGCGGTTCAAGGGGAAGGCTGACACAAATCTCTATCATAAAAATGTGGTAAATGAATCGGAACTGATTTTATACTAAAAACGTTAATAGTATTATGTCAGTCTATTCGCGGTGTCTGATGTTTTTAGCATAAAATCACTCCCGATTCATTTACATTTTTATGATAAAGGAGAGTTGTGTCAGCCTTCCCCTTGAACTGCGCTTGAAATTAACTACTTGGCAGGTGCTGTATCTCGTTCGTCCGCCAACTGCCACACAACGCCAGGAAATATGTATTTACTTATTTTCAAAGGGCGGCTGCAATGGCTCTGGATGTCTTCTTTCACCCCCCACTCTAAAATGACTAAATGTCTCCACTCACTGTGTACAGATTTTTTTTTTTAATTGTGACAAGTGAAATAGTCAAAGGTGGTTCACTTGCTAAACTTAATATAAGAGAAGGCGAGATCCGTTTATCCTTTTCTCACAATGATGGGAGTTAATGGGGAAACCCAAATATTTATTTTACTAATTAAAAGAGGTTTGATACTTTGTACTTTCAAAATACACCTAACTTGTCATTTTTTTTTTAAATTATACTTTTTGACAGTGCCTTGGCTGTCAGTACTGTCCGCCCTGGTCACGGACCCCCCACCATCGATCGTGGCCAGCGCTCCCCCAATGTCACCCCTGGCTTGCCCCCCAGAGGGCAGGGTTGCGGCGCTGACCCTTAACGCCGCAAATCTAGTGTCTAGATGGGGGGGCCTGCATCGGAGGCTAAGAGAGGTCTGGGGGCAGGGCATCATTGAGACGAGCCGGGCCCCTGAAATTTTCCCTGTAAGCAGGGGCGGGGACATGCAATGATGACCAGCATCCACCCTGCCCCAGAAAGAGCAATCAATCAATCAATCAATCAAATCTTTATTTATCCAGGCGATCACCGTTGAGCAAGCTCATTTGCAAGGTGGACCTGCAGTTAGTCATAAAGGATAGACATACATATGATGCACAAAAATTAGAAATTAGGAATACAGACTTACATGTGTAAGGTACATTATAAACATTCCATTGCACTAGTTGGGAACAGGTAAATAATGTCAGGAATACATATTTACATGTGTAAGGTACATTGTAAACATTCCATTGCACTAGCGGTGAACAGGAAAAATAATGTCAGGCAATAGTTATACAAAGTACATTCTTCTCTATACATGATTAAAGTCGTGGCTACTAGTATCAGCCAGGGGAGGGCAGATCATAGTCATTACATCCCCTAGGAAAAAGAAATACGGTTTCTGCAAGGTTGTAGGAACCAGAGACCAACAGGCATCTAATTAAGAGTCATGAGGGAAGGTTGGTAGTATGCCAGGGGCTCTGAAGGCCAGGAAGGACTGGCTACTTAATAAGTTAGGGAGGATATACAGTGTAGGTATATAAATGAGGGGTGGAATTTAGCACTACATCCATTTTAGAGCCACTAGAAGCTGTGGTAACATTTACAAAGTTCAGTAAATGTTATGTCATAAAGATGCCTGAACATAGCAATACTGACAAGGGTACTGAATTTCAAGGAACTTTGGATCCCTCCCAAAGTGTGGGCAAAGCATGACTTATGGCAGCCCTACCAAAGTGGTTGTTAATCCTGGGAATTTTTAAGGAGATTAGTGAATGACTTCTAGTGCCGTAGCTACTAGGTGGACTTGCAGGAAGGCAAGCAGTAATGTAATCCGGAGTTTGCTGGAAGAGCTGAAATGTCCAAATGGCTGCATTTCTATGCCTTCTGAGTTGAAGCGATGGCCACCCTACTGCAGTATATAGAGAGCAGTGGTGCGTGGAGGATGAAGTCCAGTTATAAATCTTAGGGCTCTGTGGTACAATACATCCAATTTGGTAAGATGGGAGGCAGGACATTGGCCATATATAATGTCAGCATAATCAATTAATGATAGAAATGTAGAATTGACAAGCTGTCTTTTGCTGACTCAGTAAGAAGGTGTTTAATTCTGAAGAAGAGGCCAAGCCTTGCCTAAGTTTTTCATTAGTTCTTCAGTATGCACTATAAATGAGAGTTTGCTATCCAGCCATATGCCCAGGTATTTAAATTTTGACACGAACTCAAGATTTTCACCAAGTAGAGTGGATACAGGAGGAACCTTATTATAGGCTGTAGAGATGGCCCGATGTTAGAAGGGGCAAGCAGCATGCCTTGTTTTTGCATTTAATAAAAGTTTTTATCAATGAGTTGATATTGCAGTATATTGAATTCATTTGAATTGCAGCACATGCTGCTCCAGGGTGTCTCCTGCTTAGGTATAACACTGTGTCGTCGGCGAATAAGTGGACTTTGGCCTCTGTAATGCCTAAGTTCAGGTTGTTAATATAGATGTTGAACAGCAGTGGACCCAATATAGAACCCTGAGGGACTCCTCTCTTTATAGATTTAAGTGGTGAGAGCTCTCCTTCTGCCTTTATTTGTTGCTGTCTACCTGAGAGGTAATTCTGGAACCAGGCCTGTGAAATTGAGTCCAAACCTAAGCTGTTTAGTGCTGATAGAAGTAGGCAATGGTCGACGGTATCAAAGGCCTTGCTTAGATCTAAGAAAACCGCACAAACGAATTTTTTTTTGTCCAGATCCCGAAGCCAGTCGTCAGTAACTTTAGCCAGTGCAGTGATGGTGCTGTGTTTGGTTCTAAATCCAGACTGCATGGGATTAAGAAATTTTATGCTGTCCAGGAAGGATCTTTAGCTGTGTGCCACGATTTTTTCCAATATTTGAAAGTATAGGCAGTAGAGAGATTGGCCTATAGTTGTTCAGGTCGCTAGGGTCCCCTGATTTGTACAGCGGGATAACATGAGCAGTTTTCCACTCTGCAGGAAGGAGCCTTGAGTTAGGACAGGTTAAATAAATGCATTATTGGTGCTGCAAGTATATGATAGGCTATTTTCAAAAGTATGGATCAATTGAGTCAGCTCCAGCGCTCTTCTTAATGTCAATTGCAATAGAAGTCTTCAACTTCTTTCAAGGTGATTGATGAAAAGGCGAATGTCTTGCCAATATTGGTTGCTTCTAGGGACTGGACTTTGAGCTGTGGCCAAAGGCTGCTTATTGGCGCTTTATCAAAAGCCAGGCCAGCTGTGGCAAAAATGATTATTGAAGGCTTGCAGGATTTCAGATTTATCAGTGACAGAGACATTGTCAATGGTTATTTTGGATGGGAGCGCACTACTAGGTGGGTGGCCCGAGACTTCCTTAATAGTGGACCAGAACTTGGTGGGGTTATTAGATGCAGAGAGCAATTCGGTTTGATAAAAAGTAGCCTTTGCTTCTCTAATCATTTTTGTGCAGGCATTCCTGGCTGCTCTGAAGGTACACCAGTCAGATTCTGTATGTGACTTCCTGGCCTTTTTCCATAGTAGGTCTCTTTTTAGTAGTGCTTTCTTCAAGTTTGGTGAGAACCAAGAACCAAGATAACAGCATTGGTGTGCGTGCAGCAACCCAGCCTCCGATAACTGTCACCCGCCCTCCCCCCAGAGAAGGAGAGCAGTCTAAGGACGCTCAATCCTTCTCTCCCTGGCCGGCCTTCCGACAACCCGGGTCCGTTCCCGAACCGGGGTCGCTGGCATCGCAAGCAGAAATCCAACCGCTGCGCCGGCGGGCCAGCATATACACCTAACTTGTCATTCAGTGGTTTCCCACACACCATAGAATGGACTGACAACTGCAACGAAACAAAACAGCCATGAGGAGACGGACTCAGCGTTGCTGCTCAGCAGCTCAGTCACAGAAAAAAAAAAAAACTACAAATTACATCATCCACAGTTCAATCTGCCAGGGCTAGCAATTCGTGGCATAACAGTCCAAGTAGTGAGGAAGGAAAGCATTAACCCTTAGGCTGCCGACAGAATTAGAACGTATAGGAATTCTGGACTGATATATCAGTCCATGGCACCATCATGGAATGCTGTCACTAACAGTACACCAGTGACAATGGCATTCAGCCAACCAGAATCCAGGCAGAGTTCCAGCTATAGTCAGGAGCTCTTTAAACAGCCCTTCCATTTCCTGAGCATTCTAATTTTCAAGTTTGTGTCTTTTGGTGAACATAGCACCTATGCATAACATTTTTGCTTGCCCCACATCATTACCCTGCTCCTCAGTATCATTTAAAATCATAGTTATAAAATTATTTGGTACTTCATAATTAACTATTTCACAGATCCAACTGGCTGTACTCTTCCAAACTTGTTTTAATTTCGGGCATGACCAAAAGCAGTGGTATAAGTCCTGTTTGTTAACACTGGTGCCAACATTTTTGTGAGACATTTCCTATAAATTTACCCAGAACCTCAGGGTATAATCGGCTTGATACACAATTTTCTTTTGTATAGTTCTATTTTTGGAATATAAATAATCCTTGTGTGTTTTTATTCCTACATTCTTCCACTGCTGATCTGTTAAACTTTAAAAGTTAGACTCTTTACTCCCTTTTGAGTTTGTTTTTATCCAGGGATCTTTGGTTTTAGTATTAATAATCTTTTGTGCCAAGATCCTACTAACTTTATCTGTTCTTTATACAGTCTACTTAAGTTCCCATGCGTCTCTCCTTTATTTTTCTTCATAAATGACAGAAACTTAAGTTTTATTTTTACATAATATGGATACTGTGTACCTGGAATATTCGAGGTAAGGCCCTAAAAATCGCACAAGATATAAAAGAGTTCTTTGTTTAGTAATTAACCACATCACTGTATTCTCGATTTAAGAAATGTCCTCATCAATTTTGCTTCATCGTTATTCCACAAACTTTTAATATGCCAAATCTTAAGGAGTAACCAAGGAAAGCAATTTTGTTCTTTCAATTTTCTAGTTTCTTGTTTTATTTTATTCTTGATAGTACCAAGGAACTGAGGCGTATTCATATTCCCCGAAATTCCCCATAAGAGTTTTTCAGGATTTATTCCACTATCCTTATTCCAGAAAAGTATTTCATATAGGTCTAGTTCTACATTTGTAAAGACTTTCTCCCACCATAAATCTATCTGATAAGCAGTTTCATAGTTTTCTGGGTCAGGGCAGCTATAACCACTTTCCAGTTTGCGTCTGTTATTTTTTTCATAAAACTTTGAGATGAATGGGCTATCTTGTGTTTCTGCTCCTGGGCCAGCTACCCTGTAGCCATGACTGGCCTGCTCCCAGCACCCACAGCCCCAATGCCTTCACCAGAACATGCAAATTGGGCAGGGGTGGGCGGGACACGAGTGCCTGTTCCTTCATCCTTGTGCAGGCCTGTATTACCCTTCTGCATTCTGTCTTACGAACACATTCCCACCATGCCGTAGTGTGCCCTTGGTGGAAAGCAAGCTTCATGGCCCACCGCAGGTGGTTCTGTGGCACTGAAGTGCCCTCCACTCGGGCTGGGACATACCAGCCATCAGCTGCCCGATTTTAGCTCCCTTAACTGGGGTGCCACCCACTCTGGCTGGGATATGTCAGCTGTGAAGTGGACAGCCAGTTCTGAGTGCTGTATCATTTTGTTTTAAACATAAAAATGCATTACTGACTGTCTCTGCTGAAAAATCTGGTGCTCTTAGAATGACCTCACTCACCCCCCCCCTCAAGGTTTCAGCTGAAAGATAAAAGCCATGAGCAAATGCTGAAAACAGCATGTGAGATCACACACACAGTTTTAGATACTAGTCATAAAGATGCTTTCATGTCCTGGAAATAGGAAGCTTATTATGAGATCAACGAAGTGTCATTTGAAGAACATGAGTCATGCTGAAGATTGCAGAATAAATACTTTGAAAAAACATCCTGTTTTTGTATAAGATATATATTTTTTACATATAATCTGACAGAGAAAAAGCTAGATGACCTCACACAAAACGGGTTGGCCAATACAGTATGCTTAAGGAATATTCTGTTTTACTTACACATTTTTACCTAGACTCTGACAACGAAACATCTTGAGCACTTTTAAGCAGATATTTAGAGGTAGAGACAAATCTAAGTACTGTAGGTAAGAACTGTACTGTTTAAACCTTGTTCTTTTAAAAGATTTGTACATCTTGTGGTACAAGAGTTCTATATTTTGGTGTTTTACATATTTTTATCTATTTTTAGTAAAGCTATTTTTAGAACATATTTAGTCTATCTCTGAATTTATTTTAGTTGTAAGTAAAGTATATGGCTATAGCAGACAGCAGGCATAAGCTTGAATGGTGGTACCAAACTGGAAAGAGAAGCGTTTTAAATCTGAGATCTTTATTAAAAGTTTTCAAGGGTTCATCTCTGTATACCTGGTTAGGTGCCTGTAGGCAAAGATATCTGGCCCCCCGAAGACAGAGATATCTGAGCCTGTGCACTGAGTACACTAGCAAGAGGTTCACAGTTTGAATCCCTCCAAGACTTGAGACCCAAGGTTAATCTGAACTCACAAAACAGACAAGAGGGTTTCCTTGTTCTGTTAAACTGTTCACAAGACTGCGCTCGGAGGTTGGCACTGGCACTTTGGGAGTAGAGGGCCTGACCTGCTGAGTGGGTTTGTGACACCGGCCATCAGCTGATTCCAGCTCCCTTAACTGCTGTGTCACTCACACAAGCTGTGACATACAAGGCACTGGCTTCCTGATTCCAGCTCCTTGAACTGTGATGCCCTCCACTTGGACTGGGACATGCCCACCATCAACTGCCTGATTCCAGCTCCCCTAACTGCGATGCCACCCACCCAGGCCAGGACATGCCAGCCAATGGCTGCCTAATTCAAGCTCCCCTAACTGTGAAGCCACCCACTCAGGCTGGGACATTCCGGCCATTAGCTGCCTGATTCCAGCTCCCTAACTGTGATGCCACCCACTCAATCTGGGACATGACAGCCATCAGCTGCCTGATTCCAGCTCCCCTAACTGCAATGCCACCCACTCAATCTGGGACATGCCAGCGATCAGCTGCCTGATTCCAGATCCCCTAACTGTGATGCCACCCACTCAGGCTGGGACATGGCAAGGCAAGGCAAATTTTATTTAAAAGACACCCATCCCTGAGGCTCTGGACGCCATACATAATAAAAATACATACTGCACATCATAATAAATACATAGTAACATACGGTTCTGAGCAAACACACAGAAGGGCATTTTAGCTCTCTAATTAGAGAGCTTACAGACAGCAGCCCAGCTGCCTGCTTCCAGCTCCCATAATTCTGATGCCACCAACTCAGACAAGAACATGCCCACCATCAGCTGTCTGATTTCAGCTCCCCTAAGTGTGGTGTCAGCCATCAGCTTCCTGATTCCAACTGTCCGAACTGCAGTGCCACTCACTCAGGCTTTGACATGCCTGCAATCAGCTGCCTGATTTCAGCTCCCTTAACTGCGATGCCTTCCACTCAGGCTGGGACATGCTAGCCATCAGTTTCCTGATTCCAGCCATCTGAACTGCAGTGCCACCCACTCAGGCTTTGACATGCCAGCCATCAGCTGCTTGATTCAGCTCCCTTAACTGCAGTGCAACCCACTTGGACTGGAACATGCCAGCCATCAGCTGCTTGATTTCAGCTCCATTAACTACGATGCCCTCCACTCGGGCTAGGACATGCCAGCCAATGGCTGCCTGATTCCAACTCCCTGAACTGCAGTGCCACCCACTCAGGCTGGGACATGCCAGCCATCGGCTTCCTGATTCCAGCTCTCTGAACTGTGATGCCACCCTCTCTGGCTGGGACAATCCAGCCATTGGCTGCCTAATTCTAGTTCTCTGAACTGCGGTGCCACCCACTTAGGAAGGGACAATTCAGCTATCAGCTGCCTGATTCCAGCTCTCTGAACAGTGGTGCCACCCACTAAGGCTGTGACATGCCGCCCATCAGCTGTCTGATTCCATCTCCCAGAGCTGTGATGCCACACACTTCATCTGAGACATGCCAGTCATTGGCTGCCTGACTCCAGATCCCCGATCTACACTATCACCCACTCAGGATGGGACATGCCAGCCATCGGCTGCCTGATTCCATCGCTCTGAACAGCCATGCCATCCAGTCAGGCTATGACATGCCAGCCATCAGCTGCCTGATTCCAGCTCCCAGAACTGTGGTGCCACACACTTAGGCTGGGACGTATCGGCCATTGATTGCCTGACTCCAGATCCCTGATCTGCACTGTCACCCACTCAGGATAGGACATGCCAGCCATCGGCTGCCTGATTCCAGCTCTCTAAACAGTCATGCCACCCAGTCAGGCTATGACATGCCAGCTATCAGCTGCCTGATGCCAACTCCCAGAACTGTGGTGCCACACACTTGGGCTTGGACATGCCAGCCATTGGCTGCCTGATGACAGATCCACAATCTGCACTCTCACACACTCAAGCTGGGACACATAAGCCATTGGCTGCCTGACTTCAGATCCCCAATCTGCACTCTCACACACTCAAGCTGGGACACATAAGTCTTTGGCTGCCTGACTTCAGATCCCCAATCTGCACTCTCACCCACTCAGGCTGGAACATATAAGCCATTGGCTACCTGACTACAGATTCACAATCTGCACTCTCACACACTCAGGTTGGGACACATTAGCCATTGGCTGCCTGACTACAGATCCCCAATCTGCACTGCCACACACTCAAGCTGGGATACATAGGCCACTGGCTGCCTGACTCCAGCTCCATGAACTGGAGTTCCGCTCACTTGGACTGGGACACGCCACCCACTCGGGCTGCCTGATTCCAGCTCCTTGAACTGCAGTGCCACCCACTCCGGCTGGGGCATGCCAGCAATAAGCCACTAGACTCCGGCTCCCTGAACTACAATGTTGCCAACTCAAGCAAGAACATGCCAGTCATTGGTTGCCTGACTCCAGCTCCCTAAATCCCATGAGAAACCAAGATCTCAGGGTATGCAGTGCTGGGCCAGAAGGCATCTCCACTGAAATCCTTTTAAAAGAAGATGATTCCACACACACAAAGACCACATGGTTGAACAATGCATACTTGCAGCCTGCACTGTACAGTACCCACACTACACCTGTCCCTACGGATAAACAGAGAGTTTCAATCCCTTTAACCCCAGGAAAAGGGTGATCTCTCCAGGTCAAGGTTGAGGTTGAGGTACATTGGTGGGGTGGTATGTGGGGAAGCCTGTACTGCCCTCACTGTTCCTGTGGATAAACAGAGGGCTTCAGTCCCTCTAATCCCAAGAGAAGGGTGGTCACTTCAGGTCAGGACTGAGTTACAATGGTGGGGTAGTGTGTGTGGGGAAGCCTGCACTGTGTACTGCCCACACTATACCTGCCCCTGTGAATAAACAGAGGGCTTCAGTCCCTTTAACTTCAGGAGAAGGGTGATCGCTCAAGGTCAGGGTTGGGGTACAGTGTTGGAGCAGTGTGTGGGGAAACCTCCACTGTGCCCTACCCACACCATACCTGACCCTGTAGATAAACAGAGGGCTTCAATCCCTCTCACCTCAGGAGAAGTGTAGTCTCTCCAGGTCAGGGGTGGGGTACATTGGTGGGGCAGTGCATGGGGGAAGCCTGCACTGTGCACTGCCAAAACTGTACCTGTCCCTGTGGATGAACAGAGGGCTTCAGTCCCTCTCACCCCAGCAGAATGGTGGTGCCTCCAGGTCAGGGCTGGGGTATAACGGTGAAGCAGTGTGTGGGGGTGTGTGCTGACCCATCGAAGCAGTAACAGTGCTACTGCTCACGATGCCAGTGACCCAGGTTCGGGAATGAGCTTGGGTTGTCGGGGACCGGCCAGGGGAGGAGGAGGATTGAGTGCCCCAGAGGACATTCTCCTCCTCCTCAAGGGAGGGAGGGCTCCATGCTCTGCTGCGATACTGACACCTACAGTTCACAGGTGGCAGTGCAGTCAGATATGGAGATATGGAGCGAGGGATGTCGTGGACGTTGGCGTGTGGACACGCACATACTATGCACGGATGCACCTTGACATCATGCCATATGGCACTGCCGAGGGAGGAAATAATGGTGAGAAAACTACCGCGGTCCCAGCACCTCTGCGACAATGACAGCCCCCAGTATATCCTGGTTTCCCTGCCTCCTGCTGCACTGAGAAAGCACCACTCGATGCCAAAAGACGTCCAGCAGAACCAACCCTCCTTGGGGGTGAAGCCAAGGATATGTGGAGGTAGGTGCCTCAGGCTGGAAGAAGGAGGTGCCTGGGGAGCCCCGAGGGACAGCAGAGAAGCTGAAATGTTGAAGGCGGAAACTCGAAGTTAAAAAAAAAAAAAAAGCGTGTGAGGAAGCCTGCACTATATGCTGCCCACACTGTACCTGTCCCTGTGGATAAATCAATCAATACTTTATTTTTATAGCGCCTTTCAAAGACCATGGCGCTTTACACTTTAAACTCACAGATATAGTGAAAACTGAACAATACAAATTAATTAAAAACAATCTGTTAAAGCTAATATAAATAAATATATTTTTAACATAGATTTAAAGCTACTAACGGTCAGGCGTTCTCTTAACCAATGAGGTAGAGAATTCTACAGGGTTGGTGCTGCAAAGGAGAAAGCACGAGCGCCAGAAGTTTTCACGCGAACCCTGGGAATCTCTAGCAATCCCTCGTCTGCAAATTGGAGAGGACGAGTGGGGGAGTAGGGAGTCAGAAGATCCTTCAGGTAGTCGGGTCCCTGTTCGTGTAGGGCTTTAAAGGTAAGCAAGCCTACCTTATAGGTGATCCACCACTGAACCAGCAGCCAGTGCAGTCCGCACATCACAGGCGTGATGTGGCTGGTCCTTGAAGTACCAGTCAATAACCTGGCCACAGAGTTCTGCACTAGCTGCAAGCGGCAGATATCAACCCCAGAAAGCCCTAGGTAGAAGGCATTCCAGTAGTCAAGACGGGTGGTAATGAAGCCATGGACCAGTGTTGGAAGGTCATCCGGTGGAACCAGGTGTTTCACCCGGGCAATATTCCTCAGATGGTAGAATGAGGATTTAACCACGGCCGACACCTAAGATTTCAGGGTCAGGCCGTCATCAAAAATAATGCCCAGGTTACGCACCTGATCTGAGGTAGTGAGCTGAACACCATCAAGCCACAGGCCCGACGCATGCCCAGCCCCCAAACCAGCCCCTAGGCGACCCGGGTCCACTACCAACACCTCAGTCTTATCCGGATTCAGTCTCGGCCAGCTAGTGCTCATCCAGTCTTTGATCTCAAAGAGGCAGTTGTTTAGTACAGAAATCGCATCAACCTGTCCGGGTATAAAGGACATATACAGCTGAGTATCATCTGCATAGCAATGAAAACTCAAGTCGTATCGCCTAATGATATCTCCTAATGGCAGCATATACACTGCGAACAACACGGGCACCAATACGGAGCACCCCGCAGGACAGGGGGAGGGTGTCAGAGGAATAAATTCTGCTGACCACCCTCTGAGATCTGTCCATGAAGAAGGATCGAAACCATTCGAGGAATATACCCGACAGTCCATAAAGGATCCTCAGGTACTCCAACAGCACACCATGGTCCACAGTGTCAAAAGCTGCTGAGAGATCAAGAATGATCAAGATGGTACGAGCCTTTCGATCTCTCGCCATTAGGAAATCATTTAATACCCAGACAAGGGTGGTATCCATGCTGTGTGTCTTCCTAAATCCAGATTGGACAGCTTCATAGACGTTGTGGGTCACAAAGTGATCGTCCAGTTGCAATGCAACCACCTTCTCAATAACCTTACCCACAAAAGGTAGGTTAGATACAGGCCGGTAGTTAGCTGGGCAGTCAGGATCCAAGGAGAGCTTTTTAAGGAGTGGTCGTATGACTAACTCCTTTAGGAGATTAGGAAAACCCCCCTCGCCAAGGATCTCCAGACAATTTCAGCTAGGATTGGGCAGACAACATCTACATACCCCACTAAAAGGGGTAGGGCCCAGATCCAAATTACAACTGGTTGGGCACAAAGCCTGGACAATCTTCACAATGTCCATGAATTCCGGCCGGCTGAAATCCATCCAGACAGACCGGGTGCTCACCACCTTTCACTGACCTCTGCAACCCCTCGTAGGGAGAGCCGGGCCGATTCCAGACCAGATGCTGGAAACCTTAACTGCGAAGAATTGAGCTAGCTCCTCACACTTAGCCTGAGAAAAAGCTCTTCCGGACTGGAGACAGATTGGATTGCACAATCTGTCAACAGTTCAGAAAAGCTGAGCCGGTCGATTCTGCGCCGCAGAAATCTCCCTGGACAGGAACTCTGCCTTCTTACGGGTGATTTCTGATTGATAGCCCTTATAATGTTTCATCAATCTAAGCCTGTCAGCATCCAGGCCGTACTCGGCGCTTCAGTCTCTCTCAGCCCAGAAGAAGGAGAACTCACTAGGTCAAGGTTAAGGTACACTGGTGAAGCAGCGTGTGAGGAAGCCTGCACTGTGCACAACCCATACTGTCCCTGTGGAGTCCCTCACCCCAGGAGAAGGGGGGGTCCCTCCAGGTCTGGCTTGTGGTACATTGGTGCAGCAGTATGTAGGGAAGCCTGCACTTTGCACTGCCCGCATTGTACCTGTCCTTGTGGATAAACAGGGCTTCAGTTCCTCTCACTCTAGGACACGGGGGTCTCTCTAGGTCAGGGTTGGGGTACACTGGTGAAACATTGTTTGGGGAGGCCCACTATGCACTGAACAAACTGAACTTGTTCCTGTAGTGTGGTCCCTCAAGGTCAGGGCTGTGTGGGAATACCTTCACTGTGACCATAAATCTGTGACAATTTCATTCTCTCTCTCTCTCTCTCTCTCTCTCTCTCTCTCCCCCCATCCCTAAGTCTCTGCTCCCTGTGGATCATGCTTACCTTGCAGCTGACTCTGTCATTTCCATGTTCCCTATGAGAGGCACTACGCTGAGTCCTGCCTTCTGTTGTTCATCCACAGCCGGGATCCAAGAGTGCGGCGAAGTGTTGGGGGCTGGATTCTGGGCATCTGCATGTGCTTTCTCCCCTGACAAGCCAAACGAGAAGTTCAGAATGCTCTCTACCTCAGATTGCACCTTGGGGTCCTTGTGTGGGGAGGTGGTGGTAGTGGGCACATGTGGGTGGACAGTGGTAGAAGGTACTGGTGAAGAGAACAGAAGTACATTTTTTAACTATTTCATTCATTTTAAAGCTTCTTCTGCTTGCTAGACCCTTCTAGTTAAAAGGTAGGGCCAGACGCTGCCACCACACAAGAGTTGCTCTGTGACTGGACCACGGCAGCAGTTCTGCTCAACACATCCAGTATCCTTTAGATGGAAGTACAGAACAGTGAAGCAGTGTGTCCACTGTACCTGTCCCTGTGGAAAAATAGAGGGCTTTAGTCCCTCTCACCCCAAGAGAATGGTGGTTCCTCCAGGCCAGGGTTGGAGTACACTGGTGAAGCAGTGTGTGGGGAAGCCTGCACTGTGCACTACCCACAGTGTACCTGTCCCTGTGGATAAAAAGTGGCCTTTAGTCCCTCTCACCACAGTAGAAGGGTGATTCCTCCAAGTCAGGGTTAGAGAACATTGGTGGAGCAGTGTGTGGGGAAGCCTGCACTGTGCACTGCCCACTCTGTGCCTGTACCTGTGGATAAAAAGGGGCTTCAGTCCTCTCACCCAAGGAGGAGGAGGGTGGTCCCTCCAGGTCAGGGTTGGGGGTACATTAGTGGAGCAGTGTGCAGGGAAGCTTGCACTCTGCACTGCCCACACTACCTGTCCCTGTGGATAAATAGAGGGCTTCAGTCCCTCTCACCCCAGAAGAAGGGTGGCCCCTCCAGGTCAGGGTTGGGGTACTTTGGTGGAGCAGTATGCAGGGACCCTGCACTCTGCAATGCGCACTCTGTACCTGTCACTGTGGATAAACAGAGGGTTTCAGTCCCTCTTACCCTGGGAAAAGGGTGGTCCTCCATGTCAGGGTTTGAGTACGCTGATGAGGCAGTATGTAGAGAAGTCTACACTGTGCTTTACCCACACTGTACCTGTCCCTGTGGATAAACACAGGGCTTCGATCCCAAACAGCCTCATTCACTCAGGGTCATTGGATAGATGGATGGAACTCTACAGGGACTGCTCAACCCCTGGATCCCAGCACCAGGTTTACCTTCAACATAATTTGCCATAAACTGCTGCGCCTTGCGTTCATCTGGTCTGTCCACAAACTGCATCATCTGGTTAATGGTATTTGAGATGGGCACTGGCTTGTTCTTCTGGTCAGCTAGCTGATTTGGGCACAGAATTCTCTGGGAAAGAACAAAACACATTATACCATGCCATCCCTACTAATGACATACACAGCATGCTACATGCAAAGTAACACCCATGTATAACATAAACTGTAGATGTCGCACTCATCATCAGTGGTTAAACTGGAAATGTTTAGGTGGGGGACCTTTCACATCTAGACTTCTAGGTGGTGCAACTCTCTTATAGTAGCCAAAGGAGAGGATGGCAGAAGTGGCATTGCTATCACACAGTTTTTTAAGAGGTGGTGAAACTGAGCCTGCCCGGTGGCATGGAGGGCTGAGGCGCTGAGCGCCTTACCGCCTGCCATGCCTGTGAGACGGGTTCAGTAATGAGCCCGAGCAGTTGGGGGTCAGACAGTTAGTCAATCTGCTTTTTATGTTTCTTGCACACATGTGCAAGAAACATAGTCTCCCTCATACAAATTTTTAAATGCAGGTGTCTTACCTGCTTCCAGTGCCCTGCTTCTTCTTGCGAGCGCCTCACCGCACCAATAAATGTCCAAGCCGTCTATGACAACAGTTCGGAGACAGTGGCATACAGATGAAAGCAAAAGACCGCTACAATCAGCAGTGGTAACGCGTAGCCAATTTACATACTGCGATCGGCAGTATGCAAAGTGCCTACACTCAGCACTGCACCTGAACACAGCTGTCATAGACGCTGGGAGCCCACCCCAGCATGCTCATGTGCTCCACGGCACATCGTATGGCCGACGGGGGTGCCCAATCCCCCATCTGCTCCGCTGTTCCCCCCAAAACAGACTTCCAGGTGCCACGCTGGGAGCCCACTCCAGCGTGGCAAAAGTCCGTATAGTGACAGGGGTGCCCAATCCCGTCAGCTCCACTGTACCCCCCCAAAAACAGACTTCCAGCTGCCACGCTGGGAGCCCATCCCGCGTGGCAAAAGTCTCATGTCATCTTCCTAAAAAGGAAAAAAAGCACCAGTCAAAAAAATAAATAAAAAAAAAAGTCCCTCGTTGACTGTCTTGCCCCTTTCCCCCAACCTGAGCCCACCCTCCGCGCACCCATCTCCCCACACCACCACCCCAGCCCCATACTTACCTCCAGAACCCAGCGCGATGATCTTCGGTGGACTGGGAACATGTCTGCACTCTTCAAAGCTGACCACGAACTGAAGAAATGCCGGTAAGCTGTATAACGGCATAAATGGTGTTTTTACAACTTTGGTGCATATCTCGGCCATTTTTGGGAATTTTTTCACCAAATTTTCAACATGGGGTTCTTGGGGCCCCACCTCATGAACTCAGTCAAAGTCATTTTGTTATTCGGACCCGAAAGGTGATTTTGCGGTCACTTTTCAGGACTGAGTAACGAAACGACAGTGTCACAGTTCATGAGGTAGGCACTCAAACACCTTATGTTGAAAATCTGGTGAAAAAAATTCCCAAAATTGACTGTTTTTGAGCGCGCGTTGTGCAGTTCCTACGCATGCTCGTAACTTTGAGAATTTTTAATATTTTCACTCCAGATTTTCAACATTGCCATTTTACCACTTCTCCTCATGAACAGTACAGCTGTCATTTTTCATATATCATATTTTCATATCCATTTTTCATATCTCACCCAAAATGTGTTTTTGCAAATGTAGCGCACATTGGCGCAGTCTGTGTGCGAAATCAATGTTCGGGACATATTAAGAACATCATACTAACACTATTCATGAGCAGAGGTGTTAAAATGGCTATGGTGAAAATTTGGTGATAAAAGTCCATAAAGTTACTCTGTTATGAGCGTGCATTGAGCAATTCTCACGCACCCTCGTAAGTTCACAAATTTGTAATATTTTTAGTCCAGATTTTCAACACTGCCATTTTTCCACACCTCGTTATGAACAGTACAGCTGTCATTTTTAACACCCTGGCCGAAATGTGTTTTCACACTTCCGGCGCAGAATAGCGCGGTCGATGTGGGAATTTAGTGTTCGGGACAGATTACGAAAATCACAGTGGCACTGTTCATGAGCGGAGGTCCTAAAATGCCTATGTTGAAAATCTGCTGTAAAAAATCCCCAAACTAATTACGATTACATTATGGGTGTATGTTGCACAGTTTCTACACACGCTCATGACTTCACCAGTTTTTGTACTGTCGATAGTAATGCTCATGCCATTCCACCCCCACCCCCACCCTGCAGCCAGTGGCAGGCATCGAGGTGCACCTTGGACCCTTTGCCCCCAGAGTTCACCCCATTCTCCTATACTGCACCCATTTCAGCATATTTCCTTATGGAATGAAGTGAATGTAAAGCCCAAACACCCCAAGCACACCTTGACACTTCTCAGTGCCTGAAGGGTAGGGTGAGGTGAAATGTCGTGACCGTCATGGGCGACGACCCAAAGGCACACCCCAATGCCTGTCCATCTCTGCAGAGTGAGGGTGGAGCTGGCATCAGTTCAATACTTCAATGCCATTTCTATACAGCACCTGTCTAACTCCTGCACTTGCACTGCTAATGCCAGCAAGCAAATATTCTGTAATAATTCGAGGCACCAACTCTGGTAAACACCAAAATGCTGCAATCTTTAATATTCCATTTCTTTATTGTTTGGATTTATTTCATCTGTGCCCGGTTTCGCTGACTTGTCTTCTTCTGTGGGACTGTTAAATATATTAAACATTTTTTATAATATAATAAAGATATGGAATATTAAAGATTGCCTTTGACTAATTTTCAGAGTTGGTGCTCGAATTACTATAGTTACTTTTTCACACATAGCACCATCTCCGCACTCTACAGCTTGAAAAATTAAAGAAGCAATAGCAGATTTCCCCTGGAAACTCTTTGTTCGTTGGTGCAAGCAAATATTCGGCACTGACAAATGCTTGTTCTTACAGATTTCCTAAACTTTGGTCTTCCCTTCCCCTTTTAAATCAATCTGCCTCTTCCCCCTTCCTCCCTAAAGCCTCTTCTTAAGAACTTTGGTTATCCTACCTGCAACTGTCTATGACCCATTTTTTTTCATATTCTCCTTCAATAGTTCTGCCCTGCTTATACTTTTCTACTGTTTTCCCTTCTTTACATGTAAGAATGTATTTTTATTTACATTCACTTTCTATTTGAAACTATTTTAATGGTTTTGTTTTTTCTATTACTATGTTACTGTATTTCACCTCTTGTTCCTAGTAGTTTCATTGTTTAGTTATCTCCCCCAGAATACATCTGGAAACAAACTGTTATCAGTTCAGTATGTCCTTCCTGGTTAAACCTTTTAAATAAACACATAAATGAATGAATGAATGAATGTTGGTCAGAAGGAGAGGGAGAAAGTCATGGTCTCGGGACTCATGCACACCTCCATGCGCTCTACAAAGGTGCCGCAGCTGGGGAGGAAGGGCAGAAAAAGTCTGGAGGAAAAAAGGCGCACGATGGGGGAGTCTGATTCCTGCCCAGTGCGCCCACTCCCGTCCAGTCACCTGGACGATCTGCAGTGACAGACTGGATCTCAGGTATTGGGGGGAGGACGTCCCTCTCTCTCTCCTGACCGCGCCACAGGTGGAAATCCATTCCCAGGGAAACTATGGATGGTGGAGGGAAGCACTGAGGTCAGCAGAAGGGAGCCTCCCCCATGGTGGCCAGGGCAGATAAAAACCTATATCAAACAAAAAAAAAAAAGAGAGAGAGAGAGAGAGAGAGGTGGTGGACTGAGTCCCTGTGGGCTCCTGCCTAATTTAACCCCTGCTTATCATGTCTCCTTTTCCAAATTTGTACTTGAATCTTTTCTGTTTCCTAAAGTCACTTCTCAATGCCCCTCTCCTTTCCTCGTATTCTCTGAGAAACTCTTTGCTATCTTTTACTTTCCCACACCCCAAGACCTCTGCCAGGCAGACCTTCCCATCCAGGCTACTTCAGCTTTGGGGAAACATTCCACATTCCCTCAGCTTTGGTGAAACACCCAATACTCTCTTGGCTTTGGAGAAACACCCCAGGCTCCCTCTGCTTTAGTGAAACATCCCACGCACTCTCAGCTTTAGTGAAACACCCCAGGCTCCCTTGGCTTTGGTGAAACACCCCACAAACCCTCAGCTTTGGTAAACACACCATGCAACCTCAGCTTTAGTGAAACACCCATGTTCTCTCGGCTTTGGCAAAATGCCCCAGGCTTCCTCGACTTTGGTGAAACACCCCACACCCCATGCTCCCTTGTCCTTGGTTAACACCACATGCTCCCTTGGCTTTGATGAAACATACGCACATGCCAGCAGAAGCAGGCCTTGCAGTCTATCAAGTCTGCTCGATTGTGCGGCTAGCCCCTCATTTCTTAGCTGCCCTCCCCTCACCCCTCATCATAACCTCCGCCCGACCCTGTCCTAACCCATCTTAAAGCCGCCAATTGTACTACAGGAAACCACCTCCTCGGGCAGAGTATTCCACCTGTCCACCACCTGTTCTTTGAAAAACATGTCTCCTGATTTCCCTCTTAAATCTTCCCCCTCTAGTCTTAGCTGATGCCCTCTTGTATCCCTCCCCCTTCTAATCCGGAAAATCCCTTCTGCATTAACCTTGTTTATCCCCCTAATGTATTTAAAGGTTTCAATCATATCCCCTCTATCCCTCCTCTTCGACAGGGAGTACATGTTCAGCTCACACAATCTCTCCTCGTAGGACTTTCCCTCCAAGCCCTGGACCATCTTCGTCGCCTTCCGCTGCACCCCCTCCAACAATTTGATATTCTTCTCCAGGAATGGGCGCCAGTACTGCACGCAGTATTCCAGGAATGACCTGACCAGAGACCTGTATAGAGGAAGGATCAACTCCCTATTTCTGTAGGAGGTTCCCCTAGCTATACACCCTAGCATCCTGTTGGCTTTTGTTGCCAAATTCCTGTACTGGGCTGAGTTGTTCATGCTGCCCGTTATAAGCACCCACAGATCCTTTTCCTCCTCGATGCTTTCAAGCTGCACCCCTCCCAGCTGACCAATCGGGTCATTATGTCGTACGCACTACAGCACACGACATGACCGCGAGGTAGGAACAGCGCAGTAGGGAAGAGAGAGAGGGTGCAAAACTGTGAAAGGAAGTACGTGTGGTAGTGCACCCTCTCACTCTTCCCAGTGCAGGATAAGAATCCTGCTGGGACAGGGGTCTGCCAAGCAGCTGCCATGGCTCGATGAGATGAGCCACTGGCAGCAAGGGAGGCAGGCAGTGTGTTTGGGACCGGGTTTCGATTCCCAGTCCTAGACGCATGGAATGTTTCCTTTTTTCACACTTCGTGCAATAGTAACTGTAACCCCCCGACCCCGGAGTTAGTTACTGTATTTATTTTATTTATTTCAGTTTGGGATTAAACACTTTTGAGCCACAGGCTCATTTACAAAGGTTCCAGGTCAGACATCGTACAATACAGATAAGACAGACAACAGGAATAATACAGTGATAATACAGAATCAAGTAAAAAACAACAACAATGAATTTGTAACATGTAGAGTAGCACTAGTTACTTCACGGGTAAAAATCACTATGAGGAAAATAATAATTTTAGGTTCCCAGACAGTTTAGAATTCTTCAAGGGGATTTCAGTGTCGTTACATCTAGAATGGAGGTAGTACGTGCCCAGTGGCTGTAGTATGCAGCAGCAGTGTTGAGCAAGCGGGCAGAGGGGGGTTAACAGGCCTGAGCAACAGTGGGGGAGGGGCAGCCACAGCAGGGCTAGGGATTGGAATGAGAATAGCAGCCAGGGTAGGCATTGTCAGGGGAAAGAGAAGGGGGAGGGGATAGAGAAGGAAAGGGAAGAAAGCGAAGGTGGGTAGAAAGCGAGGAGATGGAAGGTGGGGGAGAGCAGAAAGGGGTGGAGGGTGGGTGTGGCATGGAGGAAGTGATAAGGGAGGGGGTAGGGTAAGTGGGGAGTTAGGTGGAGCGTGAGGGAGAAAGAGAAGAGGGAGGAAAGAAAGGTAATGTAAATACAGGGAGATGAGTACAGGGCGAGGAAGGGCCAGAGCTAGCTGATTAGGGTTGGGGCAGGTGAGAGAGGTGACAAAGCCACAAGGTCAGAGGTTTCAGGAGCTGAAGAGTGCTGAGAACGGGTCAGGGTGTGCAGGGGCACTCATACGTACTTGGCGGGGTTAGAGAGGCACACAGACCAGCCCTGAATTTTCCGATCTTATTGCAACCGAGAAGGTCAGAGGGTAGGTCGTTTATCCACTTGGGACCCCTGTAGGATAGGGCTCTTTGAGCTATTGAGGTGTGCTTGAAGGGTACTAGGAGTATGCCACTGGAGATCCTCCTTGTGCTGATAGATGGTTGGTCTTTTTTAAATAGACACAAGGTGAAATCAGGAGCAAACCAAAGGATGGCCTTCTTACCCACAAGGCAACTTTGGTAGTGGGCTCTGAGGTGGAGGGGTAGTCAACCAGTTGCTTCATAGAGGTCACAGGTATGGGTCAGGCGATCTGCACCCAGGACCAGTCTACACGCTTTGTTGAGGAGGGCTCTTACCCTATTCACGATGGTGTCTGTGGCTGCACTATAGATTGCAAGGCCGTAGTCGATGGAGGATACCACAGAACTGTATGTGACAAGCGTTAGCACCTCAGGTGACATGTATTGACGGTGTTTATATATAATATCTAATTTTGCGCTGGCTGATTTGACTAACTGATCAACACGTGTCAAGGAAGAAAGGGAGCTGTCCAAGCGTATACCAAGATATTTGAATAAGTCCCCTTTGGAGCTCTGGATCTGTAGTTTTCCGAGGTCGTTCTTCCTCTGCGGCAGGGAGAAGAGCATGCTCATTGTTTTCTTGAGTGACAGTTTATCACTGAACCATTCCTCAAGTCTGTGGAAGTTTGCTTCGAGTTCAAAGGAGATGGCGGGTAAGTGTGAGCCACTTACAGAGATGACCGCATCATCTGCATAAAGCACAATGTGTGCTTGGCAGACTGTAGGCAGTTGGTTGATGAATAAGCTAAACAGGAGTGGTCCAAGGATAGATCCTTGTGGGACTCCAAGAGTCACGTCCGTGGGTTCCGACAGTATGCCACTTTGACTTGCTGTACTCTGCCGGATAGGTAGCGCTTAAGCCATGTGACTGTGTCCAAGGACAAGCCCATTGAGTGAAGGTTTTGTAGGAGGAGTTGATGGTTGACTGTGTCGAATGCCTTGGTGAGGTCGATGAAGACAGACCCCACTGCTAAACCATCATCAAATGCCTCGTATATCTGGCAGGTTATGGTGGAGTGATGTTTCAGGAACCCATGTTGTTGCCTACAGAGTAGGTTGTACTTCGTTAAGTACTCAGTCAGCTGGTCCGAGACCACTTGTTCCAGTGCCTTGGACAGAGGAGGAGAATTGAGATGGGTCTGTAGTTAGTTAGGTTTGTGGCAGCACCTGATTTGAGAACAGGGGCGACAACCGCCTTCTTCCACTTATCTGGGAACACTCCTACCTTAGTGAGGCATTGAAGACCTTGGTAAGGGGATCCGCCCGCTCACTGATGGTGAGTGCCACCAGCTTCAAGTCCACAAGGTCACTCCCTTGTCTAGTCTTATTTAGAACAACTTTAACATATTTAAACGTATCCTGTCGGCTCAACTGTTTGAAGTAGAAGGGAGAGCATTGAACTGGGGTACGGGTGGCGGGACATTAGAGTAAGGTGGGTTGAGAGTGGAGTGGAGTGGGACAGGTATTCCTTCAGAAGAACAGAACTTAGATCAGAGAAGGCTTGGTTGAAGGTGTTAGCAATGTCTTCAGGCTCCTGGAGTGTTCCCTCAGTAGTGACTATTAAGCTTGGTTGTGCTTTGGAAGCTTTGCCGGTGAGAGTTTTTATCAAGTCCCACAATCCTTACCTCTAACCCAGTTCTTTTTCAGTAGACCATGGTAGTAGCTTGCCTTAGCTTGTTAGGTGATCCTGGTACAACTGTTTCTTTCAGACCTATATTTGATGTAGTCAGCCTCTTTACCAGTAGCTTTGGCCCTATGCCACAGGTTGTCCATTTCCCACATGCGCTGTAGTATGGTGCCTGTAAGTCAGGGGTTGGTAGTTCGAGTTTTTTTGGTTCTATAGAGGGCAAAGATGTCACAGACCCTGGTAAAAATGGTGATAAAGAACTTGAGGGCTTGGTTCCCATCCGTGGCCTTGTCCAGCAGTGACCAGTCAACCAAACTCAGATAATTCCTGAGAGAGTCTAGCTGTCCAGGTCTCAGGGATCGGTTTCAAGATACCTGGGGGGCACACGTATAGGCTTTATTCGACCAGGTGCACACCACCGGTGAATGATCGCTGAGGGTGTCAGGAAGGACACTGACCTCAGAGATATGCTCCGGGCTGCTCGCTAGAAGCCAGTCGATTAGAGTACTTGTGCCTGTTTTGTAGTTAAACCTGGCTGCTTGATTGACTAGATGAGTAAGGTAGAGTTCGGACACCTGGTCAGGGACAGCTAGAGTGTCACTGGACAACCAGGTAGTGTTAAAGTCACCAACTACTATGCGTTCTCAGTTTTTGTTGTACTGCTCAAAGTTGCTTAGCACTTGCTGGATGCCCATTTTGGAGGTTTCAGGGGGTATGTATATGGTGGATAGTAGTAGGGTTTTGTTATATTAGTTGGGGGTGGTTCGTGCCCTGCAAAACAAAGACTTATGCATGAGCAATATATTCTTGTACTGGCGTAGCTATACTACTGTGAGCATAATGTTTGCGACATTATGATCCCGTGCCCCCAGATGATAGCTCCTCCCCTGGTTCCTAGCTTCAAAGTACCTTGCACTTCTTGGCATTGAACCCCAGCTGCCATGTTTCCGACCACTCCTATAGTTTTGCCACGTCCTCCTGCAGCCTCTTCCACCCTTCAATGTTACCCACCACAGTTCCCATCTTCATATCATCAGTGAACAGACTGATCCTACTCTGTAGCCCATATGAGATATTCGCTATAAATATCCCAAACAGCACTGGTTGCAGTACCGATCCCTGTGGCACCCGCTCATCACTTCCCTCAGTGTTGAGAGTTCCCCTACCAGCACCACCCTCTGCTGCCTTCCATACAGCCAGCTGAAGTTCCATTTGACCATCTTTGTTCCCACTCCTATATCCCTCCAGCTTCCTCCCCCCGCCTCCCATGCGGCACAGAACCAAAGGCCTTGCTGAAGTCCAAATAAAGGACATCCACCGCATGGCCCCTGTCCGGCTCCCTGGTCACCCAGTCGTAGTACTCAATTAGATTTGTCTAGCAGGATCTGCTCGAGACGAACCCATGTTGAAACATCCCATGCTCCTTTG
The DNA here is from genome assembly GCA_016271365.2 of Neoceratodus forsteri. Classification (NCBI taxonomy): domain Eukaryota; kingdom Metazoa; phylum Chordata; order Ceratodontiformes; family Ceratodontidae; genus Neoceratodus; species Neoceratodus forsteri. Next base: position 682,437,895 of record CM028138.1, read on the forward strand.
GATTTGGCGATACACACCATGCTCCGTCGGCTTCGGTGAAGCACTTCATTGTCCCTCATCTCTGGTGAAACACCCAATGCTCCCTGGGCTTTGGTGAAACACCACATGCTCCCTGGGATTTAGTGAAACACCCCATGCTCCCTGGCCTCCTTTAAATACACTCATGATCCGCCTCCTATATCATATTACTGCTTCATTGGCCTAGTTTCGACTGCTGCCAACCTATGATTGGTATCTGAGTGTGGCCAATAAGACTGCCCTGTGTGAATATCTCTTGAGCCCCGCCACTAACTAAGCTGCTCCTGCTCTCCTTGTTCCCCTTTCTGCTGTATTTTCTCATCTAGGTTTTAAGTGAGTACCTAGGTGGGCAAATTACATACCTAGAAAATATTGCACTAATACAAATCACGAGACCACTCAATCTGGAACCATGGCTCTCCTTATTGTGTTTTTATTGCTCCTACGGTGCAGAGTTCTCAGCAATACAGTGCAATTCGAAGTACCTCAATTCAATTCAGTTCTCCAATGTACCTTATCAATACCTAATGTTATACGGTCTACCGTGCAGACACTATGTCATTCTCCTCTCCCCTTTTAGCCTATTCCCCACGGTTAGCCTACACCCCCTTGCTACTGTCCTCACCTATGTCTATCCAAGCACTTACATTGATCACAATCAACTGTCATTACAGTGGTGCCTCCTCAAGCACACGATATGGGTTGCCGCAAGAAATAAAAAGCAGTCTCCATTCTTATAAGCTCCTTAAAGAAAGTTATACTTCTGCTTCTTCTCTGCTCAGAAATGTGGAGCTCAACCCTGGCCCCTACAACTTACCTCGCTCTATCGATTTTGCTGGAGGCCACAGGTCTCAAAATGATGATGGTCAACATTCTAAGCCTGCCTAAAAACTTGTACAGCTGCAAGCCTAGACTACACCAGTTAACCCTGACCTTATCATAATTATTGAGTCGTGGTTAAAAAGGCGAACACTGATCAACAAATATCACTGCAGGGCTACAATTTATTTAGAGCAGATAGAGTCTAGGAGGGGGTGTGGTTATCTCGCCAAATCTAAGTACTCGGTCACCAATATTAGTTGCAAATCTCTAGCCAAGGAATTTGAGTTAGTTTCGCTGAACCTTCATCTCCTCCTCAGAATGTATCACTATCCTAGGTGGCTATAGACCCCGTCTGGTGGTGATGAAGTCCTTAATCTTTTGAAATCCATGTTCGAGATGCAAAACCGAAACAATATTTCTAGGAGATCTAATATGGACTGGCTGTCACCTAAATCACACGGCCTCAAATCCCTTTGTGACGAGCTAGGTCTTGGGCAATTAGTCAGTGAACCCACCAGGAACAACACTCTAAATACTGCCAACAGTTCCATTCTAGATGTGGTACCAACCACCCATCCACACAAAATATCTCATTCGGCAGTGTTTCACAACGACATGAGCGATCATGGAATTGTTGCTTGCATAAGATCTCAAATTAAGGCCCGGCCGCAACCCATCTTTATAACAAAAAGATCCTTTCGCAAATTCAGTGCAGTAAACTTCCTATCTGACCTGAGCATGATCAGATGGCAAGATCTCTACCTAGCCAAAGATGTCAACAAGGCAGCTTACATCCTTAATGACAAACTCACAACAATAATAAATAAGCATGCCCTTTTATCAAAGTAAAGTGGAACTATTCCAACCCTGGTTCACCTCAGATCTCAAGGCAGCCCTTATAGCTCGAGATAAGCTCAGGGCTAAAGCTAGACATTCCAAAGAATCTTCGGATTGGCAGGCCTTTAAAACAGCCAGGAATAACTGTGTGAAAAAACTTCGCTCTGCTAAAGCTATTATATTTCTACTCTCGAACAAGCTAAAGGTAACCCTCATAAAATATGGAAGACTATCAAAGCTATAGAAGGATGACCCATGGCCCCCTCTGTCCCAACAAAGATAGCTGCAAGTGGCAAGATTGTGGAAAACAAGTCCCTAATCCTGGAGGAACTTAACTCCACTTTGCCACAGCTGGATTAGCTTTTGACTCGCCACCTTATGCTGGTGCTGCGGTGAGCCAGCATACTCCTCCCCACATCTAGTCCTGCACCCAGCCCCTTCCAACTGTGCGAGATAACATAAAGAGTAGAAGATTCTTCTTAACTTAGACACAAAAAGCGCAGGGAAGATGGCTTGGAACCCTTTTCCTAAAGGTCAGGCTACGCCCATCTCACTGCCCCAATTCTCCACATCTTCAATCTTTCCATTACATCTGCTACTGTGCCGTCCTGCTGGAAATCAGCACATATCCTCCCTCTATTTAAATCTGGTGACCCATGCGATGTAAACAACTATATGCCTATCTCCATATTGCCTATCCTTTCTAAAGTTCTCGAAAAACTGATCCATATTCAGTTAAAATCTCACTTGGAAACCTTCTCTCTCATTAACCCAGCTCAATCCAGCTTCCGGGCTAATCATAGCACAATCACTGCACTAGCAAAAGTAACCAATGATTGGATCTCTGCTATAGATGCTAAAAAGGTAACTGGCGCAGTCTTTTTGGACCTCAGCAAAGCTTTTGATACTGTTGATCACAAATTACTAGTCAATTGCCTTGCAAAGTTGGGTGCCACATACCATACCACCCAGTGGTTCTCTAGCTACCTAACTGGAAAACTCCAAAAAGTAAAGGCGGAAGGCTTTTTTTCTGCTGCCTTGCCATTTGCAAGAGGAGTCCCCCAAGGATCCATCTTAGGCCCTATCTTGTTTTCTTTGTACGTTAATGACTTAGATGCTAACATATCTACGTCCAATCTGCACTTTTGCAGATGACCGTGTGTTATACTTCTGGCTCATCGTTATCTGAAGTCAGGGAGTGCTTCAAGCGGACTTAGCACAACAGAGCATAATCTAATAAAGGCAAAGCTTCTGCTCAATGCTAAGAAGACTAAAGCGATGATATTTCTCTCAGTGCTGTCACAGGCCCCCAATACCCTTGCCCAAGACTTCATTGTCACCACGCTAAGCGGGCCTCTGGAAGTTGTAACCAAATTTAAATATCTGGGTATCTGGATCGACAATAAATTATCTTTCAATGACCACGTCGAAGATGTCTCTAGAAGGTTAAAAGCAAGGTTGGGTTTCTTCTAAAAAAATAGGCCCCTGTCTCCCCTTGAACTCGAAACAAGCTTGTACAGGCCACTTTCTCCCCCTACTCGACTATGGCGATGTAATCTATTCCTCCACCACTCTTGCAAATCTAAGTAAACTGGACATCCTTTATCACTGTGCGTTACGGTTCATTACCAACTCCCTTACCGTTCGCACCACTGTGACTTATGTAGCTGTTGGTTGGACATCCCTTACTACTAGGCGCCTGCTCCATGCTGGGTTATGGACTCTTAAACTGCTCCTGCAGAAACTGCCAAGCTATCTCTCTTCCCTTATTAGTATCTCACATAGTGCATACTCGTAAGAAAATCTGACTTTATTATGCTTGACATACCAAGGAGCTGGACCTCCTTTGGTAAACGTGCTACTGCATATGCCCTTCCCTCCATTTGGAACCAATTACAAACAGTACTGAAACTAACTAGCACAGTTTCAATAAACTTCTACAAATCGCTAAGTTCAGCCAAAATAAAAGACACCTGTAACTGTCATTAAGTCTCTTCCTTCCCCATATGTGCCATATTTATCCACTGGTAAGGTATAACTGCTTTGTCATATTAACTGCTTTCCCTTCCCCTTCTACTCCTGGCTTTATCTATGCTTACGCTCCACTGCTACTCTGTCAAATCACTCCTCCCCCTCATATCAGCTGTAGTCTGTTGTTTGTTCTAGCTGCCAAAATATATGTATTGCACACACCAGTCATCATGTTTCATTTATCAGTATACAACCTGTAAGTCGCTTCCCTGTCTCATATTAATGTTTATCACCTGCGGTCACCCTATGTGGTACCCTTGTATGTATGTCCAGCCTGTATCACGTGACGTGCATTTCATGTATATACTATTATTACCTATCTATGTTTGTACTTTAAGTGTTTATAATAACTGGTCAGCAATTTCTCTCAATGTACTGACCAGGCTGATATTTTCCATAACAACCAGCTGGTTGTTATGACATTCATGAGCCATGCCAGTCAAACTATGCTGCTGCCTCATTGGCCAACATTCTGTATGTGGGCGGGCCAAACAGTCTCACAAAGTGCTGGAGAAAAATTGATGGTCTACTATTATAAAAAATAAAAGATGGGGAGGGTGTTTCATATGAGAATTTAATGCACACCCTCGTTGTGGGATGCTCTGATAAACCCCTTGGGCTGCGCCCTCGGGGTTTATGTAGTATCCCACAACCCGGGTGTGCATTAAATTCTCATATCAAACCCTTCCCCATCCATTATTCTCTATATGTCACAGGACCTCCTTGTGAATGAGCTTGCTCAATGGAGTTTTCCTGCAATAAACTTGAACTTGAAACAGCCCATGCTTCCTTGGATTTGGTGAAACACTCCACGTACCCTTAGCCATAATGAAACACCCCATGCTCCCTGGGCTTTGGTTTCCTCAGCTTTGGTGAAATACTCCATGGTCCCTCAATTTTGGTGAAATACCCCATGCTCCCTTGGCTTTGGTGAAACACCCCAAGCTCCCTCAACCTTGGTGAAACATCCCACACTCCTTCAGCACTGGTCAAACACCCCATGCTCTCTCAGCTTTGGCGAAACACCTCTTGCTCCCTCAGCTTTGGTGAAACACCCCAGGCTCCCTCAGCCTTGGTGAAACATCACACGCTCCCTCAGCTTTGGTGAAACATCCCATGCTTCCTCAGCTTTGGTGAAACACCCATGCTCCCTTGGCTTTGGTTATACGCTCCATGGTCCCTCTGATTCTGCTCCCCTAGCGCTGACATTTGTGAACATCACACTCATGTCTGCACCTGCTTCTAACCCCCCCCCCAGTCTTGCCCCTTCCTATCTTTCTCCATCTCTTTCTTCCTCTCAAGTTACCTCCCCTCCCTTGCTCCTGTACCTCCTCACCTTCTCTCCAACACTGTACTCTTATTTTTCTCCTCTGCCATTCAAGGCTACCTCCGATAATACAGTTACACAATGGTCTGACTCAAAATATGCAAATTATCTTCATGAGTGATGGGGCGGACCATAACTTAAAAGCGGTAAAGCTATAAGTGAATTATGACGTCTTGCCCCCTTACAAGTACATAAAAATGAATCATAAAAAAAACACTCCACAGACATGTATGGAGCGTGCCCCTGCTCTCTCTCTATTTAAATATCACAAAATGTCGAAGTACGGGGGCATGGCCAGCAACTGGGAAGTGGAAGGGATCACGCAACAAGCCCCTCGGTCTGCTAATTATGATCCCTTACCTTCCTTAGAAGCAACTTTTAAAAAATTAATCACACTCCCAGATAAACTCCCAAGGAGATGAGGGAGCTTCCTGTTTGTTTTTAAAACTATAAGGAAAAGTCCTCTTTAAAGCAGCAGTGCAATGAAAAATGTTTTTCCAAAAAACTACAATCACCACACAAGTGACCCGGAATTGGAAATGAACGTGGGTCACTCAGGGGATGCCAGGGGGAGGGAGCACTGAGCATCCCCAGGACAGCTATCCTCCCTCAAGGAGGAGAGGTACGGCATCCCACTTCGCCTCTGCTGCCTGGAGGAATTCAGGCAGCAGCACAGTGGGTCACGAAGGGGTAAGGACTGCATGCAGGACACCGAGGGTGTCTCCATGAAAGTGAAGTAATCACATCCTGCCCATAGGCACATCTGGTAGACCCTGGGGTGAAATGGTGGAACGCAGTCTGGCCACATGACGACGCCTTACCCCCCGGCAGACTCATCAGCAACCAGGCACCTCTGAGGAGACCCTCTGGTAGTGGGTGAGAAGAAGAAAGGTAAACCGGTGGAGGAGTTGGTCAGATGGCAGCAGCTCTGTAGCCAAAGGCAGCCAAACAAATGATTGGGGAAAAAAATGTAATTAATGGTTCGTCATTTTCCTCATAGGAATGTAGTGCACTCCAAAGTTCTTAACAGTATCATTCTGATGTCAGAAAATCATAATACCATCAATACGACATCAGACTAATCTTACTAAGAGTATGAATCTCTCAGTAGCCCATGTCCAGCTCACTGCTTGAAACTGCCGAGGGGGGTGGGGGTGCAGAGGGTGTGCCGAAATTAAGAACGCTTGCAATCCTTCAAATAAATTGACACCTGTTTCTTTCTGTATACTTAGCATTCGGTATAGACACACTGGAAGAAGAAATCGGGTTCCATGGTGATGTCTGTGTGTGTGTGGGGGTGAGTGACATCCATAATGCGAATTAAAACTGTCGAAAGATATCACAGAGAAAGATAAAGGGGGCAGAAGAAATTGAGTTTCCAAGATGCTGTGTGTGTGCGCGTGTGTGTGTGTGGCCGGGTGAACTGCTAACACAGAGAGTAGATTCTCCTCTGCCCACAGTAGGAGACCGGTGGCTTCTTTTAGCCTTTCCCTGCTCTTTGTGCCGCATTGATTATGTACACCACAGTGACGACACTGCCTTACCTTACCTTATTTTCACGGCTTTTAATTGCACCTGACTTTGAAAATGAAGGAGAAGTGGTGAACAGCCCTCATCTCCAGAACATTTATGTGTAGGTGCATTTTCTGTACTGACAAAGGCCCCTGAATGGGAATATGGTCCAGCACTGCCTTCCCAACCCGACAGGCTAGCATCAGAAGTCAGAATCAACTCGGGGGGGGGGGCTTCCAAGGGAGACCCTTTGCTCCGATTCTCCAAACTCACCCTCCAACTCAGAGACTGACGCAGTCATAGTGAAATGGGGATCCTGGCTTAATAATTCTCTGAAGTCGGATCCCAGTCTGACAGCAACTTCATCTGTAAGGGCCACAAGTGAAGGCAAGCCCACAGAACTAGTTCTATCGTCGCCGTCATGAGGCCCAGAAGCCACAGAAGGTGGTGAGCTGAAGCCAACTTGCTCCTCAGTCACTGAACCTCTTTCAACAGTGTCTCCTCCCTGGCTTGCGAGAGGAAGACCTTCCCCTCATTCATCTTGAACACTGCTCCTGGGTGCTCCAGGATCTGTGACAGCTTGAGAGAGCTCTTCTCTTGATTCACCACCCAGCCGTGGGACTCCAACACCTCCAAAGCCCTGGTCACCGATTTCACTGCCAATGGCACAGATGGCGCTCGAAAGAGCACATCATCTGGCTAGGGATAGATGTTATGTACCTCCTGCCGGAGCTGAGTCACCAGGAACTAGGAGCACCTTCGGGAAAACCCTGGAGGCTGTTGCCAGCCCAAATGGAAGCACCCTGTACATGAAATGCTGTCCCAGGATTGTGGACCTGAGAAACCTCTGATAAGACTGTCGGATAGGGATGTAGAGATACACATCCCTCAGATCTATGGAAGCTAGATAATCCCCTGGATGGATAGCTCGGATGATTGAACACAGGGTCTCCATCTTGACTGTCGTGTAGCAAACGAACCTGTTTAGGTGTTTCAGATCCAAAACAGGACTGAAACCCCCTGACTTCTTGGGAACTATGAAACAGATCGAGTAGAATCTCTGGCCTGGCTCGGACTAATCGCCCCCACTTGAGTGAGGTGGTCAAAAGTCTGTGACACCACTTGTCTCTTCACAGGGTCCTTTGGAATCGGGGATGGCTTAAAACGCCCCATTGAGGGAACTGTTGAAAATTCTATTGCATAACCTAAGGCCAGAATTTCCAAACCCAAGCATCTAGTGCCATCTCGGCTCATCTTCTGTAAAAATTATAAAGTCTTCCACCAAAGGAAAGGAGCCTAAGATGGGCCTGCGTACCCTCACTGTGACGTGCCCGTTTTTCACTCTGGGCCTCTGTTGTGTCTTCAGGCAAGGGTTCCCCTGCTACTACTGCTCTCGAAACCAGAACAGGCTCCTTTACTCCTCTGGTCCCCGAGGTTCCGAAAGGGACAAAAAAAAAAAACCTCTGTCAGCAGCTTCCTTGACCTTTTGGAGTCTAACCAGCCTTTTACTGTTGCTTTGACACTGTAAAAACAAACTTTTTATTCTGGACATCTTTCAAAATATCATCCAGGCCAGAACCAAACAAGAAGACTCCCTCAAAGGCCAAGTTAAACAGCTTGGTCTTCAAAGTCTGATCAGCAACCCAATGTCAAACCCACACTCCTCTCATAGCGGACACAATGTGGTAAGGAGAGCGAACTGACATGTGCAAATTCTCCACTATGGCATCCCCTAAGAAAGTAGAGGAAACTGATACCAACTGAAAAATGTTCGCCCCTCCAAATCCAGGAGAAAGAAGCTGGCGAGGGTTTTACCCATCAGTTTAAAGCTCTGGCAACAATAAAGGAGACATTGGAAGTGCGGAGGTTTGTGCCACTGGAGGTGACTCTTCTGCACAAAGCATCCACTCACTTGTGCGACTCCGTTAAGGCCAAGGACCCTTCAATAGGAACAGTGGTGTGTCTGACAGAATTATGAACCGCTATATCCGCCAGAGGAGGGGTCTCTCTTTCTTCCAAAAAGGGAAACACTGTACTGTAGGTTTCGGCAGATATTTTCTTTGGTCCGTACCTGCCCATTCCTGTTCAATAATTTGGTCACAGTGAATAAAGTTTGGAAAACACTCTGAAGCAAAGGAGGACACGGACAGGAGAGGACTGACAGCCAGTGCCTCCATGGGGATTGCACCTTCTTGAGCTGCAATGTCCTACTCACCTCAGTTATCATATAAGACAAAGTCTTGACATCAAACAGTGGAGGAATAGATATCCTCTTCTTCAGCTCCATCCACTCCCTTTCCTCCTCCTCCTCAGAAGGCTCGTCCTCCTCATTATCAAGTAGTTTCATAAGGTCAGGATTTTCCCCAAGATCCCGGATATCCTCATCCTGACCCTCTGTATGGTCATGGGCGGGGTCTGCCTCCAGATCCATGTGAGGTATTTCTGGTCTTGGTACACCTGAGGCCTGTGGCCCCAAATGATTGTAGCCCAGTTTGGGACGTGTGTCTCTTTCGGGATGTCCTGCAGAACATCATGGCCCAAAAGCTCTCCTAAGAGCAACAGAAAAGATTTACACAATTCTGCCCTGACACTGCCATTTGGTACATCAGATGCACACACCCCCAACTCAGAAGTCCGACTGGGGGGAACCATAAGAGACATATTAGTTTGAGTAACACTATGGGGGAAACAGGAACCCAGAGGAGAGGTTCGCACTACCCATTTGCAAGTCTTGCAACTTTTAAAAATCAGAGATCTCCGATAAGACACGGTGCTAAAGCAAAATTGCCCTACAAGTACCCAAGGTTACAAAACCTGAAGTTCTGAGCTGGCCCAGTGGCGTGAAGGGCTGAGGCAGCACTGCCTTACCTCCTGCCACGCCGGTGACTCATGTTCGCCGTGCCAGCGGGTCGCCGGAGGTCGTCTGAGGAGGGAGAGGACTGTGCATCCAGAGGACAGCTCTCTTCTCCTGGGGAGGGTACCCTGGTACTATCGCCAAATGATTGCCCCCAAGTGGAGGCCTGAGGGCAGAACAGCCAGGGAGTCCAGTGAAGTGAGGGTGCTATGGGACTCTGCAGCATGCATACACTTCCATGTATGCCGCTAACATGTTGTGCCCTCAACAATAGGGACAGCAGAAAACCAAGAAAAACGGTGGCGATCGGCAGGAGCGTACCGTTCCCCCTCGGGCCCCACATCCAGCCATTTAGACACCTCTGAGCTGGAAGGTGAGTAAACTGGTGGACGCCAGGGTGACGGGGCTGGGGAGGGCCGATAATAGGAGAGCCAGTAGCCAGGGAGTATAAACAGAAGATGGGGAAAAAAACTGAAGTTTCTCCCAAAGAAAATATTGAAAACTACTGCCATGATCCCCATCTCCGATTGTGGGGATAATAGTAAAAAAAGTTAGAGTACTCCTTTTAGCCTGCAAGAAAGATAAACACTTGTACAGAGCAGAGCCGCCGCGTCTAGCCCCAGAGAAGTGCAGGCACATGCACTCACTCCAACAATGCACGTGCATAATGTCATGACGCTGTGTGAGATGTCTGCACGCTGAGGGGTGCACGCACAACAGAGGCATGTGAATGGCACACTGAGGCCAAGGAAGCATCTAGAAAAAAAAGACAGTGCATGCACAGTGAACAGTGAAGGGCAGGAAAAAAACATGGGAATCTGTGTGGCTCAATAGAGCCGAGAAAAAACACTGAACCGCCTGAAGGCCAGAAAAATGCTGCAGAACCACAGAAGAGACCTGAGACCACCCAGAGTCTAAAAGCTCTCTCCCCAGTAACCCTTTTTCCTTCTTCTTTACACTGCTGAGAAAACTGAAAGGGGGAAATGCCCCAGTAAAAGCAAGAGAGCCAAAATAAAGGGGAAATGTCCCCTCAGGGAGTACCAAAACAAACACCAGACAAGCATCACAAGAAAAAGAGACCCTACAACTAGGGGGGACGAATTGACGCCTAAAGATGTAGGGAAACCCCCAAGAATGCCCTGAACTAACCTCCCCCCAAAGAAGAGCAGGTACTTTCTTGAGGCACCCTTCCTTTTTTTTTTTTATAATATAAAAGGAAATCGGAGACCTGTTGAAAATGCACACCCCTAAACAATGTGGCAGTCGTGGCCCCCAATCCAAGCACAGACAGTGCAAATGGGAATAGCCAGTTTGAAAGCCACAGACTTAATAGGCATGATTTTTAATTTAGGGGTGCTCCCTGTCACCAGGTAGCCCTAACCTGCTGTGCAGAACTGCAACCCCAGAAAACGAGAAGCTGATTTTTCTGCAGAGAAGCTTATTAGTTGTTTCCCCTTTGATGGCAGAGCAAAGACTGGAGAGTTGCTGCTGTCCGGAATGCTCACATGCCCAACATTCTAGGCTGATTCAGCCTTTGGGTTGTGTCATTTCCCCTAGTAGGAGTGGACAATACCCATTTGTAATGACTACCCACTGACAATCTGGAGCGCTACAGAAATGCCACTTATCCCTTGTGATGGGACAGGAGTTGCATAACTCACTCTCGGCTCTGTCACTTGTGAATTATTTTCCTGCCCCTCACTGGTGCAGATAAACAGCATATTCTGAGTCAAGCAACTGTGAATCCCATGGTTATCAGGGCAAATGTGGAGGCAGTATAGCACAGTGATTTAAGGCTCTGAGCTGCAAACCTGAAGACCTGGGTTTGAATCCCGCAGCCCCCACTTGCATACTGTGTGACCCTGAGCAAGTCACTTAACTTCTTTGTGCTCCCAGGTCGCACCTGGAAACAAGCTTTCAGCTTAGTGCATCTCTCCCGGTTATACAAAAACAACAAAAAAATAAATAAACGTATCCTCACTGGTGCTGTAAAAATTCCTGCATTTCTAAGTAACATGCTATACTGTTATGTAGTGCTGCTGTTTTATTTTCTATAGCTCCATTATTGTTTCCCGTTTGTGTTCATTTTCTAACCAACCCACTTTCCCCCAGGATACACCCACAAATGAGCTGCAGACAGCTCGGTATCCCCACCTGGACACAAACACTGCATACACTGTGCAAAACACACACAATACAATACACAGTAGATACACAACATGCACACTGTACAGTACACAACAGATGATTGACACTTACTTTGGTGTAGTACAAACGGTTGGAGCAGCGGTACTGGGCAAACTGGCAGAAGGTTTCAAACCATGGCACATCAGGAATACTGGTACACACAGGACCTGGGAAAAGAACAATATTCTGTTTATAGTGTACAGTACAGCACTGTTCTGTATAGAATTCCATCCCTTTCAAAGTGCTGTTGTACCACAGTTCAAAAAGGTCATGGAATGTGAATGTACCCTTCTGTGGTATAACAGCATTCTGAAACCTCTGGAGACTGCACAAGTCAGTTTTGTTCTGAAAGCAAAAGAACCACCACACGCACATTTCACAGACTACTAAGCACTATAAAAATACAGGATTAGCAATTTTATACACAACCAGTGTGTCCTGCCACCTCAGATTCTAATTTAAACAGACCTCTCAAGCTTCGCTCTCAAGGTCAGAGAGAATCAGAACCCTTCTGTGGCAGAACACACTGGCTTTGAATAGTTCCAGTATTCTCTATACAGTTTACTTTTCATTCTCCCATACATACTTGCCACTTCCTTCATCCTTACAACTCCAGGCAGACCTGGGTTGCTGCCCGTTTGAGTCTCCAGTCTGTCCCCCACAGCCCCGGAGAGCTCTGCCAGGCCTGCATCATTTTAAGCCCACCACCACTACCACTAGCATGCCCAGTCTCTAACCATGGAGTACCTGACCAGCTGCAGGCTTTGGAAGAATCGGTGGGGGGTGTAAAACCATGCTCTGTGATGGGGGGTGCCTAGTTGCCATTACACGGGTAGCAGTAGCCTTTTTCCCCTTTAAGATCCCATCCATGCCCGTCCACCTCCCCTGCTTAACAACACATGCCTGTCCGCAGTCGACCCCATAGTGGGAAGGGGGGACAAGGTGTGGTCACCCAAACTGTTAAGGTTCTCCACCGTCAGTGCAAAGTACCTAAACAGTGAGATGGGAGCTTCCTCCCTTCCTCCTCCCAGAGACACAAAGCACTGCCTCCACACCACAGCTTAGGCTCCTCTGTCTCAGGGCAGGAGAACTGGGCTCAGAATGGGAAACCCAGTCTGCAACGAGATGGTAATATGTTAAGCCAAAATGACAGTATTATGTCACCATTGTGCAGTGCAGTAACCTCACTGACACAGAGTTGCAGACCATAGTGCTGTGTAATAACCTCACTCAAGGAGCTGATGCTCCAACAATCTACAGATTTGAATTTCGTTGGCTATCACATACAACCAACTCCATGTCAGATTTTCTCAACTAGAAAGCCCTCAGGCTCACCATCTGGCACAAGACCGTGGTTCTCATATTGGTCCAGCTGGATGACCTTGTGGTCCCGGCAGCCTTGGGTGCGCCGAATCTTGCAGGTAACTGCCGCCTTCCAGGATGGCTTCAGAGCAGAGAAAAAGGCTTCATACTCAGAGTCAGAGAGTGGTGTCCCAAGAGTGGCATCAGAGAAAGCATATCCAAGAAGGGCTCTCGAGAGAAAGAAAACTGTGTGGGGGTGGAACAGAAAATGAACCGCATTCAGTCCCTTCAGAATAAATTACAGATACACTAAAACACCTAAAATAGAACTGTCACTGTTTTCAGTCACAACTACTGAATAGCGGTACTATTTACTTTTTACATAGTAGATACGTAATGGACTGTAGTCAGTGTCGGACCCAGGATTTTAAAAAGGGTCCTGCAACAAGAATGAACAGAGACAGGCTAAAAAAGGATGGGTTGTCAGGAGGCAGGCACAAAACTTCCATTTCTATTATCTTGTACTGAACATTATAACCATTGGTAATGGGCCGTGATACAAATAATTTTTGTTGTGTTGGAAATACATTATGTTGGATAGGTTCTGTTTCATGCAAAGGTCAAAAAAGGGTCCTGCTGCTGTAGGATCTTTATTAATGCTGGATCCGCCACTGGCTGTACAACTTATACAGAACAAAGATACACAACTAAATGTATTATTTTCATACCTACTCAAAGTGGAAATAAACTAGTTATTTTTCACTTTCCTACATCAATTTTGTGTTTTTCCCCACTTGGGTACATCATCAGGAACTTCACGTCAATCAGGTTGACTGACAACTAAACAGAACCATTTACACACTAAATCAACTAAGCACCCAATCACAACCTTTAATAGAAAACAAAAACAGCACAACCCTGCACTTCATTCTGTGACTGACCCTGGTTTACGCTATCGTTTTTCTTTCTTCAGAAACAAACTTTTTTAAATTTAGCAACCAGAAGCAAATCTTGCTGCATACAACTGCTCAACTGTCACCTAAAAATAAACAAAAGCCTGCACGATTGTCCTCCGGTCGAATAATTCAGCTTGCAGCCGTACATCTCTTGACTGTGTACAAAAACCACAAATTACCAATTCTGTCAGTAAATTACTTCAAAACTATTTTGCCGTTTGAACTTTATGATCACTCTTAGCCAATAAGGTACTGGTGCATTCAGTCCTTGATGAATCGTGTGCCCATTTTCAGGCTTTTGGCTGGGTGCGCCTTGCTCCTTGTGTATGGAGGAAGAGCTGAAGCTTTTGGAACCCCCCCCCCCACATCATTAGCCAGATATCTGGGTGGGGGAGTGGTCAGCAGTTCAGCGAGCTGCTGGAAGGAGAAGGAGGAGTTTGTGGCAGTTTCCTGGAGCCTTGTGGCTCACAACAGCGGAATGCCCACGCATACAGAAAGTACTACAAAACTCAGACTTTAAAGCAGGAATTCATACCAAATTAAAATGATAAATTAATGTAACCCCTAGATGGCGCTATCCCAGGGGCTACTACCCCTGCCTGATTTGCCACTAACAGGTTGAGGGGCCTGGATCCGATGGCGGGTGCCTCCACCCAGAGGTCAGGGTTTGCAATAGTTAAACTAACTTGGTCACAGCCCTCTGGGACACTGCAACCCCCCTTTCTTCCCACTAGTGGCCCACACAATATATCAGAATTACCTTCACAGTATACACTTACCCCAGGACTGGTTCAGGCACTGGGACCTCCTGTAAAATAAGATACAGTGCAACAATCACAGTACAATACTTTAACATAGACAAATACCTCAGGCAGTATAACTTTGCTGAAACAAGCAGCTCTGATTTATTTAGGGGCATATAACAAGGACGGGGAATCAGGTTAATTAGCTTATCACTTTACTCATCTACCTATGGCTCTGTGCACAGGCCTATCCTTACCAGTTACTGTCCCTGGGTACCCAAGCCCTAGTGGCTAGTCCAAACCGTGGCAGCTGGTAGGGCCCTTTCACACAGAGAAAGAAAAATTAGTTAAACAGTCAGCAGTACAGTAATTCATTTGGATTCAATGTGGCAATTCAACAGGGAGCGACCCTGAATTAGTACTCACGACCTCCAAACAAGATAGGGTCCTTCAATGTCAGCAGGACTACTCTTGAGCTCCACGAGACTCCTCACACATTTATATGGTAAACAGTCACAGGCAAAAGTCCTTTAATGGCAGCAGGATTCACTTGAGCTACACAAGCCTCCTCACACATTTATATGGTAAAAAGAAAGTACTATACCAAGCAGGCTGCTTCTCTATCCCGATCGCAATTACTGCACAATACCCGGGAGAACACACAGCAGATTCAGTTCCTGACAGACCGAGTGCAATTCAGCAATTTCTCCAGCCTTCTACAGGGTGAGCCTGGTTTCTACTCTTCAGATATCCTTTGATTCTCTTCACAGGACGGATTCAGTCCTAACAAGCAGTTACACAAGCTGCAGACCGGAACTCTGGGCCTTACACACGTTTCCCAACTAAAACTGCACACCGAAAAAGCACAGGGCTCCTTCCCTCTTCACTGCCCGAAATCAACTGAAACTCCAGCAGACAAAACCGGGCACTTCCTTTGAGTTCCTCCCAGTTCTTGGCTGGATTGGCTGTCACTCACAATAGACTACCCCTATTGGTCCAAAAAGGCACCGAAGTCCAAACTACATCTCCCAGAGTCACTGCCCTCACAATCCTCTTGTGGCTGGCTCAGATTACGAGTCCAAGTTCTGATTCGTCCAAGGCACCATTTTAGAGCTACCTTAACCCACACTGATTGGTCCAGTTCAGCAGTTCAAAACTAGAATGGGAACTAGCAAACACAGTTCTGACTCAAAGAAAGCAGGTTAGACAAACTGTATTTTCATTATTACTCTAAACGATTTCTGGCAAATAGTTACATCTTTCAGATAGGTTCCTTTGCACTCCTAGTGACTGCAAAAATGGAGTGAATTGGCAGCAATTCGAGTGGTACTCAAGCAGAGAAATACACAGTCCCCCCATATAACTAATTATGTCTGCAAGCAGACAGCTCTTAAAGAGACAGTACCAGAGGCTCTAAAAACACTCACAGATAAATGGCTTAAACGCCAAACACCATTCAGGCTTGGAGCATTCAAGCAAGCTCCTGGAAGTCTTTTGGGAACCCCCATTTGCAAGGGGGTTACATTAAAATTATGAACGTTGCACAAATAAAGGCACTAGTGTGCTGTGTTTAGGACTTGTATTTCCATGTTGCAGATGCTAACACTCCATGGGATGCTGGGGTGCACAGGGAGGGGTATCACCAGCAGAAAGGAGGTGGTGTTACATCTGCACAGACCGATGGTAAGACCCCACCTTGAGTACTGTGTTCACTGTCCAGTTCTGGAGACCACATCTCTGGAAGGACATAAACAGAATGGATGCGGTCCAGAGGAGGGCAACTAAAATGGTGCAGGGTCTGCATCAAAAGCCCTATGAGGAAAGACTAAAGGACCTCAATATTTACACCCTGGAAGAGGAGGGAGAAGGGGGATAAGATAGAGACCTTTAAATGGCTCACATGGGTAAATAAGGTACTGAAGGGAAGTATTTTTCAGAAGAGGTGCTCAAGAACAAAAGGACATGCTCTGAAGCTGCAGACGGGTAGATTCAGGAGAGATGTGAGAATGTACTTCTTCACAGAATAGAGTGGTGGATTCTTGGAACACTCTTCCAGCAAATGTGGTGAAGGCAAAGACAGTGGCAGGGTTCACGGATGCACTGGATAAGCACAGGAATCACAGTAACCTAATCTTGTTATTCATCTGTCCAATGCCTTGTACAACAGCCTGTTTAAATGCACCCTACCCATGATGCTTCTACTGCACTGATATGTTGTATTACGCTTGACGCTTAACTTGCTCTTTACCCTGTATGGTTATCTTGTATTGTTTATTCCGTAACGTGTTTGACCATGTACATTGTTTTTACTCCTTCCCCCACCTGTAATCGAGCAATAGTCTGCTCAGCATGCCTCCCTGGTAAAACCTTTTACTAAATAAATGAATAGTGGAAAGGAAGGGGGAGGGAGAAACAGAGGTAGATCAAGTATGGTCTGCGGTAACAATATAGGTACGGAAAAAAGTCAAGACTGGGTGGGCCAAGCGATCCTTATCTGATGTTAAATTCTATGTTTCTAGTTGGTACAGTGGCACTGAGGACTGAGGCGCTGAATGCCACACCTCATGCCATGCCGGCGACCCGGGTACAGATCAAATAGCTACAAAACACACAAAATAGTAGGTAATGCTAACCAGTTCCAAAAATGAATAACAGTAGACTGCTACCCATTTTTTGAGCAAGTCCATGGCATAGAAAATAAAATGAATGAAAACAATATGTATTTTTTTAATTTTGCTAATCATTATGTACTAAATGTTATGCATTTTCACTGCTGATTACCACTTTTACGCAAAGAACTACTGATCAATTTTTTCAGCATATTGGCCGGCCCAGTGGACCTGAGGGTTGAGGCGCTGGACACCTCGCGTAATGCTGGCGACTCGAGTTCGGATGCGAGCCCGGGCCGTCATGGGTTGGATAGGATTGAGCGCCCAGAGGCTCCTATCCCGGGGAGGGATCCAGGGTGCCACCGCTCTGTAGCAGCCCCTGGTGACGATGGGGGGCACTACTAGAGCGTGTCACAAGGGGGGGGCAGAGTGCAGCAGACATCGGCACGCTGTGTCCCGACGTAATTGCATGTCTGCACTCCGCAGGGAGAAAATGGGAGGAAACAACGGGCACAGGTCAGGCAGCATGATCTTCCGACCTCCACGGCATGACCCGAATGGTGCCTCCTCAACTGGATCTGCTCTAGGTAAGTTGAGCTGTGGGTAGCTCTTCGCCGCCCCGCCACGTGGGGGGGGGGTAATCCATGGGAGTTAGGAGGAGGTGGCCTGATCTCAGGTTAGGGGCTGGGGGGTCGGTCAGGATGACCTGCCGACCGTGCCTAGGAAGGAGAGAAAAATATAGTGGGAATAAAAAATCTTTTCACCATATTTAATACCTTGGAGTTCAGGATCGAGCTCAGACCACCGGGCATACTTCTCAACTGTCTTTGATTTTCAGGGACATCCCTGATTTTACTTCACAATTTTACTCTGTCCCTCCTAAAAATTGTTTCCATGACCAAACAGTGGGGGTTGTAAGCATAAAATAATGTCAAACGTTAATGTTACAGACGTGTGCATCCTTAGAAAATGCATTTTACACTAAACCACTTATTCTACCAGCTTCCTGAGTGGATATCACCAATTTTTAAGATGTGTCCCTGATTTTAAACCTTTGTCCCTGATTTTTTTAAGCCTTGTCCCTGATTTATGAGGCAGGGGGTTGAGAGGTGTGCCACCGGGGGATGGCCGGGAGATCACCGTAGCGGCCACTGGGCCGCTCTTATCTCCCGGATTGGGAAGGTACAGTTCCTTGCTCTCGGCTGACACCCAGTGGAGGCCAGGAGTCAGAGCAGAGCTGGGAATGTCGTAACACAGGGGAGGATGGAAGGAGCACTTGGTTTCAGGCCGTGCGCGCACCGTTGCTCCAGGACGGCGTGAGAAAATCACGGAAAAACAATGGCTCTCCATAGCCGTATGTGACAGCTCCCGCCTCTCCTGGACCCTGCTCCTTGTGGATTCCCCACCGGCTCGACAGTGGTGGGGGGAGGGCCAGCAGGGAGCCCAATGGCAGCCGAAGGTGGCCATGGAGGAGCAGCTACATTTAAAAAAAAATAATTCTACGTTTCTATGTGTTTGATGCATATACATTATAAGAGATATTGTGCCACATATCAGTGACAAATGGCCAAGATTTATGGACTGAGCAGGGATTTGGAACTTGGATCTCCTGGAGCACAGTCCCTTTTGCTCTAAGTGACTAGACCAGGGTCACTCACGGAGCCAGCGGCTGAGCTGGGCTTTGAACCTGGGATCTCCTGTTTCACAGTCCTTTTTGCTCTAATCAAGTGAGATGCCCGAGGTTACACAGTGAGCCAGTGGCTGAGCTGGGATTCGAACTCAAGATCTCCTGGCTCACAGGTCTGTACACACTACACTACCATAACAGAGCAGTACAGTGCAGTGCAAGGTACTTTGGCCCCCTACACCTTTTCAAAATGGAGGGCCTCATTTTTTTTTCCCCATCGCATTTTCCCCTTTCTCACGCTCTTCCCAGAAGCCACTCTTTTGAAGGAACCTGCTGTAGGGCATCCTTCCCCTTGGCATAGCAAAAGGCTCTCCCTCCATGTCCAGCCTCCTTTCCTCCCTGAAGACACAAGGGAGGAAGACCCTTATTGTTGGCCAGATGGAGGGAGCATAAGGACTGAAGGAGCCACAGCAGGCAGGCCCTATAGGCATGGGAGACCAAGTATCTGTCATCCAATCCAAGGCCCAGGTTCTATTCTCCATGTTTTTCTCCCCCAACCCGAGAGACACCAGACAAGGGATGTTACATGTTCATCCAAGTGTGCCACATCACCCCTCCCCCCCCACCACCACATCTGAAAATTTATAACCAGAATAGCTGGACATGGTTGTCTCTACATACCACTAGGAGGTAACCAAGTAACAGGATGTTCCAGGCCCCTTCCCCCAAAGTATCCTCCTCTCTTGGTGTCCAGGGCTCCCAGCATGCCAACAGCAGCCTGGTATTCTCATCGTTCAGATGTATTACGGTAGAAACCTCTTAATGTGGCTGGCTGCATGACAGTCTTTTTTTCTCTCAATTACCAAAAAACATTTCCACTATGCCTTTGAGACTCCACCCTCACTTGTACACCCGCTGTCCTCCCTCTGATATGTGCAGTATCCATCTTTGCCTCCCCATTGCACTTCTTAGAAACTGAGGCTGCCTGCTTGAATAAAGCAATTGACTTCCTGGTCACTGCACTGCAGCGCAGTGTCTATCTGTGCACTGGAACGGACTGTACACTGTGTAAAGATGGGGTGGGTAGTGTCTTGAATGACACAGAGCATGCAAAAAGGTAGGGGAGAGTTGGAAGACTGAGCAAGACATCCCATAAACCAACAGACCCGTCCCTTGGCTTTTAAGGGATCAGAGCCTGCACCTCCACTAGAATGCATTGCCACTTAATCGGTTCCTAGGGATGTCCCAACCAGTGAATGTCTCTATTAACTGCCTTCCAATTAAGAGGCTTCTACTGTAATACAGCATGGGTTAGCAGCAGGGGCAGCCTCGACTGTACTCTGGTGGATGAACTTCTGTCTCCCACTCTGTGACAGCATAGACTAAATGTGGTAATTAACATAATTATAATCATTAGCATGAGCTGAACCCTCCCTCTCTGACCATAGAACAGCAGCCGGTACAACTTCTGCTCTACATCCATGGGTAAAAGATTCTTCTTCTTCTTCCCTCTTTCTCTCTCTTCTTTTGCAGCGGTTTCTCCGTCTTCGTTCTTCTCTCCATGCCTTTCTCACTCCATTTGTCACTCTCCTTTACCTTTCTCTCTCTCTGTGTTTGCTACTCCTTCTCTCTCCTTTTTTAGCTTGCTTTTGGATTTCCTCTTTTTCTGCTTAAGTTTCTTCTCCCTCTCCTTTTTCCTTCCCCCTTCCCAGCCCTTTACGCCGTTTTCTGTCAAGTGTCTGTTTTTTTGATTGTCTCTCAAATGCCTTGTGCTCTCTAGCTGAGATATTTCCGTCTCCCTTTTAAGAGGCTTATTTCCTCACTTTTTTGCTCTCTGGTTCCCCTTTCTCCTCCTTCTCCCTGGACCATCTGTTCTATCCCTGGCCCTACTGAGATTCCCCCTCCTCACACTTTTCCTATCTCTGATTTTCTCCCTTTTCGTTCCTCCTCCTCAGCCTTCTTTTTGGTGTATTTCTGTTCATACACTTTATCTGTCCTCCCTTCTGTGTGCTACCTTCCTTCTCTCTGTGTTTCTCTCTCTGGCTTCCAGATACTTTTCTCCTCACTCATGGTTTCCCTTTTGCCCCCCTCCCGCCTTTTTCTTCTAATCTCTCCTGGCACTGGTCTTTCTCCTCTCTCCTTCCCCTCTGATTTTCTCCTCACACTTTTTTTTCTCCCCTCGATCTCACTCTTTTCTCCCCCACACGTTTCTTTTGCCTTTCTCTCTCTCTCCAGCTCCTTTCCTCAGAGTTTCTCCTCACACTTCTCTTTGCCCTCTTCCTGTTCGTTGGATTTATCTTTCTCTCCTCTCCCCCTTTCCGGCACACTAGCATCCCTATCTATAATTTTCAAACGCAAACAATGACGTCGCCGGAAGTGGGCCTGCACAGGGCGTACCGTGCCGTCCTAGCACGACGAGACCTCGGCGTGCTGCGTGCCCATTGGCTAGACGCGTTGGGGGCGATTCCGTGACTTGGCGGGCCGGACGTTTTCCCGCCAAAATGTAGAGCGCTCTGCAGAGCGTCGTGCACGGGGCGAACACGCTGAGTAAAGGTCGGTGCTGTGGACAGAAGGTCAGAGTGTTAGGTGAATAATCTAGTGCTGGGACGAAGTCCCTCCCGAACTATGTTTATTCCCCTTTGCCATGGCATTGGTCCCCGGTATCAACTGCAACTACTGCCGCCGTCCCAGCAGTCTTAACACTTTTGAGGCTCCCAGGCAGCTGGATTTATTCGCCCTGCTGTAGCCCTAGCCCTCTTACCCAAGTTGGGGCCCTGCCTTCAGTTTCTAGGGAAGAAATCCAGAGGGGAGCTTCCTAATCTAGTTCTTGGTGGTAGGAGTAGAGGAAGGTATCCCTGATGATTAAAGTAGAGCATCATATGTCCAGTCAGTACCTGTTTTGTGGCCCAGTTTTCAGCATGTCCAAGGACGGTCCACTGTGGTGCCGGTAACCCAGGCACACCAGTGTGTTTTCTCTACCTCAACTTCTCTGTTCTGTAATGTTCTGGTCTTATTATGTATTCTGTACCACTATTTTGTAACCTCCTCGGTGGTGCCTGAAAATAGTCAATCATTTGGCTAGTGCACCTCACCCAGTTAACAAAAATAAGTTCTCATGAACTGCTCTGCAACTAGTGTTTATCCAAATGGCACTAAACCAAAACGATTGTCCACGCTCCCCAGAGGAGAGTGTCCTCTGAGAAACCCTTTCTAATACGACGACACCCAGGGCGAACCTAGGTCACTATCTGGCCAGTAACATAGAAACATAGACTTTGACGGCAGATAAGGACCGCTTGGCCCATCTAGTCTGCCGATTTCCCTACCTACAGGATAGGCCGCAGATCCTAGTTAACCAACAGCCTATTTCTTCCTACCCCCCCCACCACACAAGAATTGCCTTATGTCTGTCCCATGCATTTGCAGTATGTTGATATTTGCTGTCTTTCCTTAATAAGAGTAATAAGTTGTATGTTTCTTGTTTCAGATCAGTACCTTGTCTCTTTCTCATGTTTTTAGTTAGGACACAATAACTCAAACCAGTACTCTGCTGGTCATATCAGGACAGCTGGTGACAACCAGGTAAGAGGGATATCAGAGTGAGGGATCTAGTGCGAATCTAGAGAGGGGTCAAAGGAAACAGAAGGAGGCGGGGAATGGAAGCAGCGAGGAGA
Organism: Neoceratodus forsteri; assembly: GCA_016271365.2. Classification (NCBI taxonomy): domain Eukaryota; kingdom Metazoa; phylum Chordata; order Ceratodontiformes; family Ceratodontidae; genus Neoceratodus; species Neoceratodus forsteri. Next base: position 682,460,394 of record CM028138.1, read on the forward strand.
GGAGGGAGAAAGAAAAGCAAGAGGAAAGCAAATGAGAGGGGTGCAGGGAGCTAGGGAAGAAAAGGATGTCCACTACAAGTGGTTCTAGAGGACTGGAGAACAGATGTGGTAAGAGCTATAGGCCAGTTAGTTTCACTTCAGTGGTGGGTACAGATCCAGAAGCTTGGGCATAAGCTTCTGAGGAAGGACTTGGTTGGTCCGAAAGCTTAAGCACAGTTTTCTTTTGTTACATCTATGTTGGTCCAATAAAAAGTATCATGCCATTTGTTTCTGGATCTGTTCTTACAAGGACCAATATGGCACCTAACTAATTCAGTGGTGGAGAAATTAATGAAAATCCTGCTAAAGGACAGACTGGTAATGTCTTGAACTCAGCGGGCTGCAAGACCATAGGCAGCATGGATTTGGGGGGGGGTCATGCCAGATAAATCTGATTGATTTCTTAGACTGGGTGACCAGGGAAATAGCTCAGGGGAGGGCAGTGGATGTGGCTTATCTGTACTTTAGCAAGGCCTTGGACACGTGCCGCACGGGAGACTTGATTAAGAAATTGAGCAGCCTAGAGTGGGATCCAGAGTGGTGAATTAGGTTAGAAACTGGTTAAGAGATAGGTGTCAGACGATGGTGGTTAAAGTGATGTTCCAACCCAATGTCATGAGGTATTAGGCTTCATAGCCCAATACCTTATGGAAGCATTAGCTGATTGCTGCTAAAACTAACATTTCTAACTGTGTCCTAGTTTGGGAAGAGATTGTACCTGCTGCTGAACCCACGGCCAGCCGATCCCATCCAATTTCCCGGTTTGCCTGCTCCACCCCCGCAGTCAGACGTTTTGTGATGTCTAAGCAGGGAGAGCCCGGGGGGGGGAGGGGACAATACAAGTCTATGGGGGCAGTTTTTCAATGCCGTTTTTTTTTTGTAACTTTAAGCAATCCTACGGGACGTGAAAGCCTCCACTCAGCTTATTGGGCCCCTATTAGTTGAGCGGTGGCTTTCATTTAGGTATTAGGTAATTAACTGATAAATCTTACAATGTACAGTATAACAATAAGACAATTTATCTGTGCTATGCTGTTATTGTATTATATCTCTGCCATGTCGTTATCGTATTTTATAAAATGGGCACAACATTTTCTGCATTCTCATTGGCTAATAGCCCATTTCAGCTACATAGATACATAGACAGTGTCGTCGGATAAGGGCCTATGGCCCACCCAGTCTGCCCATTTGAGCTTGTAAGTTCAGTTTGTTTTACTAGAAGTCTGTTGCCCCTTACCCCGATCTCCAGAATTCCTTTATGTCTAGCCCATGCATTCTTAAATCCCGTGATTGTTTCAGCCCCCACCACTTCCTCTGGCAGGGTGTTCCACTTGTCCACCACCCGTTCTGTGAAGAAATTCTTTCTCATGTTTCCTCTGAATCGTCCTCCCTCCAACTTCATCCCATGCCCTCTAGTCCTGGAACATCTTTTCACTTAAAAATAGTGTTTTCCTGCACCCTGTTCCTCCCTGTAAGATACTTGTATGTCTCTATCATATCCCTCTCTCCCTCCTCTCCTCCAGGGAGTACATGTTCAGTTCCTTCAACCTGTCTTCATAGGACTTGTGATGCAATCCATGCACCATCTTTGTTGCCCTCCTCTGAACCTTCTCCACCCTGTCTATGTCCTTACGTAGGTATGGTCTCCAGAATTGTACACTGTAGTCCAGGTGGGGCCTCATTAGTGTATGTGTAGCGGAATTATGACCTCCCTTTTCCTGCTGGTGATGCCCCTGCCTATACATCCCAGCATCCTATTTGCTTTACCTGCTGCCTTGTCACACTGTTTCCCTACCTTGAGGTCATCAGAGATGACAACCCCAAGATCCCTTTCCTGCTTGGTGCATGCTATATCCTCACCCCTAACTGATATATTGTGCCAGGGTTTTGTGCCCCATATGCATTATCTTGCACTTCTTTGCATTGAACTTCAACTGCCAAACCCTTGACCATTCTTCAAGTTTCTGCAGGTCCCTTCTCATTCTGTCTACACCCTCTGGTGTGTCTACTCTGTTACAGAGCTTTGTGTCATCAGCGAACAGTGAAATTCTGCCTTCTAGGTCCTGCGCAATGTCACTGATGAAGATGTTGAATAGGACCGGTCCCAGCACTGATCCCTGTGGTACCCCACTGGTCACTTTTCCCTCTGTGGAGTGATAGCCATTTACCACCACCCTCTGTGTCCTTATCAGGGCATAACCTGCCAACAGGAACTACATATGGCAGGGAAAGCCCCATTTTAACCACATGTATCAGTGTGCCCCCTCCCAACCCAGTCAGCGGTGTCACATCACAAAGCTAACCGCGAAGTGTAAAGTCGACCGCAATGTGAAAAGCCGATCGGAAAAGCAGAACTCCATCTCTTCAGTAGTCGGCTCACTCAGTGGTTGGCTGTGTTACATAGTGGCAGTGTTTTAAAATTGTAATTTAGAGCGAGCAGGCTAAAAAAGTAAAACACAAGGATCGGGAATCTGCTCACTAATTCTGCGGCCCTATAGGTATAAGCACAAAGTACAAAGCACTCACTGCAGAGGCTGCAAAGGGACATGTATGCCCCCACTCAAGCTGGCCTCTTGCTCTCAAACACAATGCAGGGAAGAGGAAAGAAAGTAAAAAAAATCAACAACAAAAAAAAAGAAAAGTAAAAACCAAAAAGAAATAAGTAACAAGCATTTGTCAATGCCGAATGTTTGCTTACTGGCATTGGCAGTGGTAGTGTAGAAGTTACAGAGCTGCGTAATAGGAATGGCAGTGAAGTATTGAACTGAAGCCAACCCCACCACCACCGCAGAGAGTGACAGGCATTGGGGTGTGCCTTTGGGTCATCAGGCATAACGGCCACGCCATTCCACCACACCCTACCGTGCAGACACTGACAAGTGTAACGGTGTGCCTGAGGGTCATTGGTCCTCATGCGCACCCCATTCCATCAGGAAATACGGTGAGATGGGTGCAGTATAGGAGAATGGTGTGAACTTTGGGGCCGAAGAGTCCAAGGCACACCTCAATGCCTCTCACTGGCTGCAGGGTGTGGAATGGTATAAGCATTACAGGCGAGAATCCCAAGTCACACCCCTGATGCCTGTCATTCTCTACAGGGTGGGGCGTTATGGTCAGAAACCCTAATGCCTCAGGCACTCGTTGATATTTTCACTCCAAATTTTTAGCATGGGTTTTTTGTGACCCCCACCTCATGAACAGTGGCAATATCAGTTTGTTAGCCAAAAGCTGCTTTTGCACAGCAACTACGGCATTTAGCACCACAGGTGCAAAAACACATTCTGAACAGGATGTAAAAAATGACAGCTGTACTGTTTATGGGGAGGTGTAAAAAATGCCAATGTTGAAAATCTGCAGTGAAAATATTAAAAAAAACTGGTGAAGTCATTTGCGTGTGTAGAAACTGTGCAACGCACGCCTGTAATGTAATTAGTTTTGGGATTTTTTACAGCAGATTGTCAACACAGGCATTTTGGAACCTCCAATCTTGAAGTGTCACTGTGATTTTCTTTATCTGTCCCAAACAATGATTTCCCACAGCAACCACGCATTTCTGCGATGAAAGTGTGAAAACACATTTCGGCCATGTTGTGAAAAATGACAGTTGTACTGTTCATAAGGAAGTGTGGAAAAATGCCACTGGTGAAAATCTGGACTGAAAATATTACTAATTCATGAACTTACGCAGGTGCGTGGAAACTGCGCAATGCTCACTTGTAACACAGTCATTTTATGGACTTTTGTCACCAAATATTCAACATAGCCATTTTAAGACCTCTGCTCATGAACAGTGTAACTGTGATTTCTTAATCTGTCCCAAACATTACTTTCGCATACTGACTGCACCATTGTGCGCTACATGCGCGGAAACACATTTTGGGCAAGATGTGAAAAATGACAGCTGTGCTGCTCATAAGGAGGTGTGGTAAAATGGCAATCTTGAAAATCCGGAGTGCAAATATTAAAAATTTGCGAACTTACGAGCGTGCATAGGAACTGCGCAACACACGCTCGTAAAACAGTCATTTTTCGGAATTATTTCACCAAATTTGCAACATAGGCTTTTTGAGAGCCCACCTAATGAACACTGGCACTGTCACTTCATTAATACTAACATACTAAAATGCCAGAAGAATAGGCCTAATGGTCTTTCGTGTCTGCTCGTTTGGTCAGTCCCCAATCGGTCCTGAAAAGTGATTTTACGCAGTGACTGCAAAATCACCCTTCGGGCTTGATTCACGCCACGACAGTTCAAGAATTCATGAGGAGGGGTTCCAAAAACCCCATGTTGAAAATTTGGTGCCAAAATTCCAAAAAATGCCTGAGATATGCATTAAAGTTGAAAAAAAACTATTTATTGCATTATACAGTTTACTGACATTTCCTCAGCTCGCAGTTGGCTTTGAAGAGTGCAGACATGTTCCCAGTCCACCGAAGATCATCCGCCAGCCTGCGGAGGTAAGTATGAGGTGAGGGGTGTGTGTGGGGAGGCAGGGTGCGCAGTGGGTGGGCGCAGGTGGGCAGGGAGACTGCCGAGGGAACTTCTTTTGTTTATAGTTTTTTTTTTTTCCTTGGACGAACGATGCAGGACTTGTGCCACGCTGGGGTGGACTCCAGCGTGGCAGCTTGTAAGGCTGTTTTGGGGGGGCCTGTTGCCGGACAGGATTGGGCACCCTGCCGTGATATGGACTTGTGCCATGCTGGGGTGGGCTCCCAGCGTGGCACCTGAAACTTTTTTTGGGGGGTGGAGCCGGCGGAGGATTGGGCACCCCCGTCGGCCATACAGTATGTGCGTGGATGGGGGGAGTGCATGAGCACGCAATATGCGTGCGTGCGTGTGGGGGGGCTCTGCTCACTGAAGCAGAGCTCTCCCTTTCAGCTGTACAGCACTGCATTTTCAACTGCTGTCATAGACAGCTGCAGCATTCATTGGAGAACTGAGGCCGCTCCTGCAAACACACTGACTGTATTAGAAGATGGCTGCCACACCTCCAAAAACTCAGATGATGGCACTATGTTTCTTGCACATGCGTGCAAGCAAACATAAAAATGACAGAGCCTTACTTCTGTGTGTGTGTTTGTTGGGGGCCGGACAGCTTCTGAAACGGTACAAGAGATGAAATGGGTACTCTGTACATCACTATAGAAACATGCTGAAATAAATAGACAAAAAAATACATTCCAGGAATGGGAGGGGAGCAGAAACAGAGACAGACACACATCACTTCCTTGGAAACCTCTCTGAAATGTCAAAAACGTACTGTAGTTGTCCAGTGAAAGGAACTATTTTCTTGAAATATCAAAAAAAAGTAAACAGGTGTAACCCCCCCTACAAATGGGGGTTCCCGAAAGTCTTCCTTGGGTGAGCCTAAATGCCCACTGCCAGGGTGGTGTTCTGTGTCTTAGCAGGTTTAAAAGTGTTTGCATGTGAATGCCCAGTTGGCCTCCGTGCCTGTCTCTTTAAGAGCTGCCCATTTTGCAGTTTATAATTAATCTGGGTGGGGACCGAGTGTTTCTAGGCTCGAGTCCCACGTGGGCTGCAGTACAGCCGCTTCTTTCTGCTGTCAACAAATGTGCAGAGGGAGCCCAATGGGACTCTGTGATTGTTTGCTGATCACCTGTACTAAATGGAAATGATATTGTGGTTTGTCTAATCTGCTTTTCTTTGCAGCCTGGACATTTTTGTTATGTGCCACCATCTTGGTTCTGGACTGCCTATCTGCACCAGTCAGCACCGTTGGGAGGCATAAAATGGAGCCTGCCCTGAGGGGATCTTGTGAGAGTAAAATTCTGTAGGAATTGTAGTTTTTACAGTTTGGCGCCTAAATGGATCGAGAGGGGGAGCGCTAGCTGTGACAGACTGGTGGATCGGCGAATCAAACCTTTTGGATCTGAGGGAAAGTCCCATGCTGCCAGTCACAGAGACGGAGAAGAGAGTTGGAGTTGAAAGAGTGAACAGCTTGAGAGATTCTGGCAGCTACTCCTGCGTAGTGCGCAGGGGAAATTGGCGGGAAGGTTGTCCTAGCTTCTACCATCTTCCCTAGTGAGGGAACTTTAGCCTTCAATAGTTCGGACTGCTCTGAAAAGTATTGCGATGGAATCGCTGAATTGTGACTACATTTTGCCCGAAGAGGACCAAAGACTTGCGTTTATGCGATCGGCCTGTCAGGACTTCCAAAACGACCACAGAGCATACCGTTTGTGCCGAGACACTGTAAATTGCAACTGGACTGTCCTCCAAATCTGTAGTAATTTCCTACTTTTACTGTAATTGTGCTGATTGTGGAGTGTGGGTCGCGATTTGGTTCCCCACCTTGCCTAATGCGTCACGCTTGCTGGAAGCTGTAACGGACTGTATCTGAATTGTTCACCAGGTCTGGGCCTTGCCAACCTGGCACAGATAATCGCTCATGCCGCAGAGAAACAACCGACGAGAGACTCACCAGGGATTCGGCTCCCTGCTCAACAACAACAGGCAGGAATGACACCGCAGTGCTTCGTGTGGGCCCTGCTTCTCCTGGTCATCCAGAGTCCTCCATTTCGTCCATTCTGCATTCTGTACTGGGTAGCGTGAGTAAACACCAGGGTATCTTCTTGCAACGAAGCTCAAATCAAAGTGTGTCAACTGATTTAATAATTGTTGCTAATCTTTTTGGACTGAGCCATCCAGCTCCAGATTACAAATTAAGGGTTAAAGTGCATGTTGTGTTTTCTTCCTTCCAAAGGGCCCCGACCAGCTGCAATGCTGGCCTACCCCAGGTAACACTTCAGGCTAGCCTGTAGTTCCAACTGGATACCCAACAGTGTTCCCATTAAGGCTGCAGATCTGGGGGTGCACTGCACCCCCTCCAAAAATTTTCAGGGGTACAAAATAAATTATAAGGGTTCATTCTACCGTTTGTACAACATTTTTGTGGGGTACATCTACTTCAAACAGAACTATGGGGTACAGTGTATCCCTTCATACAAAAATGTACTTGAATTTCATAATTTGTACTTGAATCAAGTACATATGGGGGTAAATGGGAACACTGGTACCCAGAGTGTGTGCAACTGTATCACAGGGACCTTTGAGTGCATGCCTTATAACCGGAATCAATTAGGTCTAGAGTCAACCTCTAGATTACTGTCCATCCCTTGTTCACGTCCCCCTAATAAATCAGATCTAAACCTTTTTGCATCTAAACTGGTGGTGGTGTACCTCTGTACTGAAAGCTCTGTGATAATTGCTCTTTACTGTTACAGGCCTTGTTTTACAGGGGGTCTCCAGAGCGTTCCAGCCAATCCAGCCCTGGTGGTAAATGGTTATCGGGGGAAATTCACTGTGCATTGCAAAGTGTATTGGTGTGGGGTAGCTGCAAGCATAGTCGGACTACTAGAGGAGCCAGAGGAGGGTATGAGTGTCCCAGAGGGCTGTACCCAAGGCAGTCACGTGGCCAGAAACCCCGTCCTCCGGGTGGAGGCACCTGTTCAGAGAGCCCAGGCCCCTCAACCTGCAGGCCACAGTGCAGGCAGGGGTAGTATCCCTTGGGATAGTGCCACCTAGGGGTTACACACACTCAACAAAATTACATTTTATTTTTCAAACTGCAGTAACTTTTTTAGAACCAATGTTGGAAATTTTGTAACCATTTTTATAAGCACAATAACACACTCTGAGATGTGGGTTATGGCCTGATAAAAGCACTTCCAAGGTGCTAAGGCATTCGGCACAAGAGACTTGTGCCTTATTATGCACCTGGGGTGTGCACTTACCAGGCCATAACCCACACCTTGTCATGTGTTACTGCTTACATATCTTTGCCATGTTGTTGTATTAACTTTGCTATGTTGCTATTGCATTATATCTCTGTCGTGTTACCGCATTATATCTCTGCCATGTTGTTATCGTATTATATCTCTGCTGTGTTATTGTATAATCTCTGCTGTGTTGTTTTTGCACTGTATATCTGCCATGTTGTTATTGTATTATATCTCTGCTGTGGTATTGTATCATTGTTTATCTTTTCCATGTTATTGTATTACATTTCTGCCATGGTAGTACTGTATTATATCGCTGCCACGTTACTGTATTATATCTCCACCATGTTATTGCATAATGCATGATTGGGCCCTCGTCCTCATTGTAAAAACCAACCTCTGCCATGTTATTGTATAATGCATTGTTGGCCCTCGTCCCCATTGCAAAAAAACAACATATACTGTATTTCCCCATATATGATGGTAGCCAATTAGGATATTATCAAATCAGTATTTATTTATTTATAATGCACTTTTCAGAGTACCAAAGCACAAGTACATAACAAATATAACACACATCAATAATAAATACAAATATAAAACATTTAAAAAGCAGCAGAATAGACTAGATATTATATTCAAAAAGCTAATTCAAATAAATAACTCTACAATGCGGCTTTAAAAGACTCAGTGGACAGGCACTCTCTAATCCGACGAGGTAGAGAATTCCACACTGTTGGGGCCGCAAAAGAAAAAGCTCTGGCCGCAGATGACTGAAGACAAACCCTGGGAATCTCTAGCAATCCCTCGTCGGTGGAACGGAGAGGGCAGTAGGGCCGAAGGAGATCTTGCAAGTAGCCCGGTCCCTGTCCATGTAGGGTCTCATAGGTCAGCAACATGACCTTGAAGGTGATCCTCCATCGCACCAGCAGCCAGTGCAGTTCGCGCAGCATAGGTATGATATGCTAAGTTCTTGGTAACCCAGTCAACAACCTGGCTGCAGCGTTCTGCACCAGCTGCAGGCGACGGAGATCCACCCTCGGCAACCCTAGATATAGAGCATTATAGCAGTCAAGACGCGAAGATACAAAGGCGTGAACCAACACAGGGAGGTCATCGTGCGGAACAAGGTGTTTTATCTGGACTATATTCCACAGATGGTAAAAAGAGGACTTGAAAACAGCTGACACCTGTGTCTTAAGCGTCAGCTCGCTGTCAAGTACTACGACCAGATTCCGCACTTGTTCAGAAAGTTTCAATTAGTTACCCCCTAACACAAGGCCAGAAGGAGACCCAGGAGTCAACTTCTCTGCACGGTGACCAGGGTCCACCACCAGCACCTCAGTCTTGTCCAGATTCAGTCTCAACCAGTTAGCACTCATCCAGTCCTAATTCTCAGCGAGGCAGTTGTTAAAGACCGATATTGCATCATTTTGTTTGGGTACAAAGGACATAAAGAGCTGAGTGCCATCTGCATAGCAGTGAAAACTCAGCCCATAACACCTTATAATGTCGCCCAACGGCAGCATATACACTGTGAACAACTTGGGGGAAAGCACAGAACCCTGCGGCACCCTACAAGGCAGAGCAAAGGGAGCAGAGGAAAAAATTCCTGATACTACCCTCTGAGTTCTGCCTGTGAGGAAAGAATGGAACCAAATGAGGACTGTCCCCGACCGTCCACAGAATATCCGCAGGCGTTCTAGCAACATCCCATGGTCCACGGTGTCAAATGCTGCAGAGAGATCAAGGAGGACCAAGATCAAACAGCTCCTCCGATCTCTCGCTATTAGGAGATCATTCAGTACTCAAACCAACGCCGTCTTGGTACTGTGCCTCTTCCTGAAACCAGACTGGAGAGGATCATAGACTTCATGGATGGTAAGAAAGTCATCGAGCTGCAACGTGACTACTTTCTCAATAATTTTGCCCAAAAAGGGCAGGTTAGAGAGCGGTCTGTAGTTAGCGAGACAGTCTGGGTCAAGGGAAGATTTCTTTAAAAGGGGTGTCACGATAGCCTCTTTCAGAGACTCCGGGAACACCCCTTGGTCCAATGAGCACCAGACTATCTCAGCAAGGACTGGTCCGATCGCATCCACGCACCATACAAGGAGGCGTGTAGGACCAGGATCCAAACTACAGCAAGTCAGTCACAAGCCCTGGACAATCTTCATGATATCCATGATCGCTGGCTGGTCGAAATCTGTCCAGGCAGATCGAGGGCCTGTAGCCTCGTATGGATCACCACCATGCTCATTTGAATGTGTTTGCAGATCTCTGACCTGATCGATGACACCTTATCATCAAAGAACCGAGCAAACTCATCACACTTTATTTGTGAAAAAGCTCTCCGACCCCACAGGCAGGCTGAATTGCACAGCCTGTCCACGGTCCAAAAGAGATGGGCTGGTCGATTTCTTGATGCAGCTATCTCCCCGGATAGAAACTCTGCCTTCTTACGGGAGTTTTCTGATCGATAGTCCGTATAATGGGCAATTAATCTAAGCCTGTCCCCTTCTAGGCTGGATTTCCGCCAGCAGCATTCCAATCTTCGCCCTGCTCTCCTCAGCTCCCTCAATACCCCATCAAACCAAGGGGACCGAGGGCAGAGGGAGAGGGGGCGAACGCGGACAGGTGCTATGGAATCCAGAGCCCTCAGCACTATATTATTATAGTGCACTACTAAGACATCTGGTTCCATGCACTCTACAGGCCAACTCGATAGGTCCAGCACCGCCATCAGACCCTCAGGGGTTACACCCCTCAAAGGGCGGTACTGGGCCATCTCCAAAGGGGGCGGTCTCATGGGGGGGCCATGAAATTGAACCTTATAGAGTGATGGTCTGACCACCCAACTGGTTCCACCACCAGTTCCATGATCTCCATCCCCAGGGTGAACACCTGATCCAAAGGGTGACCCTGAATATGGGTTGCAGTGGTAACACCCCATGTAAAGCCCAACGAGATCATCAGTTGGAGGAAGTTTTGACCAAAATGCGAGAGTTCATCGTCGACCGAGGCATTGAAATCACCCAGGATCAACCACCTGGATGGTTCCCACATCATGTCGACAATGAAGTCTGCAACTTCCTGCAGAAAAACTTTCTCATCACCGAGTGGACGGTAGACGAGTGAGATTCTGCTGCCCACACCTGCTTCCATGATACACTCGAAGGATCTAGGGGTCACCACTGGAACCTCTACAAGGTCCAATTCCAATTTAAAACAAATAGCGACCCCCCCCCCTTCGATCCAGTCTCAGGCGATGTATCACAGAGTACCCGGCTGAAACAGCTGACTCCAATATGGGACCAGCGTTCTCGCCCAGCCAGGTCTCGGTGATGCAAGCCAGGTCAGATGACTCAACAAGATCAGCAATAATTGCTGTCTTGTTCTTTATTGACCTGGCATTGCATAACACCGCCCGAGTTGGATGAGAGGCCTTGGAGGAACGGGCAACTTGCCTACTATCAGTATAACCCCTGGGTATGGGAACCAGGCATCGCAGACCCTGTCCTGGACCCATTTCGCCCCAGGGTGTCTCCCTGACCTCACCACCCTTATCTGCCCACTCTGCTCCTCACTCCCAGCAGAAGAACCCCCCTGCCTCCTCCGTGCAATCCCCCGACAATGTCTGTATACCTTGGGTTGCATCAGGGGACTGTCGAAGGGGCGCAGGTTCCTCAGCCTGGAAGGGGAGTAGCTCCTGCCCACCGAAACTCGGTCCCAACACATGTTGCCTATTTTAAAAACTACTGTTGGTCAACAGATTTTAATTAGCACCATCAACGCCACTACCCTAGTTAAATTAACTTATACAGCAATTATGAAAAAAGAGAAAACAACAATAAATTAGACTATTTTAACTAAATTAAACCAGATCCCCTCCCCCCACCTCTCACGTAGGGAGGGAGAGCTTTAACAAAACCAAATAAAACAACTACTCTTCCCCTTCGAACAGGTTTTCAGTTCAACAAAGATAGTTCAGAGGATTTGAACATAAAGCCCCAGTCACTTTCCCACTTGTGTACCACTGTAGAAAATTCCAGTCTCAAAACTGACATATCTTGTATAGTCTTGAAATGGGAAGAACCCTCAGAGCTCTCATCTCCGAAGATTGAACCAGCCAGCGATTTCACCCCCATTTTAGCTCTCACCTTAACCTTACATGAAAACACTGTAAATATGAGCAGAAATTAAAAAGATTCAGGCACTCTCACTGCCAGAATCTAAATTCTCCACAGGATGTTCCTTGGAATGGAATAACAGGTAAAACTTCAGCAGTTCGGCAAGCGTTCTCAAACATCAAAGAGCAGGACATTTTTTAGAGGGGACACCCAGACAGAGTCCAACCCGTGCCTTCCCAGGGAGGTAATTTAACCACCAGGGCGGGCCCACCACTACGGGTCCCAGGCATGGCTCGCCCTATGGCCAGCCGCCTGGGAAAACCTATGACCCCAGTTATCTAACTAGACTGTATTAATGTGTTATTAACACCTTAATAACACTTGAATACACAACTCACTACAAACCACCCAAATAACACATAACAAGCCCCTTAATAACACAAGTAACATTTTATTTATTTATTTATAACTTTGATAACTGGGTAGGTGCGCCGGTCCAGAGGACCTTTTTACAGGCATGACCTGGGCAATGAGGCACAAGTGAAACTGCATAATATAAACAATAATCAAGGTTACATCAGCATAGCAACTAACAGGAATGCACAGCACTGAGTACGAGGTACAGTCACAAGAGTACAGTCATGTGGGTAAAAGTAGAGGCAGTTATGTAACAGCATACTATGTACAAACGTACAACTAAGTAAATAAGCATATAACTAGGTGGAAATAAGAAGCTCCTTAATAACACATGTAACAAGCCCTGTAATGATACATGTTACTGACAGTCTCCCCCCCCAACTCTACCTGTAGAAAACTACCCTACAGTAAAAACCCACTCAGCATCCTCCCTCCCTCCCATCTCACTCACCAAGGCATGTGGATCCTTAAATCTCCAGTTCCCACGAAGTCCCTCCTTGCTGCTGCCGCTGCAATTTCAGATATCCTTGCAAGTCCCACAATGCTCCCAGTGTCTACCTGTGCCCCATTTTAAAAGGACACTCCACAGCTGCTCCAGGCCCACTCCCAAATGCAAACCACACAACATTACAGTCCCACGTTGCTCCCAATGCCTGCCTGTGCCCTGTTTCAAAAGGCTGCTGTACAGCCTCTCCAGGCCTGCTCCTGACCGCAAAGCATGCCTCATGACTGCCCAACCACTCACGCCGCACACACACCTTTCGCCATCTGCCTAACCACGCACGCCACACACATACCTCTCGCCATCTCTCCTGTAAAGGAAAGACCAGGGGGGCCACGCCTCCTTTTATTGGAGGCTCCTGCTCTACGGAAACAGTAAAGGCACAAAACAGGGAGTCCCTACACTACGGAACAGCCCATACACTACAACAAAACATTGAACACTGCAAACAGTGTCCAACCTTATGCATTTTATAAAAGAAATGATGGCAAAGTCCTGTGTGAGGACATATTACCACCTCTGGGTGGAGTAAGCTCATAAAGGCCACTCGCCCTTCAAGCTTATGGCTTTATGGCTTGTTCAGCCCCTTAATGGTATTATTTTCTCATATACAACACTTTGCCATCATTTATTCTCTGTATATCTTTGCCTTGTTATTGTATTTCTGCCATGTTACAGTATTATATTGCTGCCATGTTGTTATTTTATCATATCTCTGCCATGTTACAGTATTGTATCGCTGCTATGTTGTTATTGTATCATATCGCTGCTATGTTGTTATTGTATCATATCTCTGGCATGTCACAGTATTATAGCTCTGCCATGTTGTTATTGTATTATATATCTGCCATGTTACAATATTGTATCACTGCCATATTGTTATGGTATTATATCTCTGCCATGTTACAGTATTGTATCGCAGCCATGGTGTTACTGTATTGTTGCTCTGCCATGTTATTGTATTATATCTCTGCCATGTTACTGTATTATAGCGTTGCCATGTTGTTATTGTATTATATCTCTGCCATGGTACTGTATTGTATCGCTGCCATGTTGTTATTGTATCATATCTCTGGCATGTCACAGTATTATATCTCTGCTATGTTACAGTTTTGTATCGCTGCCATGTTGTTATTGTATCATATCTCTGCCATGTTACAGTATTGTATCACTGCCATGGTGTTACTGTATTGTTGCTCTGCCATGTTATTGTATTATATCTCTGCCATGTTGATATTGTAGTATATATCTGCTGTGTTATTTGTTATGTGTCTGCCATGTTATTGTATTATATCTCTACCATGTTACTGTATTGTATCGCTGCCATGTTGTTATTGTATCATATCTCTGCCATGTTACAGTATTGTATCGCTGCTATGTTGTTATTGTATTGTATCTCTGCCATGTTACAGTATTGTATCGCTGCCATGGTGTTACTGTATTATTGCTCTGCCATTTTATTGTATTATATTTCTGCCATGTTGATATTGTATTATATATCTGCTGTATTATTTGTTATATGTCTGCCATGTTTTTGTATTATATCTCTGCCATGTTACTGTATTGTATCGCTGCCATGTTGTTTTTGTATCATATCTCTGGCATGTCACAGTATTATATCGCTGCCATGGTGTTATTGTATTATATCTCTGCCATGTCACTGTATTGTATCGCTGCCATGTTGTTATTGTATTATATCTCTGCCATGTCACTGTATTGTATCGCTGCCATGTTGTTATTGTATTATATCTCTGCCATGTTACAGTATTGTATCGCTGCCATGTTGTTATTGTATCATATCTCTGCCATGTTACAGTACTGTATCGCTGCCATGTTGTTATTGTATCATATCTCTGCCATGTTACTGTACTGTATCGCTGCCATGTTGTTATTGTATCATATCTCTGCCATGTTACTGTACTGTATCGCTGCCATGTTGTTATTGTATCATATCTCTGCCATGTTACGGTGTTGTATCGCTGCCATGTTGTTATTGTATCATATCTCTGGCATCTCACAGTATTGTATCGCTGCCATGTTGTTATTGTATCATATCTCTGGCATGTCACAGTATTATATCGCTGCCATGTTGTTATTGTATCATATCTCTGGCATGTCACAGTATTATATCTCTGCCATGTTGTTATTGTATCATATCTCTGCCATGTTACAGTATTATATCTCTGCCATGTTACAGTATTATATCGCTGCCATGTTGTTATTGTATTATATATCTGCCTTGTTACTGTATTGTATCGCTGCCATGTTGTTATTGTATCATATCTCTGGCATGTCACAGTATTATATTTCTGCCATGTTACTGTATTGTATCGCTGCCATGTTGTTACTGTATTGTTGCTCTGCCATGTTATTGTATTATATCTCTGCCATATTGATATTGTATTATATATCTGCTGTGTTATTTGTCATATGTCTGCCATGTTATTGTATTATATCTCTGCCATGTTGATATTGTATTATATATCTGCTGTGTTATTTGTTATATATCTGCCATGTTATTGTATTATATCTCTGCCATGTTCCTGTATTGTATCATATTTCTGCCATGTTACAGTATTGTATTGCTGCCATGGTGTTACTGTATTGTTGCTCTGCCATGTTATTGTATTATATCTCTGCCATATTGATATTGTATTATATATTTGCTGTGTTATTTGTTATTGTCAGTGTCAGTGGCTCAGTAGGTAGCACACTCGCCTCTGAGGCTGGGAGATCAGAGGGCTGTGGGCTCAGTTCCCACATCTGGCACTTGGGTTAATATCCCAGTACTGACACTGTAGTGCAGCATGAGAGGGGTGCTGCACTTCTGAGGTGCCGTCTTTCGGATGAGACGTTAAACCGAGGTCCCATCTGCCTGGATTGGTGGTAGTTCAGGTGGATGTTAAAGATCCCATGGCACTTATCGGAAAGAGTAGGGGAATTTCCCCGGTGTCCTGGCCAAATTTCCCTCATTCACTAAAAATACCACCAACAGCTTAATCTGGTTCAAGGTCAGTTGGCATTCATCTGTATCCCCCTCCCCCGGGTCGTGCCTGAAAATAGGCAGGATTTGTCTAGTGCACTTACCCGGTCAACAAAAGCTAAATAAATAAAAAAAAATAAATAAAAAATATGTCTGCCATGTTATTGTATTATATCTCTGCCATGTTGATATTGTATTATATATCTGCTGTGTTATTTGTTATATGTCTGCCATGTTATTGTATTATATCTCTGCCATGTTGATATTGTATTATATATCTGCTGTGTTATTTGTTATATGTCTGCCATGTTATTGTATTATATCTCTGCCATGTTACTGTATTGTATCGCTGCCATGGTGTTACTGTATTGTTGCTCTGCCATGTTTTTGTACTGTATCTCTGCCATGTTGATATTGTATTATATATCTGCTGTGTTATTTGTTATATGTCTGCTATGTTATTGTATTATATTTCTGCCATGTTATTGTATTAGTATATCGTTGCCATGTTATTACATTTCTGCTATGTTATTGTATTATATATGTGCCATGATTTTACTGTATTATGGAATTTCTTTTTTGTGAAAGTCATGAAAAGCAATAAAATCACATGTAAAATATATATATATATATATATATATATATATACACGTATATGAAATGCCTAGCTGATCTTGTATTATAACAATAAAAAAATAAAGTAAAAAAAGCAGGTTTTCAGCAAGGATTCAAAGCTTTCCACAGAGGGAGTTTTTCTGATGGATCTTGGATATCGGTGACAGCCCATCCTTGTAATTTATATTATTTATTAATGACCCACCTAGTACCTTCAGTGTTGTCTCTAGCCAGCGTGACACTAACGGTGCTGCCATGTACACCACTGTGGCACAAATCATTATGAAGTGTAACCCAGGCTGCAAATGTGGCCTGATGGCCTACTACAGGGATGGCTCCTCCTCAGTAATAAGCTGTGGCTAAACAAAACGAAACACAAGCAGTGTTTTCACCTCAAGGTATAAGCTACCTGAACTGAAGCAACCCCTGAGTGGTCGCTGTTTAGACAGAACAACCCTGAAAAATGCCAAGTTTTACACAGTGAAAAGCCACCTAACAAATGAGGCAAGGGGGCCATTGACACCCACATACTATTATAGTCGTCGGAATACGAGGCGGTAGACTTTAGAGGCCCCCCCATACTGGAACTAAACCAGCGACGCACTGTATGTAATAGTATTTGTATATCTGTGTTAGATGTGCCCAGACTTCCCAGGTAGTCATCCAGCCACCCAGGTCAGGACTTGAGGTAGAATCTGATCTTTAGTAAAACTGACAATAAAAGAGCTCAAAATGTTTTTAAATCTCTTACAGACACAGACTGGCTGCTACATGCTGCGTTCCACTGCCACCAACTTACTTATGGTATCCAGGGATAAAACTTAAATCTGTGAAAACACACCAACAGAAGCCCTTGGCTGTGGAATAGGCTACTTAAAATGAGACAAACTATGGCCAGCTCGTGCCGGGTGTAGTAACACCCCCCCACACACACTTCCATATATGTTCGGTACATACTGTGGCTGCTCTGAAATTTATTTTTTTTGTCCTCCTGGTTTGTTGTTCCCTCC
The DNA here is from genome assembly GCA_016271365.2 of Neoceratodus forsteri. Taxonomy (NCBI): domain Eukaryota; kingdom Metazoa; phylum Chordata; order Ceratodontiformes; family Ceratodontidae; genus Neoceratodus; species Neoceratodus forsteri. Next base: position 682,477,827 of record CM028138.1, read on the forward strand.
TAGATGTGTAATCCGAGACACAATATTTCTGTAACACCGTCCAAAGTCTTGTACTTGCACTACCATGTTATTTTACCTTTGTTTCAGGTTATGGCTGAAAAAAGTACCTATATATCTGTCGTAGAAGTATGGAAACATAGAATTTGATGGCAAATAAGGACTGCTTGTTCCACCTAGGCTGCCCATTTCCCCTACGTACTGTAACACTATTTGACTTCCGGCTCTCCCCACCCATTAAGTTTCCCTTATGCCTATCCATACATTCTTGAATGCCACCACTGTTTTTGCCCCCACCAGCTCTGCAGGAACACTGTTCCAGGAATCCACCACTCTTTCTGTGAAGAAGTATTTCCTCACATCTCTCCTAAATCAGCCCCCCTCCAGCTTCATAGTATATGCCCTCGTTCTTCATAGCATATCCCCGTGTTCTTTTTTTTTTCTTTCTTAGTTAATTTCTTTCTCCTTCCAAGTGGCTCTCCATCCTGCCCGACCCCCCCAGCCCTGTCTCCCACTTGCAGCTTACCTTCCGCTTGCATCCACGGGCTGTCCCCTGTGGCAGGGTGACGGGGATCCCTCAACCCTTCGTAATGGATTTGGTGCAGAGGTTACTGCCTGTTTGCAGGAGCGGGGCCTGTGGGGATTAGGATTCACCCCGCCGCGCCTGGAATATTTTCCTCCATTTTCTCCCCTTGGCAGAGGAGGCATGCAATGATGCCCCATGGAGAGAGTGTGCACATGGCCACATGCGCCCCTCCAAGCGGCTGCCTCCTCTCCTCCCCCTTCTGGAGCATCAGTGCGCTGTCCCCCAGCCACTGCTAGAGGTCAGTCATGCACTGACTGCTGGTGACACCCGCCACCGGAGAAGGAGAGCAATCCCTTGGACGCTCAGTCCTTCTCCCCTGCTGACCCCCGGCGGCCCGTGCTCGTTCCCGAATGCAGGTCGCCGGCATAGCACAAGGTAAGGCGTCCAGCACCATAGCCCTCAGCACCACCGGGTCGGAATATACCCATGTTCTTCATAGCATGTTCCCCTGTCCACCTTACCAGTGATGTTAAGATGGTGAAAGTCACTCTAGAGTGCAGCTGACACTTGAGCAGTCACGGTCAGCACCCCATCCAGAGCCCCACCCAGGTTGCATACCACCTCCTCTGCGTCAAGGTGAATCCTGGGTGTGCGACTGGTGGAGGAGCTGCAGCAAGTTTAAAGGAGACATGAGATTAAAAGAGGGAGTTAGCTGTGGGCCCTATTCTGGGAGTCCTGAGAAGAAAGAGAGAACAGAAAGCTAACCTAAACCAGAAAATGTAATTTATTAACCCTTAGGCTGCCGACAGAATTAGAACATATAGGAATTTTGGACTGATGTGTCAGTCCGCAGCCCTGCAAGGGTTAATTCAGTACTTGAATGTGTATGCAAAAATAAATGCATTTGGGTCAGTGTTTTTAGGGTTGTTCATTAAATTAGTTGTTAAGGAGGGGACCATTGCTGTGAGAATATCTGCAGTCCCTTGTGTGCTGATAGGTAAATTACAACCTCTGATTGAGGGAGTAGTTGAAGCAGGCTCAGAGAAGACTCCATGCCTACAAGCGTCCCATTGTGTCTTCCCATCATCTGCATGGCACAGAGCAAGAGTGGGGCATTGGCATGTGAGTTCACACTTCCACAGGGGAGTCTGTCAGTACAGGTATCTGGCAGAACAATTTGTAGGCGACAGGGCAGGTAGTTTAAGTGATAATAAAGATTCCTTATGTGAGCTAGCATAACACTGCAATTTACAACAGCTGGTGGCAGCAAGGGAGGAGATATCCCAGCTGCAAAACCAGCTGAGCTGGTGCACACAGTCACACCCCACACCCCCACTCCCCCAGCCTTGGGGTCTGGAGACTGATGGGGAGGGGAAGGGCTGGCAGGGGCAGTTGCATGGAGGTTGTCCAAGCTCACCAAATCCTGACAGCAAATATTTTTGCACCCCTGGAGAAATAGCAGGTATCTGACTCTTTCAGGGGGGAGTTGGAGCTAGTCATGAAGCGTGAACAGCACGACTTGGTGGCTTCCAGTGGTGAGTGCAAAGAAAGACAGCAAGGAGCATCTTAATCATAGGGGTCTATATGATAAGATCGGTAGAGAAGGTTGTGGGAGGAGGGACATTGATAGGGTAGTGAGGATGGTAGGGGTGATGGATTTGGGCTGCTGGTACACTTGGGTACTAATGATCTGGCAGACCAGCCTAGGGAGGCAGTGAAGCGCAACTGTAGAAGGCTGGGGGGAAGATTTAAGGCACACCGGGCTTTCCTGGCCTTTTCTGATGTCCTCCTTGTGTGGGACAGTGGGAAGGAGAAGGATAGAATGAGGAGTGAGGAGTTAAATGGGTTCAAGGGATGGTGTAAGCAGGAGGGGCACCATTTTGTGGGAGACGGGGGGTGCTTTAGGGACAGGAGGCTCTTCAAGGGTGATGACTTTCACCTAACAAGAAAGGGGGCTAGTGTGATTGGGCAGAAGTTCAATGTCTGCACTGGGGGGCATTTAAACTGACGAGGGGAATACAAAGGCTGGGGGAATGGCAGATGATTTATAGCAAGAGTAGAACCTAGCTTGGACTCCTCCAGAAGGGGGGGCTAGGAATTGTGGAGAGGGACTCAGAAAGGCAAGGGTACATACTGAGTGGAGTAACCAGCCTTATAAAAAGTGTATGTGCTATAGCTGAAAATGTAAACTACCGTCTGGGGGAGCCTAGGCTCCGATAACATTTTTGGATTTTCATGCATTATCGTGCATTTTGGGGGTCATTCACAACAAGATTTGCTGCCCTGTTGCCGTCTTCCCCAAGTCCAGCGACTTGCACCTTGGCCCCCCTCAGACCCAAAGTCCCCCCCCAGTCCAGCATATTGGCCAGGAACCCACCTTCCCATAGCCCAGTCACAGGCAGCTGCTCCTGAGCAGGCCCCCAGCAGCAGTGCTCCATGCCAGGGTTTCATTTCCATCAATATTCAGTGTAAAACACTTCAATGCATTGCAGATGCACTAGAGTGCATTCAGAAACACTGTTGTGCTGATAGAGGTTCACAGCCAAATGAGGAAGACCATTTACCTGGAGAACAAGCAGTGATTGCTGTCAAAACCTCCAGTGCCTGGACTTGGTCCCAGCAGTGGAATGTCGAGGCTCAGTTTTGCCCTTCCCTCCTCCCAATGTACTTTGTCCATAAATAAATATATTGAGATGATAGGTAATAAAGACCGAACATAATAATACGATAGTATATGGTTAGCCACTACTGTCTGTGGATAGATTATTATATACACAGATTTCTAATTGTTGGACAGTTCAAAGGTCACAAAAAGTTGTTGTAGTGTAGTCGTGACATCACTGCTATACTAACTGTTCACTGTGAAGTTTGCCCCAACAGTTTACCCATGTAGAAACATAGAATCTGTCAGCAGATGAGGATCACTTGGTCTAACTGATCTGCTGTCTTTTCCTTGCCTGTTCTGCCACCACGGACCCTACTGTTCCCTGGCTACCCCCCCCCCAGCTTTGATACCAGTTTTCCTTTATACCTATGCCATGCCTGCTTGAAATCCACCATTGTTTTCACCCCCGCTGGAAGATTGTTCCAGTCATCCACCAGCCCCTCAGTGAAAAAATACTTCCTCACATCCCTCCTAAACTTGTATGTCCCCAAGTTCTTGTACACTTTTTCTGAAAAATGTTCCCTTCCAGTGCGTTATTCACCCCTGTGCGGTATTTAAAGGTCTCTATCATGTCCACCCCTTCCACGGTGTTCATGTTTAGCTCCCTCAGTCTCTCCTCATATGACACTTGGTGCAGCCCCTGCACCACTATTTTTTTAAATTCTGTTTATTGTTTTTTTTTACAAAACATAACAATACATAACTACATTCAGCACCTTCACATACATGGTTATAGAATAATTACCCTTCACTCATACAGATGTTCCTACTTTTACCGTACGTTATCGTGATTGTATACGAATGAACACTGCAATCCAATGCATGAGTGTAAGTAGTACATTATCATCCGTCCTCAGATAACATTTAAAAGAAACCACCATTAATGGCAGCTGGACAGATTTCCACTCTTAAACTATCCAATAAGCTGAAATTTTGTAAGTGTTTGGGGCACTGACTGGATAGTCTAAGCTTATAAGTGTAGCCCCCCCTACAAATGGGGGTTCCCAAAAAGTCTTCCTTGAGCTTGCCTAAATGCTCACTGCCAGGCTGGTGTCCTGCGTTTTAGCAGTTTAAATGTGATTACCAGAGCCTGTGTAGCCTCTGTGTACCGTCTCTTTAAGAGCTGCTTGATTGCAGCATAAGTAATCTGAGAGGGAGCTCTGTTGAAAGATGTAACTATTTGCTGAAAATCATTTAGAGTGGTAATGATAATGTAGTTTGTCCAACATGCTTTCTCTTTGCAGTAAGAACTGTTTCGTTTGTCTCCACTGTCTTGGTCCTGGACTGCAAATTGGACCAATCAGTTCTGGTGGGACCTAAGATGTAGCCCGACTACAGGAGCTGTCCGAAGTAAAAATCTGTAGGAATTGTAGTTTTGAGCTTTTTGTGCCTTTTTTGCAACTGAAGGGGGAGCTCTTGCTTTTGACTGACAGCCAAATCAGCCAACCAAACCTTTTGGATCTGTGGGATTGCCCAAGCTGCCTGCTGTTTAGGGCAGATCTAAGTTGAAAGCTGAAATGAGAAGAGCGCAAGTGTTTTTTGAGCAGCAATCCTGAGTGGATTCACATGGGAAAAACTGTGAAAGTGGTGAGTTTTTGGCTTGCATGTCTGCCTGCTGCCCTGAGAGGGAAAGAGAACTGTTTTCGGGCTGAATCTGAGTTGTGTGACCAAAGTAAGCTACTGAAGTGGGCCAGGCTCAACCTGAAGAAGACCGAAGATTTTGCTGAATGTGATCGGCCTGTCAGGAGTTCCAGCTACCCCTAAGCTTCCGGTGTGTGCAGAGACTTTGAGATTGTGACCGGGGAGCGCTTTGCCTGGTACAGTAGAATTCCCTTACATGTAAATGTGTTATTTGCTGCTAGTGGGTTGTGAGTTAGTTCCCAACTGTGTGAACTGTGTTCTGCTTGCTGGAAGCTGTATCCAGCCCAAATCGGACTGCAGCCGAATTTGTCTCCATGTGGTCTGGGTCTTGCCATACTGGCCCAGCCAGACTACCTGCTGCACAGAGAAGCCATTGACAAGAGACCTGCCTGGGGATCAGCCCCCTGCTCCACGCTTGAACAGGAACGACGTCTTTGTGACTCGTGTGGGCCCTGCTTCTCCTGGCATTCCAGATCAATCACCTGCAGTCTCAATTTTCGTCCAGCCTGTGTCCAGTCTTGGGCATCGTGAGTAAATACCAGGGTAGCTCCCTGCAATAACAGCTTAATCTGAGTGTGTCATCTGATTGTCTTGTTGTTTCGTTTGCTTTATGAACTGAGCCCTCTGGCTCTGGATTACAACTATTGTGTACTGTGCATGTTGTGTTTTCCATCACAGGGCCCCAACCAGCTGCAACCCTGGGCAATGGTCCTGGCTAGCCCATCTCTTCTCCACCTTGGTACCCAGAGGTGTGACTGTGTGGGGGGACTCATAGCTCATGCATAACTGCTTGATTGATATAACTTTTAAGCTAATTAACCTGATTTCACCCCTCCCTTGTTCAAGTCCCCTGAATAAATCAGATCTAACTTTTTCTGCATGTAATCTAACTGTGGTTCCAGTTTGTGCTCAAAGTACTGTACTGTTGCTATTCGCTGTGCATAACCTTGTTTAATAGGGGGTCCCCAGGGTTGAGCCAGAGGAACCAGCACTGATGGTAAGTGCAAACAGTGTGGGTAGTTGTGTGGTGTACCAGGGGTATTGTGAAAGTGATTATTGTACAGTGCTCAGGCCACTAGAGGAGAAAGAGGGGGGTTACAGTGTCCCGGAGGGCTGTGCCCAGGTTAGCTTGATCACTACCAACCCTGACCTCCAGGTGGAGGCACCTGTTTCAGAACTCAGGCCCCTTAACCTGCTACTAGCCAAGCAGGCAGGGGTAGTAGCCCTTAGGATAGCGCCACCTAGGGGTTACATAAGCATATCAGCGAGTACAGAGCCTTTAGCATACTCATAAAACAAACTCTTAAACATTGAAATATAACAAACAAGCCATGTGCTATACAGTACACACACGCATTAATACCTATACATTTTTAATGCATCTAACCAGTGATTTAGTTTTCCCATTTACCAGTCCAATTCGATGATGAGATAATGTACTCATGCACTGAAGGCTGTTCCTGCTAGCCCCAATCATGACCGTCTCAGGGCACCTCATCTTTCTCCTCCCAGGGTGCCTCTTCTTATCGTGGCAGGCTAATCAAGGCAGCATCCAAGGGAACTAGAGTAGCCAGAAAAGGACCCCATTGAGTTTCAAATCTTTCCATCCATCCCCTCAGTTCATGAGTGAGATGTTCCAGTGGGAGAACCTGGTTCATTAGGTCCTGCCACATTCCCTGAGTGGATCAGTCATGTGAGACCCACATGTTCTGGATACATTGTCGTGCCAACAGGAGCATAATACGCACCACCCTCGGATACAAGTCCCACTCCTCTCTGTCTTGAACCTCCACTCCAAACAGCATAGCCGCTGGGTCCACACCGAATCTTATCCCCTGTATATTGCCAGTTGCCTGTACTATCTTCGTTCAGAAGCCCTGCAATTGTGGGCAAGTCCAGACGTAATGGAAGTAGGTTCCTATGGCTCCACTACATATCGGGTAAATCCTTACGCAAAACTTACTCATCACCTGTGGTGGCATATACAGTCTCTGCAAAAATTTCTATTAGGACTCTTTAAATTTATTGCAGATCAAAAGGCCCATATGGGATTGACATGTAGTTGTCCAGGCTGTGGAGACCCAAATGTATTTCTCACTGCTGCTTTACTTTAAGTGAGAGGTCTGGTGCATGCTCTCGTAAAGTTTTTTTTTTTTTACTTCAACTTTATTTAACTTCATCAAAAGCAGAATACAGTATCATAGAACTTGTTCTCCAAGTACAGCAATTACATTGTTATAATCTGTGTAAGCTGGGCAGCTGTTTTTCCCACTCAAGTTATAAAATTTGGAAAAAAACACAGTCAGCATTTCTAAATTCTGTATCAGTCTTGGAGTTTCAGTTGTGGTGTATCTATTCTATAGTCAATATAACTATGACTTTTAACTATAACAGTCAAAACTGCCATATTAATATTTAGAACATTAAAAACGAACTTTATGACAAAATATATTTTATAACAAAATGTATGTACAGTATATTGAGTCTAAGCAAGTATACTGATCTACTACTGGAGGGAAGGGGGAAGCCACCTCTTAGTAATACTCGTTCACATACCTCAAGGGAATCAACAAAGTCCAAGAGTATAGCATCTTTCAGAAAAAGAGATGTGCAACAACAAAGTCCATCTTCTTCCAAGTTGTGTACAGGGAGTGCTTGGAAACAACTGAGAAGCTGCGTGGGATTTACTATTTTGGACTAAATATCAGTAACTAATCTCTCTCTCTCTCTCGCCCTTACATCTGAGAGAAGTTTTCCTCACTTTTAAAGTGGTATTGCTTTGTGTTTGTTTTAGTTTTTAATTCAGGAAGGGTTTTTTTTAAACTGCTTATCTTGTCAGCATCCTCAGAAGGGCTGAAATAACTGCATATTTGATTTTCCTTTGTGGCTAACAAACCACCCGGCTGTTTTGGGGCTGGAGAGGTTTACCTGTGTCTGACTTGGATGTCTGGATTTTTCTCTGTTTGATTAGCAGGGTACTTTCTCTGTCAAATTGTTGTGTAGGGTATCTTGCTGACAGGAAGGCACTCATTGCAGCGGTGGGTGAGAGCTTTTAGTTGATTGTTTTGTGAGGACACAGTTTAGGCCCAACCCCTTCCCACCCTCACCCCACCCACCCCTGGAAATAGTTCCTTTATACCTGAGGTTCTGACATCATTTCCTCGAGTGCAAGGTGCATTTCACTGTCATATCCTCTCTAGCACACTGCACTGACAATATAAGCATACACATTGTATAATATATATATATTTCTATATAACAAATCACACATGCACACACACACACAAATACAAAAAAAAACTAGATAAACATGTGGGGAGTAGTGCAATGTAATGGCTGTGGGGCAGCAGTCTTCCGGGAGTCTTTCTGGAGGCTGAGATGCTGCCCTATTTGCAGACAACTATCTGCCCTGAGGGAGGAAGTTGCCCGTCTTCAGGCCGCACTGGACAGTAGTAAGGAAACCTTCCCCCAGGCCACACTGGACAGTAGGAAGGGAACCTCCCCCATCCAGGGAGCACTAGCGCCACCACCACTACCTCAGAGGTTGCGAAGAAAGCACAGCAGTTGGACCACAGTGGGCTCAGGGAGGGTGAGGAGGGTGGAACAGAGGCACACCCAGTCAATTGTTCCACTCTACAAGCCATACACCATTCTGGGGGAGCATAGCTCCCCTATGGATGCACCCGCAGAGAAGACTGATGATAACTGTCACAAGGGAGGCCCACAGGAAGGAGGCAGAGGACACCACAGTGAAAGGAAGCAGCTCCTGGTCAATTATTAGGGGTATAGAACTGGGGGGAGCTGGGAAAACTGAAGTAAGGTGCCTGCCTGGTGCCATGGCTTGGAGGGATAGGAAGCGCATCCTCAGGATCACGAGAACAGCTGCAAGGGATTCTGAGCTGGACGTAATTGTTCACCTAGGGACAAATGACTTGGCTCATCATGAGATTAGAGCACTGCAGGAGGACATTGCAGAGTTGGGGAGGGACCTAAGACAAGTAGCACACACAGTATCCTTCTCAGAGGTGCTGCCTGTCAATAGCATGGGGGAGGCAAGGGTAATTGGCACAATGCAGTTTAATAGATGGTTGAAAGAATGGTGCGGAGCATAGGGGTTTGGCTTCATTGGGGACTGGGGTTCCACCTGGAGGGACACCAGCCTATACTGGCAGGATGGTCTGCATCTGTCCAGGAAGGGAACAAGTCTTTTGAGCAATCGGTTTAAATGCTTCATTGGCAAGCTTTTAAACTAGTCAAAGGGGGAGGCATTGACAAGCAGAAGGGAAAAATCCTGCCTCCCAACAAAACAGGGTACTAAATGAGAAAAGACCAGGTAGAACAGTCAGGGGGATGCTGCAACAGAAGGTAAAGCCATCAAAAATGGAGAGGAATGAGTACCAATGCCCTTAGTCTGGGTAACAAGCTTCCTGAATTAGTGACCTGATGGAGGAGAAACATCTGGATATCGTGGCAGTCACAGAAACATGGTACACACAAAACCATGACTGGGACATAAACATACCAGGATCACACTGTCTACAGGAGGGACAGGGAGGGTAAAAGAGGAGGAGGAGTAGTTCTTTACATAAGGGAAGGAATAAAAGCAACAGAACAAAAGGTAAACAGGGAGGAGAAGAAGCACTGTGGGTAAATTTGGAGACAGGCAATGGCACCACAATACGCACAGGGTTAGATACAGACTCTTCTCAGGGGAGAAATGGACAGGGAAATGATAGAAAGTATACTTAGAATGGCAGAAAAAGGGGAGATATTGCTGATGGGTGATCTGAATATGCCAGATGTTAACTGGAGTGCAGTTGCAGCTGCCACTTTGAAGAGTGCAGTTATTCTAGATGCCCTACAGGGGCATGCCTTAGACAACTAGTACTGGAGCCCACCAAGAGGGAGCAATATTAGACTTGATTCTTCAAATGGAGATGGAGAGAGGATCACAGAGGTAGAAGTGGGTAGCCATTTGGGAACTAGCTGACCATCGAACAGTATGGTTCACAATAAACACAGCAATAGAGTCAAGCCATACAAAGACAAAAGTACTGGACTTTAGAGGGCTGACTTTGCAAATGGGTGAGTGCCTAAGGAATGCACTAGCAAATGGGCAGGAAGGAGGGTGGAAGAACAATGGGGAATAATAAAAACTGCCATCACAGAGGTAATGAGCCTTTGTGTGAAGCAAATAAACAAAACAAGACGATGTTAGAAACCACTGTGGTTCTCAAAGGAAGTGACAGTGAAGGTTCAAGAGAAAAAGAAAGCATTCAGGAAGTACAAGGAATCGCAGAAGGAGCAGGACAGAGAACTGTATCAGTTAAAGCAAAAGGAGGCTGGGAAGGCAGTCAGAACAGCAAAGGCCCAAACTGAGGAAAAGATAGCCAACTCAGTTAAGAAGGGGATAAAACCTTTATAGGTACATCAGGAGCAAAGGGAAGACCAAGGGAGGGATAGTGAGGCTTAAAGGGAGGGAGGGTGGGCAGAGGGAGACTGTGAAAAGGCAGAGATACTAAACAAATATTTTTGCTCAGTATTTACAAATGAAGAGGGGAGGTACATAAACAAACAGTAGTAACACTCTGGATACAGAAGTTGATACCAGCCCATTTAGAGAAGAAAGGGTTCTGAAAGAACTCTTAAAACTGAAGGTGGACAAAGCAATGGGGCCTGATGGGATTCATCCCAGAATTTAAAAGAGCTAAGGGTAGAACTAGTGACACCACTGACTACCCTTTTAACAAATCATGGGATGATGGGGTGGTACCCGAGGACTGGAGGAGGGCAGATGTGATTCCCTTCACAAAAGTGGGAGCAAGGCAGAAGCAGGAAACTACAGACCTGTTAGTTTAACCTCAGTGATAGGGAAAATGATGGAATCACTTCTGAAGGAAAGAATTGTCGAGTATCTAGAGGCCAGAGGGCAGGACCCTAGGCAGCATGGATTCACAGCGGGAAGGTCATGTCAGACAAATCTGATAGATTTCTTTGACTGGGTGACCAAAGTAGTAGATCAGGGAGGGGCTGTGGACATGGCCTACCTAGACTTTAGCAAGGCATTTGACACAGTCACACACAAAAGATTAATATACGAGTTAGCCAGCCTGGAAGTGGGTCCGAAAATGACAGCCTGGGTAAAAAATTGGCTGGAGAATAGGACACAGAGAGTAATAGTAAATGGAGTCCACTCAGAAGAAAGGAGGGTTACTAGTGGGGTACCGCGGGGTTCAGTATTAGGACTGTCCTCTTCAATGTCTTTATGTTTACATTGCGAAGGACTGGAAGGAAAGTATGTCTCTTTGCAGATGACACTAAGATCTGCAACAGAGTTGATGCACAGGGTGGGGTGGAAAGGATGGGAAGGGACTTGGCAAGGTTAGAGGAATGGTCAAATGTATGGCAGCTTAGATTCAAAGCTAAGAAGTGCAAGGTAATGCACCTGGGAAACAAAAACCCAGGGAAGAGTACACAATGGGGGTGAGATACTAACAACAACAAAATGGAAAGGGACCTGGGGTAGTCATATCAGATGACCTAAAGGTGGGCAAGCAATGTGAGAGGGCAGCAGAGGGTTGGATACTGGGATGCATAGGAGAGGCATCACCAGTAGAAAACAGGAAGTTATTATCCTCTGTACAGACAGCTGGTGAGACCCCATCTGGAGTAATGTGTAGTTCTGGAGACCCAATCTCTGCAAAGACATAGACAGGATGGAAGCTGTCCAGAGGAGGGCACTAAAATGGTGCAGGGTCTGCACTGGAAGACATATGAAGAGAGACTTAAGGAGCTTAATATGTATAGCCTCGAGGAAAGGAGGGAGAGGGGGACATGATAGAAACTTCTGCTACCTCAAGGGAATCAACAAAGTCCAAGAGGGTTGCATCTTTCAAAAAGAGGTGCAAGAACAAGAGGGCACAATTTGAAGATGGGGTGGCTCAGAGGTAATTTAAGGAAGTATTTTTCACAGAGAGGGTTGTGGATGTATGGAACGCCTCCGGTGGAGGTTGTGGAGTCAAAAACAGTGGTGGAATTCAAGCATGCATGGAACAGTCATAAGGCAATTTTGGGGGGGGTAGGGGTAAGAAGAAGTAGGCTGCTGGTTAACTAGGATCTGCAGCTTATCCAGTAGGTAGGGAAATGGGCAGACTGGGTGGGCCAAGTGGTCCTTATCTGCCGTCAAATTCTATGTTTCTAAAGGGGTCACAATTTGAAGATAGAGGTAATGTGAGGAAGCATTTCTTCACAGGGTTTTAGATGCATGGAACGGCCTTCCTGAGGAGGTCATAGAGTCAAAAAACAGTGGGTGAATTAAAAAATGCATGGGATAGACATAAGGCAATTCTAGTGGGGGGTAGGAGGAAGTAGGCTGTTGGTTAACTAGGATCTGCAGCTTATCCGTTAGGTAGGGAAATGGGCAGACTTGGTGGGCCAAGCGGTCCTTATCTGCCGTCAAATTCTTTGTTTCTATGTTTTATGTTTCTATACTCTTACATGCTGCTGTGACTAAAATGTTCCAAAGGTATAATTGCCTCTCTCCCCTTTACTTCTTTAGGATATAGCCCGAGCAACAAGTGTTCAGGGCCTGGTTTATCCGATAAAAGGAATATATTCTTCAGGTGTCATTGGATTCCCTCCCAGTATCCCTTAAGTGAGGGACAGAGCTAGAATATATGTGCCTGTGAGGCCTTTTTGGCACCACATCCCCTCCAGCAAGCCAAGGATGTCCCTGGGTTCCATTTAGCAATCAGTGCTGGGACTCTGAAATAACGAATTTGGAGTTTCCAGGCAAACTCCCGCCATCCCAGAGAGGAAGTCGTAGATCATGTATATTCCTCCACACCCGTACCTAGCTATTTCCATCTGTCTTGGTTCCCAGTTCCAATTCCCATTTTAATCTAATTTGGTCTGTCATGTATTGCCTTTCCCTTATATAATTTTTGTATATTATTGATATTGCTTTTTCCCCAGATTTTGAGCACCACACTGTCTCAAAGGTTTGTGGTTGAGGGGAACAGCGGGACTTTATCATTGAGACTCTTATCTGCCTGTTGATATATTCCCTTATTTGATAATACTATAAACGGTCATTTTGAGACCAAGCAAATTTAGTTTGAGCCTCCTCAAATGTGATGACCCTGTCACCTTTGAGAAATTGCCAGGAGGCAAAACATCCTTTGGTCTCCTGTATTGCGTACCACGTTTCCTCTGTGTGTGGGTGTGTGTTCTGAACTCGTTGACCACCAGTGGTACTTCCATAAATATATTTTTGTTATGCCATTAGAGAAAGCCTTACTACATCCCTCCAGAACTGTTTCAGTACCTGAATACAGTGGGGCAATCCAGTGCTGTGGACGGGTTTTGGAAAAATATTGGATTTGTAAAGGTGGAAACACTGGGGTCACCAAGTCAATGATTTTCCAGTGGGCTTTGTAGTCAGAGTGTTGTAGTAAGAGTGCAATTCTGACTTGTGAAGTCATCCAATATCCCTGAAGGGAAGGCAGGCCGAAGCCCCCCTTGTCTTTTGGAAGGAAAAGGGTGTTTTTCCTGATCCTTGTTTTTTTAGATGACCATACAAATTTTAGGAGTATGAGCTGCCAGGCCTCCAGTTGTCCGGAGGGAACTCTACAGGGAACAGCTTGAAATAAAAATCTAGATAAAACATTCATTTTTAATGTCTGTATCCTAGAGTGTAATGATAGAGGAAGTAAAGTTCATCTATGTATGTCTAAGTTTATTTGTTTAATCAAATAGGGTGTAATTTAATCGAAACAGCTGGGAAGGTCTGGCAGATAACCTCACTCCTAGGTATTTCATATGCAGGAGGTCCCATCTCGTGGGGTATAAGGCTTTGAATTTTAAGGGGGTGAAAGTTAAATCTTAAAACTTTGGTCTTGGCTTTATTTAGTGTATAACCAGACAGTTCTGAAAATCTATCAAGATGAGCAAGCAATTTGGATAAAGATTTTTCTGTATCTGGGAAGTATAGTAAAATATCATCCGCGTAAAGGGCTAATTTTTGATGGAGTCCACCAAGTTGAACCCCAGTTGTATCCTGGTTCTCTCTGATTCCTTGGGTGAGTGGTTCCAAATAAAGGGCGAATAGTAGTGGGGACATAGGACAGCCCTGTCGGGTGCCTTTACCTAGTAGAAAATGAGAAGAGATATGACCATTCACTTGGACAAATACTTTGGGTGCCCTATATTATTTAAAAATGAACGTAATAAACTGTGTGGGGAATCCAAATCTAGTAATAACTGCTTTCAGAAAAGGCCGATAGACTTTGTCGAAAGCCTTTTTGGCGTCTAAGCTAAGGAGTACAGCTGGTTGAGTGGTAGTTGGTAGAGAACCAATTATATGCACCGTCCACCAGAGATTGTCCTGTGCCTGAAGGCTGGGGATGAAACCTGTCTGATCTAAATGGACAAGGTGGGGAAGTATCTGTTGTAGTCTTCAGCCAAGTATAGACATAAATAATTCATAGTCTGTGTTTAATATGGAGATGGGCGATATGAAGGGCATAAGGTGGGATTTTTCCCAGATTTTGGGAAGACCAAAATACTCTCGTAAAGTTTTATGTAGTCTTGCCGTAGCACCCCTCGGATTTACCCGATTCTGGAGGATACCCAGATCAATAGCAAAGAGAGGGGTCAGATCCAGTGATAGTCTGTCTATCTGATGTGCCCATTCCCAGACTTGCAAGTACGGTACCTGAATCGGTGGTTGTGGGGGATCTCCAACTGAGTTCAAATTGTGTCAAAGTCCTTGAATCCTCCCCCTTGGTATAGATCCCCCAGGCAAGTCATCCACCCCCCATTCCAATTGTAGAAATCCTGGGTCCTCCAACCCTGGCAGAAACTCCAGGTTACGTGCTGTTGGTGCCAGGATCATGTTGGCTTCCCCTGCCTTTACATATGTCTTCACTTTGTTCCAAGCAGCTACTAAGTAACTAACCAAGGGTGTGTCCTCCGCCAGTTGCCCAGCGTGCTTTACATTCTTTTGGTTTAGGAGTGCAGTGGGTGGGTGTCTGGACATGACTCAGTCTAGTTTAACCCCTGCTGCACCTCTCCTTCCTTTGACCCATTCTGACAATGATTTGAGCTGGGCTGCCCTAGAATATAATGTAAAATTGGGAAATCCAAGATCCCCCCTTGGAGACGGGGCAGTGTAAGTGTGTTAATCTAGTTTGGGGTTTTCTTACCTTCCCATATAAATTCCAAACACCACTTATCCAGGTTTTTGAGGTCTTTTTGGCTAAGACCAAATAACAGCATCTGGATAGGATACAAAATTCTGGGACGTATATTCATCTTAATAAGATTTATCCGACCCATCCATGATATCGGCAGCCCCTGCCATCTACTTAGATCAGACTATGGTCCCCAGGGCTGGTTTATAGTTCAGCTTATAAAGAGATGAGAAGGATGTACCCACCTGTTTGCCCAAGTATTTAATATGGGATGTCACTAGGTTATACTCATGCCCTCTCACGTTCCTCATAGATACGTCCCCTAAGCCCATCAACGCAGACTTGCCAAAGTTAACTTTGTAACCAGAAAAATCCATGAAGTAATCTATGATGCGGGTCACTTCTGGTATAGACATTTTGGATTCAGTAAAGAACAGTAAAATATCATCCGCATACAGAGTGATCTTGTGCCCTGAGCCCCATGCATCCTCCACACCCCTTACAGTTGCACTGCTGCATATTGCCTCTGCTAGGGTTTTGATAGCCAGTGCAAACAGGAGTGGAGACAGAAGGCACCCTTGTCAGGTTCCCCTTCTCAGGTCAATGACCCAAGAGAATTCTCCATTCACCAATATGTTGGTTCTGGGCACATGGTATAATAATTTAGCCATATGAATGAATTGTTCTCACATACCAAAAACCTAAAGTACTCTAAACGTACTTCCATTCTATTCTAGCAAAGGCTTTTTCAGTGTCCTGGGAGAGTACACAAGCTCCCCCTGGATGCTTTGCCACCCCACTGATGGACCCCCAACAATCTTTGGACACTAGGAACAGAGTGGCGTCCTTTAACAAACCCTGTATGGTCTGCCCCTATCAGGTCTAGAAGGATTTCCTCCAATCTCCAGGCCATCACCTTAGTGTAAATTTTAATGCCACAGTTCAATAGGGAGATCAGTCTGTAAGTCATGTAGTCGGTGGGGTCCTTCACAGCACCTCTCCTTCCTTCGGGATCAGCGTTATGGTTGCTAGCGCACAAGATCATGAAGGTGTCCCTTCCTCTACAGTGTCTTGAAATGTGTCAAGCATATTTTACCATACTTGGTCCCTCAGCCCCCTGTAGTATTCCATGGGAAGGCCGTCAGGTCCTGCCATTTTACCAGCCGCGAGGCCCGTTGCCACCTTCCATAGCTCAGCCAGGGAGAACGGGGCACCAAGCCGATCAATCAGTTTTGTGATAGGGGTTGGGAGATGCAGCATGTTCAGGAACTCAGACATATGCTGCTTCCTGTCTGGGCATTCACTAGTATAGAGTTTCCTATAACACTGCACAAATTCTTCCCTAATTTCCTTCTTCCTACCTGTGTGGCTACCTGTCTAACCCCAGCAGTGCATCCATTGCACAGTTAAAATCCCCTGCCAGTATAAAGTTTGGGAAATTTGGGGTCTGGAGGACGGAGAGCATATCAAAAAGAGGCCAGGTCGTGTACTTCTGGTGCATAAATGTTACCTAAGGTAACTCTTTCCCAATCTATTTTACCTCTAACTGAAACATTCTTTTCCCACTCGGATCTCTGGAGACCCTCTCCTCAAAAAAGTTAAGAGCCATATGGATTAAAATTGCTGCCCCTCTTTTGTGTCCCTTGTAGGATGCAGATTAGCAGTGGCCCACCCGGTCCCATGCCAGTTTATCATGCTCGAGGGCCATTAGATGCGTCTCCTGTAGCATCACAATATGAACTTTGCTAAGGGCAGCAAGGATCTTCTTGCATTTCACCGGAGATGAAACACCCTGGACATTCCAGGAGTGTCTCGTGATTTTTCCAGCCATTAGAGTATGCTAGGGTGGGTCAGGAGGAGGGCAGTGCCCTTCCAGGTACAGATCCCTTCCCATGCCCTTACATGCTTCTATCCAGTAATATCTCCCCCCCACAGGGACCAGAGTCTCACACAGCTATACTCAAACAGATGTGGTGTGTAATAGAAAACATTGTGTCTAAACCATTTAACAATATAAAAAATATGATAAACCAGCCTAGCAACATGCTAATAACAATATACAAGAAATTCAACCAGAAAAGAGTAAGTAAGAACTCCCTTCCACTCCTCCCTATCAACCCCCTGGCTGAGTTCCAAGGTTCCCAGTTCAGGGAGCAGAGTATTCTCACCAAGGAGACCAAGCTAGTCTAATAGTTTATAGATAGTGAAAGCAGTGTTGGAATCACACTTTATGAGCTTTGGGAGCTAACGGGACCCATAATTCTAAATACAGGTGGCACCATGGTAATGTCACCTCTCACAGTGGCCTCAGAATTTAACTCCTTTTTCACAAACTGTACCTCATCACTCTTGGTCACTCTCCCTCCTACCTTCCAGTTCCTCTACTGAAACCCCCCTACTCATACCGCCCTACCTTCCCCCTCTTTTTCCTTCCATCAGATTTCCCTCGCAGAAGTATACAACGCCCTGCTTGCCCTTAATCCCTCCAAGGGCAAATGCCCCACTGGGCTGGACTCCAAAATGCTCTACCTGTCCGCCCCTGCCATCGCCATTCCACTGGTGGCACTTTTCAACCTCTCCTTCTCCCTTGCTTCTATTCCATCTACATGGAAGCATTCCACTGTCATCCCCCTTCTGAAAGGCGGTGACCCCTCTGTCTCTGGTAACTACCGCCCTATCTTCCTCCTTCTCATTCTAGCAAAACTCCAGGAACACTTAGTCCTCTCACAGCTCTTCGCCTGTCTCAACTCCTGCTCTTCTCACCTTACCTGTCTGGTTTTAAGAAGTCCCACTCCACCACCACTTCCCTCCTAAGGTTCACTGACTCCATTCTTACTGGTATGGATAAAGGTCACATCACCTCAGCCATATTTGTCTACCTGGCAAAGGCGTTCAACAGCCTCACACTCACTACTCCTGTCCAAGATCTTGCTTGCAGGGCTCTTTAGCGTGGCCACCAGCTGGTTCCACTGCTACCTGGTAGGTAGGTCCCAATCTGTCTGAAATGGTAACTCCACCTCTGCCCCCCTCCCAGTTACCACTGGTGTATCCCAAGGCTCGGTCCTTGGCCCGCTCTTGTTATCCATCTTCCTTAACGACCTGTCCATATCCTGCTCTCACACTTCCATACACATGTATGTGGACAACATGGTTCTATGTACATCTGGACCTTCACTTACTGATGTAGTGACCAGACTTCAGCAGGACTTCAATGATGTTCAGCTCTAGTTTTGCTCAAATCAGCTTTTTCTCAACACCAAGAAAACTGTCTCAATAACCTATGGTACAAGGCAAAGACCTTCTCGGCTTCCCTGCACCCCCACCATCCACACCCTGGATGGGACTGCACTGGAGGCTTGTACCTCCTTTAGATACCTTGGGGTCTAAAAATGGTAAATCTTCACCCCATACACAATCTTGAGACTCACTGGCATCAAGAGAACATGGTGAACTCCAAGGTGGTGCAGCTTAACTCGAATGCCACCGAAGACTTTGCAACACTGCCTTGTGGCATAGCTTAGGTCAGGAAATACATGTACGGGGACCCACTCCCATTTAGAGGGTCCCTGCTAATGTGCCCCGAGTAAGACATAGTCTCTCTCTTTTACAGAGCTCAAGATGACCAGGACTGCTCTTGCAGATGGATGGGCAGAGTCCACGTGAAGTTGAGCCCCTCTGGTGTTCACTCTGTAGGCCCACAACACGGAGCTCGAGGAGTCAAGATGCAGAAAGCTGGGCAGCCATTGTTTGATAAAGCTATCCAGGGCATCTCCGTCCGAGTCCTCTGGGAAGCTCTGGATTCTGATATGGGATGTCTGCACCCCATTTTTGAGAGTTTCTAGGTGTCTTCTTACTAGGGTGTTCTCTTTTACCAGGCCAGTTATTGCCAGTAGCACCTTTTCCGCTGTCTCATTGGTTCCTTGAGCAGAGTTCTCTACTAGCTGAAGTTTTGTTTCAACGACCTGAATCCTAGAGGTGAACTCATCCATCTTTTTATCAATTAATTGAATTGCTTTAAGCAATGCAGCATTGGAAGTCTGATTTAAGTGCATGTCAGGAGAGTCCTTTTCTTTCTTGGGGCCTACACAAGAGTCTTTTTGCCTGGCCCCATCTCCTCCCATCATGGTTTTTAGTGCGACCCATTTTCTAAGCTTGCCAGATATTATATTCCTGCGATCCTCAGACTGTCAGTAATCCAATAAAAGTATTTTAGAGCAATGATAAGTCACTTTTGGCAATGTTTTTTGCCAAATAAAAGTGAATCAGTGCAGAGTTGAAGGAGTGCTGCTTTCAGCTTGGCTGTTAGCCACAACCCCTCATCCTAATATTTTCATCCACTGCTAACTTCCTACTATCATTCTGCTGTTTCATCCCCCTTCTCCCCAGGAATGTTCTATCAAATATGCTAACATTTAACCTGTACTGTATGTCTATCCTATCTTAGGAAGAAGGTAGCATTAAGCATGGCAGGGATCCTGTAGACTAAGCTGATGTAGCTTATTCAAGCCGCACATACATAATTGTAATAGTCATGGATAACTGCTCACAACTTGAGCAGTTCATAAAATGAGCGACCAGTCAAAATCGTTGGCAGGGCCTTGCTTGCTGCTGATTTTGGGATGATCGCAATGTCAAAATATGCAGAGCCCCCTCGCTGACCAAGTCATGAAGGAGAATGCACCCACCTGATATCTATTTGGCTTACAATTATATATTCCACCTTTTTAACCAGGCATTCCCTGTTGAGGTTTCGAGTCAGATTATAGAGACTTCTAGAAAATGTGACTATTACATTATATGGGTTTTTAACTGTTTAATTTTATGATAGTTCTAACAATCTATGTACAGTGCTTTGATATTTGTAATTGCACTTAATAAATAAATTATGATTGATTGATTGACATACTGGCTCAAAAGAATGCCAGCTCTTAACAGATGCATTTAGAATCCTTAACCAGCTCTGGTCAGAGACAATATGGTTGCACATCGATGGTATTGATGCAGCTGTAAAAAGTGAGAGGCTGCCTAAGACCAGAGGGAAGCTGAAGATTTCATTGATGGGTATATGCTACAAACAAATCAAAGGAACTGCAATGGGGCATTGTTTGCCCCCAGCTGTGCAAACATATACTTGGGTATGTGGGAAGAGCCTGCAATTTTCTTTGAACAAGTCAACCCCTTCCATGCACTTATACATGTGTAGAAGCGCGTTATTGATTATGTGTTTTTAATTTTGAAGGGCATGGAACAGGAGTTAACAGAGTTTGTTGGGTACTTACGTAAGTAATAATACCCGACAGGGTGGGCGTTATTGGGATATAATGGACCGCGCAGGGGCGTAATGAGGCCCGACGCCGCAGGCGGAGGGCCTTATAGCTCCTGGAAGGTCTGTTATATCCCATAACACCCACCCTGGAGGGTATTATTACACTTAGAAAATGGGTTATGTG
The DNA here is from genome assembly GCA_016271365.2 of Neoceratodus forsteri. Lineage (NCBI taxonomy): Eukaryota > Metazoa > Chordata > Ceratodontiformes > Ceratodontidae > Neoceratodus > Neoceratodus forsteri. Next base: position 682,498,299 of record CM028138.1, read on the forward strand.
TTAGATTATTAATAAAATGGAATTAAACTTAATAGGAAGCTGAACAAATGTGAAACACAGAATAAAACTATATGTTGTTTGTAAAGTAGTTTCTGGGTGCTGTTTAGGAGAGGCTGTCGGAGTGATTTGGATTTTTTACCCAAGGGTTCATGAGAGCTGTAGTCCTGTGATCCAAGGTCACAAAAAAGTACAGTAAAAAAATGTTTTTTTTTTGTTTTTTTTTTACCTGTGAAAGCTTTGCGGAAACAGAAGACAACCTCATGACTGAAAAGGTACAGTGGTGCCGGTGGGTTACAGCATTTGTAAGCGTTAGTGAGCAAGCCGGTGGGGATTGGGAAGAAGTGCAGCTTGGAAATAGCGCAGCGGGAGTTCTGTGAAGTTTGTGCCGCAGATAGAGTCGGACTGCTTGGCTGGGACGTTTACGAGAGCGGGAGGAGATCATGAGTCGGAAGGGGTCTGATTATTTAAGCAGAATTAGCTTTTTTGGTGGGGGAGACATGAAAAAAATGACATTTTTAAGTGTGAAAGGATTGTATTTTTTTGTTCAGTGTCTGTTTCGGAGAGTTACGAGGGATGGGGCCTCTAGCTTGATGTCCCACTTAGCGAGAAAAAAATGGCGGTACCTTTTAAATTTCAAGAGGCATTAGGTTGGGCAGTTATGGCACTTGTTTTCAGTCGGCCGTTGTTAAGAAATAACAACCACGGTGCCAGCGTCTCTCAACCAATCAGAATGCTGCATTTACGATGTTTGCAGCGTGCCCATTTTCTAAAGGATAGTAATCCCAACCTGAAATTTTCAGTTACATGTAATGAACATGACATAAACTATTTGGATCAGGATCATATACTACAGACAGATTTATTTAGAAAATCTACAGACAGGAACTCTGTACTACATTTTACCAGTTGCCCCCCCAAGCCCCTTAATATAGAATATTCCGATCAGTCAATGCACTAGAATAAGGAAAAACTGTTTGGTGCAGAGGGACTTTGAGAAAAGAGCAGAGGATCCAGAAGCAAGGTTTGTACAGAGGGGATACAGTAGTGAGTCCATTTCTAAAAGCATATCCAGAGCAAGAGACATAGAGAGACGGAACGTAAGAGGCAATATGGATAATAGAAGGGATTCTCATCCAAGCATTTTGTCACCGAATTTTTCTCCACAGGCATACACTGTTAAACAAGTCATAGAGAAACACTGGACTGTTCTCCAGACAGATAAAAGATCGGACCATGTAGTCACCACTGGGTCTAGAATGGCTTATGGAAGAGAACCAGTTTGTATTATTCTTTGGTACATGGTTACCACAATCGGTGCCCAAAACAGAGAGACAACAGTTTTTCAATGGGAGGCCATCCGTATGGAAACTGTAATTTTTGCACATATTTGTGTGAGCAAAAATAATTACTTTTCAAGCTCAAATAACAACAAGCTGGTTTAAAGAAAAAAAACAGCTTATATTGTGTAATCCTGAATCAGTGATGTGCAAGGCGGAATGCAATCATGAGGGTTTTACACTGGCAAAACTTTAAGACCCTTTAAACAACACATAGGGGAAGGTCTCAGTGCCATAAACAGTAGGTACTTGGAAAGGAACCAGATAAACGCATTAGTGATGCACATATAGAGGGAGGGACCAGAACATAAATTCAAGTTTGTGGCTTTAGAGAAAGTGACATTAGGCCCAAGAGGAGGAAATTTAGACAAATTATTGTTACAGCATGATACCTATTGGCAGTTTACATTGATGACACATAATCCACCAGGTCTTAATGAAAGTTTCCTGCTATGGCCATATTTGCTGACAAATAGTCTTATATAGTCGTGTTTCTGGGGCCATTTGCGATATGAAAGATGGGTACAGAGATCATGTTCATTTAAGCTATATGGAACTGTTGTGTAATTATATTTTCTTGTATAGAAGGACATTTTATGCACATATATTTTATGTGACCTTTTTTTTTTTTTTGCTCCTCCCTGCTCCCTGACCAGCTATTCCTTCGGGTCACCATGGACCCCACTGGCACTCATCCCCACTGTCAGCCACCACCTCAGATCACAGCCCTCCCTGGGTAACCCAGTGTAACCCTTCACTGGATGTGTCCCCCCTCCGAGGGGGAGGCATCATTGGGGCTGGCCAGCGCACTCTACTATTGGCCTGGGGTGCTGCTGAGGTGGTTCGGCTGTCCGGGGCATTTTGCTGTGGCAGGGGCTGGCAACCATCCTCCGGTCGGGGGGGAGTGTATTTCCACCTTTCTCCCCATGGGAGTGTGACGTGCCACTGACATCAGGGCATATGCTGACATCTGTCACATTCTCCTAGGCAATGGGGCCTGATGCGCTGCTATCCTCCTGGCCTCTGCCAGGAGTCAGCAAGCACTGAGCTGCAGACCCTCCCTCCCCCCGGGAGAAGGCAAGCAGTCGTCGGACATTCAAGCCTTCTCCCCCGGCTGGCCCTCCAATGCCCGACTCCATTCCTGAACCTGAGTCGCTGGTATCATAGCAGTGAATCTGCTGTGCCGGCGGGCCGGCTTTATGTGACCTTTTAACCCTTTTGATCTTCCTTTTTTCTGCGTTTTCTCTTCCCCGTTTCTTTTTCCCTCCCCAAAGAACCCGTCCTCAGCCCCCACCTCCAACCTTTCCCTACCCTTTACTTTTCTCCTCCCCCTTCCTTTCTTTCCCCTCTGTCGTTACCTTTTGTATTTATCATTTCATATTTATTGCGTTTTTACTAATCTCGTGACTTTGTAATTTGTGTGATATGTACTGGTATATGATCTTGATGTGTTATTCTGTCTTTGATTGTGTCTAATTGTAAATTACATGCATGCTTGTATCTTGTTTGTGTTTCAGATGTGTTGTGTGGCACACCCTTTACATAATGTGACCTCTTGAGGGCTATTTAAACCACGGCATGTATGTTTGTTAGTATTCCTTGAAAAAGAGCCAGTGCGTTTTGAAACATTGGAGGTTTTCTGTGATTGTGTACATGTGGGGTAAGCATTTTTTTACTTTGTTGTGCACATGAATAAAGCTGAACCACTGGAAGAACTTTTGGCTTCCTTTTGATTTATATGGAGAAAAGTGTCTGAGACTAGCTTATTCTGTGAGTACTCGCTGTTTATTTACTGTGGATCCACTCGTTTCGCTATAGAGCGGTCTTGCATCTCACTATGCATGAACAGGTGCAGATGTGCAGGGCCCTGAGGGCCGTGCGCTATGGGAAGACTCCGTCCAACTACAGAAGTGGAAGGCCTTTCACATTCACTTTTTAGACATTCACTCTTCACAGATGTACTCTACACATTCACTCTTCACACATCCAGTACACATTTTTTTTAGTTGTTTAACCAGGAGCAGCACACTAAGCTGAACGCTTTTTTACAGGATTACAGGAGCGACCTGGGAGCACAGGAAAGTTAAGTGACTTGCTTAGGGTCACACGATATGCAAGTGGAAGCTGTGGGATTCAAACCCAGGTCTGGTCTGATGGATGTCACCAGATTTGCAGCTCATTCACTCTTTACAAATTATATCTTCGCATATTCACTTGTAACCAACCCTCCCCACCGGCCCCCTTGTTTAACCAGCAGGGCTTCTCCTCTCACCACAAATATCTAGGGGCAACAGAGAGGGGTTGGGGGTGTACATAAATTGGTACAAGACATAAAAAGAGAGAGGAATGGCCACCATTAGACTCGGTGGACCAGACTGTTCTACAAAAACAGTCAGCCAAGTGTGGCAACTACCGAGCACACACCTGGTGGGACCATTTACCATGGCCAGCAACCCAAGTCCCTGGGAGAAAACATTTGCTCACAATTATGCTAGGTTTGCACTTCTGGACAGGAGCACCCAAGTAAATCCAGACACAGGGAAGCAATAACAATACTGTCCAAACCAGATTGAGATTCTAGAGTGTGGCTTTTATTCACATAACAAAGTAGGAATAATCACAAAGTGAAGATGGACCCCCATAGGGCTGCACATACTGGTATTGCAGGTTCTCCAAGGTACAGAAGTTCCTGAATTCCCATTTAGCATAGGCAGAAGAAACACGAAACAGCAAACGCTCTGGTTCTGAAATGGAGATTGGCACACATGGCCAGACATAGTACATTTCCCATCGACTAGGCACACACGGTGTGTACTTGGACACTTTCCCCTATTTCATGAGGAATGAAGGTGGTACACATGACCACAAAGGAGCACATCCAGGCTCAGTACTTTCAGAACCCACTAAACTGGGGTAAACTGAGAGAAGAACAACCCACATCCAGGGGTAATTACTTCCATTAGGAATTGGCTAGATGCACTAAATGAAAAGGTACTGGTACCTAAACTGAACCCGGAGAGGTAAACAGGGTCACTCCAGATTGGGGGGTCTCCCACCTTTTGCTTCCAAGTTTATACTTGGCCATTCACCTGGTTAATAACACAACACAACTGTAGAAAACTGTAGATGCTGTCTTGAAATGTATTTCACGCTTAACATACTACACACACACACACACACACATCTGAGGTGTTAGAAGTTAAACGTTCTGTACTTGGACAGTCACATCCTGGACTCCAACATAGGCAGACACTTTTGAACAGAAAGTCTAGGTGACAGGGTCCCCTTGACAGGGAAATTCACACCTAGGTATTACAGATGCACCTGGGCTTACACAGGCAGCTTTACCAAATAAGTGGATCAAGGGGATTGCTCCTGAATCCTGGAGTTCGTCCCATCCCTTCTGGGATGGGAAAAAGGAAATCTTACTGGCACAGGTCTCCTCCACTTCAGAAATACTGTCTTCTTTGTTCTTCTTCTAGGGTGAGAACAAACTACCACAAAAACAAAAGTGGTAGCTCTTTGTCAGAACTAAACCGAGGAGCTGCAGAGCAGCTGCAGCCTCTTCCTACTCAAACTCCTACAGAACTAACTCAACATTCCAATTCACTTTAAAGCCAGCTGAACAATGTGGCTTATGCGGCTGCAAGAGTTCCATGATTACAGCATCACTCCAGCTCAACTAAGACTGAAAACAGAGTGTGAGTGTGAAACCCATTTACCTGGCATTTCACAAGCTGCCCTCCCTGCCTGCTGTTGCTTCTAACTGGGATTCTAGTAACCCCTGGGAACAAGGAGAGGAGGGTTACACGCTCTTCATATATTCACTCTTTTTTTACATTTTAACCCCAAATTCAAACCTCAGAGCCCTTTACTGGTCTTCCCTCTACAGTACCACTAATGCTGACCTTGCACTAGACATCTTTGTCTCATCCCTGTCTCACATCCAAGACAAGCATTTCCAACTCACTTCACGCAGAGTGCGTGGGGGGTGACACTCGCTGGCTCACATGGGACCTCCTCAAGCTTATGAAGTAGTGTGACTCAACGTGGGCTGACTATAAAGCTGCCCCATCCCCTTCCCATTGGAATAGCTGCCGTTGCCTGCGAAATCTCTGCAAGCACCTTATACAATCTAGGAAGTTGGCCTACTTCCAGTCACTTCAATCCAGTCACCTAGGCAACCCCGGGTGTTTCTGGTCCTCCATTAATGCCTTGCTCCCCCACCAAGCGGTCAGCTTCCCCTAAACACACAACAAGGCTCACTCACTGACCCTACTGACGTTGCCAATGCACTTAATGCACATTTCTCAAACCTTAGTAGCTACCTGGCTAAGCTCCCCCGCCCCTTGCCCCATCCTTCACCTTCCCTCATACTATCTCCCTTTTTATTTTAAGACCATTTCTCCTCCTGGGACTCATAAGCTCCTTTTCAGCCTACCATCTCGAGGGAGTGCTGGTAGTGATGGTCTGTCCCCCGCGTTTCTTAAAACTTGTGGCCCAGGGCATTGCCTATCCATTCTCCTTTATCTTTAACCTCTCACTTACTACAGCCTCTGTTCCCTCTGTTTGGAAGCAGGCCAAAATTGTCCCCATTCATAAATCAGGTGACCCTAGTCTTTTGGACAACTACCGTCCCATCTCCATTCTGCCCCATCTTGGTAAGCTCCTAGAGAAGGCAGTAAACTACCAAATTACTAAGCATATCTCCAAATATAATCTCCTTTGCCCTCAGTAACATGGTTTCTGGAAGGGGCACAGCACTATCACGGCCCTTGCCCTCTTCACCGACCATGTGCTGAGGAACATGGATGAAAGGAAGCTAACTGGTGAAGTGTTTGGTGATCTGTCCATGGCATTTGACCTTGTAAATCACAAAAGCCTGATAGCAAAACTTGACGCCCTGGGTTTCTCCCCTGCCTGCACCGCCTGGCTGAATAACTACCTCTCTGGTAGAACACAGATGGTCTTCCTTTGTGGTGTCACTTCCCCTGTCTTGCCTGACTCTGTGGGTGTCCCCCAGGGATCTGTTCTTGGCCCTCTCCTCTTTTCCCCTCTTCATTACCTCTCTCCCGTCGGAGGGCCTATCCTATAAATCACTCTTCTACACCGACAACTTAATACTACACCAAAGTGACTCCTCCTCTCTATCTGCCATTCTTACTGATGATCGAGGCAGTATAGCGTAGTGGTCTAAGGCTCTGAGCTGCAAATCTGGTGACATCCAGCAGACCAGACCTGGGTTTGAATCCCACGGCTTCCACTTGCATACTGTGTGACCCTGAGCAAGTCACTTAACCTCCTTGTGCTCCCAGGTCGCTCCTGTAAAAAAGCTTTCAGCTTAGTGTGCTATACCTGGTTAAACAACTTAAAAAAATAAAAATAAATAAATTTCTGCAAGGCATGGTTCTCCACCAACAAACTGTTGGTTAATGCTGCCAAAACAAAGGCCATGCTTTTCGGTTCCAAACCGAAACTCTCTGCCCTAGCCCACAATGGTGGCCTTCTAACTGTCAAATCCTCAGATGGATCTCCCCTTGACACTGTTCACGCCTTCCAGTATCTGGGGGTAATTCTGGACCTGTACCTAACTTGGACTGACCACATTGCCTCACTGATCGGGCGCATCAGCTAGAAGATAGGGCTCTACTATCACATGATCAACCACCTCTGTCGCTGGAAGCCTGCCTTGCTATTGCCTGTGGCAACCTCCTTCCCCTCCTTGACTATGGCTGCCGGTGTACTCCCTCACATCCATTACCAACCTTAACCGCCTGGATGCTTCCTACAATCGTATATGCCGCCTTGTCCTCCATGCCCCTCTCCTCACTCACCACTGCACTCTTTACCAGTCCCTTAACTGGCTCCCTCCGCAAGCATGGTGCTCCTACATGCTGGCCTGGACCGTTGCTTATACTTTGCTCAATCCCTCCTACTCTCCACTATCCCTTCTTATCCAGCCTAGAACCTACTGCCACAATCTATGTTAGTTTTCATACTTTCAACTAGAATGCCCTAACATAACTACAAGGATGGGCCTAAGAGCCTTCTCTGTAGCCGGACCCTCACTATGGAACGACCTCCCCTCCTCCCTACATTCCCCTGACCCACCTCTAAATCTAAGTTCCCTGTTAAGAATGTACTTTCTGTGCACCATGACTTGCGTCTGCCCACAGGCCACTAGCATAGCTTCACTTCCCTTGTAGCTCATCCTTACCCCCTTCCCCTCCAGTGCTCCGCTATCCTCTCCCGCCTGAATACTTTGTTGGTGATTATCTCTTTTTTTTTTTTTTTTTTCAGTTGTTTAACCAGGAGTAGCACACTATGCTGAAAGCTTTTTTACAGGTGTGACATGGGAGCACAGGGAAGTTAAGTAACCTGCTCAGGGTCACACAGTATGTAAGTGGAAGCTGTGGGATTCAAACCCAGGTCTGGTCTGCTGGATGTCACCAGATTTGCAGCTCAGAGCCTTAAACTACTACACTATACTGCCTCCCCTGTCTCACCATCACAAACTTTATGAACCCTGTACAGTCTGGCTTTAGACCTGCCCACAGCACCACCACAGCCCCAGCCTGCGTCACAAATGACTGGCTCCTTGCGATGGACAAGAAACAAGTCACAGGGGCTGTCTTTTTGGACCTAAGCAAAGCCTTCGTCACCATCGACCATAAACTGCTGCTTGACACATTGAACTTGCATGGCATTTCCAGCTCCACTCTAAATTGGTTCAGCAGTTACCTAACCCGAAGACTCACTCTCACCACTATTCCACTCATGAGAGGAGTCCCTCAAGGCCCCTTCCTTGGACCCCTCTTTTTCATGCTCTGTGTTAATTCCATCAGTAATAATATCATCAAGGCAAAACGTCACCTGTTTGCTGATGATACAGTAATGTACCTTTATAGACCCTCATTAGCCGAAGCCGATGCAAATCTTCGAACCGAGTTCGATCTGTGTCAGCACAACCTTGCCCATTCCAAATTACTCCTAAATGCAAAGAAAACGAAAGTAATGTATGTCTATGCCAATCACCTGCCAAACATCACAAATGTGTCTGATTCCTTGCCACCCATCAAAACACTCCTAGATGATGACCTCGCAGTAGTCAAACATTTATAAATACCTCGGCTGTGTCCTAGACCACCTCCTAAATTTCGCTGCCCATATCTCGGCGCTAACAAAGAAGCTGAGATAAAGAATTGGCTTCTTCTATAAAAACAAATCCCTGTTTACCTCCGATGCCAGACTCCGCCTAGTTCAGACAACCTCCATCCCACTCCTCGACTATGCGGACATTTTATATAGCCACTGCTCCGCAGCCTTTCTACAACAACTGGATATACTCTACCATAGGGCACTATGATTCATCTCTAATGCCCACCGTCGGACCCACCATTGCAATCTTTATGCCTCCATAGGATTTATTTATTTATTTATTTATTTATACATCGGTTTACAACCTTTGAGCCAGAGGCTCATTTCCAAAGGTACCTCGTCACAAAGAGGACAAAGAGGACAAACACAGTACAACATATAGTTACAATATTGTGGTTACAGCATACATCTCTGAGGTTACAGTTTTGGTAGAACAGGCAGTTATAACTTAGTTACAATTTAAGTGTTACAGGAATGGTAATCACAGTTTTATCAGTCAGTATAGGAGAGCCACTCAGAGAGCTTTGTCAGGGCATTTCGAACTAGATCACCTATGGCAGAAAAGCTACGATGCTAAAGAGATGATTCCGGAGTGAGATTTTGAACGGGAGATTGTAATGGGTGTCAGTGATAGAGGTGTGGAGAGTGTTGTACCAGGAGGGAGCTCTGTAGCAGAAGGACCTTAGCCCATGTGTGGTCCTGAGCCCTAGGGACAAGGAGAGTGGCCTTAGAGGTGTTACAGTGATTGACTTAGGGTTGTGCAAGGTGGATAGAGGTTGTCAGACCAGGTGGGGATAGTCCAAGGAGGGTTTTTGTAATGAGGCAGGTTTGGAATCTGGGCGTTCGTCCAGGTTAAGTAGCCTGGCCATATCATATAGTCCACGCAGGTATGTGAGCCTAGGGCACCGTGATAATCTACAGGCCTTATTCAAGGTGAGGCTAATTTTATTGAGGGCGGTCGGTTCGCAGCACCATACACAGGCAAGCCATAGTCTACAAGGGACAGTATTGATGAGGTGACTGCAAGTCGGAGGGCATTGGGGGAGGCAGTGCTTATAGCGGTAGAAGGATGCCTAGCCGCATGTCTGTGAGTAGCAGAGCTAGATTATCTATGTGGTCATGGAATGTGAGTGCTGAGTCAAAGAAGACCCCAAGGTATTTGTACAGGCGGACTAGATCAAGAGGATGCTTGGAGCCAGGGAGGATGTGGAGGGAAATTTCTGGATTTGTTTTGGGATGGGCAAAGAGCATTGCTTTGGTTTTTTAGATTGAGTACAAGTCTGTGCTCTTTGAACCAGGCTTCGGCATCACCAAAGGCTTGTTGCAAGGAGTCTTGTAGGGAGTTGGGGTTTCGGGCGGCAAAATGACGGCGTCATCTGCATACAGCAGGATTTTACCAGAACAGGCTTTGGGGAGGGTGTTGAGATATAGAGAAAGAGAAGAGGACCAAGGATGGAGCCCTGAGGGACACCTGAGCGGATAGGGCATGTATCGGAGAGGGTCATATTAATTTTAACACGTTGGGAGCGGGCAGACAGATAGCTGGAGCACCAGGAGACTGGACGGGCAAAACCGGAGTGGCTGAGGGTTTCCAGCAGTAGGGTGGGAGACCGTGTCAAAAGCCTTAGAGAGGTCAATAACGCTGCTTGCGCAAGGAGCTGAGAGTCAGGGAGGAATGAAGAAAATTTGAAAACTCAATTAGGGCTGTGCCGGTACTGTGCCCTGCCGGAAACCATGTTGCTCATGGCAGAGGATGTTGTATTTGGTTATGTAATCCGTGATTTGGGTAGCCACCAGTTTTCTAGGGCTTTGGAGAGGGTGGGAGATGGAGATGGGCGGTAATTGCCAGCAGAAGACTTGTCACCTCCTTTGTGAATGGGTGTAACTGTGGCAATTTTCCATGCTGAGGGAACTGCCCAGGCAGAGGACTTATTGAACAGGCTAGTTAGAGGGCAAGGACCTGATCCAGAACACGCGGAGAATACAGGGGTCCAGAGAATCACTGCCAGTACTATTGCTCTGTAGCGCTTTAATCAGGTGTGTGCCTGACTTCCTGGGCAGTGACCCTGCGTGGTGGAAGCTAGGATAGCGAGTGTCTAGGGCAGGTAAGGAAGAAGGAGGATCAAAGAAATCACAAGGAGGACAGAACTAAGGTCTGTGAAAGATGAGTTGAGGAGATTGGCAATGCGGGCAGGGTCAGTGGAGACAGAGCCTTCAATAGTGATCTGGGAGGGGGGGCGGGCGCACTCCCATTTAGCTGTTTAATGTTGTCCCAGAAATTTCTGCATTCCCCAAGAGGTGGTGAGCACGGCCTGATAGTGATCCGTCATTTCTGATGGCCCAGGTGCATTTGTTTCTTGCGCATTGTATGCCTGTCTGTCAGCCAACCGCCAGAATCGGAGGCCAGGTGCCAAAGGTCATCCTGTGTCTGAGCAGTTGCAACAAGGCCGGGTAACCTAAGGGGCATTACGAATTTTGGTTCGTATAGCCGTGACGGTGCGGGATGTCACAGGCTTTGTTGAAGGTTTGCTAGAAGTAGGTAAGGGCAGTATCAATATCAGGGGCATAGTGAATGGGGACCAGTTAATTTGGGCTAGATGTAGCTTAAGGGCTTTTGTCCAATTCGGTCTGAAGTTACCGACGAGAGTTGGGAAGACCCATGGGTTTGGGAGGTGGCCGCTCAGTGGAAAAGGATAGGGAGTGGTCACTAAGGGAATCAGGAAGGACCTAGGTATCATGGATTTGTTGGGGACGGGTTGGTGATGACAGCGTCTAGTAAGGTGCTGGACCTTTCTTTAAGTTAACTCGGGTGGGTTGGGAAACTAGTTGGGACATGTCTAAGGCTGCGAAGGAGTCACGGGTGGTGGCGGCAGGCAGGCTGAGCCAGTTAACATTCAGGTCACCACGAGGATTTAGTCCAGCTGAATGAGGTAGGGTTGAGAGATAATCAGTTAATGGAACCAGCCAGGGTTTGGTTTTGGGGGAAGGTAGGCAGTGGTGAGATATAGGGGGCCCCTGGAGGGGTCAGTAGTCAGTTTGAGGGTTAGGGCCTGCGCCCCATATGGGAGAGCAGGGGCACGGAGTGTCAGTCCAGTGAGAGAGTCCCTAGCATAGATCGCACAACCACCCCCTCGTCTACCTACCCGATCCTCCCGGTAAAGGGAGTAGCCTGGAATGGAGACAAAGGAGTCTGGGGTGGATTTTTGTAGCCAGGTTTCCACCAGTGCAATGACATCTGGCCTGTGTAAAGTGATCCAACATTGTAAAGAGTCAAATTTTTTCAGCAGGCTGCATAGGTTCATAGAGGCTATGCAGAGCCCGGATGACCCTACTGGTGAGCTACGGTGGGCAGGGCCTGGGTTCGGATGTATATTGCCTGTCAAGAGTAGTAAAATAACCACAGCCCTGGCCAGGGGACGGTATAGGGTGAGCTTTCGACAGGTATGTCGTGGGGATGAGGGGAGTTTCTGAACACAGAGGGTGGGCAGGGTTTTCCAGGCTGAGAAAGTGAGGGCAATAAGCCTCCAGCGAGCGCCTGAGGAAGTAGTAGGGAGACGGCTAGGGGGAGGGTGCTGTACACTGGGGCAGATGATGAGCGTGGGTGGGATTGAATAAGCTCTGGAACAAGAGCAGGAGTGGGTGCCAGAGCGCCTGAGGGGATTATCAGGTACAGGGGACAGTGGTGTCAGGGAAAGGATGAGAGGGAGGCATTTTAGAAAGAGGTGGGCTAACATAATTGCTAGTGGTAGCAGTAGGGTAGTAGGTTGATGCAGTCTAGATTCCTTCACCAAGTGTGGGTGCCACTTTGGATTAGTGGTAGTGACACGGACTCTGGTGAGCAGGGTACCAGGTTCAAGACCAACTCAGGGCAGTTGGAAAAGGGGCCTGGGTGAGGGCTGTGTCCCACGCACTGGGCTCAGAAAGCAGGGTACGTTTGGGTCCAAAAAGGATGGACCTCCTTGCACACTAGACACCTCACCCACTCCCTTACTTGGCACTACAAAGCTCTCCTGTCAAAATTCCCCCCTTAAATACCCCTTGCAAAGAAACTCCTACATTATGTTGAATGTTCCAAGTGCCTGATCCTGTTTCGGCAACATGGCCATAAGCCGTGCTCTCCCAACTGCTTGGAACAAAACTCAATCCAGCCTTAAATTACAAAACCTAATCCCAGTAAGTAGCTTCAAATCGTAGATTTCCTGCAAGCTCAACAAAATCCGCACCTGTCATTAAGAATCACTTCCAAGCATCCTGTGTATCCCAGGCCACCTGTGACCGTCACAGGATCCCTATGTCCTCCCTCCCACACCTCACACCCATTTTGCACCTTCTCCTTGCCTTCCACAGGTCACCCATGACTCCTGCTAGGCTGTCCTTCCAACCCCACCCTCATCCCTCCACCAGACTTCACCCAATCCCGTCACTACCCTACCCACTATGCGGATATTCCATCGCTCTCCTTCCCCTACTCAAGCTCCCAGCCACCCCCTGCCATCACCATCTACCCTTTCCATAACCCCTTCATTACCCCCAGCCTGACCACCCCCCTTCACCCGCACCTGCCCACTCCCCCACCTGTAATAGCTCCCCACCACCAACAGTCTTCCACTTATATCGTCCTTCCGTCCTCCCCCACACGCCTTCTTATCTCCAAACTTGCTTGTTTTCTATTGCGCCTGTCTCTTTTTTCATCCTCTTCCTCCACTCTCCCACCACTCCCCTCTTTCAGCAGCCCAATCCACCCCTGGGAACTCTACCCCCACACCCTTCAACTCTTCAGTTACAGCCATCCTAGTACAGCACTCCCAACTTACAATCACTTCTTCGTCGCCCACTGCTGCCAACTAATCCTTGGCATATGCATTTTCCTGTCTATACATTGTTTCCCCGTGATTCCAATAATGCTGTATATCTTGTGCATATTATATTTTTGTAAATGTTGTTGTCACTGTGTGTCCATGCTGTAACATGTTAGAATGTACTAGGACCTCCTTGTAAATGAGCTTGCTCAATGAAGCCTTCCTGCCAAATAAAACTGAACTGAATACTATTATAGTATACGACTAGGGCTTATTATGACTAGAAAGCCGTGGCTTTTAAAATCTTGTTGTAGGACAGTTCAAAGGTTATAAAAGTTGTTGTACTATTGATCTGACATCAGATTGATAGTACAACAACTTTTCAGACTTGCCCTACCACCTGATTGGCTGATTCGGTGTGAGATTTAAAAAATACAGGAAAAATGCATCATCACTTAGTGTGCAGTCAGGCGAGTAGTTCATCAGCAGTTTTGACACGGACTATATGGTCAGCTCTGTGTGCCCAAACTATCCGTTTTCAGTGTTTCTTTTTTTTTTTATTTATTGGCGCAGTTACGGGGGTTGGAGCAGAGCAGGACTGCAGCGAGGAGAACCGGTAACTTCTGGGGCAGGACTGCATCGAGAAGGACTGGAATATTCAGGTATGGGAGTGGAGACAATATCAAAATACGGAGGACTGATGCAGGAGTGTGAACACAAGGTATGAACCTTGTGAAATTACACTTTAAACGTTTTGGGTCACCATATGCTATATAAAACAGTGGATGGATGGCCACCCACAACTAAAGCCGTGTTTCCATCTCAGGACTCGATGACGTCATAGAGACCTCTCGAGCTTCGCTCTTCAGGTCTCTATGATGCCATCAATTCCCTCAGTGGAAACACGGGCTTGTTGTGGATGGTCAGCCGTCCACTATTCTATATGTTATCCCTTTTGTTGGATGATGGAGCAACCTTACCCCGTTTACCTAAATGTTATATACCTTGTTTGCTCAATTGATGATGTACCCGGTACTGTTTATCTTATAGTTTCTCTGTTAACTTGACCTCCACTGTTATGTTCACTGTATGATACACGCTGCTCTCTCACTGTATGTTTACGTTGTTTGTGCCAGTTTCTGGCCCGGGCCATGCCTGAGAAAGGTCTTTGGATCAGTGCACCAACCCGGTTATCAAATGAATAAATAAATAAATAAGTGCGAAAAAATGCCTCATCCAGGATTTTAAAAAATGACGCCTGTCACATTTCTGAGGTGGTATGGAAAAATGCACATGTTGAAGGTTTGGAGTCAAAATATTGAAAATTAGCCCATGTATGAGTGGACGCTGAAATACTGCAACGTTCAGTCATACCACAGAGCCAGTCCTGAGCCTGCACTCAAACCAAAGACCAGCCCTGGTTTTCTTTACAATTCAAAAGGCTTTATTGAATTAAACAGCATCAAATGTCACAGCTGTGTACAGACATGCTCACTGGCCCCTGCTAGCCCCGGCACTTCGGGTTCAACAAAACTTTTGTCAGGGGGCATGGTGAGTGGGTGTTAGCAGTTTATAGTGTATACAATTAAGTGCTTAATTAAATAATGATTATATACAAATCATATACAAGAACCACATGTGATCCAAGTTTATACACACACATTTCTTAACTAGCAACCAATGGCTACATCAGTTACTTCTCAATTTAAAATAAAATCCAAAAAAATAATGCCTTTGGTTAAACACATCTTGTTTAGATTCATTCATGACTTTCAGGCATATTGCCTGTTTTAACCATTAATCATACATAGTATTGCAACCCCCTATAGAATAGAGTAAAGATAGAGATAAAGAGGAGAGGGGTTGTGGGGTGGGGGGTGGAAAGGGGAAATAAAGTGTTGTGATCTGGCAGCCTACGTTCACCTCACATACACAACCTTCAAAGCAAGAGATGCCAAGATGGGTTACAGGAAAAGAACCTGTAAGAGAGCAAAACAACACAACATTTAGAGAAAATCATATAAGCAAATACGAAAAATTATCATCCTTCAAACACGCTCCTACATGAAATCAACGTTGCTGAAGTTCATATAATCAGACATTTTAATGTTATATATTCCTTCATTATACTTTAAATAAAGATTGAATCAAATGTTCTTATTTATATGGCCTCAAATAAATAGATAGAGGGGGATCAGTGCCACTGAAGGGTGACTGTCTGGAGACCTTCCTTAACCTATGAGTGATGACACCTTTAGTGAAAGAACTTAAAATTAAAAAAAAACTTGAAATAAAAAAAACATTCCTCGTTATTTGAGCCAGTGTACCCTTTAATTCTACTGGTAAGATATTAACACGACCTGTCAGCAAATATTCTCACAAAAACAAAATAAATCAGTCTAGGAGGTATGGCTTGATATTACATTGGTCATTCAATCCTAACAGTTTCATACTTTTCAGAGAATAAATCCAATAACTTTCTCTGTTTAGAAGCTGGTTTGACCTATTGCCACCCTTTTTAAAGGAGGGAATGTGTTCGATGCCCATAAACTTTTAACTCTCAGCACTTGAGTTATGGCGTGTACAGAAATGCATTCCAACCAGAGTGTCCTGTCTTGCATTTTTTATAAACTGTACGTGCTCCTGAATACACTGTTTTAATGGTCTGACAGTACAACGCACATACAATTTTCTGCACTCACACCACAGTGTATACACTGTGAACAGTGTATCACACGTAATGATCTCCTCATTATGTTTGCTTCGCTTGCGATGTAAGGAAACATATTACAGCAGCTTGCTGTAGTAGCGAGTTGTGGAGGTGCGGCGGTGTTGTGGCCAATGCCAGCAGTCCATTTTGGGACTGGTCTCTGTGGCGCCAATAGAGGAGCATGCTATCGATGACAGCAGTATTGTAGCGTGCCACCAACTTGAAAGAAACTCGCCGCTGCAATCAGGGAGCACCCTATCATTTTAACGATCAGCTGTTTTTGCTGCTGGGACGGTCCCCGATTCCAGCGACAAATCACAGCTTGCCTTGTCTGGTGTCCCATTTTAAGAAACATGGCAGCAGCTGTCGCCAGCCACCTCTCACAGTCTCCATGAAAGCCAGCGGGGGTGCCCAATCCCCCTGTCGGCATGCCCCTTCCCCAGTTCATTTGCCGACGGGGTAGCCCAATCTCCATTGGCATAATGTCCCCCTCATTTGCTTTAAATAAACATAGCGGTGGCTGTCACCGTCCGCCTCTCACAGTCCCCATGAAAGCTGATGGGGGCGCCCAATCCCCCTGTCAGCATGCCCCCTCCCAGGTTCATTTGCTGATGAGGGAGCCCAATCCCCATTGGCATAATGTCCCCCATTGTTGTGTGCTGAGGGGTTCCATTCCCTGGCTCATCGCCCCCAAACACTCTGTATGTGCTGGCGGTGTCTAGTGCCCATCAGCTACAGCCCCTCAGCAACACCCAGGTGACACACTGGGAGCCCACCCCAGCGTGCTCATTGTCCCTGTAATAGAAAAACCATCCCGGAGGTATTTTTTTTTTAAACTCTGTAAAACAGAAAACTGTCCCTTGTTGTCTCTGGTGCCCCTTCCTCAACCTGCACCTACCCTCTGTGCACCCGACCTCCCCACACCCCCCTCACCCCATACTTACCTCCGGAGCCTGGCGCAACAATCTTTGGTGGAGCAGGAACAAGTCTGCACCCTTCAAAGCAGACTGTGAACTGAAGAAATGCTGGTAAGCTGTATAATGGCATAAATGGGGGGGGGTTCAACTTAAGTGGATATCTTGGCCATATTTGTGAATTTCGACACCAAATTTTCAACATGGGATTCTTGGGACCCCATCTGATGAACTCTGTGACTGTCATCTGGTTATTCGGTCCCGAAAGGTGATTTTGTGGTCACTGCGCGGAATCACCTTTCGGGACAATGTACGCGACAGTGTCACTGTTCATGAGGTGAGCTACCAAAGCCTATGCTGCAAATTTGGTGAAACAATTTCCAAAAAATGACTGTGTTATGAGCGTGCATTGTGCAGTTTCCACACACACTCGTAACTTCGTGAATTTGTAATATTTTTACTCCAGATTTTCAACATTGCCATTTTTTCACACCTCCTTATGAAGAGTGTAGCTGTCATTTTTCACATCCTGGTCAAAATGTGTTTTTGCACTTCGGCGCACAATAGCGCAGTCACTGTGGGAAATCAGTGTTCAAGACAGATTAAGAAAATCACACTGACATTGTTCATGAGTGGAGGTCTCAAAATGCCTATGTTGAAAATTTGGTGACAAAAGTCCATAAGATGACTATGTTATGAGCATGCGTTGCGCAGTTTCCACGCACACTCATAACTTCGAGAATTTGTAATATTTTCACTCAAGATTTTCAGCATTGTCAATTTGCACACCTCCTTATGAACTTTACAGCTGTTATTTTTCACATCCTGCCCAAAATGTGTTTTCACACATCTGGCGCACAATGGCGCAGTCACTGTGGGAAATCAATGTTCAGGACAGATTAAGAAAATCATAGTGACACTTTTCATGAGCAGAGGTCACAAAATGCCTATGTTGAAAATTTGGTGAAATAATTCCACTAAATGACTGTGTTACGAATGTGTGTTGTGCAGTTTCCACGTACGCTCGTAAGTTCGAGCATTTTTTCTTTTTGTATTATCTTTTTACCTCCTCCTACATGCACCACTTCAGCCTCTCCTTCAGGCTTACCAATGCTGGCTCTGGTCCTTCTGCCCTCTGATCCTCCGGTCCCATTTAGCAGCCGGCCCCAGGGTAACCCAGAGTAACCCTTCTCCGGATGGGTCCCCCTCCTCAGAGGGGGAATGCGCCAGCCAAGGGGGGCAAGCCAGTGCTACACTTCACCCCAGGGTGCTGCTGGGATGGAGAAATCGGCAGGGACATGAACAACACCAGACAGCCGGGCAGCTGTCATCCGGTTTAAAGTGGGGCTGTATTTCCGCTTTTTTCTGGTGCGTCCCCAACGTGTGTCTGTTGTGCTCCTGGTCTCCACCAGGGGCCGCCACAGTGCAACGTCAGCTCCACTACCCACCCTAGGAGAGGAGAGCAGTCCCACAGATGCTCGATCCTTTCCTTCCCCTGCCAGCCCCAGGCGTCCTGAGCCTGTTCCCGAACCCGGGTTGCTGGCGTGGGTTGAGGTAAGGCGCCAGCGCCTCAGCCCTCTTCGCCACCAGGCCGGCTAAGTTCGAGAATTTTTAATATTTTCACTCCAGATTTTCAACATTGCCATCTCTTCACACCTCCCTATGAATGGTACAGCTGTCATTTTTCTCATTATTAATTGGATCCAATTATACAGTTTATACAGGTTCCTGGTTGGTAATTCTTAGTAATTCAATAAAGCCAACATGCTATATCTTTGCCAAATTAGTGGTACTTTATTATGATAAGATTAGCCAGAAAAATGCTATTGTGCTAGTTTACAAAAGGGAATACATGCTAACATTATTTTTAAACATCAGGTAGCCCACCACTACCTAAATGTTTCTACTACAGTTTAGTTCTAAACAGCCAAAGGGCAATCCCAATGGGGTGTTCTAACATGCAATCTAGACAGCTAGTAATATTTGCATACAGGGCTACAGCATTTCAGAGACACATGTAACCATATGTCTCTGGATCCCGAGCAATCTATGGATAGTCTCAGACTGCATCTTGTCCGAGACTGCATCTTCTCGAAGGGACGCTGGACATAACCATAGGTCCCATATTTATGTGTAACAAGCTTAGAAAAAAATGCAAGGCTGGAATTTCCCAAAAACTACCTCAGCAGTTTTAAACACAGACAATATGTCATTCGAGAAGTCATAAGACTCGGGTTCAAAAATACACTGGCCACTAGATACCTCAGTCATAAGATACGTTTTGACATTCTGCCGAGACATTCGGTCATTCTTCAATGGAAAAGCAAGTAATCAGGGAATTTTTATTTGTCAAAAATACTTACTTTAGGATACAGAAAACATGCAAGGGGATGTAACTGTTCCAAAAATAATTGGCCTACAGATGAAACCAGACAATGGCTAAATTGCATCCTAATCACAAAATGACAGAGGAACTTTAAGCTCCAAGGCCGACTGCGGTTATTAGCAGCTGCGCTCTTATCTCGGCTGTAACCTTTTAAAAAGACATGTTTTGGTAAACAGCATTGCTGAATAAGACAATTCTAAATGAGACCTTGGCTATGCTTTAAAATGTATTTTATTTTCTTTAGTTTAACCATTAACCATTTAAAGCCTCCACATACATGCATTGATATGGTGGTATCATTCATTTGCTTAGCCACTGGTAGTCATTGACTAGCTAGCCATATCAACCTGTAGGTGGGCCTCATTCAGTCATCTATTGGCCATTTTTATTTACTGCAAGCCTTTTACACCTTGCCATAGTCAACTGTATATATAGAGGTGGCTATCAGCAATTTTACATAACTGAACCTGTATATACCTAGGCCTTGGGGCCCCTGGGCAAATTCAACAACATCCTGTCCGAACTGTGTTTTCGCACATCTGGTGCAGAATGGCGTGGTTGCTGTGGGAAATCAACGTTCAGGACAGATTAACAAAATCACAGTGCCAGTGTTCATGAGCAGAGGTCACAAATGCTTTCATGAGGTGGGGGTCACAAAAAGGCCACGCTCAAAATTTGTAGTGCAAATACCAACAAACACCTGGGTCGTTAGGGTTTCTAACCATAACTCCCCACCCAGTAGAGACTGAGAGCTATCAGGGGTGTGCCTTTGCATTGCTGGCTGTAATGCTCATGCCATTCCACCCCAACCCCCACCCTGAAACCAGTGACAGGCATTGAGGTGTGTATTGGACTCTTCGACCCCAGAGTTCACCCCATTCTCCTATACTGCACCCTCTTCAGTGTAAGTCCTTACGAAATGGGGTGACTGTAAAGCCGAACACCACAAGGCACACCTCAACACTTGTCGGTGTCTGCAGGATAGGGTAAGGTGAAATGCCATTAGCGTTAAAGGTGACGGCCCAAAGGCACACCCCAGTGCCTGTCCATGGTGGTGGTTGGCGTGAGTTCAATACTTTACTGCCATTCCTATTCTGCATCTGTCTAACTCCTGCATGTCCAATGCTAATATTAGCAAGCAAACATTTGGCATTGACAAATGCTTGTTTTTTATCTGAACCCCTTCAATTGCTGGATGTCTAAATTCTCTATCTGGGCAAACTCACAAATGTTACAGTGGTGACACTTGGAAAAAAAAAACAGACCTTCTGGGTAACCACATAGTACTAACAGTGGGTACAGGTTTTGGAAACAATCTGCTGTGAACCACTTTGTCCCTAATATTTGGTGCTTTCTTAAAAGACAGCCTCAGTTTATTTCCAACCACCTCCATAGCCTGAGTGTCACTAGTCAGAATGGCCCAACTTCAATGGACAATATTACCTATTCTTCCTGCCACACCACTGAACTCTGTTACAAAGGTAACTGGGTTTGATCCCCCCTTAGATCTATGCCATATTTTTTTGTCTTCCAGCAGTTCAGACCTTTTTCTCTGGAATGCCTTTGTTTTAGCTTCCTCTAACAGTTTTTTTTGTCATAACCCCTTGCTAAGAAACGTTTTTCAAGTTCTAGTGATTGACTCTGGAATGTCTCATCCATTGAAGTATTGCCATGCAGCCGTAACATATGACTATAGGGTATAGACCACTTTCATTTAGTTGGGTAAGCACTATCTGCTCTCAAAAGACAATTGGTGGCTGTTTTCTTTCTGAAACATTTAGTAGTCGCCACCTCACCAGGTGTACTCATGAATTCTAAATCCCAAAATTCAAGCTTGTCATTGCTTGCAGTGTAGGTGAATTTTAAGTTAAATTCATTGTCATTTAGCCTGTCAATAAAGTCCAGAATATTTGTCCTTTCTCCCTCCCATACACAAAGGCAATTGTCTATATAACGATGCCATGATTTTGTATTGCCCCAATAAGGGTTGTTTGCCTGATTTTAGATTTTTAACATTTCCCACCTACCAAGGAGTAAGTTACCATGACTGGGTGCCATACTGGCACCCTTGGCTGTGCCGCAGCTTAGTAGGTAATGCATACTTTCAAATTCAAATGTGGTTCAAAATGAATTCTAGGGCAGTGATAATGAAATCAATGGGTATTTTTTTCACTTCTCTATTATTCTCCAAAAAAGAATTGACAGGCCTGAATGCGATGGCTGTGCTGGACTGAAGTGTACAGAGATTCTCTGTTTATCCACGTACTCATTGTTCCATATCACGTTTTCATACTTTTTAAGTACATTCATAGTATTCTTTAGGTAAAATGGCAGCCCCGCACCACACATTTCTGTAAAAAATAATCTACAAAATGCCCTAAATTCTCACTGATAGAACCGTTTCCCGAAACTATAGCTCTTCCTGGTCGGTGTTCTAAATGTTAATGTACCTTTGGTAGTATATAGAAACTGGGTACAATCAGGTACTTTCTTCAGATAAACTTAAATTCATCCTCTGTGATATCGTTGCAGGAAACGGCTGTCACTAGGATATGATATAATTCTTTATTAAATGTCTGCATTGGGTTCTGTGGAAAGGTCTTATAATACCTCTCATTGTTCAGTAGTTCACGTACTATATCAATGTACTGTCCCCTGTTCATTACCATAATATTCCTGCCCTTGCTGGCAGGTTTTATCACCAGTTCGAAGTTTTCTGATAGCTCCTTATGAGCTAACTACTCCTCCCTGGTGATGCTGAAATGTCTGAAGGGGAACTGTTCTGCAGAATTTCTTCAACCTGTCTCATAACAGTGCATTCATATACTATGACAGAGGCATTAGTGGTATTTGGACAAAAAGTGGATTTACCTTGGAAGTTTGTTTTATGTTGGAGAATATTTCCTTCAGTCTTCTCACTGAGATCTGCAGCCATAGCTCATAGGTAATCGTCTGGTGCCTTGAGGAGATTCTTCAGTGTGTCATCCTGCAGAGCGTCCAAATCCACCCCCCGCCCCTCACCACCACCACAATCGGAGGTTCATTATTAGCATTCTCCAATAAATCCATAAGATAGTCTAAATCGTCCATGTACCCTATATAATTATTCTTTTGTATGGCCCATGTTTGTAGAAAATGCAGTCTCTTTCTTTTTATTTAATTTTTTTAACTTTTTATTTATTTTTGACTGACATTTGGATAAGTAGAATACCACAAAAATGTACAGACAACTGAATACAGTACATAGCAAAGATATAATACTCGAGGGTATCATCACTTTGCCTAACTTTTCTCCTTCAAGTTTTTGGTTCTTCTCTATGGTGGTGGTGGGGGGGGGGACTCAGATTTACAGTTCTTAAATCGAGGTGTTTGTTCTCCCCTGAAGCAATACAAACCAAGTTGTAGGTAAGATTTATTTTGTTCTTCCAAGAGAAACTTTAATGGAATGTGACACTTGGCCAGCTGGTTATGATTGTTCTATGATATTTGTATATAGAATGTGGTATGTGAGTGTCTCTCATGAGACAGCCTGTGGGATTGGTGCCACCCCAAGGTTTCAGCTACAGGATATATTAAAGGACTAGAGAGACTTAATTAGAACTGACCCAGCTATGAGGATATAGGGTTCATAAACTTTTATGGCGTTTTAGAGAAAAAAAACATGTTATATCACTATGGTGCTAAAAGTCATAAAATCATTTGAAGTGCCCTGGAAACAGGAACTGTTCAAGATCAAAGAGGACAGGCTTAATCACAGACTTGTAATTTGGGAAATTAGTTTTTGCTGAAGTCACAGTATTTAAAATATCTCCTGACAGGAAGATCAATGTTTGTATCATTTTTATGTTCTAAAAGGAGGAGCTAGTTGACCTTATGGAATGGGTGGAGTTTAACCTAGGACTGTGTCTGATCTTTGTGACTTTTCTATTTTGGGCTCTTATGAAACAACATCTAACTATAAGCACTATATAGAGGTAATACATTAGATAGAAAAAGTCTAACTGTATGTTGGTAGGAGTTGTCTGTAGTTGTCTTTATCTTTTCTTTTAACTGATTGTCTACTTTGTGATATATTGTTCTGTATTTACATTTTACATATTTTTATTCATTTTTAAGTAACCCTTTTATTTGAAAAGACTGCCTGGGTGTGTCTTCAAAGTTCTTTCTTTTGCATGTGACGCATGGCGGATTAAGACTGACAAAACTGTTCGTAAGCTTGATGGTGTTATCAAACTGGTAAAAGGTAAGAATATACCTAAGGTCTTTTATAGAGTTTTAAGGGTTCATTTTGGATACCTGGTTAGGTGCCTTTAGGCGAAAGATATCTGGCATCTCCCCGAACAGTAGATTATCTGAGCCTGTACATTTGGGTATGCTAGCATGAGGTTCACAGTTTGAATCCCCCCAGAACTTAAGACTAAATGTGATTCGGACCCACAAGCAGACAGGAGGGTTACCCTGTTCTGTTACCTGTTCACAATACTGCGCTCGGAGGTTGGCACTGTGAGAGCAGAGGGCCTGACCTGCTGAGTGCATTTGTGACAGATTGGTTGGCAGTGGTGCAATAAATTTGGTAACACAAGTTTTAACTGTTCAGTGTGTCAGCTTAATACTGTACAGCTCACTTGCAAAAAAAGGCAGTGATTTATTTTTTTTAAAAAGGAAACAGAACTATATCTTTTTGCTTACAGTCAAGTTACTACTGGTTTTATTTTTTTTTCTAAAATGCAAGTTAGAGTAGCTGTAGTTAGGGAAGAAGATGGCTTCCAACTACATCGGGCACACTCTAGACTACTTGAGGCAGTTGTGCCAGGACAGAGGAGTCCTGTATGAGGGGAGAGCCACCAAGCAGAACCTCTGGATGCCCTGATAGCAGCAGATGCCCAGAGCATCGAGTCACAGACTGTGACTGTAAGGACCAAACCTCGAGTGTGGAGGGGCCAGCGGCCAGTGCAGTGTCCAGATCCAGTGAGGATGACAGCAGGGCTAGTGCCAGTGAAGGGCCACAGCAGCAGGGGAGGTCACCAGCATTCTGGAGCCAGAAGCACTCAGGCTGCAGATTGAGTTGAACAGAATGGAGCTGGAGTTCCAGGAGAAGAGGGAGCGAGAACAACGAGAGGCTGACCGTGAAGAGCGTGAGTGCCAGCGAGACACAGAGGAGAAGAGGGAGCGAAAACAGAGAGAAGCAGCGCGAGAGAGACAAGCTGCAGAGGAGAAGAGGGAGCGTGAACAGCGAGAGGTGGACCGTGAGGAGCATGAGTGCCAGAGGCGACATGAACTGGAGAAGCTATGACTCCAACCACCAGCACCAGAGCAGGTAAGTGGCTTGGGTGTAACTGGGTTACAAATTGAATTCCAAATTGATAGCTGAATTTAAAGAGGGGGAGGATATGGATGCCTTTTTAAATTCTTTTGAAAAGGTTTGTATTCAGGCTAAAATTCGTAGAGGGTCCTGGAGCTTCCAGCTATCCCCACTACTTACCGGGAAAGCTCTGGATGCTTTGGGTCAAATGGACAATAAGGACAGTAATGATTACAGCAAACTTAAAGCTGCACTTTTAAAAAAGTTTGATTTAACTGCTGAAGCATACAGAGCTAAATTCCGTAAGCTCAGGAGAAGCCCTGATATGAGCTATGAGGAGCTAGCCATGAAACAGCGTCAGTTTTTAAAACGTTGGTCAGAAGGAATTGAAGCAAACTCTGTAGATAAAATTGAAAATGCTATTTTGTTAGAACAGTTTTTTGGGGCATGCCCAGCAGAGCTGAAAACCTGGCTGGAGGACCGAGATCCCAAAACAGTGCAAGAGGCTGCGGAACTCTTGGACCGCTATGCCAATAGCAGACCTGCTCTGAGAGCGAGTGGGATGGGTGAGGCAGCGCAGAAAGGGAAAAGCGCACCTTCAGGGTAGATAAAACCCTCACTGCCTCCACCGAAGCCAGTTAGCCCCAGGTTTCAGAGAAGAGATGTCTCTGAGAAAAGAAATGAATGTTGGGTTTGTAAAGAAGCTGGGCATATTGCCAGCAATATGCAGAATAGTGCTAGGAAAGAAGTGGGTTGGTTATGTGTCCCTTGAAGCATACCTGTGAACATAAGGGAACACACGCACCCAGTCACGGTGAATGGTGTACAGACACATGGCTTAAGGGACACAGGGGCATCCCTAACATTGGTAAAAGGGGATCTGATAGTGCCTGGTCAGCTTATACCCAATGAATTTGTAACTGTGCAAGGGTTCACTGGTGAGGAGACCACATTGCCACTCGCTAGTGTTCTCCTAGACTGGGGTGAAACTGCAGTAACTGTGCAACAGGTGGCTGTAGCCAAAACTTTACCAGTGGACGTCATCCTTGGCAACAATCTCAAACGGGATGGTGTGTGCGGTTACCCATAGCCAAGTGGGAAGGGGAAATTGTAGTTCCCTGGACCCCACAGAAGCCAGTGTGGAAATCACTGGGAGGCTGATTCCCCAGCCTGTGTCTCCTGATAGGGAGACTAATGAAAAGGGGGTAGAAATTTCCCCAGTAGCCATTAACCACACAGCTATGAAGGGTTACTCCGAAGAGGGAGGGGTGACCCATTGTCAGAGGGTTAGGGATGACAGTGATCCTGAGTGCCCTGACGCTAGTGCTAGGGACCCTAGCTTAGAGACTGAAGGGGACCTGTCCCATACTTTGGGAATGTATAAGGAGTTTGCAGCTGCTCAGAGAAGTGACCCTAGTCTAGGGAAGCTGAGGGCTTGGGCAGACTCTGACTGAGCACAGGGAGGTGATGATAAACATAAGGTTTATTGGGAAAATGGACTGATATATACTCATGCTGTGCAGACAGAGGGAGGGGCGATAGGCAGGCAGCTTGTCATTCCCCAGGGGTAACTCCTCACCTTTACTCTGCAGTAGATCAAATGGATCAAGCCCATTCCTGGAACTCTGAAATAACAAGAAAATCAAGGCCGATACACCGACCATCCAACATCCCTCGGCCAGCACAAATGATTAGAAACCCTAAAAAAAGGAGATGGAGCAGGGGAAGCGTCTGCATTACACCTGAGGAAAGTTCACCGGAACTGGAAGAGAGGCTGGATATGGAAATAAATGAAACGGATATTGCAGCCATCAAAGTCCCACCAGAAAATGTACCTACTAAAAACCTAAAGGGAACTCAAGATTATGGAAGCAGTGGGTTCTTTTTCATTTCAGTTCCCTTTGCGGCACCTCTTCCGGGAGGAATCTGGTGCAATTTAGGGATCAGCTTCATCTAGCAAATGGACAAAAAAAAAAGGGTAATGTGTCTACAAATACATTCTTTATTCGACTGGGTGGAAAATAAGTAACACTGCTTTCTCTTACCCATAATCGATTTGAAGTCTCGGTTTAGGAAAATTTAAAGGAGGCTAAAAGGGGTTTACTATTACTTATGACGCAGCTCTTCAGTAGCATGCTCTGCTGAATAAAACGGATCACACCGGTGATTATTTCTAACTCAGTACTGAACAGAATGGGGTGATCCTGTAATTGGAAGCTCAAAATGTTTTAGATTTTTGGAAAAAAACAGCTGAATGGGTGATTTAATACTGTGGCTAAATAAGATGCTTATCCTGGAACTTTAATGATTCTAAGGCAACTAGAGTCATCAAAATGAGCTGCTGCAATACTGAAGTTTGCTCACTGACTGACAATTGAAGGAAATGCTTTATTATATGTTTAATAATACAAACTCATTGCTACAATTGTTGAACTCATGATACCACAGGCTGTTGTCTGACTGGGCTGCACTAACACTGCTGCAGCCGAGGGCGTCTATTGCCACACCTCAACCAAACTCATACACTATGTACTACAGCACCTTACCAGCTAAACTGTCTTCATCTTCTGTGCTCGTTTTCCCTATTCAGGTTGAACAAAACAATGCTGTAGGATTCTAATGCTATCTTACCCATTTGGGTATAAAATAATTAGTTGCTCACCAAGAACTTGTGAGATTTGCTAACTCACCTGGTAATTTATGACTGTTATTATGATAAGAGATACCATGATGAGGAAATCCCCCTCCCCCTTTTTTATTTTTCGTGCAATAAACTCACAAAACCAGAAGAGTTTAACTATACTTCTAGAATCATCACGACAGTGCTAGCATCTCCAGGACTTTTTATCTTTTTAAAATTTATTTTTTTTATTTTGCAGTAAGTAGAAACATATAATATGCAGTACATTTCCATTATGTTCAAGCTGTTACATCGTAATATAGCTTCTCTCAGAACCCAAGTCTTCAACTTTATGAGTATACAGAGAAAGATAATCGTAAAATCTCCTGTCCATAGAATTAACATTATATGTACCATTTCATCATAGACAGCTAAATTAGGAAGTCCCTCATTATCATGTTACCCCCATCCTGAAGCAACCCTCCCCCAGAGGTTCTCCATATAGCCATAAGCATCATGGCTTTCAAACTTCTAAATGTATAAATTATTTTATTTACTACCATCATGGTATAAATTCAGGATATGCTCCAACTGATAGGAGACCCATCGTCTCCATCTGTTATCAAAGCTTTTACTTCTATTAGTTAGTCTAGCTGAAATTCCTTCCATGTTATAAACCTCATAAGTCAGACGTCTCCAGGATTCTTTAACTGGGGTTGTATCTGTGAGCCAAAGCCTAGTGATTACTTTTTTGGCTATCATAATCAAAAGTGCCACTATCTTATAATATGCCCCCTTAGTTTTTATATCAGTGGGTGGAGTCGCTGTCAGGACAAAGGCCGGTGTGATCTGTGACACTTAGCTAGTTCTGATAACTCTATGATTTTTGTAATATAAAAATTTAGTGTGATTGTCTGTCATGAAAAATACTGTGCCTGGATGACACCCCCATGTATCAGTTCAAAGACAGGATATATGTTAAGCAGCAGATCTCTGAATGCAATTAACTTGTCATTTTGCTTTGAAGCCAGGAGCTAATATTTTCATTTTATGATGTCCTCAGGAAAGTCAGTTAATTGCACCTGGTGTCATAAGGAAGTGGAATATCCATTTTATGACGTCCTCAGGAAAGTCAGTTAATTGCACCTGGTGTCATAAAAAGTTCTTTGATGTGTTTGAGAATGGAGACTGCTCATAGATCAAAGGAGACTGAAAAAAATCACAGTCTCAATTAAGAGTGTCATCATTTGGAAAATGAGTCTTGCTGGAATCACAGAATTCAATACCTTGATGGGACTTCCTATTTTGTATATGTATAAATATACATATATACATATTTTTATGTATCCTGAAAGGGAGGAGCTAGATGATGACATCATGAAGAGGGTTGAAACACAGCATTTTTAAAACTGTAGCCTGTATTCCATTTACACACACACGTTTGGAATCTGAAAAAAGCAACATCAGCACTGGAAGGAGATAGGAATGCATTAGATTAGACAAGTCTAAGGGTACTGTGGTAGGAGATTTTGTTTATATTTAAAACCTTACTATTTTAAGTGATCGTATGTTTTTGTGATATATGGTTCTGTATTTACATTTTACATTTTTATCTAGTTTTAAGTAAACATCTCATTTTTAGAGACTACTTGGTGCGCCTTTGAAATTCTTTATTTGACAAGTGAAGCATATATGGTTAAAGTTCACACTGTGCAAAGCTATTGGTAATACCAAACTGGGAAAAGGTAAGAGTTTATTCTGAGGTTTTTCATTAGAGTTTTAAGGATTCATTTTGTACACCTGGTTAGGTGCCCGTAGGCGAAAGATATCTGCCCCCCCCCGAAGAGCAAAATTATCTGAGTCTGTACACTGGATACACTAGCAAGAGGTTCGCAGTTTGAATCCCTCCAGAACTTGAGACCAAAGTTTGATTCAAACCCACAAAACAGACAGGAGGGTTACCCTGTTCTGTTAACTGTTCACAATACTGTGCTCAGAGTTTGGCACTGTGGGAGCAGAGGGCCTGACCTGCTAAGTGGGGTTGTGACATGATCCACTCAGGAATAGCAAAGACATTATTAATTTCTACTATTACTTCCCCCCAGAACACCTATAGGGATGGGCCAAACCAAAAGATATGTTCATTCCCTGCCGAGGGAGAATCACACCCTCTCCAGCAGTAACCCCTGCTTATCCCCCCAAATTTAGCTATAATGTCTGGAGTTCTAAAAAAACAAATTCTTGTTTTCCATGCAAATTCTCTCCAATATGTGTTAGGAGAGATTTTAGAGTAAGGTAGGGTTGATTTTTGCCACAAATCCTCGGGTATTTATATATTCAATTCCTTTATCCATTGCCCTCTAATCATGCTAAGATTGTCCTTTCCATATGTTCTTAGCCCCTTGTATAAATTACTAATAATATGTTCCATAATTCTCCCTTTCAGGTTGTGCTTAATTATTGAAACCAAAGCAGATGGTGATTTATCTAACTCAGCTGTTGCTTCCTCCAATGGGAGAAGTTTATTTTTAAGGGCCACATAAGTTCGGTATTGGCTATTAGGCAATTTATATGTGGATTGTAAGTATGAGAAGGGGTAAATACCTTGAGGACCCACCACCTAGAACCTGAAGGATATTGAATACAATTTCCAAACCTGAAGTTGAGTTGTCAACTCTGGTGTACAGAGATTTGAATCATGAGCGAGATCTGTGAGGTAATATCTCTCTAATGTTGAGAGGAGAAATTTAGACATGTAACCAATGTTTGAAGAAGTCCCTGGTAAATATAGGAAATTGTGTCAGAGGGAGGCATTTCGGGGGGTATCCCAAAAGGTAGGGAGGTAAAGGCTCCAGCCCATTTAATGTTATCTCAGTATCCTTCCAATGTGAATGGTATCCAGTAGTTAAAAGTAGAAGGGCAGTATGGATCTGCGCTGCTAGTGCATAATCTTTCAGGTTTGGCAAGCCCAGCCCTCCTTGTGCCTGATGGAGCTGTAACAATGTATATTTTATTCGAGGCACCCCCCCCCCCAGACAAATCTAGAAATCAGTTTATCCCAAGATCGAAAATATGCCACTGAGGGGAAGATGGGAAGTGTTTGTGAAAAGAAAAGTATACGCGGCAGGATATTTTGTTGTATGGCTTCCGCCCTGTTAACTAATCCCAGGTACATTTGTGTACACTTTGATAAATCCAAGGTAATTTGTAAGGTAATAGGCTCTAAACTGACTAATTCCAAATGTATCAGATTTGAAGGGATTTTAATACCTAAATACTTCATCTCCACTCTGCTTCACTGAAATGAATAGTCTGTTTTTAACTGTCGAGACGGGGTGAACGAAAAAGTGAGAATTTCGTTTTTTGAGCTGTTAATTTTATACCCCGAGAGGTCACTAAATGTGTTAAGTTGCTCCCACACCACCGGAATCGATGTTTCAGGGGAGGTTAGGGTTAAAAGGATATCAGCTGCAAATAAAGTAAGTTTACATGATCTGCCCACCACTGGGATCCCCTCTATACTCAATTGTTTTCTAATATTGGCTGCTAGGGGTTCCAAACAAAGGGCAAATAAAAGGGAGATCGTGGGCAGCCCTGTCTCGTACCCCTAGAAATAGGTATAGGGGAGGAAAGTGAACCATCTCATTTGAGATATGCTATAGGGGATTGGTACATAATTTGGATTTGGGCAATAAGTTTATTGGGGAAAAGCAAACTTTCTCAATGTTGCCCATAAATATGGCCATGATACTCGATCAAAAGCCTTCTCGGCATCTAATCCGAGAAGGGCTAAGGGTATTTTTCTTTGTGTGGCATATTTTGTAAGTAGGAGAACTCAGTGGACAGCATCATGTGCCGGCCTTTTCATAACAAACCTCACCTGGTCCTTGTCAATAAGGTAGGGTAACAAATTATCTATTCTATGAGCTAAAACTGACATAAAAATCTTATAATCACAATTTAATTTTGAAATCGGGTGGTAGGATGACATTCAAGTAGGATCATTCCCTGGTTTTGGTATGGCAATTATCTCAGCGTACCTCCAGGAGGAGGGGTCTCCTTCTTGTATCTCCCGAAATGTTGGTAACAACACGGGGAGCAGCAGCTTCTGAAACTTTCGGTAGAATTCATTCAGGTATCCATCTGGGCCCGGGGCCTTTTGGGTTTTGGTCTGTTTAAGGGTGTTTTGAATTTCCTCCATTGTAATAAGTCTAAGCAATGCTTCTGCTTGGTGCACCAAAAGATGTGGAAGGGGAGCTTTTTGGAGGTACCCATTTTTTTTATGTACATTTTTCTCACCCTGGCGACCAGTCTGCCTACCTTATATCCACGTCCAGGCATCCTGCAGATATCCGGCCACCGTCTCAAGGATTCTCAGGCTTCAGCCCGTAGCGATCTCCTGTAGCTTACCCCCCCCTTGGAGGGGAGGGAGAGAACCCCCCTATACTCATCCACCCAATCAGGATCTAGTGCCACGAGCCATGCCCAAGAGAATCCCCCAAAAAGACGACCATCATGCCGCCGCGACTGGCACCCATTTTCCCCTATTCTCCCCTTGTGCATGGTGTGTAATGACTCCACGGATAGGCGCATGCGACACCATCAAGACGCACTTCTTCCCGCATCGACTACAGCAGATCCTCGTATTGTCTGCCAGTGCCTGCATTGCCCCAACCATCGCTAGAGACCACTAAGGCCCAAGGCAGCATACCCCCTCCCGCGGAGGCGAGAGCAGTCAGGGACGCCAATGCCTCCCTCCTGCTGCCAACCCCTAACGACCATTGGCTCGCTCCTCGAACCTGGCTCGCCAGCGGTGCAGGTGTGTGCCCAATGCTCCTCAACCCTCAGCGCCACCAGGCCGGCGCTAGGAGGTACCCATTTAATTGTTCAGGGGAGGGACA
The DNA here is from genome assembly GCA_016271365.2 of Neoceratodus forsteri. Taxonomy (NCBI): domain Eukaryota; kingdom Metazoa; phylum Chordata; order Ceratodontiformes; family Ceratodontidae; genus Neoceratodus; species Neoceratodus forsteri. Next base: position 682,530,426 of record CM028138.1, read on the forward strand.
TGCCTCCGCAGTATAAAGCTTTCTATAAAATTTGGCCATACTGTAGCTTGTCTGATGGCAGTAGGTTGGAGAAGAAATTTGCCTGTCCTCGGATCCAGCATTTTACTGACCACTGTCTGATGCCTAGCCCCCCTAAGGCACCTAACTAAATCCCTAGCACCCTTCGGGCCTCCCTCCTGTGACTTCAGTTTTAAATGAAGCTGCTCAATTTTTTGATCCATTAGTCGTTGGAGCTTCTGTTTCATAATTAACAGCTGGGGTTTAACTGAGAGATCTCCGTTATGAAGCTTCTCCTGGAGACTGGTCAGATCTCTACGAAACTCTGCTTCCAGGGCCTCTCTTTGCCTTTTCTTATGAGCAGAATATTTAACAATCTCTTAGAACTGTTTTGAGGGTATCCCATTTGATAGCTGCAGAAATTTCTGGGGAATCATTATCTGCTAGGACAAGTGGGGCACACTCCTGTACTTTTTGTATAAATTCTGGATCCTGTAAGCAAAGCAAATTCAGTTGCCAAAACGTTTCTTTTTTTGGTTTTGTGACATCTATTTTTAAAAAAAGTGGAGTGTGATCAGATAATATGGAGGCCCCTATGTAAATGTCTCTAATGGATTCCAAGTGTTCCACAGAGGACAGAAAATAGTCCAGCCATGCCAAAGTGTTAGTTTTGGGGGAGTAGTGTGTGTATGCCCTGATGAAGAGAAAAAAATGCCTTCATATATCTGCAAATCCTAGGGTGGGAAGGTTGTGCCTAAGATACTTTTGGAGTGCCGAGGTCCTATATTTAGAGGGCACTGAAGCATCCAAAGTGGTATTCAAGGTAACATTTAGGTTGCCTCCTATTATACACATGCCCTGTGCCTGTGTAAGAAACTCATCAAACTATTTTCATGCCACTTGAGGTGTACTCCCCGGGGGTAGATAAGTTGATGCTAAGGTAACCTGCATTGAATATAGTAGGCCCACCACTATTGCATATTGTCCCTCCTTATCTACAACTTGATTTTGGATCTGAAATTGAACACCAGACTGAAACCGCGCCCCGACTGGCACCTCCCGACTCTGGCAGCATCTCCAGCCGCTGCCACCGACCTCTCAGACGACCTCAAGCTGCCCTCCTGGCCCCAGCGTCTGGCCAAGCCTCACAGACTGAAACCGTGCCCTGAGCGGAGCCTCCCGACTCCAGCGGCATCTCCAGCCGCTGCCACCGACCCCTTGGACGACCTCAAGCCACCCTCCTGGTCCCAACACCCGGCCAAGCCTCACACGTACTGCTGCCAAAACTCCCGGAGACGCCCAGCTTCCAGCGGCCCTCCCATTGGTCCACCTGCCACCTAGGTGACTCCTGATTGGCCCGGCGGGTAGCCTAAGCTCCCCGATTGTGCGCCTTTTGACCGAGGTATTTCTAGCTGCTGTATGGCTTTCTGAAGCCCTGCAACCGAATTGCCTTAGCGGTCGCTACCCGAGGCTAACAAAGCACACAGCCAGCCTACTTTTTCAGTCTAATGCATGATTTTAGGGATTAACTCAGAAACATTGTGTTTTTTGATCTATGTAGTCAATTTACTGACACACTATTTCAGGCTTAAAAGCGCTGTAACCTTGTTATTTGTGTGTTGGTCGTAGTTATACTACCTGTTTAAACTTATTGCTCTAACTAAGTGATTACTGCCCTGTTTTTGCTGTTTGTATTTCTCTGCTGCTTTGTTTTCTCACCACCCATGATCTATTGGGAGCCTGCCTTTCAGTATTTCTCTAAATCCTGCTGAACCGGCGACTTTTCCCAGACCCCCCTGCTGTTTTTTTCCTTTCGTCCCCTAACGCCTGCACTAAGCTAACTTTCGGCAGTCAGCCCCTCCCCAGCATCTTAATTTCCCTAACTCCTCTTAATCACTCTGCCTCTGTCTCTCTAAATCCCTTCCCACTCCCACCTCAATTGCTAATTTTTCCTTTTGTTTAGAATCACACCCCCACCCACTCGTCAAGCTCCCGTCTGCCCCACGCCTAACTTTAGCTCCACCTTTCTGCCTTTATCTAACGCTGTTCTCCCTCTTTCCCCGCAGACTGAAACTGCGCCCCAAACGGCGCCACCTGACTCCGGTGGCATCTCCGGCCACTGCCGCTGACCCCTCAGACGACCTCAAGCCGCCCTCCTGGTCCCAGTGCCCGGCCAAGCCTCACAGGTACTGCCACCAAAACTCCCAGAGATGTCCAGCTTCCAGCGGTTCTCCCATTGGTCCGCCTGCCACCTAGGTGACTCCTGATTGGCCCGGCGGGTAGCCCTACGCTCCCTATTGGTGCGCCTTTTCACCGAGGCATTTCAAGCTGCTGTACAGCTTCCTGAAGCCCTGCAACCGAATTGCCTTAGCAGTCACTACCCGAGGCTAACAAAGCGCACAGCCAGCCTGCTTTTTTCTCCCGCCCCACCACTCCCTCCCAGACCTCCTATTAAATACACTCCTTGCACCACCCCTTATACTTAGTCTACCGTTATTGGCTCCTAGCTTCCTCCCCGCGACTAGCGCCCTCCAGTCAGCTGCAAACAACCACCTCTCTCCCCCAGCGCATATCTGGTTTCATTTCGCGCCCTCTGCGCTCCTTCATCCATGGCACAGCATTCGAGGAACTTACTCCTCATCGTCTCCTTCCCACCCTACGCACCCACTTTAATTCCTCCTCTAACCTGCTACCCCACCCTTCCCCCTCTATCGATCGAACTTACTCTCCCTACCCATGTCCCCCACACTGCCACCTCACCCCTTCCAGCCACCACTTGGGCCTACTTTTCAATGAGCCCCCCGCTTTTCACTCTGTCCTGCTGCCATCGTCCATCCACCAAATTACCCTCCGCTTCAATTGCTGGGTATCCCACTCCTCCTACTAGAAGTCACTCTCCCAAATCAAAATGGTTGTACATCCTTTCTCACCAGTTAACTATTGCCTTACTGCTACTTGCCACAGGGGAGGTCCACCCAAACCCCGGCCCAGCACCCTCAACCTCAGTGTCTCCCCCCCCCCGCCAAGGCCTCCACAAATAACCTGTCCAGCTCCCTCCCCCGGGGGCTATGCATACTCCACCTCAACATTCGTGGCTTAGCCCCTAAGCTTGATCTCCTCCAAGTCTTAGCCGCACAGCATGTCCCCGATATTATCATCCTGTCTGAGACCTGGCTAAACTCTAACCTTCCAGACCCAGCTACTGTATTGCCATCCTGGGTTTTAATATCACTCGGCAAGACAGACACTCACATGGAAGCGGAGTGGCTATCTATGCCAAATCTGACCTGCACTTTTCGATCACGCTCACAAAATCTGAGCCCAAAGCCTATGAACTACTTATGCTAAAACTGACCCTGCCCTTCTCCCTCCCTATCTATGTGGCTGGTATCTACTGCCGCCCTGGTACCCCGGCCGTGACTGTCACTGACCTCCTAACCCACCTAGCCTCCTTAGCCCTTGCGGGTGAGCTGTATATCATGAGTGACCTAAATCAGAACTGGCCATCCCCTGCATTCAACAAAGCTCGCGCTGAGATTACCACCCTCAATCTAGCCCAAACCATCTCCGAACCCACACACTCAAACCCAAAGACTAACAAGCACTCCCTACTTGACTGGACCCTCACCTCTCACCCACACTGGGTCATCAGCTCCGGCCTACTTCCTGACTTGATAAGCGACCACCACATCACCTACATCGTCCGCAAAATCCATCAACCAAAATTCCCCCAAAATATTCTACTACAAAGGTCATACAAATCCCTAAACCGCGCCCCTCTTCTGGACGACTTAGCCCACTCTAGCTGGGACTTCCTCCTTACTAGTAATGATATAGATGAAGCCTTTGCACTCTTCCGGAATACCTTTCTCAGTGTCTGGGACAAATATGCCCCCCTACGTCAAGTTAGAGTCCGGGGAGCCCACCTGCCCTGGATCTCCCCCGAACTAATTGAGTGCCAGAACGCCTGGGACAAGGCATGGCGTTTATACAAATCTACACTCCTCTCTAGTGACAATATCTCCTGCCGCGCTCTCCGTAACAAATGTACCAAGGCTACCCGCTTAGCCAAGGCCGAATACTTTAATAACATCTTAAACGCCAACCTCGGTAGAACCTCTAAATTCTGGAAAGTTATCAACTCCCTTTTCTCCCCTCCATCCTCAATTCCCACCCCCCGCCTACTCACACAAGGGACTCTCATCACAGAACACCTTGCTATCGCCTCCAAATTCAACACCTACTTCACCACCTGTGCCACAACCCTACTTGCCTCTCTCCCAAAAATAACCTCCCCCTCTCAGTCTGAAACCCTTAAACCGCCAGGACCAAATCACTTCACTTTTAAACACCTTGCGCCCGCTGATACTTTAGATGCCCTACTCTCTCTGAACCCCGAAAAGGGTAAATCACCGGACGGGTTAGATACCAAACTTCTCGTCCTATCTGCCCACGCCATTGCATCTCCCCATGCCACCCTCCTAAACCTTTCATTTGCCACTGAATCAATCCCCAAGGTGTGGAAGCATGCCACTGTTATCCCTCTACCAAAAGGAGGAGACCCTACCACCACATCAAATTACCGCCCCATCTCCCTGCTCCCTGCCCTAGCGAAGCTATAGGAGCACCTAGTACTCTCACAAATCTCTCACTTCCTCTCTGAGTCACACTTCCTCCGCCTTTCCAGGCAGGCTTTAGAAAAAGCACCACACTGCCACCTCCCTGCTAAGGCTACAGATTCCATCCTTACAGGGATGGACAAAGGGCAAATTACTTCAGCCATCTTTGTCAACTTAGCTAAAGCTTTCGACACAGTATCCCACCCTCTATTACTAACTTGCCTATCCACTGCTGGATTATCCACATCAGCCACTAACTGGTTCAGAGCCTACCTGGAAGGTAGAACACAGTCAGTAAAAATAGCGGACTACATCTCGCCTCCACTCCCTGTCCTCACTGGCGTCCCACAGGGGCTCCATTCTTGGCCCCCTTCTCTTTTCCGTCCTACTAAATAACCTGCCTAAAACCTGCTCTACTACCTCTATACACATGTACGTGGATGACACTGTCCTCTTCACCTCCGGCCAGACCCAAGAAGAAGTCATTTCCACTCTCCAGGCTGACTTCAACAAAGTACAGCTTTGGTTTAACTCCCACCACCTCTCCCTCAATGCACAAAAGACAGTCTCCATGACTTTTGGCTCTAGGCAGAGACTATCCAGACTCGCCTCACAACCGATTTTCCACACCCTTGATGGAACAATTCTAGAGGATGTGCCCTCCTTTAGGTACCTTGGAGTCTGGCTTGACCGTCACCTGTCCTTCTCCGCCCATGTGGACGCTATCCAGAAAAAGCTACGCCCCAAGCTTGGCGCCCTCTACAGGAATCGCAATTGTCTCCCGCCCCCGGTGAGACGTGAAATTATCCAGAAAATTATTCTACCTTCCTTCGACTACTGCAACATAGTTTACAGCTCGGCCCCAAATTCCACCCTAGCCAGTCTGGACCCACTCTTCAACGCTTTCTGCCAATTTGCCCTAGATGCCCCCCTCATGTACACACCACTGTGAGCTGTATCACTCACTGGCCCTCCCATCCCTAAGCAACCGTCGGCTAATTCACAGTATCAGATTTGTGTCCAACTTCTGGCTCGGTGCTCTCCCTTCTTACCTCAGCTCCACCCTCTCCTCCCTACCAACCCCTTCCCACGCCCTTAGGTCCTCTGATTCCCGGCTATTGACAGTCCCTCTCCAGCGGACCACCACAGGTCAATCAGCCTTCTCCTACCAACTTCCCAAGCTATGGAACGCCCAACCGGCTGAAATCCGCCACTTCTCCTCCTCTAGACATTCAATATCCTCTGCCCTACTTAACTACTACGCCACAAGCTGTTCCTGCTCCTGACCCCTTCCCCCATCATCATCCCCTGCCCACCTTCTTCTTATGCGCCTGACCATGGCCCCAGCATTTCTCATCTCATGCTGCATACAGGCTCATCCAACCCTGCACTTGCCCCCCAGCACTTCTGCTCAGCCCCAGTAACACAGTTATCCCTCTGACATGTCTGTTCGCTATGGGCTGCTCAAAACTCCTCGCTTCCTACCCAACCCTGCACTCAACCTCCATAGACAGCAAGTCCTGTCACCAGCAGTACAAATTCTCAGTATCACTCTATTGTCTGTATTCTAGGCACGATATTCCACCTCCCCCTGTATGTATCTGCACTCTGTAAACCTGTATGAAGCAATGTACCAAGACCCTAATGTACACTCAGTGCTATGTATTCCCTGTACACTCTGTATCATGTACCATGGTCTCCTATGTACAACTCTTGTAATGTATATGTACACTCTGTATCATGTACTATGGTCTCCTATGTACAACTCTTGTAATGTATATGTACACTCTGTATCATGTACCATGGTCTCCTATGTATAACTCTTGTAATGTATATGTACACTCTGTATCATGTACCATGGTCTCCTATGTACAACTCTTGTAATGTATATGTACACTCTGTATCATGTACTATGGTCTCCTATGTACAACTCTTGTAATGTATATGTACACTCTGTATCATGTACCATGGTCTCCTATGTATAACTCTTGTAATGTATATTCTATCTCCCAGGTATCCCCCAGGTCGCACCGAGGGACGAGCATCTTTTTGCTCCATGTGCCCTACCTGGTGAAACTGTTCAATAAATAAATAAATAAATAAACACCATGAGGAACCAAGATTGCTGTACCCCATCTCCTCCCTGAGGCATGTGATGAGGTTATAACTCCTTGAAACCCCCAAGCTTTCAGTTTGGAGTGTTCCATCTGAGAGAGGTGGGTTTCTTGCAGAAATATTATATCAGGTTTGCTCTGTTTAGTATAATGCAGTAAGCGCTTACACTTAATAGGGTTATGGATGCCATTCACATTAACTGACATCATGAGTGAAGTGTTAGCCATCATTAACATCGAATAATATGATCAAGCTCTATTCTGGGTCCTCCCTCCACCTCCACATATCAGGCAAATGCCCACTCATAATGGGGGATTCTAGTGGGTTTCTGGGGGATAGTGTGGGCCCCCACGTAGGATTGTCAGTCAATCCCTGATCTAAAATCTCGGTGGTCTCTCAATAAGGTACTGTTTCCAACAAACCTCCTTTCTGGATGCATGTGACTTGGGTAGTACTGCATGTGAAGAAACATAATACATTAACAGCCATGCCAATCGGGCATGGTATAAACTATAAACCTTAAACAACAGCAGAATATGTAGTAACCTTCTAGGAATTATTAATTTTTGCCTGTCGAAATGAAGCCCATAAAACAAAATAAATATGGTTTCCAAGGTGGGGGAAATTATATTATGTTTCCCTATAAACACTGGGCAAGCAGGGATGGAATAAAGCTTGAACCCAGGTTGAGGGTTAAATCCAGGGCATTCTCTGTCCCAGGCCCCCTGCGGGTCTCTAGGATCCCAACATAATAATAAAAAATAAGCGATATGGGAATACAACCAAAGCTGGGCTAATAGGAAAATAAACGCCCCGATAAGTCTAGTTGTATGGATAGCCGAAAAGTACATCGCTTCAGTGCTCTCCACCTCCACATAAATCCCAAAGTACTCATTTTACTTTGAGTCAGTAATAATGAAACGGTAAACTTAAACGTGTTTGCACTGGTATATTTAGAATAGGTAAATAAGAACAGTCCCCTGATGTCGGAAAGTTTAGTGTATAAAAGTCTTCCTGTAATGTTCATGGCCGCTGCCAGGTAGATCTATATAGGCACAAAATGGCGAGTGTGCAGTCGTGCTGGAACCCCCCCTCCCCTCAATGTCAAGTCTCAAGTTCTTTCCATAATTTGAAGTTTCCTGTGCATTGATCTGTTCAGATTAGGGTCATGTGGTAATGTTCAACATGTATTCATAACATTATTTTATTTCCGGCAGTACTGTAGTAACCAGGGTGGCAGGGATGTGGTCAGGGAAGAGCTAGTGCATGGGGGGAGCCACAACAAGTGACTGCAGGTCGCCCAATTATAGAGGGCCAGACTGATGAATAGCAGTGCGGTCTAGAGTTGAGCTCAACCTCCCAGTTCAGGGCCCTCCTCTCTCTAACCCATCACCCCCTCTCCCCCTCCCAGTCTGCCGTCTGGTACCTCATTTTACAGCCTGCTGTACTGTATTCAAGAAAAAGAGCTAGTTCCCAAAATTCAGGTGGCGGTTTGATTCTCTGCATCAGCTTCAGCTGAGGTCTGTAATGGGTCCTACACCTTCATGCTGTTCTGTTTCTTCTCCAAGTTAGAAGCCTTCCTGGGCATGTTCTGCCAGCGTGGTGGTCTGGGGGGCTGCGACATGTTAGAGCGTGGTCTCTCCGGAATTACTATGCCCTTCGCCATTAGGGCTTCCCTGGCTTCTTCAGCAGACGAGTCTTTGAACTTTCCCTCAGGCATAAATACGGTCAGTTTTGCAGGGTAAGGGGTGTTAAACTTGATACCCTGGGATTTTAACGTTGGGAGCAATGGCAGGTGCGCCCTCCTCTGTCTCATCGTTTGTGGTGCATAATCTTGGTCTATATAAAATCTTATTTGACTGCAAAAGATCTTCTGTTTGCGCCAGGCTGTTAAAAAGATCTGCTCCTTAACTGCATAATTATGGAATTATAAGCAATGATGGAATATGGGCTGGTCATTGGAGAAGAGGTTTTGGCACCAGAGCTCTATGTACTCTCTCCAGGTCCAGGGACAGGTCTTCTGGTAAATCAAGAGCAGTTCTGAGTAAATTTGAGACAAAATCCTTTATTTTTGTCCCCTCAACTCCTTCCGAAATGCAATATAGGCGTATGTTTTTACGCCTTGCCCTGTTCTCTGCATCTTCCTGATGTGTGACTAACAATTCTTGTTGGTCCTGGAGTTGTACAATTGTCTCTAAGTTGTCTACTCAATTTTCTGTGGCAGTGATCTGACGTTCAGAGTCGTCTGCCCGTTGCTCCAGCAAGGTAACATCTCTGCGTATTTCTCCATATAATTGTTTGATATCCACTTGGAAAGTACAAAGTTTGTGATACATCATGTCTAGCTTAATTTTTTTATTATTCTTGCCTTTCAGTGTATGTTGAGTCACTATCACCGATTTAGCAGCCGAGTGTGCCTGTTGTGTAGCTGTGCTGTCCAACTCAGAGGCTTTGGAGTCTGATCTGCCGACATCCACCATGTAATCCTCAATTTTTCAGGTCTTTACTGGTTCAGATCCCTTACTCCCCCTCTTATTCATTATTTTTGGTGATTTTCTATAAGAAGTTTAAGTGGTAGGGGGGAAATATCCGTGGAGGTGTTTAGGAGCGATCGCTTCAGGCAGCCATCAATGTCAGGGCGGAACCAGAAGTTTCCAGGACTCTCTCTGCACATTCCATGACTATCCAAATACCTTGCTGTCTTTTCTTACTGTATATTCTTTCCCATTAATGGCAGTTAGTGTGACTCTGGTGATCTGAATAAAGCTGGGCTCCTCCCTCTGACTAAGTTGGTTTAATTAAAGGTGCAAGGCTTCTACCAGGATGTTGTTATTGTTATCAGAGACTGTGGGGAGGCAATGTATTTCAGGGGAGAGTTTATGGAATTAGGAACAAGGAGCATCAAACAGTTAAAAAACCCTTAAGGTGATGCTTATCAATTTTGTTTCTATGCAATAGGAGTGACTCCCTCAAGAAATGACTAAATGCTCCTAAAGTGGTCTCTGGCTCAAGGGCACGGGTAGCCTGCTGTGCACTTTGGGAGGGGGAAAAGGAGCTTTGAATATGCGGAAGAATCTATGTCAGAAACTGCCTTTTTCCCATTTTCTCTACACCTCTTATTTCCACTATCCCAAGATAAAACTTTTCCGACTATTCATGTCTGAGATATATGCGTGGAGTCCGGGATTCCGCAGCATTGTTCTTTACATTTAATGTTATCTACTGTTTTCTCATCTACTCTTCATTTGGGCATTTATTACACTCTAACCTTCAGCAGACTCAACTATGATAACAATATTTCAGAAACCAAATATTAACTATTAAGGGAAATATGGTTTTACCCTGCTATAATAGGTTTTAACCCTAGACATCCCAAAACCAGTCTGCCTTGGGTGGTTACCCGGCAACTAAGACTGGTCATACAGTAGGATTTAAACCACCTACTGGTTCTCTGTGGCCCTTGGGGCTTTTACAGGACTTACAGTTAATTGTTAAATTAATTAACTAAAACTCATTTTAAGAATTACTGTTGTATTTTTTTGTCTACTTACGTGTTAATTATAAAGTACACCCTTCATTTATACTATCTTAAAAGACAAAATTTTATTTTAGTAACTGATAAGATAGTGGCCCAGATATTCAGAAATGCACCCAGGAGGTGCGCAATTTAATGCACAGTGCAATGCAGATGCGCCAGGGGAAAACGGACGCCATATTCAGATGATGCACCATTGACATGCGGTGGCGCAAAGCACACTGAATATAGCAATGTTGTGCTGCTGCGCAACCAGACATGCGCTGGCGCAACCAGGAGTTCTCAGGAGTAAGCAAGGATGCAGAATCCAGCAGGTTAAGCAAGCACAACAGGCAATAGGGGAGCACAGGCAGGGGTGCACTGGCGCAGAGTGCCACACCAGCATAGCCAGACACAAACAATAAGGGCACACTGGCCAGGACGCACCGCAGAGGCACTGGGCGATGGCCCAAACAGGATGTCAGGCTGACAACAGCAACACAAGCCACACTAACTCACCCACCCCAAAGGCATGCCCGCAGACAGGCCACCGCCAGTGCACCAGCAACACAACCCCAACAGGCAGAGATGCGGTGGACAGTGGCACAGCCATGGTGCCAGGACACCACACATGCACAAAGGACAGCAGAAAAGGGGAGAGGGAGGCACAGGGGAACCAGGGGCAGATGGCCTGCAACCTGGCAAGGACAAAGGCACAGCACTGCAGGGCACACTGGCAGGGGCAGCACAGCAATTGGATGGAAGGGCAGCACAGGTAGACAAGGACAAGTGGTGCAGAACAGCGCACAGGGTAGGGTGTGACCTACCACCCATGGCCACGCAGGAGACAGGGACATAGCAAACAGGCCCAGCGCACATAAGGGCACCACCCAGGGGACACTGCAGTGGGACAGCAGGAGACATGCCCATGGACACAAACAGACACTGGCAGCACAGCGCAACATGCCACCTGCAAAGGAAACACAGACACAGTCGTTGCAGAAAAATAACAGCTCCTTACTTGGCAAACAAAAACAAAAGTGTACCAACAGGGCACCCAGGAACTGCAACAGGGGAAACACGGGGGAGGCAACAGTGGAAGCAGGGGACAGGGACTGGGTGAAGGTACAGAGGTGTGGAAGGAGGACCCAGCAAACGGGGTGGGCAGGGGACGACCAGGGAACAATAGTGCTGTGCGAATGGATCAGCGCATCCGGACCCGCGGCACTGACCGCAGCCTCCGCACCTCATGGCTCAGTGCCACTGTAGCCACCAGCTGGTGCCTCCCCATCCACAGCAGCATGGACATCAGTTGGATGTTCTGGTGCATCAGTCTGGGTATGACGTTGAAGGCCCCTACCAGTCAGGATGGATGACGTCTCCTGGCCCGAGGCCCAGCCAGACCTAGGAGAAGGAACAGAAGAGGTGGTAAGTGACATGCCATGAGGAGGCCAGGCCCACTCACCGGTGTGCACAGGACAGCGATTGCACCCACTGGTGGATAGACCCCCTAGGGCACGTGCATGGAGGACTGCAACAGCTGACTGCAGCGCACCTACAGCGGGACGGCCAGGCCGCCCCTGGTGACGTGCACACACAGCACCGCAGTGGATGCCACTGTGCTGGCGCACGCCACACGAGGCAGCCCACAAACACCCTGTAGCCATCACACACCATGGGGTGCGTGTGCACTGCCACACTCCAATAGGGCAGCACTATGGCACCACCACACAGAGGACATGTGCATGGTGCCCCCACATGCATCACAGCATGGCACTGACTGCGGGGAAGGGCACCCACCCATGCAGTGCCCAAGCATGGTGGCAGTGCCCACGGCTGGACCCCAGCGCCCTACAGAGTCCCACAGACACACCATATGACATGCAGCACATGCTTACCTGGCCATCCCTGCACCAGGGGCAACCCCATCATGCCACTGCCTGTATATGGCCGCGGCCACCCTGGCCCTCCTGTGGTCCTCCGGTCCTGTGGGTGGAATAGAGAAACAGACATGAGTGGTATGCCATGCACTCCCCCAACCCCATGCACAATGCTGGCACAGCACGGGACGGTACACTGCCCAGCAGTGGGCCCTGGCACCTGGACAACAGCAACACGCACCACAGAGGTGCATGTGGCAGTCATGCAGGACACGCAGCAGTTGCCAGCACAGTGCCCCCCCCCCGGGCAGTTGCACATGCAGTGCACCTGGCAGCTCAGTACAAGGACACTACGGGCATGTACAGTGTGCATGGATACCTACCTACCTGGCTATGGCACTGCACCCCACTGGGCCCTTGTCTGGAGTCTGCAAAGATGTCCTGGATCCCTCCGACAGAGATCACCATACTGGTGCCAACACTGCTGTCCCATGCGTGGCACACCCATGCAGCACTCAAGGCCCGCTGCCACCCTGTCCCACAGCTGGGACCGCGGCACCTGGAGATCTACATTTCCTAACAGCTGGGGCACATAGAGCTCCACCAGCACAATGAGGTTGCACATCTCAACCTCTGATCAGTTCACAGCATGGCGTGCACGTCTTCCGAAACCTGCCATATCACACTGAAATTACGTGTCGTGAAGCGAGTGCTACGGCTTACACTGCATGCACATGGTAATGCTCAGTTACGTTGCGCAATAGTGGGCTAATGTAAATGAACGAGCAGCACGCAGATGTGTGATTGACATACACAGTGGTAGCCTATCGTGCAGCACCGCACATGCGCACTGTGGCATGGTCTGGTGGGGGCACGGGGTCATGTTGCATGACCCTGTAGGCACCATGCGTGACCCTGCACAATGTTGTACAGGCCCCGGTCGTGCGCTGTCAGTGGCATGGCACATATGATGTCACTGCACCATGGGCCCTGGCGGAGCAGTGCACCCGGATCACGGTAGGCACCTGGCACAGCATGCGCAATGGTGGAGCATCACGCTATGCACATGGCCACGTGATAGGACACTGGACATGGTTCTGCCAATGGTGTGCATGCGCACTGCATGGCTGCGCACTGCGCATGCACCAGACATGCACCACACAGATGCTCTGGCACATTTCCATTGTGCAAGGTGCAATATCACAGTATGCAACTGGCATATGAAAATAGCCTCATGAGGTAATACATGGTGCAGTCGGGCTCATTTACATCACATTACGGTTACGTAATAGCTCATATGCATGCGTTGTGCCTTAAAAGTGCCACACCGCTGCACAGGCCACTGACGGGTATTGCAGCCATTAAGGTAAGGGATACACATGCAGAGAATGGGATGGCCATGCTGACAGAGCACCACAACTCCTGTATGGGCTTCCAAACCGCTGATGGGCTTTTCCTTCAATGTCCACAGGTTGCATCATGTCTGAGGTTGAGGGAGCGGAGGAGCAGGGGCCTGTACAGAAACTTAGGCACAATTTCACAAAGGAGAAGCAGCAGGTCCTATTTGAGGCCTACCTCAACAGGGAGGCCCTGCTGAGTGGTGCCACGGGCAACCCGCAAGAACGGTTGGCAGGGTGGGATGCGGTGGCCACCTATCTAAATGCCCATGGGAGGCATCAGAGGTCCACACAGGAGTGCAAGAAGAAGGTGAGGACTGACAGATGTGGCATCAAGAAAAAGGTGGCAGCCATCAGAGCGTCCCACAGCAGGATGGGCAGGGGACCCAGTGATGCACCTGCACTGTCAGCGACAGAGGAACTGGTGGCGGTGACCATCAGCTGTGCTGCCACTGAGGGCACATGGGCTGAGGTTTCCAGATGGGTGGCAGCCCCTCACTGCACTGTGGGTCACTGTGTGGCACCCATGGGAGGGGGAAAGCAGCCTGCATTGTGCAGGTGTGCCAGTCGCTGTGCTGCATGGCCCATGTACATGTGTGGCATGCAACAGTCCATGGGGCCGCTGTCCATGGCATTGTGCACCCTCAGTCTGTGGGAAAGTTGCACACCCACTGTACTGTGGCCAGAGCACATGCTCCAGGATGTGTCACATGGCCACACAGACACGTTGTGCTGCATGCCCAGTGCGCCCGTACCACTGCACAATCCACTGGGGCGCCCTCTGCAGCATGCCACTCCACCACTGGTGGCACTGTGTGGGGTGCCCCACATGCCAGCCATGTGCTGCAGTTGCGCCATGCACCCCCGCTGGCCAACACAGCTGGCCTGTCATGGGCAGCGTTGGTGTCATGTCTGCCCTGCTGTACGCTGCTGCCCAGGTGTACACTGCTGCATGCCAGCATGGGTGGTCTGCACAGGAACTGTCGCTGGGACCAGAGGCCAGCCTGCAAAGTGCCATCCCCACCAATGATATTGCCTTTTTGTCTTCCAGCGCCATCACGCCTCCAGGGTACGTTGCAGGATGCCACTGCCGACATTGGACCAGAGGAGTTGACATCCATGGGCATCCGGAACAGGGACCATCCACATCGGGACAGTGTGGGGCTGCTGGACCTATTGGGCCTTAATGATGATGACATGCTGTTGGACAAACTGCTTAGCGAGGGCCTGTCCATGCTAGTCCTGGGCACGCAGCTGGGCGGTGCGTCCAACTCAGATGATGACATGACACTGATCCTGGACGGCACAGACCAGGCAGTGAGACTCAGGGTACAGGGCCAGACACAGGTGGCTGTGGACACCGGTGGCATGATGACACCCGCGCGGCCGCACCCTGACCATGGCTGCACAGTGGCGTGTGGTGCTGCCACTGTTACCGGCTGGGGGTTGCTACCATGGACACCGGTGCCACAGGGATGGACCAGCAGCCAGCTGGGCAGCGGCAGCAGGATACAGTGACTACCGTGCAGCACACCACAGGGGATGCCACCGATGCACCCACACATACACCACCCCCTGCGTGGTTCCCCAAGCAGCGTCCACCAGAACGGGGCATTGACCAGCATGCTGTGACACCCAGCAGGTGAGCATCCGCCCCAGGCTGTGCAGGGTACTGACCATCTGGACGAGCACACCAGGCTGCTGCGGGCATCCGTGGAGCACCAGGCGGCACTCGGGGCTAGGATCTGTGCACTGCGGGTTGAGGTGCCTCAGTTGGCCAAGCATCAGGACAATGGCTGTGCACAGCTCATTGGTGAGCTCCGGCAGTTGTGGGAGGTCACAACTGCATCACTGGACCACATCGCCGGTACCATTGCCACCAGATTTGCATCGCTGGCATCTACTGGGCACAGCTGTGCATGTAGGACTCCATGCAGTAGCATATCCACACCACAGACATGGCATCTGGCGACCCCTGCGTGGCTAATGCCGAGATCCAACATGGCTATCCCTGACACCCCTGGCACTGATCTCTTTGCTGGTCTTTTCACCCCAGTGAGGAGCCGGTCATGTTCTCAAGCCTCCACTCCTACGAGTGTGTTGGACACACCCCCAGTGGCTGTCACACAACCTGGGCGGGGCCACCTATGTGGCCGTGATGGCCGTGGCACCATACAGTAGGCCTGCTGGGTGTGCTGTCCTAGCCTGCTGACCGCTGCTGTTGTCTAGTGCACACATGTGTGAGTGATGCCCTGTGTGTGTGGCGGTCCACGTGTGTGGTTTGTGGCATGTCCTTCATGTGTGCATGCTGCGCTGTGCTGTTGGGCCTTGTGGCGTGGGTGTGATGATGGCCCTGTCTGTGTGCCCGTGTCTTCACTGTGATCCGTGCCACATCCCGCTGCTCGTGTGTGTGTGTGCCCATACCTCTGCACTGTGCTGTGCTGTTGGGCCTTGTGGCGTGGGCGTGATGATGGAAGTACCATGCTGGCCCTGTCTGTGTGCCCGTGTCTTCACTGTGATCCATGCCACATCCTGCTGCTCGTGTGTGTGTGTGCCCATACCTCTGCACTGTGCTGTGTGCATGTGGCTGAGTAGTTATGTAGTCCTGTGCATGCTTTCTGTATGCCACTGTCGGTGCATGCATTCCTGAGTGCCCTTGCACCCCTGTGAGTGGGTGGGTAGGGTGGTGGTCCGTGCAATCATGGCAGGCATGACTATTCACTTACCTCCGGTCCCCAAAGTGCTCCTGTGTGATGGTGGCCCGGTGCCTTCTGGCAAGGCCTGCAAGCCTGGGGTCCTTCCTTCCCATGGGTGGCTGCATGCCCCCTTCTGGCCTGTCCTCCCCATCCTCTTCGCTGCTGTCACCCTCATCCACTTGGACAGCTATCCCACGGACAATGGCCATGTTGTGCAGAATGCAGCAGGCCAGGAATAGGCCACAGGTTTTTGCAGGGCTGTACTGTAGGGCACCACCTGACCTGTCGAGGCAATGGAAACGCATCTTGAGCATGCCAAACACATGCTCAATGACATTGCGTGTAGCAGTGTGTGCCTCATTATACCTCTCCTCCGCAGCTGTGGATGGGCGCTGGAAGGGGGTGAGCAGCCAGGGCCTCAGAGGGTAGGCACTGTCACCTGTGTGGGATGAGGATACAGTTGTCACTCTGCATTGGTTATTACCCCACTCGCCCCTGCCACCACCCTCTCCACACCCACATTGTGTGTTGTAGGCCTCTACCCATGGCATGGCTGCAGCCGCATCCTTCCCCATGACATGCTCACCTAACAGGTGCCCCATGGGGATCTCCACATGCTCATATCTCTTGCACAGGCTGGAGCTGTGCCAGATATATGAGTTGTGTACACTCCCAGGGTGTGTGGCGCAGACACTGGTGATGCGCCCCGTGGCATTGCACACCGCCTGGCAGTTGACCGAGGGGTACCCCTTCCAATTCATGTAGGCAGCCCCCTCCAGGCCAGTTGGAGTGCGAATGGCCAAGTGGGTGCAGTTTATGGCCCCTATCATGCCTGGCATGCTTGCCACCCTTTGGAAGTCCTGCATGTTTGCTGTATGCTCTGCCTGTGTGCTTGGAAATTGTATGAACTCCGAAGCATGTGTCAGCAGGGTGTTGAGGAATTGTGTGAGGAGGTGGGATGTGGCTGACTGGGTGATCCCAGTTGTTGCCCTCGTTGATTTTTGGAAGGTGCCCATGGCGAGCAGGCACATTGCTGCTGTCACCTTGGTCTCCCCCGACATGGCATGACTCCTTCTGGTGGGTGTCTGAAACTCATCATAGTACAGCTCGCAGAGCTGCCTCAGAATTGCCCTGTTCAGCTGGTACTGGCTCACGATCTTGACATCCCCATAGTCCTCTAAGGTGAGGTGGGCACGGTACTGTCTGAGTTGGGCATACCACCACTGGGCCCTTCCTCAGCCACATTGCTGTTCCTCCCTCCTTCTCACACCCCTCATTACCGCATCCATAAGGAATGGCCCTGCATCCATCACTGCCTGTGTTGCGCATCTGCTGTTCATGTTTTTGAGCTTCCTTTGATATGCTCAAGTCTGTCTGGCACATTCTGTGTGTTGCTCCTGACTTGCGACATGTTTTTTGGCTGAATATGCCATTGTGCTGCTTATTCATGGGAATGCCCCCTTGTTCTCGTGCTGCATACATTACTATTTTGCCTCTGTACAGTGTGTTTTGAGCTGTGCTTTGGCATTGGTTGAACATGGCTGTCGTGCGAAAGTCTATGGTTGCGACTGTGCATCTCGGTTGCACCTTGCGCAACTGCTCTGACTATCTGGGCCAAGGTGTATAGTTGAGAATTTGCTTAATATAACCTTTTGAATCTCTAGTTACTCTAGGGTTTATAACCCAGCTCTTTTTATACCTGTTGTTATTAGCTTATTATTGGTGAATTTGAAATGTTATAATGCAATATAAGATTATTACATGGAAAGTGAATGGATTAGGATCCCCAATAAAAAGGAAAAATGTATCATCATATCTCAGTAAGGGAAGAGCAGATGTAGCTTTTTTACAGGAAACTCACTTGATTCAATTAGAGGTGGCTAAACTGCAGAGAGCATGGGCTGGACAAGCAGAAAGCTGTTACTATTCATCTAAAAATAAGGGTACCTCCATTCTTATCCATAAAGGAATTAACTTTTGTAAGCAGGTACACCTGACAGATGTGAATGGGAGGTTGCAAATTTTGGCAGGCACTATTGACGACCACAACATTGCTCTCTGCAACATCTATACCCCCAATGAAAACCAGGGAGTCTTTTTTAACAACCTAACCTCAGAACTGCAAGGGTTTTTGGATTATGAACTTATTATAGCAGGAGATTGTAATGAACTCCTAGATCCAGTTCTAGATAGGACTTCAACCAAAACAATTCAGGTAGTAACTAAAGCTAGACTGACCTTTAAGGAAATGATGGTGATAGGCCTCACTGATGCATGGAGAATTATACATCCCACAGAAAGAGATTACTCCTTTTTTCGGTATGGCATGCATCATACAGCAGAATAGATTACATCCTGGTAAACAACAGACTGGTCTCCTCACTAATAGGATCTAAAATCGACATCATTATAATCTCAGACCATGCATTAATAAGCCTAGATTTAGTACTCTGAACACCCAGGGGGAAAAAAACCCACAGGTGGCGGATGAACTCGAGCTTGCTTAAAGAAGAATTTTCTGAGTGTTTAACAGGGCAAACAGTGGAATTCTTTGAGACAAATGATAATGGGGAAGTATCAGAAACATGTTTGTGGGAGGCTCATAAAGCCTATATACGGGGGAGAATTATTAACTTCTGTGCTAATAGGAAAAAGGAACAGGAAAAAAAACTCAGAGAAAGGGAAAAGGAACTAGAAACCCTGGGAAAAAAAACTCTAAAAAGAAAACCTCTCTAATTTAGACATTGCATAAAATTACGGTAAAAAAAGGAGAGATTAATGCCATCCACTCACAAAAAGCAGAATGCGCTTTTTTGTAGGACCAAACAGCGATATTGGGAAGCAAGGGACAAGTCGGGTAAATTGCTTGCACTGCGACTTAAAAAGATTCAACAGCAGAACTGAATTCCAGCGATTAAGTCTAAGGATGGTAGGATACTTACTAGCAGCAAGGAGATCAAGAAAGCTTTCTATGAATTTTATACTAAAATTTACTCTGATAAAGGAACTGAAGAGAGTTATAACATAGAAACTTTCTTTAATAATGTTGACCTCCCAACTTTAACTTCCCAGGAAAAATAATTTTTGGATAAAGAGATAACACTCCTTGAAGTCCAGCAGGCTATCCAGGAATTACCACCTGGGAAAACACCAGGCCCAGATGGTTTCCCAGGGGAATTCTTTACTAAACTTAGTCCCACATTATCTCCCTACATTCACTGTGCTTTATTGGATGCAAAGAAACAGGACTTTTTTGCTACCAAGTATGAAACAAACATTTATCACATTATTACAAAAGAAGGGGAAGGATACACTAGACTGTGTCAATTATAAACCTGTCTGACTTAAGAACACTGACTATAAGATTCTAGTGAAGATCTTAGCTAAAAGGATTCAAAATTTGTGTGACAAGTTAACTGATATGGAACAGGTTGGTTTCATGAGACATAGGTCAGGGCGTACTGCGTCAGAAGATTAATCAATTTATTATGGTGGTCAAACAAAAATAAAGAACCTATGTCAGTTATATCATTAGACGTTTTAAAAGCCTTTGATTCAATTAGTTGGGGCTATGTGCTGAAAACTTTAAAAGAATTTGGTTTTGGGGAAAAGTTCTGTTCATGGATAGCCATGCTATGTAAGGAGCCCACTACTCAAATTATAACCAATGGAGTGCTTTTGCCATTGATTGATCTAACTTGTGGAACAAGGCAAGGATGTCCTATCTCGCCATATTTGTTTATTCTAGCTTTTAAGCCATTACTGCAGCACATAAACAATCATCTGGGTGTCACAGGCGTAAAAGTTGGGAAAGAAGTACACAAAACATTTGCGTTTGCGGAGGACCTGCTACTAACTGTTAGCTCTCCAATACAGTCCTGTTTTAACTATTAAAGATATTTTACACAATTTTGAGAAAATATCAGGATTAAGTGTTAAATGGAGTAAAACTCTGTTACTAAACAGTAACCTGTCTGATACCACTTTGAGATAACTTAGCAAATTACTGTCCCCAAACTGGGTTATGCCACCCATCACCTACCTTGGCCTTCAGATCCCAGCGGACATAAATAAACTGCTAGAGCTTCATTATAAACCACGCCTGGCAGATACTGAAATGGACTTAGGTGGGACAAGCTGAACTTACCTCTATGGGGTAGAATTAACTCCATCAAGATGAATGTTGCCCCCAGACTATTCTATCTATCTCAGAATCTCCTGGTTATTCTTAGTACAAAGCTATTCAAACAGATAAAAAGTCTTATTAGGAAATTCCTATGGGGATCTAACCCCCCCCCCGACTAAGTATTAGTAAATTAAGAGCAGACAAGGAGATGGGTGGTTTTAAATTACCCTGGTGGGAAAAATACCAACTGGCTTTTATCTTTAAACAGACTCTACTCCATGGGGGTCTGGTGGATAAGTTAACTCCCAACAGGCTTTTTTGGGTACAATTAGAGGAATGCCTCATAGTCCCCCACTCTCTCACAGATTACATGTTATTGCCTTTACCTTTAGAAATCAGAGATAACCCTTGTATTAAAGGATCAGTGGCTGAACATAAGAAAATTAATAGAATCATATATAAAGACAATCTACATCCATCGCTTATGCCATTATGGAATCATCCTGCTATCACTAGTGGAGGGAAGAAACTCTCAAACCCAGAGTGGGCAAGGGCTGGCATACTCAGACTAGAGTAGTTGATAGATAAGGAAACAGGTGTCATGCTGTCTTTTCAGGAAATAAGGAAAACATTTGCTATCCCAGAGTTCCACTTTCATTTCTATTTATGCCTGAGGGAAAACATTCCAGGAAAAGTTTCTGTTAGAGGGGTATACCTTACCCACTAATACAGTATGGAATCAATTGATACGACTAGGCTCTCTAAGACGAGGTGCCAGTTTTTCCTATAAAATACTAACAGATTTCACTGAATCTCCATGCTTAACAAGGCAAAGGAAGACTAGGAAGAAGAGCTGTCTCTGGAGATACCCCTGACATCCTTGGAGTCAGCTTGCAAATGGCCAACAAATCCTTCAAAGAGCTCCAAGGTAGGCTCATTCAGTTGACCATGTTACACAGGTATTACCTGAGTCTGAAGAAGTTAGTAACAATGGATTATATCCAGAGTGCAAGATGATGAAAATGCCAGACAGAGAATGCCAATCTAGCACACATGTTGTGGTACTGTCTGAAATTTACTGAACTGGGGCGGAAGTAGGTACATTATGTACAAAAGTGTTAGGTGCCTCAGTTCCAATATATCCAGAGATTTTCATTTTAGGGATCTTTCTGGATAATATTGGTTTAACTTTGCATCAGAAAATATTGATTGGACATGCCTCCGTAAGTGCTAAATGTGCTATACTTAGACTATGGAAAGGGGATGAAACTCCTTCAATAAAGGAATGGTATAATCAAATGGAATTTGTCTCCAACAATGAAAGAATGTATTATCTTTTGCTGGATAAAATCGACATCTATCTTAGTATATGGTCACCTTTTATAGAATTAAGGGGTTAAAATACATTTGATTGAGCATGATATTATAAAGGTAACTAACTTAAGGTTACTGGATGAACCAAATTGAAGTTGATGAAAGGGTCAATGTGAGAATGTCATTGTGGGTTATCCTAATCTACTCATTACTTTGGTTGTATACTGGTCTAATATGTTAAACTGATGAATGCTATTTGTGTGAAGAAGATGTATGTATTGAGGGTTTTAATGTGTATGGTTATAAGATTTTATGTAATTAATTTATTCCTTTAATAAAAAAATGTTATGATGAAAATAAAGCTGGCAAACTCTGTCACTGAAATTATTAATGATTGTATGTGTTAGGAAAATACATTCAAAATTAAAGGCAAGACCTTAGATTTAATACCAGAAATGTTATCTCCTAGTAGTAAATTTGCTTTAGTTTTCAGATGCCAAATTTTTAAAGCATTTAATAGTTGCCATTACTATCCACTGCAGGATCTTGTTAAGGTTCGTACTATTGGACTGGGTCTTAGATCTTCTACTGGTACTCCACTCACATCTTCTCTGTGTAAATCTGAAAAGGGTTCTTGGGCTTTTTCCAATGCTGCTCCAGTTTTTTTTAATAATATTCCTAGCAATTTACATACTTCAGTGTCATTAACAGTGTTTAAATCTAGGCTAAAATAATATTTGTTCTGTTTGAGTGAATGTAAATTCATTTATTAATGCTGTTGGGTTCGAGTTAATTTGTTAATGTCAGTAGTTTTTAGGTATGTATATGTTGTATGTGTTGTGATTTCTTTGTATTCGGGTCGGGCCTGAAAAAGGGTATTGATTTACCCTGTGATCTTACCCGGTTAACAAATAAATGAAATGAAATGTCCACGTTGAAGACGAAGAAGAAGAAGAATCAGCATTTATATAGCGCTTTTCATACACAGTGTATCCCAAAGTGCTTTACAAGCAATGTTAGACTGGTAATGAAGTGACTGAATGTGTAGTGGCGGCCATATCACACATCAACACCCTCACATAGCCTGGATAATTGCATGAACTGGTTTATGGGAAGGGGAATGTTGGCCAGGACACTGGGAATGTCCCCTGCTCTTTACGAAGAGTGCCCTGGGTTCTTTTACTTCCACTTGGACAGCACCAGGATGGGTAGAAGGGACCTCAGTTTAATGTCTCATATGAAGGATGGCACACCCCAGCAGTACAGCACCCCCCTCCAATGCTGCACTCGGATGCCAGCATTTTAGGTGTGAGTCCAATCCCAGTGTGGGACGAGAACCCATGACCTTCTGATTCAGAGGTGGATGTGCTACCGACTGAGCCTCACTGACACCTTGATAGTATAGTATGATAAAAAAAACTGTACAACCAAAATATATGTATGGTAATAAGAGAGGGATAAGAAAAATGTACCTTGTATGAACAAGAATCTGTATAAATTCCCTTTGATAATCCCATGTGAGTTTTTGAAATGGGTACTTCTGACCAATGAGAATTTTTTCCTGTTTTTTTTTTTTTATGTATGATCTGGGTGTTAATAGCTTGTGACACTGAACAATTGTCATAAGTCTCTGAGGAAGGATTTGGTTGGTCCAAAAGTTTAGACATTCTTTTCTTTTTGTAACATCTACGTTGGGCCAGCAAAAGGTATCAAGCCTGCCTTAAGTACCTATATGAGAAAGGATTAGTCCAAAACATCAACCCTGGAGTGGTGGAGAAACTTATTGAATTAATTCTGACACTTAATAACTTCAGCTTCAATGGTAAACATTATTTTTTATTTTATTTTTATTTATTTATTTATTGAGATAATCAGAAAGACCTTTGAGTCAAAGACTCACTTACAAAGGTTCCACGTCATACATAGAAGGTACAGGGACATTTGTCACAGACTGCAGAACATTACATTACAGGACAAGCATTAGATTACATAGTTGTTCAGTAAGTTGTTTTCATTTAATGGTAGCAGAGGCTTCAGTACTTTAGCACAGCCATAAAGTTGCAGGAGTCTCTGTAGTAGGCTGATAGTCATTGGTGCAATTTGGGTAAGGGGACCAGAGGAAATTAGATTAATGAGAGAGAGATCATCACATGGGGGGAGGGTGTCATGGGCAGTCACATAGGTTGGAGGCTAGAAAGTGTTCCCTCAGTCTGGATTTAAAGGGGCCAGTCCTTATTTCATTGGCTATTTGGCTTGGGAGTGAGTTTGTCCAGGTAGGGGCTTGGCAGCAAAAAAGTTCTTTGGAATTGGGTAGTCCAACAGCGGGGTACCCATAGTAGAGGCTTGTCTGAGTTATGGGTGACTCTGACTGGCGCTGCTGGGTGGATAATTGTGGAGAGAGTAGGGGGCGCAGGACCTAGAGTCAACTTTTTGGTCATAAGGCAAGTGTGGTACCTGATTCTGCTGTCTAGGCTTAGCCAATTTGTGGTACTGTAGAGGGAGCAAGTGTGAGTGAAACAATCGCATCCAAGAATGAGGTGGCAGGTTTTGTTTAGAACAAGCTGGAGTCTGTTGAGTGAGGAGGTGGGTGCAGCACTGTAAATGAGAATACCATAGTCCAGAATGGAGAGGATGGAGGAGTTGACGGTTAGCCATAGAGCCTCGGGAGTGAGGCAATGTTTGTACAGATAAAGTACGCCTAATCTAGAGTTAAGGGCAGTAGATAGTTGTAGAATATGTTGACTGTAGTTGAGGGCTGGGTCTAGTGTGATCCCTAGATATTTAAAGGTGGACACTTGGTCAAGAGGGGTTTGACTGGCAGTGAAAAATTGGGGGCAGAGGTTCTTGTGGGGGTTCCTTGGATGGGAGAAGATCATGACTTTTGTCTTTTTGTAGTTGATTTTTAGTCGCTGGGCAGTGAACCAGTGTTCTGCCTCTTGGAAGGAATGTTGTAGGGTTCGATGGAGTTCAAGGGGGTCAGGATTTGAGGTGTACAGAATGGCATCGTCCACATAAAGGAGCAGGCTGCTGGAGCATGCCAATGGGAGGGAGTTTAGATAAAGACTGAAAAGCAGAGGGCCAAGAATGTAGCCCTGTGGAACACGGGAGCAGACAGGGAGGGTGGGGGACAGGACGGTGCCTACCTTAACCTGTTGGGTTCTATCTGCCAGATAGTTTTTGAACCAGCTTAAAGCATCATCTGAGAAGCCACTGTAGGATAGTGTGTTTAGTAAGAGGGTGTGGTTTACAGTATCAAAAGTTTTAGAGAGGTGCACGAAGATGTTCAAACTATGGGAACAGCAATGGACACCAGGATGGCTCCACAGTATGCTAATCTTTTTATGGCAGATTTGGAGGAGGACTATTTAAGGCACTGTCCCCACAAACCACTCACTTATTTCTGTTACATTGATGATTTATTTATAATTTGGAGAGAGGGCACTGACACACTTAAAGATTTTCATCAGGAACTTAATAACCTCTGCCCTACCATAAAGCTTACCCTGGTGTATTCTGCCACCAGTGTTAATTTTCTGAACACCACTGTCACCTTCAAAGTTGGTACCTTACATACATGTGTTTACGGGAAGCCAACAGGCACACAGAGATACTTACACAGGAATAGTAATCATCCGAGCCACAAAAAAAAATCTGTCATGTACAGTCAAGCACTTCGGTATCACTGTATCTGTTCAAATGAGGAAGACCGAGATACACATTTGACTATGTTGAAAAACACCTTTATGGAGCAGGGACACTCTTCCAGAGAAATAGACAGAGCAATAGAACGTGCAACACAGGTACCTAGAGAGCAACTACTTCAGTATAAGGAAAGTACCACTACCAACAGGATACCCTTACTTGTCACTTATCATCCTGACCTTGAACTTCAACGTAAAATTATTAAGGACCTCCACCCTATATTTAGGTAGGATGAGACCCTAAATTGCAGTTTTCAAGAACTACCACTACTATCATTTAAACAACCACCTAATTTAGTCAACATGATTGTTAGGAACTTGCACCAGAACAGGGTACCATGATACTAAATGGTACATGACCCTGTAGAGAACCCAGATGTAGGACCTGTGAGCTCATTTCCACTCTGGATTGTGTTATTACATCACAAAACAGACTATTCAGGATACAGGGGAGTTATACCTGTACATCACATAATGTTGTTTATTTCATTCAGTGAAAGAGAAGTCCACAAACAGGATATACTGGAGAGACAAGCCAAGCTCTCTGCACTAGAGTGAATGCACACAAGACATACCATTAATATGAAGATGACTGACAAACCAGTGGGATGACCCTTCTCTCAGAATGACCACTCAATCTCAGATATGTCAGTAATGGTCTTAAAAGGTTTTTTAAAAAATATATAACCGAGACAGACTTTTCAGATTAGGCTTATTTTACTTCTCAATATGGTAGTGGATGGCATGAATATTGATTTGGGTTTCATGACACACTACCCAACTTAAACTTACACAGACTTTTACTTCATAGGATGGACATTTAACAGGACTTCAGTGTTGTTGTTGTTTTGTTTTTATTTTCATAGAGTCCTTTTTAACTGGTTATCAATATGTTGGTTTCTTACCAAATATATTTATTTATTTAAAGGTATCAGAATTACGAACCTTTGAGTCAGAGACTCATTTACAAAGGCTCCACATCAGCGTATATAGAACAATATAGACATATGCATATCAAAATACAGTAGATGTACAATATTCAAGGGTATAAGGTTCCTATACAAGGTAGTAGCTAAAATCAATATTACATGTTACACACAGAAAACAAGCATTAAGGATCAAACTAATGGCAATAAGGCAGCCAGAAACTAGGGAGCAGCGCTAATTAGGACGAGAGCACCAAGAAGATAGTCTTGGACTGGGCAAGCAGCACAGCTAAGGGCATTTACAACACTGGGAGTTGAAAAGATGGTGCTGAAGGGCTGTCTTGAAAGGCCCGATCTTCAGTTCCGAGGTGATGGCTACAGGAAGGGAGTTAAACCAGGTAGGGGCTCTGTAGCGGAAAGACCTCTGGGCCAGGGATGTCCTGACTCTGGGTACATGGAGAGAGGGCCTGGATGAGCTATGGGGAGAGAAAGTGGGAGGGATTTGGCAGATGATTGAGGACAGGTCTGGAGGAGCCATACCTGCTACGATTTTCTTGGAGAGGACGCAGGACTGGTAGAGCAGTCTCTCATCAAAGTTGAGTACATTTGCCAAGGAGTACTGTGTACAGGTGTGTGTAAACCTGTTGGTACCTGTGAGCAGTCAGCAGGCCTTATTGAGTGACAGTTTGATTTTGTTGAGGGCTGTGTAGTCAGAAGCCCCTTAGACCAGTAGGCCATAGTCAATGAGGGAGAGGACAGAGGACATTATAGCCAGTCACAGAGCTTCAGGGGGGAGGCAATCCCTAAGTCGGTATAGTAGCCCAATTTGTGAGTTGACAGCAGAGCAGAGAGTATGGATATGGTTGTGGAAGGAGAGAGCAGGGACAAAAATGTGATGCCAAGATATTTGAAGGAGTTAATTTGTTCAAGAGGGAGTAGTTTATTGGACAGGACCCAGAGAGGGGAGTATTTATGCTTGTTTTGGTTGTGGGAGAAGAGCATGATTTTCAGTTTTTTTTAGGTTCAGTATAAGTCTGCGTTCAATAAACCAGCTTTCAGCCTGGCTAAAAGAGTTTTGGAGGGCATTTTGAAGGTGGATAGGGTCTGGGTGTAAAAAGAACAGTACCGCATCAACAGCATAAAAAAGTACATTTCCCAAGCAGGAGTTGGGGAGAGCGTTTAGGTATAGACTAAAGAGCAAGTGTCCTAGTATAGAGCCCTGGGGGACACCTGAACGGACTGTGGCTATGTGAAATGGTACTATTAATTTTTACGCACTGGGAACGGGATGAGAGGTAGTGGGTAAACCATGCAAGGACTCCCTGGGAGAAACCTAATGACAAGAGGGTAGATAGGAGAAGGGAGTGGTTGATGGTGTCGAAAGCTTTCGACAGGTCAATGAATGCTGCACCGGCAATGTGCCCCTTGTTGAAAGTGGTGTGTAGGAAGTTGGCTAATTTGAGGAGGGCAGTGGTGGTGCTATATCACAGGCTGAGTTGAAAGAGTGGACAAAATAGTCCAGTGCCACATTGATACTGGGGGAATAATTGGAGACCAGTCCCAGCAAGCAAGGTGTTCTTTTAAGTGGCCCAGTTTTCCAGGTCGTAGGCATTGCCGGCAGACAATTTTGGTCACAGGTTTCTGGATTCTAAAGGACCAGGAGAAAATTATGGGGGAATGGTTACTAAGGGCATTGGGCAGTACTGTGGTGCCAGAGATCTTGTAGGTTCTGTTGGAGAGGACCACATCCAGCAGGGTGGAGATTCCATTACTTGGGTTGGTCCTGGTGGGGTGGGTGATCAGTTGGGTGAGGTCGAGGGCAGCGATGGCATCTTTGGCCTGGGAGGCAGAGCTGGCAAGCCAATTTAAATTAAGATCACCAAGCATAATTTGTCAACTTTGGAGGGCAGATGGGAGACGTGATCAAGTAATGATTGAAGAGCAAGATTCTGGTGGCGTGGAGTGATATAGGTAGCAGTAATTATCAGAGGGGCTCTGGAGGTGTCTGACATGATTTTGAGGGAGAGGGCCTGATCCCCGTTATTCAGATGGGGGGAGGGAAGGGCGTGCCCTTGCAGATAGTCATGGAGGTAAATGGCACAGCCACCCCCCACGTTTCATGACTCTGTCTTAGTGAGCCATGTCTCAACAATAGCCAATATATCTGGTTGGTGCTGGGTATTCCAGCCTTGGAGGTCCAAGAACTTCTTTAAGAGGCAGCATATGTTCATGGAGGCTACACAAAGGCCAGCTGCTGTTGGATGGTGGATGGGGCTAGCAGCGGTGGGTCCTGGATTGGGGTGGACATTTCCAGACAACAGGAGGAGAAGAGAAATCACTCTGAGTATCGCGAGTTGTTGCCTGTGGTGGGTGGGAGATGAAACATGAGTAGATCGCACCGGAGGGAGACTGGGATGGGAAGGGAGTGGAAGGGGATGGCTAGAGGGGGGACCAGGGAGTTATGAGAAAGAAGAGTCGATGGAGGTAGGTGTACTGGTGGGAGGGGAGTAACAGTGGGGAGCAAGAGTGGGGGTGCATTGATGATCCAAGGGGGAGCAAGTGTAAAAGTGAGTGGGAGAGAGGGCACCTGGAATGTGGTAGGGGCAGGAGGGGCACATACTGATTAGGGGGATTAGTGTGAGAAGGGCCAAGGACGCTGAGAACACAGAAGAGATGGGGATAGCCATGGCTGGCGCAGCAGGAACGGAGGCAGAAATGATACAAGGAGGCTAGATACATGTGTGGGAGGGTTGGGGAGTTTTTGTGTTTTTTTTAGGGGTTTGAAGGATGGTGTTTATTTTTTTTGTGGGGAGGGTGCTGTGTGTGTGGGAGAAGGATTGGGGTTGTGCTTACAAATTTAGGTAGGCTTATATTCAGTTCATGTCATAATTATGCTACAGGGTGTTAGGACTCTTGGCTCACATACATAATGAATATACACTTCTTTTCTAGTTATCTTTTCCCCAGTGGGGGGGGGGGATAGTTTAATTCTATGGGGGTTTTATATAGATTCTTAAGACTGTTTCTGCACATATAGTTAATTGATGATATACTGACTCATTATTAAACTTTGTACATTTTAAGAGGCATGAACTCATTTTTCAGATGGTCCTTGAGAGATTTTTCTTTATTTGGCAGTAATACTGACAATTGATATTATCTCATAAAAAATATTGTTACAGCACTGTAGGTTTTAATGTTTATGGAGTGCATTAACTGGTTGAGAGTATAGTTTAGAAAATATCTCCAGATAAGTTTAATTCTGTATGAATGTTTTAAACAGTTGTTCA